>CM046967.1:83993963-85483129 GCA_025698475.1 Gossypium anomalum | reverse complement strand
GCGTCAGAATAAATTCAAGGTTTTGATTAAAAGGAAAATAAGACTATTTGGGTAAGACATTTGGGGAAAGGTCATCGTATAAATTACCAAAAAACTTTCAAGTTGCAAGGAAGGGATGGCCAATAGTTCATTTGAAGATTAGTATTGAGATGAGGAACATATGGGTTTTATTATTAATGTTTTTTTCTTTTTTTCTTCTCTTTTCTTTTTTATGATAAACCAACAAACTTTTATTTATTCTAACTTTAACACCCTTATGAATTACACACACAAAAATCTATAATAAACATATTTTTAAGTGGAGGAATGAGTTTCAAATCCCTTAATGAAATTATAGGATTTTAAGTGAAGGATCCATATAGCGTGGAAAAATCCAAGATTTTCGATTTTAATAATTTCATCTATATGTATATATATATATAATAATAAAAAAAACGAGGGAGAAATGAATATGTGAAGAAAAGAGCAAGGCTCAACAATCTAGAAAGCTCTGTGAAATTATTATTCATTCATTAAGAAGTATAATTTATTTTATTTTTCTAGATATGTAAAATTCAAAATTATAAACATTTTTTTTATTTTCTATTCATCATATTTATATTTTTAGATGTCATATTATATAATCATTTCGGCCGTGTATAAGTAAATAAATTAAATTTATTTTTTTAATCAAAATTTTGTTTTAGTCATTATATTCAAATTTGAAGTTTATTTTCTTTTTAATTTCATCATGGTGGTATGGTTTTGTTTTTATTTTAAATGAAAAATAGGTATAAAATCCCATTAAACCTTAAAATTAGGGTGATTTTTTTTAAAAAAGAAACCGACAATGTTTGCAAACAATACATTGTAAAATAAAAAATAAACAATTTAGTACATTGATTATCATGAAGTTACATTAAAATTTAAGCACAAAGATAGGAATGCATCGATTATAGATGGGAACAAAATATATTTAACATGCATTAAAATATGTTCAAATTTTAAAGACAACATCATTGAAAAGAGTAACTACCAATCTTTTGTTGTTTTATAATCAACTATGGTAGGCAAGCCAGGTGTAGGCTCATCGTACTCCCATCCAGTGACTTTAATTTGCTCTAATGAAATCGAAAACGAAACAAGTTTTTTAACTTCTTTCTCCTCCTTTTCTTCATCATAGCAAATTGACTTTATTTCCGAGAAAAATTTTGGGTTGATTTCAAGATTCCAATCAATATCATCGATATATAAACCAGCTATAATTCGTTCTTACAAGAAAAGCCATGATAATTTTCCGAGAACCTTTGTTTAGTTTCTTGAAAAACTTTTAAAGTAGTTGAATCATCTACTCGAATCCTTTATTAGTCTTAAACAAATTATTCTTCATATCAACAAATCTTTTCCATGACATTGCACCCACTTTCATGCATAATTTTTTCTCCAATACAAGCAATGATTTCTATGAATTACCAGTATCTCTTGGTTTGAGATGAATAAACTTCTGTCTATAGTAATTTTCTTGACGATTATAATATACGACATGGTTTCTTGTGATCCAAGAATCTCTGAAAGACAACCAATGATTTGAAATTGAAAGAAGAATATTATAGCCAATGATATTAGTGTAGTGAAATATGAATTTAAAGTGAGGGGATTTGTTGAGTTTATATAAGATTATTAGAGTTTTCAGTTAATCTTTTTCCTTGTTGGAATAAGATTATTAAAAAATAATTAATCTACATTGATAATATTTTTTATTAAATGGGTTTTATTAGTTAAATAACTTTATTAGTTAAATTGCAATCAAAACTCAGCTTTAAAATTTTAAAAATAATTATTACAGAATAGAAAATTATAACTTAATGTTGTTTTAAACTCAATTTGAAATATTTTATGTTTATGTTCTAAACTCAGTTTGAAAATTAAGTTTATCTTCTAAGCTCAGTTTGAAAATAAAAAATTTAAAAATAATGATTACATAATAAAGAATTATAACTTAATGTTGTTTTAAACTCAGTTTGAAATATTTTCTGTTTATGTTCTACACTTAGTTTGAAAATTGCAACAGTAATTCAGTAAAATTGACTAAAAAAATTGCATCTATAGATACATAAAATCTCCAAATATCATGATTCTAAATAAACCACTAGATACATATAATCTCCAATTCAAATATCACGATTCTAAATAATCCACTCTATTTCCATCTTTTACATATCATGTCATCGGCTTGTTTTATCCTTTCCCGAGTATTAGATTTACCCTTTCATTCTCCACATAGAGGTTCCTGATTGTTCTTGTAGCACGTTCATTCACAGGAAACAAGCGGCCTACGAAATATGAAACAGAATAGGAGAATCCTTTGGCTTGGTCAATCATAGCCCCTAAGAATAGTACCATCTACGGGACTGACCTGTTATTGATAAGCCATAAAAGTAACATATTTTAATCTCATTTTTGATACGTTTTTGGATGATTTATTATTTAATTTAGTTAATTTGATGCTCCTAATCCTTTAATTTCATGTTTTTATACTTAGAAGAGCATAGGAGAGCAAAAGGAGCAGAAAACGGGTCAAAATCGGACAAAACGAGCTACTTTCAAGATCCACACAGCCTGACCATTCCCACACGGGTGCACACGTCAGTGTGAGCCACACGGGCTGGCCACACGCCCATGTGCCAGCCCGTGTCGATATCGCTCCTTGTTTCCCAAACATGCAGAAAAAGCCAATTTTTAGAGTTTCTGAGCATTCTAAAGTCTATAAATACATACTAGAAGAGGACCTAAGGGAGCACGCAGAGAAGAACGAAGAAAATTACTCGAAGAATGCCGTCAGAATCAACTCAGAAGCAGGATCTCTTTTAAGATTGAAGATCTCCAGTCAACTTCTCTAGAAGTTTTTGGACTTCTTCATGTTTTGTAGTTTTCCTAATTTTGAGATGTTTTCCTTCCAAAGTATGAACTAAATTCCCTAGATGCCTAGGGAAGAAGAAACCTATGATGGATCTTGTTATTTAATTTCTGAATTACATGATAAATACTTGATTTCTTGATCTCAATTATGTGTACTTATTCCATGTTTTAATGTTTTTAGGATATTAATTCATGATTGATGTGCTTAATTCAGTGGAGCAAAAGTCCTTGTTTAAGAGTAGACCTAGCATAATTGAGTGGAGTTGCATGCAATCCTAGAAATAGGATGACATAAATCTACCGGATTAGAGTCAAATCTAATAGGGGAATCCATAGATCGAGTTAATGCGACAATAAGGGTTTTAATTAGAAAGAGATTTCAATTAATGAACCTAAAGTCAGTTATTTTTACTCTCGAAAAAGATATTAATATAATTTAGGGATTTCTACAGATCAAGGCAAGTGAATAAATCGTTTAATTTAGATTCAGAATAATAAGTGAAGTCTAGGTGGATTCTTTCCTGGATATTGTCTTTCATATTGGTTTATTCGATTATTTTCTTACTTTATTCTCTGTCGAGTTCTTAATAATTAGTTTAGATAATTTTAGATTAAAAACAAACTTCTTCAATTTATCGGCTAGATAATAGAAAGATATCAAGTACTAGTACTTTTAGTCCTTGTGTATATGATATTCCTAACTCACCATAGCTATACTATTATTCGATAGATTCGTTTGCCTTTGTCGTGATTTTAGTTAGTTAAGTGAATCAGCATCAGTTATATAACAGAACACACTCTTAGCAAACACAAATGAAAATATTACCATGTCCAAGGTGCTCGTTACCAGTTACCAGACTATTGGGATTAGGGTTGATAGGCCCGCAACCTTTTTTCAATGTGCGAACAAAGAAATCCCTTAAACATGCATATTCTTCAGGAGGTAAATTATTCTTCATTTTCAGTTGACTGTGCATTTATCTCATCAATCGACAAAAGCGATCTAAAGAAAAATGTGAAGGGAAAAGTTATGAGGTAAACATACTTGAGTGGAAAGCACGAGCCCATGCTCTATACACATGCGGGCGCAACCAAACTGGAATGTCCTAAAAAAGGATTTTTAAGCAGGAGCATGGGAATTATCAATTTATCATTAGTGTTCAAACTAGAAATCGTAAAAATTAATATATATTGATTTATCATGCATAATATTATTCAATCACTTGATAATGATCATTAATGTTCAAACTAGTCACCACCATACATAATATTATTTAATCATAATAAACTTTAAAAAAATATGTATTTTCTTAAAAAATATCAATAAATCCTTAAGAATATGATGAAGATATCGAATATTAATAATAAAATTCTTAGCCAATGTTTGCCAATTTTATTGTGATCTTATTCTTCCATGATCCAACTATGGTGATCCAACTATACTAGGCAAGCGAGGTGTAGATTCTTCATATTCATCCCATCCAGTGGCTTGAATTTCCCCCAACGGAATCGAAAACCAATCCATCTCCTTAGCATTGTCTTTTTCTTCATCTTCGTTATCGGTGAGTGACTTTATTTCCGAGAAAAGTCTTGGGTTGATTTTGGAGTTCCAGTCAATATCATCAATATACAAATCTGGTGCATTACTTGGCAACTTGTTCTCGCAAGGAAAACCATGATAAATTTCTTAGAATCTTTGTTTGGCTTCTTGAAAAGCTGTTAAACAGGCCGAATCATCCCACTCAAACACTTTGTCTTGTTTATACAAATTCTTCTTTGCTTCAACAAATCTTTCCAAGGCATTGCACCCACTTCTATGCATAATTTTTTCTCCCATGCAAGCAAAGGTTCAAATTTCGGATGAGTGATCCTTTGCCTATAGTAACTTGGTTGATGATTATTCCTTTTTTGATGATATGACATTTCATTTTGATGATATGGCATTTTTATGTTAAAAAAAAAGAAAATTAAAATAAGACAAATGAAAATAACGTTAGTAAAATAATGTTAGTAGAATTGTGAAAATGACAAATAGAAAAATCCTTTATATAAATAACAAATAGATGTATCTTTCTGTAAAATATAATGTATCCTTTAATGAGATACCCTTTCATAGATTTGTGTTGTTTTATAAATTAACTTTATATGAGATTATGTCTTTATATGATAATCTTACGTACAAAGTTACGTCTATACAATATTATTATTCATTAATTAATAATTATAATATATTTTATCTTTCTAGATAATAAAAAACGTTTCAAATTAATTCACATTATAATTTTTTGGATTTTTCTTTTCTTTTCATAATATTTTCATTTTTTAGATGCCATATTATATAATAATTTAAGTCCTCACAGGTAAATAAATAAAAATGTTTTGGTCATTATATTCAAATTTGAAGTTTAATTTTTCTTTAATTTAACATAAATTTAACATAGTTAAATAATTTTGATACATTATACTGGTATATGGTTTTGTGTGTAAAAGATCTCTGTTAAAATTTAGTACATTGATTATCTTGAAGCTGCATTAAAATTTAAGGACAAAGATACGATAAGAATGCATTGGTTATAAATGCGGACAAAATATGTTTAACATGCACTAAAATAGGATTAGTTTTTCAAATTTAAAATTTGAAAACAACATCATTCAAATTTTAAAGACGACATCATATTCTATTCGACTTTGCAATCAACAAATTTTATTAGTCATATATATCTTTTATTTTTCAAATAATTTTCCTCTAATTTTTTTCTTGAAATTTATCACTACTTATCCTAATAGATTCTATATTTTCTTTTTCATTAAACCATTTTTTACGTTGTACATTTTCTTTTTCAATGATCAAATGTTTTATACAATTATTTTCTTATAATCTTAATTTACATGATGATTGCATTTCATTTTATAAAAGTAATTTAAGATACAAAGTACTTTATCTTACCTTTTTACTATTCATATCAAATTAGGGTACGTTTGTAATATTAGTGCATGAGAAAATACAACAAAAAACTGTTTAAAAGAATTGATAGCCAATATTTGTAATTAATAAGGAGAAGATAACTGAAATATGTTTGGAAGCACGAGTTTGATTCAATGAGGAAATATTTGGTACATGAAAGAAATAGTTTTGGTACCTTATCTTCTTTTCTAATGGCTACCCCCAAGAATGGTGTAAAAAGCTTTTGGCAATTTACACCATGACCTCTCCCCAAATATCTTGCCCAAACAATCTTATTTTCCTTTAACCAGAATCTTGAATTCATTCTGAGGCCCTTCATTGCCGCCTTCCTATTGAGGTCTTGTCATGAAAGTAATTTCATCATATGGTTTTAGTCCTTTCTCATTCAAAAATTGAGGCCAGTCAATCGAAACATAATTTCCAATCGCTTCATGAGTGTGGAATTTTGCCAAAACCGTCCACACTTTTCCCAAGTCATCAATAAGATCCATGAAAAAAAAACCGCCCTTCTTGCAACTCAAAAAATTCATTAACATACATGAAAGGGAAAAAAATACGCATCGTTCCACTTCACTTTGAATTAATTTCCTTGAGAATAATCTCCTACCTTGCATTTGATTTTTCATGTCTGCAAATTGAATTGAAAGCAATACAATAATGATTCTAATACGAGTTTGTATGACTTTTAAGGATTGTGATAATGATTCTTGTAATGGGCCAAAATTACCCGGCCCAAATCACCAAAAATCAAAAACCAAATACAAACCAAAAACCCAAATCACTAAAAATTAAAACCAAACCTAGGCCCAAATACAACCTAAACCCTAATAGCCCAAATCAGAAAACAAGGAAAAACCCTAGGCTACTTGAGAGTTTCAGCCGCCGCACGCCCCACGACCTTCGCGCCCCGCTCCATGTTCTCACCCACGAACCACATCGCTCTCCATCACGTCTTCACGACACCTGCGACTTGAGCACGAAAATAGCAAGAAACAAATTGTATTCGGCTATAAAGCCCTCAAATTTTCATTGTTTAGTAGGGGCCTTTTTTTACACTTACATACGACTACAAAAAGAAAACACTCACTGGAAAGAATCGAAGGGAAATTTTGTTTTTTTTACGGATACAATACGAAAAAGGCATACAGAAATCAATAGCAACAATATTTGTTAAAGAAGAAAAGAAAGAAGGCTTACCAGAACGCGGCTGTAACACCCCTACCCGTATCCATTGTCGGAATAGGTACTAGGCATTACCGGAGTTTACTGATAATTCTGAGTCATTTATTATTCATATTTTAAAAATAATCATAACGTCTCTTTATTGGGCCTTCGAAGTCCCAAACATACATTAAAAACCAATCGAAATTAAATCGGGATCATAAAAAAATTCGTAAAATTTTAAATTTTATTTTTATCTAAGTACTTACCATTTCAATGCTTCTTGTAATTAAACATGTTACCATTCAATCAATAGCTTGTCCTTTGTCTAAGTGTCAAGCCACATCATTGTTAGTATACTTGCATATATTTCATATAATTCAACATTGATATACTTATTTTGTCGACATGTCACACTTGAGTTTAATAATTGTCTTTACTTACATAATTTCCTTGTATCAACATATCAAAGATAATCATATATGTACATGTCATGAAACATATTATTCTACTACCGTTTCTTTATAAGTATATATCAATCATTTCATTATTTTAATATTTCACGCTTCATCATTTCCATATATTTTAAGTATATTTATTCCGGTAAAGTTTATATCAAACTTAACATAAATTATATTCCATGTACTTATTCTTATTTTGTTTATCTATCTTCATAATTATTTCATACAACTATTTTGTACATATACTTCCATATGACCAGTTCTTGTAAACATTTCACACAACCATTTTATGTAACCATTCGTCATCTAATACATATTACCTGAATATCAATTGTTCAATAGATATCATAGCGTCTCCCATCCACGGTCTTATTTATCTTTGACATGATGCCATAGTGTCTTTCAACTATGGTCTTACTCATTTTCTCACGTTGCCATGGTATCTTTCAACCATGGTCTTATCCTTTTCATGTCACGTTGCCATGGTATCTTTCAACCATGGTCTTATCCTTTTCATGTCACGTTGCCATGGTATCTTTCAACCATGGTCTTACACATTTCATATTAGGTTGCCATGGTATCTTTCAACCATGGTCTTACACATTTCATATTAGGTTGCCATGGTATCTTTCAACCATGGTCTTACACATTTCATTTTCAGTTGCCATGGTATCTTTCAACCATGGTCTTACACATTTCATTTCAGTTGCCATGGTATCTTTCAACCATGGTCTTACACATTTCATATCGAGAGAGCACACTCCCGCGAACCTCATCCTTCTGAAGAGGATTACGGTCCAAAGCTAAATCTCTGTAATATAAACTCATAGAGTATTGTCGGGATTACAGTCAGGCTAAATCACACGCAACGACAATTACTCTATTGAGCTTGGATCGAATTACAGTCCAGCTAAATTCAGACCCTAATTCGGATTACCGTCCGGGCTAAATCCATTTTCCACATATTCTTCGGGAGGGCTATATCGAGGATAGGATCACCCGTCCAGGACTAGATCCTTTTACCGTCAATTCCTTTCGAGAGATCCATCGAATTTTCCTTTCATTCAACCGAGATTTCTTCCCCTTTATATCAAATATATCAATGTTTCATCAATTTTCATACAATAAACATTCAAATCATATTCACATCAATAACATACATTTCAAGTATTTAAGAATATAATTCAAGTTACATGAACTTACCTCATTGATTGTTCGTGTTTATGATTTTATTATTCTGATATATTTTCTTTTCCATGATCAAGTCTCGTATTTGTGTCATCCGGATCTTTATAAATAAATTTGATCATCATTTTCATTCATTTCATATTCTAATGCATTTAATTAATGCTCTAAGCAAAATTACCATTTTGCCCCTAAACTTTTAATTAATGACGATTTCATCCTTAGGGTTAGGAAAATAAAATTCTTGCAATTTAATCCTTATTTGCAGCATTTATTCTCATACATATTGATAAAAATCCATGAATTCTATAAAATATCAGAATTTTTCCATAATTCCAACACTTTTCAATTTAATCCCTAAAACATGTTTTCCCCCTATCTTGAACTAAATTAATAATTTCATTCAATTTTTGTAATTTAAATAATAAAATTAGTCCATTTCATGCAATTTGGTCATTTTGACATTTTTACTAAATTACCCATAAAGTTTTACTTTTTATTCAATTTAGTCCTTAAGCCTAAAACATGCAAATTAGCCATGCTTGCTGAATATTCATATATATTTTCCTCCTCCTCCTCTCCATTCCACATCCTTAATTTATATAACATGCAACAAGTAACATTATCAATAATTTTACTATTTACTTATATGTACATTTAAAACTGTCCATTTGCGTCATAGTCACTAAATTATTTATATCTTGAGCTACAGAACTAAAAATTAAAATATGTAAATTTTATCTGAAACTAGTCTCACATATATTTTTACCATAAAATTTTCAGAATTTTTGGTTTAGCCAATTAGCACAGTTTATTCATTAAAGTCACCCCTGTTCTGCTATCTGCAGTTCTGACCCTTCTTCACTAAAAATTTATTATCTCCTTGTACATAATTCAAATGATGTTCTAGTTTGTTTCTATTAAAACTAGACTCATTAAGGATTCTATACATATAAATTTAAGCCTCTAATTATTTTTATTCATTTTTTTATGATTTTTCAAAGTCTGAACAGGGGAACCCGAATTCATTCTGACCTTGTCTCACAAAATTCATTATATCTCAAAATTTACAAATCCATTGCTTACACTGTTTCTTCTATGAAAAACTAGACTCAATAAGATTTAATTCCATATTTTGTTCATCTTCTAATTCAGTTTATACAATTTATGGTGATTTTTCAAACTTAGACTACTGCTGCTGTCCATAACTGTTTTAGTGCAATATATTAATTACCATGTTATAACACCCTTATTTTCTTTTTCTACACCATTTCTCATCACTTTCTCTTATTTTCTCTTCACTAACATATCAAGAACATAGGACCTTTTGTAAGAAAACTCTACTATAACATTATTTCCATGCTTTATCAACAATAACAAACTTAAAAACATATTGAAATCTTGATGTACTTACCTTATTCTCTTGATACCAATCTTTAACTTGATTTTTCTCTCCTCCAGCTTCTATTTCTTGAATCCAACTTGATATTCTAACTCCCCATGCTCTCCTTAACATTTTCTCTCTTGGTAGCTATGGAAATTCATTTGATTTTTGGGTGAAAATGGTGAATTTTTGGTGGAAGGACTATATTGTAAAGAAAAGAAAACTTTCTTTCTTTTCTTCTCTTCTAACGTTTGCATGCATGGAAAGATGATGAAAATTCTTCATCTTTCCTTCCTTTTATACTAAATAAATAATAATAAAATAATAATAAAATATCTAATTAAAATATTAATAAAATAATATTTAAATAATTATAAAATTATAAAATATCACCAACATCATCATTACTTTCTAGATTTCTCTCTCTTCCAATTGACCATTTTGCCCTTGTGATATTTGAAAATTTCATTCTTGAGTCATCACTTAATTTGGTAAAATTGCAATTTAGTCCCTCATAATTCTTCACCTATTCAATTTGGTCCTAATTTATCAATTTTCCTTGGTTTCTAGATTATTCCACCCTTAAAATATTTACACTATTAGTCCTTCAAATCTTTCATATTTACACTTTAATCCCTAAAATTTTGAGTATTTACTCTTAGGTCACAAAACTTTTCACACTTTTACAATTTAGTCCTTTCTTGAATCAATGTGTCATAATATACTTCCCAGTGACATAACTCAATTTTCCTCTTATTGTCACTTTATTTCTTTGTTTTACTAAATTAAGGATAATATCTTTTCGTAAAAATTTTCGGGGTATTACAGCGGCCTTGAATTAGGGTTGAAAAACCCATTTTTAAGCGCTGTTGGCCACCGAGTGTGGCGGTGTTTTGGTCTTGCGGTAGAGGGAGGAACCAATCGGCGCATGGAGATTGGAATGAGACCCTAACAAAGAAGAAATGAAAAACCCCATTTAGATTTTAGCAAATTCGGCACAAGTTTTGGCAAATAAAATGGTTTAGTATCTTTATGTATAATGAAACGGAGCCGTTTGGGTAAAAGGGGTAGGGATATGCGCATTCCTGCCTAAAATGGGAAATTTCCGTGGACAATCCTCCTCTTTTGCGCCACTGTTTAATTAGGCCTTGTTTTTTTTTTTAAAAAATTTTGCTCAGGAATTTTGTGTCAATTTCATTTTAGTTCGCATTGAAGCATCGCATTTTGAGGATTTGGGTTATTTGCATTTTTAATCCTCATTTGTTGGTGTGTATTTCATTTCGGTCCTAGATTCTGTTTTAATAATTTGATTTGTTCTTAAATTATCCTTTTGATTTTGTTTTTATTTCATTTAAGTTTTAGTTCATGTTTTTGTATACTCTATAATTTATTCATTATTTTTTTAAAACATATTATTTTTACATAGTATTTTGAACTATTTTATTGATTTCGCATTGTTTATTTTTTTTTGTATTTTTAAATTGTTTTACTATATAATTTATTTATTTTAAAATTATCTCTTACATAATTTTGTGTTTTAAGGTTTTGTATGATATTTCTTTTCATACATTGATATTTGTATATATACATAATTTATATTAAATTACTTATTTAAATTCCCCTTTCAAACATGTATATATATATATATATATATATATATTTCTTTTTAAATCTGTTTGTGCATACCATTTGCTCCTTTTAAGAACCCAAGTTTAAATTATATTTTTATATTTCAAACGCTTTCTCATATTATTATTCTTTGATGTATACATTATTTATGTTAATTTTTTTAAATATTGTTAATTGTTGATTAATAAATCTTATTTTAAATTACTTTTTATGATAACTAATTTCATATTATAAAATGTTATTCATATATATCTTCCTTTATATTTTTTTATATGGTTGTATTTATATAATTTATTTATATTAAAACTTTCTAACACGTATATCATTTGTTTTAAACTTTATATGGGCATACATTACTATTTTAATATTATATTTTATTATACATTATTATTTTATATTATATTTTTATTATCTTATATTATATTTTTATTTTAATTGCAAATTGTTTTGTTTAGCGCTAATCTTAAATTCCTTCTTATAATACTTATTTTGAAATTCATTTATATGTTAAACTTTATATTCTATGTATTATTTACTTTTATTTTTTTATTTTATTTTATGATTTATTTCAAATTTTTACATGTAATTTGTTGTTTGTATATTGATGGTTTCCCATTTCTTTTGTTCATATGATTCATCCTTTGTTCATTTATTTACTTGTGTTACATCTTGTTTGTATCATAATATTTCGTTTAAAATTGTCTTTTAATTGAGTGACCTTCAAGTATTAATATTAGCATTTGTATAGTATATGATGCTTCGCCATTGCATGTACCTAAATTTGTTCCTTTGTGTTTTTTTATTATTTATGATCATTCATGTAATATTATTGCCACGTATTTTTATTTCACACTCGATACTATGTGTTATAGGCCAATTTTGGGTCAGTTCACATCACACAAAGTCCAAATACAAAATAACCCACCTAAATACCAGCTACCCAATACATTACCCAAACCCATTACAAAACCCAAACCCTCAACCCAATTACCCCTTAAACCCAATTCAAAAGCCCACTAACCCATACCCACTAACCTAAACCAACCAAGCCCACCTAAACTTAAGCCCAAACCCCTAGCAAAATACCTAACCCTAATCAGCAACCAAACTTTAGGTGCGCCGCACCTAGGGTCCTCACCCTCAACTACCCTGACTGTCGGCCAACCACCCTCTGCACCCCCACGCCACTGTCACCTCCACCAGCTCTGCTCCACCCCCACAATACCTGCAAACAGTAAAACGAAGGGACAGAAACAATAAAAAAAGAATGTAAAAGGGTTATAAAACTCGAATAAAATGTTGTAAAATGGGGTTCGGATCTGGAATGAAAAAAGAAACAATTTCAATATACACATACAAGCAGTGAATCAATAAAAATAAGAAAAGAACACGAGTATAACGCGAACCAGAGAATCAAAAGTCAAAAATCCAAAAAACTTGAGGTGATCTTATCTTTTTTATTACTTTACTTTTATTTTTATTTTTTGAATCTATCGATCTATATAAATATATATATTGAATACAAAAAAAAAAAGAGAAAGAATTACTTGCGGGTGATTTTCGGCCACCGTATACGGTGGCCGGTGCGGCGATGCCATGGCGGGGCGATGATCGGACCTAGGATCGGCGTTAGAGTCATAGCAGAGAAAAAATAAGCCCCATTCTCTTTTTTTTTTCTTTAACATGTAGAAATGAAAATTTTTAAGATTTTTTAACTTTTACAGGGGTCTGGAACGGCGTCGTTTCATCATGGATCTGGTCGACCCGACCCTGCCCGCAAGGATCCGCGTGTTTTTTTTGGAGGGGTTATTTGCGCGTTTAACCTCTCCTCTTTTTTGATGTTTTGTAATTAAATTTTTCATGTTTTTAATTTGGCCCTGAAGATTTTGGCGCTTTACAATTTAATCCCTGTTGATGCACTGTGTTTTGAAGGAGAGGAAATATTGCTGTTTCAGTCCCCCCACATTTCACGCGTGTTCAAAATATTCCTTTTTCTTTATATTTATCTCGATTTCGCCCCAAATATTTTGTTTTTAGCTCAATTTACTCTTTTTTCAGTTATTTTACTGTTTGAGTTAATTATTTTAGTATCTATTATTAACGTCATCACATTTTACTATTATATATACATATATTATTATCGTTTCTAATCTGTATGTATATAGTATATATTTTTATACATTATGTATATATTTTTAATATTATTAGTTATATTTTTATACTGTTTCATATATATATTTTTTATACTATCTTTATTATTATTAATATTAGTATATGTTTTATTATATATGTATATATTTTTAATAAATATAGGTATACGTATATTTATGTAATATTATTAATAGGTATTTTTAACATTATTATTTCTAATATATATATATATTATGTAGGTATTTTACTATTATATTATGTATATGCATTTTAATTTATATATTACATAAATATATACCTACCTTTTAATTTAAAATTTTTACCATATCATGTATATATTTGAATACTATATTATATTTTTTTTTATATCATCTTCTGTATATATTCTTAAATACTATTATATATATATATATATATTTTACACCATACTATGTATATATTATCATTTTATTTTTTATTCCTATTACATTTATTATTAATATTAGTATATATTTTTATTATATGTGTGTATATATACTTTTTATATTAGTATTATTCTCATATATCATTATATTATTTATTATACCTATTATTTTCATTATTATCACTTATTATTTTATTTTAATATTATTATGTATATATTTTTCATATATGTCATGAACATACGTTTTTCAATATTTATTTTATATATGTATATATTATGTATATATTTTAACATTACTAGTTATATTACTATTTTATGTATATACTTCAAAATACTATATATATTATAATACTATTACTATTTATATATATATATATTTTTTACGTACTACTCTTAATATCATTATTATGTATATATATTTATTGTTTTTATATCGTGTTAGATACTATTATTACGTTTAATTTATCGCATATATCATTATTGTTTTTAATATTATTGTCACACTTATATTTGCTTCAATATACTTCTAGCTCTGTCTTTTATTTATTTTTATCTCATATCCGTTGGCTTGGCATTATTTTGAAAACCTTATTCTCGTTTTCTAATTAATTTCAATAAATAAGGCAATGTACCGATTTAACATTAAGCCATAGATTTCATCGCTATGTTGGATGAAATTTGTTGGCTTGTGTTAAAGACGGAACACCCTTCTAAAAATCGAAAAACTAAAGTCTTCATTTTTTAATTAGATCACGATTAAATATTATATTGAAC
Organism: Gossypium anomalum; assembly: GCA_025698475.1. Taxonomy (NCBI): domain Eukaryota; kingdom Viridiplantae; phylum Streptophyta; class Magnoliopsida; order Malvales; family Malvaceae; genus Gossypium; species Gossypium anomalum. Next base: position 85,468,118 of record CM046967.1, on the reverse strand, counting down.
TCTCAATTTTGAAATTCAAGACAACGCATGTTTAACAAGATACCAATTTTGGGAGTCGCGAGGGTGCTAATACCTTCCTCGCGCGTAACCGACTCCCGAACCCTATTTTTCTCTGGATTTTCATGTAGACTCCAAATTTGGCCTTAACTTTTTCAAGAATAAGTTTTCTTTTTAAAAAAAAAGGCGATTTATTAGGTGTCCGATCACACCTAGAAAAAGATCGGTGGCGACTCCTTCTTTATTTCAAAATTAAACTTCAGTTTTTAAGTTTTCACTAAATCGTCATAATTAGCGACCGAAAGTAAATTTTTTACGTCGCTACACTATGTTTGTATGTTTCTTATTGTTACATCAAGTTTTAAATTCCAAACTTTTGCCCAATATCGACCATCTTTTATCCTCAAACGAACTAAACAATTTTTTTTGTTAGTTTCATAACTGCTTAGTTAAAAGCTTTCAAAATAAGGCAATGTTCCGTGTTCGGAAATTCTAGAAATCGTGCCCTAACGTGTTGGGTTTCGGTTTTTCGTTTGACCAAATAATTGAATATCCTTTTGAATTTTTTTTCACGAGTTCTGGGAATCATAAGATGATCTTGGATTCGAGGATTTAAATTGTCGTATCTTAACGTGCTGAATGTGATATTTTATTCCTTTGGAACAAGGGAATCTTAACACCCGATTCGAGTATGTTCAAACATTTTTAAATAGGATTGTATTCTAAAATCTTTGCAAAATTTTGACATTAAGACACTAATTAATCAATTAGGTACCAATTTTGGGCGTTACGGGGGTGCTAATCCTTCCTCGTACGTAACCGATTCCCGAACCCTTTTTCCCAAATTTCGTAGACCAAAATCATTGTTTTAATAAATTAAAATATTTTATTAAAATGATCAATCTCAAGGTGATCTAATCACACCTCGAAAAAAGATCGGTGGCGACTCTAAAATTTCGTTTTAAAAAGTCGATTCCCGTTTTTCAAAAAATGGTTTCGATAGCTTGGCGACTCCACTGGGGAAAAATAAGAGTGTCAAGCCGTAAAATTGATTATTTTCTGTCCTTTTATTGAAAAATTAAAAATCTGATTTAAAAAATTACGATCCTTTTACTGTATTCGTTTTGGTTCAAGTCCCATAGAATACATTTGCATTGCATTGCATGACTGTTGTGGTTACACCTTTTAAGTGGGAGTGAGAAGTTATGCCTTCGTGAGGTTTTCACCTCTGCATGGGCTAATGGACTGCTTCCGGGATACATCCGTACCTATGTCTTCGTGAGATTTTCATCTCCGCATGGCCATAAGGAAATGTATTCCCCTAAATTAAATTTGATCCATATGAGCCTATAATGGGTGAGGATTGAGGAATCTGCTGGTTCAAGTACCCTTTCTCTAGAACCAAACCGTATATAACGAGCCTTAAAGGCCCACTGTAGGTAGAGCCACTCCAAACGCTAGTGATTACCCAAGTAGGTGCTCCATTTGCTATTTATATATTTGTACTGACGTGTTTTCTTTTGTTTTGGTTATGATTGCATTGCATTTTCATCATAGAAAAGAGATGTTGATTCACGTTTAGTTGTTAAATAGAAAGCTTGTCATGGAAAATGAATTTCTTGATAAAGTGTAATACAATACGGCCGTCCGAATATGGTCCGAGTAAACAGGACAAGAGAAGAATGAGAGTCCGCAGAGGAGTACATGACTTGGCTTCAAGATTCAAGCCAACAAAGATTATTCTGGAACCGTCAACGTCTCGACTTACTTAAAGAAACTGACGAGCATCACGAGGATGAGAGAGCAAGGAGTCGCAGCCCAGATAAACTAAAAAAGAGATAATTCGTAAGATTTGATTTTAGCGTCCGAATATGAAGAAAAATATCGATGTCTTGAAAAAGATCGATGTCTTCACCTGGAGTATACGGGCAAGGCCGTACATGTTTCCACTTTATGTAAAGAGATTTGTTATCTAGAAAAGTTATTCTAACAAAATTGAACCAGAATCAACGTCTCTTTTTGCATTGATTTCATGCATCTGCATTACATTTCATCATATGCATTGAATATCACAAAAGGGCCCTAATTAGTTAAAAAACTATTTCAGTTAATCTGGAAACTGATAAAAACCTACCAAGTATGCATCTTTACTGTACACGAAGAAAAATTAAAGCGATGGGTGAAAGACTGGAAAGGTTAGAACTGATACAAAAGGAAATGCAAGAACAGATGCAAGTACAAATGCAAGAACAACTGGCTAAGATCCAACAGGATATGAGGGACCAGATATTAGAATCCCAAAATAACATGATGAACCAATTGTCACAGTTATTGACTCAGGGGCAAGAAAAAGGAAAAAGCCCTATGGTCAATACTGGGAATGATAATGAAGATCTTCTCTATCCCTCGGGTTTTACCCCGACAAATGTTCATACACAACCTGAGGTGTATACACGAAGGCCATCTATTACAATCAGGCCCCAACAGTTTCAGGCCAGTGATTCGGCACCTACAAATTACCAAGTCAGCTCAGGCTCTAATCCGGGGAATAACTCAATTAATCTCGTTGTCCCCGATCTCGATGAAGAAACAGAAAAGACAAGGGTGGAGCTTTCGAAACAATTAGAATACCGATGCAAGTGGTTAGATGAAAAGTTCAAAGCAATGGAAAGTGTTGACTATCACTGTGGAATCAATGCTAAGGATTTGAGCTTAGTTCCGGACTTAGTGCTTCCCCCCAAATTCAAAACTCCAGAGTTTGAGAAGTACAACGGGACTAGCTATCCCGAAGCTCACATCACCATGTTCTGTAGACGAATGGTAGGCTATGTCAATAATGACCAATTATTGATTCACTGTTTCCAAGAAAGTTTGGTTGGGGCAGCATTCAAATGGTACAACCAATTGAGCCGTACCCAGATCAATTCATGGAAAGATCTAGCACAAGCTTTCATGAAATAGTATAGTCATGTGACGGATATGACTCCTGATTGGATCACTTTACGGAGCATGGAAAAGAAACCGAATGAGAGTTTCTGGCAATACGCCCAAAGGTGGAGGAAAGTTGCCATACAAGTTTAGCCACCTCTCCTAGAAAAAGAGACTACCATGCTTTTCATCAATACTCTGAAAGCCCCGTTCATTAACCATATGTTGGGAAGCACTACTCTGAGCTTTTTAGATATATTAATGTCCGGTGAGATGATTGAAAATACGATAAGGAGTGAGAAGATAGATGCAGAAGAGAGCGCTAAAAGGTCAACCCCTAGAAATAAGGAAAATAAAGTGAACATCGTGAGCATGCCTTCCAAATTGGTCAATGTAGGCCAGCTGAGGGCTGTAACCACTAACTATCAAGACTCTTCAAGGTAGGAATCCAACTCGAGGCCAAATACAGAAAGGTTTTGGTTTACACCCATCCCGATGTCATTTAAGGAGTTGTATCAGAATCTTTTAGATGTGCATGTGGTGTCTCCGTTCTACTCAGAACCCGTGCAACCTCCATTCCCAAAATGGTATAATGAGAATGCTCAATGTGAGTACCACGCGGGAATAACAAGACACTCAATCAAAAACTGCACTACATTTAAAAAGTTGGTCGAAAGGTTCATTAAAATGGGAATTATGAAGTTCGATGATTCCCCAGAACCTAATCGCTCTGACAATGAAGTAAATGTGATATTTGAAAGTGGGGGCAAAAGAGTTGCAATGACTTGAACAAGTCAAAAGCTTGGAAGGAATATTGGGGAATCTAAATGACATATCCAAAGAGGGAACCGGGGAATAAAAGTTTCCAAACCTTTGCATACTTGAGAGTGTTTTAAATAATGGGACTGTGGAAGAAATCCCTGTATTTTTAGAGCTAATCTAGAGTAATATTCAAAACACGCTTGTTGCTTTAAGCCTAGAAGCAATAAGAATCCTTTTGTGAAATAAGCTTGTGTTCAAAATCTTTGTTTCAATAAAATGTATCTTTTTGAGCAAATATTCTTTTATTCTTTATATCCTTTTGTTCTTTGGACTCTCTTTTAAATATGCTTTTATTCTTCATTCATGATCATACCATACAAATAATCATCCTTAGAATCATTTATTCTTTGTAATCTGCCTTCATACCTACAACAGGTCCCCATATATCAATGACATGAGTAACGCTGTCACTGACTCAGGGTCTACTTTTGAGTGAGATATGTGTTTAAGGGGATTTCAGAACTTTGAAGATGACAGAGATTGTGACTTATCTCCTGATTTGTTAAGAATAGTAGAACAAGATGAAAAACAGATCCTACTCTATAAAGGGTCAGTGGACATTACGAGCCTAGGAAAGGGGTGAAGGTCGAAGCCTAGCTCACCACAAAGACAAAGCGAGACATCATTGGGTTATTCCCAATTCAAAGATGTTTTCGCATGATCACATCAAGATTTGCCTAGGCTACTAAGACATGAGGATGCTATAAGGTACTCGAAGCACATGATAATAGTTTTTCGATGGCCAGGTTAATCATGAGGTTCGGATACTACTGGTCCACCATAGAAGGGGATTACATCGGTTATGCCATAAATGCCAAATTTAGAGAGAGAAGATTCATGTGCTTTATTTCATTACAAATTTTCTCTATGTATGGGGCATGGATGTTATTGGGCCAATCTCGTTAAAAACTTCTGGCTAACATTGATTCATCTTTATCGTCGTCGATTACTTCACTAGGAGGGTGAAGGTCGCTTCATATGCCAATATTACAAAGTCAATAGTCATCAAACTTTAAAAAAAAAAAAAGAGAAAATGCTGACCAAAAAATGCCAGAAAGGATTAGGTCTAATAATGCACAACTGCACAATATCAAAAGATTGTAGTATGTTCAAAAATCGAGCGTCATATCACAGCGCATCAAAGGCAGCAAAAAAGGAAAAAACAAAAGTAAAAAGTAAAAAGTAAAAAGATCATGGAAGGTGGTCGAGACTTGTAAAGATTGGCATAAAGAAGTTACCATTTACGCTCTATGCTTATCGAAAGTCGGCCAGGACATTCGCCAGGGCAGCACCTTCCTCATCGATTTATGGAAGCGGTTTTGCCCATTGAGGTCGAGATTCCTTTTCTTCAAGTCTTATCAGAACTAAATCCAATCCTGATATGGTCAATTGAATTTAGAGAGAAGGTTGAAAGTTATCCGTCGTGTTCCAATGCACCAGAAAATGGATGATACGAGCTCATGACAAAAAAGGTCTGCCCTAAAGAATTCTACAAGAGGGACCTGTTATTAAAGAAGATCTTTCCTACACAAAAGGACTTTAGAGGAAAATAGATGCCAAGCTGGGAATGATCTTATGTAGTAAAGAAGGCCTGTTCTGGAGGAGCATTGATATTAACTGAGACGGATAGCAAGGACCTGCCTAATTCGGTGAATTCAGATTCAATCACAGTTAGTAGTTTCAAAAAAAAAAAGAGAGAGGAGAAAACATAAAAAAAAAAGAAAAAAGAAAAAGGAGAGGCCAAGGCGAAAACCCGCAAAGGGAGCTTTGAGGCCAAAAGGGTTTTGAATTGAAAACCCGTAAAGGGCAATTCAAATAAAAAGTGGGGCATCCGGTAGTCTTACTATGCCTGAATTAACAAGAAAGAGGTATGCTACATCTTGGGGTATCGAAAATATACTCTAAATCTCCTAAACACATGTTGAGCTCAAAATGGTCCTCAAAAGTTCGTACGGAGAAGTTTAGGCTGCGATATCTGGGGCACTCATTTTTTTCCCTTTACCTTTTTTTTTTGTACTACGACAATATTTACTTTCTTTGATTAATCCATTCTTTTCGAATTTTGTTCCTAATAAATTTTAGTTTTGTCTATCTTTATAATTTTTTTCAGGCACTCGTATTGAAATAAGGATTAATGGACTAATAACACTTTCATAAAAAGAGTTTTGCATATTACTCTAAAAGTTTCTAAACAGTGCAGGAACCTGAAACAGGACTATTGTTTAGAACTTACCCAACTTAAGGGTTGGAAATATTTGAGTCCAAATTGAGATTATCTCTTTGGATTTTCAGTCAAAGATATCGATTGAACAAGAAGACAAGATATTGTGTCAATAACGGAAGCGAGCGATGTCAACCCAAGTATAAAAGGGGATCATTCTCGAGAAGAGAAATAATATTATATTGGGTGTGCACATCTAGTCATGACACCCGGGGAATGGTGTAATAGACCAAATTGATGGGAAGATCCAAATCCTATACCCCTGAGTTGCAGTGGGATGGATTGAAGAAGATGATTTTCTATCAAAGATACTAGCTAAGTAAAGAAGGCAGCATAATACATCAGTGATAAAATTCTGATGAATAACGAGTGATGACACTTTAAGCATTTAAAAAGGAATCATTCTAATGACATTTCTACATTTATATCATTCATAGCGCATTTTGGTTAGGAGCATCTGATTCATTCTGATCATAGTATCCTAATCATTTAGCATAAACATAGGCATATGAAACTGAGTCTACAGGACATGTCCCCCAGAGGACGGTGTAGCAACACCGATGAAAATTGCAAGATCTTATCTCCCTAAGTAGTAGTGGAGCAGATCGAAAATGGTGAATCTTATCTTCTCGAGGTAGTAGAGAAGCAGATTTAAGCCACTAGCCTTATCTCCCTAAGAAGTAGTGGAGCGGACTGATGATGGCAGATCTTATCTCCCTAAGCAGTAGTGGAGCAGATCAAAGACGGTGAATCTTATCTTCTCAAGATAGTAGGGAAGCAGATTTAAGCCACTAGCCTTATCTCTCTAAGTAGTAGTGGAGCGGGCTGATAATTGCAGATCTTATCTCCCTAAGCAGTAGTGGAGCAGATCGAAGACGGCGAATCTTATCTTCCCGAGGTAGTGGGGAAGTAGATTTAAACCACTAGCCTTATCTCCCTAAGCAGTAGTGGAGCAAGCTGAAGATTGCAGATCTTATCTTCCTAAGCAGTAGTGGAGCAGATCGAAGACGGTGAGCCTTATCTCCCTAAGCAGTAGTGGAGCAGGCTGAAGATTACAGATCTTATCTCCCTAAGTAGTATTAGAGCAGATCGAAGACGGTGAGCCTTATCTCCCTAAGCAGTAGTGGAGCGGGCTGATAATTGCAGATCTTATCTGCCTAAGCAGTAATAGAGTAGATCGAAGAAGGCGAATCTTATCTTCCTGAGGTAGTAGAAAAGTAGATTTAAGCCACTAGCCTCATATCCCTGAGTAGCAGTGGAGCAAACTGAAGATAGCGAATCTCATTGCCCTGAAGATGTAGTAGAGCATATTAAAGCTACAAATCTCTCAACAGGTCCAGGCAAATTTGGGCCCTTTCAAGGTCTTTGCTCTATTCTCGTTACACGACAACAAGCAAAGAGGGGCAACTGTAATGGGCAAAAATTGCCCGGCCCAAATCACCAAAAATCAAAAACCAAATACAAACCAATAACCCAAATCACTAAAAATTAAAACAAAACCTAGGCCCAAATACAACCCAAACCCTAATAGCCCAAATTAGAAAACAAGGAAAAACCCTAGACTACTTGAGAGTTTCAGCCGCCGCACGCCCCACGACCTCCGCGCCCCGCTCCACGTTCGCACCCACGAACCACGTTGTCCTCCATCATGTCTTTACGGCACCTGCGACTTGAGCAAGAAAATAGCAAGAAACAAATTGTATTCAGCTATAAAGCCCTCAAATTTTCATTGTTTAGTAGGGGGCCTTTTTTTACGCATACATACGGATACAAAAAGAAAAAACTCACTGGAAAGAATCGAAGGGAAATTTTGTTTTTTTTTTTATGGATACAATACGAAAAAGGCATACAGAAATCAATAGCAACAATATTTGTTAAAGAAGAAAAGGAAGAAGGCTTACCAGAACGCGGCCTTGAATCAGGGTTGAAAAACCCATTTTTAAGTGCTGTTGGCCACCGGGTGTGGCGGTGTTTTGGTCTTGCGATAGAGGGAGGAACCAATCGGCGCATGGAGATTGGAATGAGACCCTAACAAAGAAGAAATGAAAAACCACATTTAGATTTTAGCAAATTCGGCGTAACTTTTGGCAAATAAAATGGTTTAGTATCTTTATGTATAATGAAACGGCGCTGTTTGGGTAAAAGGGGTAAGGATCTGTGCATTCCTGCCTAAAATGGGAAATTTGCGTGGTCAATCCTCTTCTTTTGCGCCACTATTTAATTAGGCCTTGTTTTTTTTAATTTTTTCTCAGGAATTTTGTGTCAATTTCATTTTAGTTCGCATTGAAGCACCACGTTTTGAGGATTTGGGTTACTCGCATTTTTAATCCTCATTTGTTGGTGCGTATTTCATTTCGGTCCTAGATTCTGTTTTAATAATTTGATTTGTTCTTAAATTATCCTTTTGATTTTGTTTTTATTTCATTTAAGTTTTAGTTCATGTTTTTGTATACTCTATAATTTATTTAATATTTTTTTTAAAACATATTATTTTTACATAGTATTTTGAACTATTTTATTGATTTCGCATTGTTTAGTTTTTTTTTTGTATTTTTAAATTGTTTTACTATATAATTTATTTATTTTAAAATTCTCTCTTACATAATTTTGTGTTTTAAGGTTTTGTATGATATTTCTTTTCATACATTGATATTTGTATATATACATAATTTATATTAAATTACTTATTTAAATTCCCCTTTCAAACATGTTTATATATATATATATTTATATTTCTTTTTAAATCTATTTGTGCATACCATTTGTTCCTTTTAAGAACCCAATTTTAAATTATATTTTTATATTTCAAACGTTTTCTCATATTATTATTCTTTGATGTATACATTATTTATGTTAATTTTTTTAAATATTGTTAATTGTTGATTAATAAATCTTATTTTAAATTATTTTTTATGATCACTAATTTCATATTATAAAATGTTATTCATATATATCTTCCTTTGTATATTTTTATATGGTTGTATTTTTTTAATTTATTTATATTAAAACTTTCTAACACGTATATCATTTGTTTTAAAATTTTATATGGGCATACATTACTATTTTATATTATATTTTATTATACATTATTATTTTATATTATATTTTTATTTTAATTGTAAATTGTTTTGTTTAGCGCTAAACTTTATATTCTATGTATTATTTACTTTTATTATTTATTTTATTTTATGATTTATTTCAAATTTTTACATGTAATTTGTTGTTTGTATATTGATAATTTCCAATTTCTTTTGTTCATATGATCCATCCTTTGTTTATTTATTTACTTGTTACATCTTGTTTGTATCATAGTATTTCTTTTAAAATTGTCTTTTAATTGATTGACCTTCGAGTATTAATATTAGCATTTATATAGTATATGATGTGTTGCCATTGCATGTACTCAAATTTGTTCTTTTGTGTTTTCTTATTATTTATGATCATTCATGTAATATTATTGCCACGTATTTTTATTTCACGCTCGATACTATGTTTGTATGTTTCTTATTGTTACATCAAGTTTTAAATTCCAAACTTTCGCCCAATCGACCATCTTTTATCCTCAAACGAACTAAACAATTTTCTTTGTTAGTTTTATAATAGCTTAGTTAAAAGCTTTCAAAATAAGCCAATGTTCCGCGTTCAGAAATCCGAGAAATCGTGCCCTAACGTGCTGAGTTTCGGCTTTTCATTTGACCAAATAATTGAGTATCCTTTTGAATTTTTTTTCACGAGTTCTGGGAATCATAAGATGATATTGGATTCGAGGATTTAAATTGTCATATCCTAACGTGCTAGATGTGATATTTTATTCCTTTGGAACAAATGAATCTTAACACCCGATTCGAGTATGTTCAAACATTTTTAAATGAGATTGTATTCTAAAATCTTTGCAAATTTTCGACATTAAGATACTAATTAATCAATTAGGTACCAATTTTGGGCGTTACAGGGGGTGCTAATCCTTCCTCGTGCGTAACCGATTTCTAAACCCTTTTTCTCGAATTTCGTAGACCAAAATCATTGTTTTAATAAATAAAAATGTTTTATTAAAATGATCAATCTCAAGGTAATCTGATCACACCTCGAAAAAATATCGGTGGCGACTCCAAAATTTCATTTTAAAAAGTCGATTCTCACTTTTCAAAAAATGGTTTCAACGATTCTAATACGAAAATTCTTTATATATATTTGATGAAGACATCATTTTGACTAACACCTTTATAAATAGGTATGTAATTATTCGTGAGTGAATTGAGTTAACTTTCCACTTAGTTAGTGAACAAACATTGCTTTTCATGCGATAAGCATGCTCATTATTATGAAGACGCCCCCACAAAGTAGTTTTCTATGTGGTTGACCATCCTGGGCACTTCTCCCCTGTTTCAGACTACATAAAGCATAAGCATACTACTTAAAATATATTAACAGTATAGTTGAAAGCAATATAAATCTTCATTCGATCACTGGTTCTAACTTTAGCAATAGCTATCAAGGTTCTCATTATACGAATGTAACTGTTTGCATAAGCTAGTGGTTCTAAAATCCATCAATCCATGGTTATTAAAATTCTGAAGAGAACATGCTTAACACAAAAGTAACGTAGGAAACTAGATAACAAGCGCTTTTCATACTAATACATGAAGCAGATTTGTACCACTCATACGATCTAGCACATTATAATAGATAGGAAGAAATTTCAACAAGTAGAAAAAAAACAAATTTAATGAAAGTACTATAAGGAAAAGAAGCAAGAAGTTATGTTCAAGAGAGGTGGTGAAAACATACTCCCATGCTGACTCTATATATCTTGCAAGTTTGACACCTGAATTTCGGGTCGTGAAAAAGAAATAAGCAAATACCCTATAGGAAGGATCTTTGTCTGTTTGAAAAGATTTCACCGCTCAACAGTTGAAACTGCACCATCGTTGCTTTTACTGAAATGTGATTTTTTTGTAGAAGATTTAACTTCATTTATCTCAGAAAAGCCATATTTTAAGTTGCTCTTTGAAGTTTTTGAAAGCTGTAGAGTGACATGATGGAAAAGATTTTGATAATCATCCAAGTGGTGGGCATAAAGATCAGCCCAATTCGGACCTTCAACCTTCAACTTCTTGTCATCTATATTATGTATAACACATCCTTGACTAACTTGTAAATCAAGAAGTGCAACAGATTGAATTCCCTTTGGATTCTCATTTTACCAAGACAACTTCCCTGCATTATAATCTGATTTTGCCTGTGAATAGTGGTATATCTTGTTGTCTAAACTTCAAATGTCATCGAAATATATGGTTTATATATATTACAAGACAACCACTGATTTACAGTACATGTTAGAGTGTAGAAAGACTCTATTAGTTTGTTACTATAAGTTTGTTATACAGGCTAGTATGTTGTTAGTGAAGTTGTGAGCAGCAGTTAATCATGCACAATTCTATAAATACTATTGATGTATTGATTCAATTCAAGATAATAATACTAGTTAATTCTCAGTGTGTTTATTCTATTTCTCTCTATTAAATAGTTTGTTACAGATATTAACACGGTATCGGTTACCTGATTTCCTCGCTTCTGCTGTAGATCCATGGCCAATTCCATTGATTCCACTTCAGCTGGTCATAGTAGTCCCTCATTCTTGAGCTCTCGTTTGGTTCAATCGTTTCCTCGTCATGACACTGTGAAGTTAGATAAAGGAAATTTTGTGCAATAGCAATAACATATCCGATTAATCATTGAAGGATATTAACTAATAGGTTTTTTAGAAGCGACGATACCTGTTCTACCTCGATTTGTGTCTTCTCTAAATGGAGTTTTGGTTCCGAATCCCAATGCATCTTTGTTTGTTTAGCAAGACAAGTTACTAGCCTCTTAGTTACTCTCTATGATTAGTGCTTCTTTATTGTCTTGTTTTACAGTTGCCAAGACAGCGTGTGAGATTTGGAACACTGTGAATTGTCTCTTTGCCACCGAGATCGGAGCCAAGCTGTCGCGTATTAAGCATAAGCTGCACTCCATCAAGAAATGCACGTTGATTGTCAAGGAGTACATCGCTAAGATTCAGAATACTTATGCGTTACTCAAGGTATCTGGATCTATAGTTTGGGAGGCCGAGCAGATGGAGATCATTCTCGCTGTCCTCTCATCGGACTATGATGCCGTTCTGACTTTAGTTTCATTCTCATCTAACATTCTTCCATTGTAGAAAATTGTTGATATGCTTCTGGAGTTCGAAAGCTGCCAGACTCGCGTGGTGCACGATGTCCCATGTCATGCCCATATGGTAGAGGTCTCTCCAGATGCACCGGTAGAGCACTCCGTGCGTGGTGGTCGTCCTCCTTCTGGTGCTCGTGGGCGAGGTTTTTGATCTCAACATCAGTGCTAGATTTGTGGCTGCTATGGAAATTTGGCACAACACTATTATTATCGCTTCAACTGCAACTACGGTGGTCCGTCTGCTTCGACAATGGCACGAGCCTCTCCTGTTTGTGCTGGTCAAAGGTCGCGCGACAGGGTGTTTGGTGCGCCTGGTTAATTTGATGGCTCGTATACGTCGACTAGGACTGGCCCGAATCAGTTCGATGGGCCTGGCCAGTTTACTGGTGCTTTTGTGGTGGCACCGACGTATTTTCCCTATGGCTCCTCGTGAGGAGAGTGGCCATATTTGCAAAACAAGTTCTCATGTGTGCCAAGTTTACCGTCTGCTAGGGTTTCAAAACCTTTTGTGCATAATTTTCATGTTGAAACAGTCCAAGTGTTTGGGCCCGATACTGGACTAGGCCTGCATTGTGGCCAACCTGGAAGTTAGCAATTGCCGCGAAATTGGGCCATCTTCAGGCCATCTGCTGGCACTAAGAAGCCGCGTGTTTCAGGCTAGAATTTTAGGCTATCTAGTCTTGGTGGGTCAGTCAGTGCAGGTCTTAGTCTTGGACATGGTTCCCTTAGGCTGAATGCTAATTTTGTTGGCATTGAGGGTTCTCTTGAGCGTGGCCAAGGGTTTGGGCCCACAAATGGTAATAGTTCCATTTAAAATAATGGCTTCTGTGTTTCGTGGCAAACTAAACCGATGGCACGTGTTATTGATTTTGATTCCCGTCGTGTATTGGGTTGCCCCATATTCCTCATGCGCCCAATTTTTTTACCACTTCTGGGTCCAATGCCATTGCGACTCAGTATGTGTCCAATTTTGATAATGATAATTCTTACATTTCTATGTTTGTAGGGACCTTATCTTGGTATCTTGATTCGGGGGCTACACACCATGTCTATAGGGAGGCATTTGCCTTGAATGAGTCCACGCCATACTTAGGTACATCTCCTCTCTTGATGGGTGATGAGACTTTTACAAAAATCTCGTGTGTTGGGAATTCTATTTTGCCTACGAAGAATAAGCTGCTTCATCTGTCTAATGTTTTGTGCTAGCCAAATATACATAAGAATCTACTATCTGCTTCTTATTTTGCTAATGAAAATAACGTGTTCTTTGAATTTCACCCATCTTATTGTGTTATTAAGGACATCCAAACTCAGGAAATTTTGCTGCAAGGCCACACTCGTGATAGGCTCTATCATTTTTTTTCGGTTACTCCTGCTCCGTCCGTTGTTGTTTTTTCTATTCACAACACTAGGCTCTAGACTCACAATGACAATGGTGATGTTTGTGCGTTGTGGCATAGCAGATTTGGTCATCCGTCTGCCTCAATTGTTAAACTTGTTCTCGATAGGTGTCAAATTGTTTCAAATAAAATATGCCTTGATAATATTTGTATTGCATGTCAAAAGGGGAAGTCCCATAAACTACCATTTTCAAGTTCTACTACTGAATATACGAGTTTTTTTTATTTGGTTTTCTCTAACTTATGAGGACCGGCGTCTGTTGTCTGGGGTAATAATTTGTGTTATGTTTCGGTTATCGACATGTGTAGTCGTTTTACTTGGATTTATCTCCTTCGCCGTAAGTCTCAGGCGATTGATTGTTTTCTTTAGTTTCAGAAGATGATCAAAACTCAGTTTGAGAAGGATATTAAACAATTTCAAAGTGATTGGGGTGGTGAGTTTCATGCCTTCACGTCCGTTCTGGCAAGTCATGGGATAGTTCATCGCGTATCCTGTCCACATACGTCTGAGCAAAATGATGTAGTTGAACAAAAACATAGACATATTGTTGATATAGGTCTTACTCTCTTGGCCCAAGCAAATCTACCTATGGATTTCTAGGGATATATGTTCTGCAGTGCCGTTATTTCATTAATCGTCTACCTACTCAGTCTCCGTATTAGGCTCTTTATGGACATGACCCTACATATGATCATTTACGAGTGTTTGGGTGTTATTGTTTTCTATATCTGCGTCTGTTTGTACATCACAAGTTGGATTTTCGTTCTTAGCCATGCACATTTTTGGGGTATAGTTCTAAACATAAAGGCTACTAATGTCTCACACTAGATGGTAAGGTTATTATCTCTCGTCACATTGTGTTTGATGAACATCGATTCCTATTCCCTTTGAACGCTGTGGATTCGTCCCAGTCAAGTCAATGTATCTCCACGTATGTTCATTTTGTTCAGCCTTTATCTCGTAGAATCACGGAGCTTTCACTTGCTCGACTCGCTGAGTCCTTATCTACTGCTCCTAGCTCTTGTCCCACGCTGCCTGCCTCAGTCGACTTCTCGGCTGAATTGGGATCTATTTATGATTCGTACTAACCCTCGTACACAAGGCTCAGTCACCCCGATCCAACCACAATTACTTCAGATATTTCTTTTGATCCTCTGCAAGTAGGGAATACTCGTAACATGGTCACTCGGACTAAAACTAATATTTTTAAACCCAAGGCTCTATCTATTGAAACTGTCGACTATGTGCCATGCACGATTGATGAAGCTTTTGCTAGTAAGGAGTGGCTAGCGGTTGCTCAAGTTGAGTTTGATGCTCTAATAAATAACTCCACATGGGAACTTGTTCCCTTACCTTATGATCGGAAGGTGATTGGGTGTAAATGGCTTTTCAAAGTCAAGAAAAATCCTGATGGGACTCTCGCTCATCGTAAGGATCAGTTGGTGGCAAAAGGTTGTTCTTAAGTACCAGGATGTGACTTTAAGGAAACGTTTAGTCTGGTGGTTAAACTGGCTACTATTTTAACCATATTATCTGTTGCAATCTCCAACGGTTGGCAACTCCATCAGGTCAATCTGAATAATGCTTTTTACAATGGTGATCTTACTGACGAAGTGTTCATGCAATAACCTCCAGGATATATTTAGTATAGTCCAAATGGACAATCTCTGGTGTGTCGTCTGAAAAAGGCTTTATATGGACTACGTCAAGCCCCACGTGCCTGATTTGATAAATTGAAACATTTTCTTTTGTCTGTCGGATTTCTTTTATCAAAGTCTGATGCATCTCTATTTTTTTGGGCTACGACTGACTCCACTACTTATGTTCTGGTTTATGTGGATGATATTATCGTTAATGGGAGTACGTCCGTCAGTGTAAATGCCTTTATTCAACAATTACATAACAATTTTTCACTTAAAGATATAGGAGATCTTCACTACTTCTTAGGCATTGAAGTTACTCAAACATCCATCGGGTGCCTCCATCTATGCCAACGTAAAAACATCCAGGATCTACTTGCTCGGAGTTCCTTGACTAATGCGAAGAGTGTTCACACACCAATGATCAGCTTTTCTATTTTGTCTAAAGATAAAAGAGATCATCTCAGTGATCCTACTGAATATAGAAGTCTTTCCGGTGCATTACAATATGTGGTTATGGATCGGCCTGCTATTATTTATACAGTAAATTGTGTTTGTCAATTCATGCATGCGCCTACTACTGTATATTGGGTTGCGTTAAAACGAATCTTGCGGTATTTATGTGGCACTATTGATTATGAGTTAGTCTTTCATCCGTCTGACAGGCTATCTTTAGTTGGTTATGTCGATGCCAATCAGGGATTGGATTTTGATGATCGCCGGTCAACAACGGGCTATTATATATATTTTGGACATCCACCCATCTCCTGGTGTTCTAAGAAACAACAAGTCATTTCTCGCTCTACGGCTGAGGCTGAGTATCAGAGTCTAGCTACAGCTACCAGTCATGTTACTTGGTTAGTGTCTCTACTAAAGGAATTATGAATTCCTTCTACCAATACACCAACTATTTGGTGTGAGAATTCCAGTATTGTGGTGGATTGAGCTTGACCTGTTCTTTGTTTGCAAAAAGGTAGCTAATGGATCTCTCATTGTTGGCGAGGTGTCAGCTTGTGATCAGGTTGCTGACATCCTTACAAAATCACTATTAATATAGACTTTTTCCCAGTTTCGCAGTCTTCTTCAAGTCTTACCTCTTGGGAAGATGGGTGAATGTTAGAGTGTAGGAAAGACTTTAGTCTGTTACTCTGAGTTTGTTATACAGGTTGTATGTTGTTAGTGAAGTTGTTAGCAACAGTCATGCACAATTCTATAAGTACTATTGATGTACTAATTCAACTTAAGATAATAATACTAGTTAATTCTCAGTGTGTTCATTCTATTTCTCTCTATTAAACAGTTTGTTACAAATATTAACAGTACATCATATGAAATCTTCAATCGTTCTTTATAGTTGGCAAAGACGAAGATAATAATACAAGGAAGAAATGATTGAAAATAATATCTTTAAAAAAGGCTCTTTCTTTTTTTCTAAACAAAGCAGGTAAGGGCTAAAGGGCAGTTTTGGAATCTAATTACCATTGAGCTGAAGAGTTTCCGATGCAATGCCGCCCCACGCCATGGCGCTAAGGCGACCATTTCCGATGAGAATTGCGTCGGTCCAGTGCTTGGCAGGCCCACTGAAACTAACTTTCAACGGCTTGGAAGTGTCGACAGGGTCTATGGAGGTAGGGTTCTAAAGTCCTTCTCAGCGGATTTCTACACCAAAACCTTGAAGTGAATTGGGTTAGTGTAAAAAAAAAAAACCAAAACACTTTCAGAATTTTTTTAATTGAAAACGAAAAAGAGTGATGGAACCAAAATCGGTTCGACCAGACCGATTTCAGGTCTGTAATATCAGATTAATTTTATAACATTACATAAATAAAAATCTAATCATGCAATCTTATATTATAAATTATTATATAAAAACATTGCATGCAATGTTTCAAAAATGCAAAATAATCAAACTTACAATACATGTCAAATTATGCTATTAGACCGTGTACTTTATCTAAGTTATGGATTTTGTACATGTACTTTAATTTGGTCATTTTCAGTCCCTATACTTTTGGAATTTGAAAATTTTAGTCCTAACCAAATGATAACTATTAAATTCATTAAGTTATGTTATTTTCAAAATTTGATGTGTCAAAATATTATTGCATGTGTAATGCTATGTTTTTTTGTTATTTCCGCATATTGCTAAAAAAAAAATCAGTTAATATATTTAACGACTATTATTTCCATTAAGACTAAAATTCTGAAATTCAAAAAATATGGCCACTAAGAATGATCCAATTGGTGAACGTGACTAAATCTATAAGTTTACGCATAATACATGACTAATAACATAATTTAACCAAACAAATTTAACTACTACCTTTGGGTTAGGACTAAAATTTCAAAATTCAAAAAGTACAAGATTAAAATTGATCAAATTAAAGTATAAGTACTAAATTCACAATTTACATAAATTACAAGGTCTAATAACAAAATTTAACAAAAAAATAAATATTACAAAATGTAACAAAAAGTACAAGATTAAAATTGATCAAATTAAAGTATAAGTACTAAATTCACAATTTACATAAATTACAAGGTCTAATAACAAAATTTAACAAAAAAATAAATATTACAAAATGTACTAGGTTGGTCCTAAACCCTAAATTATGTATGAGATTGAGAATATTTTAATATACAATTCTCAAATTTCTACTATAATTTTTTGTTAAGATTCCGTTTATAACCAATATGGGTCTAACATGGAGTTGGAGTTTTATTGTGTTATTTGTTGATTTGACGTTATTATGGATCATTGAATTTACACCATCTTTTCGGAGACTATTTTGATGTGTTGAGAAGTTTCACACTTATGTGCGATGCAATTTTATGCTCTCTTGAATCTTTATGTCTAAGTCCATTTTACCAAGATTGCATTATACGAAAAGCTTCAAATGAATAACAAATTGATTATGTTATGTGAGATATATAATATGGATGATGACATTTGACATTAATTATATTAAAATTTATTCTCTATTTAACTTCTTTTATTTAAGACGGTTTAATGGTCTTAATTGCTTTAAATTCTTTTTAATGTTACTATTTCTCTTATTTATTAGTTACTTATATTTCACCATTTTATTTTATTATGAAGCTTTGTGCATTTTATTTAAGATATTTATTAAATTTTATACTAATTTATTTTAAAAATGAATAAATAAGATTTAATCTCAAACTAAAAAAAGCATTAAAGTTTTGTTGTTATTTTACATTTATATATTAATTATATTATTATATTACTAAATTTTAATTATATTATTAATTTTAATTAATCATGCTTTAATTATCAATTGAATTGTTAGTATTTATATCAAATTAAATGTTTTAAATTTTTTTCGTTACATTTTGGTGCTTTAAATTTGTTGGAAGGTTGCCATATATATATATATATATATATATATATATATACACACTCACACACTTCTTATCTAACAAAAGAACATTTTTTTCCCAATTAAAAACAAATATGGCTTTTTCCCAAGAAACCTAACATTTTGTAGAAAAAATAAAATTGAGGCCAATCAATTTAAACATAATTTTCAAACACTTTGTGTGTGGGGAATTTTTTCCAAAACTGTCCACACTTTTCCGAAGCCACCAATAACATCCATAAAAAACAAACGCCATTCTTGAAACTCGAAAAATGAAGCAACAGACATGAAAGGGAAAAATAGTATGCATCGTTCTACTTCCATGAAAAACAAGCACCATTCTTGAAACTTGAAAAATGCAGCAACAGACATGAAAGGGAAAAACGGTATGCATCGTTCTACTTCGCTTTGAATCAATCTTCTTGAGAATAATTTCTTACCTTGCACTTTGTTTTCCATGTTTGAAAATTGAATCGAGAGTAATACAAATTTCGAGAATTCTTTATATATTGGAAGAAGGAAAACGTCATTTTCACTGACACCTTTGTAAATAGATATGTAATTGTTGCTGAGTGAATTCACTAAACTTTGCACGCAATTACTTAACACACACAGCTTAAAATATATTAATGGTATATTTGACTATTATGAAGACGTGCCCACAAAGCAGTTTTCCATGTCGTTGACCATCCTGGACCCTCCTCTTATGTTTCAGGCCACATATTGGTTTTAACTTCTGCAACAGTCATCAAGGTTCTCAATATCATCGATTTCGGAGAAAAGTTTTGGTTCGATTTTGGAGTTCCAGTCAATATCATCGATATACAAATCTGGTGCATTACTTGACAACTTGTTCTCGCAAGGAAAACCATGATAAATTTCCTAGAATCTTTGTTTGGCTTCTTGAAAAGTTGTTAAACTGGCCGAATCATCCCACTCAAACACTTTGTTATGTTCATACAAATTCTCCTTTGCTTCAACAAATCTTTCCCAAGGCATTGGACCCACTTCGATGCAGAAGTTTTTCTCCCATGGAGGCAATGGTTCAAATTTGGGATGAGTGATCCTTTGCCTATAGTAACTTGATTGACGATTATTCCCTCTTTGATGATATGATATTCCACTTTGACGATATGACATTTTTCTGTTAAAAAAAAGAAAATTAAAATAAGACAAATGAAAATAATGTTAGTAAAATATGATTGCCTTTGAAACGTGTATAATACTTTCCTTAAAGCTTTAATACGCCTCCAAGATGTAACAAATTTCAAGTAGAATTGTGAAAATGACGAATAGAAAAATCCTTTATATAAATAATAAATAGATGTATCTTTCTATAAAATATAATGTATCTTTTAATGAGATACTTTTTCATAGGTTTGTGTTGTTTTATGAATTAACTTTCTTTGTATGATAATCTTACCTACAAAGTTACGTCTATACAATATTATTATTCATTAATTAATAATTTTATTTTATTTTATTTTTCTAGATAATAAAAAACATTTCAAATTATTTCACATTATAAATTTTTGAAATTTTCTTTTCTTTTCATCATATTTGCATTTTTAGATGTCATATTATATAATCATTTTGGTCCTCACATAGGTAAATAAATAAAAATTATTTTTTAATCAAAATTTTTTTTAGTCATTATATTCAAATTTGAAGTTTAATTTTTGTTTAATTTAACATAATTAAATATTTTTTTATACGTATTAAAGTTTAAGCACAAAGATACGATAATAATGCATTCAAATTTTAAAAACAACATCATTTAAATTTTAAAGACGACATCATATTCTATTCGACTTTGCAATCAACAAATTTCATTAGTCATATATGCCTTTTATTTTTCAAATAATTTTCCTCTAATTTTTTTCTCGAAATTTATCACTATTTACCCTAATAGATTCTATATTTTCTTTTTCAATGATCAAATGTCGTACACAATTATTTTCTTATAATCTTAATTTACATGATGATTGCATTTCATTTTATAAAAGTAATTTAATATACAAAGTAATTTATCTTACCTTCTTACTATTCATATCAAACTAGGGTACGTCTGTAATATGAGTGCATGAGAAAATAGAACAAAAAACTGTTTAAAAGAATTGATATGAATAAGGAAAAGATAATTGAAATATGTTTGGAAGCATGAGTTTGATTCAACGAGGAAATATACGGTACATGAAAGACATAGTTTTGGTACCTAATCTCATTTTCTAATGGCTACCCCCAAGAATGGTGTAAAAAGCTTTTGGCAATTTACACCATGACCTCTCCCCAGATAGCTTGCCCAAACAATCTTATTTTCCTTTTAATCAGAACCTTGAATTCATTCTGAGGCCCTTCATTGTCGCCTTCTTGTTGAAGTCTTGTCATGAAAGTAATTTCATCATATGATTTTAGTCCTTTCTCATTCGAAAATTAAGTCCAATCAATCGAAACATAATTTCTAATCACTTCATGAGTATGAAATTTTGCCAAAGCCGTCCACACTTTTCCCAAGCCATCAATAAGATCTATGAAAAAAGAGGCCCTTCTTGAAACTCAAAAAATTCACTAACAAACATAAAAGGGAAGAAAAATACGTATCGTTCCACTTCACTTTGAATTAATTTCTTTAAGAATAATCTCTTACCTTGCATTTGGTTTTCCATGTCTGCAAATTGAATTGAGAGCAATACAATAATGATTCTAATATGAGTTTCTATGATTTTTGATGATTGTGATAATGATTCTAATACAAAATTTTTTTTATATATAATTGATGAAGGAAGACATCATTCTGACTAACACCTTTATAAATAGGTATGTTATTATTCGTGAGTGAATTGAGTTAACTTTCCACTTAGTTAGAGAACACACATTGCTTTTCATGCGATAAGCATGCTCATTACTATGAAGACACCCTCACAAAGCAGTTTTCCATGTTGTTGACCATCCTGGACTCTCCTCCCCTGTTTCAGACTACATAAAGCATAAGCATACTACTTAAAATATATTAACGCGGTATAGTTAAAAGCAATATAAGTCTTTATTCGATCACTGGTTCTAACTTCAGCAACAACCATCAAGGTTCTCATGATACGAATGTAACATTTTGCATAAACTAGTGGTTCTAGAATCCATTAATCCATGGTTATTGAATTTTGAAGAGAACGTGCTTAACACAAACATAATGTAGGAAACTAGATAACAAGCGCTTTTCATACCAATACATGAAGCAGATTTGTACCACTCATACGATCTAGCACATTACAATAGATAGGAAGAAACTGCAACAAGCAGAAAAAAGAAATTTAATGAAAGTACTATAAGGGAAAGAAGCAAGAAGTTATGTTTAAGAGAGGTGGTGAAAACATGCTCTCATGCTGGCTCAATATACCCTGCAGAATTGACACCTGACTTCCGGGTCGTGAAGAAGAAATAAGCAAATACCCTACAGGAAGGATCTTCGTCTTTTTGAAAAGATTTCACCCGCTCAACTGTTGAAACTGCACCATCGTTGCTTTTAATGAAATGTTATTTTTTTTGTAGAAGATTTAACTTCCTTCATCTCCAAAGAGCCATCTCCTAAATTGCTCTTCGAACTTTTTGAAAGCTGTAAAGAGACACGATGGAAAAGATTCTGATAGCCATCCAAGTGGTGGGCATAAAGATCAGCCCAATCTGAACCTTCAACCTTCAACTTCTTGTCATCTATATTATGTATAACACATCCTTGACTAACTTGTAAACCAAGAACTGCAGGAAACTGAATTCTCTTCAGATTCTCATTTAAACTCACTTTTGGTTGGACTCTTTTACCAGGACAACTTCCCTGCATTATAATCTGATTTTGCCTGTGAATGGTGGTGTAACTTGTTGGCTAAACTTCAAATGTCTTCTAGATATATGGTTTCCAAATGGGAATAACATGTAAAAATCCAAACCCGTTTGTGTTTGCAATTTTGCATACATGATTAAAAGAATAGCTATGCAAGGGATGAAAGAGAAAACATACATAAGAGGGATGATCTGACAACTCGACCACTGCTTTTGTAGCCTCAGCATGCATAATCACCATTGTCAACAAGTTTCCTAACCTCCGCTAGGGCGGCTGGAGCCTCCAGATTCTTGTAATCCCCTGGAACCCCAATCCACAATGTGTCCTCTACACAGCAATTCAAGCAACATTGGCTGATTCAATTTGCTTTTATATACATTACGAGACGGCATATGGAAAGTCATTTTCACTACATGCATTTGGATTGCCATGATAGACACCGTGTAATGTGATTTAAATGATAATTAATATGGATTATGACATTTGACTTCTCTATAACTTATTTTATTTAAGACAGTATAATAAATTCTTTTTAAGTTACTATTTCTCTTATTTATTAGTTACAATTTTGTGTTATACAAATGGCCACTTATAATATATATTTCTCCATTTTATTTTATTGGATATTTTATTCTGAAGCTTTGTACATTTTATTTAATATATTTATACTAAATTATTTTAAAAATTAACTCAAATTAAAAAAAAGCATTAAAGTTTTGTTGTTACTGTACACATATATATGACCTTGATATATATATATATTAATTTTAATTAATCATGCTTTAAATATTTCTTTAAGATCAAATTAAATGTTTTTAATTTTTTTTCGTTACATTTTGGTGCTTTAAATTTGTTGGAAGGTTGCCATATATATATATATATATATATATATATATACACTCACACACTTCTTATCTAACAAAAGAAAATTTTGAAACTTCTTCATGAGCAAATTCCCAATTAAAAACAAATATGACTTTTTTCCCAATAAACCTAGCATTTTGTAGAAAAAATAAAATATTATAGAATGGAGATGGGGATGGAGAAAGGTGTTGTGTCGTCTCCAGGTATTTATTTTTCTATTTTAACTATAATGTCAAATAATTTTTATTATTCAACAATTCAATTTCTTTTATTTCTTTTTAGATCATGATAATTTGTTTTCTCTTTCATTTTTTTTTAGCAAACATCACCAATTCAAAGCGAAGTTAATAGAGTAAAATAAATATTTTATTATGGAATAAATAAATATTTTAACTGTTGTTTATATTTATAGATTATATATACAATTTTCATTTTCCCATTAAGTTTTATTTAACAATAAAATGTCCATTTAATTTTTCCTGTGAGTTAAGCCTAAATTTCATACCCAATTATTTTCTTATAATCTTAATTTACATGTTGATTACATTTATTTTTATAACAATGATTTAAGATACAAAATAATTTATTTTAACTTTTTACTAATTACTAACATTTAATATAAAATTAGGGTACGTTCATAATATGAGTTTAAAAGTATTGATAGCCAATATTTATAATGAATAAAAGAGAGAAGATAATTAATATATATTTAGAACCACAGGTTTTATTCAATATGAAGAAATATTCGGTACATGAAAGATATAGTTTTAATACCTACTTTTATTTTCTAATGGCTCCCCCCAACAATGGCGTAAAAAACTTCTAACAATTTACATCATGACCTCTCCCCAAATGTTCTATCCGAATAATCTTATTTTCCTTTTAATCAGAACCTTGAATTCATTCTGAGCCTCTCTATTGTCGCCTTCCTGTTAAGATTTGCCCTGAAAGTGATTTCATCATTTACTTTTAGTCCTTTTTCAGTTGAAAATTGCAGCCAATCAATTGAAATATAATTTTCAAACGCTTTGTTGGTGTAAAATTTACCCTAAACCGTCCGCAGTTTCCCCAAGTTATCTGTAACATCCATAAAAAAACAAATACCCTTCTTGGCACTTGAAAAATGCAACAACAGACATGAAAGGGAAAATCGTATGCATTGTTCCACTTCACTTTGAATCAATTTCCTTGAGAATAATTTTCTTCCTTGCATTTAGTTTTCCATGTCTGCAAATTGAATACGCAATAATTCAATTTGCAGACATAGAAAACCAAGTGCAAGGTAGGAAATTATTCTCAAGGAGATTAATCTAAAGCGAAGTGGAAGGATGCATACTATTTTTCCCTTTCATGTCTGTTGATGCATTTTTCGAGTGCCAAGAAGGGTGTTTGTTTTTCATCGATGTTATTGATGACTTGGGAAAAGTGTGGATGATTTTGGGAAAATTTCACACAAATGAAGTGTTTGAAAATTATGTTTCAATTGACAGGCCTCCGTCTTCAAATGAGAAAAGACTAAAATTATATGATGAAATCACTTTCATGGCAAGATCTTAACAAGAATGCAACAATAGAGAGGCTCAAAATGAATTCAAAGTTCTAATTAAAAGGAAAATAAGATTGTTTGTACAGAATATTTGGGGAGAGATCATGATGTAAATTGTCAAAAGTTTTTTATGCCATAGTTGGGGGAAGCCATTAGAAAATAAGAGTAGGTACTAAAGCTATGTCTTTCATGTACCGAATATTTCTTCATATTGAATAAAACCCGTTGTTCCAAAAATATATTAATTATCTTCTCCCTTTTATTCATTACAAATATTGGCTACAATATGATGAAATCACTCCCATGGTAAGACCTCAACACGAAGGCAGCAATGGAGGGCTTCAGAATGAATTCCAGGTTTTCATTAAAAGGAAAATAAGATAGTTTGGGCAAGACATTGTGAGGAAAGGTCGTGGTATAAATTACCAAAAGCTTTTTATGTCATTGTGGGGGGGAGCCACTAGAAAGTAAGAACAGTTACTAAAGTTATGTCTTCATATACCAAATGTTTTATCATATTGAATAAAACTTGTGGTTCCAAATATATATTAATTATTTTCTCTCTTTTATTCATTACAAATATTGGCTACCATATGATGAAATCACTCTCATGATAAGACCTCAACAAGAAGACGGCAATGGAGGGCCTTAGAAAGAATTCAAGGTTCTAATTAAAAAGAAAATAAGATTATTTGGGCAAGACATTTGGGGAGAGGTCATGGTGCAAATTACCAAAAAGCTTTTTACGCTATTGTTGGTGGTAGGTGCTAGAAAATAAGAACAAATACTAAAGTTATATCTTTCATGTACCAAATGTGAAATATAAATAGCCTAAATGAAAAATTTTCCATTTTAGGGGGATGCTGGACCCTGCCAACCCCCTAGCACCACCATTGATAAGTAGCGTTAAGTTACAAGAAAAAAACTAGAGGAAAATTATGTGAAATATAAAAGGTATACATGACTGATAAAATTTGTTGGTTGGGAAGCCAACCCTCAAGAGATCGTTGAGCCTTGCTCTTTTCTCCACATCCTCATTTCTCCCTCAGTTCAATTTTATTTCAAATAATCAACAAATGCCTAGATATCTTAACCAAACAATCCGGTTTTTCCTTTGTACCTCAAATCTGAACTGAGTGAAGCCCTTTAGAATTAACTTCAAGACATATTATTATTTCGTAGCAAATTTGACCCAACCATATGATATTCATCATCACTGATCATCTGTTGCTAAATGGAGCATGGGAATTTCCAAGCATTATTATCAATTACATTCATGTAAAAGCAATGCACGTCCATGCTATTCTCGATGCCACTTTTTGTTAGCATCTTTCACATCATTTTCGTGTTGTAACCCTATTGTAGGGTTAACTATAGTCGAAGATACAATTGTTTTCTTATAATATTAATTTACTCAATGATTACATTTCTTTTTATAACAATTTTTAAGATACAAAGTAATTTATCTTAACTTCTTACTATTGACAAACAATTCATATCAAAGAAGGCATGTTCATGGTATGAGTGCATGAAAAAATGGAACAAAAAACTATTTAAAAGAATTGATAGTTAATATTTGTAATGAATAAAAGGGAGGAGATAATTAATATATTTGGAACTACGTGTTTTATTCAATATAAGGAAATATTCAGTACATGAAAGATATAACTTTAGTACCTGTTCTTATTTTTTAGTCGCTCCCCTCAACAATGGAGGCAAAAGTTTTTGTCATTTGACACCATGACCTATCCCCAAATGTTTTGCCCAAAAAATCTTATTTTTCTTTTAATTAGAACCTTTGAATTCATTCTGAGGCCCTCCATTGCTACCTTCCTTTTGAGGTATTGTCATGAAAGTGATTTCATCATATGGTTTTAGGCTTTTCATATTTGAAAATTGAGGCCAGTCAATTTAAACATAATTTCCAAACGCTTTATGTGTGTGGAATTTTCTCAAAACCGTCCATACTTTTCTCAGGCCATCAATAACATCCATAAAAAAACAAATGCCATTCTTGTAAGTGTATAGAGAGTTGTGAATTAAGCGAGATTTACCAAATTCAACATTGAATGATGGTGCTGGAAGTGGAACCGAAGGAACAGGCTGTGGATCATGAGGAGCAATGGCAGATTCGTCAGAATTGGCCATAGAATGCAGCGGAGAATGGTGCCCAAGACTCAGGCAAATGAGATCATGAAAAGATTTGAGGGTAGGAAACAAAAGATAAAGAAGATATTAAGCAAACTGAAATTCCTTCTTGATTTGATCTATGTGGATGAACTTACATTTTTACACTTGATTTCTTAACAGCTTAACTGCAAAGTTGTTAACAGAATTGCTAGAGTACATATACTGTAACTGCTTAGTTATTTGTAAACTCTAATACTCAATTCGAACAATTTTGAATTCAATTCAAAGAAAAATTCAGTAAGTAAACCTCCTGTTCTATTAAAGTAAAGAGAAATTTTTCATTCATTCTTTTAAGGTTCCATTTTGGTTTAAGTTAAAAGACTCTTTGGTTTGAATTAAAAAAAGAACGAGGCATTTGATCAATAAATAAAAATTCAATTACAAATTAACTGGTTGATAAGAATTTCGAATTCCTTTTTATTAAAAATTAAAATATATTAATACATTTGTAATTATTTCAAAATATATAGTTTCAAAAAATAAAATACCCTTTTCTTTTGAGCAAACAAAAAAGAATAAAAAACGAAACTGGAACCCCATGTGTCCTCTACTCAGCAATTCAAACAACATTGGCTGATTAAATTTTCTTTTATATGCATTACGAAACAGCAACTGATTCACAGTACAGCATATCAAATCTTCAATCGTTCAGTATAGTCGCCAAAGACTGATAATAATATAAAGAAGAAACTAAGCCTCTCTTTCTTTTCTGAATAAAGCATGTAAGGGCTAAGGGGTGGTTTTGGAATCTAATTACCATTGAGCTGAAGCGTTTCCGATGCAATGCCGCCCCACACCATGGCGCCAAGGTGACCATTCTCGACCTCACGTTTTGTTAGCGGCTTTCATAGCATTTTCTTGCTGCAATCCTGTTGTATGGTCAACTAATAAAAAAAAAGTTTCAATATGGGGATTTGACACACAAGAATGTACAAAAATCGACGTGTCTTGGTAAACAAAGTTGTGCATATACTTTACTTCATGTCCCTCAGATATAGTTTTTTTTTTTTGGAATTTAACACATTGTGCGGTATATCAGGTTATGGGTTTTACTATTAATTTTTTGTTACTAGATAATTTATTAATTTAAGTTTCCATCATCTTTTATAATAAACCAACAAACTGTAGATTATTAACTTTAACTCTCTTATGGATTAGTTTCAAGTCCCTTGTGACTTTACACACAAAAATAAAATCTATAATAAACATAAACTAAAACTGAAATTTTAAAATGAAATTATAGATTTTTAAAAGAAGGATCCACGCAATCTGGAAAAATCCAAAGATTTTTTTATTTTATTTTAACAATTTCGTCTCTATGTATATATAAAGAAAATAAAAATGAGAGAGAAATTGGAACGTGAAGAAAAGAGCAAGGCTCAACAATCTCTTGAGAGTCGACTTCGTAATCAACAAATTTTATTAGTTATGTATACTTTTTATTTTTCAAATAATTTTTCTTTAATTTTTTTTCGCAACTTAACACTACTTACACTAGTAGATTCCACATTTTCTTTTTCATTAAACCATTTTTTTTACGTTTCTTTTTCAATGATCAAATGCTATACACATTATTTTGTTATAATCTTAATTTACATGATGATTACATTTTGTTTTATAACAATAATTTAAGACACAAAGTAATGTATCTTACCTTCTTACTGTTGACAAATAATTTATATCAAGCTAGGGTACATTCATAATATGAGTGCATGAGAAAATAGAACAAAAAACTGTTTAAAAGAATTGATAGACAATATTTGTAATGAATAAAAGGGAGAAGATAATTTATATATATTTGGAATCACGAGTTTTATTCAATGAGGAAAGATTTAGTACATTGAAGATATAGCTTTAGTACATGTTCTTATTTTATAATGGCTCCCCCCAACAAAGACGTAAAAAGTAACATATTTTAACCTCATTCTTAGTTCATTTTTAGGTGATTATATGATATTAATTGTAAATTATATATTCCTAATACTTTATATTCTTGTTTTGATGTTTAATAGGGCGCTTGAGAGCAATAGGAATGAAAAACAGTGAAAATTAAAACATTGGAGCATTTCGAAATCCCTAAACCCTAAACATTGTGCACTAAGGACTAAAAGTTATGATTTTTAGGGGTTTTAGCACTTTAAGAGAATATAAATAGGGAAATAAAAGAGAACAAAGGCAACCACCAGAGCACCATTGAATCCAATTTCCAAGAAATTTTCCACCAAGATTCAAGAGTCCAAGTTCATTTTCAAGGGAGTTACCATGGATTTCTTTTATTCTAGTGGTTATATTGTATTTTTGGTGTTTAGTCTTGCCATTATGAACTAAGTCTCTTAATACCTAAGGGAGTTGAACCTAGGATGGATTCTCTTGTTTGATTTCTATTTTATGCCATAAAATCTTAGTCTCTTTGTTTTCAATTATGAATGATTTATTATTCTTGGGTTAAAAATTCTAGAGTGTTAATTCATGTTTGATGTGCATAAGTCTGAAGTTGAATAAACGGCCTTCTTGTGATTAGATCTTGCATAATTGAATGGAGTTGCATACAATTCTAGAAATAGGACGACATAAATCTACCAAATTAGAGTCAAATCTAGTAGGGGGATTCATAAAGCAAATTAATGCAATAATAGGGATTTTAAGTAGAAATAAATTTCAATTAATCAACCTAGAGTTAGTTGCTCTTATGTTCAAAAGAGATATCAGCATAAATTAGGGATTTCTACGGATTAAAAAGCTAAGAAAATAAATTGCATAAATTAAATTGAAAATTATAGATGAAATCTAGGTGGATTCTTACCTAGCTATTGTTGTCACTTAGTTGATACTCAATTGTTTTTGTGTTTCATTCTTTGGTGCATTCATTAGTTAACTTAGATAGTTTGATTTAATTTTCATCAATCCTTTGAATTATTAAGTTAAATAATAGAAAGGTGATAATTACTAATAACTATAGTCCTTGAGGGAACGATATATGTGCTCACCAAAGCTATATTATTAATTGATAGGTGCACTTTCTTTGGTCAATTTTATTAGTTAGTTTAGTGGAGAAATATAAGGGACTAAATCGCAATTTTACTAAATAAAGTGGTGATTCATGGGAGAAATTGTAGAAAATATTGAGGGTTAAAATATTCATGTCTTAAATAGGATAATTATCATTAAATATCATGATAATTATGGGTTAGGTGTTAATTTTGATTAGGTGAAATTATTTAGTATTATTTTAATATATTTTATTTAATTTTAATTAACATAAAATAAAGGAAAAATGAATAACCTTGTTTTTAACGTGAATGAGAAAGGGGAGAGGAGAGAAAATTTGATTTCTTTACAAATTAGTCATTTTCCATCAATTTCTCTATTTTTACCCGAAGTTCATGAGAATTTCCATAGCCACCAAAAAGGAAAAGTGAAGTAGAGATCCTAGAGAGTTAGATTATCATCTTGGAAGGAAGAAATTGGATGTGGAAGTGGTGAAAGTTGAGAAGAAAGTAAAGATATTAAAGAGACAAGGTAGGAATTCAAGTATTTTCATAGAATTCATGTTTAATTGAAGTAGAGACATAAGAAAATGATTTGTAGTATGAGTTTTGATCATGTATTGATGTATTCATGAAGTAGAAAAAGAGAAGAAATGATGAGAGTGTAGGAAACAAAGTGAAGGTGGTGACAAATGTGAGGAAAGAAGAGAATTAAAGCAAAATTGGTGAAATTCTACAATAGAGAGATAAGTACATCCAGATACTTACCTTACACAATTAAATGTATGTGTGATTTTAATTTAAATTGTTATATTAAAGTTTTTAAGATTTAATTATAATAGGAAAATGTTAATCTTTATTGTGAAAATAATTAGAAAGAAGTGAACATATGAATTTAACCTTAGCAACAAAGTGAATAGATTAAATGAAGTGAAATTAAAGTAAAAAAGACTAAATTGAAAAGTGTACAATAGTTTGTGTGAAATGAAGTAATATGATAAAGAGTTTAAATGAAGTGCTAGGTGTTAGTAAGTTAAATACAAAGTAATATTGAAGAGATATTATAGTGATTATTGAATTATATATTGCTAAGGACTAAATTGTAAAATGTTCAAAAGTGATTAAGTGTACTAAAATTTTGAAATAACATATCTAAATTTAATGATTTATGGAAGTAAAGTGAATCTTAAAGTGAGACTAATGAAAAGGGATTAAATTGAAAAATATGCAAAATATAGAAGTAGGATAAATTGCTTTTCATGTGTTAGGTAAATATTATTATAGTGCTTATTGAATTTTTATAACAATGATTCAAAAGTATATAAGTTCTATTCTAAAATGTAAAACTGAAGTTGATTTTGTTATATTTTCCCATGTAGACAAGATAAGAACTAGTAAGATATAGATGGCATGTCGTTAGGAAGCATTTAGCGCGCTCTCGGTTCTATTAATGCACTTTGGTGCCACTTTGTTTTGATAAAGCACATTGATTGAATTATGTTATGTTATTACACTTCGATGCTAGTCTATTATGTTTATGCACTTCAGTGCATCTCTGCATTAATTTTCATATATCCTGCATGTTCTACTAAGTCTACATTGGGCATCTGTTGAATATTAAAGGACAAAACAAAGCAATGATCAATATGACAAGGTTATGTGTACTTGAAAGGAAATGATTGTGAATTTATTTATATTAAATAAGATATAATAAGCAGTTCTAATGTTATGAAGTCCCAAACTTATGTAATATAATATTATTATACATTGTTTATATTTATTCAATATAAAGGTAAGGTTAATGCTTGTACTTACTAAAAGATTGATTTAAAGTGTTACATCAAGGATTTGGCTCCAACACATCTCATCGCATATAAAGATTGGAAGTAAGTTTATAATATATATATATATATATATATATATATATATATATATATATATATATATATATATAATATGGTATTAGCTATGGCATGTACGTAAGTATTTTAAGGTCTATCTATAAGGACTTTAGAGAAAAATGTTAATAGAAGATGAAAAAAAATAATGGCATAATGAATTTCGTCAAGATATGTCTTGCATGTATGATGAATAATATGATAATCATAAGGTATTATATGGTTTATGAGTTTTAGTTAATGTTTAAATTGACTATGGACTATTGAGTATAGTTTAGAAGTGTTTAAAAGCATAGTTTTCAAGTCTCTTGTCTCAGGTATCAAGATATGCAAAATGTGTCTCGAGACATAAAAACTTCAAAGTTAAAAATCTACAGCAACTAATGCATGTCTCGAGACAAAAGCTCCTATGTCTCGAGACCTATACTCATATGTCTCGAGATAGGGTAACTTCGAAGCCAAATTTCTACAATGTCAAAACAATGTCTCTAGACATTCAAGTCTTGATCTCGAGACATACAAGCCTACAATTGAAAATTTTTTTAGTTGGGCTCAGGGGCGAAGCCAGAACAAGTTTTTATGGGGGGCCGAATGAAATTTTAATTTTTTATAGTCTCTATATTTATAATTTTTAAAGGATTAAATCGAATTTTTATAATTTTAAGGGGGCCAAAGTACAATTTTACCTTTACTAATTTAAAATTTTAAAAAAATTCAAGGATCTAAATATAAATTTTCCATTTTAGAGGGGGCCAGGGCCACTGCCAGCCCCCCTGTATCCACCACTGGTTGGGCTAAAAGGGACCCGAAACGAATATGCAATTAAACTCTAATATCAGTCTAATTATGTCCTTAAACGTGTAAATTAGAAGTATTTTATATTGTAAAAGAATTTTCAATATTAAATGTAACATTCGTTGCTCGAGTTTTCTCAAGTAAGGGGTGGTACAGAAAATCATTGGTTGGAAGGCAATTATTGCAAATTTCCAAAGGAAAATAATAATTTCGTAAGGAAGTTTTGAGTTTCCAAAGATTGGTTCACGCTTAGTGCAGAGCTGATGCCACAGGGGTAATAGTGCTACACTGATACAGTAGGGTATAAGCATTCTTCATAAAGACACGACCATTAAAATTAAATTTCCATACAATTCTGTCTTCAACCCCTTGGATTGAGAGGGTCCTGCTGAGGAGGACAGAGGCTCAACCATGATCGAGTAGAAAATTGATTTCTTTTGGTCCCAATTGTTGATGTGTGGGAAGAGGCATGATTCAACTTCAATGGCAGAGCCAAGTAATTTGACCATGTCTACGAGAGGGAAGTTTGAATTTGCACATATCCAACAATTTTTACCTTCCCAAAGTTGAACATCCTTTCCTTGCACGTAGATGTCTCTACCTTTGAGAATGCCTTTCTAGGCCCAATAGTCAGTTGGCTTAGGTTTGACAGATTCAAACGGGTAATGATTGCAATACTTAGCTCTTAAAACCATTGTGGGAAGATAGTTTTGACTTGTCATTATGCGCCACGCGATTTTTTAGTGTTAGCTCTTAAAACCTTGGTAAAAATATAGTTTTAACTTGTCATTATGCGACATGCGATTTTTGGGAGAAAAGCTTCATTGAAAATGTTAATCTTCCAATTCTCAATCCTCCTTCTAACAAAGGAGAGTCTCAATGACAAGAGTGAAGCTTTTATCATCGGAGTTGTGTCCCCACCAAAAAGCACCAATGGTCTTATCAATTTCATTGCAAATGTAATTTGGGGCCTTGAAGACAGAAAGGGAGTACAACAGAAGTGATGTCAAGGTAGATTTGATAAGGGTGAGTCTTCCACCCGATGATAGACACTTTGATTTCCATGAGGCTAGTTTCTTTTACCTTGTAAATTAAGGTTTGGAAAATTTCCTTTTTCCTGTGAAGTTTCCCCAGTTCCAAACCTAAATACTTCCACGGTTGGTCAACTCTTTTTGCATTAAGAATACAGCTATACCATCTTTCGGCCAGTAACTTGGTAAAGGGATCAAGAAAGAGTTCAGATTTATCACAATTGATTTGGAGCCCCAACAGGTAACAAAATTTTTTAAAAAGAGTTTTGAAGGACCGGCAAATCTAAATAGAAGAGTTAAAAAGATAAAAGAGAGAATATTCATGCAGAGAACAAAAGGCTAGGATGAAAGGGGATCAACTTAACGCAGGCCTCTTACCGGAGTAAAGCTTTTAAAAAGTGAGCCACTGACTAAAACATGATAGAAGTCTGTGGGAATACACTGGTAGATTAAATTTGTCTATCTAATTTGGTCAAAACCCATTCTTTATAGGACAAGGATAAAAAAATTCATTTGACATAAACTATAGGACTCGGTAGAATATATTTTACCCAAATATTCAATATTTAAATCTTCTTTCTTTCTGAAAATTCATTTGAAAGCTTCATTGATTTAACTTCCGATGCAATCTGCATTGCCCAAAGTCAAGTGTAACATTCAGAATAATCAAGACAATCAAAACAGAATCGTGTTTTGCAACAACACCAGTCCAGTCCAGCACTAATGTTAGATAGACAGGAACCTTTGCTCATTAACACACAATCAAAGGCCTATGCCTAAAGGACCATGAAAACTTTATCAAATTATGGATCCTGTAAAACCTTCCATCTATTTAAGCGCAAAAGCTTTTATGGATACGTGCACAGCAGTTTCCATCATTTCCATCATGATTGGATGTGCTTCATGGCTGAAATAACTTCACTAATCGACACAAACTCTCGCCTCCTCTTCAGAAGTGTCTTGCCTAATTCAAGAGCCCGTCGCTCGCAATCTGCTCTTATGTTAGCTTCTTTAATTGATTCAAAATCCTCAACATGAGCAACACCTACAATTCTCCTGCAAGTTATTAGAAGATAAAAACAATATTAGAACTTACAAAATTCTCTTCATTAGATAAATTTAACAAAATAGGATCCTGCATGTCATTGTAGGTAGAAGAGACTGGTTCTATGACTGCTATTCAACCTGTACAGGAAGACTCCTCTATCTGATTGCCAGAATTTTCTAACGACAAAGCCATTCTACAAAATTTTCAAGCTCAGGGTTCTGATCATAGAGGTTTCAAAAGTTACATCTCGTCAATATTTCCTAGTCAACTCAAGAATCTATTTCCTTTTACTGTCAACAAAAAATTTACACGTCAAGGTTAACTGTTTAAGAGTCAATTAAGATAAAGAACAAGGTCGAGAATATAGGGTAAAAAGTCTAGAAGGCGGTGTTAATTCGAAGACATAAATGTAACAGCAATGGACTGAAATGCAAGATTACAGACTGCCATAAGACGGATAAACACAGGGAATTATGAAGGCCAGGAACATAGAAAAAGTAGAGAACCTGATAGAAAACCATTTCCTCACCTTATCATCTTAGCAGCACCAAACCCAAGAGTATCGTGGAACAATTCCTTCATATACTTTTCCTGTATAAGTTTCTGAAGCTCGGGATTGTTATAAATTGCAGGGAGATAAGCCTCCCCAGAGCCATTTTTGTGTTCGTCCCATAGTGCGGTAAACTTTTGGTGGAAAAGATTCCAAGTATCCTCAATTGTCTTCAATATCCACTCTTTGTATGACTGTATGATAATATGAAATTCAGCAATGTCTATATAATACTTCGATATTTTTATAAAACAAAATAAACATTGCAAGTCTTCCAAAAAAAACCTATATAAATGATGCTTCCTTAGCTTGTAAAGCAATATGTATGATGTATGAATATGTACATACATGCTAACAAATATCTGGCAACTCCACCAAGAGTAGCTTGAGGTAAAATAATAGTGGTGATACAACTTCATCTTGACCTACAACTTATGATACCATAGAGACCATATTTATCCATAAAATCGCAAGCTATATGACAAGAATTTTCCATAATAAATTGAATGGCTAAACAAAATTCGAAAGCAGAAGCAACTTGGCTTCTAGCACCTATTAAAACAGTATAGACTAGGATGGAACTATATCTAAAGATGACATAAATTGAATGGCTAAACAAGATTCAAAAGCAGAAGCAACTTAGCTTCTAGCACATACTAAAACAGTATAGACTAAGATGGAATTATAACTAAAGATGACAAACTAAAAAGACAAATATACTGGAAAGTTCTCATAAAGCAATAAGAGAGGCAATGAAAGGCATACTTTTCTGTCATTCCCTTGATCAGCATGTCCATCTTGTGCAAAGAAAGCCAGAATCAAGTTTCCAATAAAAGCACCAATATCAAATCCCATTGGTCCATAAAATGCAAACTCTGGATCTATGACCTGAGTTGAATCAGGGGTAACCATTACAGAACCAGTATGGAGATCTCCATGTATAAGAGCCTGAGCTCTTTCACAGAACCTACATAAAGGGATGTTTAATAACTTGATAAAGCATAAAATGGCAGTTAGAGAAGGTAGCATTAAAAGGAAAAGCAACCATACTTAGATTTCAATTCAGCTACTTCAATTTTCAATAGATTATCCTCCCGGACAGTCTCGGCATCATGGTCAAGATAAGGTGAAGACCAACGGTTATATTCAGATACTTTATAGGGGTCAGAAAAAACAACCTGCTCAGTGAGCCTGCATAGTTCCACATTCCCACAAAATTCGGCCACTGCACAAAACATTGAATGTAAATGAATCAGCATCATATCTCCAAGCTTCTAAAAGCCATCAATACTAGAAAATAGCATTTCTTTAATCTAAAACAACAAATATATACTTGCTCCAAACAGACTAGTAGAGGCAAAATTACAAAGCTTATCAGCAGAAATGCTCATTCTTCATATCCACAGGCATATAAAGAAGCATTTTTTTTCTTAATTCCATGAGTTCCCATGACATTTGGAATGACTACTGGTATTAAAATCATATTCATGTCACTGCTAAAATTGCACTAAGAATTGACAAGATCCGTGTTCAAGAAGATCTAAACATTGAATGGCTACTGAAGGAAGAAGCTATATGGAGATAGTTAGAAATAGATTAATATAATACCAGGCTTAAACTTACACTTGCCATTTACTCAATGAATAAGAAAATATACTTTTCCCCTTGTAATCTTTGGTATATAGACATTATGGAGCAATCATTTGTCAGATATAACAGATAATAATAGCACCAGCAGCAAACTTTCCAAAGCTCTAATACAATTACAAATATTGGATAGTAGTTATAAAACACTCCCTAAACTACCGACAGTTTGATATGTTTCATCAAACTTGCTGCATTTGGGCCCAAAATATAACAATAACTTTGTTATGAATAAATGTTGCAACGAAGAATTCCATAATATGTAGTTTAATTAGTGCACGATCTATATCTATATAAATCCTAACTTATGATCCCCAAATGTACTTGCAGTGACAGCATTCAAACTACACCAAAACCAAACTCAAAACATAAAAACACTGAGAAAGAAAATGCATATGAGTCCGTTACCTGCACGTTTGTGCTCTGTGGTTGACCGATATAGGAGAGATGTGCAGAAAAGAGTCTTGGCCATGTATTCTGACATATGTTCCGCCAACAAAGGATATTCAATCCCAGCAATTAACCCTTTTCTCAGGATTATATGGGGCGGCTCTAAATATCGCATTCCAATCAAGGACATGGTACGGTCAAAGTGATAAACTTCAGGAACATGTTCAGGGCATAACCCACCATGTTGTTTTAACGCCACCGCTTCGAAATATGCTCGTTCCTTAGTCATGGGCCAAGATTCCCCAATACATCGTATGTAGGGAAGTGCCTGTATTCAACATTTTACGCATAAACTGGAAAATCCCATTTCATAATTTCGAGTATTTAAAGATAAAAAGGGAAAAAAAAAAGAAAGAAAAAAGAAGCGAAACCTGCTTGATTACAAAAGAACCAGAAGGGGCAACGATGATGTAGACGAAATTAAGATTGCCATCTCCAACTTCCTTAATCTTTAAACCATCATAGTTGTGGCCGATCTTCGATGACAAAGACGGCGTGGCTTTAATGTATTCGATGAGCAAGTTCTCGTCTAGTGGCCTGAACTCAGAAAACGCCATTGACTTCCTTGTTTGAGGCAGTCCTTTTGAGGGGTTTTAAGAAGAAGTGAAGAGCGATGTACAGAGATTTAAGGAAGAGAGATGCGTGACTTAACTTCAAACGTTGGGACTGTAGACTGTAGAGTAAAAAGAATAAAAAGATTCGATAATAGCGTCGAAGATTTTTACACTCGGTAAGCCAATGGAGGATCAGTGAAGTAGGGCCGGGCAATCTGGTCGTGAAATGAAAGATGATTTGAATGAAACGCTTGCTTATAGTTGTAGTGGAAACTACAGAGAAAATAGAAACTAACCCATCTAGGTGTGTAATGAAAAAACAATAACATGTTAATTGTGAAATGAACTTGGATACGTTTACGGTCACGTTCACTTCCACTTAGGGATATTAAAACTTTTCTTTCCTAAGGTGGATTTGGGTGAGCGGTGGGACGCAAATTTATAATAATTCGAATCTTCGATCAATTCATGAACCTTAGGTTCATGCTTGCAAATATCATATCTCAATTTCTGTTCACATTTCAATTTATAATTCCACTTTCTTATACTTTTAGTAGATCAATCGATCAAACTCATTCAATTTTCTCATTTCATTTATTTACCCCTATTAACAAGACTCGGACCTTGGCGGGTACACGGATCCAACCAAACACACCAGAATGATCCACCCAAACACACCAGAACGGCACTAAGTGCCTTTTCGGATAGTCCGAAGAAATATAGTAACTTCAGTGTCTCCTCGGTCAAGCCGAAAAATCCCCAAATTCTTTCAATCCTATGGCATACCAACTGTATCCGACTCAGCCTGACTAGCTAATAGGGTATTCAATTTTCATATTTCAATTCAATCACTTTCTCATATTTTCCATTCAAATCATTCTCAATTTAATCACAATTCAATTCAATACAACTTTCCACTTTCCAATCAATATACCATCAAATATTCATACATAATCATACTTCATCTTAATTTCATTCATTTCAATATTGATACTTACCTTATAATTTACTTGCCATACATATAAATTTAAATATAACATTTAATAAATAGTAGTTTAAATTATAGTAGTACAAACCGTGATTTTCTCGTGTTACTCCTCGTCTACTTTCTCTTTCCCCTTCTTGCTCGACGCCTCTAGTTCTTTGTTAAATATGAAAATTAAAATAATTTACGCTATTAATACAACACTAATTTATATTAAATAATTGAATTTCTATTCAATTTCTACCTTAGTTTCAATTTGGTCCTAATTAAACTCATTTACTTTTCTAACTCAAGTTATACTTTATTTCTACTCAATTTCCTACCAAATTCAACTTAACTATCTAATGTTCATGATAAAACCCTAATTTCAAATTTCTTTCAATTTAGCCCCTCTAACACAAAACTTATAGCTGACTTTACAAGTTAATCATTTAATCAATTCTAACTAGAAATTCTATCAATTAAACCCCTAATTCATCAATTTGTTCAACATAACTCATGTCCAAAAACTTAAGAACTTTCAAAGTTACAACTTAAATTCAACAAAACTTTGTTCTAAAGCTTCTAAAACATCAAAATTATAAAGAAGGGACTTAATTGACTTACCAATTAAAGCTTCAAACCTTAAAACCCAATTTTTCCTTTTATTTTTCATTCTTTTCGTTTTCTCCTTTCCCTGCTCTATTTCGAAATGGCTATTATGTTTCTTCTTTTCTTTATTTGTTTCCTTTCTTTTATCTTATTTACTTTATATTATATTTAATTTAATTAATAATTAATAATTATAAAATATCTTTATACTTAAATTATAAGTAAATTATGTATTTAAATTACAATTGTACAAATATGATTTGTATACATCTATATTTTTATTACCATACATTTGTTACAATTCAATTTATTTTATAATAATATAATATAATATAATATAATATAATATAATATAATATATAATATACTTTTTATCTAATTAATATAATATTTTATTAATTTAATAATTTAATATATAAAATATATTTTACTTAAAATTTAAGAAAATATACAATTATACTACAAGTGTACAAATACATATTTTACACATGTATAATTTTATCATCATACATTTGTCTTTATTTTAATTTATTTAATAATAATAATAGTAATAATAATAATAATATAATTAATCTAATAAATATCATGTAAAAATCTTAGATCTTTTAAACATATGTCGCGTGACCTATTAAAATGGGCATAATTTCCTATTTAGTCCCTTTTATTTTATTTTGATCTATAATTAGACTTTTACCCTTTATTCACTTTAGTTCTTTTTGCTAATTACTCTTAATAAAGTTAAATTCACCTAATCAAAACCTAATTGAATACATCACTAAACTCATAAATATTTTTAATAATTATTTATAAGTTTGGTTTACTAAGACGGAGGCCCGATAATATACTTTTTCGATGCCCGTGAATTTTGGGTCATTACATTTTGGCCAATCTATTTGATGTGTTAATATAAAGGTTAGCTTGGACGGGTAACCTGACACGATCATATGCTCAGCTCGGATGGTCTTTGCTAATACCTGTGTAATGAGTTGTTTACTGAGTTTCATCGAGTAATTCAGTTAATACGAAAGCTGAAATGAAAATGACATGTGTTGTGCATAATTTTCAAAGATATCATAGTGAAAGATCTAATGTCAAGTTTGAATATTTATATATCTATGAATGAGTTGTGGTTAGATTGAATATGAGTATAACTCACCTTGTTGTAATTATGCTTTAGTGTACTAGGTAAACTTGGTTATACATGTTAGCTTTACATATGTACTTGTTATTTGAGGTAAGTTAATTTGTATATACATATGAGCTTACTAAATGTCACACCCCAAAAATCAAGCTAGTAGAATCGGGTTAGAAAATCGGGGATTAGTGAACCAGGAACTATAGTTAGGTTAGATAATTAAATAATTAGGATTAATTAAATGAAATAATTAGAATAATTAGAATTAAAATTTTGGGTTAAGAAATTGAAATTAAGTTTTTGGGAATTAATTTGGTTAAAAAAACGAGATCAGATTAGAAAAAAATTTAGAAAATATGTTTTAATTGAACAAAGGTCCTATTTGAGAAAGGAACGAAACTACAAGTGGTTAAATGGAAAATGACCAAATTTTTAAGAATTGGTTGCCTATTTTACAACCCTCACTATCCTTTCCCTTTCATTTTCTCCAATCATTCAAAATTTTCTTGAAAACCAAATCAGATCTTTTCTCTCAAAATTGATTCATCCTTTTTGAATCTTAAGCTTCCTAAACACAAATTCCTCTTTCAATTTCAAAGAATAATCACATTTCATCCTTATTTCTCAAGAGATCTTCACATGTTTTAGCTTAAGTTAGTTTCATAGCTCGTCGATTTTGCAAAATTGAGATGAGATTCTAACTTTTTATGATTAAAATAAGTAATTTGTTATTTCAATTCAAGATTTAAATGATTTAATCAAGATTTCAATAGATCAAGTGATTTTAAGTTGATTTTTGGCTTAAAAATGCTGGATCTCGTATTACTTGGTTGAGCTTCGGTTTTAAACTGATTTCGAACTCATTTTGATCTAATTAAAAGGTTTTTAACCTTGATTTAGCAAATCCTTTGGTAATTTAAACAAATTAATTGTTTCCCTCTTCTTGATGTTCATATAAGCTTGATTTTTTTGGAAAAATTAGATCCATGTAATTAGATAAATTAATGGTTTAGATCTATAATTAGGTGATATTTAGGAGGTATGAAGTTGAAATCTAAGTTTCGAGACAAGATTTGAGTGGTTAAATATCTATTTTGGCAAAACTACCTAAGTTTTTGATATAGAAGTTAGTAGGTTGTGATCTGTGATTTTGGAGGGATTTAATAGTGTTTTATGTCGTTTATAATGTCTTTGTATTAATTTTAATGTTTATGTGAAGTTTCAACTCAATTGGGAGCCTCCACAAGCAAGGACAAAGGTAAGCAAAAGCTTACTTGAGCTTTGTTGTACAAGCAAGTTGCTAAGGCGAGTGGTCTTATGTGCTATAGTTAATGTGAAAATCAGTGAGTTAAAGGGGACTTAGATGGTCTAATCATCTCATTTAAGTCCTTAATTAAACAAACAGTTCATTATCACTTTTGCTTCACCATCTTCCATCGAAAGAACAAAAGAAAACAACCAAAACACCGTTCTTGAAGCTCCAAGCATTCGACCTTTGCATGGTAAGTTTATAAGAGTTTTTTGTTCATAAATTTTATATTTTTGAGATTTTAGTAACTTGATTTAGCTAATTTGGGTTCTATTTCACAAAATTGTTAAAGTTTTTAAAAGTTTTCATTTTTTTTTCTTGAAGCTTTTGATGTTAAATGGTTAGATGTTAAGCTTAGATGTTAAAAATTACTAATTTGTAAAGTAAAATTATTGTTTTTTTTTGTCAAAAAGGACTAAAGTGTAAAAAGTGTAAACAGTGGCATGAAATTTCTATGATAATGGATGGTAGAGAGTCATACAAGGATGTATTTGTAAACGGATTATAGAACGACGCTCAAATGTGAAAATTATGATTGTTTTGGTTTTAAGGCCTAAATTGAATAAAATGCGAAACTTTAGATAAATTTGGAAAAATTAAAAATTTACATGTCATAAGCATGAAATAGAATGTTATAAGGTATTTGAAATTGATAAATTGAAATCAATTGTCGTATAGATCAAAATTTAAATCAATAGGTACAAAATCAAGGAAAAGGAAAATTATGAATTAGTCATTGACACTTTGCTTACTGTTGTTTTTG
Source organism: Gossypium anomalum (assembly GCA_025698475.1). NCBI lineage: Eukaryota > Viridiplantae > Streptophyta > Magnoliopsida > Malvales > Malvaceae > Gossypium > Gossypium anomalum. The sequence goes on along the minus strand of CM046967.1, from coordinate 85,425,341 downwards.
TCCGGTGCATTCATATGGTATAGTTATATATGCACATGTAATTTGAATTATGAATTTATAATGTGTGAATGTACTTTGAATTGTATACAAAATGGTACAAAAATTTGAGAAATTGATTGAATTGTAAAGAATTGATCTGACATGTAAAATGTGCTCAAATGAACGTGTGTGTAACACCCCGGACTTGGCTCAGGAGTTTCGGCCAAGTTCTGAAAATCACATTAGTCACTGGAGTGACACTGACCTGAAAGAATACACTTACACTCGAATAATCAGTCAATTCACATTGTGAATCATTCATACCAACTTTAGAAACCAATTACATAAAGTCATGTTCATGCAAACACAAACATAACCATACATAACCTATGAACATGCTTTTTTCTAATCGAAACTTACACTACAAGTCAAAAAGGCAAAATAGTAATTTTAGCATCACACAAAACTGAAACCATTTTCAATCAATATTATCCTCCCACACTTGACTTTGACATACTATGCTTTTTCATAATCAACTTAGCCAATTCAATTTGTAATTTAAAATTAACCAAGTGAAAATTAATCCAATTATGCGTACTTTTTTTACCTAAATTTAGTCATGCTTACTAATGCTCATAATGTTTCCCTAACCATGCATCAACTTAAAATGTGTCATTAGGCATGAAAAACAATCATAAGCCAATTATGCATATAATCAAACATATTACCCCACATACATATCAAATTATCACAATCCATATATCAAAATCCAAATGAACAATAAAACCTAACATTAACAACAAAATACCCAAATGAGTGTCCCCATACCGCCATAAAAGAAGAATGTACCGAAAATTCAAATTTATTACAATTTCAACTTCCAAGACTTTCAACAATCCCCCGATGTCATCGTCCTCTCTCCGATATCAACTATCTCTTGAAAATCAAATAAACTCAAACAATAAGCTTACTAAGCTTAGTGTGGCCTCAAGGTGCACACAATGCACACACAATCACATTAGCCGAAACATGCTCATTATTTATGTGCAACCAATATTAATCATATCATACTCAATTCGACATTACGTCATGCTCAATTATATAGATATCAATTTAAAACATGTTTTTCAATATACAACAAAGCAACACTACTTTTATATCATTTCACACACCAAAAGATGATCTTTTAGATTTTTGGCCAAGTCCACAATAGGTCACACATTCAATAATTGGACCCTAACCTGAACTCACCAAAATGTTAAGTCATAGCTCTCTACCCTGAACGCATCAAATAATGAACCGAAGTTCCATTCAAAAAGGCGAGTCAATGACTCTAGTGGTGAACCAATCTAGCACATCGTGTTCAAAACTACACTTTTAAGACACTTCTAAATGTCCTATATTGTGCCAACTATATCAAATAGTTTCCACGTGTATACAAGGGTATTTAGTCAATTTCTTACTTAACAACAATAATAATCAAATTTCACATGCATATTATCACTTTCAAATTTACTCATTCACTTCCAAATTTACACATTCCCTTAAGCATGATTGCATTAAAGACACATAGGCAAATAGCCACTAATCAAGTTCATTTTCAAATCCAATCATGCATATGTATCATCATACACATATCACGCACAATGACTTACTCACATCATGATGCTTCACTTATTTATCTCAACACAATTAGAATCGACAAGTATGCACTTAACATACCATTAACACTTAGTCATCATAACACACAAATGCAATGTATTAGGCATTGACACATACCAATAGCAGCAGCCTTAATGCACATTAATCATATATTTTTTGCCACCAAATGAGCATTTCAAGTGTACTTACCATACTTACCATTATAGGCACTATTTAAGCCATTTGCACCAACTAGCATTTCAAACATTAGCATACTCTTAAGAACATAATCTCAATAGCAAATACACACTAATTTTAGCACCATAACCTACTCAAAATAGTAGGTAGATACATACATTGATCCGCGTATGCCTCAATTATCGATCACCTAATTCACTTTTGGTTTTCCTTTGTCGATTTCGGTTGTTGGCCTTTCGGATTCTGTTTCTTGAAAAAAAAATTAATTATCACTCATTAGGGTCATAATATCATCATTGGAATATAAAAATTGCATCAAAATCATTATTTTCCTCAAATTCCCTAAAATAGCCTAAAGTGTCCATTTTAGTCCATTTTAAGCAAATTTCAAACCACTTGTTTTAAAGCTCAATTCAACCATCTAATAGCTTCATTACAACATCAATTAAAGATTAAAAGTCAATAATTACACAATTGACCTCAAAATGCTACCTACCCAATTTTAAAGAAGATTTTCTAATAGGTTTTTCAATTGACTATCAATTCGGCCATTTTAAGTTTAAAACAAGTTTTTGAACCCTTATTCATTATCAAATAAAGCTAAAAACACTTTAAAACTAAAGAATTATCAAGAAATAAAGATTTCACCATTCAAACTTAAAGAAAATTTAAAATATTTGGGCGTTTCTTATTTAGAACATAAAATCGAATTATAAAGGTTGAAAAAGAATGGAAATCAACTTTAAAAACTATTTGTTACTTCAATTGCAAGTTTGTAGATCAAGTTCGGGAAGAGTCTTCAAAATTTCATGAATCAAGATAGTTTGAATTGATGAAATCATTTCTGGATGAAATTGATCATTATTTTGAAGAGAAAAGGCATTTTTCTTAATTTAGGATGTTTGTTTGGTGAGAAATTTGAGAGAAAATTAAGAAAAAAACTAAGTTGGCTATGGTGTTTTAGTAACCATCGGTATGGGGGGAAGGAGCAGGTAGTTTGGCTCCAATTTTAAAAAGTGGGGTATTTGCTTCTTAAAGAAAGCAAGTTTCACCCATTTTCAAATAAGTCCCTACGGCTAAAGTTGGCCAAAATTGATGTAATTTGATTCAATTTAATCCCCGATTTCAATTCTAATCTCACCTAAGGTAATCCAAAATTCTAATTACTACTCTCTAACCCGGATTTCTCATACCCAAATTTTCTAAATTCGTATTTTATTTTCTTCCACTTAATCATGTAATTTTTCTTTCCTTTTTTTCTTTCTTTCTAACCTCTAGTCTAGTTGTAACACCCCTAACCCATCTCCTTTCTCAGATTAAGGTTATAGAGTTGTATCAAGCAAAACAAAACACTTAACTTCACAACAGAAACAATTATACAAATTAAATGCTAACATATAATCATTGAATCTAATAATGGAAAAAATAAACTTATGGGCCTTAAATCAAGTCTACAAGGCCCTTACAACAGTTTGGGCACATTCTTGGATAAATTTGAAACAAAACAGAAAACTTTGGAAATGCTTGGAAACAAAGGTCACACAGCCGTGTGACATAGCCCAGACCGTGTGTGAACATTTGAAATATGGACACAGGACTGTGTCCTAGCCCATATGTCCACCCGTGTGGGTATTCGAAATAGGGCCACACAGTCGTGTCCCAACCCATGTGTCCACCTAACCTACTTTCATTTATGATATTCTGAAATCTAGAACATATGCATAAAAATACATCACAACCTTTTCAGATCAAATTCTATACAGATATCACCGAAATCATATTCAAAACATAATTAGACTTAGCAGATTCAACAGAAATCAATTTACTATTCTAACATTTCCAATCAATTCCTTTCTATCAGCAATTCATTACAACATCATAAACAGTAAGCTAATCTGTTCCTAAGATAATGTCAAATTTATTAAAAAGGCAAAAACATCAAATCAACATAAGAGTCCCAACCCTAAATTCTCAGTGAATACTATTTGCAAACCAATTCGACTACGACATTTTAACCTAAAGGACTCATTACTTTAACAACATAATCATGTGACACAACTCGTAAAATATTTTCTATTACTAACTTAGTGCATATAAATGTGTCTCAACTCAGAGTCAATTAATACATGTACTGAAACATCGAAGGTAGGAAAAATACCAACAATAACATCAAGAACTGAGACCTCCATGCGCACTCTGATCACATAAATTCCAATAAGAAGCTTTAGACCGAAACATTATGTCTTTTGTTTCACTTTTATTGACTCTAATTGTGTCTCAAATTTCTAGAAGTCTGTCTTTCGTAGAAGTAACAACAGGTTTTGCATTCTGATTTCTGTTCAAATCAACTTGATACGATAGTTTTTCTTATAATGATCTAGAGATCCTCAAACGAAATAGAACCCATCTTTCTATCTACATATCTCAAAATGACTCCATCCACAAAGGTTACATTCAAGTTTACTTACATTTCTAATGCTACCTGCAGTGGCTACTAAAGTCATCCGTGGTCTCACATTACTTTGTTTTATTCTATCTCTACTAGAAAACCCTGATGACATTGAAAATGATTATTAAATTCCTCTTTTTTCTTTGACGGGGAAGTAGATAGCATTTTAAATACATTTCTTTTATTCAAGTTTCGAACTCTTGTCTCACTCTATTTCTTGTACTTACAACTTATTTCATCTTCTGAGCTCGTTTCGCTAAAATTACTAAGTTACGAAATTCAATTGCACCCACAAACATTTTGATCACATCATTGAATCCATCTTCGAACAAGTTCCTCTTTAATCAGTACCATCTCATAAACATATTCACTGAGCTAAACAATCTCTCGCCTGTACTCCGCAACTGATTTGTTTCCTAGCTTCAACTCAAGAAATTCCTTTTTCTTCTTATCTTTATATCAATTGTTGACATAATTCTTTCAGAAATAAATTCAAAAAAAAAAATCTTAGTTAATCCATTCTATTGATGCCATAGTAATTAAAGTCGACTACTAATGAAAAACCTTCTTCTTTTAATAATAACACAGTACATCTTAGTAAATCTTCAAGAAGACATAATATTTCAACCAAAACTCTCTGTGTATTTTCTAACCAGCACTCAGCTCTAGCCAAATCATCATTCATTTTATTGCTAAACTCTTTGGCTCAGCAATTTCAGGCTTTATCAATAGAAATCCTGTGAATATTCTGTTGTATAGGATTTTGAGAACGAGTGGGTGGTGGTCGTAAAACCATAAAATTGAGTCTCGTAAACACAATAAACATATAATTATTATTAATAAAAGTAATGTGAACCTTTTCTCTAAACTTCTTAAATTTTGGGCATATTATGAAAAAACCCTTGATCGGTAGCTAGAACATAACTCTTAGTTTCATCGGAATTAGCTCGGTTGGAATACATCTTTTATCTATGTGAAAAACAAATTTCATTTAAGTCAAGAACAATTACCGAGAAAAATAAAACATTTAACTTTACAACAGAAACAATTATACAAATTAAATGCTAACATATAATCATTGAATCTAATCATAGCAAAAATATGGTTATGAGCCTTAAATAGAGTTTATGAAGCCCTACAAACAGTTTAGGAACATTCCTGGATCAATTTGAAATAGAAAACTTTGGAAAAACTTGAAAATAAGGGTCACACAGCCATGTGACATAGCCCAGACTGTGTGAACATTTGAAGTATAGACACACGGCCGTGTCCTAACCTGTGTGTCCACTCATGTGTATTCAAAATAGGGTCACATGGTCGTGCCGTAGGACGTGTGCCATACCATGTTACATACTGACTTGTGACACACGGCCATATGAAACCTACACCTAAAAAAATAAAGATATACGACCGTGTGGGGTGGTCGTGTGTGGCATACGGCCGTGGGATAGCTCGTGTCCCAGGCTATGTGCTTCTCAAAATGACCCTGAAACAAGCCAAACAGTTGACCTTTTCTTGCATAACAAACCATACCATTCCAACCATTTTCACATAACCAATACACTTTAAAGCATACCAAAACCAACCAACTTAGGTGCCTAACCAATATGCCATCAATTGATACCACAATTCAACACATCAACTTTACTCAATTTAGTATTCAAGTTCATTCATTAAGCATAAGTCATATATATATCAAATAACCATTTCAAAGCATACCATTCAACCATATTTTACAAACTTTCATATGGGCATACATAAATGTCACCTACCATATTTTTACACTTTTATTTGCAATATATCAACTAAGAACATTAAGGCACATATGAGATTGGCACAAACTCAAAACAAGCGAAGTTATCAAATCAACATTTGAGCCTTATTACATGCCAAAACACACTCATATCATTTAATCTAAATGTCTATCCAATATACCCTCATTACTACCACCATTTAATATCTAAATCAATTCAAATCCAATGCCATAAATTCATACCTTAAACTTACGTCATATATCTACGATTTAACCACTTCATTCCCATTTCAATGAACCAAAACTTATCTAAATCTCAAGGCATTCACAAGTGACCAAAACATATACTTACATATTTACATTTATAAACCAACATCAAGGCATATAGGCAAATAAACTTAAACTACAACACATTGACAAATAACATAAAAACTCCAAGTACATGCTATTTATAATCGTTATCCAAAACAACCAAAACTACTAATATGACGAATGGATAGTGTGATTGTGCTCCTACGCGATACCAATCGATCGAGCTTCCGATGATTTACAAAACACAGAAAGACAAGTATGTAAGCAACTAATGCTTAGCAAGCTCGTATAAAGGAAACTTAACTTTCCGAACATTTTAAGTTAAACAACCAAGCATAAATTCATTATGTCATAAGCCAACTTTCCGTTCCTATACACACCACCTCACAAGGTTAGTTGACTTAACATTGTATATATAATTCCAATCAAACCATGGTATAAAACATATCTGACATTTCACTTTCAAAATTCACCACTCATACATATATAATAAACCATCTTTTCTTTTGAATTACACATCTCATCATAATCCATATCACAACTCAAAAATCATAGTTCGTTTCATATAATCACATACCCTTTAAAGCTTTATTTACCCGTTGAATAAAATGAAACAACCTCCAATACTAAAAAATACTCATATAACCATTTAATTCTCTAAACACACCACAAACATAACTAGATAACATATTTATGGACATATGAAAAGTATAATTACACCAAGGCATTAATGTTTATTATCAAACTATACTAATTAAAACATTCATCTCATATAATTCAATATACACAATGGCTCAAACCAAAGTAATCCATGCTTCCATACATATACATATATACACAAACGTATCATTATACATAAATCCAACTTAAAGAGTAATTTAACATTTAAACGTAAAATTTCATAGCCCGTTGAACTATAGCAAATTGACTTGGATACTCAGGGTTTCCCCAAAACACACCAGAGAGCATCAAAATGAGGCACTATAGTGCAAATACAGAAGCACTGAAGTGCAAATAGAGACACCAAAGTGTAAACAGAGGCATCGAAGTGCGATCCTGTGCAAGTGCGCATACTAACCCTATTGATATGTCAATCGTATCCCAACCATTTGCTATGCTCAACCGAGTATTGTATTTAAATTCATAATATCAGTAAATCAACCATTCAGAAAAACTACTTATTTTCGTACACATACTATAAATCTCTTACATTCATTTCAATATTGCGCAACCACAAGATTTACCACTACCAGATATTCACTTTCCATTTATACTTAATTGCAACATTTAATAATTTACAAGTAAACAATGATATTTCACATTTATTTCAATTAACGAACAATTAATATACATAATCATAAAGAAACACACATATATATATTGTTACATTACAATTGTAAAAATGGAGCCGACGACTAATCTGACACATTAGCTTTTCCTCGGTTTAGATCCGTTTGATTCGTTTTGTGATCAAAATAATAAGTTTTCACTCAATTAAACCATTCAAATAATTTAAAATAATTAATTTAACTTATAACACTTATCAATGGAAAATTTACAAAATTACCCCTAATGTTTTACCATTTATGCAATTTAGTCCCTAAAATAGAAACTTGTAATTTAATCACTTTTAATTAAAATTCATGCTAGTAGATTTTCCTTTAGTCTTATAATATCAAATATTTTTCATTTTTTCACAATTTGCATTGAATTTTACTATTTTAATAATTTAATCCCTAAACATTAAAATCATCAAAAATCACTTAACAAAATACTTATATTTACCAACCATGCTTAATAATCTATCAATTAAATTCACAAACACATTTAAACCATTTATGTAAGCCCCTAAAATTTTAAAAATTTTACAAATTGACCCCAAACTAGCTAAATTAAGCTAATAAGATAACAAAAACATAAAAAAAAAATAAAAACTAACCTAAAAAATATAACCATGCACTATTGTCATGGGTTGCGCATGGGAGCCTGCAACCATGACACATTTGTGCGATCCATCAAGTGGGAAGGAGGTCATTTGGCCTGATCGGACTGGTTCGTTGCTTGAAGAGATTGAAGGTCCATCTACAAGCTTGACGCATATGGAAACATAATCTTCGAGGATATGCAATCTTAGATATGATATGTAATCTTAGAACATATGATTTTGTAATATTAGAGATTTAATTTGTCGATATCCTTTAATCTTAGCCGTTGATGTACTTGGTCTGTACCGTTGGATTTTGGGAGGCTCAACTATAAATAAAAGCCTCTCCCTTCATTGTAAATCACTTGAGTTTTTTTTGAAAAATAAGAATTCTTGAGAGCATTCACTCAAAATTTTCTATCTCTTGTGTTCTTATTTTTCTGTGGCTTGTTCTTATTTCGTTCTTCATTCATCCTCGTTTGGCTTTGAGTTGTTTTCTTTTGAGTTGGTTTTTATGGAGGGATTCTGTTGGATCCTCATATTGTGGGAGTTAGGTTAACTTAGGCGTTTTTGGAGTAAGAAACTGCCTAAGGCCGCACAGATTGTGAGGCAAAAATCCTAAGTCCCTGATAGTTGGTATCCGAGCTAAGGTTTGTGAAAGCACTGTTGAAAGATGTCGAAAGAAGTTGGTGAGAATGAGCCAATAGAGACCCGTGGGAGGGCTAGAAAGGCTAGTCGATCGAGGGATATGTTGTCGAGCTTGGAAAACCAAGTGGTCAATCTCGAGGAGTATGTTGGTGACATGAAGGAGACACTTGAAGTGGTCTTGATCCGTATGGAGGAACTGAGGGAAGATAGCAAGGAATTTGTGTTAGACTCTCTTATATCCACTTTGGACAAATTAACGGTAAGGGACAAAGCTCTTGAGGCCCTGGTGACTACCATGAAAAAGGAAATTGCTGAGCTTAAGGGGAGCTCACTATATTTAAGGCTGCCTTGGAAAGTGATGTTGGCTTCGGGCCCGAAGCAATGTCATGTGGATGTTTTAAAACCCGAGAAGTTCAAGGGGGCCAGGTCTGTGAGAGAAGTGGATAACTTCCTGTGGGAATTAGAGCAATATTTTAAAGCAATGGGCATTGAGGATAATGCCACCAAGGTAAACACTGCTTCAATTTACTTTACTGAAGTTGTTTTTTGTGGTGGCGACGTAGGTCCACGGATAAGAAACGTGGAGGAATGGCTATTGGGACTTGGGAGGAGTTTTAAAGAGAGTTGAAGAAGCAGTTTTATCTGTAGCATGCTAAAAAGGAGGCTCATGCTAAGTTGCGCCGGCTTACGCAACAATGCACCATTCGAGATTATGTTCGGGAATTTAGTGAATTGATACTTCAGATCTCAGACTTGAACAAGAAGGAAGCATTTTATTGGTTCGAGGATGGGCTAAAAATGTGGGCTAAGCAAGAGTTGCGTCGACTAGGTATCACTGAACTAACCATAGCTATGGCTGAGGAAGAAATTTTTTACAATGTTGGAGGAAGAAAGTTTGATAATAGTGAGTCTTCCAAGCCCAAGTCAAGACCTAAAGGCAATGGTGGGGGAAAAAAGGATCCAGTAGAAAAGAATGACTAAGGCCCAAAGGCTAATCAAGGTAAGCCTTGGGATAAGAAATGGCCACTGAGATGCTATCTTTGTCAAGGCCCACATAGGATGAGTGTCTATCCGACGAAAGCCGCTTTCCATGCCATGGAAGTGCGCAAGGAAGCCGAAGACGACACCAAAAGCCTTAGTTTAATATTGGGTGGTGTTAAAGACAAGGCAAATAATGGGTTGATGTTTGTGGACATCATCGTAGCTGGTAGAAAATTGAATGCACTTTTTCTATATTGGTGCATCCGATTTATTCATGTCCGAAGAAATGGCAAAGGAACATGGCCTCAAAGTTGAGGAAGATTCGGGTCGAATCAAAATGGTGAACTCGAAAAGCATTCTCATAACGGGTGGAACTCAAACTTGGCGAGTGGACTGGTAAAGCAACTATTAAGGTAATCCCACTTGATGATTATGACTTTATAGTTGGATTAAGCTTACTTAACCGAGTTAATGTAGAAATTCATCCTTCTGAGAATTACATGATGATTTTCGATTCAAACCATCGATATGAGTATGACCCCAAGACAGCCTGTGTGACTCAGTATGGGTCTTTTGAATTTCTTGTGATGTCGTTCGGGTTGACAAATGCTCCAGCCACATTTTGCACCCTAATGATTAATGTATTGCAACCCTTCTTAGATCATTTTGTAGTTGTTTATCTTGACGACATTGTGGTGTATAGTAAGACGCTTGAGGAGCAAGTGGGACATTTGAGGGAAGTGTTCCAAACCCTACGAGAAATTGAGCTATATGTCAAAGAAGAGTAATGCTCATTTGCCCAACGAGAGGTGCCCTTTCTAGGCTATATTGTGGGAGGTGGCACGATTCAAATGGATGTAAGCAAAGTTCGTGCAATTATCGATTGGGAGCCATCAACCAAGGTGACGGAGTTGCGGTCTTTTCTTAGGTTAGTAAATTACTACTGTCATTTCACTGAAGGCTATTCCAAGATCACTGCACCCTTGACGGACTTGTTGAAAAAGGGTAAAGTGTGGGATTGGGGCCCTCGGTGCGAGAAAACCTTCAACCAAGGTGAAGCAAGCAATGATAAGTGAGCCAATACTTGTGTTACTAAACTTTTCAAAGGCGTATGAGGTACGCACGGATGCTTCGAGTTATGCGATTAGGGGAGGGCTGATGCAAGATGGGCATCCAATTACTTTCAAGAGTCGAAAGCTTAATGAGACGGAACAAAGATACACGGTCCAAGAAAAAGAGATGACTGCTGTGGTACATTGTTTGCGCACATGGAGGCAGTATTTGCTGGGTTTCAGGTTTGTGGTATTTACTGATAATGTTGCTAATAGTTATTTCCTAACCCAGAAAAAGTTGTCCCACAAGCAAGCTCGTTGGCAGGTTTTCCTAGCGAAGTTTGATTTTAGCATGGAATACAAGTTGGGGAGTGCCAACATTATGGCTGATGTGCTTAGCCGAAAAACGGAATTTGCAACGATAAGCCAACCCAAGAGTCCCTTATTGGAGCATATTCAAGAAAGATTGTCCCACGATCCCACAGCCAAGAATCTAATTCAGCTCGCCAAAGATGGAAAAACGAGGCGATTTTGGCTTGAGGGAGAATTGCTATACACTTATGGGCAACGCCTATATGTGCCTCAACATGGGAATTTACGAAAGGAAGTCATGAAGGAATGTCATGATTCAAAATGGGCTGGCCATCCAGGTATACACCGCACTTTGGCTCTCTTGGAGGATCGATTTTATTGGCCTCACATGGGTGATGATGTAGAGACCTATATGAAAACTTGTTTGGTGTGCCAACAAAATAAGGTCGAGTTAAAGGCTCCTGCTGGTTTATTACAACCTTTGCCCATTCCGGAGTGCCCATAGGAGAGTTTATCCATGGACTTTGTAATCGGCCCAATCTGCCCGGGCCTGTTACAGAAAACAAAAAACATTAATAAAACTAAAATAATAAAAGTCTATAGTCCATCATTACAAACCAATGGCCCAAACCCGAGACCCAAATTGAAACCCAAAATAAAACCCAAATCTATTGGCCTAAACTTTAAACCCAACTGATAACCTTAACCATTAAACCATAAGACCCAAAAACAATTAAAATTACATCCCAAAATAAAATAGGCCTGATTGGCCCAATGCACTAGGAGGTCCTGGAAACCCTCACCCCGCAGCTCCCACGCACAGCTTTCTCCGTGCCTCTATGCCCTCCACGTTAGTCCTTCAGTTGGACATGCCTGCAGTAAACTAACAACCATAACAAATAACAGCAAGGATAATCAACAGTAGAGAAATAACAGAAAAGAAAAATTATTATTTTTTAGTTTCATTTCTTTTCATTTTTTTGTTTCGACTATATAAAGCCGATTGTAAACAATGTATAGGGACTTTTTTTTACGCTCACATACTGAATACAAAGCAATTAGAAATTCATGGTGATCTGAGATTTCAATTTCTTCCTTTAGATTTCGGATCTCATTTCTTTTCAGAGTGTTTTTTAGTTTTTTTTTTTTGTTTCTTTTCTTTTGCATGAAGAAAATAAAGAGAGGATAATACTTACCTCCGACCTCTCATCGCGGGAACTGTCCCTTTCTGCACGTGGTCGGCCACCAAGTTTGATGGTGGTGTGACGACGTTTAATCATCGGCCTTAGGTTGAGGCCAAAACCCTAGCAAAAAGGATAAAAGATGGGGGTGTTAGGGATTTGTTTCGCTTCTTGTAGAAAATGGCAGATTGTCATTCAAATGGATTTTTTTTAGTTTTAATAACAAATAAAACGGCACCGTTTATTGTTGACCCGCACACGAATCGACCCGATCTGGGGAGGATCCGCGCGTTTAGTTGCTTTGGGTGAATTGCGCATTTGGTCCCTCCCTGTTTTGCTGCCATCTGATTAAGTTCTATTTATATTTCTTTTGTATTTTTTAAATTTTCCCTGGAATTTATGCGTTGTTTTAATTTAATCCATTATTAAACGGTGCGTTCAGGGGTTTGGGACAATTGCATTTTTAATCCCCATTGGTTTGTGCGCGTCGTATTTTGATCCTCAAATCTGTTTCAATGATTTGTTTATTTAGGAATTACCCCTTTTAGTTTGTATTTGTTTCAATTGAGTTTTTTTATTTTAGTTTATGTAATTCTTTTATTCTTTTTAATTTGTTTATTACTCATTTTAAAAAAAAAATTATTTTCATTAATTTTACATTAGTTTAATTCGTTATTTTTATACTTTCATTTGTATATTTTTAATTGCTTTATTATATAGTTTATTTATTTTAAAATTCTCTTTTATATTTCTTGGTTTTAAAGATTTATATGCTGTTTATACTCTTATACATTATTATTTTCACATATATTGTTTATATTAAACTATTTTTTTCAATTTAATTTATGTATATTATTTATTTAGATATATATATATATATATATATATATTTGTATATTGTTTACTTTAATTCCTTGCTTGTGCAATGCTTATTTTAAAAATTAATTTATAGATTATTATTTTACACATGATTTATTGTTATTGTTATTCTTATGATTTATTTCAAATTTTTATATGTATTAATTACTTTAAAATTTTTATAAATATAATTTATCTTTAAATGTTTTATATATTGTCAATTTCAAATTCCTTTTCTTCTACATTTTTTTACATTATTCATATTTATTTGAAAGCTTGATACATTTTATTTGCTTTATTTTTAAATCATCTTTGATTAATCTTAAATTGTAAATGTTGGTATTTGAATAGAGCATGTTGTGAGATTATTGACATTGAGTGTATTTCGATTTATAGATTTGTATCTCTTTTATTATTGTCATTCATTTGTATATTATTTTATCCATGTATATTGTCCATGTTTATAACTTCGCCTTTCATTTTCGGGTATTGCATTGTAATTGAGATTTCCAACTTATTTGTCCAAAATTGGACATTTTTTACCTCAAACAAACCAAATAAATGTATTTCAAGTCGGTTTATAATCGCTCTTATTTGAAATTTTCTCAAAACAAGGCAATATTTCGCGTTTGAAAATTGAAGAAAACGTGCCCTAACGTGCTGGGTTTCGATTTTTCGTTTAACCAAATAGCCAAATATCCTTTTAAAATTTTAATGCATGGGTTTTAGAAATAATGAGACGATCATGGTTTCAAGAGTTTAAAATGTTGTATCCTAACGTATTGGATGTGATATTTTATTCCTTTGGAACAAGAGAATCTCAATATCCACTTCGGGTTATCCAAACATTTTTTAAGGGATTGTATTTTAAATCTTTTCAAATTTTCGACATTAGGACATTAATTAATCAATAAGGTACTAATTTTGGGCGCCGCGAGGGTGCTAATCCTTCCTCGCACGTAACTGACTCCCGAACCCATTTCTTGAATTTCATAGGCCAAAATCAATATTTTAATAAAATAAAATGTTTTATCGGTGATCCTATCACACCTAAACAAAAAGGATTGGTGGCGACTCCATATTTCTTTTTAAAGTTGATCCCTGTTTTTCAAAATAAAAAAAGGTTTCGACAAACTTTATTGTGGGTTTGCCTAAATCTAATAGATTTGCAAGTATTTTTGTTGTGGTAGACAGGTTTTCGAAGTATGCAACTTTTATCCCCACAACCAAGGAGTGTCCTGTTGAGGAGGCAGCTCGTTTGTTCCTTAGACATGTGGTGAAATATTGGGGAGTACCACAGTCTATCATCAGTGATCGAGATGGGCGATTCACGGGCCGTTTTTGGACAGAATTGTTCAATTTAATGGACTCAGACTTGAACTTTTCCACTAGCATGCATCCACAAACTGATGGACAAATCGAATGAGTGAATGCATTGTTGGATGCGTATCTTCGGCACTATGTGAGTGCGACACAAAAGGATTGGCCAAAGCTGTTGGATGTGGCTCAATTTTTGTACAACTTACAACGAAGTGGGGCAACAAACTAGAGTTCATTCGAGATAGTGATGAGGCAACAGCCACTTACACCCAATGCTGTCGCAACTCGTTATGCGGGACTAAATCCAGCAGCTTATTGATTTACGAGAGATTGGCAAGAGCAAAACGATCTAGCTAGAGCTTGTCTACATAAGGCAAGTAAGCGCAGCAAGAAGTAAGCGGATCATAATCGAAGGAATGTGTAATTTCAATTTGGTGACCCAGTCCTTACTAAACTACACCTGATTTTGCGACATCATGGTTTCCATAAAAGACTTGTGCGACGATATGAGGGGCCATTTCGAGTTGTAAAGAAGGTAGGTAAGGTGGCCTACAAGCTTGAGTTGCCTGAAAAGCTCAAAGTCCATCTAGCATTCAATGTAAGCATGCTTAAGCCATTCCATAAAGATGGAAAAGACCCAAATCGAAGCAAGTCCGAATGAGCACCAATGGGGGTAAAAGTTACCTATGATTGAGAGGTCAAAAACATCAAGGCGGATCGTGTGGTCAGACGGAAGCACTACCGACTGTGGCATGAATACCTAGTCAGATAGAAGGGATTTCCTGATAGTGAGGCAAGTTGAGAACCAGCTGAAGCCTTATGGCAATTCCAAGACAAGATAGATCGGTACTATGCAGAGGACGCGATGAGGGCGTTGCTAGATTCGGTGAGGGAGAATGTCATGGGTTGTGCATGGGAGCCCGCAACCATGACACATTTGTACGATCCATCAAGTGGGAAGGAGGTCATTTGGCCCAATTGGACCAGCCCGTTGCTTGAAGAGATTGAAGGTCCATTTACAAGCTTGACACATATGGAAACATAATCTTCGAGGATATGCAATCTTAGTTATGATATGTAATCTTAGAACATATGATTTTGTAATCATAGAGATTTGATTTGTAGATATCCTTTAATCTTAGTTGTTGATGTACTTGATTTGTACCGTTGGATTTGAGGAGGTTCAACTATAAATAGAGGCCTCTCCCCTCATTGTAAATCACTTGATTTTTTTTTTTTTTTTGCAATAAGAATTCTTGAGAGCATTCACTTAAATTTCTCTCTCTCTTGTGTTTTTATTTTTCTGTGGCTTGTTCTTATTTCGTTCTTCATTCATCCTTGTTTGGCTTTGAGTTGTTTTCGTTTGAGTTAGTTTTCGTGGAGGAATTCTGTTGAATCCTCATATTGTGGGAGTTAGGCTGACTTATGTGTTTGTGGAGCAAAAAACTGCTTAAGGCTGCACGGGTTATAAGGCGAAAATCCTAAGTCCATGACACTACGGAGAGCTTTCCGGAACCTCTCACCTTCAACAATGGTGACATTCGGCTAAAGAAGAAGAACATAAAGGAGAAATTTTGTTTTTATTTTGTTTAATATACTTAACTTACTTTTACTTTATTATTTTATTAAATTATAACATATTAATTGATTAAAATAGGTCCAACTGTGTATACTCTTTCCTATTATGGTATTATTGCCACATAAACACTTATAACTATCCTTACTTAACTATTTAACACTTTAACTAATAAACATCAACTTTTGCTTCTTTTACAATTCAGTCATTTTCAATTAATTTACAATTTAAACATTAAAATTTCTTAATCAAATTTTAATATAACCTTAATAAAACTCCATAAATATTTAATAAAATATTTACAGGTTCGATTTATAGGAACGAGGTTCCGATACCTCATTTTCTAAAAGCACTTGACTTAGGGACATACCACTTGAACCTAATTATTCTTTCAATTAAAAAATCATTAAATCAAATTTTTAATTAATTCTATATTTTATTTTTAAATATTAAATAATAATATTTACGGGCTCACTCATCGAATTTGTGGCCTCAAAACCACCGTTTTCGACACCACTAAAAAATGGGTTATTATAAGTATGATAGTATGAAATGATAGGATACAAATGGCATGCTAATAGAGTTAATTGCGCATGATACGGGATATGTGTAAAAGATGATACGGAGTAAAAGATTGTACAAAGATATCATTGATTACACTGGAATCCAACATTTGTTGTAGATTACCGAGATGTATGTCTCTATGGAGGCCTTAGTGTTGTGGAGGGATGAAATGTTATATGATACATGAGCTTACGGCCTTGCACTTTGGTGCTTTGGTTTGGTGTAGTTATTGCTTTGATGAGCAAACCGGTATGGTGTAGTTATTTGCATATTCACATCGATTCATTATAGTTCATCGAGCTAAACGACTAATGAAAAAGGGAAATTACAGAATGATGATACGTGTTTTGATTAGAAATTGGAATGATGTAAATGGTATATAGTTGATGCTTCTGATTAAGTGGCACTAAATTGAATTGTATGTAAAGATTGAATTGTTATAAGACTCGGTATTTGATGAACTTACTTTATTATTGCGAAATGTTATAACAGGAAAATTGTGTAGTTAACTAGTTCGATATGTTAATTGTGAATTAATGTGAGTTTTTTGTTTTTAAAACCTATGAACTTACTAAGCATTCGAAATGCTTACTCTATTTCATTTTTTGTGTTCGCAGTGTTTATTTTATGGAACGTGTTGATCGGATCGTCTCAGAGCTTATCTTATCTAACCTTCGATTCGGTAGTCTTTTAATCGTTTCGGACTCAGTTATATGGCATATATATAGGCAGTGTTATATATATGTGTGTAACTTGAATGATGGTGCTTTGGATCTCAAATGTGGTTTGACTTAGAATGGTCATATGTTATGTATACAAGTGTGAATGTTGGCAATGTGTTAGGATATGGTTGATGCATATGATTTTTAAAGTTGGTAATGAAAAACTTGAGTATTTGTGGAAAGTGAATGGAATCTAATGTTTGAGCAATTGTGTCACATAGGTTGGTATAATTTGGGAAAGTACCTAATGGATGTCTAATGGCTTGATTGAACTTGGAAATGGTTATTTGTATGTTTGATTAATAGATTAAATTGGTATGTATTGAATTGTGGACTAATTGGCATGAATTGCATAGATAGAAATTGCAATTTTGATTGCCATTTGAGGCATATTAGTATAGTTGATTGGATTTGGCTGAGTTGTAGTATTTAGTATGTTTTCAATTGGATATATGCAGATTTGAGGTATGCCTATAAGTACCATTTGATTTTTAACTTGGCTTGAGCATGTAAAAGTACCAAAATGTGAGATTTTTTACCATTTGGTAAAAAGTATCGATACCATGGATTAAGGTATTGGTACTTTATCAAATTACCATGATTCAAAATTGAAAGAATGTCAATTTGGTATTAATACCAATATAAAGTATCAATACTTATTCTCAAGGATTGATACTCTATAAAGGTATCGATACAAATTAACTTGTGTTCAAATTTTGAAAAATGGCAGAATGTTAAAACAGTATCTATAATGAATTTGGTATCGATACTTCTTATAGGGGTATTTGGTACATTATTCAAAGTATCAATACTTGTAAATTTTACTTTGATTTTTGAGACATCGAAGTTGAAAATAGTATCGGTACCTATTGTTAAATTTTGAAAAGCTTTCAATATGGTACTTATTCATGTTCGGGTCAACTTAGGAGCTTTCGTAAGCTCGACTAAGTCTCGGTTTTGTTTGTAAATCAAGTTATACATGGAACTATGATACAAATTGATGTTTTATTGAACTAATGACTATAAATTGTATGTGATTGTTCTAGTAACAGTAGCTAGTAACAGTAGTAGCATCCTGTAGTTCAGGCTCGACGACTGGGTTAGACAAAGGGTGTTACAATTTATAAGTATTTTTTTATACATATATTAAATATTTTTAATATTTATAAGTATTTTTTACATATATTAAATATTTTAAAAAATAGCAGTTAGTCTGAAATGATGCACCAAAGCAGACCGATACCGATACATATTAGTTCCTGTAAAAAATTATACGTCCATCGATACGGTACTTGCTCATTATATAGCCAACTACTTGCTATAATAACATTCCATTATAACAATCAAGTTTCTAGTAGAACCGAATTTTTTATGTTTTATTTTAACTCTCTATAATAACTTTTCACTTATAACAACATCTATAATTATGAAATACATTATTTATTAAATTAGTTGTCTATAACAATATATTGTCTAATTTTTTAAGTAAAACTATAATTATTTCATATAAGCAAGCCTATTAATAATCATTTATTAAATAAAAATGATCTTAATTAAAATATTATTTTGATAAAATGATTAAATTTCACGTGAAAATCTATTAATCATATTTTATTAAATGAAAATAATATTCAATGAGTGTAATTAAATATATCAATTAAATAAACTATTAAGTTCTCTAATTAAATATTCTAGTATGAATTTAAAGAACCATAAACTTAAAAATTGATTACTTGAATTTAGTAACTCATGATAAATTAATTAATTCAATTTGATAACTCATATTAATTAATTGAACTTGTTAGATTTATAAATTTTATAATTAATCAGGTGAAAGAATATAAAATCAAATATGCATAAAAGCTATATTTCATGCATGTTATGAGTCTTTTAAAATTGTCGATTTGATCATATTCTTTTTTTTAACATAATTCTTATTTTCTTTAATTGATGGAAATTTACGATATAAATTCTATGATAAGTTTACAACAATTATTTCTCTATAACAATATGCTATTATATATGTCTAGCAATCACCTTTCTATAACTGATAAAATATGAACAAACAAACAAATATGTTACAAAGAGGGATAAGTGTACTTTTACATGTTGAGTGGACAAGAGAAAAGTATTTAGGAGTATAACAGTTCAACCTTTCCTCTTTGCCATAGAAAAGTTAATTACCCTTAGAATACCAACAAAACCCCCAATTCTTGTAGCCACAGGAGCAGCCATTGGTAGTACCTTTGGATTAAAATGTGGTATAGGTAAGACAGAGAAAACATTACCTAGGATTTTGATGGGTTCTTCGCTTGCACTTCACATCTGAATTAAATGTGGTATAGGTATGACAGAAAACAACATTTCACAGCGCAGCAAATGCTAAGCCCAAAATGTTGTTCTTGTATGTAAATTATGTTTTCAAAGGTGGGTAAGGGAGGATAATGGGAAGTAATTTAGGGCTTGTGAGATGGGTTGCCACTTTTTGGGGTTTGGGATTGCAACGAATAGCACCAGAATTTTGGGGGTGTAGATCAGTTAAAGATTAGAGATCCAACAAAATTTTTGTTTTAATATTTATTTTTTTTAAAAAGTACCTTTACCTTATAATAAAAAAAAAAGTTATTTTTGAGATTTAAGTGAGATGATAAGATCTTTTCTACTTCAATTAAAGCAGCTTTAGAATTCGTGGCCAATAACTACCATTTAACAAACTTACATAATACAGCAAATGTTTATATCGCGTACAATATGCAAATATTTTAAAAATATTAATATTTTATCGAAAAATGAATTTTTAAGTAATTTCCTTTTTTAAAATTATTGAATTTTTTTAAACTTTTAAAATTAAGATTAATTTTTAAATATTTAATAATTTTTTTAAATATAGATAAGTACTAAATTTGTTATTATTATGAAAATAAAAAACATACTAATTGTTAGTAACTATTGATGCAACGTCCTATTTTGAAAAAAGAATACAAAAGTTAAAAGGTTAAAAACTGAAGTAAATTATTAGAAAAGGACATGAACTAATGGTTCCGACGACAGGATCACGGGCCACAAAATTACAAAAGAGAATAAAAAATGGATCTGCTACGGAAAGATCTGAGAGTCTTGAGTTAAATTTTGTGAAGTCTATTAAGTTAAAGAGAATAAAATTGGGAAGGAGTAGAAAACATTTATATTTATTTAATGGTTAAAATTCATGAAAGCTATGATAAGGTGAACAGAGTGTGTGGCACTCTAGTCCCGATCATTCAACTACTCCCCATTCAGAGAGATGGACAAGTTTCCGGCGTTTCTTCTTCTTCCATTTCTTTGTTTCTTCCACTCTTTATTTCTTTCCGACGCCGATGTTACCGGAAATTCGTCCGATCCCGGCCTAACTCTCTCCGCCGAGTCTCTCTGCTCCCAGCTTATCGAGCCCAATGGTTATTTCTGCACCGAACACACTGTACTCTCTCTCCCTCCCTTTCTACTATTATTCTTGTCAAGGTTCTTTTGGCCGCTAAGAAACCGGGAAAAAATGATAATGAGGGAAAAATAGTAAAGGACTATTATGTTTTGAGCCATAAAAGAAGCAATCAAAGCAAAATATGCATTTTTTGTTTGTTTTTGGAAGGGACTGCAGAGACGGAGTTTACCTTTCCTTTTCCCTCATTTCTGTTGTACCGATAGTGTCCTTAATTTATAGAATTTTTTCTGCTGCTTCTTTCATCCCCTTTACATAAATTTTTGAAGTTTCTTTTTTAATGATTTGTAGAAAGTTTTCTGAAATCTGCTTACTTCAGTACTTTAGGGTTCTCTAGTTAAATTTTGTTGCTTTCTTGTTTGGTAACTGAAAGTGAAGTTTCCTTTTAATTTTTTGGTTTATTACTAATTTTCTTTCAGGTTCAAACTAAGGATGGCTATTTATTAGCTCTCCAACGCGTCTCATCTCGTTCTGGGGATCTTAAAGTTCAGCAAGGTCATCCTGTTCTGCTTCAGCATGGATTATTCATGGTAAATTCCCCATTTACCTGAAACAACTTTTTCAAATGACAGAGTTATTTAGCTGTTATTATGTATCTTATTCATGTAAGGTCTTCTAATGTGTCTTGATCCTACCAGCTACTAATTATTGATTTAATTGTATGAAATTTCTCTTGTTCCTTTTTCCCCCTTTGTTTTTCCAGTAAAAATGCATGCTGAAAGATGCCTTTTTTTCTTCTTTTTTTTCTAAAACAAAATCCTAGATCTAGTGGTTGTTGCAATAAATAACAAAGCAAATGAGTTTGTGTGCTTTCTGTTTGTAAGATTATATGTTATCTCTGTTTATATTCTCCAGGACTGTAATTTTGTATATGCATGTATTTGTTTTACGTTGATAGGATTTTATCACTGATTTGATACTACTTTGATATACTAAACAGGCAGGTGATGCATGGTTTTTGGATTCCACTGAACAGTCGTTGGGCTTCATCCTTGCAGACCAGGGTTTTGATGTATGGGTTGGAAATGTTCGTGGAACACGTTGGAGCCATGGACACATATCTTTATTAGATACAGACAAGGTAGGCGAACTCTATACAGAATGCCTCTTTCTCTTAGCTAGAATTCATCTTGCAATATTTATTGATTAGTTATTCTGTTTTTAATGTGGAGAACTTTAACTACCTTAGACGTTGGTTGCATGAGTATCAGTTTTTTTTTTTTTTTTTATGCAATTTGTGTCTCCAACTTAGTTGGCTGTGTGTGTTTTATGTGTTGACACCCACATGGCTTATTTTCAATGTTTGTGCATCTTTGTTTAGTGTACCACAAAATCCAGTTTCATAGCTTAGTATACAATATGCTAGTTGTAACACCTTCTTCTCCATTATTTTCTTTCCTTTTTCCCTCCTTAACAATATAAGGGTTTCCTGGTGCATCTATATCCTAATAAAATCTATGTCAAGGTTGACTGGTAGTATCTCATAGACTCGAAAACTATTGGCTTTTCTTGCAGGAATTTTGGGAGTGGAGTTGGCAGGAATTAGCTTTGTATGATCTTGCAGAAATGTTGCACTACATACACGCAATTACCAGCTCCAAAATCTTTATTGTTGGACATTCACAGGTCCTGCATGCATTATAATATACCTAGAGCATGGTTTTCCTGGCTTTTGCTGATTACCTTTTTAGGTTACTTATCCAATGCTTTTTAATGACAGGGCACGATAATGTCTTTGGCTGCTCTCACTCAGCCAGACATAGTGGAAATGGTTGAAGCTGCTGCTCTTTTGTCTCCAATATCTTATTTAGAACATGTCAGCGCTCCACTTGTACTTAGAATGGTTGCAATGCATCTGGATCAGGTATAACTTGTCATTATTGTTGTTTTACCTAGTAAAATCAGTTTTGGCCATTATGATGTTCTTAGACATTCTTTTCTGGCAGATGGTTCTTGCTTTGGGGTTACATCAATTGAATTTCAGAAGGTTTGCTAATACTTATATCATTTTAGCTTTTCTGTTTTTTCCCCATATCTATTTCCCTGTTATGAAGGTGTTGATTGACTTTTTTTAAAATTTAGTGGTTTAATGGCATTATGTGTTTTTATTTTAACTGCAGCGATGTGTTGGTTAACCTT
Organism: Gossypium anomalum; assembly: GCA_025698475.1. NCBI lineage: Eukaryota > Viridiplantae > Streptophyta > Magnoliopsida > Malvales > Malvaceae > Gossypium > Gossypium anomalum. Next base: position 85,402,257 of record CM046967.1, on the reverse strand, counting down.
GTGGATTCTTTATGTGATGACCACGTGGATTGTACTGATTTTCTAAGTTCTATAACAGGTTTTCTTCGCCTCTTCTATATTTACTCATACAGATACGAATATTGGTATAAATACACAAGCGGATGTGCACCATTTTTGTTGATTCAGTATGCTGTTTCCTTTTTCTTGCTATTTTCTTTTCATGCAATGAACTTTATAAGTGATCTACCTCAAAGCTTTCAGGCTTGGTTAATATTTCCCATTTGATGCTTGACTTGAAAGTTGAAATTATGCCTTAAAAGTGGGTCATTCGCTCTGCTTCAGATTTAATCTAGGATATTGTACTACATTTAGCTGAACAGAGAATTGCCCATGGCAGGGCGTTAAAAGTTTTGAAGCCATATTTTATATGAATTATAAAATTATATAAAATATAATAGAAGAGTGTATTCTTTTCCTGTCTTGAAGCCTGGAAGAGGATAATGAAAATATTTGAATCTTACTATTAAATTGGAAGGTGTTTGACAAGATGACATTGCAGGGCAAAATTGCTGCTTTAATAAAACTCGCATGAATTTCTATCTGGAATATGAGCCACACCCATCATCGGTGAAGAATTTACGCCATCTTTTCCAGAGTATGCTTCCATCTACCTTCTTTTATTTGCTTTTCATTTCTATTTCTCTGTGTGTTTAACCAACCTAATGGACTTGTGTCTTTACAAATTCCTCATTCTGGACTATATTAGCGGCTGAAATATTTATATTACTTTTCAAGCTGTAATAATTTTTAATTTTCTTTCATTTCCATTAGAATTCATTTGAATATATGTTAATTCTGTATGATTTCTTTTGCTAAAACTGTTGTCGTTTTTTTAAATGGCAGTGATCCGTCAGGGTACATTTTCCCAGTATGATTATGGAGTCCTGAAAAACTTACTGATATATGGACAGTTTAAACCGCCAGCATTTGATCTTAACAACATACCAAAGTCATTGCCAATGTGGATGAGTTATGGAGGGAATGATGCCTTAGCAGATGCAACGGATGTGCAACGCACTCTTGAGGAATTATCTTCAAAACCAGAGTTGCTTTATCTTGATAACTATGGTCACATAGACTTCCTTTTGAGCGTAAAAGCAAATAGAGACGTATATGACCATATGATCGGGTTTTTCAGGTCGTTGGAAAAGTCAAGCAGTTATTAAAGACTCTGACTGATTTCTATGTTCTGTCATATAACCTATAGGCTATAGTATTCAAATGTACTTAACTAATTGCTTGTGTGCATGTATATTGTAAAGTTCACCCCTATTTCCTCTCATATTACTTCATGATCAATAAGATCTAAGAAAGATGGTTTATTATGAGCCTTGAAATATTGGTGAAAGGACCAGCTAGAAATTGGGCCGGGGGGGGGGGGGATTGCTTCTTTTCTTTTAATTGTAGTATATTGTGCAGACACTGGTAATTTAACCCATTTCCTTGGAATGGATGTTGAGGCAAGTCGTTTTGACAGGGGTGGCAAGCTTGGTTGAAGATACCATCATTGTTGGAGCGAGCCTGCAGAGCAAAGAAACCTTGGCAGAAGTTATGACTGAAGATCGAAGGTATAATCTAACTGCGGATCTCAGAAGTGTTTTCTTTGTTAAGGACAGGTTGTTACATTAGAAGAGCATGGAGCCAGGGGCAACCTCGGAACGGCCAGAGTTCATGTGCTTCATTCATCTCCAAGGTTGGCATAATAGATTTTTTTTTTCCCTATGTATGCCTTCAATGGAATGTGGGTTCCATTCAGTCCCATATTTATATTGTTATTTTGATATGTAAAGAGAAACTGATTTCATTTGTTTCTACTTATTTTTATTAGATTTGAATTATAGCATAATATTGATTGCATCAAATTCAGTTCTCTTCTTTCTAATTGCTTTGCATCTTTCTTCCAACGCGATGCTTGGATAGAAATTACTAGAATACAGAAAATGAAGGCTTTTAGGAAAGAAAAATAAGAAAATTATACTTCATATACTCTTGCTTGAATAAGCAATTTAATTCTTATATTATTTAAAATTTAAAAGTGAGAAGAAATACAAGTGAAATCGACATTAGTTAATTTTTTTTTTTTTTTGAAATAGGCATTAGTTAATTTTATTTATGCATAACATGTGTTTAATAACGATTTGTTGAATTTTAAAAATTTGTAAAAATTCATATAATAGTAAAAAAATTTGAAACTCCTAACATTATAAAGGGTTTTAAAATTTTAATAAAAAAATTCAAAGTTTTGAAGAAAATTTTAAAAATATTATAAAAAATAAAAAAAAATCCTATAATATTTAAAGAATATTTTAAGATTCTAAAAGAAAATCGAAATGTTGAAAAAAATAAAAATGTTAATTTTAAATATTTTTCGATTAATATTTACTTTGAAAAATGATTTTCCATCAATATTCTGTACAAATAATCATTTTCTTGAGGAGATTTTGTTAAAATTATTTATAATTATAAGATACAAATTATGAAAAAGATTAACAAAAGAAAATTTCCTTGAAATTTATATATATATATATATATATATATATATATATCAATTAAGTCTTTCCTAATTTTTTACTCTCAATTAAATCTTTAACTCATAATCTAGCTTGTTGACTAGCATAGGTTGTTAGTTTCTAATGGGACCATCGACATGACCGATAATGGTCACTAAGTTAGCAAATGGAAGTTAACATGGTTATCCATATAAAAAAAGAAATTAAAAATAAAAGAATTATTTTAAAATATTTACAAATTCAAGTTTAGAATCAACCTGCTGCCTAATTTCATTTGAATTTGTACACTTAATTATTTATCTTATTTTGAAATAATAAAATTTATATTTATAAAAATATTATTAAAAATTACAAAAATCATTTAAATTATAAAAAAAATTAAAAATCTTAAAAGTGTTCACTTTTTAGTTTTATTTTTTTAACAAAATTTAAGTTTAATATATGTTTTTTTAAAAATCATAAAAGTGCCATCGTCAGCCATTGAATTAGATTCTTTAAATGTATGTATCACATTTCAATGTAAAAGAAGATAAATATTATGGTAGTTGATATCGTGGTATGTATCATTTTGATTTTAAATCAATATCAAGTAGTTTATATTGTGTTTCAGTTTAAAATTTCGATGTGTTTCAGCTATTTTGACTTATTTCAATTAATATTGACTATTAATTTTTTGTATTTTTAAAATTTAGAAATTTTTTATTAATTTTTATCTTTTTTTCAATTAAATAAATGCAATGCATACCTATTAACTCACTTTGGAAGAAGGCATTATTTTTGTTAGAGAATCACTTTAAAAATAGGACAAAAACTGATTAAAGAAAAACAAAAGAATGTTAACTATTATATTTGATTAAATGGTGAAAAGAGAAAAGAACTGAGAGAAGATACAAAGCAGTCAGAAGCAGGTACGAAAACTACGTTGGAGGGCACTTGGTGCCAACAACTTAGGCATTTGCCCCAAGAAGAAACAATTGCAGAATATCTAAAATAGCCTGCTTTGCTTAAGTCTTGCAGATTTATGCACTTGACTAAACAAGCTAAGAAAGAGAGGAAGAGGGAAAAGAAATGAATCTACATTGTAGTCACTTGTTTTACACTGCCCCGTCCACTCACTTATGTCCCTCTCCAGGGCTGGGACCAGATTTCTCAACTTCAATGCTTTGAAGATTATTGTATCTGTGTCCAACACCCAAGCTTGGCCCAGAAACCTTCACAGCATGAAGAAACATCCCTTTAAATCTACCCTTTTGAATCTTTTTACTACCATTGCTGTACTGCCACTTTGAATCCCTCAATAGTCCCCTTGCCTCTGCTCCAGGTTTCATGGAACTCAACAGGAGAGAAACAAGAAGCAAAAATGAAATGATGAATGCTTTTCGTATCTTCATAACCTCTGAAACTAGTGTTCTTAAGTCTGAATCTTTCCCAAATAAGAATGATTGTCAGATTCACTATTTATAGTATTTAAGATGATGTTGTTGGCATTTGATACTAGTGGTGACCTTGTTTATTTGACTATATACATAGGGCAATGCCAGTACAAATGTAAGAATCAACCATGTGTCAATTTCAATTTCAGGATGTGCCGCCATCGGCTTAGGTTCAATGGCAGTGAACTTATAAATCAGTGTGGTCTGCAATAATGGCACAAATGAATCTGAGTCAAAATGGGGAACTTTTTTCTCAAAGAATCAAATTATTACACTCAGATTACGTGCTCCGCTCCCCTTTAAGATAAGGGTTGGAACCGGTCACAAGGTATCAGTCTCTATCACCACATTTACAGGGTCTTTCTCATGATTTCTGTGGCCCTGGGGCTGCGTCTTTATGGTTCATGGTGAAACCTAGCAAGTCTATGTTCGAATCACTGCAATAAGAAGTTATCATTCCCGGATGTCCTTTGTACCTCAAAAATTCCAACTTAGGTCTTATTTTGGCTTGAATATTAGGCAGTTTTGGCGACAGTAGTGTTCAAACAGTGGTTTCACACAACCTCTTGAATATTCTATTTTTACTGGTAAAAATGAAGCACATTTTATGATCAATTATTTACCTCACCTCTAATAAAAGAATTACCCGCTGTTGTCAGTTGTGAACATTACCTTCAAAACTTCCCTGTTATTGATGAAATCCAGATTGTGGTTTTGTAGACTTTTAGATTTGTCCTTTTTACAGACACTATTTGTAGGCGTAGACTTGAGAAATGGTGCACAATCACAAGTTTTCCTTCCATCTCGTTAGTGAAATTGCCAAAAAGACCCCACAAAAAGAGAAAAGTCTGCTACTTCCGCCAGCTGTTCAGTATCCATCTTTCTAGGAAGCACGGACACGGCTCATCCCTTCTCGTACTGGTGTTGCATGTGTGTTCGACATGGACACTCGTTGAACACGCCTGGATACATACAGGACATGCCAGAATATACATATATATATATATAAGAGGGTTAGACATGGTCCCGACACGATCATAATATATGTGTCTAAAAACGGAAAAGATCACAATGGATAGAGGCCCCGGATTGAAAAATTACAGTTGAGAGTGAAAGGGGAAGAAGAGTTTTAGAATTTTCTTTTCCCCTGAAAGATTCTTTTTCCTGAAACGAAATGAAAGGTTTTTTAAGCCTGAAAGTTTTAAGGTTTTCGTTAAAAGAGATGTATTGAACTATTTGTAATTAATTTAAAATATTGGGCTAAATTGCCTTTTTCATTTGTTATTGTGGACAGCCCAAAGTTCTATCTTAGGCTATTTGTAAATTAATTTAAAATACTGAGTTGTATGTAAAGTTTTAAATTTTTTTGAAAAAGAATAAAAATAAAATAAATACTAAAAAGTAAATAGCTTATTTGAGAAGTTTTTTTTGTCTTTCCTGCACGTTCCCATTTTTTTACATTTCAATTTCATCTTTATGTTTGCTTTGCTTATCTCCCATTTTAATATTTTTATATATTTTTATTATTATTATATTCTTGTCCTCATTTTAAAAAAATTATTATGTCATTGTATTCGTATTGTGTCGTACGCTTATTACGTGTCCATTGCCGTGTCCATGCTTCATAGCTATCTCTCCTTAATCTTTGGCTTTTTTAACCATCAAATTCCATTTTCTTTAAATATACTTGTCTTTAACAGCCTGACACTGACATGCAGATAATTGACCCATCACCACTAAAGGATGAGCACGAAAATTAGTCCTTAAACCATAACATTAATTAAGCTTTCGAATTTCAATGCAAATATAATCCCAATTCGGGGGCACGAAGAAATTGAAATTATTTTCGGGTTTGAATCAGACTCCTTATTCTTCTCACAGATGTCGAAAGGGCACATTGGTCCCTTATATTGGTGAACATGGCTGCGATGAAAATGGTGCCTTGTCAGTAAAGGCACCAAAACTCTCATAATGTTTCCAGACAGATGGCGAGGAGACCTATCCACCGTCCAATCCTGGCAACATGCTATCCTCATGTGATCCGCGAGCTCTTTTAAGAGTTCAGCCCATTTGGTTTCTATATAATAATAGGAGATATAAGTAGAAATCAACAAAAGTTGATGGATTATATATTGGGCAAAACTGGAACAGTATGCTTTGAGCTAACATGAATCTGGTTTGACAATTGAAGTCTGCCTTAAATACCGTATGAAAACAAGGGATCTTTAATGATATTGATTGAAATTAATCACCGTTAGCTTGGGGAGTTTAAATATTGGAAACGCTCAAAAGAAATCGAACGTATTGGTCATCGAAGCTTTCGTAAAATCTGATGTTGATTTCTCTGTCGTTATGTAGAAACAAAGGGTGCCGGCCGCTAAATGCATTTGTGAAATTGAGTGAGCAATTGTGTAATCCCCCATACAGTGTTAAGATTAAACAGTGGAATTAGTTTGCCATATATATTACGTGAAAGTTAAACCAAAGAGGAGGATATATGTCATTTTCAAAACTAAGTGGAGGATGCACAGCTAATTAACCAGCTATGAAATCATTCAACTTATCATGAATTTTGGACATTTAAGCATGGTTGCTGCTATTCAACTTCTGTTTCCACTCAAACTTGCTTTCGTCAAAACTTTTACTGTTCTATGGTTACACTTTATATCAGTCTATATTCTTTCATCGTTTATTTAAAAGTTTGAGGATTATGGATAGAAATAAACCTCGTATAAAAATATAATCATTAAATTGACTTTAAACTATGGCTTATTAGCTGGATGTTTATCATTTCTAGAATTTGGGTTCGAATCTTAGTTGTATAAAAAAAAATCACATTGAATTATTGAACTTATTTACTAATTTTAAAATTTAACTATATTTATACAAATTTATATAAAAAAAACAACTAAGTCTTTAGTTGAAATGATAAAATTGTATCATTATGAACTTTAGTGACCCATATTTAAATCTCATCATGTTTTATTTATAAGGATAAATATAAGTATCTACAAAAGTTCAAACTTCTCTTTTTTTTTTTTTCAAAACTAATCGAATGAATGATAATCATATTCTAATTTATCATGAAATTCTTCATTATTTATTATTCATTAAAACTCAAATATGTGAACTGATTAACTATTATTCAAACAATACAATCAAAGGTTCCAGAATATTTTTTTTTATTAAGACTTGGATCGTTTGTAGCATCAAGCTCGAGGTATGAGTAATGATATTGCACATGATCATGTTCACAAATCTATAGCAAATATGTGAGAGAATATGGTTGTAATTATAAATAGCAATAACTTGAGATTGAAGCATCACAACTCACTACTCAATTTTCAATAAGAAAAGCATCGTAATTTGAGATAGGAAATCGATAATAAATATGGAGCTCATCACGTCTTAAAAACACTTGCATATTAAGGGTGTTTTTTTTTTTTTCTTTATGTGTTGAATATTCTTAAATGAAGTTTGGTGATCCAAATGATAGAATTAGAGAATTTTACCAAAATACTGCTATTTGTTTGGTCATTACAATAAGTCAAAAAGATTTAGGAACCTGTCTTTTCTTGGTTGAAAATTATTACAGGGAAATTAAATTAGAAGGAAACTATACCTATGTCTGTTGCCTTTTGTAGAAACTCTCTGACTTGCCATTTAATTTGCAAAACAATTTGGTGCCATTAAATTCTAAAAGGTGTGATGGACTTCACTTTTATCAACTTTACCGAACAATAGGGCAAAGTTAAAAAATTATTTTAAGGCGGATTGAAATTAAATTATAATTTTTATAATAGTAAAAATATAATTTTATTATTTTAATAGTCTATATCATTATAAATTTTGAAGAATTAGGATTAAAGTATAATTTTATTTTTATTAATTTAAAATTTTAAAAATTTAAAAAAAACCTAAATAAAAAGAATTTTCTATTTTAGGACATCAAACCCTTACTGGCCCCTAACTACATCGAACAATAAGGGCTGATTTGTGGAATAGAGGTTGGTCGCCCTCTTCAATAATTTGTTTTAAGTTTATGGACGCTACCAAATACCAGGACCCTGGTCATAATCTTATTCCGACAATATCTAATACAACAAAAATGCCAATGATCTCGCATAACAAATATGTCAAATTCTAGTATGACTCCCTATATTTTGTATAAGTTATGGATTTAGTTCATATATTTTAATTTCGTCAATTTTAGTTTTGTACTTTTTAAATTGGTCAATTGTAATTCATGTACTTTTTTAAATTTTAAAAATTCTAGTCTTGATCAAATGGTAGAAATTAAATCTGTTTGGTTAAATTTTTTATGTTAGTTTTGTACTAGGTCTAAAATTATAGATTTAGTCCGTGTTCAACAGTTAGATCATTTATTAGTTTCTATATTTTTTGAATTTTAAAATTTTAGTCTTAATATAATCGACAGTCTTTAAATTCATAATTGACTTTTTTTTATGTATGATATGTGGATATAGCAAATTGACATGACATTATATATGTGATAATATGTATGTCACATTAGTTTTTGAAAATAGAAAAACTTAATGAATTTAATAGATATTATTTAGTTAGGACTAAAAATTTAAAATTCAAAAAGTACAAAACTTAAAAATAATCAAATTAAAATATAAAGACTAAACCCACAATTTACGTATAATGTAAAAATTAATGACAAAAATTTAACCGCAAGAATTATTAAACAATAAATAAAGATTAAATTAAAAAAATCACCTCACCATTTAAAATCAGACCATTTTCATAGACACTTGCGATGCCATTTAATTGTAGCATAGTTTTAATTGCAATCACCACAGTAGTCTTACTCAAATCTTCAAAATATGTCAATATCTGCTCTAAATGTGCTTCTCTAATGGCTTTTTTTTTAATTGGATCATTCATAATATGCAAATTTATTAAATTTTAATAGCTAATTTATATTGAATTTAAATTAAATTATTTAAAAGGTAATTAAATTTTTAAATACCATTTAAATTAATTTATTTTATACTTCAAAATTATGTTTAAAATAGAGATTGTAATTTTTTACCGTAATAAAGAACATTCAACAATAACAAATCACATTTTTTTCATAACATTTTTTTACTATACAACACCCACATGTTTGGATTAAGCACTTCATCACATCTAAATTTCATACTTTTAAGTAGGGTTTATATTCAATGTATTGACAGTGAACTATGTAGTGTATCTATAAACAAATTTAATTAAATATTAAAATTTTAATTAGTTGTTTAAATTTTTTAATGAGTTATTAGTGTGTGGTTCATTGTCATTTACTACAAATATAAAAATAATATAATAAATTTAAAATGGTCCGTTTAGACGTGATTATTACGGAACTCCACATAAAACTCATTAAATCGAACTCTGTGATATGTTCATACTGAAAATATATTACGACTTGGTGAACAATATATATATATTGCCCACTTATGGCTTACCCGTTACACCACACACACAGATATATATCATGTAAAACCAGCCAAACTGCTTGTATATATATCATCTTCTAACAAAAACAATGGGTGGAAAGCTATGTTTGGTGAAGGTTATTGCTTCTCTTGTCTTCGTCTTGAGCATTCTTGTCATCTTCAAGACTGATGATGCTGTAATGACAGCTCAATCAACCAGAGCCCGAGGACTGAAATTGGGAACCTTGATGGGAGAAATGAAGGGCTCATGGTCTCTTCATGGTGGACCTAGCTCAAGTGGCCCAGGACATAAATCTTGTGAACCTCCAAGTCAGGGTTGTCCCTAACACCCTGCTCCACCAAGCTCGGAAGAGGGGGACTTCACCCTTTTCAGTCGCATACGGCTCTAGAGTCTAGCCTATCAACTTTGTAAATTCCTTCTTCATTTTTCTCTTATTAAATAACTAGAAATATTAGAAAGAGGTATCTTTTTTTTTTCTATGTTACTCAAATATTGAATATTAATATCCTGTCCAATATATATCAATATTTACTTGATAATTACATGTATGATAATCATATTTTGTGTATATATATGTCTCGTATTCATTTCATCGTACACTTGACTAATGTCACAAATAAAAAAATAGGAAAAAAATTAAGGCTCTCAAATAGTAGATATGCTATCTAATTGATTAGTAACAATCTAATTGATTTGAACTTGCACATTTTTGTTTGGATATATTGAATTAATATGTTAAAGAAGAAAAAATTTGCTACATATGAAGCTGTGCATGTATAGATAATAGGACTGCACACTACCTGCAAAACAAATCAGAAATCAAACAATGAATCAAGAAAATGGGTGTAAATTTATTCGTTCAACACACTATGCAGTACCCATGTTGCATGGAGCTTTGTGTTTACTTGATCAGCAACGATATTCATTCTCCTTGAAAGTCACCACTTACTACTTCCTTTAAGCTACCAACCACTTCGAGTGTGCTAGAGTAGGCTTGGTTGACCAATATGTTGTATCTATCTTTCCATATCATATTGAAGTTAAGCAGTAAACAGTGGATACAAATGTCTTCCCTTTCAACTTGTTGCCCAGTGGAGCTCTGAAATCCAATATGCCGATCTCCTTTGTAAGCCACATAGGTGGAACACCTCTCCCCTATCCTTTTGGAGTACTCACATTAAAAATAAATTGTGATTCTTTTGTTGTAAATTTTTGGATTTGAAAAATTGGAAAATGAGATAATGCGTTCTCATAAAACTTTTTTTAAGAACAGCTGTTTCCTTCCTTCATATGCAAAACGGTCCAAAAATACTATTATCATGATATATTGCCTATTTACCCAAATAAAATAATTCTTCCTGCACCTTTGAATTCTTGTAAATATGAGATTGTACAAACCCAATTTTGCCAACCCAAACCCAATATTTTAAAACCCAAATCCATTTGCAAACCCAATACCAACTTAAAACCCACACCAATTTACAACCAAACCCTAAGCCCAAATAAAAAAAAAAAAAAAAAAAACCTAGCCCACAACTTAAACTTTTCTCAACTAGCCACACCTTTTCCACCACCAACTCCACTAGCCACTCCTTTTCCACCACCAACTCCACTAGCCACACTTGCTCCATTACCTACTCCACTAACCACACTTGCTCCACCACCACTTGTACCTACAAATGAAGACATAAACAATAAAAAAAAAATATTTTGTAAATGGCTATATAAGCCTTCTCATATTTTGTATATGGGGGATTTTTTTTTTTTGGAGAGTTTTGGGGAGAGAAGGTTATTGTAAAAGATTTTTGGAGAGGTTTCTTTTTAAAGTAATCAAAGAGAAGAGTTATTGTGAAGGCTAGTTTTTGGAGAAGCTAGTTTTTTTTGGAGATTAATCAAAGATCAAAGCAAAAGAGGTTTCTTTGTCTATTCTCATTTTAAGTTCTTTGTTTACTTATTGTTTTCCTTTCAATCTTATTTTGTTTCTTTTATACGAAAGTAAAAAATAAAAGGAGGAAGCTTACCCATTTTTATCGAAAAAGTTTTTTTGAGGTCCCACATTTGCCATGTGTGGTGGTGATGTGCATGTCCGTCCTTGACCGGACGATGGCGACCTTGTGGCGAAAATCACCCACCCCTCCCTCTCTTTTTTTTTGTTATTATTATATTTCTTAATATTATATTATATATATTCTTTTAATACATTAGGTATATTTTAAATTCTATATTACGTATATATATATTTTATACTATTTTATTTATATATCTTTAATATTATATTATTTATATATTTTTTTTTTCTACATGTTATCTTATGTATATATCTTAACTATATTATGTATGTATTTTTAACACTATATTATGTACATATTTTTAATATTATCACGTATTTATTTTTTATATATGTACATATTGATGTAGTATTATTAATAGTATTTTTTTTTAAAACATCATTATTATTTCTAATATATATATATATATTATGTACATCTTTTTTTATTTCTATTTTATTTTTTTATTTGTCAACATTAATTATTATTATTCTAATATTTTGATATTTTAATATTTTATATTTTATATATTTTATTATTCACATCATTATTCACATTTTTTGACAATAATATTCTTGATTTTTTTTTTTTTACTATCATTTTAAAAACTTTTTACATTTTAATTTTAAGAATAAGGCAATGTACCGATTTTAACATTAAGTCATCGATTTCATCGCTATGTTGGGTGAAATTAATCGGCTCGTGTTAAAAAACGGGACGTCCTTCTAAAAAATAAAAAACTTGCAACTTCTCATTTCCTTTAATCGGATCACGACTAAATTTTATATTGAACTCGTATTTTTGAAAATTAAGACATCACGTGTTTATAAGATACCAATTTTGGGCGTCGCGAGGGTGCTAATACCTTCCTCGCGCGTAACCGACTCCCGAACCCTAATTTTTCTCTGGCTTTTAAAGTAGACCTAAACTCGGCCTTTTCTTGTTTTTAAAGGAAAATCTAATAGGTGTCTGATCACACCTAGAAAAAGATCGGTGGCGACTCCTTTTTATTCGAAATCGAACTTTAATTTTCAAACTTTTTCACTAGATCGCCACAATTAGCGACCCGAAACGAAATTTTTACGTCGCTACAAAGATTGACATATATTATCTAAGGAAAAATGAAAAGATTGTACTAAATAGATTTCTCACTTGAATTGGATGTCTCAACTCAAAATTGAGGTGTCTATCTATAGGCCAAGAAAAGGTGGCTAAGTGCCTCATTGAAAAAGTCTTTATCTTTTCAAATTAGAGAGTTCCACCAAATAATCATAAACGATTAAGAAGGTTTTGAAATATTACCAAACCAACCTCTCAGTTATATCAACATTATTTATTTATATCTCTTTTTTATTTTTTTATCATTTATAAATGATATTATATACATAACTTAGCTCCTCAATTTATAGACACATATTTATAATGGAAGTGTGAGTTTCTTTAATCAATATGGGATTTATAGCACTTCCCTTTCTGTTAAATTGTTTGTTTAACTACCAAGTCTATTTTCTTACGCGAGATGCAATGCCATGCCAACTTTCAATGTAACTTAAATATTGATACATATACAAATGAGATGAAATTTATTAAATTAAATTCACTAAAGCTACTAATTTTAACGTTTGAAAAATCAGTTGACTTACAATTCATTTTTTGATGGGATCCAGACGTTTCTGAATCGAGATGTCCATTGACTGAAGAAATATCTATTTTTTAACTTCGAACCGCACTTTGAATTATCTTATTTTAAGTTTGGAAGCTCAAGTTATAACTATTTTAGTGAAGGCTGCCTGAGTAGAATTTTTGGATAGATTATTATGGGAAATCAAATTGAGTTTGATTTTAAAGCTTAAATTTGATTATATATTAGCCCAATATTTTATTTATTAAATTTTATATTTTTAACATTTATTTATTCTGAATTTAGGATATAAGTATTTTAAGTTGTTTAGAAATTTTATATTTTTTAGTTAACGAGAAAGTTTAGTTCCATCATAACTACTTCTTTTTCAGATTAATTAAAGTTTTATGATACTTACAAGTTTTACTTTTAATGTAATTAGCTAGTCTATATAAAGACATCTTCATTTTTTATTAGGTATGACGTTTGATTATTTGATTTAATACAAGCACTCTTAGAAGCACTATATTTTGCAAGATTCAATTCTTTTTTATTTTTTAGAAGATTTTTTATTTAATCTTGCTCAATTTTTTTAAGAAGTTCTTCAAACTCTAGGTTGCCAAGGAATCTTTCTTAAAAGGTTGGTCAGAGCCATTGATTGAGTTTGTCAAGAATTCTTTTTTGACGCAAAACTTACCAGCTTACTAGATTCTCTATTTTTCTGATTTCTTCAAAGCAACCAAGGAAGAAGATGAAGAATAGAAGAAGGTAAAACAGATTTGAGAAAAAGTCTCTCCGGGAAGTCATTTTCCAGCTATTTATAGCCATTCACGCTCGATTATCAACTCCATAGAAATCATCTTTTGGTAATCATTTTGTCCCTCACTAAGGAACTAGCTGGTTTTAATCTAATCAAACCAGAATTGGATCTCAACCACATCCAAGATCAATCACTAAGATTTTCTAACTTTTCAGTAGAGGTCGCTAGCTTATGACTTCTTTCAATTTAACCCCTCAATTATTCCTTAATTTTCGGGCTTAGAGAAAATTGAGTGTGACAGTCCATGCTGGTAAGGTTGTAAAAAACATGACGTATTGCTGTTAAAGACGATACATGACTTGTTGCTAGCATTTTCATGATTAAGTGAAAGTCTTCACTTCTACACTATTTAACTTTGAACATTTAACCAATAGTTGAATCTAGATGGGTAAAAGTTCTCCAAGCTTGTTTGGCTAGCAAGGCATCATTCACCAATCTTGTACGTCTGATGCCCGGTCCATTTCACACACTGGTAATTCTAAATTAATATCACATACTCTTTATAACTATACCAATTCTCCTTAACAATATTTTAACTTTAATTATAAAAAAATAAGTTTTAGGTTAGGATTAAGTTTTTGGATTTTGAGTTGCAACTTAGGTTTTAGAATTTTAAAATTTAGATTTAGGATTTAAGGTTAATTGTCATTTAGAATTCATGTTAAGATTTATGGTTTAAGATTGTTTTTCAAATTATTTAATTAGTTTTATTTTTAAAATAAATTCAGTAGTGCATTATAACAATTATATCATTAAATTTTGTGATATCATAGCATTTTTTTTATAATTAGCTTAACTTTTTTTTTTATAAGGCTTTGTTTGTATGGCGGAAAAAAATTGAAAAGATGGAAAATTGAAGTGGTGAAAAATTAGAAAGATGAAAAATATAATTTTCTTTTCAATACCGTGTACGTAGTAGGAGAGATGGAAACAATGAAAATAAAATATTTAAAAAATATATGACTTTGAGCTAATATACACATCTTTCTCATTTTCTCTCCTCTCATCATTCTAATTTGAAAGTATTCATTTTTTCGTATTAGGATGAAAAATAGTCATTTCTTTTATTTTCTTTCCTCTCACTTTTTTCCCGATCAAGCATACTTTAAATTTATTTTATTTCAACTTTTCTACTCCTCTTCTCGTTCTTCACTTTTTCATCTAACCAAGAACACTCTAAAATGAGAGGGAGTGAAAGTTGGAAGTTTATTGTTAAATAAAATTGAAACAAGGCTAACTCACCACCCCATTGAGCAGGCTGAGCAAATAGTTGGGCTAGAGCCTAGTTCTGTGTTTTAACCGTTAAATTAAGCTCAAAGCCCTCTTCAGAATGTAATGCTATGTTATAACTTGGTACCATCCCTATTACAACTCCATGGAAATCACTTCTGTCACTTGTTTTGAATTAGTTTTAAGACATCTTATTTTCTACTAGAATCTTGTTTATCTCTTAATTATTATTTATTTTTATGTTATGATAAATTATTTTAATTACTTATATATAATTATGTTTTTCCTTATGGGTAATACACAAAATAACCAAAGGAAGTCTAACTCTAAGTTGAAAAAGGATTCACGAAAGACAAATACAATGTTAGGTAGGTCAAATGTGAAGCTTTTGTTTTTTTCTTTACAGATTGAATCATATGTGTTACCAAAATTCCATGGGCAAAGACGAACAAACCTGCCATCCCATACAATATAATACCATTAAGTAATTTCCAATTAAATTTCGCTTTGGGGGTTAGTAATGGAGGAATTCGATTTGAAAAAAATTAAAAAAAAAATTAAATTCAAGTTATTTATTTTTTTCGAATTAACTTGAAAAATTAATTTGAGTTTCAAGCTCGAGTTGAGTTGAATTTTACAATTTGAATAACTCAAATAATAAATTGATATAAATACCATTTTAGTTCCTGTCAATTTTGAAAATGAAAAATATGATTTCCCCCTCAACAAAAATTACAAAATAATTCTAAATAAATTCTAAAATTTATATTTTTAAAAAAATCTAAAGAATATATAAAAAATTAAAAAAATTTCTAAAATAATAATTTGGATACATAAATTAGTTCAAGTTTATCGTACTAAAGTATTTTTTTCTTATTTTATTTTGAAAAAAACTTCAAATATATATGATTTTAAATTTATGTGTTCTAACATGAAATTAGTTATATTGTAACAAGATTTTAATTTGACATGTTTAATTTTTTAATTTCACTTGATTTGACTTTACTTAAATTTCATTTACTCGATTTGATTCGAAAAAATTTTAAATTGAATTAAGATGATAAAATAATACTCATCAATTCAATTAACTCAAAAAAAAATTCACTCAATTTAACAATTAAGTTGAACACACATCCCTACTTTGTAATGTTTTCAGTTCAACATTCTCCTCATTTACTTTACTTTTTACCTACTATTGAAATTATGTATATATATATTTAGTTATTGTGGATCAGTTCCTTTCCCTTTTTTTAAAAAAAAAGAAAATTTAGCTTGAAATTTTTATCATGTTTACATCAGAATTTTATTTAAAAAAGAAATTATTCTTCCATCTTCATCTCCTGCCCTGACCTTTAGTTTTAAATTGCTTCTGTGTAAAGAAAGATATGAAAATGAAAGATTCTCGTGATCATAGGCTCTTAAAAAAAAGACTTATTGTATTAATATTGTTATGAATATCTTATTAAGTGGATGTCCATCATAATAAAGATAAAATTTTGATGTACTTTAAATTCTAATAGTTATTAGAATTAGATCTCTACTTCTTTTATACTTCTTATGCCTATAAATAGATACGCTAATGAAGTATTGTAAATGATCCATTTGATCAATAAAGTACATTCTTTATTGCTTTCATATTTTCTTTGTTATTTATTCTCCCTCTATCTCTCTTTATTTTATAACACGTTATCAGTACGATGATTCTCTATTTTTTTCAAAATCTTTCGATGTCATCCCACAAATCAAATTTCTTTTCACCTTAGACTTTCTCCTTTACAACTTCATCTTCAGGATGTTGAAAGATTCAATCTCAGAATGGATTGTGGTTCTTATTCCCGATCTTTGATTTATAATTATACAAGCATCGGTAAAGAATAGATTTGTCAAGGTGATGACGATGATGTTAAAGATCTTCAGGTATATTTTATTATATTTTATTTATTATATCATGTTTATTATATTTGGAGACTAATTATGACAACATGAATAGATTGATTATAATTTAAAATTCACGCATGTTTGCGATGGTGATTATAAAATAAAGAATCAATTGAGATGTTTATAAGTTCGTCCTAGTAAATCTATTGCATTCCCCGAAGTGAATGTAAATATAAGAAAAATAAAAGATATACTCATGGACCACTAAAAGTGGAAACATAATAATAAATAAGAGAACAATGAGAGTTCTCAAGATAACTCTTCAATGGGTAAAGATAACTTATGTTATCAATGTGATATGAAATGTTATTGGCCACATATGTGGCGTATACCCAAATATTTTATTCCTGTTAATATTTTTTGTAACAGCCCTAAATTGACCCTAATCGGAAAGTGGTTTCGGGACCACAAAACCGAGTCATAAAAATAATTAGCCGTCATATTTCATGTTTATTATATGTGAATATATATGTGTGAAAGTTTTAAATCCCGATTTAGTCGATTTCATGTGAATTTAGTTAATAGGACTTATGTGTGACACTTTTTAAATGTGATAGGTAAATCCATAAGGACCTATTTAAGCTTATATTGAAAAAATGGGTTTGCATGTCAAATGAACCTTTTTATGCTTAGTGGCCGGCCATGATGATGGATTTTGAGTAAAATGTGCCAAATAAATTATTAAAATAAGAAATTAGATGGTTGAAATAAAATAATAATTAGTAAAATAAGGTAAAGAAAAAAAAAAAGAAAGAGAATGCTCATCTTCTCTCCTTCATTGTTTAAAAATTGAGAAAGAAAGGCTTGAAAGGAAACAAGACATTCGGCCATAGCTACTCCCATTTTAAGGTATGTTTTGTGTTGTCTCTTTTGATTGATGATGAGATTAGGTTGCTAAGAGTATGGTTTAGTTAGCCCATAGTTAAGATTTGTGAATTCTTGAGTATATATATATAACCTATTGGCAAGTAGATAAATTTGCTTAATGGATGAATTTTGAAGGTTGTTTGATATGTTAAGGTAGCCTAGTTGAAGAAGTTGATTTCATTGTTGGAAGTGCATTAGGAAAGGAATTGGCTAGTTAGTTGTGTATAGGGCCGAACATGGTTTTGGGATGTTTGAGAAATGTATGTGTTTTTAATGGATGGAATGAAGAGTATGCTTTAATTGTGATAAGAGAAATTGTATGTTAAAATAAGTTTGCTAGGCTAGTTATTAAGGTGAAATGAAATTGTTAGTAATTGATTTCTAGTGTGTATATATATATATGTGTATTAACCGAATTTTTAACTTGAAAAATGGCTTGAACACCATGTGTTGTATGGAGAATGTTGAAGTGAATTGGTAGATAATTAATTGATGAATTCGGTTGTTAATATACATGCTTAAATAGAATGTATGCAAGGAATGTTTGAAAGAGTGAGCTAGTATTAAACTGCTTGGGGACAGCAGCAGTAAGGTGGTTTTAGAAAAATCACCATAATTTGTAGGAGTTGAGTTAGAAGCTGGATAAATTATGTCTTTAAAGCTTGAAGAGTCTAGTTTCTTGCTAAGGAAGCTATAGAAACGAATGAGTTACCGATTTTGAGATATTTGAAATATTGTGAGGTTGAGTCGAAATGACTAATAGATTTCATGTTCTGTTTTTTATAAAATCAGTATAAATTGTACAAAAATGGCCTTAGGATAAAATTTATATGCTTAGATTCCTTAATGGGTCTAGTTTCAAATGAAATAAGTGAGAACACATTTTGAATCTTGTACAATGAGAAACCTGACTCGTATCAAAGAATGGTCAGTTTAGTCAAGCAGTGAAACAGGGTGAACTTTAAGAAAAATCTGGTAGTGATTGGCTAGACTAAAAATTATGAAAATTTTATGGCTAAAAGATAAATTAGTCTATTTTCGAGGAAAATTTACGGTCTTTGATTTGGAGTTTCGTAGCTCAAGTTATAAGTAAATTAATGACTGTTGCTCAGTAACTCAGCTTATAGGAAGTTGTGATTTACTAATGACTTGCTTATTGATTTTTATAAGCTTACTATAAGTTGTATGTGTGAAATTCAAACATATATATATGTGTGCTATATTCTGAAAGTAATACTTGAGTAATTGATTAATGGTTAGTTTAAAATTTATTGATTAAGCTCAAGAGCATAGAGGGGCAACCTCGGATAAGGGAAAAGCTAAAGTCGCGGAATAGCCAACCCGAACTTGCTCAGAAAGATACAAGGTAAGTCTTTGAGTAATGGAATATAACTTATATTTAGACATAGAAATTATCAAATTATGATTGCGATGAATAGATTATGACGTAATGGTCTTGCTTGCATCGTATGATCGAATAAATAGGTAAAATACTTGTTTGTAATCGCATGTTAATAGAAAGTTTCGGAATAATGAAACGAGAATATGTCATTTGTTATGACTAGTGAATTAATTGTAAAATGATTAGAAAGAATGCTGAAATTGTATTCAAATATCAAAGTGTTATTTAAATGTGTGAATGTATGATTGTTGATCAAGGGTTGAAACCGAGCTAAGTCTCGAAGGGCTATAAGCCGTTGTAAAACCGGACTTGGTTCCGAAGGGCTTTAAGCCATCGTTAAAGCCGGACTTAGTTCGAAGGGCTCTGCGCCGATGTTATTGCCAAGCTTAGTCTCGAAGGGCTTCTAAGCCGTTCTAAGATTCGGGTTTAGTTCACAAGGACGCTACGCCTATTAATTGGGTGGAGAAACCGCAAGTATGCTCAAGTAAATTTATATAAAGCATGTCGAGTTAATTCCAAGCATAAGTACAATTTAACGTGAAGTGATCAAGTAAGTAAATGCTTTCGTTGAAGATATGATTGATTGCTATATTCGTGTTTCGAAAGTCGGCAATTATGCTTAGACTATTGTTTAAAATCCTTTGAATGTTTATGATTGGATTAGAAGGTATGAGTACTAACTTAGGAAATTTCTATATTACTAGTAGGCTACATATATATACATGAGATTTGTCTAAAAATTCGAGAAGATTGTATTCGGTTATGAATTAAAGATATAGATGGACATATTGATTTTCCCTCTTACGATATGATTGATAAGGAAGTATCTTCGTTAGTTTTGGATTCGACCCAAGGTTAAATCATATAGACTTGATATTAATATGCTAATTTTCTAGATGATTTCATTACTTAAAGCTTACTAAGCATTAAAATGCTTATTCTTTTGTTTGGTTTCTCTGTTTTATAGATTTTGCTCGTTATCCATCGGATTCGGAGATTCCAAAGTCGAAGTCAACCACACTATCTAAGCTTTTTGGTACTTTTTGTTTAAATTTTGAAAATGGCATGTATAGGATCGACTTTGTAATTTGACCTAGTACCTATTGGGTGATGTATACATATATGTATAGCCATACGCAAATGGCTTATTTAGTCAACTTGCATTTTTATTTTTAGATGATGAAAACGTGTATGAATGTGATCAATGATGCTTGAATGTTTTAATCTATATGGTTGATATTAGAAACGAAATTAAGGTTTACTTAGTAACATTCTTAACTCCTCCGGCGACGGATGCGGGCTAGGGTGTTACATTTTATTGGTATCAGAGCTACGGTTTAGTCGATTCTAGGACTACCGTATTGAAAATTGGTCTAGCTATACATGCCATTATATGTTTATTTGATAGTGTGGTGATTTACGAGCGATTAAAAATGCGTTTATGTATAGTGATGGATCCCGATCCCAACCGAAAGCGATAGTTGATGATGTTGAGAGCGTGGCACCCGCCCCGCAAGAAGGGACATTTCCCGGTGAATTCTCAACCAATAGCTAGTAATCAGAACGAGGAAGCTAGACAAGCTTTTTATAGCGTGATGAATGATTGGTTCAACCAGTACATTCGAACTAACACGGCTATTCCCCAACCCCCACTTCCGACCAATACACCTCTCTCGCAGACCAAGTACACTCTCCGTGAATCGACCGGATGAGGTTAAACAAGCCCCAGGATTGATGAATTCAAAGCGGGGCTATCGAATTTAAAGCTACGGACAATGATGATGCCGAGCAAGCTGAATTTTGTTGGACAACACTATCCGGTACTTGATGAACTTTCTTGCACACCCGATGAATGCTTGAAGTGTGCTATCTCTTTGTTACGTGATTCGCTTATTATTGGTGGAATACGTTGATTTCGGTTGTACCTAGAGAACGGGTAACATGGGAGTTTTTCCAAACCGAGTTTCGGAAGAAGTATATCACCAGAGATTTATCGATAAAAACGGAAAGAATTTCTTGAGCTTAAACAAGGTTCCATGTCGATTCATCGATTATGAACGAAAGTTTGTGAGGCTCACCCGGTATGCTCGAGAACGCGTTTCTTCGTAAGATGTAATGTGTAAACGTTTGAGGAGGGACCGAATGAAGATATAAAATTGTTCGTTGGCATTCTAGAAATCGGAGAATTTGTAGTACTTGTTGAGCGAGCTTGCAAAGCCAAGAGCTCGATGAAGGAAAAAAGGAGAGCGATTTGGGAGCAAGGGAGTTTCAGAAAAGATCTTCGGAAAACCATTTCATCAATCATCGAAGAAGTTTAGAGATGATCCAAACAGATCTAAGAATACTTCGGGTTTTTCTGGACGGGATCGTAATCGACCCTCTATGAGTACACGAGCTACTTCTGTTGCCAGTGTTGGCAATGATCGTCAGGATAGATCTGATTGTCAGTATTGTGGCAAGTGGCATTCGGGAAGCTGTAGAGTTCGTGACCGTTCCTGTTTCAAATGTGGATCGATCGATCATTTTATCAAAGATTGCCCGAGATTGTCCGGGTCGAATGTGAATCAGTGTGAAAACCGACTAATACTACAAAGAAGAGGTAGGCCCCCTAGAAATCCGGGGAATGCTAGTGGCGGTCAGAGAGGGCCTAAAGATACCACCACCAAATCGGAGGCTCGTGCTCCTGCTAGAGCTTATGCTATACGCGCACGTGAGGATGCTTCTTCACCGAGATGTTATTATTAAGTACTTTTACTCTCTTTGATACTAATGTGATTGCTTTGATTGACCCCGGTTCTACTTATTCCTATATATGTGAGACCTTAGCATCCAAAGAAGACTTTACCGCCGAGTCTCATCGAGTTTGTAATCCGAGTGTCAAATCCTTTGGGTCGTTATGTACTTGTGGACAAGGTGTGTAAGAAATGTCCTCTAGTAATCGTGAGATTCTGTTTTCTAGCCGATTTGATGCTTTTACCGTTCAATGAGTTTGATGTTATTCTCGGTATGGATTGGTTGACCGTACATGACGCAATTGTAAATTGCAAAGGAAAAACCATCGATTTGAGGTGTATGAATAACGAGATAATTCGAGTTGAGTCTACCGATTTGAATAGGTTGCCAGCTGTAATATCGTCAATCTTTGGCTCGTAAATGTGCAAGAAAGGGGTGTGAAACATACCTTGCGTATGTACTTGACGACAAAGAATTAGAAAAGAAGCCTGAATCTGTGCCAGTGGTTTGTGAATACCCGGATGTTTTTCCCGAAGAATTACCGGGTTTACCACCTGTTCGGGAGGTAGAGTTTAGCATCGAGCTTGTACCTGGGACTACACCGATTTCGATAGCTCCGATCGTATGGCACCAACAGAATTAAAAGAATTGAAAGCTCAGTTGCAAGAGTTGACGGATAAAGGTTTCGCTCGACCAAGTTTCTCACCTTGGGGTGCACCAGTATTGTTTGTGAAAAAGAAGGACGGGACCATGAGGTTGTGCATTGACTATCGTCAGCTGAATAAGGTAACGATAAAGAATAAATATCCGCCACCGCGTATTGATGATTTGTTTGATCAACTGAGGGGAGCCTCTGTGTTTTCAAAGATAGATTTGAGATCGGGTTATTATCAGCTGCGAGTTCGAGATTCAGATATACCTAAAACTGCTTTCAGAACGAGATACGGTCACTATGAGTTTTTGGTGATGCCGTTTGGGCTCACTAATGCTCCTGCGGTATTTATGGATTTGATGAATCGAATCTTCAGACAATATTTGGACCGGTTTGTAGTCGTGTTTATTGATGACATCTTGGTCTATTCAAGAGATGAGACCGAACATGCCGAGCACCTGAGATTAGTGTTGCAAATTTTACGGGATAAGCAGTTATATGCTAAGTTCAGTAAGTGTGAGTTCTGGTTAAGGGAGGTTAGCTTTTTGGGTCATGTGGTATCCGCATCGGGTATTCGAGTTGATCCGAACAAAATCTCAGCCATACTTAACTGGAAACCTCCGAGAAATATTACTGAGGTTCGGAGCTTTTTGGGACTTGGGTTACTATTAGAAGATTTGTAAAGGTTTCTCGATGATAGCCACGCCAATGACGGCTACTTCAAAAGGATGTTAAGTTCGAATGGACGGAAAAGTGTCAGAAAAGTTTTGATCAATTGAAGACTTATTTGACTGAAGCTCCGGTTCTGGTGCAGCCCGAATCCGGTAAAGAGTTTATCATTTACAGGATGCATCCTTGGCTTGGGTTGGGTTGTGTGTTGATGCAAGAAGGTCGAGTCATAGCATATGCGTCGAGGCAATTAAAGCCACATGAGAAAAACTATCCGACTCATGATCTCGAATTAGCTGCCATTGTATTTGCTCTTAAAATATGGCGACACTACTTGTTTGGTGAGAAGTGCCATGTATTTTCAGATCACAAAAGTCTCAAATATTTGATGACTCAGAGAGAATTAAATTTGCGACAAAGACGTTGGCAAGAGTTGTTGAAAGATTATGAGCTTGTCATTGACTATCACCCGGGAAAGGCTAATGTGGTTGCGGATGCCTTAAGTCGTAAAGTCGCTTTGTTTGCTTTACGAGCAATGAATGTACATTTGTCTATTCTATCCGACAATGTGTTAGTGGCGGAATTAAAGGCCAAACCATTGTTGATTCATCAAATTCGTGAAGCTCAGAAAATCGATGAAGAATTGGCTGCAAAACGGGCTGAATATGTCCCGAATACGGAATCAGAGTTTCAACTCGATGAGGACGATTGTTTGAGGTTCAGAAGTCGGTTGTGTGTTCCAAGAAATGCAGAACTCATTTCGATGATTCTGAACGAAGCTCATTGTAGTCGAATGTCGCTTCACCCGGGGAGTACGAAAATGTACAACGATCCGAGACGCGATTTTGGTGGCATGGTATGAAACGAGACATTTCCGATTTTGTTTCAAGTGTCTAATATGTCGCAAGTGAAGGCGGAACATCAAGTGCCTACGGGTTTACTTCAGCCAATCATGATACCTGAATGGAAATGGGATCGAGTCACGATGGATTTTGTAACTGGGTTACCGTTATCGACAAGTAAGAAAGATGCGATTTGGGTTGTTGTTGATAGACTGACTAAGTCGGCTCATTTTATCCCCGTACGTACGGATTTTCCATTGGATAAACTAGTTTGAATTGTATGTTTCTCAGATTGTGAGATTACATGGGGTACCAATTTCTATTGTGTCGATGAGAGATCCGAGATTCACCTCACGATTTTGGAAGAAATTACAAGAAGCCTTGGGTACCAAGTCGCATTTTAGCACCGCCTATCATCCGCAAACTGATGGTCAATCCGAGCGGATAATTCAGATACTTGAGGATATGTTGAGATGTTGCATCCTCGAGTTTAGTGGTTCGTGGGAGCGGTATTTACCTTTGATTGAGTTCGCTTACAACAATAGTTTTCAATCAAGTATTAAAATGGCACCTTATGAAGCTTTATGCGGGCGTAAATGTAAATGACGCCATTGTTTTGGACCGAGCTCGGTGAAAATAAAATCTTCGGAGTAGATTTGATTAAAGATGCCGAGCAGAAAGTAAAAATAATTCGTGAAAGTCTGAAGGCAGCATCAGATCGTCAGAAATCGTATGCGGATTTAAAACGAAGAGATATTGAGTATCAGGTGGGTGACAAAGTGTTTCTTAAAGTCTCACCTTGGAAAAAAATACTCAGATTTGGCCGTAAAGGCAAACTGAGTCCGAGGTTCATAGGGCCATATGAAGTATCCGAACGAATTGGTCCAGTTGCGTATAGATTGATTTTACCCCCTGAACTTGAAAAGATTCATAACGTCTTTCATGTTTCAATGCTTCGACGTTATAGATCTGATCCTTCGCACATAATTAGTCCATCAGAGATTGAAATTCAATTTGACTTGAGTTATGAAGAAGAACCGATTCGATATCTAGCTCGTGAAGTGAAAGAGTTACTGAAACAAAAAGGTTCCTTTAGTAAAAGTGTTATGGCTCAAGCACGGGATCGAAGAAGCTACGTGGGAAACTGAGAACTCTATGAGAGAGAGATACCCAGATTTATTCATTGGTAAGATTTTCGGGGACGAAAATTCTTTATGTGGGGGAGAGTTGTAAATGCCCTAAATTGACCTTAATCGGAAAGTGGTTTGGGACCACAAAACCGAGTCATAAAAATAATTAGCCGTCATATTTCATGTTTATTATATGTGAATATATATGTGTGAAAGTTTTAAATCGATTTAGTCGATTTCATGTGAATTTAGTTAATAGGACTTATGTGTGACACTTTTTAAATGTGATAGGTAAATCCATAAGGACCTATTTAAGCTTATATTGAAAAAATGGGTTTGCATGTCAAATGAACCTTTTTATGCTTAGTGGTAAGCCATGATGATGGATTTTGAGTAAAATGTGCCAAATAAATTATTAAAATAAGAAATTAGATGGTTGAAATAAAATAATAATTAGTAAAATAAGGTAAAAGAAAAAAAAAAAAAAGAAAGAGAATGCTCATCTTCTCTCCTTCATTGCCGAAAATTGAGAAAGAAAGGCTTGAAAGGAAACAAGACATTCGCCATAGCTACTCCCATTTTAAGGTATGTTTTGTGTTGTCTCTTTTGATTGATGATGAGATTAGGTTGCTAAGAGTATGGTTTAGTTAGCCCATAGTTAAGATTTGTGAATTCTTGAGTATATATATATAACCTATTGGCAAGTAGATAAATTTGCTTAATGGATGAATTTTGAAGGTTGTTTGATATGTTAAGGTAGCCTAGTTGAAGAAGTTGATTTCATTGTTGGAAGTGCATTAGGAAAGGAATTGGCTAGTTAGTTGTGTATAGGGCCGAACATGGTTTTGGGATGTTTGAGAAATGTATGTGTTTTTAATGGATGGAATGAAGAGTATGCTTTAATTGTGATAAGAGAAATTGTATGTTAAAATAAGTTTGCTAGGCTAGTTATTAAGGTGAAATGAAATTGTTAGTAATTGATTTCTAGTGTGTATATATATATATGTGTATTAACCGAATTTTTAACTTGAAAAATGGCTTGAACACCATGTGTTGTATGGAGAATGTTGAAGTGAATTGGTAGATAATTAATTGATGAATTCGGTTGTTAATATACATGCTTAAATAGAATGTATGCAAGGAATGTTTGAAAGAGTGAGCTAGTATTAAACTGCTTGGGGACAGCAGCAGTAAGGTGGTTTTAGAAAATCACCATAATTTGTAGGAGTTGAGTTAGAAGCTGGATAAATTATGTCTTTAAAGCTTGAAGAGTCTAGTTTCTTGCTAAGGAAGCTATAGAAACGAATGAGTTACCGATTTTGAGATATTTGAAATATTGTGAGGTTGAGTCGAAATGACTAATAGATTTCATGTTCTGTTTTTTATAAAATCAGTATAAATTGTACAAAAATGGCCTTAGGATAAAATTTATATGCTTAGATTCCTTAATGGGTCTAGTTTCAAATGAAATAAGTGAGAACACATTTTGAATCTTGTACAATGAGAAACCTGACTCGTATCAAAGAATGGTCAGTTTAGTCAAGCAGTGAAACAGGGTGAACTTTAAGAAAAATTTGGTAGTGATTGGCTAGACTAAAAATTATGAAAATTTTATGGCTAAAAGATAAATTAGTCTATTTTCGAGGAAAATTTACGGTCTTTGATTTGGAGTTTCGTAGCTCAAGTTATAAGTAAATTAATGACTGTTGCTCAGTAACTCAGCTTATAGGAAGTTGTGATTTACTAATGACTTGCTTATTGATTTTTATAAGCTTACTATAAGTTGTATGTGTGAAATTCAAACATATATATATGTGTGCTATATTCTGAAAGTAATACTTGAGTAATTGATTAATGGTTAGTTTAAAATTTATTGATTAAGCTCAAGAGCATAGAGGGCAACCTCGGATAAGGGAAAAGCTAAAGTCGCGGAATAGCCAACCCGAACTTGCCAGAAAGATACAAGGTAAGTCTTTGAGTAATGGAATATAACTTATATTTAGACATAGAAATTATCAAATTATGATTGCGATGAATAGATTATGACGTAATGGTCTTGCTTGCATCGTATGATCGAATAAATAGGTAAAATACTTGTTTGTAATCGCATGTTAATAGAAAGTTTTCGGAATAATGAAACGAGAATATGTCATTTGTTATGACTAGTGAATTAATTGTAAAATGATTAGAAAGAATGCTGAAATTGTATTCAAATATCAAAGTGTTATTTAAATGTGTGTGAATGTATGATTGTTGATCAAGGGTTGAAACCGAGCTAAGTCTCGAAGGGCTATAAGCCGGTGTAAAACCGGACTTGGTTCCGAAGGGCTTTAAGCCATCGTTAAAGCCGGACTTAGTTCCGAAGGGCTCTGCGCCAGTGTTATTGCCGAGCTTAGTCTCGAAGGGCTTCTAAGCCAGTTCTAAGATTCAGGTTTAGTTCACAAGGACGTTTTCGCCGGCCTATTAATTGGGTGGAGAAACCGCAAGTATGCTCAAGTAAATTTATATAAAGCATGTCGAGTTAATTCCAAGCATAAGTACAATTTAACGTGAAGTGATCAAGTAAGTAAATGCTTTCGTTGAAGATATGATTGATTGCTATATTCGTGTTTCGAAAGTCGGCAATTATGCTTAGACTATTGTTTAAAATCCTTTGAATGTTTATGATTGGATTAGAAGGTATGAGTACTAACTTAGGAAATTTCTATATTACTAGTAGGCTACATATATATACATGAGATTTGTCTAAAAATTCGAGAAGATTGTATTCGGTTATGAATTAAAGATATAGATGGACATATTGATTTTCCTCTTACGATATGATTGATAAGGAAGTATCTTCGTTAGTTTTGGATTCGACCCAAGGTTAAATCATATAGACTTGATATTAATATGCTAATTTTCTAGATGATTTCATTACTTAAAGCTTACTAAGCATTAAAATGCTTATTCTTTTGTTTGGTTTCTCTGTTTTATAGATTTTGCTCGTTATCCATCGGATTCGGAGATTCCAAAGTCAAGTCAACCACACTATCTAAGCTTTTGGTACTTTTTGTTTAAATTTTGAAAATGGCATGTATAGGATCGACTTTGTAATTTGACCTAGTACCTATTGGGTGATGTATACATATATGTATAGCCATACGCAAATGGCTTATTTAGTCAACTTGCATTTTTATTTTTAGATGATGAAAACGTGTATGAATGTGATCAATGATGCTTGAATGTTTTAATCTATATGGTTGATATTAGAAACGAAATTAAGGTTTACTTAGTAACATTCTTAACTCCTCCGGCGACGGATGCGGGCTAGGGTGTTACATTTTTTGAGGAAGGATATGAAAATGTAGTAATGATTTTTATCATTATAGATAGAAAATATTTATCTTATTTGGTACTAAAACAAACAAATATTATTTCAATATTTGATAGTACAAAATTAGTTGAAAGCTCCAGAAGAGTTAATATATCACTATCTAAAAAGCACAAAATTTGTGATGGTTAATACATTACTTTTAAAAGTTATTTGTAATGGATCTCATATTGAGATTGTGAATGAGGAAAATATTATATTTCATATGAATAAAAAAGGGGATTGAGTTATTAATTTATATTTATTTTATAATCTTTGTAATATTCTTTTGTCATCATCCCTATTAAAGAGTTGAAAACAAAATATTTAACTGTGAAAGATATACTTATGAGTAATAGAATATGATAATTCTATCTAAAGCTTATTATGGTTGGATGCACCTAAAGTTGCAAGTTTTTTTAGAAACTGTGAGTATAACTCTTCAGTATTCAGAATAAGTTCTCAATAACTTATGTATGAAAAGTCATTGGTTATGTACCTGTTGTACATCTAGAAAATAAGATCCACTCTCAATGTTTGCTATTAATAGATTTTTGGGTATTTAAGATTTTGACATATTCCCTGAAGCGAATATTGTATATAATTATTTAGAAATTATTTTTATTGACTTGGTAACATTATAGACTTCACATTGATTTAGACATTTTTCAATAGTAAATGTCACAATAGTACTTATATGTGAATACAAATGAAAAGGAATGATAATAAAATTATCAGTTTGTTATAATTTAGTACAATTGAAACACATGTTCAAGTAAACCAGTTAGACCATCCTGGATCGTATATGATGCGAATATTAATTGAGAATTCATATGGACATCCATTAAAGAACCAGAAGATTCTTTAATTTAAAGAATTCTCATTTGTTGCTTGTTCTCAATAAAAAAATTGGTTCTTAGAAACTCACTAGCTAAAGTTGAGATTTAATATCTTGTATTTCTGAAATGAATATAGATCCATTCATCCACCATGTGGATGGTTTTGATATTATATGATTTTGGTAAATACATCTATAAAATAATCACATGCGTTATCAACTCGCAACCTATCGTTTGCAAGATTGCTTGTTTAAATGATTAATTTCATATTATGTAACTAAAACAATTCATCTTGCTAATTGATGACGTCACGAACTAACTAAAATACGACAAAGGCAAGCGCACCTATCGAATGGTAGTATAGCTCGGTGAGTCGGGAATATCATATCCACGAGGACTAAAAGTACTAGTAATTGCTATCTTTTTATTATTTAGCCTATAAATTGAAGGAATTGTTTTAAAATCTAATCTTAACTAAACTAATTACTAAGCTACAGAGAGCGAATTGGGAAAATAATCAAAGAAAACTTACGAGAGAGACAATACCCAGGAAAGAATCCACCTAGACTTCACTTATTATTCTAAATCTGAATCAAACGATTTATTCATTTGACTTGATCCGTAGAAATCCCAAAATTATATTAATATCCCTTTCGAGAGTAAAAATAACTGACTCTAAGTTGATTAATTGAAATCTATTTCTAATTAAAACCTATATTGTCACATTAACTCGATCTATGGATTCCCTTATTAGATTTGACTCTAATCCGGTAGATTTATGTCATCCTATTTTTAGTATTACATGTAACTTCACTCAATTATGCCAGATCTACTCTTAAACAGGGACTTTTGCTCTACTGAATAAGCACATCAATCATGAATTAATATCCTGAAAACATTAAAACATGAAATAAGAACACATAATTGAGATCAAGAACAAATATTTATCATGTAATTTAGAAAAATTAAATAATAAGATCCGTCTTAGGTTTCATCCTCCCTAGGTATCTAGGAAGTTTAGTTCATACTTTTGGGGGAAAAACATCTCAAAATTAGGAAAACCATAAAACATAAAGAAACCTAAAAACTTCAAGAGAAATTGAATGGAGATCTTCAGTCTTGAAGGAGATCCTGCTTCTGAGTTGAATCTGTTGGCGTTCTTCGAGTCCTTTCTGCGTCCTACTCTGCGTGTCCCTTTTGGTCCTCTTCTAGTGTGTATTTATAGACTTTTGAATGCTCAAAAATCCTAAAAATTGTCTTTTTCTGCATGTTTTGGAAATAGGGAGCGATTTCGACACGGGCTGGCACATAGACATGCGGCCAGTCCGTGTGGAAATGCCCAGGCCGTGTTGATCCTGGAAACAGCTCTTTTTGCTCAATTTTCGCTCATTTTTCGCTCCTTTCGCTCCCCTATGCTCACCTAAGTATAGAAACATGAATTTAAAAGATTAAGAGCATCAAATTCACTAATTTATATAATAAATCATCTAAAAATGCATCAAGAATGGGATTAAAAACATGTTACTTTTATGGCTTATCACTAATGTTGGTGAGTTTACATCCCAAGTTTTCAATGATTATTGCATGTCAATTGGGATAAAAGTTGAACTCATATTTACACACAAAATGATTTAGCTGAATTGTTTATCAAATGCCTCCAACTAATAGCTAAATCATTATTTATGAGAACAAAACTTTTTATTTCAACATGAGATTGTATTGATTTACATGATGTACGTATCAAGCCAATAAATTATAAATACTCCCCATTACAAATTATTTTTTGTCAAGAGCCAAATATTTCCCATCTTACAATTTTTGGATGTGCGGTATATGTTCCAACTGCTCCACCACAACGCACAAACATGGTTCATAATAAGATATTAGGAATGTATATTTATATGAGTCTCCTTATAATATTAAGATGGTGAAGAATTTCTTGGTCCTGAAGTACCATATTTAAGTGCCATAGGTGTATTGATGTATCTTGCAAACAACACAAGAACTGATATAGCTTTTGCTGTAAACTTGTTAGCAAGATTCAGCTCTTCTCTAACACATAGACATTGGAATGAAATTAAACATGTATTTAGATATATGGGGTTATTTTATTCAAATTATTCAAAATCTTTATTTGTGCTATGCCGATGCTGGATACTTATCGAATCCACATAAAGGTAGATCTCAAACAGGATATTTATTTACATATGGGGATATTGTCATATCATAGCATTTAACGAAGCAAACATTAGCCGCCACTTCTTCAATCATGCAGAAATAATTGCAATGCATGAGGCAATGCATGAGTGTGTTTGGCTAAGGTTATTAACCCAACATATCTAGAAGATATGTAATTTGCCTTTACAGGAAAAGATGTCAACTATCTTATATGAAGATAATGCAACATGTATAACTCAATTGAAAGGTGGTTACATCAAAACTGATAAAATGAAATATATTTCACCAAAATTATTATTCACCCATGATCTTGAGAAAAGAGGTAATATAAATGTTCAACAAATTCGTTCTAGTGATAATTTAGCAGATCTTTTTACTAAGGCATTGTCAACTTCAACATTTGAAAGACTACTACACAAGACTGGAATGCGTCGACTTAAAGATGTAATGTAATGTTGCCATCAGGGGGAGTCTAAAAACAAGTCGTACTATTTTCCTTTAACCAAGGTTTTGTCCCATTGGGTTTTCTAGGTAAAAGTTTTTAACAAAGCAGCTTGTAATAGAAGACTGTGTACTCTTTTTCCTTCATTAGGTTTTTTATCCCACAGGGTTTTTCCTAATAAGGTTTTAATGAGTCACATTATCTACCAATGGACATCCAAGGGGGAGTGTTATAAATATCTTATTAATTGGATGTTCAACATGATAAAGATAAAGTTTGATGTACTTTAAATTCTAATAGTTATTAGAATTAAATCTCTACTTCTTTTATACTTCTTATGCCTATAAATAGATACTCTGATAAAACATTGTAAATCATTCCTTTGATCAATAAAGTACATTCTTTATTGTTTTTATATTTTCTTTGTTCTTTATTCTCTCTCTCTATCTCTCTTTATTTTATAACAAATATTACTTTTTATGTTATAACGATTTTTAAAGAATTATATATTTTGATACATTCATGTATTTGTATTGTATTGTATGCTAAGAAATTTAAAATTTCAGAAATACAAGGTAGATGCATAATTGTAATAAAATATCCTAGTCACTAGGTCAGCAAGGAATCCAAAAATATCAACTGCCTTTATCTTCATCATAACCTAATATTGATCAATGGTGCTGATATTTACTTGTACATTGTAATAGGCCAATTTTGGCCAGGCCCGATTTATAAAATAAAGACTAAATAAATAAACAAAAAAATTCCAATAGTCCACCATCAAAGTCTAAACCCAAACCCAAATTTAAAACCCATTACAAAAAAACCTAGACCCAAAAAAATACAAGCCCGATAGGCCGAATATTTTAATTCTCAGGAAACCCTAGGGTTTCCACCTTTGCGCCGCAGTCTTCAGCCGTCGTACAGCCCCAACACCGCTCGTGCCTCCACGTCAACGCGCCGTACGTCACCCCCACGCCTAGTGCCAGCACACGCTCCGTACCTACGAAAGAAAATAAGAAAACAGCAGCAAACCAGCAGCCAATACGAATAACAAAAAATTGTATTTTTCTTTTGAACATTCGACTATAAAGCCAAAAACAATCCATTATAAGTTTTTTACGCATACAAAGCAATCGACCAGAGAAAACAAATACTTCAAGGTGGTTCATTTTGTTCATCATTTGTTCTTATTTTTTACTCCTTATTTTATTTCGAATCTATTATTCAAATACAAAAAAAAATAGAAGGTTTTTACCGATTGCTCGGTGTCGACTTAGTCGACGTGCGCTTCTCCGGTCCAAAGGCCCGACGGATCCTTGGGGATCCGGTTAGAGCCACGGCGGAGGAGGCTGAAAGTTGAGAAGTCGTTCCCTTTGAAAGAGTTTAGGAGCTCGGTCTTTTTTTTCGGTCCTAGATCTATTTCCATTTGAAAAAAGGGTTTAGATCGGGCTTTAGGTGTCTTTCGAGCCACCACCGATGGTGGTCTGGTTAGAGCCACGGCGGAGGAGGCTGAAAGTCGAGAAGTCGTTCCCTTTGAAAGAGTTTAGGAGCTCGGTCTTTTTTTGGTCCTAGATCTGTTTCTATTTGAAAAAGTGGTTTAGATCGGGCTTTAGGTGTCTTTCGAGCCACCACCGATGGTGGTCACCGTCGCTAGAGATGGTGGATGGCCGGTAGACCTTGGCCAGACCTAAGAACTATGCCCAGAAACAGAGAGTGTTTTTTTGCTTTTTGCTTTTTGAAACAAAACAGACATGAGGTTTTTTTTCTCTCGAAATTTTGGCCTTATAGCTTAGTTAAACGACACACTTAGGGAGGGAGGGATAATTTCATGCTTGCCCCCTAGTTTTTTTAGCGCAAGTCGCTTTGGCCCTCTATTTTGGTTTCATTAATTTCTTATTTTGAAACTTTATCTCTTAAGTCTCACCTAAACTCTATTTTAGCCCTTAAATTCGTTGTCCGGATTTCATCGATTAACTTTCAATTCTGTTTTGTTTTTTGTTTATCGATTTCTTTACTGCTCGCTCAAAAAATATTATTAGATTGTTGCTGTTTTACCTTTAAAAAATGTTTGAACTTCAAAATAAGTATGTTTACTCCATTTGCCTATTATTTTATTACCCTTTAAATATGCATTTATTATTTCACTTGTTTATGCAATAAGTTAGTAAGGTCAATATTTCGACAGTAATATTTGTTGATTCGTGAACCGTCATACTTCTAAATTATTTTATTAGTAATCTAAGGATTTCATATACCATTTATCTTAGATGCATGCTATTTATTTTGTGCTGTTACCTATGTGTACATATTGTCCATTTTAAAACTTGTTGTATCCTTAAAATCGTTTTATTATTCATTTAAAGTTTTTCATATATTTTCTATATATAGGTATTTTTATTTTATTCTCATATTCAATCCTTTTTTCTTTTTTATGCATTATTTCGCAATTAGATTTTATTATTACTGTCATGTTTGCTATTTTATTTATTAGCATCATTGTTGTCATTATACTTTTGTGGTATTAGCTATTTTTAAGTCATCATTTTTCCTCTTGCTAGTGTCTGTAAGTTTTTGTCATTCGTTAGCATGATGTTTTTATCTGAATCATCTTTTAAATAAAAAAATACGCTTCATTTAATTATCACACTTATCATTATTCGAAAATTCTCAAACGAAAGCAAAGTTTCGCATTTAGAAACTCGAGAAAGTCGTGCTCTAACTTACGGGGCTTCAATCTTTCTCGATGGATCTAAATAACCAACTATCCTTTCCAATTTCAAAATGCATGATTTTTAAATAAAATAAAGGCAATATTCGGTGCTTGGAAATTCGAGGGAGTTGTGCCCTAACTTACGGGGTTTCAATTTTCTCGTTAGATCTAAATAATCGAATACCCTTTTAAATCAAAACGCACAAGACTTCAAATAAAATGCGAGCTTATTTTTGAGGGTTTGAATGTCGCGTCCTAACTTACGGGATGTGATATTTTGACATCTCGAGGTGAGAAAGCCTTTAATGCTTGTTTTAATTTATTTAAGCCGTTCTCTTTTTTTTTAAAAAAAAGAAGGATCGTATTTTTAATTCTTTTTGAATCTTCAACTTCGACACTAAGACATCGACAAATCAATTAGGTACCAATTTTGAGTGTATCGAGGGTGTTAATCCTTCCTCGTGCGTAACCAACTCCCGAACCCGTTTTTCTGATTTTTGTAGACCAAAAAATTATCGTTTTAGTAAATTTAAACTTTTATTAAAATGATTAATTTGAGGTGATCCAATCACACCCAAATAAATAAAAAGGATTGGTGGCAACTCCCTTTTTTTCCATTTTCGTTTTCAAAATCGAAATCAATCCCCCTTTTTTTTCAAATTTGAAAATAGTTTCGACATAGGTCTTCAGGTTAATTACACAAATTACATATAAGAATTAACCCAAATATTTTATATTAATCAATGGAGCACACAGTTTTTTATTTACTGATTCACATTTTTAAAAATAAATAATTATATAATTTAAAAAAAAAAAACATTAGAAGTAGTTGGATATCACCAATGGTTGGTGGCTTCAATGTCAATGGCTATCGTTTTTTAAAATTTTCCCATGTTTTCCAAAAAAATAATCCTTGAAGCAACAGGCCAACAGACACATCCCCCTTTCAGTGATAATTATCAATATTTAAATATGTAAATATTATGGTGCAATACGTGCTTGAAAGCTGTGAATGAATTTTTGTCAAACATTTTGGTTGGCTGCAGTGTTATGGTTAAAGAGAGGAAAAGCAACACCACTCAGCTCTATGAACCTTCTTCTTCCACATGATGTCAAGCAAATAACCTAACTCTGTTTGATTGAACCACTATTAATCATTCAACCATTTCTGTCATTTTGCAGTTTAAGATGATCATACATATATTAGCCATGAATCAAAGATATTGTTGGTGGTCCAGTTTTTGCCCATAGAGTGGGCACCACCTCACCTGATCACTAAGCTTAGAAGCAATTCCTTAAAAGAGATGAAGTCCGTGGGGGTTGGTGAAGCTAATTAGTCTTCTCTTCTATATTTGGTGCAAATCAAATGACCATACGTTACCAAGTAACCCCACACAACAACACCAAACTTTCCTTCCTATCAATGCTGATAAGATTACGGCATTTTGAAATTTAAAATAAATAAAGAATTAAAAATTAACATATAAGCTCCTAACAATATCTGCTTCCTTGGAAATGAAATAAATATTAACTATTATATATCATGCCCTTCTCATATTTCTTTTTATTTTTTTAAAAGTAAATTTATTAATTTATTTAATGAATGAAACCATACAATTCAGGAGAAAATAATAATAAACACTCGTCGTAGATGTTGAAGGATAAACTCCATCAACACAACAAAGGCTTTAGTCTTAGCATCAATAGAACATTATGATACGTTGATAATTGGTTTTGTCACATCTTAAGTACGATATATTTGGAGTGATTGCAAGCACTTAATACGATAAGAAAATCAACCCTGGATGGTCCAAAGCGGCGAGCAAAAATTAATTAAAGAATCGAGCATTCATCAAACTAGAGAAGACAAAAATAAAAATATCCCTAAAATCACTTGTAAAAACTAATGTTACATGCATAAGTAAGACTGAAAAACGTGCTACAAGAACAAATAAAAACTTCTAAAATTGAAAATTTTGTTAAACAATAGAAAAACAAACAAAAAATATATAAAAAAACTTAAGACAACAAGGGTCTAAATTGACTCGTGAAATTATTTATTATTTTAAAATACTCTCAAAACAAAAACATATTAAGAAGCTGATGAAAACCACTCACTTTTCAAGAAAAATTATTGGTGGCCGGTAGAGTTCTAACAAACAATATACACTATTATATGTCCATCATACTTTGCAGAGCGTAAAGATATGTGGAACGACTAAAAAAGTACGATAAAAGAGATAAAAAAACATCGTGATCTTTGATTTTGCACATATCCCAATTCCCACCAACATATTTAATCCTACAATTACTTTACAATTATCATTATCAACTAAATAATTATAATAAATCATCAAAATTCAACAATTTAATATGTTTTGACAACAGCACCTAAAGTTATTTATCTGAAACATCATAAGATTGATTCCATTACAACTATTATAACTTTATATATACATATATATATTCACAACTAATCATTCAGGAGACATTTTTCGGGTGAGATTTCAGTCCTAATAATTTTTTCTAATTAAAAAAATTGTACATTTAAAATAATGTTGCATTCTTGGTTTAAATCATAGTTTTGTATTGTACGTGGCCAACAACTTGATAGCCAATTGTGGTCCAGTGCGAAGGATTTGTTAAACCAAAGAATTCTTAAGAATATTTCTTCCTTATAAGGAATGACATTTGCATGACGCAGTATCAAACTCAACATGTCCTGTTTTCTGACCTGGACCAATAACATTTGAGTTCTAAAAGGGAGCACAAGAAATGGCATATAGGCTATCATTCCTCCAGAGTTCACCTACTACCACCATTGTGGATGTGGGCCACTGGGCCCTACAAGTTGCTAGATGTCCTGAGTCTTGGTGAAGCCCCAAATGGAGTTATCAGTTCCACTTTCCCTGTTTGTATATATATATAAACATGCCGTTGGATGGTTGGAGAATTCATTTATCCCAATTCTCTTTTGTAATACACCCACTGTAAAAAAAAAAAAAAAGAGAGAAATTTGATCAGACGGTGAAAATGGGTAGCCTTGAAACTGAGAGAACAACCACAGGATGGGCTGCCAGAGATCCTTCAGGAGTATTGTCTCCTTACACTTACAGTCTTAGGTATTCTCTAATTTTGCTGTTTTGTTTTTTAATTTTGTTTAAGGTTCATTTCTGGTTCGTACATGGTGATTTGCTGTAATAATAATCCTGTTTGCAGGAGCACTGGTCCTGAGGATGTTTTCGTTAAGGTTATGTGCTGTGGAATCTGCCATACTGATCTTCATCAAGCCAAAAATGATCTTGGCATGTCAAACTACCCAATGGTTCCTGGGTACTACTACAACTTTTTTCTTTATGTTTCCAAGCCTGTTTCTTTATCTTCATGTTCATGAATCAATGAATTTCTTTTAGACATTTTTGGATTGTGAATTTATTACTTTTTTCCAGGCATGAAGTGGTTGGTGAGGTGTTGGAAGTTGGGTCAGATGTAAGCAAGTTCAGAGTTGGTGATATTGTTGGCGTTGGTTGTATTGTTGGATGTTGCAGAAACTGCCGACCATGCGACTCAGACAATGAACAATACTGTCTCAAGAAGATCTGGTCGTACAATGATGTTTACACTGACGGCAATCCCACCCAAGGTGGCTTTGCTGGTTCCATGGTTGTTGATCAAAAGTAAGAATCATAAACTATATGTGCTCTGCATGTTTATAGAGTAATTGAACAGGCCAAGATAAACTAGTTTTAGGGATTAAAAATAGCATTTGTGACATGATAAACGCTATCAGACCGAAAACAAGTGATACCAAATACAAAAGTTGATGTGATGCTTTTGCTTATTAGGTTTGTGGTGAAAATCCCAGAAGGAATGGCACCAGAACAGGTGGCACCGCTGTTATGTGCAGGGGTGACAGTTTACAGCCCATTGAATCACTTTGGTTTAATGGGGAGTGGGTTAAGGGGAGGAATATTGGGACTTGGAGGTGTAGGGCACATGGGGGTGAAGATAGCCAAAGCAATGGGGCATCACGTAACAGTTATAAGCTCATCTGATAAGAAAAAAGTGGAGGCTTTGGAGCATCTTGGTGCTGATGACTACTTAGTCAGCTCCGACGCTGAAGGGATGCAAAAGGCCGCTGATTCACTTGATTATATCATTGACACTGTGCCTGTTTTTCACCCACTTGAGCCTTACCTTTCATTGTTGAAACTTGACGGCAAGTTAATCTTGACTGGTGTTATTAACACCCCTCTTCAGTTTGTTACCCCTATGGTCATGCTTGGTGAGTCTATTTCTTTAACTTTGAACCTATATTTAGATGCTTCTTTGTTGGCTGCTCTGGTTTTTTTTTGAGTGGAAGGCTAATTCTTTGTTTTCCCTGCCCAAAATTTGTATAGGGAGAAAGTCGATTACAGGGAGTTTTATTGGGAGCATGAAGGAAACAGAGGAAATGCTTAACTTCTGTAAAGAGAAAAATTTGACCTCAATGATTGAGGTGGTGAAGATGGATTATATCAACACAGCAATGGAGAGGCTGGAGAAGAACGATGTTCGATACAGATTCGTCGTGGATGTTGCTGGAAGCAAGCTTGATCAATAGAACCAAATTAAATACAAACACAAACTCTCTTTAATCAACAAAGAAATACTACATGTTGTTGTTGCTTTGTTTTCTCTCTTGTGTTCAACATGCCTTGTGGTAATAAACTAAAGCATATATGCACGAGTTACTACTTTTGTTATTTCTGTTTTCCTTTTGAAAATGGAAATGCATAAATTATAGAGCTTGTTTTCGTATAAATTAATGATGAACCAAGTCTTTTTTTTTTTTTTTTTTGAAGTTATGTTAGATTAGTAGGCAAATGACGAGGTAAAATTAATATATTTGGGGTTAGTTGGTTCCGGTGATATGTCCACTAAAAATTTGGTAGTGGGTGATGACTATCTTGACGCTTTAGGGAGAGGCTGAGAGCGAAGCATCACCTAATTCTCTCCACATAATATATTCTCAACCTGCGGCCACCAGCATTCTAATTTCTTTTTATTTATTTAAAAAATATTTAAACAGTAAATCTAATGATGCAACAGGCTGACCTCTGACCTTTCAACTCAATTTCAAACAGTTTGAACTTACTAAATCGGGATCCCGAGTTTTGATTCACCATTATTCTACTCTAATTTAGCTTGGTTAATGACAGTTTTTTGGTTTTAAAGAAAACAGAAAAGAAAGGATACTACCCTTTAACAAAAGGAATCATGTTAAGCTAGAAAGAGGAGAAGTGCCGGTTTTGTCGTTGGGCAGTGCAAATATTGGCCATCCTTTTTTATGGTTGCTCTTGGCCGGCAAATATTTGCCATCTTTAGTATACACATTATCGTTTATTAGACCGGAGATGCACGTGTAACGTTATCAGGGTGATCTATTTTTTTGAATCAAAATAGAAAATGTCCGTCACGTTGTGGATCAATGAAATGCTTTTTATTTGCATTTTAATTATGAATTATTTTTAAAATGCATAATGTTTTATTTAGTTTTTTTTATTTTATAAAAAAAGAGTTAATTTAGTAGTCTATTGATTTTTTTTTTTTAACCTTTAAAATTATAATTTTTATCAAATCACTCCAAAATGGATAGAAAAGTTAATTTTTTTTAACTTTGTTGACACTTGAATTGTCACATGGATGATACGCCAACATTTAATTATTTTTTAAAAAATTAAAAATTCAAAAAATTTTAAAAATTATTAATATATATAAATTATTTTTAAATTTTTTTAAAAATTAATTAATGTTGACATGTCGTCCATGTGGCAACCCACGTATATGTCACGTCAACAAAATTAACAAACATTAACTTTTTCATCTATTTTGGGGTGGTTTGACAAAAAATACGAGTCCAAGAACTAAAAAGGACAATGAATTAAATGAAATGTTAAAATGATTTTTTTTGTAAAGTTGTTGGGCCAAAAAAATTTTATGCCTTTTAAAAAATAAGGTAAACGGTTACGTAATCATTCAAAATAGGGCTTATTCTTATTTTGATCATTTAAAAATTGTGTTAATCTGATTATCATCCTTAAAGAAATTGATCAAATTTGTCACTCAATTATTTTCTCTCAAATGGAACACTAACAGTACATTTTCACATATTTTTTCATGTTTTCCCCAAAATAATTAATTTTTATTATAAACTAAGAGAATTATAGAATGAACAAGAGAGAAGAATAGAAAATTGAAAGGATGATTCAACTTTCACTTGGGATACAAAAAGCTTGTACTTTCCCTTTATTTCTAGGGCCTCAATCATCATATATTACAAAAAGAGAATTAGAGCACCTTATAAATTTTTTAGGGGTTACAAGAGTTATAAGAGAATTAATTTGGGGGGTTTTGAGAGTTATATGGACATATTTATTAATGAATTTACAACACTTCCCCTTGGATGTCCATTAACAAAAATATGTCTCGTTAAGACCTTATTAGGAAAGAACTTATGGGATAAAAACCTAATGAAGAAAAAAGAGTAAACAATCTCCTATTACAAGTTGTCTCATTGATAACCTTTACTAGAAAAACCAGTGGGACAAAACATCGATTAAAGGAAAAGAGTATAGCATGTGTAACACCCCTTCCCGATCAGACCATCAGTCATGATATCAGGACCTCATATTCGTTACCGAAACAATTATGATCACTCCAAATAATACGATCTCAAAGCCCAATTTCAAGCACGTGGATGTGATGGGCTTACACTACCTCAAGGCCCCAAAACAAGGTCAAAGGTCAACCAAATCAAACCAAAATTCAGCGAAAACCAGTATGTGAGGATGAATCTTTTCGAGAAAACGAAGAATAATACATGCACGGAATGGGTGAATGTATTAAAGTCAATTCGACCAAGCTGTCAATTTTCAAGTTGAAAATATTAGTCAACTTGCAACAAATTTTTTGATGGGATCCAAGCATTTCTAGATTAAGATGTCTTCATAGCTTTCGAAAATGTCTTCATAGCTTTCGAAGATCTATCTCTTAGCTTTGAAACGTACTTTAAATTACTCGACTTCGAGTTTAAGAATTCAATATATGATCGTTTTAGTGAAAACTGCACGAGTAGAATTTTAGAACTGGATTATTACAAAAATTACGAGTTTCAGGCTTTTAACTCGAGTTTAAATCATATTAGGTTTGGTTTTAGGCTTAATTTATTGTATATGAGTCCAATATTTTATTTAGCAGCTCTTATTATTTTATTATTTTTTTATTCTGAATTTTTTATAATTATTAAGTATTTTAAGTTATTTAGGAGTTTAATGTCAATAAGAAAGTTTAGTTTAAAACTACTTCTTGTTTAGGTTAATTAGATTTCTAGTATACTTAATAGTTTTATTTAGATTTATTTAGCTAACCTATATAAAAGCATTTACATTGTACACAATTCAATCAATTCATTATTATAAATAAATTATCTTTGGGTTTTTCTTTCCAAGAATTTTTCTTGAATTTTCTTTTAAAAGAGTTTTAACAATCCTTTCAGATTGTGAGGATCATTTTCGAACTTTTTTCTTACCAAATTTTCTTTCTTGGAGGGGAATTAGAGCCGTTTGAAGGGGGTTGTAGATTCTTCTTATTTCCAAGGCTCCTTAGGACTTCTCCGTGCCACATTCCATCTTTTTCATCTATCTTCTTTATTTTCTTTTTTATTGTTCTATTTTATTTATCTTAGTTATTTATTTTAATTGTTTTATTTAAATTTTTTATCTGACTTGGATTCGTTTGTGTTTCAGGTTGTGTAAGAATTTAAGTTTATTTCTAAACATCTAGAGCCTTAAGTCAAATCCGCGAATTGGACAAACTTATTATCATGTTTCCGCTATCATTTGTATCACTAAATTTATTTACCATTTTTATTCAAGTTGATAAGTTCAAATATGATTAATATATGATCCAAACACTTATCCGAGCTTAAAACGAGCATACGAAAGCTTGCTAGGTGATCAGAGGTCATTTAGAGACTAAAAAGTAAAATTTCAAACTTTCGAATGCTCATCTCAACTCTAGGGATTCCTTGCCGGGACGTCACATATTGACTTAGCTCACCAAAACCTCAAGGCCATGATTCCCACACTAAGGGCCTTGCTAAAAAATGCCA
This sequence comes from Gossypium anomalum, assembly GCA_025698475.1. NCBI lineage: Eukaryota > Viridiplantae > Streptophyta > Magnoliopsida > Malvales > Malvaceae > Gossypium > Gossypium anomalum. The sequence continues at coordinate 85,359,199 of CM046967.1, read as the reverse complement.
CAAGTCGACCCTTTTGGTGTAAAACAACCCTCACCCCAGTAGCACAAACATCAGCATCCACTCAAAATTCAACCATAAAATCAAGTAATGCCAACACGAGAGTTGTGCAAACAGCTTGTTTCAATTTTTGGAAGGCTTTGTTAGTAGTAACAGTCCACTCCCAAGCCGCTAATTTCTTGAGCAAATCAGTAAGTGGTCGCGCGAGTATGCCATACCCTTGGATAAAATGGTGGTAATACCTTGATAGACCCAAAAAGACTCCTTAGTTCCCTGATGCAAGTGAGGGTTGGCCAGTGAAGAACACAGTTAAGTTTTGAAGGATCCATAGCTACTGACCCATTGGTAATGATATACCTGTTGAAGAAGGAAACGTGAAAGAGATAATTACAATATGCATCAAAGTTGTTCTATTATTGATGAACACTGAATTGATTAAAATAAAGCATAAATACCTATATTTAAAGGCTTACAAAGAAACTACCCTAACACAAAAATAGTTAACAACTTATTCAATTAAACTGAAAATAAAATTTGGAACTAACAAAGATTATATCAAGATACTAGGTCAACTAAACAACCCACTCCTTTGAATTAATCCTCAACACTCTCCCTTAATTCAAAGTTGCAGACACCAAGTAGATTTCTAAAATAGTTGAATTTCAAGTGACTACCCCTGAACCTACAGTGAAAACATTTGCTGATACATTTCTTCTATCATCTAAAGAACTTGCCCAATCACTATCTGTGGACCCACACAATCTGAAATTTAAATTTTTTGAGTACCAAATGCCATACTCTAAAGTTCCAGCAATGTACCGCAAGACCCTTTTTACTGCTCCATAAATGCACCTCTCACATAAATCAAGAGAGCCAATTTTTAGTAGTCCAAGAACCATACCTTTATCACTTAGCAATTTCAGGCCTTTAATATTGAGATGTCCATACCTTAAATGACATAGCTTCAAGTCATCCTTTGCACTTGCAACAAGAACAAAGTTCTCCGTGTTTGAAACATTTAATGGAAACATCTTGTTTGGAGTCATGTGGACATAGACTTGTTTGCCTGACTTTTTGTTTTTGATGATACATGCATCATCATCAAATATGACAGAATATCCACCAGCCATTAGTTGTCCAACACTCAATAAATTGTATCCTAAACCAAGAACAAATTGAACATTGTCCAAAATTTTTCCTTTTCTATGGCTAGTAAAAAGTTTCACTGTGCTGTTTCCTTCAACTTGCATCTCTCTTTTGTTCCCAAGCTGTACCTTTATCTTTTGTGACTCATCAAGCACCTTGAACAAGGATTTGGTGAATGTCAAATGATTCGAACAGCCGCTATCCACAAACCACAAATCACTTGGCTTATGATTAGCATCAATACAAGCCATAAAAAAGCTTATTTTCCTCATCACTTTCTGCTGCAAAGTTAATTTTTTGATCCTTATACCAGCAATCAGCTTTTATATACCCATATCTGTTGCAATGATTACATTTTATGCCATATTTTATGTTGCCTTGCTCATTATATTGCCTCTGTCCATCATTCCTTCCTCTGCCTCTGCCATAACCACGGCCACGACCACCATGAAATCCTCCTCTTCCTCGATCATTGTCTGTTGAACGGTCATTATCGCCTTGATTTGTAAATGTCTCCTTCACTTGAAATGCATGCTCTTCACTCTTTTCTGCTGATCTGTTGATTCTCGCCTCATGAGATTAAAGAGACCCCATCAGTTCATAAACGGAGAGAACTAACAGATTTTTGGATTCTTCTATAGCAGCCACAACATGATCAAATTTTATCGTCAAGCTTCGCAAAACTTTGGCTACAATTATCTTGTCTGAAATTTGTTCGCCATAAGAGTGCAATTGATCGACTATTGTCCTTATTCGTGACAAAAAATTAGCAATTGATTCAGCATTATTCATCATCAAGGTTTCAAAATCACGTCATAGTGATTGTAATTTCACCACTATAACCTTTGAATCACCTTGATACTTTTTCTGCAAAATTGACCATGCTTCATTCGATGTGGTTGCTGTAGCAATTCGTGAGAAAATAGAGTCATGAACCGCTTACTAGATAATGAATAATACCTTAGCATCGTTTTTCTTGGTTTCTTTCAATCTCTTTTCTTCTTCATCAGGTTCAAGTATGTCAGCGAACCCGTACTCGACCAAGTTCCATAGCTTTTGTGATCTGAGTAATGTCTTCACCTTGATGCTCCACCACTCATATTTCTTACCATTGAAAATGGGTATGAGTGATTGAGAGGAAGAAAAACCAGCTGATGCCATTCTAAGAACACACAGTCTCTTTTCTTGTGTATCCCAAAGACCCAAAAAATGTGGTTCTCTCAAATACCTAGTGGACCCAAACCTAACTTTCATTCAATTGTCTAAAAGATCGAACCTTGCTCCGATGCCAAATTTGTTGAAGAAGGAAACGTGAAAGAGACAATTACAATATGTATCAAAGTTGTTCTATTATTGATGAATACTTAATTGATTAAAAATAAAGCATAAATGCCTATATTTATAGGCTTACAAAGAAACTACCTTAACACAAAAATAGCTAACAAGTTATTCAATTAAACTAAAAATAAAATCTGGAACTAACAAAGATTATACCAAGATACTTGGTCAACTAAACAACCCACTACTTTGAATTAATCCTCAACAATTCCCCAAGTAGTCTACTTTTGACGCTTCAAAACAACATTTTGATTGTTTGGCATATAGCTTGTGTTTCCGTAAAATTTGAAAGACCTCCCTTAAATGAGATAAATTGTAACAGCCCAATTTAGACCTTAATCGGAACGGTGGTTTCAGGACCATGAATCCGAGTTAGAAAAATATTTTAAAATTATTTTCTATGTTTATTATGTGTGAATTTATATATGTAAAACTTTCGTGTTTTAATTTTGTTGTTTGATTGGCCGATTTAATAAAAGGGCTTAATCGCATAAAATGTAAAATTTGCATGCTAATTGTTAAAGTGCCTAATTGCTTTGTTCTTTTAATGTGGAGTACTTATAATGCAATTATACCATTGAAATTGGCATGGACACATTCGGTCACTAGTTAGTGGGTGGAAATAATATTATAATAATATTAAAGTTATAATATAAGTAATAATATGTATATATTATAACATAAATTAAAAACAACCATGCATGTTCTTTGTTATTGCCGAAAATAAAGAAAATAAGAAAGAAAAGAAAGCTTTAAGGGTTCGGCTACTTATTAAGCTCAATCAAGGTATGTAATTAGCTCGGTTTTTGATAATTTTTACGTTTTTGATATCGTTGCTAAGTTATCTACAAGACCCATGCTAGAATTTCTGATTTTGAAGAATGTTTTGAGTTATGCCATTGATGAATATTTTTGTTTTGAGATGTTTGATGATGAAATATTAAAAATATGTTTTAGATTAACATGTTTTGTATTAGAGTTTTTAATGATTTTGAGTAATTAGGACTAAATTGTGAAAATAATAAATTGAGGGACTAAAATGTGAAATAAATGAAATAAATGTACTATTATGAGAATAATAAATATTCGGCCTAACAATTTTGTTGTGAGATTTTGCATATTTTGTGTTTTATGCAGTAGGGACTAAATTGTAAAAAATGTAAAATATCAGGGGTAAAATTGAAATTTTCCCATTTGTGTGTTTTTGGATGAATTTGGTTGAATATTTGATTTGATAAGTTTAATTTATATTAATTTAGATCAAGAAAAGATAAAATCTGATTTAGATCGGGGAAAAAGTAAAGTTGTTGACTAGCCGATCCGTACCGGCTTTTCATCGTCCGAGGTAAGTCTTTAAGCAATTAAACATCATTTATTTTTATTATAACTTAGTTTAATATGCTGTTTGGAATCTATTAATTCATAAAAGAGCTAGTCGAATGTGTTTGAGCATAGAAATACTGTATTTGAGTTTAATTCGACAGAGTTATATCATTTAAAAGTTTGTATGATCTATATGGAATTTATGGAGTTTTTGTTATATGAATTGTGTACGAGACAGCATTATAATAGTGATATTCGGGCTTTCAGCCTAGCAAGCTTTATGCTGGTGAATGTAACCGGGCTTTATGCCTAGTAGGTTATTGCCGGTGAATAATATCAGACCTTGAGTCTAGCAGGCCTTGTGCCGGTGTGTGATTCAGGCTTATGCCTAGCAGGTTTTATACCGGTGATTTATTTTCAAGCCTATGCTTATAAGATTTCGAGTTGATGTGGAAATTGAGCAAGTAAAATTGAGCTAAATGATCTTGTATATATTCAGCCACAAAGGTATGTACATATGTGATGTTATATTGGATCTTGAATATTCGACCATGAAGGTATGCACAAAAGTGATATTATATTTGAATTTGTATATTCGGCCATATAAGTAAGTACCTTAGGTGATGTTAAATTTGATCTTGCATATTCGGCCATATAGGTATGCACATTTGTGATATTATCTTTGATTCTCTATAATCGACCAAATGAGTGATGTTGGCTTATAAAGTTGAGTTTGATTCATGAGTATATATATATTTGAATGTAAACATATTTGAGATAATGTTATTTTGAGAATGGAAAGTTGAATAATATTATGCTAAATGTGAATTATTGGCATTCGGCCAAGGTAACCCTTTTGTGTAAAAGTATAAGTGTAATACCCCTACCCGTATTCATATTCAATAGAATAGGAATAGGGTGCGAGGCAGTTAGGAGTTTCTGAATTAAATTTTTTTATTCAATATAGCCCTTTTATAAATATCTAAACTTCCCTGTAATATTAAATCGAGACCAATCCACATCAATCAAATCAATTTAACATATTTTCATGCTAGATTCATGCATTTATATAAGATAACGTCATCACATATCTATAACTGTGTTTGTTAACCATACTAATGGCTAACTTTACATTCATTTCACGTTAACATTTACTTTGTTAGCTTATACATGCCATTGGTTCCCAAAATAAAGTTCCTTTATATACCGAAATCCCGAGGTTGATAGTGTGATGTGTCTCCGACCAAATCCGACCTCCGAGCTCTTAACACTACAAAACATGAGAAAAGGAAGCAGGTAAGCACTTTGTGCTTAGTAAGCTCATGTAACAAGAATTACACTTACCTAATATTTTCAGTACAATACAATAAACATTACATATATCCATTCAATGCATTATTACCCTAACATGCACAAACTCAACATTCAAGTTAGTACAATAATTTCTATATATCAATAATATATATCATGATTGATGAGCTCATCAATACTATGATTTCCATTCCCTTGTTGTTTTTCCATATTTATCCCGTTGAATTACTCGGAATTTGATGGATTTTTCAGAGGTACACATTTAGTGTACAAACCGGTCAAATCAATTCATATTCATGTGCGCACATTTCCATTTTGAGAGAGCACACTCGCGAACCTCAACCTTGCGGCGGGATTGCAGTCCGAGCTAAATCCCTGCAGCGACAATTACTCTAATGAGCTTGGATCGAATTACCAGTCCAGGCTAAATTGAGACCTAATTCGGATTACCCGTCCGGGCTAAATCCATTTTCCACATATTCTTCGGGAGGGCTATATCAGGATAGGATCACCCGTCCGGGCTAGATCCTTTTTACCGTCAATTCCTTTTCAGAGATCCATCGAATTTTCCTTTCATTCAACCGGGATTTCTTCCCCTTTATATCAAATATGTCAATGTTTCATCAATTTTCATATAATGAACATTCAAATCATAATCACATCAATAACATACATTTCAAGTATTTAAGAATATAATTCAAGTTACATGAACTTACCTTGATACTTGTTTGTAAACAGCAAAAATCTACTAATCCCGAACTTTTTCCTTTCCTCGATCTAGCTTTGTATTGAATCTTCTGGATCTAAATAAATAAATTTAATTATCAATTTAATACATTTCATGTTCATATGCAACATTCTCTATAATTCAACTATTATTTATAGTTCATTCAAAGCTGTCTACTTGAGTCATAGTCACTAAATTATTTATAACTTGATCTACGGAACTCCAAATTAAGATTCGTTAATTTTCCCTGAAACTAGACTCATATATCTTCTTACCATAAAATTTTCAGAATTTTTGGTCCAGCCAATCAGTACAGTTTATTCTTTAAAATCACCCCTATTTTGCTGTCTGACAGTTCTGACTCTTCTTCACTAAAAATTAATTATCTCCTTGTACAGAATTCAAATGATATTATAGTTTTTTTCTATTAAAACTAGACTCACTCAGGATTCTATACATATAAATTTAAACCCCTAATTATTTTTATTCATTTTTTTATGATTTTTAAAAGTTAGAACAGGGGAACCCGAATTCATTCTGACATTGTCTCACAAAATTCATTATATCTCAAAATTTACAAATCCATTACTTACAATATTTCTTCTATGAGAAACTAGACTCAATAAGCTTTAATTCCATATTTTTTTCATCTTCTAATTCGATTCCTACAATTTTTAGTGATTTTTCAAAGTTAGTCTACTGCTGCTGTCCAAACTGTTTTAGTGCAAGCTGTTTATTACCATTTTTCCCCTAAGCTTTTAATAAATGATAATTTCGTCCCTACTCAATTAGCCTCTCAATTGAGCTGATTTTTCTCAATTAACATTTTATTCTATCACCTTAAACTAGTTTACAACCTTTAGGAATCAGAATTTCAGCAATAGACTTTAATTCCAAACATTTTCACAATTAGGTCCTAAAAATCAATTTCTATTGAAATTGCCTAATAAAATCATCTCATAAACAAATTAAAGCTTTAATTTCATTCTATTTCATCATAAACTTACAGCACTCAACTATGGTGATTTTCAATTTCATTTATGAAATCAAAAACTAATGAATTTAATAGTAGGACCTAGTTGTAAAAGTCTTAGAAACACAAAATTTACAAGAAAAAGGCAAGGATTAACTCACTTGGTGCAAAAATTATGAAATACCAGCTTATAGAACCCTCCTATGGCGTTTTTAGCTGCTTGAATTGAAGAGAAATGAAGAGAAATCTAGATATTTCCTATTTAGTCCTAGTTTTATTTAGTTAATTTTGCAATATTCCAATTTTACCCTTAATTTATCAATTTTTCTGCTGATTTCATACCCTTGCCGTCCAGCCCAAATAAATTTTGGGTCTAATTGCCTTTTAAATCCTTTCTCATTAGACTCTTAAGCTATTTAATCACTCTAGCAACTTTTACACCTATTACAATTTAGTCCTTTTCATTTAATTGACTACCCAAACATTAAAATTTCCTAACAAAATTTTAGTACCACATTAATAACATTTCATAAATATTTATAAAATTATTTTCGACTCGGTTTTTACGAGATAGAGGTCTCGATAACTTATTTTTACCTAATTTCTTCAATAATTTTTTTTTTAACTAGCCACTAAATCGATAAAATTTTTCTATCAATATTTTCATACGACTTTCCTATCATATAAATTTTCATGCAAAAATATTAAAATAAATTTCTCTTTAAATCGGATTTGTGGTTACGAAATCACTATTCCGATAACCTTGAATTTAGGCCATTACAATAAGTTATAAATAAATAAAAGAGATGATATGATCGAGATAATGTACAACATTAATGTTATAATTTGGTTTATTTTTAATGTTTTGATTATTATTTTAAATGTTAAATTTGCTTATGACTTATTAAGCTAAGTTAGCTTACTCTGTGTGTGTCTTTGTTACTCTGTTTTATAGATTTTGTTGTAAGTTACGAGCTCGGGGATCGTCAGAAAAGTCATCCACACTATCGTCAACCTTCGGTACTTTTAAAAGTCTATTTTCGAACTTATGGCATGTATAGGCTAATATGTATTTTGTTTGACCTTGAATATGTATAACTTTAGCCATGCGAAAATGGCTTAATTTTCATGATAGATTCGTTCAAACTTGGATATGGTTTGAGCTTACTTTTAGTTGATGTGTTATAAATTATATGTGAATGAAGTATGTGATATATGTGGTATGTTTTAAAATGGTTTATTGATGTTAGTAAATTTGAAAGTGGATTGATGTAATGATCATCATATATATATAAATTTCATGATATAATTATTTGTTCGATTTAGGTTTTTGGTTTGGGTAAAATATATTTGAATAATGAGTTTAGAAAATGTAACTTATAAGATGTTTATACATGTTTTCATATACGAATATATATTTGTTTGTGATGAATTAAAATTGAAAGGAAAATGATGATAGGTGGAATTGGCTGTGGTAGGTCACTCGATTTTGATATGTATAAATATAAATAAATATGGTTTGATGATTTTAATTTTGATGAAAGTTTGTTCATTTATAAATGTGAGCTCAGGTGTTAGCATGTTTTTATGTATATTAGAAATGCATGATATGAGGCAAGCCTATATTCGAATATGCAAAGATTAGTTTAGTTCGGTTTGCATGGAAAAATGTATAAGTACTATAATTAGTTATAAGTTTATTAATGGTGAATTATTGAGATTATATTGTTTAATAATGCTTGTAAGTGAGACATTGACAAATGACCATTTGAATAGTGATTTTATGTAATAGTACACAATGAGCATTATATGTATTTTTTTTTGCAAAATTTATAATTATGTATACGTATATACATGTACTTTGATTGTTAATTCGAATGATGGTTTGGGTATATAATGAAAGTATATGCGTATGTTTATATTTGATAATGAAAATGTGATTATTTGAAAGGTATAAATTCGGTTGAATTTTGAGGTATGATTTGTAAAAGCAATATGATAAATAAAGTATGTTTAATATTTAATTAGCCATGTGCTTAATATATTTATGAGTATGACTTATATGACTATGTGATGTTTGGAATTTTATTTTTATTCAGTAATGCCTCGAGATCCTAGTCCAGCGACGGATATGGGTTAGGGGTGTTACATAAATGATCTGATCTGTCTAGGACATAAAATATACTAACATATCATAAAAAAAGACAAGTACTGACCTTCTAAAGAGAGGCTTGAACATAAGATTCATGAGAGGCTGAAAGCTAGAAGGGGCGTTAGTGAGCTCGAAAGATATGACAAGAAATTCGTCATACCCCTCATGTGTTTTGAAAGGTTGTTTTATGAATATCCAGCTCCCACATGCGAATTTAGTGATAACCCGGATGTAAGTCCAATTTAGTGAAGAAAAAATCTTACCCAAGCTCATCCAACAATTCTTCGATAACAGGAATGGGAAAATGATCTAAGTGAGGAACTTTGTCTACTAAAGAACAGGACTTTGGAAACTAAGAGGCCGACAAGATATGGATGGAACCAGGTTGAATACTGCTTAAGGAACACAGGTGATTATGGTGTATAAACTGCATGGTTAAGGACAAAAAGTTTCATACAATGAAACCTAATGAATGTAGCCATTGCCTGCCTAAAACGAGGTCACAACCCTTCAAAGGTAAGACCAAAAAGCCATTAGAAAATTTGCTACTTTGGGCACTCCAATTGATGCTTCGACATAGTCCCTAAGTCACTAACCCTTTTTCCATTTACTACAGTGACCTTAAGCTTGGCAATAAGGTTGACGTGTAAATTGGCTTTCTATGCCATTTGTATCCGAAAAATTGTGGGTGTTGCCAAAGTAAACCAAAATGATAGCCCAAACCTCATTAACCTGAGTTAAAACCTCATAGTATCATGTCCTTATGAGCCTTGCATGGCATGCAAAAATAACATTAGTGTCGAAAGGAAATCCCTTTTTGTCTCTGGTTGTTCCTGTGATTCTTGGCAATCCTCGAGTACTTCCTCATCAACATCATTCAAAGGTTCCAACACTAGCTGATATAGTTGGGACTTATTGCATTTACGGCCTTTGACATATTTAGCCCCACACCGAAAACAAAGTCTCTTCCTTCTTCTATCCTCGATTTTGGCTTGCGATAGTGTTTTGGTAGGCATATTTTTACTAATAGGATTCGAGTGGTTCTATGATGCTATAATGGTGATGGGTTGGCTAGGGTTTGGTTGAAAGTAAATGGGAAGGTCAAGGGTGTCCACCATTGCCTAAGGTAAGTGGTTTTCTCCCTATGTTGGTCAATATTATCTCCACCTACCTTGCTAGCAAATACCCCTCTACAAATCTTTTGGCTTGAACAAACTTAAGTACTGTCTGATGTCTTCCTTCAGGTTACTTACGAATATACTTAGTGCATAGGGCTGAAGTAAGTGTAACCGGTTAGCTTACAAACTCGTCGTGGTAGTGGTCGACTGTGGATACATGCTGAAAAGAAACTAAGTTCGCCATAGGGTTTTAGAAGGATGTGGAGCCAAACCTGTCTTTCAAGCTTTTTGTATAACTCTCCCAATTTAAGATATGGAAACCACCTTGCCTTTGGGTATAAAAACGGTGCCAATCAAGTGCCTTTCCTTCTAGATGTAACATCATGGCACGAACCTTTGCCCCATCCGTTACCCCTTCTACCTCAAAATACTGTTCGAGTTTGGACCACCACCCTCGATAGTTCGTGCCATCGATCTTTGGGTATTTAAGATTATGAGAGTGAAACTGATGGTCAATGTAATCTCCACGTACATTTGAGTGCAAGCTGTCAAGTGTCGTAGTCGGTGTCAACACTTAAGCTACCTTTAGTGGATTGCCCAAAACCCATTTACGTTTATCCTATGATGAGCTTGATACCGAAGCAGAAGGGAGTTGCCTCAGGTATTACTCGAACAATCCTTGTATCTTAGATTTAAACTCTTCTTGTACCCTTTCTCGAAGATCCTTGATCCTACTATCAAACTTGGCATCCAACCCTTGTATCTCAACTTGGAGTCGTGCTTAGAGCTAAGTAATTTCTTGTTGTAGTTGCCCGATGTCCCTTTACAATCTGGTGGTGGTTCTGTCATCGACCATGGAGGAACGATCACCCTGATGCCTTTGATACAGATGTTACAGAAAAGATAAGAAATAGGAGAGGAACATAAATTGAAAGAGAGAATAGGGAGAGAGACGTGTGATTTAACAACTAAGAATAACCTACCTTTTTTTGTGCACTGTTACTGCATGTACATAAGTAGATACCCTAGCAGCCTTAGCTATTGCAACAGTTGTCATGACAGGTCATAGTATGTAAAATAAAAACAAATAAATGCTCTGTATCACTAAAGTCAAAACTCATTGTTTTGGTCCATGCAAAAACAACATGAAAAGGAAATAAAACAAGTAAAATTTTTGGGGTTTTTGAACAATTTACCCAAAAGAAGTATGAAAGCTTAGTGTAAAACTTGAGCAACAACGTAATAAATCTGGATGAAGAATGACAAAAACTTTGAAATTAAAGTCTGGAGGTTTTTAAGCAAACGAACAGAATCTGGCTTGAACTATGAAAGCAAAAATTGAGAGAGTATTTTTCTTGAATGATTTCTATTGAAATTCATTAATAAAAAAGATGGCATAATGCCAATACATATACCAGTCATAGGCTTGGTCCGCTTTAACATATTTACTATTTTTAGACTTCATTTTAACTTGTACCGCTTGCACATTGCAACTTGCAAATCACAACTTGCACAATTAGGTAAGTTGATCTATCAATCTTATCAACACTGAATACATGAAATACATTACCTACTTGGTTCTAATTAAACTAAGTTACAAAATATTACTTAAAGTAACAAAATGAAACCGAAATTGAACAGTAGTATCAACTTCAGTATCTACATGTACTTCATCTGGAAATACTATAGTAGCTTGATCTTCATATTTCATCCACATAACTTGGACTGCATGGACTGCTCCTTGGCTGTTCATATGCTGCATGCATGCCAACTTCAACACTCCTCCTTGGCTTGCATGCTACAAAATCCCATTTTGGCTCTTGAATCTTCAAATCTTAACACACTAAGGGGCTTTGTTAAGATATCAGCAAGTTATTCTTCAGAACTGCAATGAATCAGCTTCACTTCTTGAGTTTGCTCCATCTCTCTAACAAAGTGAAATTTGATCTTGAAGTGTTTCGTTCTCCCATAGAACACTGGATTTTTTACAATTGCAACAGCAGATTGGTTGTCATAATTGATCTCTGTTGCTTCCCTTTGGTGTAGATGGCTTGATTTACAGCACTAGCAGCTGCTACATATTTTGCTTCAGCAGTTGATTGGGCAACAACATTTTGCTTCTTTGAAGTCTAGCAAAAAATGGTTGAATCGAGGGTGAATAAATACCCTGAGGTACTCTTCATATCATCTATCGATCCAGCCCAATCACTATCAGCATAACCAATTAATTTCATGTTTTCAACTTTGCTAAATAGAATTCCATAGCTTTGTATACCTTTGATGTACCTGAGCACTCTTTTGGCAGCTTGAAAGTGTTTTTCATTGTAGCAATGCATGAATCTTGAAAGCAAACTTACAACAAACATAATGTCTGGTCTAGTGGAAGTTAAATAGAACAAACATCCAACTAGACTTCTGTAGGTTGATTCACTAACCTTTTCAAAATCACCTTGACTCGATAGTTTCTCCCCAATGGCAACTGGTGTATTTGTTGCCTTGCAATTTTGCATGGAGAATTTCCTCAGAATTTTGGAGACAAAAGCTTTCTGGCTTAGGAAGATTCCATGATGTGTTTGTGATACTTCCATGCCAAGAAAGTAAGATATTTGTCCCAAATCAGACATCTCAAACACTTGTTGCATTTTGCATTTGAAGTCTGTCAGCATTGATTGGTCTCCACCTGTCACTAACAGATTATTAACATATAGATACACTATCTGTTGAGTTTCATTACCTTACTTTTTCACATACAAAGTAGGTTCACTGATGCTTCTTTCAAATCCAAGGCTAGCTAGATAGCCATCGATCTTGTATACCAGGCTCTTGGAGCCTATTTCAAGCCATACAAGGCTTTCTTCAGTTTGTACACCTTATCCTCTTCACCAACAATTTTGAAGCCTTCAGGCTACTCAACATATATCTCTTCTTCAAGAAAACCATTGAGAAAGGCTGACTTCACATCGAGCTGATGGATTTTCCATTGCATTTGTGCTGTTGCAACTAACAACCTTATGGTATCAAGCTTAGCCACTGGTGCAAAGGTTTCAAAGTAGTCAATGCCATACTTTTGGCTGAACCCTTTTACAACCAGCCTTGCTTTCAATTTGTTGAAGCTTCCATCAGCATTGTACTTGGCTCTAAACACCCACTTCACTCCAATGACTTTTCTGTTGAGTGGTCTTTCAACTACCTGCCAGGTCTGATTCTTCTCAATCATACTGATTTCATCAGCCATTGCCTGTTTCCAGCCTTGATGAGCTTCAGCTTCTTCAAAGCAGCTTAGTTCAATAGCAGCCACATAAGCTCTTTCATAAATCTCAGCCAATGGTCTAGTGCCTCTGACTGGTTCATCATCAATGCCTATTTCAGGACCATTTTGATTAGCTTCAGTCTGATCTGTCACCAAATCTTCAGCAGCAGTTTCTGGTTTATTTTTATCCCAGAGACCTTGTTTGTTGAAGGATCAAGTATCCTATAACCCTTCTTGATGCTGCTGTAGCCCACCAGAATACCAGGTTGAGCTTTCTTAGCAAGCTTGTCTCTTTTTGCTGCTGGAACATAAGCATAACAAATGTAGCCAAAGACTCTTAGGTGAGCCAGTGATGGTTTGAACTCGAACCAGGCCTCGAATGGAGTTTTCTGAGCCAAAGCTTTGGTTAGGAGCCTGTTTTAGAGGTAAACAGTAGTGTTAACTGCTTCTGCCCAAAATGTCTTAGGCAAATTTCTTTCAAACATTAGGCACCTGGCCATATCCAATAAGCTTCTGTTCTTTCTTTCATTTACACCATTTTGTTGAGGTGTATAAGTGTTGGTGAGCTGGTGTTTGATGCCTGCTTCATCATTAAACGTATGTAATCCGGATGAAGTATACTCTGTCCTATTATCTGACCTCAATGTCTTTAACTTGCAACCTATTTTAGTGTCTGATGTAGCTTTAAACTTCAAAAATACTGAAGCCACTTTTGATTTCTATTTCAAAAAATAAATCCAGCAATATCTCGAGTAATCATCAATGAATAAGATGAAATACCTGCTACCATTCAGAGATTGAGTCTTCATTGGACCACACATATCAATATGTACAAGTTGCAGCCTTTCAGAAGCTCTCCAGGCTTTGTTTGTAGGAAATGGTAGTCTAGATTGTTTTCCTAGCTAACATACTTCATAAACTTCTTCTTTTTCAACTGAGTTAGTGAAGTTTTCAACCAAATCTTCTTTGGTTAGTTGAGTCATTGAGTTGTAGTTGACATGGCCAAGTCTTTTGTGCCATAGCTTGGATTCATCTTGAACAGCTGTGTAGGCACTGTCTGTGCCCTTGTTTTAGTCCACCATAAAGCTTTTGTCAGCCATTGTTACTGACATGAGCTTGGATCTACTTGGATCACTAATTTGGCACTCCTTGCCTTTGAACACCACAGAATAGCCCTTTTCTAGCAACTGAGCTATGCTGAGCAGGTTTTGCACTGCACAGCTGGCCTAAACGAACATACTTCACCCGGATGACTTATCCTTTTGTAGTGTGGGCAAGGTGGATATCTTCTTGCACTATCTGTTCTAGGCTTATCTTTCCAGGTTTTCTTCCCCTTGTAGGCAGAAGAGTTTGAGGCTGGTGAGGTTTTGGCTTGGAAGGCACTTTCTTGATGCTCCTCCAGTCTACTTGCTCTCCTTTGCTCTGGAGCATAAAGAGCATTTATCAGCTCTATTAATGAGATGCTGGTCAGGTCCCTCGAGTCTTCAAGATATGAGATCTTTGCCTCATACCTTTCAGGTAAGGTTGAGATCACTTTCTCCACAATTCTTGCTTCACTAAATTGTTCTCCAAGTAGCCTTATGCTGTTTACTATAACCATGATTCTGTTTGAGTATTACTTCACTGTTTCTTCTTCCTTCATCTTCAAGTTTTCAAAGTCCCTTCTTAAATTCAGTAGCTGTTGCTGCCTTGTTCTTTCAGTCCCTTGGAACTCCTCCTTTAACTTATCCCAGGCCTGCTTTGGTGACTCACAAGTCATGATTCTTGTGAAAACCATATCAGACATACTGTTCTGGATGCAAGACATGGCTTTGTGCCTTTTGGTTCTTTCATCAGAATACTGCCTTATCTAAGCCACTATTAGGTTGGCTCTTAGAGTTGCTAGTTTAACATCTAAGTTGACAACCTCCCACAAATCAAATGCATGCAGGTAGGTCTTCATTTTTACTACCCATATGTGGTAGCCTTCTCCATTGAACACTGGTGGTGGCACTGGTGAGAATCCTGAAAAAGACATGGTTTTAAGGATTGAAAATGACAGGTCCACTAAGAATAGAGCTCTAGATACCAATTGTTGGGGTTTTTGAACAATTTACCCAGAGGAAGTATGAAGCTCAGTGTAAAACTTGAGCAACAACATAATAAATCCGGATGAAGAATGACAAAAACTTTGAAATTCAAGTCTGGAGGTTTTTAAGCAAACGAATAGAATCTAGCTTGAACTATGAAAGCAAAAATTGAAAGAGTATTTTTCTTGAATGATTTCTATTGAAATTCATTAATAAAAAAGATGGCATAATGCCAATACGTACAAAAGTCATAAGCTGGTCCGTTTTAACATATTTACTATTTTTAGACTTAATTTTAACTTGCACGGCTTGCACATTGCAACTCGCAAATCACAACTTGCACAATTAGGTAAGCTGATCTATCAATCTTATCAGCACCGAATGCATGAAATACATTACCTACTTGGTTCTAATTAAACTAAGTTACAAAATATTACTTAAAGTAACAAAATAAAACCGAAATTGAACAGTAGCATCAACTTCAGCAGCTGCATGTACTTCATCTTGAAATACTACAACAGCTTGATCTTCGTACTTCATCCACATAACTTGGACTGCATGGACTGCTCCTTGGCTGTTCATATGCTACATGCATGCCAACTTCAACAAAAACAGACTGAATCTTTTATTCCATATCAATAGGGAAATAAAAAACCATATCTTGGTACTACTATCAAGAGTATTTGCTTTACATAGTCTTGAATATAGATCTCATTTACCCAAAATTTCAGGCACAAAATTAAAATTTTATCAATTAGGACTTAATAATTAGATGGAAATTTGGATTCCAAACAAAACCAGTCGATGAAGCACTTCTAAATGCTCTGTTCAACTTCACCAACTTATATGTCTTTGAAGGATCCAAATACACAATAATTGATGTCACACGGCTTTTTGGTAAATCTCTCAAAGAGGTGATGATGATGACAACGAAAAAACAGATAATAAACCAACTTGGCTGGTGAACAAAGCAGAGAAATTGACATCCACCAAGAAAAAAAAATGAGAACTAGAAAGTTCTAAGGCAAACTATTGATTTACAAATCATAAAGTAGGGAAGTAAATAAACAAACCAAAGAGGGAAGAAAAGAAAGAGAGCTAAAAGAATAGAGAGGTGACAAAGATGGATGTGTGTTTGATTTTTGAGGATTTATTATTATTATTCTCTGTTTTGTCTGTTATATCTATTGATAAAAAAAGGACAACAATAGAACATGAAAGACTTAATCTATTGAGGAAAGGAACGTTGTTGGGTTTCGATTTCACTATTCATTATTACTATATTAATGAAAATCTACATCAATTTATGTTATTATTACTAAATTTAGTAATATCAATTCAATTATTAATTTCTTTCAAAGATGTTACTATATGGTATACCAATCCAAGATTAGGGAGAAAGAAAAGTGGGATTGTTATTTCCTTCAAGGTTAGTGAAGTAAAACAAAAAAAGAAAATGAGGCTTTTTCTTGGAAAACTATCATCTGAATAAGAAATAAAGAAAACCCAAATTAGATAATATGGTGCAAGTTAAATGGAGACATCGACAAAGAAAATAAGTTTTTGGCAAAGCTTAAATTGACCAACTAATCAATTTCTGTGATGATTAAATTAACATAGTAATCAAAATAAAAATAACACTTATTTAGAGTGATTAGCGAGATAATTTATATTTCAAAATATAATAATAATGCACAGTAATAAAATGGTTAAAATCATATTACATAATGATTTTTCTAAATGATAAACAATAAAGATTTATTATTATATTAACTTCAAAAAATATTTATCATCAACACTTGTTTGGAGTAGTTTAAAGTAGCAGTTAAAGCTTTTGTTAATTGAATGACCCGAGTTTAAACATTGTTATCTTTTTCCCCCTCCACATAGTAATGATAAAAGAAAATTTATCATCATATAAACTTTGATTTTGTGCAATTTTATATATGAAATTTTAATTTGATCTAATTCTTGTAAATTATTAACACAATTATTAATGTAACATCATTTTATGCTTATATATTACATACATACATAATTATATTTATCCAATATAAAAATAAATTGATATATTTATTTCTTTAAATGTGTATGATTAAATCAAAATTAAAATTTCAAGTATACATTTAAACCACAATTAGAGTTTTATGTATATAATTACACCAAATTGAAGTTTATGTAAAATTTTAAAAATTATCCTTTTTTATATAAAATATATACGCAATGAGACACAAATCCAAAAAATTATAATCTTAATTATCTTTCTATTACCATTTCAATTAAAATCTATACTTATTACATAATTTTTTAACTGAGGTAAAGGAGAAGGGATGGTAAAAGGGTAGAAATAAGATTGATATACAAGCCTTGGGTGCGGGAGAGAGAGGCCGCCAAGTAGGAAAAAGGAAAACCTTGGTTTGGGGTTTTGACAAAAAAAGTAAACATTTACATAAGAATTAAATGCTAATATTAACATATATACTATAAATTATTCAAATTAAATATTTATGATACTCAAACTCAATTATAGTTCAAGCTTGAGCTCAATTATTGGAACCATCATCTCGATAATGATCAAACTGAATTCATTTTTCTTTTCAAATCTAACAAGAGCCAACTTGCAATTATAAACAAATATTTTATTAAAGTCCCTATTCCTTCAGTCACAAACCCCGACCATGAACAGTAAAAACCGACATGAGAAGTATAATTAAAAAACCCCTATTCTCTGCTAAAATAATACACAAACCATTTGGGCATATACAGCGCATCACCAATGACGGAAAACTTGGCCTGAAATTGGTTACATCCTAAGCTGACAGAAAGATACATCGAACTCACTTCCACAAGCAAGCAATAATTTAAAGGAGCTCGTCAATAATTGGCACAATTTATAATCCTATGCACATCCCACAGGCATTATAAATACTGCAAAAATGCAGAATCCATATGCTATGATTTTTTTTTTTTTCAAATCGAACACAAATATATATTAATAAGAAACAAGGGGTCAAAATCATTACATTTCAAATAGCTCCATTTGATCAATCAATCTTGAACATTGAAAAAAATCCTTTTTCTAACCTAACTTCATTCGGTTCTGATTTCTGTTCCTGATGGTAAGAAAAAAAACCCATGAAGAAGGTCGAGGTTACCTTTTTTTCTTCCTCTTTCTCATTTTTTGCTGCATTTCTTCTTCTTTTTTTACATGTACGCAAATCATCAAGCATTCTAACATTGATGCAGCCTCCAAAGCAGTCACTAATCTCACAATCTGCGCATCATACCCTTTGGCTAAAATACATATTCATAAAATATCTTGAAGGATTGAAGCCACTTAAAATCACTGCACGTCAAAGGACGAAGTTTAGTTTCACCTTAGCTATAATTCCCATGCAAAAACAAAACTAGATATAAAGTCGAAAACTTACAGATAGGGGATAGAACAATTATGACACCAATTGGGTAGAGGAAAAAGGTTGTTCTCTCCAAAAAGGGAAGTACTGCAGCATAATTGATATGTCAGTTAGCAAAGGTAATAGTTAGCCACATCTTCGAGAAGTTACATACCCCCCAAAATATAATGATAGGCCAGTCACCAGACACATAAATGAAAAAGAGCAAGCAAATAAGCTTACCGTCATAACCTAAAAAGTTAAGGTAGTGATAGTAAGAAGCTGCCACCATGAACAGCAGATTGGACAGAAGTTCAGGTATAAAACCATGGGCTACCAGAAGCGGTGACACAAAATAATGTATTACTGCCAAAAAACAATAATGTTAGTCACGTCTAGATCCCTTTCTATTACTGAAATTATAAACGAAGTGTCAAACAGGCATTAACCACAAAATTACCATAAAGCATTACAAACATCGGGAAGAAAGAATTGCAGTGCACATCAAATGCATACAGCCTTCGAAAACAAAGGAAAACCACAGTCAGCACCACACAACTATTTTACACGCTAATATTCATAAGCTACTATGCAGCTGGCTGAAAACATAAAGCATTGATGATCCAGATCTGTCAATTAACAATTAAGCCAGTATAAACGGCTCACACAGAGAGATTAAATTTCTTGAAAGATAGAAATAAGTCTTCGGACTTGCCATTCAACCCGTTGTTCAACAACATGACTATTTGGAGCCTCTTCCCGAAGGTAAGCATTTGTCAAGAACCTGCATGGAGTCAGGGAATGCAATTCAGCATAAAGAAATTGCACTTGTGCCTTCTATACTACTGTGAATATACTAAAAGATACACCTGCAGCTTTTATCTTGTTCAAGTTAATAATAAAGCTATAGAAACAACTCAGCACAGTACTCCAGTTCTTTCAACCAGTTCAGGATGTTCAACTACCATAGCATAAATATTTATTTGCACAAAGATGGTAGTGTTAGGGAACCTTGTATCTGCTTAGTTAGAACAGGTGCCTAAAGTTTTGCTATTTTTGCATCTTTACATTTGTTCCAGAAGCTTCAGCATCTCATATACATTCTTACTGTTGCATTGGAGTTCTTAAAAAGATTTCTGATTGGAATAATGATATGCAACAAGCTTAAAATATAAAGACTATAGCCACCATATCAAGTTAAATCAATTTAGAATTTCAGCTACCAATTCATTAGGATTATCTCAAGCAGTCAGAGTAATTCCGAGTAAAATGTAATGGCAAGCTTGATCTCCATCCTTTGGTAAGAATAATGTCTTCTAGACAACAAACCACTAAAGCCTATTGGACAACCGTAACTATACCCTGTTATAAAAACAGTGAGACAATTATAGCATTCTTCTCCAGCCTCAGACCTATTTAAAAGAATCAAAACACACAGAACAGATATATGTCTATTTAGGTCGAGTTTTCAAAAAGAATGAGAGGCATTAGTTAACTTACGCAGCTTCTCAATTTATATTTATTATCAGCATATATGCTACACATCAATCCTGAGCTAACAGTAAGATACAGTTTTTAAGAGATACTAACTCCAGTTCAGATCCTGAACTCTTACCAACAACATGTAGCCAGAAATACTCCAGTAAGTAAAAAATGGAAAAGCAATACTGAAATAACTACAAAAACAGCATGTGCAGCACTGTGATCATACCTGCATTAGATAGAAGACGACAAAATATTACAATGGCTGGGTCAGCAAAATATCAAGCAGCTCAGAGGGAAAGGCAAAAGTATAAGTAAGAGAACTCCATTAACATTCTTATAAAAGAATCCAAATATGTTAGAACATCACTGGTGCCATGATCTTAACATACTTGGAAAACTTAGCACTCTCATGATGCAGCCCTAATCATGATGCTTATGACTAGAAAAAACCTAAGACTTACTAGTACTACATAAGAGAACTTGCAACAAAGATACCACATAAACTATAAACACCATAAGCATGCCAATCTGAGATCAGTAAAATTTGAATCTAAGGCCAATTCAAATCCAGCAAATGCCCCCACCAATCTAAAGGCAAGGACCACTTTTAAAGTTTCACTGCTTAGTAATCTATTTTCTTTATATGCAGCCATGTTTGAAAAGGAAAAAAGGAACTTACGCAGCACAATAAGCTATTGTTGCAACTGCCAAAAGAAGGCTACAGATTACAACAAAAGCAGGGTCGTCACGTGCCCACTGGTTCTTGGTTTCTGAACCAAAAAGACAAAAAAACAAATTTTATATTTCATTAGATGTTGAAAGAACTTAATTACATCAGACATTTAGAGTGCTAGTGAAACATGAAACTTAAAAACCAAAAGGAAAACAGAGAAAACTAGTTTTACCCATTAATTCTAAAGCTAAATGAATTACCTAGTACTATAACTCTTAGTGGCTTGTGTGTGCTTCCAATATGTTGCTAGTTTCTTTTATATGGGGTGGGGAGATGAAAAGGCACAGAAAAGTCACCTAAGGGCTGAAAGCATATCCTAATTACACTTAGTAAACCACTTGATAGAGGACAACCCAGTTGAATATGTAGAATGCAATTTATTGCAGCACATACAACCGTATAGGCCAAAGGACGATGGCACTTATCATAAAAAGTACAATGTAGAAAATGATTTACACAATTGAGAGGTAATTATCAATAGCATAGGCGTTAACAGCAATATAGTGTGCAAGTCACTTGAAACACAACTAATTTGCAGTCACTCATATCTAGGAACAAAAGTAGCATGCCGTGATTAAAAACATTGTAGCTAGAACTTAAGTAGCTAACATAAACATATTTTTAAGAAAAGTAAATTAAACAGAAACGAACTTACGTTTGTGATATTTTGTGTGCTGATAGCTGCATCCGCCATAGTAATTCATATGCACAATAGAACTAAAATAATTAGAAAAGCATATTTCAACACTCAAAAGACTTTCCTTCCTGCTAATAACCCATCATTCCCCAATAAAAGTCCCCCTCCCCCAATAAAAAAAAAAAAAAAAAAAAAACCCTCAATAGGCACAGACAAGCAATAACAAGTTCCCCATACCGGATACAACAGGCAGCCTTCTGTCAAAATCCTGTGACCTCTACCCAGACCAAAAACATAATCAACATTCAATAATACTAATTTCTGGACCAAAAACTAATAGATGGTAAACACTCAAAAGTCTTCTATGATAGAGTGGATTACTAGCTCAAATTTCATTTCAAGACTCCGAAAATGTATTTAAAATCAGTCAGCAGAAAATGGAGGGTCAGCAACATAGGTACATTTCATCTACTCCTGGAATTATATGGATTTAGCACTCAGTAACTTGTTGATGATAATATGGGATGATAGAAATCAAGTAGAATGATGGTAAGGGGTCGATACTTACACAACCTTTGGTGCAGTACATAGGTGAAGCATTTGCCAGAAAGTATATTCAATATCCATTTGTTGCCACTACACAAACCAACAAAGGAAAGAGGAGCACTATGAGATGAAGCAGCCATATACAGCAATGATGATGATGAGGAAATGTAACAGTAATAGCACCATTCATTCTACAAGTTAATTGCATATATTGTTCAATTGCAATTCAACATCTATGACTGATACATTTTAGCATAATACTTCAAATATAAAAAAGAGAAAATTCCCACACGCAGCTATAACAGAGGCCTACATCCAAATCTAAGTTAAATAAATAACAAACATATAAGAAAAAGACAAGAAAATACATTAGACACAAAATTACTTGGAAGGATTAAACCATTCAAAACTTAGCAAAACAATGCAATATTGCTCAAATCAGCAAAGACATACATCAAACTCAAATTACTAATTTTATTATAAGATTACCCCTGAATGGTAGGGATTCAATTTAAAATGGTCCAGGTTATTTTTACCTTGGCATATTTCCGGAAGAAATTCGTGAATCACATAAGGATCCAAAGTCTTATCACGCCAAAATCACCTAACTCTCTCATCACTACTTCTCCCACATTGAAATTAAAATTTACTTCTAGATTGGATTTCACACTAATGACTTCTCTTTTATAACATCCCAACCTTTTTAATCTACTTTCTAACGCCAGATATTACCCGCCACTAAGTCCTAAGATTGGAATTAATTACAATAATAAATAAAAATTAGAATGTAAAATCTGTAAATTTCATTCAATCAAGAACTTGAGCAAAGATGCAACGTGAAGTGAGGGAAAAAAAGGACAAAGGAAGCAACACCGACAAGTCTTATTCCTAATTGCAACAAGATTCGAACTCCGGGATAAAACTTAGATGAAATGGAAGATCAGATCCAGAGAGAGGGAAAGAGAATGGACCTTGACAATTCGACGTAGGTACTGAGGGAACATGGAGTTAGGTCGAGATGTGGAGGGCGTGGAACGCGTTTTGCTCACCGTTGGTAACATTTTCCCTTTTCTCTGACTTTGAGTTAGTTCGATTTGGTTGTTTGATCCGAGATCTGTAGGGATCTCTTCCTTGTTTTCCTTTTTCACCTCTTAGTTTGTGTCAACGGATGGAAGCGTAAAAACGACGACGACTCTGTTTTTCTCTCCGTCCCAGGCTCGCTCTCACTCTGACTAGGCACCTGCCTTCCTCAAATGCCGATTCATTTAAACTCTTTCTCATAGATGGGCTACGAAATTGGGCTGACCTGACAGAACCAAAACCAAGATTTTACCAGAGTTACATTACATAATCAGGCTAGAGACAGCTCAATAATCAACAGGCCCGATGAGCCCATCTTAAGGAAGAGGCTTGAAGCCCATTTTAATGAGGACATGATCTGACCTGTTCTGGCTGTTCTTCGGACCGTACACTTTCTCCCTACCTTCGTTTTTGTTTCTCCCTCTCCTTCTCCATTTTTTCTCCTTTCTCCCTGATATCAAATTGCAGAAGAAACGAAATTCAGCAATCGCCCGCCCCATGGGAGATTCCAGCCTTGCACTTGGTACATCAGTTCATAAAGCGCTTGGTGGCGGCTCAGGTTTCCTTCTCTTTCTATATATTTCCAGCAGCCTCTTCATTTCATTTCTCAATAGATCTGTTTCGCTTCTACGATCATTTCTATAATTGGGTGTTCTCGAGGATTTTTTCTTTTCCGAATACTAACTAATATTCCGTAGGCTAATTATATTATTCAGCAACATGTCATCTGGTTTACATGATTCTGATTTATTTTGGGGTTGTTAATTGTTTTATTTTTTTTATTTTTGAGGTCTGGGTTTAATTTTGTTCATGTATTTCCGGTAGTTGCTGATGTGCTATTGTGGAGAAAATGGCGTGGCGGAGCTGTGATGCTAGTCTCGGCAACGACGATGTGGTACTTATTCGAAGTAGCCGGTTATAATTTCTTAACTTTCGTGGCCAACGTGTTGTTGCTCCTTATTGTTATTCTCTTCTTATGGGCCAAATCTGCTTCACTTCTCAACAGGTTTTTCCATTGCTAAACTCTTTAATCTCTCCTTTACTAACTGCTTATCCTATTGCATGCTTTGATGGAAAATACTCGTACCTAGAAAAAAGACAGTTGTTTCCTTCTTTTTTTATGAGAATAATGCATGATGATTTCTTAGAAGAAAATGGAAGTGATTCTGCTTTCATATGCAGACCTTTGCCGCCAATTCCTAATATGGAAATTTCTGAGAGAACGATTGGGATTGTCGCGGATGAGTTACAAATATGGCTTAATTGTGTATTGTCAATTGCACATGAAATTACCATCGGCAGAAATTTGAAAGTTTTTCTTAAGGTTAAGCTTTTCCTTTATATAATATCATTTAATTGATATAAAACCTTAAAATGCCCTTGACTTGCAAAGTTTTTAATATGTCTGTTGATCAGGTTGCCCTTAGCTTGTGGTTTCTATCATTCATTGGTAGTCTCTTCAACTTCCTCACTCTGGTCTATATTGGTAAGTTATGTGACCCTGTTCAGTCCTATAACTCTGATGATTCCATTGACTTTATTCATTTATGCTTATTTGTTTGGATGTGTTCCACAGGAGTTATTCTTATTTTATCAGTCCCTTTGGTATATGAAAAGTACCAGCCTCACATTGATGAGAAGCTTTCTGTAGCGCACGGAGTCTTTCAAGAGCAGTGCAGGAAACTTGATGAAACGGTCCTAAGTAAGCTTCCATTGCCCTCAAACAAGGAAAAGAAGATGCAGTAGGTAAGTTTGGTTATGCTTGCTTGACTCTAGTCGAAATAACTAAGAAGCTAGCTCCTTTTACATTGTTTCTATTGCATTAATTTAGATTATGCAACTGTTTTATTATACTCTGTTGAAAGTGACACTGATTTGTTCATACCACATTACAAGTATAATTCCAGTAAATGCACATCTTGTGATTGTGACCAATGTACCTGCCCTGGAAAAGTTATGTAATGCCAAATCATAGAATTAAAATATTAAGGATTTAAGAGCCCAACATTTCATCCCTCAAGCATGGCTTACTGTCTAAATTCGTTTTTTTGGGGAAGATGTTGCTCTGTTAGATTTAAGATTATAATTGTTGCTCTGTTAATTGTGATTGCTCATGATATGCCTGGAGTTCACCCTTTTTGGCTATTTAATTGCTAATTTTTGCATAGTGCATGATCTTAATATCAACAATTCTCTACATGTGATTTCAATTCTGCTTTTCTTCTGTGAAGCCCTATTTTTAAAATGCATTTATTTTACTAGTTCGGCATTTGTCTCTCCAATTGGATTTTGCTCTAATAAGTAAATGAATTCCTTTTTACACGTCACTAAATGAGATCTGCTAATGTATAAAACAGTCTCTAATGCCTAATTGAATGTTTTGGATTTAGCGAATAAATTATGAGCAAGGAATAAACTTAGGCTTTGGATAATAGGTCATTATCCAAATATCACAAGACATATGTCTTTCACAAACTAGAAGTTCTTAGGTGTCAAATCTATTACTCTTGTCTTCTAAATTTTCCTTGTTATTGATGTTATTCAGGATGTGATCCCTATATGATAAAACTTTAATGTCACCTTGAGCAAACCTATAGCCTAGATGTCAGTTTACCCATTTGGAAAACCTATTCAAGAGAGGTTTCATGAAAATATGACTTAATAATGTAAAAATGTAGATTAGATGCCTCTTACTGGTCCTGTTTGAAGGCCACATGAGTTGAGGTTACAAAATTAATGCGACGAATAACATGTAACTCATAAATGATAAGTTTTGAATGGTCATTTCCATCCAACATATGTTGCTTTTGTAGTCCTACAAAATTAATGCAACAAATAACATATAACTCGTAAATGATAAGTTCTGAATGGTCTTTTCCATCCAACATATGTTGCTTTTGTAATCCGGGTACCAAGTGAGAATCCCGTATTCTCATTGTCTCAAATTGAATAATTAGCAACAAGTCATCTAGAGGGGTGTGATGTCCAGATCGATTAATCGTCAAAGCCAATTGTCTTGTTTGAACTCACTTGTCGGCTCCACTTGCATCTCTCTTTGTTTATCAATCTCTCCCTCTCTCTCTCACTTACTTTATGCAGGAAATTCAGGTGGTTTAGTGAGACAAGAGGCATAGAATTGGGTTTTGAAGATGTGAAGCATTTGATTTCTTTTTGCTCGATGCCATCGATATTCCTTATACTAGTTGAGTTTCTTTAGGAGCTGTTGGACTAACCTTGATAACTTATATTGTTGGGAGAAGATTCAACTTTTCTTTTTTTTCTTTCTTTTTCCCACTTATGGGAACCCTATATTCTTGATTTTTAAGTCTTGGCCTGCAGTTTATACGTTTGTGGTTATATTTTTTTGTTTTTTTCATATTCATTTGTGGATTGGGGAAAGATATCCTCCGGGGGCGGAGGAAGCTTGTTTGTGGCAATGAAATCCAAGCTTATACATTTCTCTTATGGTGGTTGTTTTCTTTATGTATACACGGATGTATGCAGATATATATAGGAATTTGAGACATATGATAAGGGGGGATGGAGTGGCTATTTAAAGCTAGATTTTTAACTAAGCACTGGAATTCTAATCGTTTATCATATATTACTATAACCTGGTTTACGGTTTAATCCAATGTATGTAATGGCCTAAATTCAAGGTTATCGGAACAGTGGTTTCGTAACCACAAATTCGATTTAAAGAGAAATTTATTTCAATATTTTTGCATGAAAATTGATATGATAGGAAAGTCGTATGAAAATATTGATAGAAAAATTTTATCGATTTAGTAGTTAGTTAAAAAAAGAAATTATTGAAGAAATTAAGTAAAAATAAGGTATCGAGACCTCTATCTCGTAAAACCGAGTCAAAAATAATTTTATAAATATTTATGAAGTGTTAGTAATGTGGTATTAAAATTTCGTTAGGAAATTTTAATGTTTGGATAGTTAATTAAATGAAAAGGATTAAATTGAAAAAGATGTGAAAGTTGTTAAAATGATTAAATAGCTTAAGTGTCTAATGAGAAATGATTTAAAAGGAAATTAGACCCAAAATTTATTTGGGCTGGACGGTAAGGGCATGAAAACAGCAGAAAAACTGATAAATTAAGGGCAAAATTGAAATATTACAAAATTAACTAAATAAAATTAGGACTAAATAGGAAATATCTAGATTTCTCTTCATTTCTCTTCAATTCCAGCAGCTAAAAATGCCATAGGAGGGTTCTCTAAGCTGGTATTTCATAATTTTTGCACCAAGTGAGTTAATCCTTGCCTTTTTCTTGTAATTTTTGTGCTTCTAAGACTTTTACAACTAGGTCCTACTATTAAATTTATTAGTTTTTGATTTCATGGATGAAATTGAAAGTCACCATGGTTGAGTTCTGTAAGTCTATGATAAAATAAAATGAAATTGAAGCTTTAATTTGTTTATGAGATGATTTTATTAGGTCATTTCAATAGAAATTGATTTTT
Source organism: Gossypium anomalum (assembly GCA_025698475.1). Classification (NCBI taxonomy): domain Eukaryota; kingdom Viridiplantae; phylum Streptophyta; class Magnoliopsida; order Malvales; family Malvaceae; genus Gossypium; species Gossypium anomalum. Next base: position 85,331,443 of record CM046967.1, on the reverse strand, counting down.
AGGACCTAATTATGAAAATGTTTGGAATTAAAGTCTATTGCTGAAAATTTGATGCCTAAAAGTTGTAAACTAGTTTAAGGTGATACAATAAAGTGTTAATTGAGAAAAATAAGCTCAATTGAGAGGCTAATTGAGTAGGGACGAAATTATCATTTATTAAAAGTTTAGGGGACAAATAGTAATAAACAGCTTGCACTAAAACAGTTTGGACAGCAGCAGTAAACTAACTTTGAAAAATCACCATAAATTGTAGGAATCGAATTAGAATATGAACAAAATATGGAATTAAAGCTTATTGAGTCTAGTTTCTCATAGAAGAAATAGTGCAAGCAATGGATTTGTAAGTTTTGAGATATAATGAATTTTGTGAGACAATGTCAGAATGAATTCGGGTTCCCCTGTTCTGACTTTGAAAAATCATAAAAAATTTAATAAAAATATTTAGGGGCTTAAATTTATATGTATAGAATCCTGAATGAGTCTATTTTTAATAGAAACAAACGAGAACATCATTTGAATCCTATATGAAGAGATAATTAATTTTTAGTGAAGAAGGGTCAGAATTGTTAGACAGCAGAACAGGGGTGACTTTAAAGAATAAACTGTACTGATTGGCTAAACCAAAAATTCTGAAAATTTTATGGTAAGAAGATATATGAGTCTAGTTTCAAGGAAAATTATCGGATTCTAATTTGGAGTTCTGTAGCTCAAGATAAAAATAATTTAGTGACTATGACTCAAGTAGACAGTTTTGAATAAACTATAAATAATAGTTGAATTATAGAGAATGTTGCATATGAACATGAAATGTATTAAATTGATAATTAAATTTATTTATTTAGATCCAGAAAATTTAAATACGAAGCTAGATCGAGGAAAGGAAAAAGTTCAGGATTAGTAGATTTTTGTACACGAACAAGTATCAAGGTAAGTTCATGTAACTTGAATTATATTCTTAAATACTTGAAATGTATGTTATTGATGTGAATATAATTTGAATGTTCATTGTATGAAAATTGATGAAACATTGATATATTTGATATAAAGGGGAAGAAATCTCGGTTGAATGAAAGGAAAATTTGATGGATATCTGAAAAGGAATTGACGGTAAAAAGTATCTAGCCCGGACGGGTGATCCTATCCTGATATAGCCCTCCCGAAGAATATGTGGAAAATGGATATAGCCCGGACGGGTAATCCGAATTTAAGTGCGAATTTGCTGGACTGTAATTGGATCCAAGCTCATTAGAGTAATTGTCGTTGTAGGGGATTTAGCCTGGGTGGTAATCGACAATACTCTATGAGTTTATATTGCGAGATTTAGCTCGACTGTAGTAATCCCATTGCAAGGTTGAGGTTCAGTGAGTGTGCTCTTTGAAATGGAAATGTGCGCACATGAAATGAATTGACGGACCCAGATTTGTACACTAAAAGTGTACCTCTGAAAAATCCATTGAAATTCCGAGTAATTCAACGGGATAAATATGGAAAAATAACAAGGGAATGGAAATCATAGTATTGATAAGCTCATCAATCATGATATATATTATTGATACATAGAAATTATTGTACTAACTTGAATGTTGATGTAATACCCCGAAAACTTTTACAGTAAGATATTATCCTTGATATAGTAAAATAAGGAAATAAAGTGACAAAAACGGAAATTTTGAGTTATGTCGAAATTGAGAAGTATATTATGATATATTAATTCAAGAAAGGACTAAATTGTAAAAGTGAGATAAGTTTTGTTGCACAAGAGTAAATACTCAAAATTTGAGGGGTTAAAGTGTAAATATGAAAAATTTGAAGGACCAATAGTGTAAATATTTTAAGAGTGGAATGATCTAGAAACTAAGAAAAATGGATGGATTAGGACCAAATTGAATAGGTGAAGAACTATGAGGACTAAATTGCAATTTTACCAAATTAAATGATGACTCAAGGATGGAATTTTTAAAAATAATAATAAAGGGCAAAATGGTCAATTGGAAGAGAGAGAAATCTAGAAAGCAATGATGATGTTGGAGATATTTTAGATTAAATAAATAAATAATAGTTTATTAATATTTTAATTTAATTTTTTTAAATGATATTTTATTATTTTATTATTATTTTATTTAGTATATATATAGAAAGAAAGATGAAGAATCTTCATCTTTCCCATGCATAACGTATGAAGAGAATAGGAAGAAAAAACTTTCTTTTCTTTACAATTTGGTCCTTCTACCAAAAATTCACCATTTTCACCCAAAAATCAAATGAATTTCCATAGCTACCAAGAGAGAAAAATGTTAAGGAGAGCATGGGGAGTTAAGTTTGTTATTGTTGATAAAGCATGGAAATAATGTTATAGTAGAGTTTTATTACATAAGGTCCTATGTTCTTGATATGTTAGTGAAGAGAAAATAAGAGAAAGTGATGAGAAATGGTGTAGAAAAAGAAAATAAGGGTGTTATAACATGGTAATTAATATCTTGCACTAAAACAGTTATGGACAGCAGCAGTAGTCTAACTTTGAAAAATCACCATAAATTGTAGAAATCGAATTAAAAGATTAAAAAAATATGGAATTAAATATTATTGAGTCTAGTTTCTCATAGAAGAAACAGTGTAAGCAATGGATTTGTAAATTTTGAGATATAATGAATTTTGTGAGACAAGGTCAGAATGAATTCGGGTTCCCCTGTTCAGACTTTGAAAAATCATAAAAAAATGAAGAAAAATAATTAGGGGCTTAAATTTATATGTATAGAATCCTGAATGAGTCTAGTTTTATTAGAAACAATTTATAACATCATTTGAATTCTGTAAAAGGAGATAATTAATTTTTAGTGAAGAAGGGTCGGAACTGTCAGACAGCAAAACAGGGGTGACTTTAATGAATAAACTGTACTAATTGGCTAAACCAAAAATCCTGAAAATTTTATGGTAAGAATATATGTGAGTCTAGTTTCATATAAAATTTACATATCTTAATTTGGAGTTCTGTAACTCAAGAAATAAATAATTTAGTGACTATGACTCAAATGGACAGCTTTGAATATACATATAAGTAAATAGTGAAATTATTGATAATGTTACTTATAAGCATATTATATAAATTTAAGGATGTGGAATGGAGAGGAGGAGGAGGAAAAATATATGAATATTCAGCAAGCATGACTAATTTGCATGTTTTAAGCTTAAGGACTAAATTGAATAAAGGTAAAACTTTATGGGCAATTTTGTAAAATTGTCAAAAATGACTAAATTGCATGAAATAGATTATTTTATTATTTAAATTACAAAATTTAACGAAATTATCAATTTAGTTCAAGATCGGGGGAAAACATGTTTTAGGGATTAAATTGAAAAGTGTTGAAATTGTGAAAAATTTTGATATTTATAGAATTCATGGATTGTTATCGATATTTATGATAATAATAGCTGGAAATAAGGATTAAATTGCAATAATTTTATTTTTCACGACCTAAGGATGAAATCGTCATTAATTAAAAGTTTAGGGGCAAAATTAGTAATTTTGCTTAGAGCATTAATTAAATGCATTAGAATATGAAATGAATGAAAATGATGATCAAATTTATTTATAAAGATCCGGACGACACAAATACGAGACTTGATCATGGAAAAGAAAATATATCGAATAATATAATCATAAACACGAACAATCAATGAGGTAAGTTCATGTAACTTGAATTATATTCTTAAATACTTGAAATGTATGTTATTGATGTGAATATGATTTGAATGTTCATTGTATGAAAATTGATGAAACATTGATATATTTGATAAAAAGGAAAGAAATCCGGTTGAATGAAAGGAAAATTCGATGGATCTCGAAAAGGAATTAACGGTAAAAGGATCTAGCCGGACGGGTGATCCTATCTGATATAGCCCTCCCGAAAAATATGTGGAAAATGGATTTAGCTTGGACGGGTAATCCAATTAGGTCCGAATTTAGCCTAGGCTGTAATTGGATCCAAGCTCATTAAGTAATTGTCGTTGCAGAGGATTTAGCTTCGGATGGTAATCCAGACAATACTCTATGAGTTTATATTACTGAGGATTTAGCTGGTGGTAATCCCCTTTGTAAGGATGAGGTTGGAGTGTGCTCTACGATATGAAATGTGTAAGACCATGGTTGAAAGACACCATGGCAACCTGATATGAAATGTGTAAGACCATGGTTGAAAGATGAAATGTGTAAGACCATGGTTGAAAGATACCATGGCAACCTGATATGAAATGTGTAAGACCATGGTTGAAAGATACCATGGCAACCTGATATTAAATGTTTAAGACCATGGTTGAAAGATACCATGGCAACATGATAGAAAATGAGTAAGACCATAGTTGAAAGACACTATGGCATCATGTCAAAGATAAATAAGACCGTGGATGAGAGACGCTATGACATCTGTTGAACAATTGATATTCAGGTAATATGTATCAGATGACGAATGGTTATATGAAATAATTATGAAGATAGATAAACGAAATAAGTATAAGTACATGGAATATAATTTATGTTAAGTTTGATATAAGTTATTACCGGAATAAATATACATAAAATATATGGAAATGATGGAGTATGAAATATTGATATAATGAAATGAATGATATATGCTTATGAAGAAACGGTAAAAGAATGATATGTTTCATGGCATGTATATATATGATTATCTTTGATATGTTGATACAAGAAAATTATGAAGTAAAGACAATTATTAAACTCAAGTGTGACATGTCGAGAAAAAAAGTATATCAATGTTGAATTTATATGAAATAAATGCAAGTATACTAACAATGATGTGGCTTGACACTTAGACAAAGGACAAGCTATTGATTGAATGGTAATATGTTTAATTACAAGAAACTTTGAAATGGTGGTAAATCTTGAGATGAAAATAAAATTTAAGATTTTGCAAATTTTTTTATAATCTCGATTTAATTCCATTTGGTTTCTAGTGTATGTTGGGGCTTCGAGGGCCCAATAGAGAGACATTATGATTATTTTCAAAATCTGAATAATAAATGGCTTAGAATTATCTGAAAATGTTCAGTAAACTCCGGTAATGCCTCGTACCCTATTCTGGCAATGGATACGGGTAGGGGGTGTTACAGTTGAGTTTGTGCATGTTAGGGTAATAATGCATTGAATGGATATATGTAATGTTTATTGTATTGTACTGAAAATATTAGGTAAGTATAATGCTTGTTACATGAGCTTTCTAAGCACAAAGTGCTTACCTTGTTTCTTTTTCCCCTGTTTTGTAGTGTTAAGAGCTCGGAGGTCAGATTTGGTCAGAGACACATCACATTATCAACCTCAGGATTTCGGTATATAAAGAAACTTTATTTTGGGAATGAATGGCATGTATAAGCTGATAAAGTAAATGATTTTGTAAAATGAATATAAGGTTAGCTAATGGTATGGCTAACAAATCTTGGTTTTGGTATGTGATGAGGTTATCTTATAAAAATACATGAATCTATCTTGAAAATATGTTGAATTGGATTGGTTGATGTGGATTGGTCTCGATTTAATATTGCAGGGAAGGTTAGATATCTGTAAAAGGGATTATATTGAGTTTTCTTAAAAAAAAAAATTAATTCGTAAACTCCGGTAATGCCTCGTACCCTATTCCGGCAATGAGTACGGGTAGGGGGTATTACAATGTATGTCTTGAAGAATGGGTTGCAGTGAACAGTGAATCTTATTGGCCAAAGAAAGAAAAAAGAGCAGTGAATGTTGAGGTTTGTCATTGCCGATGCGTTCCAAACAAATTTGTCCAGACTCCAAATTTGGCGGCGGCTTCCATCACTATGGAAGCAGTTTAGCTTAATATTGTCATATTTTCGCTCCTCTTGGTCAATGAAAGTAATATAAGATCAGTAGCACAAGAACCCCTTCGTTTTGGGGCAGATGTGAATGTTTGGGTTCTTATTGAAAGAATGCCAAACTAGGCTTGCATTTTTAACATGAGCGAATCATTGTCTTTAGCAATTATCCACCTTCTGATTGGATTTGGCATCACTCCCTGTAAGAGTGTCATATTTCATTGAATCTAGATGCACTACACAACACAAGCAATATTTCATGTAAGCCATAGATCATTCTAGATGCCTGCTTGCTCTTAATTATCCACCACCTTATCCACTCATGGATATCATTTTCTTCCACTTTATCCCTTCTAATTTTCAGGTTCCATGGAAATCCCACCGTACCTGCATAGCTTACATGCTCCCAATTAATAACCTATGCCCTTTAAAAATTTAAGACAAATGATTCCTAATCTAGGTGTAATAACTCATAGTATCCAGTGTTGTTTGAATCAGATCAGATTGGTTGAATTGGGAATTGATAGAGGTATCAGAGATTAACTTTGAACTAATTAGACTGAGAATCGGTGGTTGAATTGATTTTTTTAAAATTTTTTAAATAATTTTTAATTGGACTAGTTGGATCAATCAAACCGACGAACCAATGACCTGATTGCTTCAACTACCGATCTGATTTTAAAAAAAAAAATTAAGATGATTCCAAGATGCAAATTATCTAAATTGGTATAAAGCTTACAAATTCTTAATTATACCTTCTGAGGTGGTGTATATCTTATAAGTTATAATCTAGCTTTAGTAGTTAATATATAGCTTAACTGAATTAGATAACTACATGATTTTATCATTAAGATCAACTCCTGTATCTTTTTAATAATAATTATTAACCCATCCTCACTCAAATTAATAATAATTATGAATAAAATAATTAATTCAATTATTAATCTAAATCAGAATTTACTCTATTTTTTTATCCAATTAAATCTCTAACCACTATAAACAAATTAGCTTCATGTAACTATTCTGAACGACATAATTGAATGCAAGATGAAGAAAAAGATAGAAAGGGAACGAAAAATTCCTAATGGAAATGAACAGCAAATGGTGCTCAACTTTTATTGAAATCTGCAAACCTTGATAAGCATCCACAACAACAACGGAAAATCCTTCGAGATTGATTATAAAGGTAAAAATAACTGAAATTAAAATAAAGGTTTAAGTGTTGGGAGGAATTCTTTTAAAAATATTTTAATTTTTTTTCCAAAAAAAACACTAATGGAGTCTTTAAAAATTAGAATTTTTATTAATTAAGTTATTTGACCAACAATTTCCATAATTGATTACTTGGTTGACATGGTTGTTAACAAAGTCATTTAGCCGACCATCAAGATGTCATGGTCCACATCAACATAGTTTATATTGAATTTTGAGTTTTAGATTTATGTTTATATAAAGTTATCATGATGAGGTGTCGTGTAGTTGTTCACCCATGGTGCGTATTGAAAGTTCATTAAATATTCGCTCTTTGATTAATGAGATTTTAGTTGTATTGACAATTAAGCTCATATCTTTAAAGTGTATGATTTTTTATTTTATTTTTGAAAATTAAGTTACTTAAATAATTATACTAATATATTACTTTTATTATATCAATTTGATTTATTTTTTTAACTAAATTAATATGTGCTTAACTCATAACACTAATTCAATTAAGTATTGAGTGAAGAAAAAAGACAAAACAATATTTTGCATGAACTATCATATAAATTATAATCTGACGTGGAAAACAAATAAATTATGAAATAAAAGGACGACCAATATAAGACAAAAAACCAAATTAAGCCAAGTAAGTGTAGAATTTAAAGGCAGATTTACTTACAAGTATGAAATTGTGGGAATGAATAAAAAAACAATAATTAGAAGTGAATATTGTGGAATAAAATAAAGTGTCTCAAATTGAGGGTTCGTCATCTTTGCAATTAGATGGGGGTATTAAACCCTAGTCGGCCGTCCAAACCCAGCAAAGTGATAATAGGTTTAAGTCTCCGAAACTCAATCAAACATTGACCACAGCCTTGTGGTGGTCTTACTCATTAGAAAGACAGTATCAAATATTATTAATGCAAAAAAATCATAAAAGGCAAGAAGGTGTAGCATGTGAAATGAAAGAGCGACAAAAGAAAGAAAAAGATGGCAAAAGAAACAAGAGTTTCAGGTTTTTTAACGTACACTCTGTCGGGGCATTCCCTGTAATCTCTTTGACAAAGTGAAAAAACAAATTTTATAAAAAGGAGCGCTAGACAGACAGACAAACAGGTGGGTTAACTAAGTTGGACTATGACTTTCACACGACATGCTGTACTGATAGTATTTCCTTAAGTTTGCATTCACAAACATGCCCCTTTCCCGTGCTTATTAAAATGTGATTGCCACCCCCATCCGCTGTTGTGGGATGATGTACTGCCACCCCCAATGACATGAGCATCTCACGGATTTGATGAGTTTCTTTGCTCATATCACATGAAATTTTAGACCTCCATCTACCTTTGCTATTTTGCTTAGCCCCTACCAATGCTACAAGTTGATTGCTTAGCTAACAAGACAAACCAAAACACCAGCTTCCCCTGTGATCAAAAGTACATAGAGATATTCTAATTTCTAATCAAATAAATGGGGGATATTGTTTTTTTTTTTTCATTACCAAAAGTAAGATTAGTTGAAACGTGATTTTCCTAAAAATATATCTATTTAATTTAAAAATATTTAAAAATCTAAATTATTTTTTAGGTAATTTAAAAATACGAACCGATTACATTAGATAATAGTTTGATATGATTACAAGATGTGATAAAATTTTAAATAATTACAATAAAAATAAGAACCAGATATATTATACGATGGGTTGATCCTACTTCGAATAAGTGATAATTTTGAGAAAAAAATAAAGAATTATAAATAAATTTTGATTTAATATGTGATATTATTTTAAATGTGTATAATTATATTAAAATTAAAATTATATATATATACTTGAATCACTAATAAAATTTTATGTATAAAATTATATCAAATTAAACTTTATACGTAAATTTGAGATATATAAAAAAAATAAGTAATAATATTTCCTGAAAAGAGAAAAAGAAAAAAGGAAGAAGAAGCTGGGAGATCTGACTTCTTTTCAATATACAATTTTATGATGTAATATTTTCAAAGATTTTCATTTATAGAATAAATAATAATGAAAGGAAAATAAGAAGAAGAAAAAAAACCCTTCAATGATTCACTGTGAATCAAGCAGTAATAAGAAATCTTTACCGTTGATATTTGTATGTAACGTGATGTGATTGGGAAAATTAGTATCCAATGGTTGAGATTTTGCTGGCGATGAGAAATTATTTTATGAATCTCTTTTATCATATCATTCCTAGCTCCGCTCAATTAAAAGAAAACATATTATCTTTGATTTATAAGTTTAATCCAAATATATATATGATGTGAAAAAAATAATATATTCTTTTTTAATTAAACAGAACCATAAATGATATAATAAAAATAATCAATAAAATAATTTTCCAGAAAGCAAGTTAAAAGCCATTATCTAATATCAAAAGGTTAGAATTTTTATTTTTTAAAAATTAAAATGATTATCACATGTCGCAGTTTGATTGAACCCATCCCATGTGACAGATTTACCAGACCTAATTTTCTTAAGTTTAAAAATAATGTTTTATTTGTAAAAGAAGCTTACGGAAGGAAGATGGCAGAGTGAGTTGATAGGCTAAGGATGTTACAAAATTTCTAGTGTGAATAAAGATTAGTTGTAGGCTGATTGAAAATAGAGCATTACGGTTAAGAGTTGTTCGGCACACCAGACCCATACTTGCTACCCTTTGATTTCTTAATGCTTTTTTCTTTGATTCAATGTCTTGTCTCGCCCGTGACAGATGTGGGATAGCCTTTTTTTTTTTTGCTTTTTGACAAATGGCAGCTTCCATGTGGAGACAAGACACTAGTAAGGGTCGAATTTTGTTCTTTCCCTTTCCCTCTTTTTGCACTTTAGTTCCCTAGTATTTTACCTTCCCTGACCTCCTTTACCCTTATCCCCTGTATTTTGTTTCCCTCTTTTTCTCCTTTTTAGATTTTACAACTGTTAGAATAGTATACTTTTGCAAGCATCCTAAGCTAGGTGTTTAAGTAAAATTGGGAATGTGTTGTTGAACTGAATACAATCTCCAAATCTTCTTCACCGGGGAAACACGGGAAACACAGAAACAGACTTTTTAAGCCTAAGAAAAACGAAAATGGTGAGTGGGGCAGCCTCAGCATGCTATTCTGACAGAGAGAGAGAGGGATCAATGTGAGTAAAATCAAAACACTGCAAACTTATGGACCTTAAACTCAATAGGCCAGATAGGCGATTCCTCTGTCTCTGACTCTGCTTCTATCTTGTTTTCCTCCCCTAATTATACACTGCAAACAGCTCTGTTTACTTAAAGTTGAGATAGTACAACGTCAGTCTTTTTTTCTCATCTTTATACCTTGATAAGCTAAGCTCCCTTCATCATTATATCAACTTCACTTCTGGTAAGAAACAGCCTCTTTCTTTTCTCTATGAACCTCTCCATTGCTCTCTGAAATAAATAACGGCTTTTCCTTTAATTTAGTGCTGAATTATTATCAAGTCTGCTCTGTGTTGTGTTTGGTTTCCTTCAAATCAGTGCCATACTTTTGCTCTCTACCCATTTCTTATCTTTTATTAGCAGATCCACCTTCGGTTCTAAATACTTTTGCTTCAATGAATGTGTAGCCTGAGACTCAAAATCAGCTCAAGATTTACAAGAAGAATCCATGGGCTTCAAGAGGAGCAATTCCCACTGCTTCAGCGTTCTCCTCCTTGTTTTCCTTATGGTTCCTACACTAGCTCTCAACACTGATGGGGTCCTCTTGCTTTCTTTCAAACATGCCATCCTCAGTGATCCATTGTCAGTCTTGCAAAGCTGGAACCGTGATGATAAAACGCCATGCGCATGGACAGGAGTAACCTGCACTGAAATTGGGCTTCCAGGAACACCAGATAGGTTAAGGGTGACCAGCTTGGTTCTCCCTAACAGCCATCTTCATGGTTCAATATCGGAAGACCTTGGCCATATTCAACACCTTCGCCACTTGGATCTATCAAGCAACAATTTTAATGGAACTTTGCCAAGCTCCATCTTTAACTCAACTGAGCTTCAGGTACTCTCTTTGTCCGGTAATCTCATCTCCGGTTCGTTGCCCGAGTCTATTGGTGCCCTGGCTAGTCTTCAGCTCTTGAATCTCTCTCATAATGCCTTGGCTGGGAAGGTACCTGAAAATTTGACAGCTTTGCAGAACTTAAGTGTTGTGTATTTAAAGGGCAACTATTTGTCAGGTGATATACCTAGCGGTTTCGATTCAGTTGAGGTTCTGGATCTGTCATCGAATCTGCTTAACGGGTCTCTCCCTTTGGATCTTGGTGGTGTTCATTTAAATTATTTGAACTTGTCTTACAACAAGATTTCAGGGTCAATATCACCAGAGTTTGCAAAGAAACTTCCTCAGAATGCCACCATTGATCTTTCATTCAATAATTTAAGTGGGGCAATTCCAGAGTCTGTAGCTTTGCTTAATCAGAAAATGGAGTTCTTTTCAGGTAATATTGATCTATGTGGGAAGCCATTGAAAACCCTTTGCGCAGTTCCTTCAACACTTTCTACTCCTCCAAATATGTCCCAATCCATATCACCAGCAATTGCAGTGATACCAAATACAGTAGTCTCAACCCCAGTAACAAGCTCATCACCGAACAACATTCAAAACCAAGCACGAGGCAGTCTAAAACCAGGCACCATAGCAGCCATAGCTGTTGCAGACTTAGCTGGTATATCCATTCTCGGCATGATCATTCTTTACGTTTATCAACTCAAGAAGCGAAAAGATCATCTCGACGATCCAAGCACCGCAGCAACAAGCTGCAACGTCTTAAAACAAACGAAAGTCATTGTCTCGAAAACAAATGCGGAATTAAGAACAAAAATGCCACCATCACCTCCATCATCATCATCATCACCATTATGTTCATGTTCATGTTCATGCATGAAGTTAAAATTGATAGAGAAATCGGAGACTAACAGTTCTGATAGTGACCTGGAAGAGAAAAACCAAGTCATAAACGTGAACCAAAGACCAGGGAAGCTGGTGACAGTGGATGGGGAAACAGAGTTGGAGTTAGAGACATTGTTGAAGGCATCGGCTTATATATTGGGGACGAGTGGGTGGAGCATTGTTTACAAGGCAGTGCTGGAGAATGGGACTGCATTTGCAGTAAGAAGGATAGGGGAGAGTTCGGTGGAGAGGTTAAAGGATTTTGAAAGCCGTGTTAGGATGATAGCCAAGTTGAGGCACCCAAACTTGGTCAAGATTCGAGGGTTCTACTGGGGAGATACTGAGAAGCTTGTTATCTATGACTACGTCTCCAATGGCAGCCTCGCCTGCACCACTACCGCTTACAGTAAGTTCCATTCCCTTTCTCATCATACGCACGTTAGCAGTAACCCATTTCTATTCACTAAAATGCGCTGCATTGCTCCTGCCTGTTCATACATTCTCTCTCCGTCTTCATCTTTCTAAGCATGTGTTCACGTGCACGATAGGCAAGTTTTATACTCTTTCTGCTAAAATGCGCTTGTCCATTTTAATCCGTTAGATTTCAGTTGTGCGGCATACGTGCGGCTTATCCAACGGTGTAGGACCCGCAATAATGATGCATAAGATGTCTCATTCACTCCTCTTTCAAGTAGTTTGACAACTTTGTTGCTTTTGATTGGATGATAGCAGTAGAAGAGTGACCCAAGCTTACAAAATGTTTCTCAATATAAATAAAAATTCGTTTTTAATAACGAAAACATATATAATACTTATTTTTCCAAAATGTATAATTTTTTTTTCAACATTTTTATAAGAAAAAATAATCAAACTTCACTGGGAATGCGGGATTTGTGTGGTTTAAGTTTGCTTCAAACTTGGAACGATTTGTTCTGTCTTTTTCCTTTCTTTTTGTGGAACTTACTAACTGTTTCTGGTTAAAGATGAAAAAACCTTTTTGGGTATTTTCTAAGTGAAGAGAACAATCAAACATAACTTAAGACAGAATTTGGTCCCCCCCCCACCACCACCTTGAATTGACCCCATTCTCCACTCTTCCTCTGTTCTTTTAATTCTTAAGCTTTCTAAAATATCCTATTTCAATATTGTTTTATACATATACTGAATTCTAACCATGAAAATATATGGACCTGTTATCAATTATATTTACTTGCATATGATATGATGTTTTGAACTCAAAAACAGGACGATCAGGCTCATCATCAGTTTGGCATTTACCTCTTGAAGCCCGTCTTAAAATAGCAAGAGGAGTGGCTCGGGGACTGGCCTACATTCATGAAAAGAAACAAGTTCATGGCAATATCAAACCAACCAACATCCTTTTGGATTCCAATATGGAGCCCATAATAAGTGATCTGGGTCTAGACCGCCTTCTCTCTCGCAACGGCGCTACCTACAAACCGAACAATTCTTCATCAATCAGGTTTATAAGCAGCCAACGGTCCACAGCTTCCCGTGATGCTCCATCTGACCACCCCACAACCCCAACCAATCCTAGCCCCCATGCGGCTGCCAATTGTTCCACGCCCTATCAAGCACTAGAATCATTGAAGAACCTCAAACCAAACCCCAAATGGGATGTCTACTCATTTGGCATGATTTTGCTTGAGCTCCTCAGTGGGAGGGTGTTGTCGACGGGAGAGCTGGAACAATGGGCGGTGGCAGCTGCTTCAATCGAGGAAGAAAAGAACCGAGCGGTTCGTTTGGGTGACATGGCGATAAAAGGTGACATGGAAGGCAAGGAAGAAGCCATTCTAACATGTTTCAGGTTAGGGTTTAGTTGCGTATCAGTTGTGCCACAAAAGAGACCGTCCATGAAGGAAGCAGTTCAAATCCTAGAGAAAATCACTTGGTGCTGATAAAATGGTGCAACAGCTTCAGGCTGCTTTCGACTCTTTATTAAACCCTTTTGTTGACTTAAAATGCTTTGGGCATAAGGAGACCAGGTAGATATTTTGTTGAATGTTGATGGTAGTCAATGCAAGAACAAATGTACTCGTTTAACCCATTAATCTAATGCATAACCACCACATACTACTACTACTATATATGTTTTGTTATTTCTTATGATGTTAAATGGGTTTGGTTTTGTTTGAGGTAGAGCATTCAAATATGGATTGCTTGGTTTCAGCAAACATATATAACATAATTAATTTTTTGAAGTTATACAAAACATTTTCAGGGGAAAATGTATTTGAGAGTAAGAAAGGATTGCATGAAATTGTTATTATCTCTTTCCAATGAGTGAAAGATAAATAAGATTTTTCCTTCTGATTTTCAGTTTTTTTTTCTTGAAAAAATTCATATCCAACTAAAAATGCTTAAAATCAAAAAGAAAAATATGATTTGTCATTCTACCATCGAAAAAGGATAAGGATAACGTGGAATCGCGGTTTTATACAACTTCTTCTCACGTGAGAGTAACGGAAAAATACAAATTGAAGGATGTAATAATATTTGTATTCGGTGAAAAATGATATAGATTTAATTAAAATTTTATAACTATGTATTTTAATAAACTAATTGTTTTATTGGGGAAACAACAAAGTAATTATATAATTGCGAATCATAATTTGGCAAGTGACAAATACAATTTTAAAGTTCACTGAATGATGATGATTATCCATAGAATTCATGTTGAGGTTAACAATATGCAAATTTGAATATTTATGGATATTCGATTTTTTTAGATAATATTTAATTATTTAATTATTATTTTATGTTGATATTAATTCTTTAATATTTATTATTTTAGTTTTGTGGATAATAGATGCAAATTTGAGTTATAAATATTTTATTTTATTTTATTGTTACATATAACGAATTTGGATTTGAATATCGGAATTTTTTTTTTCAAATTTCTATGCAAATTTTTTATAGATTATATTTAGTGGATTTAAATACTTAGATGTAATAAAGGCAATAAATATATTTAAAATTTAAAGTAAATTTGAATACTTGGATTTAGTGGATAATCTTTCATCAAATCAACTACTCATTGACCATGACTTTATGAGGGTGAAGACTTTTAAGGCTTTAGTGTCCCGTTAGGTCAAGCCCCTTAAGATCCAATACTGCTTTCAACATTGCTTTTCGCCATAATGACGTTTTCGACGAAGCCTTTTAAGGATCAATTGTCCTATTTGCTAAGCCCTCTTAATGCTCGAACTCGCTAAAAGGCACTCCCAATGAAGGAATTACCCAACAACAATGGTCTTCCAAGGACCCTAATGTTGTTTTCGGTAAAGCCTTTTAAGGCTCTAGTGCTCCGCCAGGTAAGGCCTCTCAAGGCCCTAGAGTGACTTCTGGCGTAGACCTTTCGAGTGCCTGAATGTTGTTTTCAACAAAGCCTCTTAAGGCCCCAACTAGCTAAAAAGTGACTACCAACGAAGCAACTATCTAACAACAATAACCTGCCAAGGCCCTAGTGTGATTTTTGGTGAAGCCTTTTAAAGCTTTAGTGCCTTGTCAAGCAAGGCCTCTTAAGGCCCTAGTGCCATTTCCAGCGTAGGCCTTTTGAAGGCCCCAATTCCATTTTCAATGAAGCCTTTTAAATCTCTAATGCCCCATTGGGTGTGGCCTCTTAAAGTCAACTTTTTAAAAAGTGACTACTTGTAATGGCCTAAATTCAAAGTTATCGGAATAGTAGTTTCGTAATCACAAATCCGATTTAAAGATAAATTTATTTTAATATTTTTGCATGAAAATTTATATGATAGGAAAGTCGTATGAAAATATTGATAGAAAAATTTTATCGATTTAGTGGCTAGTTAAAAAAAAAATTTATTGAAGAAATTAGGTAAAAATAAGTTATCGAGACCTCTATCTCGTAAAAACCGAGTCGAAAATAATTTTATAAATATTTATGAAATGTTATTAATGTGGTATTAAAATTTCGTTAGGAAATTTTAATGTTTGGGTAGTCAATTAAATGAAAAGGACTAAATTGTAATAGGTGTAAAAGTTGCTAGAGTGATTAAATAGCTTAAGAGTCTAATGAGAAAGGATTTAAAAGGCAATTAGACCCAAAAGTTATTTGGGCTGGACGGCAAGGGTATGAAATCAGCAGAAAAATTGATAAATTAAGGGTAAAATTGGAATATTGCAAAATTAACTAAATAAAACTAGGACTAAATAGGAAATATCTAGATTTCTCTTCATTTCTCTTCAATTCCAGCAGCTAAAAACGCCATAGGAGGGTTCTCTAAGCTGGTATTTCATAATTTTTGCACCAAGTGAGTTAATCCTTGCCTTTTTCTTGTAATTTTTGTGTTTCTAAGACTTTTACAACTAGGTCCTACTATTAAATTCATTAGTTTTTGATTTCATAAATGAAATTGAAAATCACCATGGTTGAGTGCTGTAAGTTTATGATGAAATAGAATGAAATTAAAGCTTTAATTTGTTTATGAGATGATTTTATTAGGCAATTTCAATAGAAATTGATTTTTAGGACCTAATTGTGAAAATGTTTGGAATTAAAGTATATTGCTGAAATTCTGATTCCTAAAGGTTGTAAACTAGTTTAAGGTGATAGAATAAAATGTTAATTGAGAAAAATCAGCTCAATTAAGAGGCTAATTGAGTAGGGACGAAATTATCATTTATTAAAAGCTTAGGGGAAAAATGGTAATAAACAGCTTGCACTAAAACAGTTTGGACAGCAGCAGTAGACTAACTTTGAAAAATCACTAAAAATTGTAGGAATCGAATTAGAAGATGAACAAAATATGGAATTAAAGCTTATTGAGTCTAGTTTCTCATAGAATAAATATTGTAAGCAATGGATTTGTAAATTTTGAGATATAATGAATTTTGTGAGACAAGGTCAGAATGAATTCGGGTTCCCCTGTTCTGACTTTTAAAAATCATAAAAAAATTAAGAAAAATAATTAGGGGTTTAAATTTATATGTATAGAATCCTGAGTGAGTCTAGTTTTAATAGAAAAAAACTAGAATATCATTTGAATTCTGTACAAGGAGATAATTAATTTTTAGTGAAGAAGAGTCAGAACTGTCAGACAGCAAAACATGGGTGACTTTAAAGAATAAACTGTACTGATTGGCTAGACCAAAAATTCTGAAAATTTTATGGTAAGAGGATATATGAGTCTAGTTTCAGGGAAAATTAACGGATCTTAATTTGGAGTTCTGTACCTCAATTTATAAATAATTTAGTGACTATGATTCAAGTAGACAGCTTTGAATGAACTATAAATAATAGTTGAATTATAGAGAATGTTGCATATGAACATGAAATGTATTAAATTGATAATTAAATTTATTTATTTAGATCCAGAAGATTCAAATACGAAGCTAGATCGAGGAAAGGAAAAGTTCGGGATTAGTAGATTTTCTTTGTTTACAAACAAGTATCAAGGTAAGTTCATGTAACTTGAATTATATTTTTAAATACTTGAAATGTATGTTATTGATGTGAATATGATTTGAATGTTCATTATATGAAAATTGATGAAACATTGACATATTTGATAAAAAGGGGAAGAAATCCCGGTTGAATGAAAGGAAAATTCGATGGATCTCTCGAAAAGGAATTGACGGTAAAAGGATCTAGCCTTGGACGGGTGATCCTATCCTAATATAGCCCTCCAGAAGAATATGTGGAAAATGGATTTAGCCCGGACGGGTAATCGAATTAAGTGCGAATTTAGCTGGACTGGTAATTCAGATCCAAGCTCATTAGAGTAATTGTCGTTATGGGGATTTAGCTTTGGGTAGTAATCCCGACAATACTCTATGAGTTTATATTGCGAGGGATTTAGCACAATTTGGTAATCCCATTTGCAAGGTTGAGGTTCATGGAGTGTGCTCTCTGAAATGGAAATGCGCACATGAATATGAATTGACGGACCGATTTGTACACTAAATGTGTACCTCTGAAAAATCCATCGAAATTCCGAGTAATTCTACGGGATAAATATGGAAAAACAACAAGGGAATGAAAATCATAGTATTGATGAGCTCATCAATCATGATATATATTATTGATATATAGAAATTATTGTACTAACTTGAATGTTGAGTTTGTGCATGTTAGGGTAATAATGCATTGAACGGATATATGTAATGTTTATTGTATTGTACTGAAAATATTAGGTAAGTGTAATTCTTGTTACATGAGCTTACTAAGCACAAAGTGCTTACCATGTTTCCTTTTCTCCTGTTTTGTAGTGTTAAGAGCTCGGAGGTCGGATTTGGTCGGAGACACATCACACTATCAACCTCGGGACTTCGGTATATAAAGGAACTTTATTTTGGGAACCAATGGCATGTATAAGCTAACAAAGTAAATGTTAACGTGAAATGAATGTAAAGTTAGCCATTAGTATGGTTAACAAACCTGGTTATAGATATGTGATGACGTTATCTTATATAAATGCATGAATCTATCATGAAAATATGTTGAATTGATTTGGTTGATATGGATTGGTCTCGATTTAATATTACAGGGAAGGTTAGATATTTATAAAAGGGCTATATTGAATAAAAAGAAAAAAATTTAATTCGTAAACTCCGGTAATGCCTCGCACCCTATTCCGGCAATGAATACGGGTAGGGGTATTACACTACTAGAACTATTGAGGATAGCCTTTTAAGGCTTCAACGGCTAACACTACAACACACTAGGTAAGATAGGAGTATCTTAAACAAATCATAGGATTACAATAAGTTTATCTATGTAGGTAGGAGAAATTGTAAATAAGTAAAACCAAAATAAATAAAGACAACATTGGCAAGTTCATTGTATATCTACCCTTATGGAGTTTACTTACTGATACGAACCCCTTCATTGGAGAGTTCATTATGTATCTATTATTACGGAGTTAACTCACTCAGGTGAACCCTTTCATCGAAGAGTTCATTATATATATATATATCTCATTTATTCAAGCATTCCTTCTTAAAAGAGAATATCATTATATTTCCACTTTATCTACTAAAACGCACCCTTCTAATTAGCCAAGTTTGCTTCTCAAGTATTTCTTAAGCAGAATACTATTGCATATTATCACCAAAACCATAGGTGTGATTCACCAAACTCGCCCCTAAAGCCTATGAATATCTACCACAACAAGAAGATAACCTAAACACCTTACTAAAAAGCATCGCCCAAAGAAAATCACTTTATAATCTCACTCTCAAGTGGGGCATAATTGTTATACTCATTCCACACACTACCTTCACATCCTAATGAAATGACCATGCTCCTATAGCCACCGTATATATAGTAGAGCATCATTTTAGCAAGACCCACGTCAAAGCTTCCCCTGTTCTATAAAAACCCTTTCCATTAAAAGAACGAAAGGAGCTCCAGGAGGCCTATTTAAGCTTTGCCAAATCTCTCCCAAGTAACTATCTAAGCTCATGAGAGACTCCTTGAAACCTCTAAGTTTAGCGACTCTCCACACCTTTTATAGTGTGAATCACCTTTATACGTGTAACTCATCGAACCCCTACGATGTGAATCACAATAACAAACCACCCCAATATGTCATGTTTTAACAAACTTTAATTATTATTATAGCTATAAAGTATAAGTTTTGTAAGATTTACATGGCTCGTGTATAACTATTTTTTTATATTAAAAACTTAATTTTTATAACCATAACCACTAATTTTTTTAAAAGAATTTAAAAATACAATTCGAATAACTATAATCAAGATGAAATATCTTACAATAACCAAATACACTAGATTAAATCAAAATAAATGTGAAAATTAATTATTTTTGAACCAGACCAATTAAATCAGGAATTGACTAAGGTATTTGTTCGAAGAATGGTATTAAAGCAGTATGAATTGGTTGAACTAACTGTTGAATCAATTATTTATTTTTTAAAATTTTAAAATTTTTTTTAATTTAACTGGTTGAGCTGATAACCGCCGATTGAATGAAAATCATATAATTTGAACCTAGAAGCTCAAATTTTCACAATCATAATCGTAAAACCATTGTTGATGCCTTTTGTTTTCATTTTTCTGATTTTAAATTTATATGATTGTTCTTTATAAACAAAAATATATTATATTTTTAAAAAGTAAATTAAAAATTGAATTTTTTTTTTCTGAGCACCATGTGCACATACCACATGTGGGGCTACATATAAATATTCTTTTATGATTATGTTTATTTATGATTTCGATATATGTTGAAATTTAAAAAAAAAAAAGTCATTAAGTATTTCTTTTTATAAATATGTTTATGAAAATATACACTAAAATTTAATCATAAATTTATTTTATGAAAAATTAAAGGGGTGAAAAATTAGAATGATGAAAAATATAATTTTTTTTTCATAAGTGTGCTGCTTAGGAGAGACGGAAAAAATGGAAGAAATTTATATTCTCTTTCTATTCATTGTATGATAGAAAACATTTGAAAATTGCATAATTTTGAACTAGCATACACATTTATCTCATTTTATCATTTTAATTTGGAATTATTGATTTTTATGTATTATGATAGAAAATTGTCATCCCTCTTATTTTCTTCCTCACTTTTCTTCCCAACCAAACAGACTCAAAATTTTATTTTTTTTTCATTTTTTCACTTTTTCCTCTCATCTTTCCACTTTTTCATGCAACCAAACACACCCCTAATGTGTAAGTTGGAGGCAATAAAGCATTTAGAATATAGTGCTAATAATTTGAAGTTACCATCCACTCATTCTATACTATTGCCCTTCGAACTAAACTCGTTATTAAATCATCTCAATTATCTCTTTCTAGGCAAAGAAAAACAGTGAAAGCTGTAACTTCAAGAATCTAACATGAACTGAACCAATGGGCAACGTGAGCTAACGTCACCAAACAAAGACGCTTATGGGAGGCAATGCATGAGTAAGACATTTTCATGCCATATCTTTTACCAAATTTATTTTATTTTATTACTAGTTGCTCCTGGCACCTTGATTCCATTAACCCAATGCGTTTTTCCTAATGAACACAACCCCCAAGACGTTAGCAATTACGGTAGCGTCCCATCATCGCATGTGCCGAACTTCTTCACCTTTCTTTCCTTTTATTTCTCTTAGTTTTTGCAATTGTCATCACATGGAGATAATGTGAGATTAAGTGGGGGAGATCTAAAATTAAGATTTGTTGCACAATTGTTCCTGCTTGTGATGAAGTTTGTTAATTATGTCGGTAATTTTCTTTTTCTTCTGGTTGGGCTGAGTGGTGCCCAAGGCGTAGTAAAGGTCAATAAACTTGTCTTGCCCTTACGCATAACTTGTATTTTCGCCTTCCTTGCATGCTTTTGTTGTCTGATTGTAGTTCAAAATTTTCTTTCTCAGCACTTTAAGTATTTAGACATTAGGTAAAAAGTATTCTACAAATTAGTCCTTGCAAGAAACACTTTAGGATCGCATAATTATATAAGTTAAAAGTATGTGTGAATTGCATGCCTCATGATAGTTGTGTTTTGCTAAAACTATTTAGACACTTTATTTAAAATAAATAAGCTGTTTGCTTCCACAAATAATTCCCTTAAAAAAAAAGAAAAAGAAGAAAAATAAAGCCACATATTCTCTGCTATTTATTTAAATAATGAGTAAAGTCTTACAAATGTGATTGATTGAGTAATCGAGGTCAGATGCTTGAGTTGTAATCTATCTTTGTGTTAGTAGTTCGAGTGGCATTCAATTACTTTGTTGATTATAATATTTATCAGTAGAGCTAGTAGTTATTTAGAGTAGTGATTGAAGTGAAATGCTTGGGTCGTCATCTCTCTTCTTCGCGTTAAAAGATCTAATGACACTCTAGACGAGTCAATAAGATACTTGAGAAGAAGAAGAAAAAAAGAAAAGGAATAAAAGAATATTATTTATGGTTGTGAGCTATATTTGATTATGGTATCTTGATAGGTTTGGTACAAAGTCAACTTTGTGGAACTTAATTATAAATAAGTGGTTATCTTATTAATTTTTTTCCTTAAAATATATTTTATTATTAGGTGTAGTTCATTTAGGATTAATATTATTTTTTATTTTATTTTTTGTTGAATATTTTATTTTGCATTATCTCTATAGAGGGTAAGTCTTCTACTTGGTATTTTAGTTTGGGTAATATTAGTCATTTTATTTTTAGATTTGGTCAATTTTAGTCTTGTTACTTTTAAAATTTTGAAATTTTAATACTGATCCAAATGGTAGTAGTTAAATTCATTTGGTTAAAGTTTGCTATTAGTTTTGTACTATCCATAAAATTACAAATTTAATTCATGTTTTCAGATTGGAATTAGAGGTGATCATGGGCCGGGCCAGGCCGGGCAAAATTTTAGGCCCATCTACTAGGCCCGAGCCCGGCCCGAAACAAAATTGTTAAGCCCAGCCCGGCTCATATTAAATTTTTTTTACTTATTTCATTAAATAAAAAAATTTAAAAATATAATAAATCAAATATATTTAAAAACAAATATTAAAACAAATAAAAATGATACTAAAACAATTCTTAAAACAATACACAAATTTACAATATAATAAAAAATAGTTATACTAAAAATTTAAAATGATTAAAAATAAAATAAAAATATATTAATATATAATTCGGGCCCGGGCCGGGCTCGGGCCAAAAAACTCTTACCTGAGGCCTGGTCCGTTTTCTAAACGGGCCTTATTTTTTTGCCCAAGCCCATTTTCCTGGCCTATATTTTTACCCAAACCCTCTCATTTTTCGGGCGGGCCTTCGGGCCGGGCCGCCCAGCCCATGATCAACTCTAATTGGAATTCTTGGTCCTTATATTTTTCAATTTTCAAAATTTTAGTCTTCACATAAATGACGGCCATTCAATTCATCAATTGATCTTTTTAGTAATATGCGGAAACATCAAGCTGACATGATATTACACATGTGATAATATGTTTGATTTATCAAATTTTTAGAATAACAAAACCTAATGAATTTAACAACTACCATTTGGTTAGGATTAAAATTTAAAAAGTATAGGGACTAAAATGACCAAATTAAAGTATAAGGACTAAATCTACAACTTACGCATAACACATGAACTAATAGTAGAATTTAATTTTTTTTATTAATTATTGTCAAAACCAGATTGATCGAATACAAAATTGAAGATCCCATTGGTTCAATTAGTACCATAAAATTGAAGAAATAAAAATATCGATTAAAAAATCAATTGAATTGAATTAAACCAATTTTCATAATTTATGTTTATTGTTGTAATTTATACTTATGTTTCTATTATTATTTATTTGGGATTATTGTTTTTTTTATTTTTATGAATTTTTTAATGCTTGAACAAATGGTTAAACTTGTTGGACAGATTAAAATGAAACTTGTTATATAACTGTTGAAGGGGTCAATTCTTTCAGGAGAGGGCTTTGAAGTGTCATCTGTTAGACAATCGATCGATCCCCCCAACAACTAAAGATATTATTCCTTGTTGGGAGTTTTGTCTCTTATACTCTACCGAGAGCCAATGTGCCTTAAGAGGCTGTCGGGTGGGCTTGATTCATAGATCCGAGAATGCCTCAATTGGTGGACGTACAAAGTTTAAGGGAGAGATCAATATAAGCAGAGGCAAATCTAGGGGGCCTGGCATGGGCCTCGACCACCCTAAAATGGAAAATTGTTATTTAGGCCCTCTAAGTTTTTTTATAATTTTAAATTAGTAAAGGTAAAATTGTACTTTGGCCCCCCTAAAATTATAAAATTTTGATTTAATCCTTTAAAAATTATAGACATATAGACTATAAAAAATTTAAAATTTCATTCGCCCCTTGAATATAAGACATAATTCTTTTCACACCCTATATCGACTCCTTTCTCTTGAGCTTTTTAGGTCCAATTGAGGCCTTTGACTCTGTGAACAGGCCTATGGGGTGGCCTCTCAAGGTACACTGGCTCTCGGTAAAGTATAAGAGACAAAACCCCTACCAAAGGATAACACATTTAATTGTTGAAAGATCGATTGACTAGCTTGCAAACAATACTTTAGAAACTTCTCTCAAAAGAATCGACCTCCTCAACATGACATTTTTTAATTAAAACTTTATCTTTGACTGAATAAATTTATTAAATCATCGATCCGATTATTACAACATCATGTATTTTGTTTCTCCTTTGGCATTAAGTTGGATAAGAAGAAAAGAAGTGGTTAAATAAATTGGATACTAGTTTGGAAGGAAAAATAATTAGAAAATTAAAAAAAATAGGTTGAGCAAATACCATTGTTAGTGTGTTTTAAGGTTTTGATTTATTATTAGTTAATACTCTTTCTTTTTTTGTATTTTAACAAAAAAACAAAGACCAAACTCTTTTCAGTAGTTTGTTTTATACAGCAGGGATCTTTCCTTGATTTGCTTATGCGGCGATAACAATCATTTTCACGTGCATCTCATACTGTACCTTCTTTTTTCGCAATAAAGTACTGAATTGTCAATGACGTTTTAATTGTGTCGGTTTGGTTGAATTTTTAGATTCTTTTTTAGTGTTGAGATTTCAATCTAATTTTTTTTAGTTATATTTAAATATTTTATTGATATGGTGTACCCTTTCTATTAAATTATAAGATAATATTTTTATTTTTTCATATTTTTATATTATCTTTCACATCGTGTGACTTTTTTAAATTATAATTAATATTAAAGTAAATTATAAAAATAGATATAAAAAAATAGTAAACCTAAAATTGGCTCAATCTACCCGTATTAATTTTTTATATAAAAATAAATTTAAAAAATATAATACATTAAATGCACTAAAAGCATTAAAATAAGTGCTTCCCAACAAATTGAAACTACATTAAAAAAAATATTTATACTTAAATAATACTAAGATATATGCAACTTAACAAGTAAATATCGTTAAAATAGTAGCAAAATTAACAATAAAATAAGAGTTATATAATATCCAAATAATAACAATAAACTAATAACAATATAATAGCAATGTGGCAGCAAAACAACAGAAGAAAAATTATTTTAGCTAGATTCGGGTTGGACCAAGCTAGGTCAAAAAATCTTAACCAAGGCCCAACCCATTTTAAAAAATAAACATTAGTTTTTGTCCAAGGCCATTTTTTGAGCGTCCCACTTTTCAGGCGACCTTCAAGCATGGGCGAGTAGCTCGGCCCATGATGAGGTCTACTTGACATTATAACTGTAACGAAAGTTTGACATAGCACAAACTGTGTAGTTAAATACTAACTTTAGGGACTGAAGGCGCAATTTCCCCTTATCCTTCTCTTTCCTTTTGCACGTGCGATCAGATGGCTTATATTTGGTTTAAATGTTCAATTTGGCACCTGAGTTTTTCTTTTGTCCCAATTAAGTACCTATGTTTTTTTATTAGAGCATACTAGACCTGTTGATGGGCTGGGCTGGGTGGTCAGACCTGAAAGCCCGCCCAAAAAGTGGGGGTTGGGTAAAAATGTAGGCCCAAAAAATGGGCTTGAGAAAAAAATAAGGCCCGTTTAGAAAACGGGTTGGGTTTCGGGTAAAGCTTTTTTTGCCTTAGCTTGGCTCGAATATGCAAAAAAAATTGTTTTTTTACTGTTTTCTTTTTTTTTTTTGCTATTTTCTTATTTTTTTTTCACTATTTGCTACCATTTCACTATTATGTTGTTACTATGTTGTTGTTATTGTTTGGATATTGTATAACTCTTGTTTTATTGTTAATTTTATTACTATTTTAGAGGTATTTGCTTGTTAAGTTGTACCTATCTTAGTGTTATTTAAGTATACATATTTTTTTAAAAAATTATTTTCAATTTGTTGAGAACATTTATTTTAATACCTTTAATATTTTTTAAAAAATATAAAAATAATAATATTAAAAAAAATTATTTTAGCATTTTTATCAGGCTATGCTTGGACAAAATTTTAAGCCTATTTTTTGAGTTGGGCTCCGGCCTAGCAAATAGGCCTAAAATTTTGGTTGGGCCTGACTCGACCAATCCCATGAACATCTCTAGAGCATACATGTTAAATATTTATTAGACCACATGATGTTGTTTAGTTTAAGTACCAAATTGAACAATAAAACTAAACTTATGTATTAAATTAGAACAAAAATAAGTATTGAATCGAATAATGCAGATAATATATTAAACCTAATAAAAATAAAAATTCTTGATCGAGGACGGAACGGACCGATTCACCATGTCACTCAGCAACTCAACTGGCAAAAGGACTGGAGTGGGGGAGTCATCAAACCGGCCCTAGATTCTGCCATAGCAATATCCAATAGCATCATCAGCGAATATTCTGGCAAGTTTGAAAGGTTGCAAGTTTTTCCACACGCGACTTTCAAGAGCGTCCTCAACCTCATTCTTTTTCTTTCGCTTTCTCGCTATTTTTCTTCACCAACCTTTCTGTTGGGTTCTATTAATTATCTTTTGTTTGAATCAAATGACTGAAATGTAATATCTTATCTTATCTTATGAAGTATTAGATTAACTTACTGGATGTGTTTCATATTTGAAATAGATTAGGGCAAACTCATGAGATGATGAGTGCAATATATATAACAAATGTGTTTATAAAAAATTAATTATATTAATAAATAAATTTTTAGTTAAAATGGTAAAATCAAGATATTAAAATTTTGATATTTCAGGTTTAAATTCTATCAAGTTTATTTTTTAAAATTTTACATAATTACTAACTATATTTTTTTTATGGATTTATATTGCTAACTAAACTTTGAAATAAAAAAAATTTGAATTTTGAAATAAATAGTTTGAATTATTTGAGTTAATTGAGTTATTCGGATCAATTCAAATAAAAAAAATTCAAATTTTTCGATTTAACTCGAATATAAATTACACATTTTAAGTTATCTGAAAATTCGAATAAGAAAAGGCAAAACTATGTCGTTTTGATATATGCTTATCTTTTCTAAAGTTAAAAGTCAAAATCATTAAGTTAAAAGGTAAAACTACATCGTTTTGATAAATGTTTATCCATCAACCTTACCTATGTAGTTAAATAATCTTGTACTTTGTCTACCAGTTAAATAATCACTTCATGTAAATGCAACATTGAGTATAAATAATAAGATTTGTTAACTCCACTCGACTTAACTCAAAACTTTTTTACTCAATTTGTAAAAATTTCAAATTGAGTTTGGTTGTTAAAATAGGATTCGTCAATTTGATTAACTCAAAATTTTTGAACTTGATTCAATTCGACTCGATTCGATCAAATGCTCACCCATAAAAAATCTAAACCCTTATTACAAGTGACACATTCAAAGTGAAAACCTCGTGATTGGTAAAAGACTCAACACCAAGTGTAATTAATGGTAAAGTAGGATATTCACGAGTGTTTACTAAAATTTTGAACTTAACACATTAATGGTTCTAAACGCGTAGGTGAAAATCGTTTCTAAGAAAGTTGAATTAGTGATTTGGTGGCATCACATCACTACTCCAAAATAGAAAAAGGTTGAACTTATGAAATTGTATTAGAATATGTAGCAAAATGACATGTACATAAATACTTAGTCCCATATAAAGTGTTGTGATCATTTGATTCTATGTTGATATGTGGCCATAAATTTAATTTTGATGATGTGTAAGTTTTTCTCTAATTCTTGAAATTGTTGAGTATATTTTATAAATGAATATAAGTTTTATGAGTTATTTTATTGTGTTCTAAATGATTTAGGATTTAGTTGTACATATGGGTTGCTTGAAAGTACTTTTAAGTGTTTTGTAATTATTTTTAAGTTTTACGGGCTTAGAGTTCGGTATCTTGCCATGGGTATCGATATTCAACTTGGTAGAATGTAAAATTCAATGGTACAAAGACTAAGTTTTGATACCTAAGGCCCTAGGTATTGATACGTAGGTCTATAAATAGTGCCATTGCACTATTTTGGAGTTTTTGAGCCTTCGGAGACTCGTATTTGATCCCAAACACCTATAAATTGATTCTAACTGGTTCTAGCATGATTTTAAAGCCTTCAAAGTGATTTCATCTTATGTCTATAATTTTATTTAAATTGTTTTAAGTTCTATCTCAACTCGAAAGACCTCAATTTAAGTTAAACAGCTTCAAACACTTGATTTATGATTTGGACATAAAGGTATTTAATGACTCCAATAGTTTCCAATCATATTTATATCTTTCTAAACTTTGCTAAATCGATTTAAAGAATATTAAAATGTTGCAAAATAATTTATTTTATGCTTTTTTTTTGTACAAGTTAAGTAAGTGATCCAATGGCACCTCCTATTCATGTCATACATCGAGACAAGTGAGGGACGTTACAAATAACGGACAAGGCAAACCTATTCAAAAGGTTTTCATATTAGACAAACTTTATATTTAAATTTTAAATAAAGGGTAAACTACATTGTTGGCCACCTAATTATTATTAACTCTTTATTTTGATCACCTAACTATGAAAAATTCCAAAATGATCTTAATATTATCTATTTCTAACATTTTGGTCACTCGTTTGTTGATTCAATGGCTAATTGATGATATGGCATGTTAACTCATAGGCTTAATAGTTAATTTGGTCTTTAAATTAAATATCAATTTAGTTCTTTTAGAATTTTTTTAATGGTTAAATTCAAGAAAAAAATATATCATAAACTTATAAAAAAAAACTTAAAAGTTAATAATTTATTTTTTGAAATTATAAAAATATTTTTAAAAATTATAATCATGTAAGAAAATCTGAAAAAGTAACAAAATTCTAAAAAGAATCTTTTTTTTTTGAAATTGTGGCTTTTTTAAAAAGAACTCTAAAGAAATCCACAACTTTTTATGATAAAGGAAATTCTCAAATCTCATCGGTGAAGTTACCACCTATTAGTTACTCAATTTTTAGTATGTTTTTATCTTGGTCACCTAATTATCATAATTTTCAATTTAATCATTAAAGTTTTCAAATTTATTTTTTTAGTCACTCTGGCGTTAAATCTTTAACACCGTGATGACGTGGCATTTCCTCCCCAATAACCTTGAAGCTTTCCTCTATTGCCGTTTGATTGTTT
Organism: Gossypium anomalum; assembly: GCA_025698475.1. NCBI lineage: Eukaryota > Viridiplantae > Streptophyta > Magnoliopsida > Malvales > Malvaceae > Gossypium > Gossypium anomalum. Next base: position 85,302,420 of record CM046967.1, on the reverse strand, counting down.
TCGATTGTTGATCGTTGTTCGTGACATAGCTAGCACAAAAACGTTTCCCTTTCTCCCTCTCTCTTCTTCTTGGTTTGGTTTCTTTTGAAACCTACTCAAAAATGATAAAAATCAAGCCAAAGCTTCTTACTTATATTGGTTCGATCTTTGCTGGTGGCCGTCTAATGGGGTTGGTTTTGATATAGGTCATTATTCATCTTGAAAGAATGCTTCTTACTTTTAGGATTCTCTGAGAGACACTTCAAACCCCTAAAATCTGATAAACCTCCAAAACAAAAAAATAAAAGAGGCTACCTATTTCCAGCTTCCCTTGATTCTTTGACACTAGCACATATTCCTCCAAATCCCAATAGTGGGCAGGTGGATAAGAAGAAAAGCAATATAACTCGATCCATGTTGATCAGATGGTGGAGCTTGTTGATCAAAGTTGTTTTTCTTTGGGTTGAAGTTTCATAAGTTTTAAAGAGGGCTTCGAAAAATCTATACCAATAGAGTGGTAAAGGATGACGAGGCGAGTTCGTCGATATTTAAAGTGACCAAAGAAGATGCAAGGGAATGACGATTCTAGTGGCAACAACGACATGACATGGGAGAAGAAACCAAAAAGTTTTTTTTTTTTTTTGTGTGTGTGTGTGGAAAAAATGAAAGAAAAGAAATAAATACCACGTCAGAAAATAAAATGCCACATCATCACGGTGTTAAAGATTTAACACCAAAGTGACTAAATTTTCTTTATAAACTTTAGTAATTAAATTAAAAATTTTAATAGTTAAATGATGAAATAAAAAGAGAAAATTTATTTTTAAAAATATGAAAAATTAACAAAATTTTAAAAGGAAAATTAAAAATGGCTAAACTTAAAAGAATATAAAAAAAAAAGATTATTTTAAAGTGGCAATTATTGATGATGAGAAAACAGTGGAATCTCAATGGTGAAAGTATCAGCTTACAATAAGGAGAGAATATTAAATAGAGAAAAGTAAAGAATGATTAAACAGTATATGGATTCCTCCATCCCATCCCCACCCCTCCTTCTCATATTTCGGCTATTTTCAAAAAGAAAACCATACTTCATTCACTAGAAAAGTGCTTTGGTCACTTAAAAATAAAATAGACCAATACAAAAGGAGATTGTTCTCACTCTTTAAACCATAATACTTTAATTTCATAATTACAATTTTATTTTTTTTAATACTTGTTACTCTTATTCTTATAATATAATGTTTTTGCCAGATTGTTGACTCATAATCATAAACTTAAAATAAAATTTTGATTAGGTAAATTAGATATCCTAAGCTTGATAATAAGTGGTTAGTATTTATAAGATACCAAAAAGTAAAAAAGGATAAATTTCTACTTCGACTTACAAAACACGAAGTCAAATTAAATAATTTAGGGGTGCAATTGAGGGGTGTCCGGTATCCCTAAAATGAAAAATCTTTTATTTAGGCTCTTTATAATTTATAAAATTTTAAATTAGTAATGATAAAATTATACTTTGACCCTCTTAAAAATGATAAAAAATTGATTTAATTCTCTAAAAATTATAAAGATGTAGGCTATTAGAATGGCGAAATTACATTTTTACTATCATAAAGATATATAATTTAATTCCGACCTCTAAAAAATTTCTTGACTTCACCTCGACCCCCTAAATCATATTTCTGGATCTGTCACTATAAGAATCGTTAAGAAAAAAGACAACAACAAGATTTGATCAAAACATCAAGTAACGACCGATCAAAATTCCACACAAAGAAGAAAGATCCAAGGTATTGAAACTAATTTAGAAAACCTAAGAGAATAAATGTTAAAATATGTTATTGGTCCTTATACTTTGACAAAATTTGAGATTTAATCTCTATACTTAAAAAGTCAAAAATTAATTCCTCATAGTTTTCTAATTTAAAAATTTCAGTCCAATAATTAACACCGTTAGTATCTTCCATCAAAATTTATTAACTTGGCACATTGATTAAACTATCTTCATATGATTTGACAAAAAATAAACATGTTAAAGTTGACAAATTCTCATATAAATTATCAATTAGACTAAGATTTTTAAATTTAAAAAGTAGGAGGATAGAATTTTTAACTTGTGAATTATATAGAGACTAAATCTCAAATTCTATCATAGTATAGGGACTAATAACAATTTTTACCAATAAAAAACCCGAATGGTTTAACCATAGCCTAATTTGGCATCAACGAAACTGCCAAAATGGTTAGGAATTGGGCTGATTTAATAATAGAAAATTATTAAATTATTTCGATAATAATCATCGTTTACTTTTAAACTTTTCATCTTCGGAAACTAAACTTTTCCTTATGAAGCGTGAGAAGCCAACACTGTGTTTTGAGTAACAAAATTAGTGAAAAAGTTTTCATGTGTCCCTCTCCTCAACACTTGGAATGCAAGAGAAATACCGGAAATAAAATTCCAAATTTTACCAAAATTCTTCTAAACCATTTTGGCATTTTCACTGGAAAAAGACCATCATTTCTCCCCCCTCTCATCTCATTCGCGTGTTTACACGCTCCTACCCTTCTCACTCTCTTCACCGTATCCCACCAAAATATAAATTCCCCACTTTCCTTGGCCTTCACTCGCTGCGTCCACTTCCGCCCTCTGCCGATCCTCCATCTCTTTTGGAAATCCCTTCTCTTCACGATCATGGCTTCTTTCAAAACCCCAGCTCTCAAAAACCCATCCCTTTCCCTTTCCACTAAACCCCGACTTCCTTCTGCATTTTCCGTCTCCTTCCGTGACAACCTGCGGTTTTCGCGCTCCTCCTCCCGACTGCAACGCCGTTTCTTAATCATAACAGCTTCCGCTGCATCTATCTCTAGCAAACCTACCGTACTCGTCGCCGAGAAACTCGGCGAAGCGGGTTTGACGCTGATCAAGGAGTTCGCCAACGTGGACTGTTCTTACAGCCTCTCTCCCGAAGAGCTCTGCACCAAGATCTCGCTTTGCGATGCCTTGATTGTGCGCAGCGGAACCAAAGTCAGCCGCGAGGTCTTTGAATCAGCTGGCGGGAGATTGAAAGTCGTTGGGAGAGCTGGTGTTGGGATCGATAATGTGGATCTGGCCGCCGCCACCGAACATGGCTGTTTGGTCGTCAACGCGCCTACTGCTAACACTGTGGCGGCGGCTGAGCACGGGATCGCGCTGTTGGCTGCCATGGCTAGGAACGTAGCTCAAGCCGATGCTTCCATGAAGGCTGGTGAGAATGATTTCGTGGTTTTATTTTTTCTGCAGTGCTTATAATCTTTGTGGGTTGCTTAGATCTGTCGTTTATGTTTAGATTTTCTAAGCTACTAATTCAGTGCCATCCTTAAATATTGGAGATATCTTTAGATTGGAGGGTAATTATGGATTTATCTTAATAATTTTGCTAACACCATCTCAAAGCATATAATAATGTTTCCTTCCGTGCTTTGATGTTTTGGGTTCAATCTTCAATGCTTTGATTGAATTAATGGAATATAAATATAATTAGGTTAAATTATGTTCAAGTCCTTGAATTCTTAGTACATTTAGAATTTAATCTTTTTACTTTTATTTTTAAGAATTTAGTATTTCTATTTTTTCAGATTTAAACACGCAAGTCATTAACATGGTTAAAAGTCTTCTATTAAATTTTTGTTTATTATTACGTCATTTTATTAGTTACATGGTTATCATTTGAGTTTTTCTTATTTATATTTTAAAGTGTCACATCAACGAATTTAGTAAAATAATTTTAATGGAATTAAAAATTAAATCTGAATTTTTAAATTAAAAAAGTAGATGGACTAAATTTTTAAAAATAAAAGTAAAAATAGAAGGACTAAATATGAAATTGTAAAGAGTACAAGGACTTGAAGCATATTTTAACCGTATAACTATTATCTATTTAACTTATAAAATGCTGAGTTGGTGTGAAAAATTAATCAAACAGGTGAAAAAAAATTAAAATTTAAAAACAAAAAGTATGTAATTTTGAATAATTTTATATATGTAATTAAATTATAGAGATGTTAAAATAAATGAGTGATTAAGTTAAGATTTATAGGAATTGACATTGGTTTTCACCAATCACGAGAATGTTTGTTCATATTTACGTGACACAAGTGATATGACATCACCACATTTCAAGTTTTCAATGTAATCATTTTCATAGTTTAATAAACAAGCAAGTTTTTTAAGTGATTTGATGTAGATATTTTGTCCTGATTTTGGTAATATAGTTTTAAGGGTTTAGGGTTGGCTGCTTAAGTGATTTCATGTTAGATGTTTCTGGAAACAAGTTTCAACTTGTACGTATCTTTTGTGATGCAGGGAAGTGGCAGCGAAACAAATATGTAGGTGTATCCCTTGTTGGAAAGACACTTGCTGTCTTGGGTTTCGGAAAGGTTGGATCAGAAGTAGCTCGGCGAGCCAAGGGGCTTGGCATGCATGTTATTGCCCACGATCCTTATGCCTCAGCTGATCGAGCTCGTGCTATAGGTGTGGAGCTGGTGAGCTTTGAGGAAGCCATATCCACTGCAGATTTTATTTCTCTGCACATGCCTCTCACCGCTGCTACTAATAAAATGCTCAATGATGAGACATTTGCTAAGATGAAGAAAGGTGTTCGCATTGTCAATGTTGCTCGTGGGGGAGTGATTGATGAAGATGCTCTTGTGAGGGCATTGGATGCTGGAATTGTAGCTCAGGCTGCACTTGATGTCTTCACTGAGGAGCCACCGAAACAGGACAGCAAATTGGTTCAGCACGAGAGAGTTACGGTGACTCCACATCTTGGTGCCAGTACAATAGAAGCTCAAGTGAGTTGATTCTTTAATCAATGAATTATGTCCATATTTATTTGTCTCTGAATGATGTTATTGAATGAAGCATTGTTATGTTTTGCAGGAAGGAGTGGCTATTGAAATAGCCGAAGCTGTTGTTGGAGCCTTGAAAGGGGAACTTGCTGCGACTGCAGTCAATGCACCAATGGTTCCTGCTGAGGTGCACAATGACTTCATTCAGTTTTGCCTTGAGTACTTTCTTGTTGATGTGGCCTTACTTTTCTTCATGTTCTAGTTATTTAGGATTGATGTTTTACTTATGTGCTTCACTTTCACTGCAGGTTCTAATAGAGTTGAAACCATATGTCGAGCTTGCTGAAAAACTCGGGAGGCTGGCTGTCCAATTAGTAGCAGGTGTAAGTGGTTTAAAAAATGTGAAAGTGTCGTATGCTTCCTCTAGAGCTCCTGATGACCTTGACACAAGGCTGCTCCGTGCGATGATCACCAAGGGCCTTATTGAGCCTATTTCCAGTGTTTATGTGAACCTAGTTAATGCTGATTACACCGCTAAACAAAGAGGACTGCGGATTACGGAGGAACGCATTGTTATAGATGGTTCACCTGAGTGTCCACTAGAGTCCATCCAAGTTCAGATTGCCAACGTGGAATCAAAATTTGCCGGCGCGATATCAGAGTCGGGTGAGATTAAGGTCGAAGGACAGGTGAAAGATGGAATTCCCCATTTGACAAAGGTAGGGTCATTCCAAGTGGATGTAAGCTTGGAGGGTAGCATTATCCTTTGCAGACAGGTTGATCAGCCAGGCATTATTGGTAAGGTGGGAAGTATTTTGGGGCAGGAGAATGTGAATGTGAGTTTCATGAGCGTTGGGAGGATTGCGCCGAGGAAGCAAGCAGTGATGGCCATAGGGGTTGATGATCAGCCCAGCAAAGGATCTTTACAGAGGATCGGCGAGGTTCCTGCCATTGAAGAGTTTGTTTTCCTCAAGTTGTAGGTTGACAGTACCATTTACCATATCCTTTTCTTGGGTTACAACCCTGTAGTACTAAAAAATTTTGAAAATCTGTCATTGAGTGTGTTCTGTCTCGGATAAGGAAGAATAATTTCGTTGAACTTGAGTGATTCAGATTGTGAGTAATATATATTTTCAGATGAACTTAAGTGATTCAGATTGTGATCAAATATGTATTTTTGATGAACTTTAAGTGATTCAGATTGTGATTAATTTTGGGGTTAGGCGGTTTGTTAATACTCAAAACGTACGAGGCCGGCCGAAGTTTCAAATTTTGACTAAAACTCATGTGCTCCAAAAGTTTTGCTTTTTATACAAGAAAAGAAATCACCAAATTCCACGTTTAGTAGTATTATAATCAATCTAACTAAATGCAATCAAGCAAGTTTCTTTTTTATTACCATAATTTTGCAACTTGACTAGTCTTGCGAGTTTGCAGGCAGATTTCATGGAGACTGGATATGGTGGAAGCTAGTTTTCAGCTTTCAGTGTTTGTCGCAATGCCATATAAAAATTTTACAATAATTTTCATGATAAATCAATGCAAGTCATAACCATGATTCAAGGCAAACAATTATCATATATAATCAATCTCTTTGTTGTCCTATTGATTTCAATATCTGATATATATTGGCAAGATATACTCAAAAAAATAAGCAGATTGTTCTTTCTCTGAAACTTACAACTCCACCATGAACAAAAGCAAGCTCCAGCTGCAACTTTGTGCAGGGATATTTACTTTAAGCATCCTCTCCAATGCTGCTTATGGTAGTGACAAAATCTTTGACATAACTCACAAAATCACTTCTCAGTTGCCAACTTTTGGATCACAGAAGGGTCTTGGTCAATTCATTTGGCTTCTTTCCAGCATTAAAAATGGGTCCACAGTGAATGTGTCGGAGTTCAAATTGGGAACCCACACTGGCACTCACGTTGATGCTCCTAGTCACTTCTTTCAGAAGTATTATGAACAAGGATTTGATGTTTCAACCCTTAGCCTTCAAACTCTTAATGGTAAATTGGTTTATATCATAAGCCTGCCACTAATTGTTTCCTTTTTCCAGTTCTTTTCTCCTTAGACTTGGTAGGAGTTTCCAAGCAGTTTTTGCTTGGGATATCATTGATGACCTCACATGTTTGTTTTATTGTTTGTGTAGGTCCTGTTCTAGTAGTTGATGTTCCAAGAAATAAGAACATTACTGGTATGCCTGTTATTTATAATAATATCATATCAGTATAAAGTAGTGATAACTGGTTTCAACGAAAGACCTGGTCTGACGCTTTATTTTCTAGTCCCTGCATCAAGATGCCGATGTTGGTTGACTATTGCAAAAAACGTTCTCTTATAATTTTTCCCCTCTTGTGATGATAAACTATGTTACCCGGACTTTTCATTTTCCTCTGAAGTATGCATGTTCAACACAAGTTAAAAACACTCGTTTATCGTGTTTGATCTTTCTTTTTGTGTTGTTCTCTAGTAAGTAGGCAACTAAAATATGCTTCCTACAGCTGAAGTTATGAAGTCCTTGAAAATTCCCAGAGGAGTACATCGTGTGCTTTTCAAAACACTTAACACGGACAGGTAACTCAATATGAACTTACCACCTATTCATTTGTCTGCATTTACATATGCATAAAGCGAATATGGTTGAGTGGGCTCCTATTAGGAGTATTTTTGAAGCATGACAATATCAGATGTCATTAATAATGGTGATGCTCCTTGATAGGATTGACTTTTGTTTTGTTCTACAGAAATGGCATAAAATTGTTGATATGTTTTCATTTTCAGGAGGCTGATGCATAAAACGGGGTTTGCTTCAGACTTCACAGGATTTAAGAAAGATGGGGCACAATGGTTGGTTGATAACACAGACATCAAACTTGTAGGTAAGATTTTACATCTTCCCTCGTTAACTAGAGGAACCTTTTTGTGCCATAGATTCAGTGCTTCAATTCTGGCTTGATGATTACACAAATGTCAGTCCCATCATTACTTCAGTTAATGAGTCACTTCAAGAAAATGTCTTAGGAACTAATGGAACAAGGCCTCTAACTTCTGAAAGTGACACAGATGACTGATCTGATTTAATTGCAGGCAATCAATGAAGTTCAATATAATCTTCTTATATAGAAAATATAACCATTTCTATGCCTTCATTGTTGGCAGAGATTATAGTTTTACCAACCCATCTATCTGTATTAACTGTAGGACTTGATTACCTATCAGTTTCTGCTTATGTTGATGCTGCCCCAACTCATCATATATTTCTAAGGAAGAGGGTAAAGAACCCAGAAGTTTCCCTTGTGAATCTGAGAGAAAAAGTGTTGTTGAGCATTACTGAACTGCTTTTTTTTTTTTTTTTTCTTTTTTTGCAGGAAATTGTTCTTGTTGAAGGTCTAAACCTTGATGACATAAAGCCAGGGAAGTATACTGTCCATTGCTTACCTTTGAGGATGGTAGGTGCAGATGGTTGCCCAACAAGATGCATTCTCATTGCATAAAACGTTTCTCCTAGTACGGTTCTTTCACCATTAAAACCGATGATGTTATATTCACTCTAAAAACAACTAGTAGGGATGGGTTTTACATGATTGAAACTTTTCTTTTATAGTGGTTTGACTACTTCAAGCATATGCTCATTAAGCCTTAAATTTGGTGCAGGAGAGTAGGATATTGAGAGGAATGGTTTGAAGTATCAATAGAAGTTCTCTTTCTGGACCTTGTGTAACCAACCTTGAATTGAAATGTAATAAAATGCTGACACTGAAGTCTCATGAGTCATGACAGATAATTTTGCTTAACTATGTTATATTATCAGAGAGCAGACTAAGCTACAAAATTGCATAGTTGTAAAAGTAAGTTGAAACATAGATGACCGGTATAGATTAAGAAAAGTGCCTCAGGAAAATCTTCATCTCCAGCAACATCATCCATCTATATTTTTGTTTATTTTTAGATCATTAAGTTTTTCTTTTTTCATTCACTGTTAACTGATTCCATGTTTATACTTAGAGCAACTGAACCAAAATTATAAATTACATGTTTGTGCTGGAAATTTTGGTATGAAGATAGACGGGGAAGAAGATGATTAAAGAAAATGTAAAAGGGAGCACATTTTTCATTAATTCTGTAATATATATACTGATACAAAAGAGTGGCAGTCAATACCAAATTTCCATTATTTAAGGAAATTTGTCCCCTAGTGTAGACCTAAATTAAGTTCCACCACAATTCATTCAAGTACATAACAAAATATCATTGAACAAAAAGAACAAAATACCATTTCATCAATAATAACTTAAAAATTTTGGAACAAATCAAAGAAATTTTCTAGGATGTGATGAGTTTGAGAGAGGAGCAGCAACTTGATAATGCTGGCGTTGCTAGTCCTTGTTGCTATTACTATTATTAATATTTTTATTTGGTTGATGGATACATTTTGTTGCATTGGAAACTCTAGGTAACTCTCTTTTCTGTTGGATAATTATTACTGCAAAACAAAGGCGGTAAGTATAAATAATAAGGAAAAATAAATAAATATTGTGCTATGGAGAATCACTGTCTTAGAAGTAATTTCGCCTTTATCGATGTAATTGAAAAACATAGTATTTCTAAATTCGTACACTTGATTGAGGAAGGTAGAACATAATTGATATTATCCTTTTTAAGTTTACAGAAATAAGATAAAAAATAATTTTAAAGGAGAACGGTAGCATTAGTTGCACATACCATATACAACGTTATAACTACATGTGTAACTTACTTTATTTGTTGGCATGTTTTGACATATGTATTTTAATTATTTACTTAACTCTTTTTGAGGATTTTGAGTAATAAATATTGTTATTACTATTTCAGAAGAAATTTAATCAAGCAACGACAATTTTCAAGAGTCCCAGAATGATATAATTAGATTATTTAAAGATATATTTATACTATTTAATTTGAGATAAATTTCAAAGATTGATTCTTAATCAAACTTGCTCATTTTCAAAGTACTACCACACCTGTTCAAAGACTTATGTTATGACTTCTTGATGAATATAAGAGAAAACTTATTTGTTCAATGTGAAGAACATGGTTTTAGTTCAATTACTTCATAAGCAAATTATTATTCATATTTAATTTGTGACTAAGTTTTTAAGGAGAAATTTTTATGGAAAAAGTAATTTAGTTGATGTATAAGAATGAAGTTGTAATTAAGTGAATGAGTTGAAGCTAAATCGCATCTTGTACGGTTTATTCATAGTGAGTTACTATTTGAGTAAAACTCGTGAACATAAGAAGATCTTTTGAATTGTGTAACCAACTCCGATGTCCATCTCTATTTATATATATATATTTCAATTGTTTATCTAGCTACAACTTAATGATAATTTTAGTTCAAGAATTATAATATATTTTTTATCATGAAGCCTACTAACGAAGACTTGTGATTCATGAAATAGTCTTGAGAAATGTATCCACACCTTTCCTTCCATCAACTCCGAGTAAAGGCGTCAGCAAATCGCTAAGGGCATAGGCAGATGCTTTGGCTCCTCAAATTATATTTTAAATTTCTACTTTCACGCAATCCATTAGTGTTCACGATGTCTCTTTTATCATTGGTGAGGCCGGTACATTTATTAGGAAAAAGAAAACGACATCGTTGCGGTATGCAATGGATAACCAATAAGAAGCCGACACGACAAGCAACCAAAACCCCCCAGTTGGGTTTTAAGGAACGCAGACTCAAGCCCTGCCCTTTAGCGTTTTCCTTCCATTGCAGAGCCGAAGACCTCAAATCCATTCAAAAAATAATAATAATAAAAATGGAGGGAATCTCGTACCAGCGATTCCCTAAGGTTAAAATCCGAGAGCTGAAGGATGACTACGCTAAATTTGAGCTTCGCGATACCGATGCCTCCATGGCCAATGCCCTCCGCCGCGTCATGATCTCCGAGGTCCCCACCATCGCTATTGACCTCGTCGAAATCGAAGTCAACTCCTCCGTCCTTAACGACGAGTTCATTGCCCATCGCCTCGGCCTCATCCCTCTCACCAGCGAACGCGCCATGTCTATGCGCTTCTCCCGTGACTGTGACGCTTGCGACGGTGACGGTCAGTGCGAGTTCTGCTCCGTTGAGTTCCATCTTCGCGCCAAATGCATTTCCGATCAAACCCTCGACGTTACCAGCAAGGATCTCTATAGTTCCGACCATACTGTTGTTCCCGTCGATTTCACCGATAACGCTGGCTACGATTCCACTGAGCCTAGGTACTTAGGGTTAAATTTGTAAATTACTCCTGATTTGTTTTTAAAATTGCATTACGGCTTTAGGATTCAACGTTCGTACAACTGAAATTGTTTCTTTTCAGAGGGATTATTATTGTGAAGTTACGGCGAGGGCAAGAACTGAGGCTGAGGGCAATTGCGAGGAAAGGGATAGGGAAAGATCACGCCAAATGGTCACCTGCTGCGACGGTGACTTTTATGTATGAACCTGAGATTCATATCAATGAAGATTTGATGGAAAGCTTGACGCTTGAAGAGAAGCTAAGCTTTGTTGAGAGCAGTCCAACTAAAGTCTTTGACATTGACCCAAATACCCAACAGGTATGCTATGCCTTTACTTTCTACATCATTACATCTATTCTAACAAAGAAATTGTTTGGGATTAAGCTTTGGGTTGTGTTCGCTATCACTAGAGCTTCTGGATTGTTAAAGCAATTGCTGGTTTTGATTAATTACATCTGTGATCTGTCCGATAGGAGGATTGAATTGCTTTGCACGTCATCAAGGTCTTTCCTTTAAGAGTTTCTAGTCTGCTTGAGCTTAAAGTGTGTATGTGTTTTAGTAGCATTTTGATTTTAATGTTTCTTACAAAAGTTCCTCTTATGTGCCTTTTACTTTTGTGAATCATGAGGATATTGATGGAACTTGAGCTTCAGTTTAGGTTTCTGGATTGGAGTGTTTCTCCTTGTATTAGGGCCGTTAATACCACCCTGTGTTTATCTCAAAGCTAAAGATGCAAGGTGTCAAACTACATTTCTTTCTGCTTTCATTTAAATGGGGCCTGCTTGCTACTGCTGCCATTACTGTGTTGAAAACCTTGTTTCTATAGGAAGTCTTCAATGATGCTGTAATGTTGTTACTGACTATTATGCCAGTGAGTGTTGAAGCATTTTGGAATTAGTTCGTTTGATTAGTGCTTTTTTCCCCCCTCATATTTTGTGTAGATAGCTGTTCTGACTTGCTTGAGCATCATATGTTTCATGTATGTTGAGTGCATTGTTTCAGTCCCTATATTGTGAGCCAAAAATTGGAGGTTATGCTATTTCACTGCTGCTGCTGTTGGCGCTGCTAACTATGAATTCTATTTTTATCTTGAAAACAGGTTGTGGTGGTTGATCCAGAGGCGTATACCTATGACGATGAGGTGCTAAAGAAAGCTGAAGCTATGGGCAAGCCAGGTCTTGTGGAGATATATGCCAAAGAAGACAGTTTCATCTTTACAGTTGAATCCACTGGTGCGATCAAAGCTTCTCAGTTGGTTCTTAATGCTATAGAAATCCTGAAACAGAAGCTGGATGCAGTTCGCCTGTCTGAGGATACTGTGGAAGCTGATGATCAGTTTGGTGAACTAGGTGCCCATATGCGAGGAGGATGATCTGCTTGTAATTAAGAACTAGCCATTGACATTTGTAGGTTTCAGAAAAGGCGTGTTTACATCTAACTTACTTTTGTTTAAAACTCTCGAGATATTTTGGGTAGAACAGACTACTTGTTTTCCTTGATGAAAATTGTCAATTATATGCCATCTGTTTTAAACTTAAAAGCCAGCAAAGCATGGACTGACAAATGATTTAGCCTGTAGCTTATTACTTTATCCAAACTATCAGCCTTTGTATTTATGTTTCTGCTTTGTTGTTTCTTCCCACCAGTGATTCATCAGTGAGCTTTTAGCTGGTAGAAATGTATGGTAGCATTTCGCTTTTCGCCTCTATTGTATGTCGAGATTAAGTTTCCCTTTGGCTTCGTCAAGTTGTCATCTAGGTTTAAAAATGGTGACTACAGCTACAGTAGAAACTAATGTGGTTACAACTTTATTACTCCATTCTTATTTTGCTTCTCTACTCGAGCCTTTATTGAAGTTTTCAAAACTAAATTATGGTCAAACTGATCAAACCATCAATTTTTGGTTCAATGAGTTTGTCCATTTTTAATCACCAGTTCAATTAATTTTTTTCTTGGTTCAACTGATTTACAATTGATCTAATTTGGGCCGATACAGTTGAAACTAAAATTTACCTAATTTATGTAAATCTTGGCGGTCCAAGAATTCTCTTATCAACTTAAACATGAAACAAGCCAAAATAATACAATGACACGTTTAATCATCTTCTTCCTTGGCACGAATGTTTAGAACTCGGATTGAGTGTTTTCTAATTCCAATTACTACTGTTTTTGTTACTTGCTAATCCCATTAACTGTGATTCACATTTAAATGGAATGTTTATTCTGACAGAAATGTAATAGTTTTTTTAAATTTACAACATAAAGAAGGCAGAACCAGATTCTGATGATGATACAAGATACAAATGAAGCGAATATGATTTGCTATAACATGGCCGACGCGTATAACTTGCAAACCAGTTTTATGTACAGAAGAAGTGGCATCTGTTGTGTTCTGCTCCGGTTTAGTCACTTTCATAGTCCTCATCATCTCCAAAGCTGAAAACAGATGCATCAGCCGCCATTGCCCTGAATTCACTTTCTGAGCTCGAAACTTGAACACCTGCAGCAGGAGGAGCTGCAGCTGCAGCTGCAGCATCTTTTCTTGGCTCACTAGTACCATGCCTCGGTTGGGAGCTTGCATTTCCTAAAGAAACTTGCCCGGTAGAATGCACCAAACTTGCAACTTGATCTGATTTGTCATTTGTTTCAGGTCTGGAGGCTGCTGAATTAAGAGCTATTCCCTCTGCAGATGTTGTCTTATTCTGCCTGCTCTTCGATGAACCAGATTCTTCTGCCTCACCGTCTGAGAACACATCATCTTTGTCATTATGTCCTGGATCTTTATTTTCATTTGCTGGGGCTGCACCACCGTCAGTTGATGCAGCACCAGTCCCGGAGCTTTCATCAGGCTTATTGGTAGTAGTTTCAGTCTGGGGCGTGGTTGGAACAGTACCATTATAATCTACTAGCACAACCTCAACCTGGAAACCAGGGGACGGCAATTTCCTCTGCATATTAACAAAAGGAAGCTCATAACATCAGAGAAGAAATTATTTGGGCCAGAAAGAAAGAAACGAAGATCCAAGACAACATGGAACATCACAATACATTTCATGGTTTACCTTGTCAAACCAATCAAGCTCACTGGTATTCAGAACTTTTCTGTTTTCTATCATTGTTGTGTTTAACCAACTGATAAATCAAAAGGGGCAGAATCACAAGATGATTAGTTACAAAATAGTAAAACCTGAAACTACTTTTACAGGGATGAGGGCTAACAACATACCAGTAGAAATCTCCTTGGCGATCATGAAAATGAACTTTGAAGTCCCCAGCCAACTGAGTTAGACCAGGCTCCCCAGGCAAAGCAAAGACCATAACTCCTTTCTTCGGTGCGCTAAACCAAAAATCTTCAGGCTGTGAAGAACATGTACGTGAACATTATTTCAAATTGGTATTCTGATGCTCGGACTTTCAAATGGCATTTTTTAAAACATATTGGTGGTGGTTATAATCATGTTGTACATATCGGACCAGACCAACTTGTTCAACCATTGAACTGGGAAATAGTTGCTCCAATCGTTTAACTATATAAGTTGAACAAAATATATATATAACCGGCCAAACCAGTAATAACCGGAAAAAAAACTGGTAAAAAAAAAAAAGAAATAGATTTTTTAACAAAAAAATTTCGGTTTTTTCATCATATTTTGGTCCATTTTCATGGTTTTTTTTTTTTTTTTTGTAAATAAAATTCTTCCTAATTTTTACGATTTTTTTAGTATTTTTCCCTTTTCGAATATTTTATGAATTTATATATTTTAATGGCTTTCCTTAATTATTACGAATTTATATATATTTTAATATTTCCTGAGATGGTTGAACCACCCAATTGAACCAAAAATAAAATACCTAACTGGTGTGACCTCCAGTTTGGCATTTACCATGATTATAATAATTATAAAAAACAATCAAACAGATTACAGACATACCGAGAGATCCTTGGTGCGCGGATGCTTCTTTGTTGAGAAGAGAACACCTGTACACAGGAGTATTGAAGTTCATGATTTAATCTAGGGTGATAGCTAAGATAGCATTAAATGACAATAAAATGGCTGCATGTCACTTTCATCTGTTAATTTCCCCAAAAAAAGAACCATTGTACAGTATTCGTAACAAAAGATAAATAGCATCAAGAGTTAGGTTTGAACCTTAAAACATGAGTAAGCAAATTAATTCAACAATGAAATTATGAGATTACTTAGTCGCTATTGGGAAGATTCAAATACAACGTAGGAGTTTCAGACTATGGCTATGTATTTAAACACATTTATGCCAGCATTATACCATAAAACACCACCAGTACATAATAAACAAGAGTTTGAGATACTAGTGCCTGCCTGCACCATGAAGGTTGAACCAATTATCTTGTATTCAAACCTATAAGGCATTTGTCTATGTTGAGAACATCTAAAAAACCCATATGCAATGAGAAGTTCAGCATAAAACAATAAGAAAAAGCCTGCAATCAAATAAAGGAAATTGTTTGCAGAGACAAATAAGATATACCATTATGATCAGAGATAGTGATGGAGGGCCTGATCCAATGAGGGCAGCGATGGAGCCGGAACCCCCTAAGCATGCACCTGCATAAAAAGTGGATCAGCACTAAATGAAGACCAAATATGCAACATAAACATTCTATAGCCAGATAATACCTCCGCCCAGGCGGGTTTTCACCATTGAAGTATGTTAACGTGCGTTCGAAGTATTTGACATATCTCTACAATGCATGCAAAAAAGGAAATGCCAAAGATAAGATGAGATAAATAGCTTGCCAGAAACAAATCTTGAAAGTATAAATTTTATATCACTGAAAATCAGTTGCTCACAATTTGACTTGGCAGAACAAGCCCCTTTCCATCAACACATCTTTTCTGGTTGTAGTAGTCAATGGACTCTTCAGCAGTGGGGAAGAACTGCAGAAGGATAGCAATTAGCAAATAAGTTATATAAGAACATAATCATCCATTGTGACCAAGAAATGTGAAGCTACACCAAATTTACTAGCACTTCTTCAACACGTCCATTGAGTCAAACCTTCAAGTATAGAAGAAGGCTAGAGATCATCAACCCTGTCCTTGCCATTCCAGCTTTACAATGCACAACTACAACATTCTCAATGTCCTCCTTCAGCCATGAGTAAGCACTTCGACAGAAAGATATTATCAATTGAATTGGGGGGCAATTATGATCATCAAATGGGAAACTAGCCACCTGAAGAAAAGGTTTGGTATAAATGACATAAATAATAAGATGACTCAATTTCATTTCACACTCTGCTCATCTTACAGTAAGTTTTAACAGGCTGTATTTGCTGTTATACATGCATTGAGTGGGAAACAAAAGGTAAAGGTTTTCATCAAAGTCAAGGAGGAATTGACTAGTCCCGGGAATTATCCTCACCAATGACTGATTGTCATCATTGAGTAAAACACTCTTCTTAATCCTGTCCTAATGGATTCCATTGAAAAATTGTTTAACAAGAAAACTGGTGGCCAGTTTCATCGTTTTGAGATGAACTTATTTTTATATCTGATTTGTCCTACGGGTCCTACCATATGGGAAGTAAAATAATTTTCAAATACCAAAATAGGGTGATATAGTTATCTGGTTAAGAGATATAAAGGTTCTTCTATCAAAGCTGAACAAATAGGTGTGGAGCACAATGCCACCAAATAACCAAAATAATTTCAGAAATAAGCCTGGGAGAAGTATTAGAAGTAAACATATTCCCATAAGAGTTCCCATAACAAATAGCAGCATACCTTTCCTTCAAGTAGTGAAGCATCATATAGTCTTTCAGAGCAAAGGTTATATACTTTGTACTTGTCCTGCATATAGAAAGTCAATAGAGTTTAGCACCAAAAGCTGCAGTGGGGCTGGCCAAGGATGAAAACATAGTAACATACATATGAATTAGTGACAAAAAGGCCACTTCAATCCAAAATTTTCTTTTGAGTGGTACAGCCAAATATTCAGGAACAATGATTTTAACTGCTTCAGAAACCTCAACCGAAAGGTTCATACTGAAGAGAGGCAGACGTAAATTTTGAAAAAGGTACAGGCCAGAAAGTTGAACATAGACTTGTGAAGTTTTTATTTGAAGATAGACGATTGCCAAAGAAGGCATAGACAGAACAGAGTGAAGGCTGAGGAAAGTTCTCATGTTCAAAGAGAAGAAAATATATTAAAGAAGAGGCAAGAATAATCTCTCCCAACCACCAATCAAAATTTAATAAATCAGTATTTGAATGAGCCGCTCTGCAGCAAAGACAGCTTATCATCATTGCACACAATCCTGTAAGATGTTTAATATATCTCAAATACTGAAAAAATAACTAACACAAACTAGGGAAAAGAATTGTTTTTGTTCAACTTATGATGGCAGAACAACGAACTTGCCATCTATTTAGGAAATAAATGGTAAAGCCCCAACAAAGAAACATCACACAAATCAATATGTCTTAGTAAATTACTACAAGAAGCAATCATAAGACAAAATTAGATGGAAAAATTGTAAAAATAACATTAATCAGGGTAAATGCCAGAAAAGAAAAGAATAATGATGCATGGAGTGGTTAATTATATACTGCTAGAGATTTGATTACCTTGTGATATGTTTCAAAAAACTTGATCACTTCTTCCATGTGATTACGATAGAAACCCTGTATCACAATTATACATTTTTTAGTGCAGACATGAGAGGATAGTCAAATTCGACTACCGATTTATGTAGCTACCTCAACATATCCAAAAAACCCAGAGCTCAAGTCACCAGCAGGGAACCCCATAGCAATTATGTTCTCAGTGATGTATGTCATATCTAAGTCAAATCCTCCTTCCTGAAGTGAAGGTGCACAGGTAAAGTCACAAATATTGAGATTCAAATCAGAGTAAAAAACAACAGTTACTAAACATATCACACATGAAATTCTTTTATTTATTATTTAAAATATTGGAGAAAAAATGATATGGGAAAGAAGAGCATACAGCCCACCTGGTATCTCCGTTTGTTCTGTGAAACAACATGACGAGCCTTAACCTGTACAGCTTTTACTGCATTTTTAGATGAGTCCACTATACCTTTCGTAATTGTTCCAAGAAAACCAGGCTGTGTGGTTGCTGAAGCACCGTCAGAACTATCACTAGCAGGAGATTTTGGAGACGAACGCAGTCCAAACCCACTAGTAAATCGTGAAAAAGTTGATTTTCCAGCATTTCCTGTTGGTGAGTTCTCTTGCGAGGTAGCAAATGGCTGAGGAATTTTTAAATTTTTGGCCCATGATGACAGCTTGGATGGTGCATCAAGAGTAGGATTAGTAGATCCTGAATCTGTGATAGCAGGAGTTTGTACCTCAGAAACTTTAGCAGGAGGCGAACTTGGCTTGTCAGCAGGTACATTATCCATTCTGCCGTTCGAGAGGTCTAAATAATAATTGAAGGTCAAGAGTTAAAAGACCCAGCATATAAGACACCAGTTTATAGTAATTACAACTGCAAGCATAATGTAGAATTTCAGCTAATAAATACTAAATGCTATAAGAAACATAGACTTCTTGTCTTCCTACATTTAAGTAAACGAAAATCACAATTTGCTACATACCCAAATTCATTTGACTTATTGCCCCAAAGCAAATATAAAATGGGATGAAAATGCTGACCTAAGCAGATAGTCAGGTGAATCTTCTAGTTTTCTGTACTTTACATTCTTCCAAGTAATGCATGGCACATCAGTCTTTTCATGATCTTACAAAGCAAAAATAGTGCCAAAATAACATAATTGAAACAATGCAAGATATATCACCGATCACTCTAGGAGATACTTTTAATCTATGCATTTATTTCCAGAAGAAATTTCAGCTGTTCATTACTAACAAGTAAGAAAAGGTTGTGAGTTGCAGCATGCTAGGCAAGCAACCGTTCATACAGAAAAATAATGTACAAGAACAACTATTACAACTGTTTCAAATGCGAGATTAACAAATTATCAGCTTCTCACTCTGATTACTTGCTAATTAACAAACAATAGTTACTGATTGTTCACTCCAAAGATCAAAAGAACATATTCATTTGCTCTTCAAGTACATTAAAGTCTTCAGCATCTAATAAAAAAAAAAAACTTCAGAAACCCTAAACAGTTGAAAAGCAAAAACTAAAGGTGAAATAACATGAAATCATCGACTCTTCCAAAAGATTTGATTAAAGAGATTAAGATCAACGGCAATTATCTTACCTCGTATTGAGACTACGGAATCACTTTAGTAGGGGATTGCAAAAAAAAAAAAATTTAAAAAAAGGACTTAGGGTTTCAAAATTGAACACGGCGATGGAGAGAGAGAAGGGACCGAGGAGGGAGGAGTGGCATTTGGTATTTTTCAAGGTTCTTTATTGCGTCAGTTCACGCGCTCTCCGAGGCCAACGAATGTGGACCGCGGATTTGGTAGAAATTGTATTAAAGCTTGAAATTGGACGGTGCGTGATTTGTTTCACAATTACTGAATAAACTGTATTAGTTCCTACAATGAGATATGGTCTCTTAAGATTCTTTTATATGGCCCCATACTTTATCTTCTTGGTCAATATATGGCCCCATGCCATATGATGAATATTCATATATTTAATCTTATAATTTTATTAGGATAAACTCAATTGTTACCTCTTATCTTATCTTAAAAATTCTTCTGCCCCCAACAAAGAAAATCTAGATTTGATAATATAAAAGTATCTATCTTCCATCTGTTTTTCTCATCTTTTTCACTTCGTATTATAAAACCACCCTAATTGTTTATAATTTATTTATTGTTTAGAGAAAAAGTATATTGCTTATAAATGCGATTTTTTTGCATTGTTTTATTTTATATTCATATAATATATTATTATGCAGAATTCGGATAAATTTTGTTAGTTTAGTCTATTATCATCTCTATTATGGCGGTTGGGTTAATAGATTATCAATCACTAAAATTCATAACTTAATCGACTTAATATATATTTATTAGTAAAATTACATAAAAAATCACTAAATTATTAGTATGTTTATGTTTTAACCACTCGACTTTAAAAAGTTTCAAAATGGTCACTAAATTATTTCAACTTTCAACGTCACAAATTTACAAACCACAGTCCAAACAGCTTCTCTCCCTTATTTGTCCATTGTTGTTTTTGTTGGCTTTTCTTCTTCATTTGCTTCTCAAGCAATAACAAATTTGTCTTTGTCGTGGTTCATCGTTTGGTACTTGTAGCTGGACCTTGCTTCAATAGTTTTACTCCCAGTGGATTGTCCTTGCTCTGTTTCATTAGCAAAATTACTAAATAACGTGAGGAAAACGATTATAGGCTTTAAGACGTTCTAATATTGATATCAATATATCGACATTTACATCTGAGTCCGAGTATTATAATATAAATGCAATTGTAATTACCATTAGGCAGGTTCTAGCTGTAAGGCCGCAGATGGGGTAATTCAGAGGGCAGCAACTATAGTGATCATCACAGCATTCAATTGCGCAGGAGCCCCACACAAAGCAGTATTTACTAAGGCATACAAGCAATACTGCAGAGCACGTGTAGTATTCATCACAAACCGTCGAGGGCTTGACGGGTGAAGGTGCAGAGAGCGCTGGCTTAGGGAGGTTCTATCCTTTCTTGATGGGGTACGACGCCATCATTGCAATGCCACACTTTCCATTGGAATGGCCAACCACATTAATTTCCATCCTGATGTATCCATTCTCTCCCCAGTTTGAACCCCACGAATTCCTCACTCTCCAGTAATCCACACCATTTTCCGTGCCATATCCCACGATAACAACACCATGGTCTAGGTCTGTTTTGCAGTCACCAGAGAATACACCCTGAAAACACACCAAAAAAGTGCAGTGTTTTTTTTATATAAGCTTGAACACTCAACAGTAACGGGACAAGCACTAGTTAACAATAATTGTTTCAACTATTTACCGATTGGTAGAGCTGGAAGGCCCTGCCACCAGCTTCAATGCCAACACTACTGATCGATTTGCCACAGCCTTTTTCAATGAATTCTCATCGTTTTCAGGGACATCTTCATATCCATCTATGGAAACAAGACGTCCATTTTTCTGAAAGGATGAACAGAAACTAGAAGAGATTAACCAATCTGAACGAAGAACACCACGAGACACCAGCATAAAAGTGTCTCATTTGAAGTTGAAAAATATGTAAATTCTCAGAAGCACGGTAAGGGTAATCCTCTTCTGTGTCGATGCCACCATTTTTAATGAAGAATTCAAAGGCACTATCCATGAGACCTCCATTGCATCCTTCGTTATACAATGTATCGCAGTCCACTAGTTCCTGCTCCGACAATGAGATGAGATCATCAGTTACAATCTTGCTTATCCCTTCCACTGCAGCAACAGTTAAGAATCCTAGTAACTCCTTTCATTCAAAATAAAAAATTAATCATTCAAACATGGAGAACATAGCAATGTAACAAATCAGCAACAACAATGCCAAAAAAGATACATTACCACATTGGCCCTGATCTTGTGGGATGACGACACCTTTCTCCTTCCAATCTACAAAATCAAGTAATCATCACCAACCTTAAATGTGTACCTACGACTCTTGTTCTTCCCTGTAAGCATATGTGGTTGGGTTTTTCGATTACTCTTGATACCTAAATACATAGCCTTGCATTCTTTGTTGGTCAAATCTGCAAACCTGTTAAGACCAACCTTAGACGTATGGTTAATTGAGTTATGTTATAACGATCCGATAATAGAGGGTGATGAAAAGTGAGATTCGGGATTCTGTTACCGTAAAACGAACCCGTAAATATTTCTATTAAATATTTACGAGATTAGTTAGTAGTGGATTAGATTTTGGTTAAGCAAATTTCGTGAAACTAAGAGTTGTTAAGGTACAGGAACTAAATTGAGTACGAGTTAAAAGTTAAATTATAAATTGAAATAAACTAAAAGGACTAAAATAGCAAATAAGCATTTATTTAGTGTGGTGGACGGCATTAATAGTGTATGTTGTCTATATTACTTAATATATATATATGTATGTTAAAATAAATAAATGGAATAAAATGTGTGTAAATTATATTATATATAGAAACATAATAAAAGAAATAGTAGGAAAGTGGAAAGAAAGATGATTGCATGCAAATTAGAAAAGAAAGAAAAGAAGAAGATAACCAACGGAGGTTCAAGCTCAAATTGGTTAGTGCAATTTAGTCCATTTTCTTGTAAATTTTATGTTTTTAGAATTTTGGTACCTAGGGCTTCTCAACCCATGTTGTAATTTTTAGTATTGTTCAAGATTTTGGATATTAACATTGTTGAATAGTTTTCAGTATTAGGGATTAAATAAATAGATTTTTAAGTTAGAAATGGAAAATGACTAAATTGTGAAATAAATTGTTGATTTTGAGCAACAGGGACTAAATTGAGAAAAAATTGAAATTAAGGGGTCGAATTGAAAAAGAGGGAGCTAAATTTAGTTTAGAGTGAAATTAGTATAAAAATATAAAGTTAAATGTGAAGGTTAAAAACTAGTCTAGGTTTAGGGACTAAATTGAAGAATAAGCAAAATATAGTGTGAAAATTGAAATTTAATGTGAAATTAAGTTGTGCAATATTAATGTATTTTAATTATTTTATTCCGTAGCTAATGTCGTATCGGAATCCTCGAGGAAAAAGGGGAAGGATAAAATCGACGTCGAATAGCTCGAAATTCACAGTTTGTGTTTCTATAATCCGAACTCTAGTAAATTGTTGCATTTTGAACTATTGTGCATGGTACAACATGAGGTGAGAACTTTTGAACATTGGACTAAAATAAATCAAATGATGATTAAAATGACTCGATTATGAATATCGTGAAATATGGTGTTTTATGACTGTTGAATTGAGTATATGTGTATTGAGAAAATGTGATTATTATCAAATTGAATATATGCTTATATGTGATGATATACAATCATGAAATTGAGACATTGGTTGAATTGAAAGTAAAGTGAACCCTATTAACTATTTCAGGCTAAGTCAGATATAGATGGCATGCCATAATATAGGAAGAGTTCAAAGATTTCTTCGACCTCGAGTCGATGAGGCACTGGGTGCCAATTTGCTTCGAATAAACCAATGAGACACTGGGTGTCAATTTATATACCGCTGGGCCCAGTTATTACTTCGGATTTATCCGATGAGGCACTGGGTGTCAAACTGGTGTGTTGGTTAGATTCGTGTATCCGTTCGAGTTCGAGTCATGTTAATAGGGGGAAAGTTAAATAATAAAATATGTGATTGATATTGAAATGGTAAAGATAAGAAATGAATACGATATGAGAAAATATTGAAATGACAAAAATAAGAAATGAATATGAGATGAGGAATGTAATATGAAATGATGAAATGAGATGTGAAACTTGAAATGAATTCAAATACTGATCAAAGAGAGGAATCATGCCATTGTATGAGTTGAAATATTCAAATGCTATATGAAATGCCTTTGATATATATATATATATATATATGAATATGTGGAATTTAGAGGATGTAATAAAGAATGAGAAATTTCGTATTATTGATTCAAAACATAAGTGCATAATATTTCTTGTTGCATTCTCACATTTTGATTACTCATATTAAGTTAAATTGTTCGGGTTATAGAAATACCACTGAGTTATACTTAGCGTGCGGTTTTGATTTCCGTTCACAAGCTAGGTACTTTTTGACTTATCTCCTACTCAACATCAAAACAAGAAATCCTGAGCTCAAGTGTGGTGATATCTTATTTTGTAACAGCATGTACTTAGGAAGTCTTGATTGATAGTTGGTTTGTTAATGTGATGTTATTTTGGTTTAAGGTGAATTGATGGTCCCTTGTATATATAGTTGTGGTTTAAGCTATGTTTTGGTATGTAGTTTAGTTAATGTTTTTGTATGTGTATTAGTTTTAAAGCTTGATATCTTACGTAGCTAGATGTTAGTTCAATATTGGCAAATTTGGTATGGATGAAAGTCTTGAATGATTGATGCATTGTTGAAATGTTTGAATATATGAAATGTGGTACCAATGAGGGTACATT
This sequence comes from Gossypium anomalum, assembly GCA_025698475.1. NCBI lineage: Eukaryota > Viridiplantae > Streptophyta > Magnoliopsida > Malvales > Malvaceae > Gossypium > Gossypium anomalum. The sequence goes on along the minus strand of CM046967.1, from coordinate 85,278,253 downwards.
GGTTAGGCATATTAGGTGATGGTTTTGGTATATTTTGAGCATATTTAATCATGTTTTGAGAAGGTTAAATGATTGGTAATTGAGTGTCTTAGTGTCCAAGTAAGTAGGAAATGGTAAACTTGAGTTTTAAGGTACATTTTGGTGCACATGGTCTGCCACACGGCCGTGTGTTACACACTAGCGTGTGACCCAAGTTAGTGAGTTACACGGGCTGGGACATAGCCGTGTGTCCCAACTTCGAGAGTCACACGGCCTGGGGCATTCAACACGTCTTGACCACATGACTGTGTCTTCCTTATTTTTAGAAATTTCTGAAAAAGACCCTAAACTTTTAAAATTATTTCAAATTAGTCCCTGCATATTTTTAAACTATGTTTAGGGTCTTGTAGACTCAAAATAGGGGATGTAAGAGTAATTTTTACCCTGGATTAGGATGGATTAGCAAATCTAAATTAAGTGCATTCTACTAACATCATCGAATAGAAAAAAATAGTTGGAGTATAGACCAATACTCTGATGCTAATAATTGGAATAGTCTTGTTATGTGACCAACTTCTAGCATTCAAGAAAGGATAAATAGTGATAAGAGTGTAGACAGTGGAAGACCAAGTTTAGCATTGCATAGCATGACTCGTTATTCAATGGTATAAAATTCCAGTATGAAAGTATTAGATTGTTGTGACCTGCCCCTATATATTATAATGTTAATGGCTAATGATAAGGGTGATAATTTCTTGTTGGTGTTAACAAGTAAAAGCTCCAAGCTTACATCCAAGTGGATCTTGATTTTAGGGTGTTCTTTTCACATGTATCCTGACAGGGACTGGTTTTCCACATATAGTTCAGTTGAAGGTGAAGTTGTGTGCATGGGTAATGGTTCACCCAGAAAGGTAACCGGTGTTGGTACTATTCAGATTAGGATGCACGACGAGATAATTAGGATATCGTCAGATGTTAGGCATGTGCCTGACTTAAATAAAAATCTCATCTCCTTGGAAATTTTAGACTTGAAGGGCTATAGAGTTAACATCGAGTCGAACAACATTAAGGTATCATGTGGGGCTCTCATTTTGATGAAAGGTAATAAGATTGACAGTCTTTATGTTCTAGAAGGATCAACGGTGACCGGTGAAATAGGGCATCCCTTGTTTGTTAAGGAATCGAAGTTGACTCGTTTGAAGTAGAGACAACTTGGTCATAAGAAGGAAAAAGTATGACCATTTCATATAAGAGAGGTTCTCTTTTGCGTGCAGGTTTTAAAAAGATACGGCACTGCGTTCATGGAAATCAGACCCGGGTCAGTTTTGATTTAGCAATGCACAAGTCGAAGCCTAGAAGTCTTTCAGCTTCTAAGAACAACTTTGACTCAGTTAATGTCCTGTATAGTTCGAGATAAGCCCATGGCAGACTTTGGCAAAGAAGACGTTGTGGAAATACAAGTCAAGGTAGAGATTTGTGGAGTTATACCTCGTATTTTTTAGCTTTTTTTCTCCTAATTAAACTCTGTTTTTAGTTTCCCACTTAAACTCTGATTAGTGTAGGTTATTTTAATATTAGTTTCCCATTTAAACTTTGATTAATGTAGGTTATTTTAATATTATTTTACCTACAAATTTAGCTTATAAATATGCCCTTTTTCCACCATAGAAAAATAACTCATTACACATTTAGGTATTAACTTTTACAAGCTTTCAGAGAATTTTGTATTTACGTTTTAAGGGTTCTTATTTCAAGTTTCGAGGTTTAGTTTTATCTCCATCTTTTGTACTCTTCGTTTATGTCAGTTTAGTGAAATTACCTTTACCCGTGGTTTTTTTATCTTTTTTGGAGGGGTTTTTCCACGTAAAATATTTGTGTTTGATCTTTTCAATTTCTTTATTATTTTACTTGTTCGTTGCTTAAATTGGAATTATCTTTAAAGATCTTTAAACAATTTTCCTTCTCTCCGAAGGCATAGTAAACCTTGCTATGTTTCACCAGCTAGGTTTCATACATTTCCCTTATCTGAGCCTCGATTCTTTGCCATTGTTGTCCACCATGTCTAAGAATATAGTCAATTATGGACAAGTCCAACACAGATGATAGGGTTATTAGAAAAAAATGAAAAAAAACTACAAGAAAGTTTATGGAGAAGAGCCATGGTTGGGGTTAGGGTTTGGGTTGAAGTAGAGGTGTGCATGGGCCGGGCGGCCCGGCCCGGCCCGAAGTCCCGCCCAAAAAATGGGAGGGTTTGGGTAAAAATATAGGCCCGAAAAATGGGCTTGGGCAAAAAAGAGGCCCGTTTAGAAAGCGGGCGGGCCTCGAGCAAGATTTTTTAGTTCAGGGCGCTGCTTCTGCCTAACCGATTTTAATATTAAATTATTTTTAAATTTTTTTATTTTAAATTTTAAGTAACTTTAGTTTTTTTATTGTTTTTAATGTTATTTTGATATTGTAAAATTTTTGTTATTAATATAATTTAGTTCTTAATTTAGTTCTAATTTGTTTCAATTTTTAATTTTAATATAATTATTTTTATTATATTTTTAATTTATATATTATTTTAAGAATTATTTTAGTCCCATTTTTTTAATATTTGTTTTTATGTTTTAAATGCATTTGGTTTATTATATTTTAAAGTTTTTATTTAATAAAAAAGTAAAAAAATATTAATATGGTCGGTAGGCAAGGCCGCAGCTCGAGCCTATCATTTTTTTCTCGGGCGGGCTTGGACAAAATTCTAGGCCCATATTTCGGGCCGGGCGGGCCGGGCCTTGAAAAAACAAAGCCGAATTTTTTTATGGCCTGCCCGCCCTACCATGCACACCTCTAGGTTGAAGTAGATGAGGGTTATTTATAATCTATATATGAGAAAATAGTGGAAAGAAATAGAAGGAAATTGTGTTGAAAATGGAGTATTGAGTTTTGTATCTATCATGATTTGGCAGTAGCACAACGTTATCCACCCACTAGAGGTGTCCATGGGCCGAGTCGGGCCGGGTTTAGGTAAGGTTTGGGCCGGGTCCAACTGAAATTTTAGGCTCGACTGGTATGCCCGACCTGAAAAACGAGTTGATATTTTTGTCCAAACCTGACCTATATTATATATGCTTAACTCGGGTCCGATCCGACCCATTTTTAAAAAATATTTTATTACATAAAATAAATTTAAAAAACAATACATCAAATAAGCTAGAAAATTAAAGTAAATAATTCCCAAAAATTATTAAATTGTATTAACAAATATTAAAAATTGGATGAAAACTTATTAAAAAGAGGCAAAATGAGTTACCACAAAGGCATCTAAGTAACAAAAAAAAAAAAAACATAATTAATGTAGTTCAAATATTCAATAGAAGCATCTAAGCATAATACGATAATTGATGTAAATGAGTTACCACAAAGGCATCTATGTAAAGAAAACATAATTGATGTAGTTCAAATGTTCAATACGAGCATCTAAGCATAATATCATAATCGATGCAAATGAGTAAGCACAAAGGATTTAAGTAAAAAAAAAAACATAATTAATGCAATTCAAATGTTTAATACAAGCATCTAAGCATGATACCATGATTGATGCAGTTCAATACAAGCATCAACCAAATAATTTTTTTTCAATTTGGAAATAAAGTTGGAAATTAGCTACTGAAAAAAAAGGAAAAATTATATAATTTTATGAATTAATAAAAAGACTGTGGAAATAAATAAATAAATAAAGATAAACAATGACCGAAAGTGTTTAAATGTGAGTTGAATCGTGATATTCTTAACAGTATTGATAATGATACAAAAAGTATTTTCACTATATTTGAATTTTAAAAATAATGTTTTTATGATAATGAGAGACAAATGAGCAGCGACAAAGTTGCAGAAGGCAGAGAAGTGAAAACCAACAGCAATGACTGGCGAAGAAGCAAGAAGCGAAAACAATAAAAGGAAAAGAAGCAGCAATGACGACAGTGGCGAAAAAACAAGTGAAAAGCAGCAGAAGGAGGAGAAGTAAGAAACAAGCAAAAAGAAGCAAGAAGCAACAAAAAATTTAAGGATTAGGGATTAGGGGAAAATAATGATTGGAAAGGTAAAGGGGAATATCGGGACTGGGTCTATTGGGAAGTGGGAATAAAGGTAAAAATTTCAGGTTATTAAAATAAGTCGGATCTAGGCTAAAAAATTATTACCCAAAGCCTGACTCATTTTTAAAACGAGTCTATAATTTTTTTCCAAACTTTCTCATGGACATGAATAAATCTACCACCCACCCATGGATAGATCTACCACCCACCCATGACCACCTACATTATGAAAGCGCTTTTTTCGTATTATTATACTTGGATAAGGTTTCATTCATTGCTTTCATTTAGGTATAGGCTTGATGTGGAAGCCATTATCCCATTTAGATGAAAACCAAAACTCGATTAACTATATTATTGTTGAAATAAATTTAATTAATTTTTATTTTGGTGCGGTGCAGAATTTGATTGTGTATATTAATTTTATAATTATTTAACATTAAGTTTTTTTTAACATCATTAATGAATGTACTCAAAAAATTATTAATAAATTGAGAAAATAATTTAATTACAAAATAATTTAAATATATATAACTAATTTAGAATATGTATATTAATGTTATTTAATCTTTAAAATATTTAATATTTAATATTAAAATAATACAAAAATTCATTATGGTTTGAATAATAATATAATTCAATATAATTTAAATAATATTATTAATATTTTTATAGGTTATTTATTTTATATATATTGGTAAATTAATTTATTTTAATGTTTTCATACAATATTGAAGATAGGGGATAGGGGAATTTGTTTTAATGTTAAAATTTGATATTTTATAATTATCTTTGGTAAATGCTATTAGTATATGTCCTTTTAAAACTATATTTTAAAATTAACAATTTTTTTAAGCAATATCACTGTAGGTTCTGATCATATCTATTTTTTGACACAATGCTTAGAATTACTTATAGCCCCTCCTCAACCTATAAATAAGAGGATAATGCACTTCAGCGCACTTGAACCCACGTCCTCCTACATTGGAAATAATGCCCATACCAATTGAACTAATACCCATTATATATTAAAAAAAACCCAATCAGCAAGAGATAATATATTTAAAATAAACTTTATATTTAATATATAAAAAATGCTAAAAATTAAATTTAAAGCATGAAATAACTTAAAAAATTAGAAGGCAATGTGAGTAAAAGAATAATTTATTATTTTGAAAATAAATACTTGAAATAGAGTGTATTATATGTTAAAAAATTGTAATGTCAACATGAACATTTTTTTTTAGCTCATTTGAATGTATTTTATTTATATGTAGAGAAAAGGATGAGAATATGGAATTAAGATGAATTACCCAATTTAGAGATAATATTGAAATTAATTAATATAATGATTATAATTATTAAAAGCTGTGAAATAATATATTAATTAGTTGATTTGCTCGAGAGGTTAAAGGTGTAGTCTCTAATATTATATAAAAAGTAGATATAAAGTTTTTTAATATTTTAAATTTTGTATATTTAATTATAAATGAGATAATATTATAAAATTAACAGTACGTTTGATTGGCTGTAATAGCCAACTGGTTCCATGTCTATTTTGAGAGCAATTGTTCTCCATTAGTTTGGCTGGCTGAATGCCCCTGAATAGCTATTTCAAGCAAGTCAGAATATAACCAAAACCCAAAAGGGAAAAGAAAAAATGGTAATAACAAAAATCATTCAACACATCCCCACGAGGGAAACTTGCAGGAAATTGAAGAGAAACTTGATTGAGTTAATTCACATTCATTGCAGATGGAAGTTCTTTAAATTTCTGGGTATTCGATTGGTGGTGGTGGATGGAAATGATGAGCATGGTGGTTGATGACCAGAAACTGAAAAAAGAATTTCTAATTTTCGGGGTTTTGAGGGAATGAGACACGAGAGAGAAGAGTGAACATCGGCAATTGATGGCAACATATGACAACATGCAATAAGAAATTTTCGACATGAAAGTAACAGATGACGGCAAAAAAGAGTGGTGAAAGCCACAAGTAAATTCTGTAGACCTGAACTTTTGTGATGAATTTTAGGGGGAAAAAAACTAAGATGGGAAAGAAAAAGAGGAGAATTGGATGATTCTTCTGGATTGATCACAATCGGGGTGGTGGCAGAGGCGATGACGATCGTTGCTAGAACCTTGACTTTAATAAAATGTTTTCTGCCAAACAATAAACATTCCATTTGAATTAAAAAAGGAAACTAGAGAAGATGATTTTCTAAAAACAAAGATGAACGGTTCATCTTTCAAAAGGAAAGAGAGAGTTTGAATTAAAAAAAAAAGGGAAACAAGATGATTTTCTGGAAAAAAGATTAATAGTTCATCTTTCAAAGTGAAAGGGAGAGAGAATTTGAGGGAGGGGAAAGGATTGTATGAAACAGTTACGCCATGTCATCTATGTCCCTTCCCAATCAATTAATGACATCTTAGCTAATTTTTACATGTCATTTACACCTCATTTAATTAGATTTTTTAATTATTTAATGACATGTCAGCTAATTTTTACATGACATCTCTGCCCTACTGTTATTATTTTCTTTTCGGCAACTGCTTTGCTACCTCTTCACGTCTTTCTGGAACCCTTGCTGCTATTATTTTTATCGGCAACTGCTTTGCTGCCTCTTCACGTATCTTTGCAACCCCTGCTGCTATTATATTTTTTTTTGGCAACTGCTTTGTTGCCTCTTCACGTCTCTCTGCAACCCCTACTGATTTGCTTTGTTTTTTTGGCGTGGCTGCTACAATTGATTTTACAGGTGAATTTTTTTTTCTATTATCTAAAATAGATTGGAGAGCAAGAAAGTCAATGCTAGTTCCTAACAATTAAATGAATAGGTTAAACTATTCTTGAGCAGAAAACAAAGCTCTAATCTTTAGGCAGCTTTTCATGTAATATAATATCATTAAATAGTTTTAGATAAAATTAGTGAATTCTAGCATTATGCTCAGCTGGATCAACATGTTAGGTTATTCAAGGCTGGTTGGGTGATTTAGTTTGAGATGTTAAGTATTTTCACTTAATTTTCATTTGTTTGAAATATAGTTCTATTTGGAATCTTTGAAATAAATGTGATTTTTAATAATAATGACTTAGTGTACTGAATTTTTTTTTATGATTTTCGAGTTGTGTTTTTATTAGATTTTAATTGTTCTTTTAAATTTTTTAACAATTTCTTGTATTATCATGATTTTTTATTATACATTAAAATTTATTCTTAGGTTTTCTTAATTTATAATTTTCATTTATGGAGACAAATCAAGATGAAATAGTTCATCTTGTCAAGAAAAAAGATAATTACGTTGAAGAGATAAAAGTGGGATTGAAAGTGCATTCCGAAGAAGAGGTTTATAATCTTTATAATCAGTTTGCTTTAAGGGGTTTAGTATTCGAAGAGGAAATAAGAGGCGAAGTATGACTGAACCTATAAGACAACATGAATTTTTATGCTCGAAATCTGGGTATCATGAACACGAAGATGTTGACAAAGTGGAAAAATTTAATCGTCTAGAGACAAGGACAGGCTGTTAAGCTAAAATTCGTTTTACAATAGAAAAAGGTGTTTGGGTTGTCTCTTACTTTAATGATTATTATAATCATCACTTAGCAACTTCAGAAGAAAGAATTAATTTAAGATCAGGAAGAAAAATTTTGGAAGGACATGGAGATGTTATTCGTTCAATGGTTGCTACAGGAATTAAACAAACAAGTTCATATTCGTTTCTCAGGAAGGAGATTGGGTTTGAAAATATTACATTTACCAAACGAGATTATCATAATTTCTTGCGAACTGAAAGAGAGAAACTGATTGAAGCAAGGGATGCACAGAGTATTATCAATTTTTTCAAATATAAGCAAGCTAAAGACCCTATGTTTTTCTATTCAATGCAAGTAGACCAGAATAATCGACTAGCTAATTTTTTTTTGGAGAGATGGAAGATCAAAATTAGATTATGATTGTTTTGGAGATGTTCTTGTGTTTGATAGCACGTATAGAATCAATAAGTATAATTTGGTTTGTGCTCCATTTGTTGGAATCAACAATCACTGGAATAATGTTTTGTTCGATTGCGCTTTTTTATCGGATGAAACCATTGAGTCATTTACTTGGCTATTTGAAACATTTTTAGAAGCCATGGGAAATCGACAACCGAAGAGTATTTTTACTAATCAAGATCAAGCAATGATGAAAGCAGTAGAGATTTTCCTCCCAGAATCTTCTCATAGATTATGCATGTGGCACATTTCAAATAATGCTAAACAACATCTTGCTAGTCATTTTGCCAATGCCGAGTTCAAAGCACAATTTAACAAATGCTTTGAATAAGATTACAGCTCTATTCCATTCCATTCAACAAAATAATAGCAGCAAGGGTTGCTAAGGGTACTTTGGTCATTTTAATTTTTTCTTTATGCTAATACAAATCTATTCCATTCAACTAAACTTAAGAATAAAGTTACAGCTCTATTCCAATTTATTCAACTAAATAATTGGATTATTAATTACAACTCTATTTCGTTAGAGTCCTATTCAATTCATCCCAACGTTCTAAGATCTTTATTTATAATGATGAAGGAAATGACAACTAAACCTGGAACTACAAATATGATATGCGTGACTCATGATTCATTTAACGGCGTCGGGAGCTGAGTTGTTGAATCAGATCATTCAAATCACGGAAGGATGAACCTCCTTCTTCAACAGCTCTTTTAGCCATTTCTCCTATTGCCTTGGCTCTGCTTCTCATTTCCTTTGCTTTTTCACCCACCATTATCTCCTTCACCGCCTTCTCTATCGTATCTCTTTTCACAAAATCCCCCACCACTTCTACCCATTTTTTCGTTCCAACTCCCACCCCAATCTTCAGAACCTCTGTCACCAGTTTTTCATTGTAGAACTGCTCCGCGAACACTGGCCACGTCACCATCGGCAAACCGGCTGAGACGCATTCCAGGGTTGAATTCCATCCGCAATGAGTCACAAAAGCTCCAACTGCTTCATGTTCAAGAATCAACACTTGTGGTGCCCATCCTCTTATAATAAGCCCCTTGCCTTCCGTTCTCTCCTCAAACCCTTCAGGCAACCAATCCTCTTCATTGTTGCTCTTTTCTTTCTTCACAACCCAAATGAAGTGCTGCCTTGTGGCTTCAATGGCGAAAGCTATCTCCGTTAACTGAGCAGCATTGAAATCGACTGCACTTCCAAAACATATGTAAACCACCGATTTGGGTTGTTTAGAATCAAGCCAGTTTAAACATTTTTGTTCATCGACCGATGGTTTCTTCCCTCTATCTACTTTATCTTCAATGGCCCTATTGCACAGTGAAACAGGGCCAACATGCCATGCCTTTCTTCCTAAAACGTTCCTGTAGTGATCGACATAAGCGGCTTCTAGCTCATAGAAACTGTTGACGATAAACCCATAGCTTTTCAGCTCTGCTTCTCTCCATTTTTTAACCGACCTGGTAAGTTCATCTTCTTCATTTTGTGTAAAAATAACAGCCATCTGATCTCTTGTGATTTTAATATCACCAGGAACGTTAGGAAACACAAAAGGTTCAGAACCTGATTTGACTTTCTTCTGTGGCTCATATACATTAACAGAATCTGATATACACAACGACAAGAAACTGCAACCATTAAATATCAACCTGGGGATGTCATACTTGTTTGCAATATCAGAGGCCCAAGTGAAAAACATATCGACGATCAAGCAATCTGGTTTACATTCTTGTATGAGCTGCTCAAAGGGTTGTTGAAACAGATCTGCGGCCTTGAAGAATTTGGCAATCATATCCAAGTTGACTCCTTGGGAACTTGGGACGGAATCAAGGTTTTCACAGCCCTCGGGCAATCCAGCTTCAACACAAGGAAAGTTGAGGACTTTGAGGTGGATATCGAAGCCTGAATTCTTGCTTCTTTCAATGGTGGTGGAGATGAAAGGAACATTGAGTGGAGTGGTGACGATGGTTGTCTTTACACCACTCATAGCGAACAGCTTGGTTATATCAACCATGGGTATCATATGGCCGTGCCCCATGAAAGGAAAGAACAAAACATGAAGCTTAGGATTCTCAGTCGCGTCAACATCCATATTCAGAACACAGAGAAAAGTCGGATTGTAAGAAACTGATGAAGAGATCAGACATGCGGATGGAACTTATGGAACTTTAGGTTCATCATCTTTTTCACTAAAATAAAGGGTAAACTACCCACTTTGTCCCCCAACTTTGACTCCTTGTAATTTAGTCACCTAACTTTTAAAGCGTTTTCATTTTGGTCACTAAAAAAATCTTTTTTAAGTATTGGTCGAGGTAAAAAAAATTAAGGATTAAAGTGAAAAAACGGTAAAACCTAAATAATGCATTAAAAATTTTCAAATTGTACTTGTTTATTATCCCATTCTTGAAAGTTCTAAATTTCTTTCCTTTTCAATATTTAAAATTTAAAATTTAAAACATCAAAATCAATTAAATAAATTATTGAAAAAAATTATCACTTGATAATTCAGTCGATTTGTTACTATAATATCAAAATTAATTAATTTAATCTCCTTATAAAATTTAATATTTAATATCATGTTTTCATATTATCCTTAATGAAATCAATTAATTAACTCGATTTTATTTTATGTTTTTTTTTTACCCCGACCAGTACTTTAAAAAGATTTTTTTTGTGACCAAAATGAAAGTGATCTGGAAATTGGGTAACCAAAATAAAAGTATGAACATGATGTGTACAATCAAATGCCATTAGAGGTTTAACGTTTAGGTGACTAAAATGAAAGCGTCCGAAAAATTAAGAGCCATTAGAGGTTTAACTTTTAGGTGACTAAAATGAAAGCCTCCTAAAAATTAAGTGACTAACTGAAAGTTTTACCCTAAAATGATCTACTTATGACAAAAAAAAGAAAAGAAAAAAGAAAGAGGTAAATGCTCAAATTGGAGCCCAAGCTTTTAGCTATTGATTAGATAATGATCAAATCTTTTAAAATGGGCATACAATAGTCTAAGTTTAAATGAATACTAAACTTTTAAAAATTGTCAAATAAGGGTTTATCTTTTTAGAAAGTGTTCAAATAAGGGATATATCTTTTCAGAAAAGCAATTTCTCAAATATCGTATATCAAATTTTAAATTATGTTCTGATTACTTTCTTTTTATTTCAATCAAATATCTAATTTAAGGTTTCTAAACACATCAATATTTACCTAATTTTTTCTAAAATATATTCCGAGCCCGCACTTATATAAAGATTAGTTTCTTATTTAACATTTAACATTTACGAGAAACCACTAAAAAGAAGGTGCATTTCTTACTATTTGTCGTTTCCATAACAAAATCTCTGCCCGTCCTGGCCCAAAGGAGAAAAAAAAAACATATCTTTGCCATCCACTCATATCTTTGTCCTTAGTGTCTTGTTAATATTTTATTTTTGACAGCTCAAGAAGAAGAGATAAGTTTAGTGTTTTTAGGGATGAAAATATAATTTTATAAATTACAAAGAGTTTAAATAAAAAGTTTTCTATTTTAATAGAGGTTGGACCTTACCTGTCCTCCAGATTCGCCCCGATCTAAGATTAATATTAAATTGACAATAATTAAGTTAGGTTTCAATGTCTTAATTTGTAGTTAATAACTTTTTAATTTAGATTAGGTCGAATGATTTAATACGCATTTAGTATTTTGTGTAATTAGATATTATAATGCTTTGATTATAAATATTAAATTCTTTTGAAAGTGTCTTAAAATCTTTTATGGAATTTTGCAAATCTGGAAACAATTTATATCTTTATTTTATGTTTTATTTTACGCATAAATTGGTTTCTTTATCTCTATATACGTATGTATGTATTAATTACTATATATTAAATTTATTTTTATCTTAAAAAAAATCAGTACTCTTCACAAATAATATTAAATAATATATTCTAAATACTATAAAATATGTACTATTTAAATATTATATTTTAATACTGTAAAATACTATCTTACCTTACTCCAGAATTTAATATTTCAAAAAATGCAATAAATTCTTGCTTTTTTGAATTATAGAATCAATTATCGATTTGTCTAAAATTAAGGTAATATTATTTAAATTTTGATTATTACATTTATTAAATCTTATTCTTTTATTTTATAGGACTCTTTTAATATGGTATTTTTTACTCAAAAGATAATTTCAAAAGATATCTAGTATATTTCATAAATATTTTAGGATTGTTTTTTCATAATTTTATTTGAATAATTTTTAAATCATAACTTAGTTATTATTTTTGAAAATTACACTGTATTATACTTAATTTTAAGTAGATGTGTGCATGGGCAGGGCTACCCGGCCCGGCCTGAAGGCTCGCCAGAAAAATGGGAAGGTTCGGGTAAAAATATAAGTCCAAAATATGGGTTTGGGAAAAAAACGAGGTCGCTTTAGAAAACGGACTGGGCTCGGGTAAAACTTTTTTGGCCAGGGCCCGGCCCAGCCCAAATTATATACTAAATATATATTTTTATTTTTAATCATATTTACATTTTATTTTTAATTTTAATATAATCACTTTTTATTATATTTTCAATTTGTGTATTGTTTTAAGAATTGTTTTAATATCATTTTTTATTTGTTTCTTGTTTTAATATTTGTTTTAAATGTATTTGATGATTTATTATATTTTAAAATTTTTTATTTAATGAAATAAGTTAAAAAAATTAATATGGGCCGGGCTCAGGCTTAACAATTTTATTTCGGACCGAGTTTAGACAAATTTTTAGGCCCATATTTCGGGCCGGGCCGGGCCTGGGCCTAGAAAACGGGCCTAAAATTTTGTTTGGGCCTGGCTCGGCCCGACCCATGCACACCTCTAATTTTAAGTTATGTGGAAATCTTAATATAGCAATTATAATGGATTAGTTTTAAAAAAGAAACTAGATAGAGTTTCATTGCATTTCGGTTATTAAGGTAGTGTTTGGAAAGCCACTAATAATTGGATTTGAGTGTAATAATTACACAAAGATGGTATGTTTGGATAACCATTGTAATTGGTGGGTCCAACTAAATTGAGAGTTATTGGAGCACCACAATTATATTTTTTCAATTTTTAGGAGGGTGAGAATGTAGTAATTACACCCAAATCCAATTTTAATTTTTTCATACAAATTATAAAAATTATATTATAAGCTGAACTTGTATGAATGCTTGGGATGATTATGACAAAAAATTTCTTATATTATAATTTTTTAAAAAATATAATATTTAAATTCTAAAAAAATCTAAAGTCATAGCAAAAAAAATTATTATAAAAAATCATTTATACATTATAAAAATGTTATAATATATTTATTTATAAAAAGTTATGGTCAATAAGTATGGACATAACATAACCTATTTATTTTCCCCTTTCCTTTATCTCTTGCACAACTATCATTATCTTCAATAAAATCATCGTGTTCTTAGCTTCTCTCCAAGATATATGAGCTTCTGCTTCTTGTTTCTTCGTTCGTGTGGGTCTGTCTTTATCCTTGAATAATTGAGCAGTTGGGGGGTTTTGGTGTGAGCCTTTGTTAATAATTGTTTTTCTTATTAACTGTGGGTTGTTTCTTTTACACTGATTGTAAGCAGTGGAGCGGATTGAAGTGAAGAATGTCTTGTCAATGTCAGAGTAGGGATCCCATTTTCCAAGAAAGCTAAGATATCAAGAATTCTGTAATACCCCGAAAATCTTTACAGTAATATATTATCCTTGATATAATAAAATAAGGAAATAAAGTAATAAAAAGGGAAGTTTTGAGTTATGGCAACATTGGGAAGTAAATTATGATATCTTGATTCAGGAAAGGACTAAATTGTAAAAGTCAGAAAAGTTTTGTTGCCTAAGAGTAAATACTCAAGACGTAAAGGGTTAAAGTGTAAATATGAAAAAGTTTAAGGACCAATAGTGTAAATATTTTAAGGGTAGAATGATCTAAAAACTAAGGAAAATGGATGAATTAGGACCAAATTGAATAAGTGAAGAACTATGAGGGACTAAATTGCAATTTTACCAAATTAAATGATGACTCAAGGATGGAATTTTAAAAGATCATGAAGGGCAAAATGGTCAATTAGTAAGAGAGATAATTCTAGAATGTAATGATTATGTTGATGATATTTTAAATTAATTAATTAGAGAAATACTATTTTATTAATATTTTATGAGATATTTAATATTATTTTAATATTATTTATTTAGTATATAAGGAAAGAAAGATGAAGAATTTTCATCATCTTTCCTTTCCATGCAAACCAACGTGAGAAAGAGTAAGAAGAAAAGAAGTTTTCTTTCTTTACAATTTAGTCCTTTCACCAAAAATTCATTATTCTCACCTAAAAATTGAAAGAATTTCCATATCCATCAAGAGAGAAAGATAGCAAGGAGATGATGGGGAGCAAGAATATCAAGTTGGATTCAAGAAATAGAAGCTGGAGGAGAGAGAAAAATCAAGTTAAAGATTGAAGTTAATAAGAAAAGGTAAGAACATTAAGATTTCAATATATTTTTAAGTTTAATATTGTTGAAAAAGCATGGAATTAATGTTAATGTAGAGTTTTATTTTATATGGTCCCATGTTTTTGATATATTAGTAAAGGGAAATGAGAGAAAATAATGGGAAATATGGTAGAAAATGGAAATAGGAGTGTTATAAACTTGGTAATCAATATGTTGCACTAAAGTAGTTTTAGACAGCAGTAATAGGCTAACTTTGAAAAATCACCAAAAATGATAGAAATTGAATTAGAAGCTAAGGGTGATATGGAATTAAAGCTTATTGAGTCTATTTTTATATAAAATAAATATAGAAAGTAAAGTAATTCTGTATTCTGAGATATTTATATTTTTGTGAGACTGGTTTAGAATGATTTCGAGATCCCTTGTTCTGACTTGGAAAAATCACTAAAAATTATAAAAAAATAATTTTGTTACATACTTTATATGGTTAAATTACTTAATTAGTCTATTTTTATAAGAAACAAATTATAATGTCATTTGAATTCTGTTTAAAGAGATAATTAAACTTTAGTGAAGAGTGGTTAGAACTGTCAAATAGCAAAACAAGGGAGAATTTAATGAATAAACTGTATTAATTGGCTAAACCAAAAATTCTAAAAATTTTATGATAAGAATAAATGTGAGTCTAGTTTCAGGAAAACTTAACGGATCTTAATTTCGAGTTCTGTAGCTTAATATATAAATAAATTAGTGACTATGACGCAAATGGACAGTTTTGAATGTACATATAAGTAAATAGTGAAATTATTGATAATGTTACTTGTTGCATGTTATATAAATTAAGGATGTGGAATGGAGAGGAGGAGGAGGAAAATATGTATGAATATTCATCTAGCATGGCTAATTTGCATGTTTTAGGCTTAGGGACTAAATTGAATAAAAGTAAAACTTTATGGGTAACTTTGTAAAAATGTCAGAAATGACTAAATTGCATGAAATAGATTATTTTATTATTTAAATTACAAAATTTAATGAAATTATCAATTTAGTTCAAGATCGAGGGAAAACATGTTTTAGGGATTAAATTGAAAAGTGTTGAAATTGTGAAAAATTTTGATATTTTATAGAATTCATGGACTGTTATCGATATGTATGATAATAATAGCTAGAAATAAGGATTAAATTGCAAGAATTTTACTTTTTTGACCCTAAGGATGAAATCGTTATTAATTAAAAGTTTAGGGGCAAAATGGTAATTTTGCCTGGAGCATTAATTAAATGCATAAGAATATGAAATGAATGAAAATGATGATCAAATTTATTTATAAAGATCCGGACGACACAAATACGAGACTTGATCATGGAAAAGAAAATATATCAGAATAATGAAATCATAAACACGAACAATCAATGAGGTAAGTTTGTGTAACTTAAATTATATTCTTAAATGCTTGAAATGTATGTTTTTGATATGAATATGATTTGAATGTTCATTATATGAAAATTGATGAAACATTGACATATTTGATAAAATGGGAAGAAATCGATTGAATGAAAGGAAAATTCGATGGATCTCGAAAAGGAATTGACGGTAAAAAGGATCTAGCCGGACGGGTGATCCCTATCTGATATAGCCCTCCGAAGAATATGTGGAAAATGGATTTAGCTTGGACGGGTAATCCGAATTAGGTCCGAATTTAGCCTGGTGGTAATTGATTCAAGCTCATTAGAGTAATTGTTGTTGCAAGGGATTTAGCTTTGGTGGTAATCCCGAAAATACTCTATGAGTTTATATTACTGAGGATTTAGCCTGGGTGGTAATCCCACTATAAGGATGAGGTTCGCGGGAGTGTGCTCTCGATATGAAATATGTAAGACCATGGTTGAAAGATACCATGGCAACTTGATATGAAACGTGTAAGACCATGGTTGAAAGATATCATGGCAACGTGACATGAAAATGTAAGACCATGGTTGAAAGATACCATGGCAACGTGACGGGAAATGAATAAGACCATGGTTGAATGATACCATGGCAACATGATGAAAATGAGTAAGACCATAGTTGAAAGACACTATGGCATCATGTTGAAGATAAATAAGATCGTGGAAGAGAAGCGCCAAGATATCTCGTTAAACAACTAATATTCAGAGTAATATAACAAATGGTTAAATGAATTGGTTATACAAAATGGTAATGTGAAATGTTTACTGAGGAATTGGTCATATGGAAATAAATGTACAAAATAGTTGTATGAAATAATTTATAAGATAGATAAATGAAATAAGTATAGGTACATGGAATTTAAATTATGTTAAGTTTAATACAAACTATTACCGAAATAAATATACCTAAGATATAAGGAAATGATGGTGCATGAAATGTTGATATAATGAAATGAATGATATATGTTATTAAAGAAACGGTAAGAGAATGATATGTATCATGACATGTACATATGAGATTATCTTTTATATGTTAACATAAGGAAAATATGTAAGTTAAGACGAGTATTAAATTCAAATATGACATATTGAGAAAATAAGAATTTATATGAAATATGTGTAAGTACACTAACAAGTGTTGTTGTTGATGCTTAGGCAAGTGCCAAGCCATTGATTGAATGGTAATATATTTATTGATGCATTGAATTGATAAGTATTTAAGTGAATTTTTTTTTAGTGATCTGCAAATGGTAGTAATGCTCTGAAACCCTATTCTGGCAGCGGATACGGGTTAGGGGCATTACAAATTCGGTCATCACTAAAGATTCACTCAAATCACTCAAAGTGTTTAAGGTTCAGTAATTAAGCACTCAATAGCCAAAAATGAAAAGTTATTACCATAGGCTTGCATGAAAATCAAATCTCCAACACTATAAATGAGATGGTACACAAATCAAAAGGTCTTCAACAAGGTTGTAATGGGGCTTGGGTTAAAGGTGTGGAAAAAGGTTGAAAAAGAGGGTTAGAATCGAGATTAACTCAATAAATTACCAAATTTAGAAAAATAAAGCTAATTACTGAATTACAAACAAGTGCCAGAAGTCAAACTATCCAAAACAAATGAAGTGAGCTTTTTCTCTCAATATAATGACTTTAATTTTTCCAAGCTCTTTAAAATGATATGTAATTGAATGAATATGAATATACAGTTTTTTTTTAAGAATAAGAACAAGTACATTGAATGGGGAGTACACAATGAGAAATAATTCAGCAACTGGAATGAACGATCATAGTTAGGTAATTAATCAAATCAAATCTCGATAAAAAGGAGTTAATGAAAAGGGAAAAATTCTTAACGAATCAAAAAGGGTTTAGTTGTGGGTTATCATTACGGGTAAAATCAAGAAACAATGGTTAAGGCTCAAAGGGGTTCACTAAGGGTCGAGTATGTGGGTAGGCTTTTTATGGGGTAAATGAGTTAAAACCTAAGTGCCTTTATCATTTTAGTATATCAAATCAAAGGTGTGATCTTGACATGTATAATCGATGCAAGTTCTAGAATAGCAATTCAATGTTGACATACTCAAAAAAAAAATTAGTGAGCAAGAACGATATATGCTCTAAAAGGCTCAAAATGTCACGAAAATTATGGTTTTTTATTTATTTCAATCCTATAAATTCAAAACTTCAATATAATACGTCGATTCAGGGAAACAACCTAACAATTTTACTTCTCAAAAGTCAACTTATCATGCTTGATTCTTTAATGTCTTAAAGTTTAAACAATTAATGCACAGTTACCTATGATTTAATTCAAAAACATATCAATAAAATTATAAATCAATCAGAATTCACTCTAATAATAAGATGAGAAAATTATTTGAGAACAAGATAAAAATTTAGGGATTTTCTGATAATCACGTAAATAACTTCCCCACACTTAAGATGTACATTGTCCTCAATGTACAAAGATAGATAATAACAATATAAGCATAATATCAGAAGAGAGGGTGAGAAGCGAAACTGCCCTGAATTGTCAGATGAAATCTTTGGAAGAGCAAAAGTAAGAATTGTAGAGAAAGCTGAATAAAAGGTATGACTCTAAGCTACTAATAAGAAAATAAACACCATTATGGAAGAGAATTAGGGGATAATTTGATAATAACCATAAAGATAAGTAGAGTTTAAAATATAAAACATCAGTCTTCAAAAATAAATAAAGGAAAATAAAAATAATAAAATAAGGGGACTCAAAGGTCCTCATCATCGGATGCCTCGTGGGTCGAAGGTGCCGAAGGAGAGATGTGGAGGTGGTGGCAAACCTGTTGAAGAGTGGCATCGATGCTGTTGAATCGCTTAAAACACTGCTGCTCAAAGTGAGTGAATCGCTCGGATTAACTTGTCAAAGTGGCAGCAGGAGGGTGGTGACTTGGTGATGGTGGTGGGGGTGGGTTCTCGTGAGGGGGAAGGACATCATCAGTAATGTCCTTTGGCTCATCCTGGTCATCAGACTGAATGAATCTGTACTGAGGGGGGTCGAATCCACGGCGTCGCTCTATCATTCTCATGTGGATCATGCTAGATATTCCTTGAGGAGATATCTGGCCTACTAGTGTGAGTGTCGATGACATCTCTGGGGTGTCCAAGAGGCCGAAGTGTTGAGCGAGGTGAGTCACGTAAGGGCCAACGCAAATGGGGCCTCTCCTATAGCGATCCGTCTGGTGGCAAAAAACGAGGGCGATAAAATATGCCAAGTCAAATACATGACCAGTCGCCATGCTCCATAAGAAATAAGCACCGATGGTGCTAACGACGCCGGTGCTCTCTCTCTTTCCAGTCAAGGTATGAGCCAATATAGCATGTATGTAGCGTAGTGCTGGAGGAAGAGAAGTTGCCTTTGAGTGACTTGTGTCATATGAAACAGTACTCACTGTAAGGTCGGTCCAACAACAAGAAGGCTAGTAGTGTATGTGATGGTGAAGCTGTAAGAAATTCTCGGAGGCCATGAACTCCTCTGTGTAAAGGCCCAAAGCAGATCCAAACTCTGGTACACTCAAGTGTCTGACGAGTCCACCAAGTAAAAAAAATGATGTTATCAGCCTCGTCATGTGTGTTCATCACATGCTACAGATGAAAAGTAGTGCAAAACTCCAATGTCAGCTCTGAATAGGTAGGCTCAATAATTGCAAAGAACCGATCCCACGGGACGGTATCGAGATAGAATCGAACGAGGTGAGCAAGTTGGACCTGCTCCAAACCGGCCCAATCAATATATCGGCCCACTCCTAATGGTCGTACTCGAAGAAGCTGAAATAGGTCATCCTGTGGGCTTGACGAAAATCGAAGCAGAGGATGGCGAGCTTCGGTCGAGACGCTTGAGGAGGTTGCGCTAGGACCCTTCTGCTTTTTCAAAGCGGGGACGGCATTCTTCTTGCCTCGTGTATTTGTCATTGTATGCCTGAAAATTTTAAGAGAATTTATTAGTAACAAGGCAGCATCAAGTATTCAATCCACATGTCGGAATAGAGAGACCTTTATTTTTAAAAAAAAATTGTATCCCGCACCGAATATGTACTTTAAAGAAGGTAGGGACCTAAAGAGCAAAGACTATATGTATGACTAATATAATGATGCGTAGAAGAAAAAGTGAAACAATAATACTAATTAAGCGTAAGATGCAAAAGGGAAAAAAAACTAAATATTATTTTATAATAACAGTTAACCCAAAATGAAACAAATAGATGCAAATAGGGAAAATATTGTTTTAATGCTAGAAATAATAGAATAAGATAAAGTCAAGAGCAAGGATGAAAGAATTAGAAAACCATAGCTAACAAAATAGTAAGCAAGGAATAATAATCATGATTATAATAACAAAAATACTTAATAACAATAATAACTATAATACTAATAATGAAGAATAATAATTAAAACTAAATAAATAAAATAAAAAATATAAAGGGTAAAAGGGGAAACCGACTATAAGAAGGGTGGTCGGTAGGAGGAAAGAGAGCTGGTGTCGACGGCGATGGGTTGGTCGGAAGGGGGACACGGGCGTGGGGGCTAGGCCGTGCGGCGTGAAGGGGGGCGAGGTTGGGGGTGTTAGGTGACTGGAGCGGTGCGAAAGTGAAAGGGGTGAAAGGGGAAGAAAAAGGAAGGGAAAAAAAGGGGGGTCGGCCGGCGGTAATGGTGGCCGGAATAGGGGACGAACGGTGAGGGTGCAGCAGCTAGGGTTTTAGGGGGGAGATTGAAGAAAAATAAGACAAAAATAAAGTTAGGGTTGGGGGTTTTAAAGGGGACACGGTCGTGTGAAGCCCGTGTTGGGCCACACAGCCGTGCCACATGCCAGTGTCACTCGAGTTTAGCTCGTGTTTATCGTAAAATTTCATTGCCCAATCATCACACGGCCTGAGAACATGCCTTTGTGTCCAGGCCGTGTGGTTCACACGGCCGTATCACATGGCCGTGTACCATGTCCTTCGCTTCTCCCATACCCTTGTGGTATCCCACACGCCCGTGTGTTTGAACACACGGTCGTGTCCCATACCCGTGTGGCTCCCTGACTTATTTAAAATTTAAAATTTTAGCTCCAATTTTCACACGGCCTAGGGCACGCCCGTGTGTCCAGGCCGTGTGGATCGATACTTAGGGATTTTTTACACGCTCGTGTGTCTAGGCCGTGTGGGTCACTGTACCTATACAAAAATATTAAAAATAGCTAAAACAAACTAGTTAATGGTGTCAGTGCTCGAGTTACCTCCCAAGAAGCGCTTATTTAAAGTCTAAGCTCGACTTACCTCATATTTGCACGGTCATAGTGGTTCGAGGAGTTGAAACTCCTCACTTCTGCTACCAATTTTATCAAAATAAGGTTTGAGTTGAGTATTATTTGCCTTGAAAGTTTTGAATTCAGTATGTGTTACCTCGACTGTACTATGTAGGAAGATGTTCATTATCGTGAAAGGAATCGTTCTGTCTGTATTGTGATCTAAAATAGCAATTCAGGGGTCCTTTTCATCTAACAATACTTTGTCCCCAACCTTAAAGTGCTTTGTTTCATCCCTACACTTATCGTGGTGTCGCTTTGATTCATCGTGTGCTTTTGGTTTCTCCTTGACATGTGCTCGCTATTCGTCTAGTTCATCGATCTGAAGCCTTCGTTCTTGGTGGGTCGCTTCGTTTTTGTTGCATGGATTAGAATGAGGCTTCATCATATTCTTCTGAGAAGATTCCTACAAAGAAGTTTGAGTTGCAACATTACTTAACTTAACAGAATTTAAACAATCATCTCGATTATTAGATATATTAGCAGAATCATGAGCTCGAAGTTTAATCTTGTCATCTCCTACACGAAATATCAATTCA
Source organism: Gossypium anomalum (assembly GCA_025698475.1). Classification (NCBI taxonomy): domain Eukaryota; kingdom Viridiplantae; phylum Streptophyta; class Magnoliopsida; order Malvales; family Malvaceae; genus Gossypium; species Gossypium anomalum. The sequence continues at coordinate 85,256,410 of CM046967.1, read as the reverse complement.
CCTGTGCCAACATCAATGATAGTTCTAGCAGTTGCTAAAAAGGGCCTTCCTAAAATTAAAGGTACGTCACTATCCTCATCCATGTCTAAGACAACAAAGTCAACTGGGAAAATAAATTTATCAATTTTGACCAACTCGTCTTCAATAATACCCCTAGAAAATCTAATTGTTTTATCTGGCAATTGAATACTCATCCTAGTTTGTTTGGGTTTCCCAAGACCTAGTTGTTTAAACATTTTATAAGGCATGACATTAATGCTTGCTCCTAAATCAGCCAAAGCATTGTTAACAATTAAACTACCAATTAAGTAAGGAATCGTAAAACTCCCTGGATCCTTCAACTTGTTGGGTAGGTTATTCTGTAGAATGGATGAGTAAACTGCGTTTAATTCCACATGCGATGCATCATCCAACTTATGCTTATTTGCTAAAAGCTCCTTTAAAAATTTCACCGCCCTTGGCATCTGCGAAAGAGCTTCAATAAATGGTAAGTTAATATGTAATTTTTTTAATAATTTAAGGAATTTACCAAATTGTTCGTCTATGTGGCCTTTTCTTGTTGCATTGGGGTATGGCACACAATGTTTATACTCTTTTCTTACCGGCTTCTGTGTACCATTGCTTCCATCAACCTTACCTTTATCTTCCACATTGTCTTGCCTCGATTTCAGTTTAGCTTCAACTAACCCTTCATCATTGTGCACAGTAATGGTATGAAGTTGCTCCATTGGGTTAGTTTCAGTGTTACTTGGTAGGCCACCTTGTGGTCGTTCAGAGATCAACTTAGCGAGCTGTCCTATTTGAGTTTCGAGCCCTTGAATTGACACTTGTTGATTCTTAATCGTTGTTTCAATATTCTAAAAATGATTTTCTGACACCGAGATAAATTTTGTAAGCATCTCTTCAAGGTTCGGTTTCTTCTCTTGTTGGTAAGGTGGTTGTTGAAAGCCTGGGGTATGTTGTGGCTTTTGATTTCCGTGACCACCCCACGAGAAATTGGGATGGTTCCTCTAACCTGCATTATAAGTGTTACTATATGGGTTATTTTGAGGTCTAAAATTATTACCCATATAGTGGACTTGTTCCTCCTCGGTGCCAGAGTTGAAGGATGGATAATCTGTGTTGTGCACTCCTCCTCCATTTGAATCACACCTCATCACTGGATGTACCTGAGTAGAACCATACAAACTATCAATCTTTTTATTCAAAGTTCTACCTGGTTAGATAGCATAGTGATCGCGTCGAGGTTGAAAACACCAGCTGCTTTTGTCGGCTTCGTTCTCATGACTTGCTACTGATAGTTATTCAGTAACATCTCTTCAATAAATTCATAAGCCTCTTCAGGTGTTTTGTTGTTTAAAGTTCCACCGGCGGCTGCGTCGATCAGTTGCCTTGTTGAGGGGTTCACATTGTTGTAAAAAGTCTGAACCTGCAGCCAAAGGGGTAACCCATGGTGAGGGCACCTTCTCAATGAGTCCTTGTATCTCTCCCATGCATCATAAAGAGTTTCTAAATCCATCTGCACAAAAGAAGAGATATCATTCCTTAATTTAGCTATTTTAGCCGGCGGGAAATATTTAAGCAAAAATTTTTCGGTCATTTGTTCCCAATTGGTGATTGACCATCGTGGTAACAAGTTCAACCACTGTTTAGCCTTATTCCTCAATGAAAAGGGAAATAACCGAAGGTGAATAGCATCGTCAGAAACGCCATTGATCTTAAAAGTGTCGCAGAGTTCTACAAAATTTGCTAAATGAGTGTTTGGATCCTCGTCCTGGAAACCATCAAACTGAACAAACTGTTGTATCATTTGAATCGTATTAGGTTTCAGTTCAAAATTATTTACAGCAACAGCAGGTCTAACTATACTCGATTTAGTTCCTGTTAAAGTAGGTTTAGCATAATCATACATAGTACGAAGAGCAGGATTCTGATCTACTGGATTTGCAGCAACCACAGGAGGTAGCGGATTGTTTTGATTATCAGCCATCTCCTCGGTTGTGGTATGAATATCATCATCTTGCCCTTCCTCTGTGTATTGTAGGCTTCGCCTTATTTCTATTTGGTTTCTGCGAGCTGTGCTCTGATCTCACTATCAAAAAGTAGAGGTCCTGATGGGTTTCTTCTAGTCATAAACTATAAAAACCTGTCAGAAGTAAATAAAAGAAAATTTAGTAATAAACACAAAATTAAATAAAAATAAAAATAATGGCTAAAATAATAAAAATTAAGCGTTCCAAATATCTTAGTCCCCGGCAACGGCGCCAAAAACTTGATGGTCGCTCAACTGACTAAAAATTTGACTAAGGCAAGCTCACCTATCGAATAGCAATATAGTTGTGGTGAGACCGGAAATATCATATCCACGAGGACTAAAAGTACTAGTAATTACTATCTTTTTATTATCTAGCCTAAAAATTAAGAGAATGTTTTATCTAAAACGAATTATCTAATTAACTAAGATTACGACAGAAATTAAAGTTAGAAAGTACTTTTTAGAAAACCGATGTAGAAGTCAATACCCAAGGAAGAATCCACCTAGACTTCATTTATTACCTTTGAGTTAGATGATTTATTCACTTGACTTAATCCGCAGAAATCCCTGATTTATGTTAATATCTCTTTCGAGACTAAAAACAACTGATTCTAGGTTGATTAATTGAAATGTCTTTCTAATTAAAACCCTTATTGTCGCATTAACTCGATCTATGGATTCCTTTCTTAGATTTGACTCTAATCCGGCAGATTTATGTCGTCCTATCTCTAGGATTGCATGCAATTCCGCTTAATTATGAATGATCTACTCTTAAACATGGACTTTTACTCCACTGAATAAGCACATCAAAAACCTGAATTAATATCCTGGAATATTAAATCAAGATTAAAACTCACAATTAAGAATAAGAACAAGTATTTATCATATAAATCAAAGAATAAGAAGATTCGTCTTAGGTTTCATCTCCCTTAGGTATTTAGGGAGTTTAGTGCATAATAATAATGAAAAACATCTCAAAGTTTGGAAAACAACAAAACATAAAGAAACCCAAAAAACTTCTAGGAAATTTGATGAAAATCTTCAGTCTTGATGTAGATCCTGCCTCCAAGGTGATTCTGATGGCTTTCCTTCAGTATTTTCTCCCTTCTACTCTGTATGTTCCCCTCAATCCTCTTTTAGGGTATTTATATAAATTTTGTAATGCCCAAAATAGCCCAAAATTCCCTTTTTCCGAATAGAATTAGACTTAGGTTTAACAGGGACATGGGCGTGGCATGCCGTGTGCAATTCTGACTTGATTTAATGTCGACACGGACATGACACACGGGCGTGTGTCCTACCGTGTGTAACACACGGGCATGTGGATTACCCGTGTGGAAGTGCCTAGGCCGTGTGAAACACTGATTTAAGCCCAATTTGTCTGTTTTTAGCCCGTTTCTCATCTTTTTGCTATCCTATGCTCACGTAAGTATAGAACATGAATTTAAAAGATTAGGAGCATCAAATTCAATGAAATCAATGAAGAATTCATCCATAAATATGCCAAGCATGGGGTAAAAATATGTATATAATATGGTTTATCACACGAATACGAGGAGATGAACAAGAACCACACGAAGAGTATCACTGATGAGGAAATCCTTTAAGCATTCAACTAGATGGACCCGAGAAAGGCTCCTTGTATTGATGGCCTCCCTGGAATTTTCTTTAAAGAAAATTAAGAGGCCTTGAGTAAGGATATTCTATCTTGCTGTCATGATTTCTTAAATAGAGTGGTTGATATGGCTAGTATAAATGAAACGATAATTGTTCTCGTTCCTAAAATAAGTGAACCATCGGATATGACTAACTTCCGCCCGATTAGCTTGTGTAGGGTATTCTACAAGATCATTGCTAAGACGTTGGCAAACCGTTTAAAAGGAATTTTACCTAGATGCATAAGCCTAAATCAAAGCGCGTTTGTTTCGGGAAGAATGATTCATGATAATATCCTTATTGCGCAAGAATTAATACATTACTTACACAGTTCTAAAAAGGGTTCGAATAAAGGCCTCGTGGTGAAACTCGACATGAGCAAGGCATATGATCAGATGGAGTGGAATTTCCTTGAAGATGTGATAAGTAAAATAGGTTTTGATATGACGTGGATTAGTTTAATTATGAAATGTATGCGTTCGGTTAAGTATGTTATTAAGTGTAATGGGTGCCTTTCGGACCCTATTATTCCGGAAAGAGGCATTCGACAAGGGGATCCTCTCTCCCCTTATATTTTCCTTTTTTGCATGGAGGCATTTTCGCGAATACTTTTATGTGCTCAGAATCATGGGATTATTAGGGGTGTTAGAGCTAGTATGAATGGGCCTAATATCAATCATTTGTTTTTCACTAATGATCTCTCCTCTTCATTAGAAACAAAAAAAGGGAAGTTGAAGGTTTTATGAATATTCTAAATGATTTTGAGAAAATGTTCGGACAAAAAATTTACTTAGAAAAATCTATGGTTTATTTTAGCCCGAACACCCCTACTAATCAACATGATTTCTTTAGCAATTTGCTTCGTATGAAGGTAGTTGAGAAGCTTGATAATTTTATCGGCTTACCTTTGCATATCGGGAAAAGAAAATCTTAACCTTTTAAGGACTTTCTTAACCAACTCTCTTTTAGAATTAACAGCTGGTCTGAATGTCTCCTTTCGTACGGAGGTAGAGATATTTTTGTTAAGTCTATTCTCCAAGCCTTACCAGCTTATGCTTTGTCTATGTTTCTTGCTTCTAAAAGTATTATTGAACATATGAATTCAAGGATTCGTAGAATGTGGTGGGCGAGTAAAAACAAGGATCGTGGTTGGGCTATAATGGCTTGGGAGAAAATCTGTACTGGGAGGCCTCGAATTTAGAGACTTGCATCTTTTTAACCTTGCTCTCCTCGAAAGACAAGCGTGGAAACTTCTCAATAAAAAGGATACGCTTTGCTACCGTGTTTTCAGCTCAAAATATTTCCCGGATAGTAACCTTTTTAGCCCAAAACAAGTTGACAGACCGTCTGGTACTTGGAGAAGTATTGCTATTGCTGTTCGAAGTTTAAGAAAAGGATTTGGGTGGCTGGTGGGAAATGGCAAAAGTGTGGATATTCATAACGATAATTGGGGTTTTGAAGGCCTCAATGGGGAAGCTTTTATATGCAGTGGGAAGCATGTTAGAGAGAAAAAAGTTCATGATCTGTGGATGCCGGACAGTAAACATTGGGACAGGAACAGGGTAAATGAGATTTATGGAGAAACTCTTGGGGACCAAATATGCAATATCCCCATTCTCTCTCGTTGTTCGAATGACGTGCTTGTTTGGTTTCATAGTCATCATGGCACATATACAACCAAAGCTGCGTATTCTTGGCTCATTCTCAGAAAGATAGGCATGGGTCCTCACCGTCTTTTCTGGAAAATGATTTGGAAGCTTAAAATTATCCCAAAGATCTATATTTTTGCTTGGACAGTGGGTCATGAAATCATGCCTACAAACTCAAAAATAGCTACCATTCAACCTTTTGTGAATCCTTGCCCTGAAAAAGAAACGCTTATTCATACTTTAAAGGACTGCCCAACTGCGAGGGAGACGCTGAAGTGTGGTGGTCTTGACTACAAATTGGTTAGCAGTGTTTTTGATCGTTGTATCGACTGGTTGGAGATGGCTTTGAGAATCCTTGATAAAAAAAAAGCTATGGAAAACTTCATCACCCTCATTTGGAACTCATGGAATAACAGAAATAACTTTAAATTTCGTGGTAAAGAGGAGGATGTAAGTATTATATGGAATAAAGCTCTGACGTTAAGCAACAACTTTAGGATCCATAACTTAAGCGAAAAACTGATGCTCCCTCGTCAACCACACGACCACAAATGGATTAAACCATCGTGAGGGATGGTGAAAATAAATGTTGATGCTGCCATTGAAGAGGGGAAAATGGGGTGAGGTATGATTCTCAGAGATGAAGATGGTTTTATTTTGTGAGGGTATAGCTGCGTTCATGATTTGACATTTGACAGTGTGTGGGCGGAGATAATGGCTATTGAGGAAGGTGTCAGATGGGCAAAAAGTTTAAATTTGAAAAGGGTTCAAATAGAGTCTGACAGTACGAACATTGTGAATAAGATTAATAGTAGGAGTCAGGATATAACTTTTTTGGGTCAGCGTGGTAAAGCCATTCAAACGAACCTGAGGCCTTTTGAGGAGGCGGTTATCAAGTGGGCGCCTAGATCCAGCAATAAGATTGCTAATTTCATATGCAAATTTGTGTTAAGTAAAAACTGTATGTGGAAGTTCGATATGAATTGTCCAAAGAGATTCATGATCTTGTAATCCTGGATGCTATTAAAGAAAGTTAATCCTTTATGGCCTGTTTTGGTAAAAAAAAAAAATAACTTATTTATGCATTCGTGTTATATATTATAAAAACAATATACTTATTCATAAAAAAAAATTATAATTTTTTTTATAACAACTTATTTATAAAAAAATAACATTTTAAAATTTTGAAAAAACGAGGTTTTTTAATTAAATAATATAAAGAATTAAAATATATACTAAAATAGGTAAGGGCCCTAATATTTACCAATCTAGGCAAACTCAATAGTGAAAAATCAGTGCTGCCTGACCAATCGGCAGCACCCCTCTCCCCTGCCACTTGAATCACTAATTTTTTTTTAAAAATTTGGGTACAGCCTGATCAATTGGTGGCACCTGTATTTCACGCCAATAAATACACACTTTTCTTTTTTGTACATGTATAACGAAAAAATATTTTTTATTGGTGTCACCGATGTATCAGGCAGGTCCCGATTATTTTATTATAATTTTTTAAAAGTTGAAAAAAATTGGTATATTAAATTTTGGGTATTGGTACCTGGACCTGTGACTGACGGCCTGCCACCAATGTGACCCGTCGATCACGGGTCCAGGTTCCAATACTCGAAATTTAATATATCAGTTTTTTCCAACTTTAAAAAAATTGTTTTATTATTATATTATTTTCTTTTATTACAAAATGGGGTTGGTTTGATCCCCTAATCCTCACAAATATCAATCGAAAGGAAAAAAAATTTAAGAGTTGCTGAAGGTCCTTCCCACCCCGAAAATCAAAAGGAAGGTATGTATTTTAATTTTTTCTTAGTATAATTTATTATATTAGTAGTAGTTTAGTATCAAGGCATGTTATTTTGTTAAAAAAAGGTTAGTACTAATTATTCCCCCCAGATCAATCACCACACGAAAGGAAAAAAATAGATCCAGCTAAAGGTTGTATAATTAGTTAATTAGTATTATTAAGGTTACTTTTTAGTAGTATAATTAGTTTTTTTAGTAGTAGTTTATTTGTATTAAAAGTTTCTTTTATTTAGTATTAATGCATGTTAATTATGAAAATTATTATAATCGTGTATGTTTACTTTGTATTGTTCCTTTATTAAGATGTTTGGTTTTATTTTTGCAATTTCAGAAAAAAATGGAGAATCAATTTTTTGCAGCAATTCATTTCGATGGTGTTATTTTAAAAACAACTGTTGGTTGTATTTTTTAAACTCACCAGAAAATAGGATTCGATAGGAATGTGTTCATAGTTGATATGAAAGAGAAGGTCAGTGAAAAAAATTTCCAAACGTTGTCGAAAGAGGATGACGAAACCATTCTACAAATTTCTAGTTTCGTCAAATCCTATCAAAATTACCAAGATGGAACTTTTAGACGATGACCACGTGGAGAAAATGGTCGTATTATATTTCCCATCATGGAGGGTGAACACTGAACCTATTCAGTTATTTGTTGAGTTAGCAAATGCGGAGCCCGTTGAAAATGTAACTTAGTTAAGTCGACAATATGGAGTTGAAGACCCATGTATAGAGGTTCCTAGAGCGTTCACCGGTAGGAGGTCGTTTGTGTACAGTTTTGACATTGATCTCAACATTGGATGTTCATATCATTACGGTGATGGATTACAAATACATCTAGTTGTTATTAAAACCTATTCGCTTGGTGAAGATGGATTCGATAATAATAGTTGTTCTGATCACGAAAGTGCAGATTTTACTGACCCCATTTAGACGATGTTACAAATGATATTGACGACAAAAGACCGGATGATAGAAATGATCACGCCCTTTCGGTTGGAAATCTAGGTCTTGGCATCATCATACACAAAGATCCAAAAAACCCATATGTAGATAGTTGATCCTGATGCGGCGCATGCTTTCGAGTTTCCTGAGTACCCGGACATAATACTTGCTCCCTTGATGTTACTAGATCCTGAATCAGAAGAGTTATAGGTGAAACATTCGCGAGCAAAGACAAGTGTCTCAGTGCCATCAAGCGCTATAGTATGAAGGTGTCTGTCGAATACAGGGTGGTTGACTCTAAACCGACGACCTATGTTGGTGAGTGTTGGAAGTTGATAGATGGGTGCATGTGGTGGGTACTAGAGGTTCCAACAGTGGAAGATACGAAAATATGTTAGGCCTCATACATGCACTTCTGTACGTATGATGTAAGACCATCGCAAGTTTGATTCAAAAATCATCTGTAACTATATATTGGAAAAGGTTAAAGACATGCCCACCATTCCTATATTGGTGTTGATTGCCGAAATGCAAGAACAGTTCTAGTACCAAGTTTTATACTGGAAGACATGGTTGGCTAAATAAATGGCTATGGATCAGTTGTACGGAGATTGGGATGCATCGTACAACAAAATCTAAGGTTGGATAGTCGCAATGCGAGAGTATGTTTCAGGGATTGTTGTTGAGTTGCATACGCTGTGTAACGACCCAAAATCCGTGGGTACCAGAAAAGTGTGTTATCGGGCTTCCGTCTTAGTGAAATAAGTTCGAAAATAATTATTAAAAATATTTATGAGCCTAGTGGTGTGTCTAATTAGGTTTTAATTAAGTAAATTTAGCTTAATTTAGAGTAATTAGCAAAAAGGATTAAATTGAATAAGAGGTAAAAGTTTAATTCTAAAGTAATAGAAAGTAAAAGGGGCCAAAATGGAAAATATGCCATTAAGTAATGGTTGAGGTGGTTTAACGTGGAAAAAAAATCAAAGATTTTATTGATTAAAATATATATATTTGTTTAATAATTAAGTATATTATATTATTATATTATATTATATTCTTATATTCTTATATTATATTATATTATATTATATTATTATCATATATATAAAAGAAACAAATGGGTTTAAAAGAAACAGAAATGAAAACGAAAACAGAGAAGAAACAGGGGAGAAAGAAAAAAAGGGAAAATTAAGGTTTTAAAGCTTGAAGTTTAATTGGTAAGTTTAATCAAGTCATTTTCTTATAAATTTGATGTTTTTGGAATTCTAGAGTGAAATACTCTTGAATTTAAGTTGAAATTTTGATAGTTAATTGATTTTTGAGTAGGGTTTATGTTGAACAAATGATGGAATTGGGGGTTTATTTGGTAGAAATTTTGATTAGAATTGAATAAAGGATTAAATTGTAAACTAAGCTATAAGTTTTGAGTTTTAGGGATTAAATTGAAACAAATTCGAAATTATGAAAATATGATAAAAATTAAATAGTTAGATGTGAGTTTGACAAGAAATTGAGTAGCAAAAAGGTATGAATTGAGAAAGAAAAATATGTAGATTTAGTTAGGATTAAATTGGAATTAAAGTAAAAGTTAGATAAAAATTTCAGCATTTAAATTGTGTTATGCTAATAATTGTGAAATTATTTTAATTGTTCATAGCTAATATCGAGCTTGAAGCATCGGCTCAAAAAGGAAAAGGAAAGATCGTCGAGGATTAAATCCGAAGAGAATTCTGGTTTGTATCACTATAACTCAAGCTTTATACTTAATATGTGTTTAATTTAATATAAATGTGTGGTAAGTATTTTAAGGTAAGAATTTAATGAACTGATAAAATTTGTGATTGGGCATTAAAATTGAGATTGATACTGAACTGAATTATGGGATACTGAATATTGTTTTGAATATCAAATTGAACTGTGAAATTACTGAATAATGTTACGTGTATTGCATTGAACTGTAAAATTTCTAATGAAGCGAATTATTGTATTACTGTGAAAATTTATCAAAATAATAAATTATGATTAATATTGAATCGAAATGAAAAATTGTACTGAAAAATGATTTAAATACCCTATTAACTAGTCGGGCTAGTCGGATATAATTGGCATGCCATAGAATATGGAAGAGTATGGGTTTTACCGGCTTACTGATCAGGCACTTATGTGCCGACTACTATTACTATTACCGTTACTGTTACCGATTCGGCACTTTGTGTGTCAGATACTATTACTATTACCGTTACTGTTACTGTATTGGATTTGTTCCGATGAGGTACTCTGTGTACCATATTGCTACATTCAAGCATCGCATCGCTCAAGCCGGTCGATGAGGCACTATGTGCCGTACTGGTGTGTTGGTTGGAATCCGTGTATCCACCGAGTCCGAGTTAGGTTAATAGGGACAAACGAAATAAATCTACTGATAAAACTAAATTTGAATACTATGGCATATGTGAAAGTTGAGAATTGAAATAAATAAATAAGAATGATATATATATAATTGAATGATAACATAAAAAGATTGAATTATTCATTAAGTGATGATAAGTGTAATGTAAAATTATGTGTGATTTAATGTATTTAATTATAAACTGAATTATAGTGATACCACTTAGTATATGCATACTCAGCGTACGATCGTTTCCATGCGCAGGTTGTAGAAGTCAAGTATTGAACCAGCATCCAAAGCCAGACCCGACTTCATCGAACTTTTGGTGATGTATATTTTCTTTTGATAATGTGGCATGTACATAGGATATGTATAAAAGTTATTATGTTTTGAATATAAATGGTTAAAAATGTTAGTATTACAAGTCTAAGAATTATATTGAAAAAGTTATCCATTTCAATTTAATTAGTACAATGATAAATTTAAATTGATATTATATTGATTAAGTTGATTAGAGGGTATTTAGAATAGAAAATGAATATGTGAAATGAATTGGTTGAAAGGTTATATTTGAAATGGATATGGTTTTAATTGCAGGGGGTTTTATGTAAAAATAAGCAGAAATGCTGCCGAAATTTAAAAAAAAATTTGGAGTACTTAAACGAGTCCCGTTTCACTTAAACATATGTTTTAAACTTCGAGAGTTTATTATAGGATTTAGTAATTAAATTATGTTATGAATGTTATTTTATTTGTGAATTATTTATAAGTTGTCTGATACGTCCGGTAATGCCTCGTAACTCTGTTCCGACGACGGTTCAGGGTTAAAGGGTGTTACACGCTACATTATTACGACCGGGACAACCAACTCCATCTAGGTAAAAGAACTTTGTAGGGGTAGGGACAACCAACCAACTACATCTGGGGCGACAATAGGCTAAATATGTCAAACATCATTGGTGAGTTTGGTTGTTGATAAAAAAAAACTACAATTGCTCGTTTTTGGGTGTATTGTGTAACCCTAGTACTCCGGGGCAAAACTACAACCCCCCAACTCCAAATGATAGGAACTACTAGTCGATTGTGTGTGATAAACCTCAAAAGTAACATATTTTAATCCCATGCTTGACATATTTTTGGATGATTTATCATAAGATTTAGTGGATTTGATGCTCCTAATCCTTTAATTTCATGTTTTATATCCAGATGAGCATAGGAAAGTGAAAAGTGCAAGAAAAAGGCCAAAAACGGACAAAATGGGTTTATTCCAGTGAACCACACGTCCTAGACACTTCCACATGTGCAATCCATATGCCCGTGTGAGGCACACGAGTAGGCCATACACCCGTGTGTCATGGCCGTGTCAACTTAAAACCATGTCAAAATTATACACAGCCGTGTCCCTGTCGAGCCCAAGTTTAATTCTATTCGGGAAAGGCTAATTTGGGGCTATTTTGGGCATTCCAAAGGCTATATAAACACCCTAGAAAAGGATCAAAGGGGGGACGCAGAGTAGAAGACAGAGAATACTCAAAGACAGCCATTGGAATCAGCTCGAAAGCAGGATTTACTTCAAGACTGAAGATCTCCATTCAATTTCTTTAGAAGTTCTTTAGGTTTCTCTATGTTTTGTTGTTTTCCCAATTTTGAGATGTTTTCCCCTATCGTTATGAACTAAATTACCTAAATACCTAAGGGGGATGAAACCTAAGACAGAGCTTATTACTATTTGAATTATATGATAAATACTTGTCCTTATTCTTAATTATGTGTTCTTAATTCTTGCTTTAATATTTCAGGATATTAACTCAAGTCTGATGTGCTTATTCAGTAGAGCAAAAGTCCCTATCTAAGAGTAGATATGGCATAATTGAGCAGAGTTGAATGCAATCCTAGACATAGGACGACGTAAATCTACGAGATTAGAGTCAAATCTAATAAGGTCCATAGATCGAATTAATGCGACAGTAGAGGTTTTAATTAGAAAGAGATTTCAATTAATCAACCTAGAGTTAGTTGTTTTTAGTCTCGAGAGAGATATTAACATAAATCAGAGATTTCTACGGATTAAGTCAAGTGAATAAATCGTCTAATCCGGAAGTAATAAGTGAAGTCTAGGTGGATTCTTCCTTGGGTATTGTCTTCTCTATCGGTTTTTCAAAAGTATTTTCCAACTTTTATCTCTGCCGTGTTATTAGTTAATTAGATAGTTAATCTTAGTTTAAAAACACCCTTTTAATTCTTAGGCTAGGTAATAAAAAGATAGTAATTACTAGTACTTTTAGTCCTTGTGGATACGATATTTTCGGTCTCACCATAACTATACTACTATTCGATAGGTGTGCTTGCTTCAGTCGAATTTTTAGTCAGTTTACGACCATTAAGTTTTTGGCGCCGTTTCCGGGGACTAAGATATTAGGAACGCTTGATTTTTATTACTTTAGTCATTTTTTTTATTTTTATTGCAATTTATTTTTATTTTTATTATTACTAATTTTTTTGTTTATTTTCTTCTGGCAGATTTTTATAGCTTATAACTAGAAAAAACCCGTCAGGACTTCTACTTTTCGATAGCGAAATTGAAAGCACAACTTGAAAAAATGTAGAAAACTAAGGCGAAGTCTACAGTATATAGAGGAAGAGCACGAGGACGATACCAATACTACCGAGGAGATGGCTGAAAATCAGAATAATCTGCTACCTCCTGTGGTTACCGCAAATCCTGGTAAATCAGAATCCTGCTCCTCGTACTATGTACGACTATGCTAAGCCTAATTTAGCAGGGGCTGAATTGAGTATTGTTAGACCTGCAATTGCTGTAAATAATTTTGAACTGAAACCTAAAACTGTACAAATGATTCAACAGTTTGTTCAGTTTGATGGTTTGCAGGATAAAGACCCAAATACTCATTTGGCCAACTTCTTAGAGTTCTATGATACTTTCAAAATAAATGGCATTTCTGATGATGCTATTCGCCTTCGGTTATTTTCCTTTTCATTAAGGAACAAATCTAAACAATGGTTGAACTCGTTACCACGAGGTTCCATCACTACTTGGGAACAGATGACCGAAAAGTTTTTACTAAAGTATTTCCCGCCGACCAAAGCGGTAAAGTTAAGGAATTATATTTCTTCTTTTGTGCAGATGGATTTAGAAACTATTTACGATGCATGGGAGAGATAAAAGGACCTATTGAGCAGGTGCCCTCACCATGGGTTACCTTTATGGCTACAGGTTCAGACTTTCTACAATGGTCTAAACCCTTCAACTAGACAACTGATTGATGCAGCCGCCGGTAGAACCCTAAATAACAAAACACCTGAGGAGGCTTATGAATTTATTGAAGAGATGTCACTGAATAACTATCAGTGGCAAGTCATGAGGACAAATCCTAGTAAATCAGCCGGTGTTTTCAACTTAGATGCAGTCACCATGCTATCAAACCAGGTAGAACTCTTGAATAAAAAGATTGAAGGTCTATGTGGTTCTACGCAAGTACATCCTGTGATACAGTGTGACACGAGTGGAGGTGGAATGATCAATTCAAAATATTTACACTTCAGCCCCAGCATAGAGAACGAGCAAATAAATTATATGGGTAATAATCCTCAACCTCAAAATAATCCTTATAGTAACACTTGCAATGTAGGTTGGAGGAACCATCCCAACTTCTCTTGGGGTGGTCAAGGCAATCAAATACCACAACCCCTCCAGGCTTTTAGCCACGTACCAGCAGGAAAAGAAGCCAAACCTTGAGGAGATGTTAACGAAATTCATATTGATGTCAGAAACACGTTTCCAAAACACCGAAACAATGCTTAAAAATTAGCAAGTGTCAATTTAAGGTCTCGAGACTCAAATAGGCCAACTTGCTAAGCTGATCTCAAAAAGACCACAAGGTAGCTTGCCTAGCAACACCGAAACAAAACAAAAATCGGTAACCAGAGAATACACACCTCGCGTGCCATACCCTAAAGCGATAAAGAAAGACTGCACAAACAAATAATTCGGTAAATTTCTTAACATCTTAAAAAAAGTTACATATTAACTTACTGTTTATTGAAGCTCTTTCGCAGATGCCCAATTCAGTGAAATTTTTAAAGGAGCTTCTAGCAAACAAACGGAAGTTAGATAATTTGTCGCATGTGGAATTAAATACAGTTTGCTTGGCAATTCTACAAAATAAACTACCCAACAAGTTAAAAGATCCAGGGATTTTTACTATTCCTTGTTTATTTGACAGTTTAAATGTTGATAATGCTTTACTCGATTTAGGGGCAAGTATAAATGTCATGCCTTATAAAATGTTTAAACAGCTAGGTATTGGGAAACCTAAACAAACTAGGATGAGTATACAACTGACAGATACAACTATTAGATTTTCAAGGGGTATTGTTGAGGACATACTCGTTAAGATTAATAAATTCATATTCCTAGTAGACTTTGTTATTTTAGATATGGAAGAGGAAGGTGACGTTCCTTTAATCTTAGGGTGACCCATTTTAGCAACTGCCAGAATTATCATAAATGTGGGTATAAGTGAATTAACGCTTCATGTAGGTGATGAAACGGTTACTCTTTAGGCTCGTGTTTCGATTGAAATATCAAGTAATGAAGATAACCTTATAAATCCAGTTGATAAGACTAATCATGTAGTTCAACCCTCGTTGCAGGAAAAACTTTCGAGAAACATAAATGAACCATGTTCTAGTTCATGCACCAACAATGGAATCATCCATGAACGACAAATGTTACAGATAGATGAACTAGAAGAATGGCAGACTCATGGCAAGGAGGAGCAAAAACAACACCATGACGAGTTCAATGAGAAAACCAATCAATTCAAGGTTAGGGGCCAAGTCTAGCTAGACAAAAAGGACCCTCGAATTACCACTACAAAGCTCAGCGCAAACAGAGCCACTCCTTTTATAGTACTCAAAGTCTTTCCACACAGTCCACAGGGAGCCTTAATTCTAGTGTGATGGTGCATTTACCACATGGGAAATGAAAGGTGTGCGTCTTTGGGCGCCACCGCTCAACCAGTGCCGATATTAAGTCGACCCTCAACTCAAACATATGAAATAATGTCACTGATCCAAATCCTGCAACATTTAGGTAGGGTATAATCCGTTCATCTGGTCGATAGCTCGGACCATGGCCTCGTGGCCTCAACGCGCAGTACGCTCCCTAATCATATTAAATTGCAAAATTGGTTAATATCTCACAATTAAATAAAAAATTACGTGCAACTATTATGAAAATTACGTGCAACATTAGAACATTTTTTTACTGGCAAATGGATTGTCCTTACTATGTGCTCCTCTACAGTAATTAAAGAACTCATTTCGATATATGCACGAACAATTAAATAACTAACTATTCTTTTTTTATTAAATGTATAAAGGGTTTGGAAATTTTTTTATTAAGTAACTAACTATTCCTTTTTTTTTAGAAAAAAAGAGGATTATTCTTTAAACTATAGTAAATAAAATAAATTATAATATAAAATAATTAGTATTAATCTTTTAACACGAATAAAATGCATTAATATTAACCTTAACAAACTTTTATTAAAATATAACCTAAAAAAATACAAATAAAACAGTGAAGAATTTTACCTTTGATTTTCGGAAAGGGACCTCTAGCATTAAAGAAATTTTTTTTCACTAACTGATGTGTGGGGGTTAGGGTACCAAACCAACCCCCATTTAATAATAAAAGAAAATAATATAATAATAAAATAATTTTTTTAAAGATGAAAAAAGATTGATATATTAAATTTCCGGTATTGAAATTTGGACCCGTCACCGATAGGTCACATTGGTTATTAATATTAACCTTTTAACACAAATAACATGTCTTAATACTAACCTTAATAAACTATTACTAAAATATAACCTAAAAAAATACAAACAAAGCAATGAAGAATTTTACTATTGATTTTCAAAGGAACCTTCAGCATAGCCTTGTTCATGGGTTAGGCCATCTGGTTCGGCCTAAAGACCTGCCCGAAATGTGGGAGGATTTGGGCTAAAATATAGCCCCAAAAATTGGGCTTGGACAAAAAAATACGGCCCGTTCAAAAAAGGGTCAGGTAAGGCATTTTTGGCTTGGGCCCGGCTCGAATTCACTAAAGGACAAAAAAATCTATTTTTTTTTGTTTTTAATGTTATTTTCTTATTGTTTTCTCCCTATTTTGCTACAATTTTACTATTATATTGTTACTATTTTGATGTTATTGTTTGGATATTGTATAAAACTTATTTTATTGTTAATTTTGTTATTATTTTAAAGACATTTGTTAATTTTGTTATTATTTTAGAGGCATTTGCTTGTTAAGTTGCATCTGTTTTAGTGTTTTTTAAGTATACATATTTTGTAAAATTTATTTTAAATTTGTTGGAAAATATTTATTTTGATTTTTTAAATATTTTTGATGTATTATATATATTTAAAAATTATATAAAAATAATACAAAAAATTAATACGGCCGGGCCAGGTCGAGCCTGTGTTTTAGCATTTTTATCCAGGTCGGGCTTGGACAAAAGTTTAGGCCCATTTTTCGGGTTGGGTCGGCCCTGGCCTAACCAATGGGCCTGAATTTTAGTTGAGCCCGACCCGAACCCAGCTCGGTCTGACCCGGCCCACGAACACCTCTACTTCAGTTTAGTAATAAAGAATTTTTTTTTTCACTTCAAATGAATGACTCATGTATGGGGGTTGGTTCCCCAACCGCTCTTCTATAATAAAAGAAAATAATATAATAATAAAACAAATTTTTTAAAGTGAAAAAAAAGTGGTATATTAAATTTTGGGTATTGGAATCTAGACTCGTCGGTCACAGGCCCGGGTTCCAATACTCGAAATTTAATTTACCAATTCTTTTTTCCAACTTAAAAAAAGAATTATAATAAAATAATCGGGTGCCGCCTGACACATCGACGACACCAATAAATTTTTTTTGTTATACATGTACAAAAAATGGTGTATTTTTGGGTGTAAAATACGAGTGCCATTGATTGATCAGGCTGCACCGAATTTTTTTTATTAAATTTAGTAGAAGAGAGGGGTACTGTCGATTGATCAGGCGGCACCAGTCTTTCACTGTTGAGTTTATCTAGATTGGTATATATTAGGACCCTTACCTATTTCATTATGTATTTTATTTTATTTTATTTGGTTAAAAAACCCATAAGTTTTTCTATAAATTGAGTTTGTATAAGGTTCTGTAATTAAAGCTATAAACTATTTGGGTTGTGAACCCAAATATTATAAGGACAATGCTAATTATGCAAATATAAAATATTTTCTTACACTATATCATGCGGTATGATACCATTTTAGAGAATGATGTCAAACAACAAACACCATAGGTAGCTTACAAACTCTTTAATTTGAAACATTCAAGTCTTTAAAATGTAACAGCCTAATTTCAGTGGTGTCGGAATAATGATTCGAGATCACTAAATCCGACAAATGAGTAGGAAATATTATTAATTTAGTGAGTATAAGTTAAATGTTAAGTTAGGAAAAATTTTGAAATAGTGAATAGTGTACAAAAATATATATATATATATTAAAATAATTAGAATCGAAAATGAGGTATCGAGACCTCAAAAATTTTAAATCGAGCCATAAATATTTTTATAAATATTTATGGAGTGTTAATAAGTTAGTATTAAAGTTTCGTCAAGAAATTTTAAAGTACTGATAGCTAATTAAATAAAAAGGACTAAATTGAAAAAGGTGAAAAAGTTACTAAAATGATTAAATAGCTTAATTTTCAAATGAGGAAGGACCTAAAGTGAAAAATAAGCCCAAAGGAGATATTTTGGGCGGCAATAGCTGAGAAAAATCAGAAAATGGGTGAAATAAGGGCAAAATTGGAAAATTGCCAAAATTAACTAAATAAAAATGGGACTAAATTGGAATATCTAGAATTCTCTTCATTTCTCTTCATATTCATCAGCTGAAAAACAGTCATAGATGAGGGTTCAAGCTGGTTTTCATACTCTAGCTTCATGTAAGTTTAATTCTTGCTTTCTCCTTGAAATTTTTATGTTTTTGGACTTTTACAATTGGGTCCAACTTACTATTTCATTAGTTTTTGATTCCATGGCTAATTTTTGAAGTTTTTATGGATTATTACTAGAATAATATGATGAATAAACATAGAATTGAAGTTTTAATTTTGACATATGGTGATTTTATCAAGTAAAATTGATGAAAATTGGTTTAGGACCTAATTGTGAAAGAGTTTGGAATTAAGGTCTAGTGTTAAAGTTCTGGTTTTAAAGGGTTATGAAGTAGTTTAAAATGATGGAATAAAGTATTAAATGAGAAAAATTATCTCAATTGAGGATTTAATTGAACAAGGATTGAATTGTATGAACTATGAAATTTGGGGCTAAATGGAAATCAATATTTTTCACTAAAACTGTTTTGGGCAGCAGCAGTAGCCTAACTTTGAAAAATCACCAAAAATTGTATAAATCTAATTATAGGATGAATAAAATATGAAATTAAAGCTTATTCAGTCTAGTTTCTTATAAAAGAAATTATGTAAGCAATGGAGTTGTAAATCATGAGCTACAATAACTTTTGTGAGACAAGGTCAGAATGATTTCGGGTTCCCCTGTTCTGAATTTGGAAAATCATAAAAAATTGGATAAAAATAATTAGGGGCTTAAATTTATATGTTTAGAATCCTTAATGAGTCTATTTTCAATAGAAATAAGCGGGAACATGATCCAAATCTCGTACGATGAGATAATTAATTCTTAGTGAAGAAGGGTCGGAACTGTCAGACAGCAGAACAGGGGTAACTTTAAAGAATAAAATGTATTTATTGGCTAAACCAAAAATTGTGAAAATTTTATGGTAATAAGATATGTAAGTCTAGTTTCAGGGAAAATTAGCGGATCTTAATTTCGAATTCTGTACCTTAAGATATAAATAATTTAGTAACTATGACGCAAATGGACAGTTTTGAATATACATATAAGTAAATAGTGAAATTATTGATAATGTTACTTGTTGCATGTTATATAAATAAAGGATGTGGAATGGAGAGGAGGAGGAGGAAAATATGTATGAATATTCAGCTAGCATGGCTAATTTGCATGTTTTAGGCTCATGGACTAAATTGAATAAAAGTAAAAAATTTATGGGCAATTTTGTAAAATGTCAGAAATGACCAAATTGCATGAAATGAATTATTTTATTATTTAAAATTACAAAATTGAATGAAATTATTAATTTAGCTCAAGATCAGGGAAAAACATATTTTAAGGATTAAATTGAAAAGTGTTGAAATTATGGAAAATTTGATATTTTATAGAATTCATGGGTCGTTATCAATTTGTTTGAGAATAACGGCTGGAAATAAGGATTAAATTGCAATAATTTTATTTTATTTTAACCTAAGGATGAAATCGTCATTAATTAAAAGTTTAGGGGTAAAATGGTAATTTTGTTTAGAGTATTAGTTGAATGTATTACAACATGAAATAAATGAAAACGACAATCAAATTTCTTTATAAAGATCCGGATAACTCGAATACGAGACTTGAACGTGGAAAAGAAAAGATATCGGATTAATGAAATTATAAACATGTATAAATAATGAGGTAAGTTAGTATAACTTGAATTGTATTTTTAAATGCATGAAATATCGATATAATGAATTCCCTGATTTTATGTTTATGAAGAAATGGTAAGAGAATGATATTTATCATGACATGTAAATAGGTGATTATTTTTGATACGTTAATACAAGGAAATTAATTAAATTGAGACGAGTAATAAATTTAAGTAAAACATATCGAGAAAAATAAGTACGTTAAGGGACAATATGTTTGATTTTAATTGGTTCCAAATATGAACGTTAGATAAAATGAAATATCTGATAAATAAATCGGTAACTCCGGTAATGCTCCATAACTCTATTTCGGTGACGGATTCGGGTTAGGGGCGTTACATAAAATGTGGTTAATAAGACATTTATTGTTCTTAAAAAATATTTCTCATATTAACATCACTAATAATTTTTGTGATTATAATAAATGTAATGATTTTATTTTATTTTTTGTTAACTGTTTAGAAATTATTTTTATCATATTAATAATTTTTATAGTAATTATTTTAAAATATATATTATGTAATTATATAATTATAATTTGTACTACCAAACATGACATACGAAATTGCAATGTAATTACACTCTGCCTGCCAAATACATCTAGGGAATTATAAGTCATTGCAATTACAAAAAAAAAAAAAAATTAATTACTATTCTAGTAATTACACTTTAATCCAATTACATTGTAATGTCCAAATACAATAATTTTCTAATAAACTTAATAGTCATTGAAGATATTTTATGTAAAGAAAATATGAAAACTTTATATTAAAGTAGATTTTAATGTAATTTTATTGTCCCAATGGCAACCATTTAAAACAAGTTATTAATTCAACCATACCAAAACCTATACCAATACTAATATCCAATATTGCACCTATTCAAAACATGTCAGAACACACCTAGACCATTACTTTAAACAACTAACCATATACTTCAATGTCACCCATTCACAAAAACTTTAAAACCTATTGCACGTAATTTTGGTACCACAACCTAGCATTATGAATCCAACAATTCAACATCCCAAAAATGTAACATTCAAACTTCTCAAATACTAACCAATACTAATCATCCACATTTCAAACTTCCATTTCATTCTATTTATTTTAAACCTCATTCATGCTATCACATTAAAGCATATTCTTCTATTATACCATCTTCATCTTAAAGAGTCATAACTTAATCATTAAAGCATACTCAAAACACCACAAAACACATATATTTACCAAATTCAACTAACCCCAAATTCCCATCAAAGAAATCAATACAAAAGCCCCAAATCTCACATAAACATCTATCCAACTACACCTATTTACTTACCACTTATAACCGAGCTAGAATGGTCAAAAGTCTACCAAATCACTAGATGGATAGTGTAAGCTCTGACTCGATCCAACCTGTAACATCTCTAACATGTCTCTGTCATCCGATAAGGGTTACGGAGCATTATAGTGCAAAACAAAACTTTAATCATCGAAACATGGATTAACATGCAATTCACATATTTATTTTCAATAGCATAATTTAAATATGATTAAAATACTTTTACGGGCCCTAAATCGAGCTTGATTGACCCTAAAAATAATTTGGAAACAATCAGAGACTTATTCAAAGTAAATAAAAAATTTCAGGCAAAACATGAAAAATGTAATATCCCGAAATTTTTACAGTAAAATATTATCAGTAATATAGTAAAATAAGGAAATAAAGTGACAAAAAGAGAAATTTTGAGTTATGTCAATATTGAGAAGTATATTATGATATATTAATTCAAGAAATGACTAAATTGTAAAAGTGAGGAAAGTTTTGTGGCCCAAGAGTAAATACTCAAAATTTAAAGGATTAAAGTGTAAATATGAAAAAGTTGAAGGACCAATAGTGTAAATATTTTAGGAGTGGAATGATCTAGAAACTAAGGAAAATGGATGAATTAGGACCAAATTGAATAGATGAAGAACTATAAGGGACTAAATTGCAATTTTACCAAATTAAATGATGACTCAAGGATGGAATTTTAAAAGATAATGAAGGGCAAAATGGTCAATTGGAAGAGAGAGAAATCTAGAAAGTAATAATGATGCTAGAGATATTATAATGACCTAATTTTTAGTGGTATCGGGAATAGAGATTTGAGATCACCAAATTCAACGGGTGAGTTAAAAATTTAATAAATTAATACCTATGAGTCAAATGCGAATATAAAAGCATTTTTAAATTATTGAATTTGGTGATTTAAAAGAATTAATTAGGTAAATTGGGTCGAGAGTGAGGTATCGAGACCTCGACTTCATAAATTGAGCCATAAATATTTTTAGAAATATTTATGGAGTGTTGGTGAGGTAGTATTAAAATTTAGACAGAAAATTTTGACGTTTGGGTGGTTAATTAAATAAAAAGGACTAAATTGAAAAGGGTGTAAAAGTTGCTAGAGGATTAAATAGCTCAATTGTCAAATGAGGAAGGACCTAAAGTGAAAATAATCCTAAAGGAGATATTTTGGGCGGCAATAGCTGAGAAAAATCAGGAAATGGATGAAATAAGGGCAAAATTGGAAAATTGCCAAAATTGGCTAAATAAAAATGGGACTAAATTGGAATATCTAGAATTCTCTTCATTTCTCTTCATATTCATCAGCTGGAAAATAGCCATGGAGGAGGGTTCAAGCTGGTTTTCATAATCTAGCTTCATGTAAGTTTAATTCTTTCTTTCTCCTTGAAATTTTTATGTTTTTGTGACTTTTACAACTAGGTCCACTTCTTGAATTCATTAGTTTTTGATTCTATGAAGAAAAATTGAAAGTTGATATGAATATGTTCTGGAAGTATATGATGATTTGGCATGGAATTAGAGATTTAAATTATTTATATGCTGATTTTATTGAAAGAATTGAATAGAAAGTGAATGTTTGGGACCTAATTGTAAAAGAGTTTGAAGTTAGAGTTCCATATGGAAATCCTGAATTTCAATAGTTATGAAATAACTTATAATGTCTAGAAAAAGTATTAATTGAGAAAATTATCTTAATTGAGGGGTTAATTGAGCAAGGACTGAATTGTATGAATTGTGAAATTTGGGGCAAAATGGAAATCAACATTTTGCACTAAAACTGTTTTAGACAGCAGCAGTAGTCTAACTTTGAAAAATCACCAAAAATTATATAAATCGAATTAGAGGATGAATAAAATATGAAATTAAAGCTTATTGAGTCTAGTTTCTTATAAAAGAAATTATGTAAGCGATGGAATTGTAAATCATGAGATATAATAACTTTTGTGAGACAAGGTCAGAATGATTTCGAGTTCCCCTGTTCTGACTTTGGAAAATTATCAAAAATTGGATAAAAATAATTAGGGGCTTAAATTTATATTTTTATAATTCTGAATGAGTATATTTTCAAGAGAAACAAACGAGGACATCATTCGAATCCTGTACAAGAAGATAATTAATTTTTAGTGAAGAAGGGTCGGAACTGTCAGACAACAGAACAGGGGAGACTTTAATGAATAAACTGTATTAATTGGCCCAACCAAAAATTATGAAATTTTTATGGTAAGAAGGTATATGAGTTTATTTTCAGGGAAAATTAACGGATCTTAATTTCGAGTTCTGTATCTTAATATATAAATAATTTAGTGACTATGACGCAAATGGACAGTTTTGAATGTACATATAAGTAAATAGTGAAATTATTGATAATGTTACTTGTTGCATGTTATATAAATTAAGGATTTGGAATGGAGAGGAGGAGGAGGAAAATATGTATGAATATTCATCTAGCATGGCTAATTTGCATGTTTTAGGCTCAGGGACTAAATTGAATAAAAGTAAAACTTTATGGGCAATTTTGTAAAAATGTCAGAAATGACTAAATTGCATGAAATAGATTATTTTATTATTTAAATTAGTAAAATTTAACGAAATTATCAATTTAGTTCAAGATCGGGGGAAAACATGTTTTAGGGATTAAATTGAAAAGTGTTAAAATTATGGAAATTTTTGATATTTTATAGAATTCATGGAATGTTATCAATATATATAAGAATAATAGTTGGAAATAAGGATTAAATCGCAAGAATTTTATTTTCCACGACCTAAGGATGAAATCGTCATTAATTAAAGGTTAGGGGCAAAATGGTAATTTTGCTTAGAGCATTAATTAAATGCATTAGAATATGAAATGAATGAAAATTATGATCAATTTATTTAAAAGAGATCCAAGCGACTCAAATATGAGACTCGATCGTGAAAAGAAAAGATATCGGATCAATGAAATTATAAACACAAACAAGCAATGAGAGGTAAGTTCATGTAACTTGAATTATTTCTTAAATACTTGAAATGTATGTTATTGATGTGAATATGATTTGAATGTTCATTGTATGAAAATTGATGAAACATTGATATATTTGATATAAAGGGAAGAAATCCGGTTGAATGAAAGGAAAATTTGATGGATCTACAAAAGGAATTGTGGTAAAAAAGGATCTAGCCGGACGGGTGATCCTATCCCGATATAGCCCTCCAGAAGAATATGTGGAAAATGGATTTAGCCGGAAGGGTAATCCGAATTAGGGTCTGAATTTAGTTTGGACTGGTAATTGAGGTCCAAGCTCATTAGAGTAATTGTCGTTGCGAGGATTTAGCCTGGGTGGTAATCCCGACAATACTCTATGAGTTTATATTACAGGGGATTTAGCCTGGACTGGTAATCCCACTGTAAGGATGAGGTTCGCGGGAGTGTGCTCTCTGATATGAAACGTGTAAGACCATGGTTGAAAGATACCATGGCAACGTGACATGAAACGTGTAAGACCATGGTTGAAAGATACCATGGCAACATGACGGGAAACGAATAAGACTATGGTTGAAAGATACCATGGCAACATGACAGAAAATGAGTAAGACCATAATTGAAAGACACTATGGCATCATGTCGAAGATAAATAAGATCGTGGAAGAGAAACGCCAAGATATCTGTTGAACAACTAATATTCAGGTAATATAACAAATGGTTAAATGAAA
The DNA here is from genome assembly GCA_025698475.1 of Gossypium anomalum. Lineage (NCBI taxonomy): Eukaryota > Viridiplantae > Streptophyta > Magnoliopsida > Malvales > Malvaceae > Gossypium > Gossypium anomalum. The sequence goes on along the minus strand of CM046967.1, from coordinate 85,231,256 downwards.
TGGTTATACAAAATGGTAATGTGAAATGTTTACAGGAATTGGTCATATGGAAATAAATGTACAAAATAGTTGTATGAAATAATTAATAAGATAGATAAATGAAATAAGTATAGGTACATGGAGTTTAAATTATGTTAAGTTTAATACGAACTATTACCGAAATAAATATACCTAAGATATAAGGAAATGATGGTGCATAAAATGATGATATAATAAAATAAATGATATATGTTATTAAAGAAACGGTAAGAGAATGATATGTATCATGACATGTACATATGAAATTATCTTTTATATGTTAACATAAGGAAAATATGTTAAGTTAAGGCAGTATTAAATTCAAATATGACATATTGAGAAAATAAGAATTTATATGAAATATGTGTAAGTACACTAACAAGTGTTGATTGTTGATGCTTGGGCAAGTGCCAAGCCATTGATTGAATGGTAATATATTTATTGATGCATTGAATTGGTAAATATTTAAGTAAAAATTTTTTTAGTGATCTGCAAATGGTAGTAATGCTCCGAAACCCTATTCTGGCAGCGGATACGGGTTAGCAGTGTTACAAAAAATTCTATGAAACAAGGGTCACACGGTCGTGTGTCCATGTAACGACATAAATTCTTGAGTCAACGTTCGAGCATTGACCTGGGTTGGCAATGGATAAATTTATTTTGGGATTGGATTTTTGTTAGAATTAATTTGGGTGAATTTTGGACCTTTTCTATAAGAAATTAAGGATGTTGGGAAGCTTGTGTGAAGTAGGGGAAGATGGATGACTAATATGGTGATTTTAGCATTTTTGAATAAAAATCTTCTCCCAATTAATGAGAAAAGATGGTTTGGTAAATTGAGGTATGGGATAAATTAGATTTGTCCCTATTTTTCTTTATATTATAATTACCCTATTGTTTTTTTTTCCTTTTACATTTCTTCATTTTTATTTTTATTTTTCTTCTTTTCTTCATCTATTTTTTTTTCTTACCAAGTCTTTTAGAGGGAGAGATTTGAGTGAGTTCTCACCATTTTTTTTCATCCTCCAAATCTCAAAGAAGTTAAAGAGGGTGGTGAATCTTCTAAAGCTAAGGGTAAAGGCAAAGTGGTGGAGAGCTAGGCAAGAAACTTTGTTGGTGTTCTTCCGTCAAGGTGGTACCTTCTAACTCTCCTATACTTCTTCATAAGTCATAAATATAATGCTTGTGTGATAATGCATGCATATTATATGTCTTTGGGTGGAAATCTTGTTTGGATGTTTTAAAATAAAGCCAAAACCTTAGTTGTGAAATAAACAGTAAGTTCGAAAATTCACCATAAATTCTATAAAAATAATTAAGAAGTGATCTATACATCGTTGTAACTGTGAGTTAGTCTAGTTTCTTTTAGAGCAAACGAAGATCAATTTTGATTTGTAGTTTAAAATATATGAATTTTTGAGTGTTGAAAGGTCATAAAAATCTAGCAGCAGAATTCTTATAAAACAGATTTAGCAATAACTTTGAAAAAGCACCAAAAATTTTATAAGATAAAATAGGAAGCGAGCCTTATATCTATATAACCGTATAGAAGTCTAGTTTCATTTGAAATAAACGGTGCTCGATTTAGAGTTATTTATTAAGAGTTATTAATTTTTGAATGAGGAAATGTTAGAATGTTAAGGCAGCAGACTGTCATATATATTTGATTATATATTTAGCTGGAATGATAAGTAAGTTAAAACGAGTATGAGACTCGAATGTCACGGTTGTATTTTTTTGATTATATATTTGATGCTTTGTTTGCTCTCAGCCTTCGGGTTCTAACCTAACTAGTGGCCATGAGTGGCGCTCGGGATAACCCTACGGACACCCGGGACTATTTGACTAGCGGCCATAAGTGGCGCGGGACTATCCGGATACCCAATTATTTGAGAAATTTGTGCAATCTAACAAGTTTGACAAGTTTGACAAGTTTGATATGCAAGCGATTTGGTTATGTAGATTTAATGACTCATGTTTTAATTATTCGATACTCATGTCATGTTTCTATGTATACATTTGATTTGCATGCTTATATTTATGAATTACTTGAAGTATGGTAGATTTGTTGTGTACCACTGAGCTTATAAAACTTAGCCTGCGAATTTTGTTATTGTTTAGATTTGTAGACTTTTGTTCGTGTCCGAGGAATATCATCGACGAGAGATTCCTAGAATCACGTATTCAGAGTATAGTATCTTATCTATTAGTGGGCATTGTATTTCTAAGGCCTTACTTGTATTTTTTGTAGGTCTGTAACTCATTTATCATTTTTGTTATTTTGACTATTTTAATATACGATGATATTGGAGCTCCACATATTTTGTATAACTACTTTTATTACTATTTTCAGAATAACTATGTATGGTATTTTCTCTTATATATAAAATGTATTTCAACGTTTTAAAATTTTTTCAAAAATTTTGCTGGTTACTTCGGTGACCTGATGTAGCACCTTAGTATTCGAGTACTCCGTATTCAGGATTAGGGTGTTACATTTAGTGATATCAGAGTAAGATTTAGTCGGTTCTAAGACCAGCTGGTCAGTCGTAGTAAGGTGCCGATGAATACATGCCCCTAAGTTTAAGAGTGTACTCTTCTAAGACTAGAAGTCTGATGATGCTTTCTCTTTTTTGTTTCATCTTAAGATTCAACATGCCCGACGATTCAGATTATAGCCATGAGGCTAGGGAGGAGAGTCATGCTTCTCTGAATGATGATACGGGAGATGAGTTTGTCCCGAACACTAACAAATTTGACATTCCAATAGGTCCGGGCGTGGATGAGGCAGCTTACTTCTAGAATCTTTATTTTGCATTGCATCGTATCCTTCGAGCGATCCCGAGGGTTTAGTCTACTCCACCTGTTCCACCACTATCTGTTGTTCCACAACTGACTCCGATGGAGAGATTTCGCAGATGTAAGGCGGAGGACTTTTATGGCACCAATGAGGATGATCCGATAGCTACTGCTCAGTGGCTGAAGGATACACTGAGGACTTTGCGGCCGCTCTATTTTACCCCTGAGGGAAAATTAGAATGCATCATCTCATTGTTGAAGGGTGATGCATATGATTAGTGAGAGACAGTTGAGATGGCTTTACAGCTAGAGCAGCCGACGTGGGATCAATTCTTGTCTGAGTTCCAAGGGAAGTACATTGTTCAGGAAAATATGGATGACTTGAGGAGGCAGTTTTCACGACTAGTCTAGGGCAATCGATCGGTGTATGAGTACGAGAGGGACTTTCTACGATTGAGTCGCTTCGCTCTTGAGTTAGTGGTTTCTGAGAGTCTTGGGTGCAGGAGATTCCGTGAGGGGCTGCACCTTGATATTCACGCTTATTTAGCAGCAGACCCGCCTGAGGTATTTTCAGAATTGGTACGGTAAGCTAAAGCTGTAGAGAGGGTTCTAAGTATGAGATTGAGCTCGTCAAACGAGTCTAGTATCCAGAGTAAGAGGGCATCTAACACTGCGAGTCCGTCTTCGATAGCAGCTGAGAGGATTCGGGATTCTGGAGGATTCAGGAGAGCTCCATCGACATAGTCTTAGAGATCAGGTCAAGGGTCAGGACCAGAGGCTCGTAGGAGACCATTAAATTCCTCATCGCTAGCGAGTTCAGGAGGATCAGTCAGGACCCCGACTTTTTCAATTTGTAATTTCTATGGCAGGAGACATCCTGGGGAGTGTTATCGAAGGACTAGAGCATTTTCTAGTGTTGGTCCACTGAGCATTTTGTCAGAGATTGCTGTAATACCCCGAAAACTTTTACAGTAAGATATTATCCTTGATATAGTAAAATAAGGAAATAAAGTGACAAAAATGGAAATTTTGAGTTATGTCAAAATTGAGAAGTATATTATGATATATTAATTCAAGAAAGGACTAAATTGTAAAAGTGAGATAAGTTTTGTTGCACAAGAGTAAATACTCAAAATTTGAGGGGTTAAAGTGTAAATATGAAAAATTTGAAGGACCAATAGTGTAAATATTTTAAGAGTGGAATGATCTAGAAACTAAGAAAAATGGATGGATTAGGACCAAATTGAATAGGTGAAGAACTATGAGGGACTAAATTGCAATTTTACCAAATTAAATTATGACTCAAGGATGGAATTTTAAAAGATAATAAAGGGCAAAATGGTCAATTGGAAGAGAGAGAAATCTAGAAAGCAATGATGATGTTGGAGATATTTTAGATTAAATAAATAAATAATAGTTTATTAATATTTTAATTTAATTTTTTTAAATGATATTTTATTATTTTATTATTATTTTATTTAGTATATATATAGAAAGAAAGATGAAGAATCTTCATCTTTCCCATGCATAACGTATGAAGAGAATAGGAAGAAAAAAACTTTCTTTTCTTTACAATTTGGTCCTTCTACCAAAAATTCACCATTTTCACCCAAAAATCAAATGAATTTCCATAGCTACCAAGAGAGAAAAATGTTAAGGAGAGCATGGGGAGTTACAATATCAAGTTGGATTCAAGAAATAGAAGCTGGAGGAGAGAGAAAATCAAGTTAAAGATTGGTATCAAGAGAACAAGGTAAGTACATCAAGATTTCAATATGTTTTTAAGTTTGTTATTGTTGATAAAGCATGGAAATAATGTTATAGTAGAGTTTTCTTACATGAGGTCCTATGTTCTTGATATGTTAGTGAAGAGAAAATAAAGAAAGTGATGAGAAATGGTGTAGAAAAAGAAAATAAGGGTGTTATAACATGGTAATTAATATCTTGCACTAAAAAGTTATGGACAGCAGCAGTAGTCTAACTTTGAAAAATCACCATAAATTGTAGAAATCGAATTAGAAGATGAAAAAAATATGGAATTAAATCTTATTGAGTCTAGTTTCTCATAGAGGAAACAGTGTAAGCAATGGATTTGTAAATTTTGAGATATAATGAATTTTGTGAGACAAGGTCAGAATGAATTCGGGTTCCCCTGTTCAGACTTTGAAAAATCATAAAAAAATGAATAAAAATAATTAGGGGCTTAAATTTATATGTATATAATACTGAATTAGTCTAGTTTTATTAGAAACAAATTATAACATCATTTGAATTCTGTACAAGGAGATACTTAATTTTTAGTGAAGAAGGGTCGAAACTGTCAGACAGCAAAATAGGGGTGATTTTAATGAATAAACTGTACTAATTGGCTAAACAAAAAAATCCTGAAAATTTTATGGTAAGAATATATGTGAGTCTAGTTTCAGATAAAATTTACAGATCTTAATTTGGAGTTCTGTAACTCAAGAAATAAATAATTTAGTGACTATGACTCAAATGGACAGCTTTGAATATACATATAAGTAAATAGTGAAATTATTGATAATGTTACTTATAAGCATATTATATAAATTTAAGGATGTGGAATGGAGAGGAGGAGGAGAAAAAATATATGAATATTCAGCAAGCATGACTAATTTGCATGTTTTAAGCTTAAGGACTAAATTGAATAAAGGTAAAACTTTATGGGCAATTTTGTAAAAATGTCAGAAATGACTAAATTGCATGAAATAGATTATTTTATTATTTAAATTACAAAATTTAACGAAATTATCAATTTAGTTCAAGATCGGGGGAAAACATGTTTTAGGGATTAAATTGAAAAGTGTTGAAATTGTGAAAAATTTTGATATTTATAGAATTCATGGATTGTTATCGATATTTATGATAATAATAGCTGGAAATAAGGATTAAATTGCAATAATTTTATTTTCTTGACCCTAAGGATGAAATCGTCATTAATTAAAAGTTTAGGGGCAAAATTGGTAATTTTGCTTAGAGCATTAATTAAATGCATTAGAATATGAAATGAATGAAAATGATGATCAAATTTATTTATAAAGATCCGGACGACACAAATACGAGACTTGATCATGGAAAAGAAAATATATCAGAATAATATAATCATAAACACGAACAATCAATGAGGTAAGTTCATGTAACTTGAATTATATTCTTAAATACTTGAAATGTATGTTATTGATGTGAATATGATTTGAATATTCATTATATGAAAATTGATGAAACATTAACATATTTGATAAAAGGGGAAGAAATCCCAGTTGAATGGAAGGAAAATTCGATGGATCTCTAAAAAGGAATTGTGGTAAAAAGGATCTAGCCAGGACGGGTGATCCTAAACGACATAGCCCTCCGAAGAATATGTGGAAAATGGATTTAGCTTGGACGGGTAATCCGAATTAGGGTCTGAATTTAGCTCGACTGGTAATTCAGATCCAAGCTCATTAGAGTAATTGTCGTTGCAGGGATTTAGCTTTGGGACCGTAATCCCGACAATACTCTATGAGTTTATATTACAGGGGATTTAGCCTGGACTGGTAATCCCACTGTAAGGATGAGGTTCGCGGGAGTGTGCTCTCTGATATGAAATGTGTAAGACCATGGTTGAAAGACACCATGGCAACCTGATATGAAATGTGTAAGACCATGGTTGAAAGACACCATGGCAAACTTGATATGAAATGTGTAAGACCATGGTTGAAAGATACCATGGCAACTTTGATATGAAATGTGTAAGACCATGGTTGAAAGACACCATGGCAACCTGATATTAAATGTTTAAGACCATGGTTGAAAGATACCATGGCAACATGACAGAAAATGAGTAAGACCATAGTTGAAAGACACTATGGCATCATGTCAAAGATAAATAAGACCGTGGATGAGAGACGCTATGACATCTGTTGAACAATTGATATTCAGGTAATATGTATCAGATGACGAATGGTTATATGAAATAATTATGAAGATAGATAAACGAAAAATAAGTATAAGTACATGGAATATAATTTATGTTAAGTTTGATATAAGCTATTACCGGAATAAATATACATAAAATATATGGAAATGATGGAGTATGAAATATTGATATAATGAAATGAATGATATATGCTTATGAAGAAACGGTAAAAGAATGATATGTTTCATGGCATGTATATATATGATTATCTTTGATATGTTGATACAAGGAAATTATGAAGTAAAGACAATTATTATTAAACTCAAGTGTGACATGTCGAGAAAATAAGTATATCAATGTTGAATTTATATGAAATAAATGCAAGTATACTAATAATGATGTGGCTTGACACTTAGACAAAGGACAAGCTATTGATTGAATGGTAATATGTTTAATTACAAGAAACTTTGAAATGTTAAGTACTGAGATGAAAATAAAATTTAAGATTTTGCAAATTTTTTTAATCTCGATTTAATTCCATTTGGTTTCTAGTGTATGTTGGGGCTTCAGGGCCCAATAGAGAGACATTATGATTATTTTCAAAATCTGAATAATAAATGACTTAGAATTATCTGAAAATGTTCAGTAAACTCCGGAAATGCCTCGTACCCTATTCTGGCAATGGATACGGGTAGGGGGTGTTACATTTAATGGTATCAGAGCTACGGTTTAGTCGGTTCTCGGACCAAGCATAGTTTGTGTGAAGTCTAGAAACAGATGTCATTATATAATATGTGATAGTATGATATCTCTCGACTCTGATAAAATTTGTTTTACTTATAGAAAGAGATACTTTTCAACCAAGCTAATTCCGATATACTCAAGTATAAGAGTAAAAAGTTGATTATGATGAACTAAAAGACTAAAAAAAAAAAAAAAAAAAAATTTTAAATTCTGAGGTAAAAGATTATCTCTGAGTAAAAATGTTAGTTATGATGAAGCAAGAACTCGTAAAAATACAGATAAATGTTTTATAGTACTTGAGAATGATAAATGTTATATGAGTAAATACGTGAAAATTAAATTATGAGGTTTTACGATCTATAACCCTTTACTAGTACTGATTATACGCAATGAAATTCATGAGATTTATATTGATTAAGTTGAAGTGGAAAATGAAAAGTTCGATCGGGGGCGAGAATGAGTTAATAAGCAAAGATATCGATTTTTCTTAAACTAGTTGAGATATACAATATCACTCATTAAAGAAAGAAGTTATTTATGGAAAATCGATTTATTCAAATATGGTATTTACATAATAGTTAATGAAAATTTCTTCCGAATTAGTTTTTTTAGTGAAGTAAATGATGTGAAATTATTGATGACTATACTAGTCAATAGATTGGTGAATAAGTTACAAAAATATTTGAATATAGCGATTATAATTGGGTATATTATAGTAAATTTTTGAGATTTTATATGGGTATCTTATATGTACTTGATATTTTCAGAGGCATATGCAATTGTTAATGTTTTGATGCTAAATCAATATATGAAAAGGTTGGATAAATATGCTAATAGACAGTAAATTATCGCAAGTCCGATTGATTCACAAGAGGCACTACTCTATCTTTCTTTGGTTTTCCAAGCCAACATATGTGATAAAACACTTGATAATAAGATTCATATGATATTATTTTCTATTTCTATTGATAGAAAGCTCGAAAGGCAAATGTGAAAAAAAAATTGAATTGAAAATAAATTTGAAATGAAAGGATAGAGAATGGATATAAATGATAAACTGGGTAAATATGTATAGAAAGAAACTATAGAACTATAGAAATAATGAAATTCATGATCAAAGAAAACAAGAAAATTTCGAGGACTAAATTTTTTAAGGAGAGAGAAATGTAATACCAGAAAACTTTTACTGATGAAGATATTATCCTTGATATAGTAAAATAAGGAAATAAAGTGATAAAATGGAAATTTTGAGTTATGTCAAAATTGAGAAGTATATTATGATATATTAATTCAAGAAAGGACTAAATTGTAAAAGTGAGATAAGTTTTGTTGCACAAGAGTAAATACTCAAAATTTGAGGGGTTAAAGTGTAAATATGAAAAATTTGAAGGACCAATAGTGTAAATATTTTAAGAGTGGAATGATCTAGAAACTAAGAAAAATGGATGGATTAGGACCAAATTGAATAGGTGAAGAACTATGAGGACTAAATTGCAATTTTACCAAATTAAATTATGACTCAAGGATGGAATTTTAAAAGATAATAAAGGGCAAAATGGTCAATTGGAAGAGAGAGAAATCTAGAAAGCAATGATGATGTTGGAGATATTTTAGATTAAATAAATAAATAATAGTTTATTAATATTTTAATTTAATTTTTTTAAATGATATTTTATTATTTTATTATTATTTTATTTAGTATATATATAGAAAGAAAGATGAAGAATCTTCATCTTTCCCATGCACCCAACGTATGAAGAGAATAGGAAGAAAAAAACTTTCTTTTCTTTACAATTTGGTCCTTCTACCAAAAATTCACCATTTTCACCCAAAAATCAAATGAATTTCCATAGCTACCAAGAGAGAAAAATGTTAAGGAGAGCATGGGGAGTTACAATATCAAGTTGGATTCAAGAAATAGAAGCTGGAGGAGAGAGAAAATCAAGTTAAAGATTGGTATCAAGAGAACAAGGTAAGTACATCAAGATTTCAATATGTTTTTAAGTTTGTTATTGTTGATAAAGCATGGAAATAATGTTATAGTAGAGTTTTCTTACATGAGGTCCTATGTTCTTGATATGTTAGTGAAGAGAAAATAAGAGAAAGTGATGAGAAATGGTGTAGAAAAAGAAAATAAGGGTGTTATAACATGGTAATTAATATCTTGCACTAAAAAAGTTATGGACAGCAGCAGTAGTCTAACTTTGAAAAATCACCATAAATTGTAGAAATCGAATTAGAAGATGAAAAAAATATGGAATTAAATCTTATTGAGTCTAGTTTCTCATAGAGGAAACAGTGTAAGCAATGGATTTGTAAATTTTGAGATATAATGAATTTTGTGAGACAAGGTCAGAATGAATTCGGGTTCCCCTGTTCAGACTTTGAAAAATCATAAAAAAATGAATAAAAATAATTAGGGGCTTAAATTTATATGTATATAATCCTGAATTAGTATAGTTTTATTAGAAACAAATTATAACATCATTTGAATTCTGTACAAGGAGATAATTAATTTTTAGTGAAGAAGGGTCGAAACTGTCAGACAGCAAAATAGGGGTGATTTTAATGAATAAACTGTACTAATTGGATAAACAAAAAAATCCTGAAAATTTTATGGTAAGAATATATGTGAGTCTAGTTTCAGATAAAATTTACAGATCTTAATTTGAAGTTCTGTAACTCAAGAAATAAATAATTTAGTGACTATGACTCAAATGGACAGCTTTGAATATACATATAAGTAAATAGTGAAATTATTGATAATGTTACTTATAAGCATATTATATAAATTTAAGGATGTGGAATGGAGAGGAGGAGGAGAAAAAATATATGAATATTCAGCAAGCATGACTAATTTGCATGTTTTAAGCTTAAGGACTAAATTGAATAAAGGTAAAACTTTATGGGCAATTTTGTAAAAATGTCGAAATGACTAAATTGCATGAAATAGATTATTTTATTATTTAAATTACAAAATTTAAATGAAATTATCAATTTAGTTCAAGATCGGGGAAAACATGTTTTAGGGATTAAATTGAAAAGTGTTGAAATTGTGAAAAATTTTGATATTTATAGAATTCATGGATTGTTATCGATATTTATGATAATAATAGCTGGAAATAAGGATTAAATTGCAATAATTTTATTTTCTTGACCCTAAGGATGAAATCGTCATTAATTAAAGTTTAGGGGCAAAATTGGTAATTTTGCTTAGAGCATTAATTAAATGCATTAGAATATGAAATGAATGAAAATGATGATCAAATTTATTTATAAAGATCCGGACGACACAAATACGAGACTTGATCATGGAAAAGAAAATATATCGAATAATATAATCATAAACACGAACAATCAATGAGGTAAGTTCATGTAACTTGAATTATATTCTTAAATACTTGAAATGTATGTTATTGATGTGAATATGATTTGAATATTCATTATATGAAAATTGATGAAACATTAACATATTTGATAAAAGGAAGAAATCCCGATTGAATGGAAGGAAAATTCGATGGATCTCTAAAAAGGAATTGACGGTAAAAGGATCTAGCCTGGACGGGTGATCCTAACGACATAGCCCTCCCGAAGAATATGTGGAAAATGGATTTAGCTGGACGGGTAATCCGAATTAGGGTCCAATTTAGCTGGACTGTAATTGGATCCAAGCTCATTAGAGTAATTGTCGTTTGCAGGGATTTAGCTGGGTGGTAATCCCGACAATACTCTATGAGTTTATATTACTGTGATTTAGCCTGGATTTGGTAATCCCATCGTAAGGATGAGGTTCATGGAGTGTGCTCTCGATATGAAATGTGTAAGACCATGGTTGAAAGACACCATGGCAACTTTGATATGAAATGTGTAAGACCATGGTTGAAAGACACCATGGCAACTCGATATGAAATGTGTAAGACCATGGTTGAAAGATACCATGGCAACTGATATGAAATGTGTAAGACCATGGTTGAAAGACACCATGGCAACCTGATATTAAATGTTTAAGACCATGGTTGAAAGATACCATGGCAACATGATGAAAAATGAGTAAGACCATAGTTGAAAGACACTATGGCATCATGTCAAAGATAAATAAGACCGTGGATGAGAGACGCTATGACATCTGTTGAACAATTGATATTCAGGTAATATGTATCAGATGACGAATGGTTATATGAAATAATTATGAAGATAGATAAACGAAATAAGTATAAGTACATGGAATATAATTTATGTTAAGTTTGATATAAGCTATTACAGGAATAAATATACATAAAATATATGGAAATGATGGAGTATGAAATATTGATATAATGAAATGAATGATATATGCTTATGAAGAAAGCGGTAAAAGAATGATATGTTTCATGGCATGTATATATATGATTATCTTTGATATGTTGATACAAGGAAATTATGAAGTAAAGACAATTATTATTAAACTCAAGTGTGACATGTCGAGAAAATAAGTATATCAATGTTGAATTTATATGAAATAAATGCAAGTATACTAACAATGATGTGGCTTGACACTTAGACAAAGGACAAGCTATTGATTGAATGGTAATATGTTTAATTACAAGAAACTTTGAAATGGTAAGTACTGAGATGAAAATAAAATTTAAGATTTTGCAAATTTTTTTAATCTCGATTTAATTCCATTTGGTTTCTAGTGTATGTTGGGGCTTCAGGGCCCAATAGAGAGACATTATGATTATTTTCAAAATATGAATAATAAATGACTTAGAATTATCTGAAAATGTTCAGTAAACTCCGGAAATGCCTCGTACCCTATTCTGGCAATGGATACGGGTAGGGGGTGTTACAATTGCCCTAAAGCTAGCGGTGCTTTGCCTGTTCAGACTCAGAGATCAACACCTTCTTTTCAACATGGTAGAAGGTCAACTCATGGTGGTGATAATGTCGCTTCAGGCTAGTAGAGTAAAGGCATGGTTAGATTTACAACCGTATCTGATACTCGAGTTCCATCTAGGCAGTATGCTGTGAAAGCTCGGGAAGACTGCAACGTCGCTGATGTGATTACAAGTATTTCCACATTGTTCTCTATTCCCATTACTGCATTAGTGGACTCCGGGTCCACGCATTCATATATCTGTAGTGAGATTATCCGAGAGAGAGGTATTCCTGTTGAGGATTTGGATGTTGAGGTTCGAGTATCCAGCCCGTTAGAACTTGATGTGTTAGTAGATAAGGTGTATCGGAGATGTCCAATTGAGATTTAGGGTCAGCTATTTTCGGCAGACTTGATGGAGTTAACTTTTCAAGAGTTTGATGTAATTTTGGGCATGGATTGGTTGATCGAGCATGATGCAAATTTAAGATGTAAAGCGAGGCAGCTTAAGCTCCATGGGTTGGACAGAACCAGAGTCCTAGTGACTAATGAGATTAGTGAATGCTCGTTTTATGTCATTTCTGCGACTGTACGGTTAGCCTTGCCATCAGAGTTACAGCGTATTCTTGATGTGTTCCACGTGTCCATACTTAGGAGGTATCGTTCTGATCCTTCCCATATCTTACTGCTTGAGCAGACTGAAGTGAGCCCAGACTTGTCATATGAAGAAGAGCCGATTCGAATTTTGGCCCGAAATATTAAAGAACTTAGGCACAAGAAGATCTCCTTAGTGAAGGTCTTGTAGAGGAATCACGGAGTTGAGGAGGCGACATGGGAGCCAGAGGAGTCCATGAAATTATAGTATCTGCACCTTTTTTATTCAGGTAAATTTCGAGGACGAAATTTCTTTTAAGAAGGGGAGAGTTGTAACGGCCCCAAATTCTTGAGTCAACGTTCGAGCGTTGACCTAGGTTGGTGATGGATAAATTTATTTTGGGATTGAATTTTTGTTAGAATTAATTTGGGTGAATTTTGGACCTTTTCTATAAGAAATTAAGGATGTTGGGAAGCTTGTGTAAAGTAGGGTAAGATGGATGGTTAATATGGTGATTTAGCATTTTTAAATAAAAGTCTTCTCCCAATTAATGAGAAAAGATGGTTTGGCAGATTGAGGTATGAGATAAATTAGATTTGTCCCTATTTTTTCTTATATTATAATTACCCTATTGTTTTTTTTTTCCTTTTACATTTTTTCATTTTCATTTTTCTTCTTTTCTTCATCTATTTTTTTTTAGCAAGTCTTTTAGAGGGAGAGAGATTTGAGTGAGTTCTCACCATTTTTTTTTTCATCTTTCAAATCTCAAAGAAGTTAAAGAGGGTGGTGAATCTTCTAAAGCTAAGGGTAAAGGCAAAGTGGTGGAGAGCTAGGCAAGGTGGTACCCTCTAACTCTACTATACTTCTTGATAAGTCATAAATATGATGCTTGTGTGATAATCTATGCATGTTATATGTCTTTGGGTGGAAATCTTGTTTGGATGTTTTAAAATGAAGCTAAAAACTTAGTTGTGAAATATGCTAGAAATAAATTATTACATGAACAGTAAGTTCAAAAATTCATCATAAATTCTGTAAAAATAATTAAGAAGTGATCTATACATCGTTGTAACCGTGAGTCAGTTTAGTTTTGTTTAGAACAAACGAAAATCAATTTTCATTTGTATTTTAAAAGATATGAATTTTTTAGTGTTGAAAGGTTATAAAAATCTGGCAGCAGAATTCTCATAAAACAGATTTAGTAATAACTTTGAAAAATCACCAAAAATTTCATAAGATAAAATAGGAAGCTAGCCTTATATCTCTATAACCATACAGAAGTCTAGTTTTGTTTAAAACAAACGATGCTTGATTTAGAGTTATATATTAAGAGTTATTAATCTTTGAATGAGGAAAGGTTAGAATATTAAGGTAGCAGACTGTTACATCTCTTTAGTTAATATTTTAGCTGGAATGATAAGCAAGTTGAAACGAGTATGAGACTCGAATGTCACGGTTGTATTTTTGTGATTATATGTTTGATACTTTTTTTTATCTCAGCCTTCGGGCTCTAACCTAACTAGCAGCCATGAGTGGCGCGGGACTATCCGGATACCCGATTATTTGAGCAGTATGTGCAATCTAACAAGTTTGAAAAGTTTGATATGCAAGCGATTTGGTTATGTAGATTTAATGGCTCATGTTTTAATTATTCGATACTCATGTCATGTTTCTATGTATACATTTGATTTGCATGCTTATATTTATAAATTGCTTGAAGTATGGTAGATTTGTTGTGTACCACTGAGCTTGTAAAGCTTAGCCTTCGAATTTTCTTATTGTTCAGATTTGTAGACTTTTGTTTGTGTCCGAGGAATATCATCGACGAGAGACTCCTAGCATCACGTATTCAGAGTACAGTACCTTATCTATTAATGCGCATTGTATTCCTAAGGCCTTACTTGTATTTTTTGTAGGTCTGTAACTCATTTATCATTTTTGCTATTTTAACTATTTTGATATACAATGCTATTGGAGCTCCACATATTTTGTATAACTACTTTTATTACTATTTTCAATATAACTATGTATGGTATTTTCTCTTATATAAAATGTATTTCAACGTTTTAATTTTTTTTTTTGAAAATTTTGCTGGGTTACTCTGGTGACCTGATGTAGCGCCTTAGTATTCAAGTACTCCGTATTCGGGATTAGGGTGTTACAGTCTAGGATGTGTGACATAGCCCAGACCATGTGGACATTTGAAATAGGGCTACACGGTTGTGTCATGGCCTGTGTGCCAAACCGTGGGAGACACGACCATGTTGTAGACTATCTCAAATAGTGTGAAACCTGCATTTAAAACAATAATGACACACAGCCATGCGAACAACCTATGTGTGACACACGGTTGTGTGGCAGCCCGCGTTTCAGGCCATGTGTACCAAAATGTACCTTGAAAAACAAGTTTACCAAAAATATTTTCTTAAGTCACAAGCAGACCATTTGCTAACCTTTTAACCTAATCAAAGCACACTTAAACAAGAACAAATCATGCTAAAATCAACATATATTCAATACATTTCCATCATTCAAACAATGTACCCACATTGGTACCACAAAATATACATCCAAATAAATTCATCTAATTGACATGGACTAAGCTTAAAATCTACACCATATAACTATCACTCATCCATTTCAACTACAAATAAGACAAATCAAGTCAAGAATCATTCATCATATACTTACTAATATGCCAATCAATGGCACCACATTTCACACACCAAATTTAGACCCATGCCACATCTCAAAGTTCTAGTTTGAACTTATGTCAACCATACCAAATATCCATTCCAAAACATGTCATTATACCTTATAATACCTAATATCTATAAAGCATGCATAAAATTCATCCACTCATACTTGTACTTATTATTCACATGCCATCATTTAATATTACTAACCACAACAGCTTAGCACAACTTAAACAAGCCAAATCACTTGAATAACCTTTTTAGCCCTATTACATGCCATTTATAACCATTTGCCAAAATAACCAAACTTTACCAAAATGGATCAACAAATAGTGTGATTGTGCTCCGACACAATTCCAACTGGCCAAGCTTTTCAATGACTTACAGATACAGAAGAACTAACCATATAAGCAACTAATGCTTAGTAAGTTCGTATAAAGGAACTTAAACTTACCAAATGCATTAATTAAACAACCATGAAGAATTCCTTTTTGTTTTAGGCCAAATTTCCTTTTTCCTAAACACAACACCTCACAAGATTAGTAGATAAAGTAATGCACATGTAAATTCAAACAAATAAGGTGTATAACATTCAAGCTTTTCAAATTCATCAATCATTTTCATCATATACTATGTACTTTCATTTTTATCACCTTTCACATCTTAAACTTCATATATCATACATATTATAGCATAGTAAATCATGACATATACCTAATAAGCATTTAGATTTTATATATCAACTAACGCATATATATCCATTATACGTTCTTCTCATTTGAGTCCAAATAGCTAATAGATAATAAGGAAACATAACATCTATGAAACATTACATAAATTAAGAAATAAATTTCATGCGTATCTCATCTGTCACATGATAAATTCTCATCCTTTTCATTTCATATATGCATATAGAGGTGTGCATGGTCGGGCTGTGCTTGACACCAAAGCCCGCCTGAAAAATGGGAGGGTTTGGGTAAAAATATAGGCGAAAAATGGGCTTGGGCAAAAAAAGAGGCCGTTTAGAAAACGGGCGGGCCTCGAGCAAGATTTTTTGGCGGGCACTGCCCTACCCTACCCGATTTTAATATTAAATTATTTTTATTTTAAATTTTAAGTAACTTTAGTTTTTTTACTTTAGGTTTTTTTATTGTTTTTAATGTTATTTTGATATTGTAAAATTTTTGTTATTAATATAATTTAGTTCTAATTTATTTCAATTTTTAATTTTAATATAATTATTTTTATTATATTTTTAATTTATATATTATTTTAAGAATTATTTTACTCCCATTTTTTTAATATTTTTTTATGTTTTAAATGCATTTGATTTATTATATTTTAAAGTTTTTATTTAATAAAAAAGTAAAAAAATTTTTAATATATGGTTGGGCGGCCGGGCTCGCCTATCATTTTTTCTCGGGCCGGGCTTGGACAAAATTCTAGGCCCATATTTGGGTACGGGCAGGCCCGGCCTTGAAAACGGGTGAAAATTTTTCATGGGCCCGCCCAACCCGGCCCGGCCCGGCCCATGCACACCTCTATATGCATATCCATCTTTCCACTTCATATGAACATTAAGTTTTTATACATGCCTTTCCATTAACCTTTACTTACCCATTGAACTATCTAGAATTTCATCGGATACTCGGGAATGCTTACAAATAGTGTGCCTTTTCATGTAATCATAATCTTTCCTTTTCAATAGTGCTCACACGAGCTGCAAAATGGGTCTGCTCACACGAGCTGTGGGTCGAAACGTTTTCTACACGATACCGCTCACATGAGCTGTGGAGAATTCGCAAAAATTAATGCAGGACCTCAATTATCAGTAGGACATTCAAAACCGGCACCCAAAACCATATAATCCCTAATGAAATGTTATTTGTATCCTAAGAATTCACATGGCTCAAACGGGATCGTTTTACATATCCAATCCTTAATTGACATTCAATATATCCTTTTCACATATACATTTACTTTATCATATTAACATTTGAGTACCTTATCCAAACCAAAACATTATATCGTTCAAATTAATTGACATCCCATTTTGTTCTATTTATCAAAATATTATAGAAGTACTAATCTAATCTATTTTTAACATAAATATTTATTAACATTACATTCAAAACATTACATGATAATTTAGTCCTTAAACTAACTTACCTCAATTAGAATGGTTGCTAAAACAGAGTCAACAACTAGTCCAGAACCTTAGCTTTTTCCTTGATTTAAATCCAATTGTAGTGTTTCTTGATCTAAATAATATAAATTCATTTAATTAAATAATTCAAATAGCTTAAAATAATTAATTCAAGCCTATAACTCATTTTAATGTGAATTTATAAAATTGCCCCAATAATTTTCCTTTTATTAAATTTAGTCCTTAGACCCATAACTTGCAAATTTACCATTTTTAAAAGGAACCCATGTTAGCTGATTTTCTCAGGATTTCTAAAGAGTCTATTTCCATCAAAATTTCATATCAAATCTCATGAATTTTACTCTTTTAACAAATTAATCCTTTAACATTAAAATTACTAAAAATCACTTAACAAAATACTCTATTTATTATCCAAGCTTAATAATCTTTCAATTAAATCTACAAACACACTTAAAACATTCATGGCAAGCCCCTAAAATTTTAACAATTTTACAAATTAACCCCAAACTAATTAGATTAAACTAAATCTATCTCAAAAATATAAAAATTACTGAAAACAAATTGAAAACACATACCATGCAATTGTAAACAAACTTGACCGAATACTTGCTTAAACTCCCATGGATGTTTCGGTTTGTTTCTCCACTAAGAAAGAAGATGATAACATGTTCTTTTATTTGTTTATGTTTTAATTATTATTAAATTACAATTTTAACCAATTATTATTAAATTACAATTTTAACCTTACTTTCAACTTATTTCATATATAAGTTGCATGTACATATATGTCCACTAAAAGCATACGGTAAAATTGCTATTCAATGCCCTTTAGTCATTACTTTATAGTTATTAAACACATAACTAATAAAGATTAAATTTTACATTTTATACTATTTAATCCTTTTTCTTTAATTAATTATCTAAACATTAAAATTTCTTAAACAAATTTTAATATAACCCTAATAGCATTCCGTAAATATTTAATAAAATATTTACGGGCTCGGTTCATAAAAATGAGGTCCTGATATCTCGTTTTCCAAAACCACTTGATTTTTGGAACAAACCATTTGCACTTAAACTTTAGTTCAAACAACAAAAATTATCAAATCAAAATTTATTATAATATTATTTTTGACTCGTAAATATTAAATAATAATATTTAAGGACTCACTCGTTGGATTAATGGCCCCAAAACTATTATTTTTGACACCGCTGAAGAACGGACTGTTACACAACCAATTGCACAATTTTTGACAATCAGAAAGAAAACAAAACAAAGGTAAGCATACTTAATGCTTAGTAATTTTTTTATTTGATTATCTAATTATAAAAAGTTATAAAATAATCACTAACTAATTGAGTTTAATTTTTTTATCCAATTTCCTTAATTATTGCTAATTTTATAACGGATTGATGACATAACAATTTTAAAATTGAAATAATAATAACTTCAATTTCAAAATTTTCACATTATATTAATTTGATCATAATTTTTTTAAAAAATAACTCTTAACATTTACACATTACCTCAATTTTAAAAAAATTAAAATAATTCAAAAAATTATAAAAAAAATATATTTCTAAAAATTCCCAAAAATGTGTTAATATAACAAAATACATATATATAATTCTCCTTTGCTCAAAATTAAAATATGATGTAAAATTTGGAGACTTTTGAAAATATTTATGTCGTTTCCAAAACAACATGTTTTATTAAAAATTTATTATTTGTAAAATAATATGTAACATAAAATATTTGTATAAAAGTTTAAAAGTTTTTGGTAAAAGATCTATTTAATCCCTTTCAAATTTAATAGTAACTAAATTGATCCCTTTAAAAAAGAGAGCAATTTAATCCCTATTAATTTTGAAAGTAAACATCTAAGGATAATTTAAAATGACTTGATATTTTCCATCATTTTGCATAACTTTGATCGGTATAATAATGAATTTAGCCCTCATTGTTTATCTATTAAGTTAATTTGATCCTAATTCTAAACAACTCAACAAATTTATCCTTTAACATTTACACATTTATCAATTTTATCCTAATTTTTTTTAAAATTTATTAAAAAATAAAAAATGTATAAAAAAACAATACATAAATTAAAACTAATTTGTTTTCTTTCTTCTTTATTCCAAAAAAATCTTTATTTTCAACCCAAAACTCATAACCACCGTCTTACCTTTACCTTCTGCGGTAAAACCTCTACAAAATAATATCCTTGGAACCTGCAAAATTTATTATTTTATCAAGGTTATTAGTTTATCGATAAATAAATATTTTATTAATTTAGAGAATATTTCATACTTAATGCATGGGTTATTATTATTATTATTATTATTATTATTATTATCAAAATCCAATATGCACGTAGGTGCAATGAATCAAAGTTAATTGGTTCATGTAACAAAAAAAAAAAAAGAGTTAATTGGTTAATGTAACCAAAAAGAAAAAATAGTTAATGGTTTCAAAATCCAATATATATATATTCATTGGGTAGATTAAAAATTTTATTATAAATAAACACATGTACGTATCAAAATATTGTAATTCATTTAATCTTTTTCTCCATAGCTTCCCATTTGAAAGGTGTAAAAAAGTCTACATTGACAGATGAGATGAGAAAAACATTATGTGAGTACAAAAATGAGCATCCCTCTTCAAGTCAAAAAGATTTGCAATAGTGGGTTCAACAAACATTTGATCTCTTTGTTAGCCAATCAACAATATCAAATACTCTTAAAAGGTCTTCTGAATATTTTTCAAAAGAGGAAAAGAATAGTAATGTTAAAAGACACAAATCAGCCAAATATCCTAAATTAGAGAATGTATTGTATGAGTGGTTTCTTCAATATCAAGAGAAAGTAAACATGAATGGAGAATGATTCAAACTAAAGCAAAAGAGTTTCTACAGAAAATGTATGGTGATGCAAATTCCAAATTTAACTTTTCAATTGGTTGGCTAGAACAGTTCAAGGCAAGACATGGGATTAAATCTTATAGAAGATTTGGTGAAAGTGGTTCAGTTTTTATGAAGAATATTGAAGATGCTTTACCTCAAATAAGAGCTAAATTGGAAAATTTTGATTGGAAGGATATCTATAATGTGGATGAAACAGGCTTATTTTATCGTTTGCAAGCAAATTATTCATTGGCTGCAAAGCAATTCGAAGGGCGAAAAAGGGCAAGGAAAAACTTACTGTTGTGGTTTGTTGCAATGAGGATGGTTCAAATAAAGTGCCTCTTTGGGTTATTGGTAAGTTTGCTAATCTTAGATGCTTTAAAC
The DNA here is from genome assembly GCA_025698475.1 of Gossypium anomalum. Lineage (NCBI taxonomy): Eukaryota > Viridiplantae > Streptophyta > Magnoliopsida > Malvales > Malvaceae > Gossypium > Gossypium anomalum. The sequence goes on along the minus strand of CM046967.1, from coordinate 85,210,173 downwards.
ATGTGAATATTGACAATCTTAACTGTCATTATCGAGACAAGAAAAAAAAACATGGATAACTAGATTACTTTTTCAAAATTTTGTTTATTGGTTTGATGTTAGAATAACTGGTAGAAAGGTGTTGCTTATAGTATACAGTTGCCCAGCCCATCCCAAGGTTATTGAAGGCTTGAGAAATGTTGGATTATCCTTTTTGCCTCCAAAATCAACATAAAAAATTCAATCATGTGATGTTGGAATTATTAGAGCAATTAAGATTTATTATCGACGTCGCTTTTATTCTAGCATCTTGGAAGGTTACGAGAAATGAGCAATAAATCTTGAAAAGATTAATGTATTGGATGCAATCCATTTTATTAATGCTGCTTGGAATATTGATGTGAAGCCTACAACTATTGCAAATTGTTTCCAGCATTGCAAAATTTGATCCGAGGAGGATATGTCTCTCAAACAAGAAATTGGTGATTTTGAAGGCATTCATAAATTAAAAGAAGTAATTTATGATTTACACTATAGAAATGCCATGGATGTTGAGCAGATTTTGAATTATCCAAGTGAAAATGAATCTTTGATAGAGTCACCTACGAATGAAGAAATTATTCAAGGAGTAATGGATGTGCCAGCTGAGGACAAGTAAGATCCAAATGACAGTAGTGTTTTACCACATTTTTCTCTAAAAGAGGCTTTTCTAACTGTGGATACCTTGAAGAATTATTTAATACAACACGAGAAGAATATACCAGATTTGGTCTATGCCCTTTTAAAAGTTAAAGATGAAATTATTTTTGATTCACATGCAAAGAAGGAGTTAACTATAGATGCATATTTTAGCAAAGAATAAAATTGAAAAAAAAAAGAGTTGTCTAGAAAACACTTTAGTTTTATGTATTTTATCCCATTGGCCCGAGTCGGGATAGAAAAAATATTATTTAACTGAGATTATTAATTTATCAAATATTTATTTATCGAGGTTTTACTGTACGACCCTCACTCACGAAACCATCTATCACCATTAGTATGACACCATGCTTCACAAAGCTGAACCCATCACTCCAAATTTAAAGCTTCATAGCCAAATTGTGACAATCCTAAAGATCCACAATTTTTTTTTTTGTTTTTTAGTTTTTAGATATGTTCATTTGTCAAATGTAATTTATAATTGTCGCTACCTATAGTTGATGTTTAGTGAATAACACAATAGTTAATGCAAATGTTTGACTGTAGTGACCACTACGACTTGGTACTACAAAACCTATGCAAATAAAAACACCAAAGTTTGTTTATGCAATTCGGTTTCCCTACGTCTACAAAGCCTAACTCAGTGAGTAATTCTACTATATTTAATCCACAATACAGCAAGTGAATCACACGCTATCACTTCCCAAGTATAAAAATCTCACATTTGTACATAAACACTAGAACACTCACCTCCAAATCTTCCCCTAAGAACTTATGTAGTAAACAAACAATGTTTACAAATCAATTTACACTATCACAAAAACAATTTCCTAAAGAACAAATACAAGTGCTTTCAATATACTCTCACACATTGCCTAAACAAGCCTTTTAGCATATATCAATTTCAGGTTGCTAACACAGAATCTGAGTAATACAATGTAACTCCTTTAAAATAGCTATTGCAATCAAACAATAAAATCACTAATTTGATGAAGATATGACTTTTCCAAACTCAACATTGCAATCCTAATCAAATCTCCACAAAATAAGGGTTGTTTTCATTCAACGAATCGAATCTAATCCAATCTTTACTAGTGATGGATTGGTTTCCATAAATGAACTCTAGTATCTTCAAAATATCTGCACAATAACTAATCCAAAGATTTTGTTGCATAAAATTGCCAACACAAATATGATAAGTATATTCCCTATCTTTTTGGTAGTTTGTAATAGGCACTGCCGAGTGCCACTCAACACAGAATCACACAACGTACCTCAACAATAGCACAAGACTTTTTTACCATAAAAATAAAATCCTATCTCAAATATCATAAAATCCATAATTTAATACTGCAATGGATGAAGCACAAAGGTAAAACAAAATTTATTGCAAATATAAAAACTCCCAAAACGACATAGAAATCCCAAAAAAATAATTCTTTGAACCCCATTGTTCAGGCCAATAATGTAGAAAACTCACAAGGATTAATGGTTTACATGAACATACAAACACACAATTTATAAAAATGCAAACATCACAATACAAATGTAACCATATTGATTCACAAATAAGCAAGGAACCACATCCACTCAAAAAAAAGAAAAAAAGAAAAAAGAAAAGGGATTAACTGTTTCAAGTTGGGACTTTGAAAATAAAGAATGTTTTGATATTTTAAAATATCATTTTGGTTTTTGCTTTGAACTTGAGGAATACATGATTTCTAGGTTTAATTTTTTGTTGTTGAAGGAGAAATGGGTTTACTTTCTTTGGTTGAGGGAGAAAATGAAGAAGAGATGAGAGAAAAAAAATGAAAAAGAAATTAAAATAAAAAATACATATATATTTTTATATATTGAAGTTTAATTGATTTATATATTTTTTTTGAATTTTATGAGATTTTTTTTAAAATTATATATTTTTTAATTTACAGATATATTGTTTTAATGATTAGAATCAAATTGACAATTGTATAAATGTTAAGGGCTAAAATTGTTGAATTTTTTAAAAATTAGAACCTAATTGACAAAATAAATAATGTGACACCTGACTCGGTTGTTGTATCCGAGCGTGTGGCATCACATTACGTCGCTGAAATGACTCAAACTAACTTGACATAAATTCGCAAAATTTAATTTCATAATCTTCGTTCAAAATAATAAACCAATTCATTATGATCAAACACAATCATTCGTAATACATAAGAATCTGTTTCAACTAATTACGGGGTTATAACAAATTAATATTAGAGTTAGGACTCGAATACAAACTCAAATGTCAAAATTCAAATTTATGTCTTGAGATACTACATATTGTGTCTCGAGGCAAGGTTTTTTATGTCTCGAGACCAACCTCTCATGTTTTCCTATTTTTGCTTTGATTTTTGAATGTCTCGAGATAAGGGGTTCTTGTCTTGAGACCTAGAGCAGGGAAAAATCTATTTAGCTTCGATGTACTTCTATTTTGAGACAAAAGCCACTTGTCTTAAGACAACTCAATACCTAGGAACAATTGGCTCGAGACTTATATAGATATGTCTTGGGAAATTAGGCTCCTGAATGGAAAAATTAAGTGAATTTTTTTCTAACGGTTTCGAAACATGTTCTTTTTGTCTCAAGACTCAACAAGCCCGTTCTTCATATTTTTGGGGTCCTAGGAAAAACAATAAAATGGAGTTTTAAGTTCCTTAAAAGTTGGAAAAAAAATTTATGTCCCTTAAATGTTGGTAAAAAATTTTGGGCCCTTAAAAGCTAAATTTTTTTAGGGGCCCCTTAGAAAATGGAAAACAATATTTTTGACCCTTTTTTGCCTTGGGCCCTAGGCGGCTACACCTCCAGACGACCCCCAGGGCCGAGCCTGAGACTCAGTGACCAAATGGTCAAAATTCCATACTTTTAAGTATCCAAAGCCTTAATTAAATGAACCTAAACATACCTAAAACTTATCACAAAACTTATTAATCCAATTAACCTATCTAAACATGTTCAAACATTACCAAACCATAACCTTCAATACATCATTACTAAACTAACCAAATTGCACATTCAAACTCACATAATCAAGCATAATTAACTAGTAATCAAAAGATAAAACTCAACCAATATAACATTATAGGTCACTTACCAAAAGTGCCAAAACTAACTTAAGCAACAAGCCTACCAACATAGATACATGCCATATGACTTCAAAACATATATATACATATAAAATAGGATCATAATGGTTTTTGAGTTGAGCTTGAGAGTTGGATGCTTGACCATAAAACTTTTATAACTTTTATCCAAAACCTGCACACAGGAACAAACAAATTCGTATACTGAGTAATGGTTAATCAATGGTGCTAACATAATTCGAATTCAATTATAAACATAACAAGATCTAATAAACATAACTAACATTATAGGTAAGTTAACCAACTAATCTTTTAACATTAACATCAGAGATACATACATACCATTAGATTATTTATCATTTCATTTTATTCTCATTAATGCTTTATTCAATTTCTTGATATAATTTTCAATGCACCATCAAAGTATTTGCATTTAGTTTAACATATCAAAATCATGTCTGATGTTAGTATCAATAGCCCATTTTGACTCAATAAATGTTCAACATGCCAATTTTACATTATAATCCTATTAACCAAATTAGATAAGAACAGATGCTCAGATCAATCCACCATTACACCAAATACGCACTGAATCGGGCATAATTGCACTAATCCCAGCAACCACAGTAGAATACACTCGTACCCCATGGTATTTGACCTGGTGATACGTTCTCGACCCCCAAGGTATTATAGAACTATAAAAGCATAGTATTGAATCTCCCACCTATCAGTATGGACCCTATGACATGCCAACTATACTCATGACTCTATCTGACAACGTTAATAGGGTAAATATCATCAAGCATATATATAGGTATATTAAATATCATCAAGCATATGTATAGGTATATTCATTCAACCAATTTATTATAAATCACCCAATCAAGTATATACGTACTTGCCGAATACATTCTTATTGATAGTTAATCATTCCCGAACATATATCAATTCAAACATATATATTTAATTATTTAATGAACTCAAGTTATAAGAGCACAAGCCAAATATCTATTCGTCAACGGCTTTGGATTTCCCTTTGTCCCGAGATAGTCTTACATCATCTTCAGCTATGAAGTTAAATTTGAATACGGAAAATTCGTTAATCACACTATTCAAGCATAAGTTAACACATTATATACATGAATGCATCTTATTTGATTTAGTCCCTGTACACTCTAATATTCGAAATACTTGATTCCCATAATTTACTCAGTCGAACTTAAATCTAACTTAATAAAAATAATACATGGACCTTCTACAATCTTTATTCATTAACAATCCTTAAATTTTTCATTCTTTACAAATTAATCCCTATTTACACAAAATTTAACTATATAATTTAAGCTTGATTCAAGCTTGATTTAACAATTTTAACATATTCTATTATAATCTTAACTCAATATTCAAGAACCCATTTCTATCCAGCCCAATTTCATCATCTTTTAACAATAATTTGATTAAAACTCAATAATTAAAGGCATGTACTATTAAGCTTAGATGACTAGAATTCTGCAAAATCAAGGAAAAAGCTTTAATTACCTTATCAATTTGGACCGAATTCTTAATGGAAGAAGAAAGAAGAAACTTTTTCTTTCTTGAATGTAGGGACCACAAGCTTAAGGAAAAAGACGGGTGTTTTTTTTCTCTCTCCCACTAACATATATATATATATATATATATATATATATATATATATATATGTAGGTATACTTAGATTAATAATTTAATTAAGCTTAACTAATCCCATTTAGTTAATTAACATAAAACTATTACTTATCTAAACCATATTAATGACAATGGATGACTTTAATCATAACACTCCACTATCTCAACATTAAAGTTGGTCTAATTATTCTTTAGTGCTTAGTTTAATTGCCATTTAAGGAACTTGCCAATTTAGAAATCAATTTCCTTTCATTTTATTCACTAATCAATTTAGTATCTATACTATTTTTATTAACAGATTTAGTTAAATAACACTTAATAATTCTACTTTCCCATCTGTACTTGATTCATAATTATTCTATTTTAACTATCTACTGATTCAACTCAATTAATTCGGTCTGAAACCGAATTTTATGACACCATTGAAAATTGGTCGTTACAAATAAATATTGAGCACTAAATTTGTTATTATACCAAAAAAAGTTAAACAAAATTGATGGAGAACATTACCACCGTGATTAATTATCCTTAGTTGTTTACTTTCGAATTTAATAGGGATTAAATTACTCCATTTTTTAGATTGACCAATTTGTTCAATATTGAAATTGAGAGGGGCCATAGAATTATTTTAAATTTTTATATAAACCCAAAAGTTCCTCATTTCTTTCTCTTGCCCACCTTTTCTTTAACTAGTTTTCTCGAAAAAAACTACCGTCAAACCCAAATTTTAACCAGCCTGTTGCCGCCGTCCACCGCACGCCACCGATCATCAACCCAGAACATTGTCAAAATTCTCCAAAATCTTTGTTCGCACATCCTTCTTCGTATTTTCCAATTAGTTTTTGTTAATAACATTCAACAATCCTAGATTTAAAAAACAAACTTGAAACTTTCGGCCGCTCTAAAGATCACCATTGTAATGTATGTTCTTCTCCTTTTTATCCTCTTCTTAATTTCTAAGTTTGAAGCAACAAAACCCAAAAATCTTCTTTTCTCATCCTCCACTAACCCAAATGAGACAATGTCATCTTCTTTTTCCTTTTCCTCTTCATCATCGTTGTCTTCCGATGATCCGATAGATGACCAACTCTTCGAGAATACTTGGCATTTATCAAATTAGTTATTATTCTTTTTTAGTTAAATTTAACTTTTAACAAAACGTTTTTTAATGAAAATGCGGATTAAAACATTAATTTTTAATATTGTTGGTGTGATAACTCGCATGGTATTTTATGTGCACATCATACTAACATAACACCATTCGTCTTATATGTCACATCGATAAATAGTTCAAAAATTATAAAAATAAAAAAATTAAAATTTTAAAAATATAAGAAGTTCATAAAAATTCAAAAAATTAGCATGAAGTATACTTGAATTGTCATGCAGGTTGTCGTGTTTAAAATTTAACATTTTTTTTAGTATTTTCGTTAAAAAAAACATCATTTTAACTTTTTTTCAAAAAGTTCATTGTCAAAATTGACTTTTTTAAAAAGTTGATGGTCAAATTTAGCTCAAAAAAAGAATAAAGGCCAAATTGACAAAAGATGTAAACATTAAAAGCTAAATTTGACATTTATTTTTCATGTTTCGCTAAATGTGTTCGCTTTGGTTTAGGCAAATGTTCTTGTTTAGCATTTGTGCTATGTTGGGTAAGAGAGTATTGTTTTTTATGTATGTTCTTATACATGGGTTTGGTAATAAACTAATTCAATTTGTAGTATTTAGCAATTTCATGACTATTCTTTTTTTGTAGTAAAAAGAAGGAAAAATTTTCACGTATTTTGAAGAGATTATATTTTTTTACAAGAATTATTATTCATATTTTTAGTTTTAAGTTTAAATTTGTACTATCGGCTTTTTATTTTATGTCTCACAATTGTAATACACACGTAATATTATTACACAGGTAACTTGATATTAGTGTTTTAGGATGAGATGGTGTTAATTTATTTTACTTTAATTTGAGTTTTGTTTTGTTTCAATTTATATTGTAGAGTGTGATTTTGATTTTTAATGAAATCAATGATTTAGCAAAAGTTATATACCAAAAAAGATTTTAGATTTATAAATATTTTTAAGTTAAATTGTATCATTTATAAATATTAGGGACTAAATTTACTATTATACCAATTAAAAAATATCACTTGAATTAGTTAAGAGACAGAAAAAAAAGAAGCATAATTAGATGACTTTTACCTTTAAATTTTTATACAATGTTTATATTAAATATTGCATCATGATTTTTAGCATATATATTTTGAATGAATGACCTTTATTAGATAAATTTTTGTGTTCATATATATAGATAAATAATATTTCCTTCATTATCGTCTTCTTCTTGGTGGTATAATACACCCAATCCGTATGCGTTGAACATTCATAATTAGCAAAAGTGGTTTTGCCATTAAAAGAGAGATTTTAAGAGAAAATTAAAAAGTTGATTACTGGAAGTAAAAACTGAGAAGTACCCGTTTCTGTCTGAATGAAACATAAAGTTTTTTCCTTTAGTGGTGGGTGGAAGGAAACCACGCAATTATACAACCAAGTTAGAACGGTCGCCCGCCATGGTGTATAATACTGAGAAAATCATTATGATTCGATACGTCAGATCATGTTTAAAAAATATGGCATTCTTCAATAATCCACCCACCGGGACATTATGATAAAAATAAACATACACAATATAAAGATGAGGAAAGAAAAAGAAGGTGGGTGTCAACTTTTTTGTCCCGAATGTAAGAGGTGGGTCAAGCTTTGGTGGTGGTGAGGGTTGTTCATTTGACGCGACGGCAAAGGGTGATGCCATCACCAACCGGGAGCATGCAGATCTCAATCCTAGGATCAACAGCAAGAGCCTTGTTGAGTTCCATGACAAAGTCTCTGTAATACCTAACGTACTTCCTGAGAGGCGCATCAGGTGGTGCTACCACCGACCCATTCCATAAGGTATTGTCGTAGCCGATCAAACCGCCTACTTTCACCAGCTCAATTAGCCTCTTGTGGTAGTTTAGGTAATTGTCTTTATCAGCATCCACAAAGATGAAGTCAAAGGATCCGTGGTTCTTTTCCTGTCATTTTTTTAAAATTTTGTTTTTCAGCATAAAATTTAACTCGATTATTAACAAATCCTGAAGAAAAAAAAATGGATTGGATTGTTGAAATTTACATCTTCCACTAATTGATCAAGAACTGGCAAAGCAGGGCCCTCTTTGAAATCAATTTTGTGTGCAACACCAGCCTTTTGGATTACAGGCAGACCCAGCTCGTAGTTTTCTCTGTTAACATCCATGGCTAGGATCTGCAAATATATATATGAAAAAAAAATAGACGGTAATGAGTTTCCCCTGTTATTTAAATATGACTTGTTTTGGGTAATTTTCAATCAATTAACTACCTTTCCATCATCAGGGATAGCAAGGGCAGTGGCTAAGAGAGAATAGCCAGTGTAGACACCAATCTCCATGGTGTTCTTGGCATTGATCAACTTAAGAAGCATGTTCAAGAACTGGCCTTCATCGGCTGATGTTGTCATAAGGTTCCTGTTTCCACTCATTCCAATCAATTCAACAATGGGTAAAATCTTAATTACATAATCCAAATCTGAAACAGAAACTGGATCTGGGTCAATTAGTAAACCAACCATGGGTGCTTGGCAGTCAACTCTCTGAGCTCCTTCATGGGTTCAGGCTCCCTCGGATACACACTGGTCTCGAGGATATACTACAAAACCAAAAACCCATCAATTAAATAAATAAATAAATAACTAATGTCAAATCATAGATCAAACATGGAATTGAAGATTCGAAATAGGCAAAGAAAGAATCTAATTGAAACATTGAAGATGATACCTGGTAAAGAGCATCACTTTGCAAAAGGCTCTTGTGGCCAACTTCCTGGTGCCTACCAGCCTGAGATTGCTGCTCTTGTGTATTGGTTGCCATTTGCTAAAACCCTTGAAATGAAAAGCTTCTTTCTCTTTGCTTTCCTTTGTTTATGGACCTGAGCGAGTTTCAATTTCCTTTGAATTGGAAACCTGAGTTGAAAGAAGAAATGCAAAGGGGTTATATGAAGTCGAAAATCCGGGTTGGACCGCTTGCCACCCCGGTCGGGGGTTGGTGGTCCTAAATTGATCGAAAGTTGGACTGGGACCCATTCTCACCAGACAGCCCCCAACTGTGGCACGGCAATTAGCATTGGTCGAAAGTAGGCCAACGAGTCATGACTCGATGATGGCTCAGTCAGGTCAATCCATGAATTATTCTTTACTTAGGTTTTACCATCTTACCAAACTTGCAAGTAATTTCAGCCTAATTTTCTTATTGCGTTGTGCTATGATCCATTGTAAAGGATTGTGACCCAGGTGGGTTTGTATTAAAATCAATTGTTAAGGATAACCCAATAATGTGGTTTGTGGAGACTCAAATGATAATATCATGGATGTGATTGTCAGTTCTATTAAGGTGGTTAAAACAATGGCAATCAAAGAAACCTGCTTTATCATTAATAATAGAAATTGGTCTCAAGTTCTTACAGAATCAGATGACAATAATTAGTTGATTAGTTTTTAATCGGCAAATAATTAAAGCATAAATCGTAGTGGTACCGGTGGGATCCAACAAACTTCTATGGTTGGCTTATGCATGTATGTTCAAACTTTATAGATCCTAAGTTTTCTATTTTACGAATTTGATAAAATGAAAGTTTGAGAATTAATATTGTTATATACTTATAATAAAAATAACTTAATCCGAGGTCCAGCCTTATATAATAAAATTTTGCAGACATCCTAAAAGGAGAGATTTTCTTCTTCTCTATTTCTTGACTTTATTGATCAAAATTCCCTCCCCTCTATTTCCACATCCGTCGATCATATGAATCAACAAATATTATTAATCTTTGATATTAAATTATTAACTTAAAAATTAAAAAATTATTAAAAATTTATATACAACAAATTAATAAAAATAAAAATATATAACTTTATTATTAAATTAAGTTTAAATAACCCTTATCTCTTCCTTCATTAAAAAAAGCCCTTATTAATTCTTCCATCAAATTTAGTTATTATTTGATATATTAAACTAATTAAATTGTAATTTTACATAACAGAGAAATATAATAAACTGATAAATTTAATTAGAAAAATGGTTTAAGAAGAAATATGAGTAAGGAACGATTTAAGATGAATTTCAGTTGATTTAAATGTGTTGACTTGATCAGTGCATAGCGAAGATGCGTGTGAAAAGGAGAGTTGGTAAGAGGTTGGTGAAATGGGGAAGCATTATGAAGAAAAGAATAAAAGAATATAAAGAGAGTTGGTGCCCAGAAATATGACCCATGTATATGAATATTTTATAATATAAAGTATTAATTTATTAAAAGTTATATAAATATAAAAATCTTATACCTAAACAAAATCAGAACATATATGAATTATCGAAACAACTTTTTAGCATAAATGTTGTCAGTGGGATGATTGATTCGGGGCTCAAACAAAATTAGGTTTAAAAAATATTGAATCGAAAATAGGCTGAAAACGTATATGATTTGAGAATATAAGTAGAGGTGTGCATGGGCCGGGCCGGGTCGGGTTCGGGCCGGACCCATAAAAAATTTTGGCCCGTTTTCAAGGCCCGGGCCCGGCCCGAAATATGGGCCTAGAATTTTGTCCAAGTCCGGCCCGAGAAAAAAATAATAGGCCCGGCCCAGCCATATTAAAATTTTTTTTTTACTTTTTTTATTAAATAAAAAACTTTAAAATATAATAAATCAAATGCATTTAAAACATTAAAAAAAATTAAAAAAATGGGACTAAAATAATTCTTAAAATAATATATAAATTAAAAATATAATAAAAAATAATTATATTAAAATTAAAAATTGAAATAAATTAGAACTAAATTAAGAACTAAATTATATTAATAACAAAAATTTTACAATATCAAAATAACATTAAAAACAATAAAAAAACCTAAAGTAAAAAAAACTAAAGTTACTTAAAATTTAAAATAAAAAAATTAAAAATAATTTAATATTAAAATCGGGTAGGCCCGGCCAAAAAAATCTTGCAGAGGCCCGCCCGCTTTCTAAACAGCCTCTTTTTGCCCAAGCCCATTTTTTGGCCTATATTTTTACCCAAACCTCCCATTTTTAGGTGGGCCTTTGGTGGCGTAGCCGCCGCCTACCAATGCACACCTCTAAATATAAGTCAATGAAACAACAAGAGGGAATAAAAGGCTTTGTCGAAAGTAAATCGACATTGGATATCTTCTCTCCCAAAGTAACTTTATGGTGACTTGGCAAGGCTAGAAAAATGTTGCCCCCCCAAACTATATGCCTGTATTGCCATTTCTTCTTTGGTGATCATACGATGGTATGCAGGCTTTGCTTGGACTACCATAAATCCTTGGGGGAAGTTCAGTTGGGGGAAGTTCAGCATGTGACTTTTATATTTGAGCATAGCTCTCCTCGAAGTTGTTCTATCTCAGTGTATTTGTGTACCTTTTCATATAATGTTGGTAAGCCTTTTGGTGATTCATTTATCAGCGTGTACCTTAACTGCTCGTGACCTACCCCCATGATGAACACCTAAATAGTCTAATAGTTAGTCACACCCTTTGTCTTCATAGTTGTGAAGCCGAATTTGCAAATAAATTCCCTTAAGGGTGTGTTTTCCTGTATTAAGGGGAGAAAATGAACAACCAGTAAAAGAAATTATATGAAATGCATCATTATTATCTCATCTAGATCGTTTAACAAATTCATGAAAACTATAAATTCAAAAGATAATTCATTTGTAAAATATTGTAAGTCAACAACCAGATACTTTTATTAACCTTAAAAGAGTTATTAAATCTCATGTACCGGCTAAAAATGCTCAAATCTATATCGATGCCCCCATAAGGCAATCTATTAGTGCAAATGAAAGTAAGCCTTGCCTGAAATATGGTAGACTAATAAGTTCCAAAGATGAAAAAAATCCTTGTAAAAGAAAAGTAGTAAATGCTCCATATAGTCATATTGTAGAGGGAAGTGCCTAAGAAGAGACCAAAGACATAACTAATCAGAAAACCCCCAAAAATGTTCAATTACTTGAAGCTAATGATAATAAAGAGATCTTAATAAGTTATGTCACTACAATAAAAAGATGGAATAAAAAAAAATATAGTTGTCAACAACATTTTTGCTTATAATATTGCTGTTGAAATAACAATAAAAAATAAAGATATTGAACTTATACCTATTGAAGAATGTAGAAATAAAAAGCATTGACCAAATTGGAAAGACGGAATTGAAGCATAATTGAATTCACTTGTTAAAAGTAAACACCTATAGGTGTCAAACCTATAGGATATAAATGAGTATTTGTGTGAAAACAAAACGAGAAAAATGAATTCGTAGGATACAAAGCACGACTTGTAGCACAAGTGTTTTCACAAAGACCCAATATTGATTATGAAGTGACATACTCTATTGTGGTTGGTGCAATCACGTTTAAATATCTTATTAGTCTAGTAGTACATGAAAAATTTGATATCTATCTAATTGATGTTATTACAACCTATTTATATGACTCACTTGATAGTGAAGTTTATATGAAAATCTTTTAAGGATTTAAGATCCTGAAAGGATGCAAGTTTCCTAAGAAAATTGCTTAATCAAATTAAAGAAATAATTATACGAATTAAAACAATTTGTTTGTTAAATGAAGGTTATAAAAATGATCTAAATTATTTATGTGTTTTTATAAAAAGAATTGGATCAAAATTTTTTATAATAGTTTTTTATGTTAACAATTTAAATATTATTGGAACTCTTGTAGAGAAAATGTGCATTAAATTTTTTAAAGAAAGAGTTTGAGATGAAAGAACTTAGAAAAATAAAATTTTGTCTCGCCCTGCAGATCAAACATTTAAAATATAGAATTCATGTCATCAATCATCTTATGTAGAAAATATCTTAAAGAAATTTTACATGAATATAACACATCCATTAAGTGCTCCAGTAATTGTAAGATCATTAGATGTGAATAAAAATCGCTTTCGTCAATATGAAAATGATGAAGAGCTCATTGATCTTGAAGGACCATATCTTAGTGCCATTGGGGCATTAATGTATCTTGCAACAACATGCAACATAATATAACATTTCATGTTAGTTTGTTAGCAAGATTTAAATTTTCTCCAACACATAGGTATTAAAATGATATTAAGCATATATTTAGATATCTGAGAGAGACAATTGATATTGGGTTATTTTACTCAAACGATTCACAATCTCAACTAGTTGGCAATGATTATGTCAATTTTTTTAACGAATCCACATAAATGATGATCTCAAATGTGATTTTTATTTATGTGTGGAGGTACAATCATATAATAACATTTGAGAAAACAAACATTACTTACGGTCTCTTCAAATCATGCAGAAATAATGCAATGCATGAGGCTAGCCGAAAGTGTATTTCGCTAAAGCAAATGATCCAACATATCCAGCATATATATAATTTACCTCTACAAGAAAAGATACCAGCTATCTTATACAAAAATAATGTAGCTTGTATAACTTAATTAAAAGGAGAATAAATTAAAGAAGATAGAATGAAACATATTATATTGAAATTGTTTTTCACTCATGCTCTGAAGAAGAAAAGTGATATTGAAGTTTAACAAATTCATTCTAGTGATAATTTAGTAGATCTGTTTACCAAGTCATTACCAACTGCATCATTTGAAAGGCTAGTGTACAAAATTAGAATACATCATCTCAAAGATGTTAAGTGACATTGTCATTAGGGGTGTCCAAGTACATGTATTCTTTTTCCTTAATCAAGGTTTGATGTTATCGAATTTTCCTAGTAAAGGTTTTTAACGAAGCAACTTACAATAAGAGATTGTATACTTTTTTTCCTTCATTAGGTTTTTATCCCACAAAGGTTTTGTTAATAAAAATTTTAATGAGTCACACTTTTGTTTTAATGAGTGTCCAAGATGGAGTGTTATAACTATATTAAAATTGATGTCCATAATCCCTTTAAACCCTCCCATTAATTTATGAGACAAACATCTCTCATCCATTTATGAAAATGAGAGTAAAATGGATGTTTCAATTAAGTAATTAAGAAAGTTTCATTTATTTGTACTTCATCGAATGTAAATAGAGTCATTGTAAGTGAAAAATGAAATACAAGAAATTTTTTAATCTCTTTCTAGTATATTTATTTATTTATTCTATAACATATTGTGTTTTTTTATAAAACTTTTATCATTTAAAAGTACGATACTAAAATATTTTGTTGGAATGTCTGTGGTTTAGGGATGTCATGGGTTGTAAAGAGACTTCGACATATGCTGAAAATGTATAATCCCAAAATTGTATTTTTTATGGAGATTAAATTAAGTTCAAGAAGAATGGAGAATGTTCGTAGAAGATGTGGTTTTTTGAATGGGTTTGATGTTGTAGCTGAAGAATCTAGAAAAGGTTTGAGCCTACCTTGGAGAGGTGATTCCACGATTACTTTGAGGAGTTTTTCAGAACACCATATTGATACCGAAGTTAGGGAGGGCGCGAAGGGTAATATTTGGAGATTTACGGGATTTTATGGGGCCCTAGATTCACGGAGTAGAGAGGATACATGAAAATTGCTAAGGATTTTAGGACAACCAAAAAATATTCCTTGGATTGTGGGGTGAGATTTCAATGAAAGGGAGGAGAAGAGAATGGAGGCTTTTAGAAAGTTACTTTGTGATTGTCAACTAGTGGATGTGGGTTACTCGGTGTCGTGGTTTACTTGAGAGATAGGTAACCTTTCAAAAACAAATATCAGAGGGAGGTTAGATAGGGGTAGCGAATGAAAGATGGATGACTATGTTTCCTAACATGATGGTATGTCATCTTCCTCACTCTTTTTTCTAATCATTGTCCTCTTCTTATACAGTTAGAGCTTAATGACTATGACCTTTGATCTAAACACTTTCGGTTCAAGGCATGGTGGTTGTTAGAGGAGTCTTTTGAGGAAGAGATGAAATGTCTCTAGGAGGGGGACGATGATGATATTCTCTCTAAGTTAGAGCGTATTCGGGTTGGCTTAGGGAGATGGGCAGCGGATTAAGAAGAAAAAAGGTAAGGATCAAGAAAGAGTTGATAAAAAAACTTGAGGATTTTTTGGTTAGGGAAAGAGATGACAACAATCTTTCGGAGTTGATTGACACCAAAATTCAGTTGAATTTGGAGATTGATAAGGATGAACAGTTTTGAGAACAGAGAGTAAGGGCGGATTTGTTGAGGTTGAGGGATAAAAACACGACTTTTTTCCATAACTTTGTTGAGATGGATAGCATTGTTCGAAATTATTTCCAATCTTTTTTTGAGTAAAAAGGATCGAAGATACAGACCATATTCTGTCTGGGGTAAGAAGATGTATCTCTAATGAGACAAATGCTTTGTTGAAAAAATAGTACGCGATGGAAGAATATGGGACCAACAAAGGCATCAGAGGATGATGACTTTCCAGCTCTTTTCTACTAAAGGTGTTGGCATATTGTTGGGAAGGACATTACTTCTTATTGCTTGGAGGTCCTGAATAAAGGTAAACCTCTAGTTCCATTAAATGTTACAAATATTGTGCTCATTCCAAAAATCTCATGCCCGATAAATTTAACGAATTTTATGTAAGAGTATGCCAAAAGATCAATCATGAGATGGTTGTAATAGCATACTTGATTTACCATGTTTATTAATATAAGGCGTTTCCATTATTATTTCAATTTTTTTTTCTGTGTGTATAAATAAACTATTTTATAATGATGTCTTGAGAATAATATGATTGTTCTTAAAAGATCCTTAGTCAAGTATTATTGTTGACTAGGACAACAATAATGCATTAAGACTAACATGTGGTTGATTGATAATAAAGAGTTGCCATTGATATGAAGTGTCAAAATCAATGCATGAATATGTGTGTTAGAGAACAATATATTGGACTAACCCACTATGAGTATGTTTCTTGGATTATTATGTAATTGTCACAATATTACTCATAGTGATTAATATGTATATGATCCTCAGACTTGAGATCATCATTATCCCAACACCGTGAGTTGTATATTTTGATACAGTCAAATGTACACCGTAACTGGTTGTTCTATAAAGGTTGATGTTGGATATACCACTATCTATGTAGAGGGATATGGTTGATCAATGTAGAATAAGTCCCTCCTACATAATGGGAGTAATCTCTTAGGCCACTTGATTGAGTAAGACTAGAAATGCATGGCCATGCTCAAATAAGTTGATATGAGATGTCATACTTATTTGTATATCATAGTCTACTCAAGATATCAAGAAACATGAGATGGACTATGCAAGTGTGACTATTCCATGACTTGTGTTCATTCCAGAGATAAAGGACTTAAAGATTAATGCATGAAAGGTAAATCACAAAAGGTTATGTCGAATCATGACTTCTTGTAACTTAGGTAGCAATGATGCATTGCTAGATGCCACTCATTGTATGTAACATTAGAATCGTTCTAGTATTACTGCTAACGTTACAAGAGCCTACAGGGTCATACTATATGGTTGAGATGATCGGAACAAAACATAGTTGGTTTTGTGTGTGGTTGTCACATGAATTAAATTAATTATAGAATTAATTTAATTGGGCAATCAAATATCGAACATATTATATGTACAAGGATGTTGTACACATAATGAGAACATAATTCTATTAATATATGAATTTGGTTCGTATATAAATTTAAATAAATATAGTTTATCAAAATTTTTGTTATAATTAATATAATTATAATTTTAGCTTAAAACATTATTATATTTATTTATTTTAAAATTTTGTGAATTAAGATTCGATATTAATATACCAATTTAAAATGGGAGTTATACAAGGATTAAAACTACCCTAAAAATTTAATTTTGTGGTCTAACAGCCGTCAAGCAAAAAAATCTCTAAAAAATAGTTTTGGGGACTTTTTCCGTTCATTGTCAATTGGGTGGATTACGTAGAGGTCGGCATCTGAAAAGTTGCGACTTGGTTCAATAGTGGTTCTGAATTCTCATTGCCGAGGCATCGCTGTCTACTCAGATTGAAGTTTCGGTAATTTCGAAACTATCATTATCATTTCATTTTTCCTAATTCGTTCCTCGTACATGGATCCATGGTTTGGATTGCCGGAATTTTACTTTTCCGCTGCGCCTTGGGGGCACCAGCATTCCAACATTTTAGGCCAATTAGTTTATGCACGGTTCTTTACAAGGTGATTGCTAATATGGTAGCAAACTGATTACAAAGAGTTTTGGAGGATTGCATTGATGGGGCCTAGAGTGCCTTTGTGTTAGGTCGATTGATATCAAACAATGTTTTATTGGCCTATGAGATTTTACATTCCTTTCGTCAAAAAGGGTAGGGAAGAAGGGTTTTATGGAACTTAAACTTAAACATGAGCAAGGCTTATGATCGAGTGGAATGGGATTTTTTAAAAATTATGATAAAACGGATGGTTTTACTAGTAGATGGGTGGAAATGATTGTGAGATGTATTTCATCGGTCTCATACTCGGTGGTTTTAAATGAGAAAGTGAGGGAGAGGTTTGAGCGGAGTAAAGGACTTCAACAGGGTGATCCTTTAAGTTCGTTTCTCTTTCTGATTTGTAGTGAAGGATTATCTATGTAACACCCCCTAACCCTTTTTCGTCACCAGAATAGGGTTACGAAGTATTATCAGACATTTCAGAACAAATACGAACAATTAATATTTAACTTCGGATTATAGAAATACAAACAGTAATTTCTGAGCTAATCCTCGTTGACTTTGTCTTTTCCTTTCCTAGCCGAGGTCTCCAGCTCAACGTTTTCTACGGAATTAAAATAATTTAAAATCATCAACACAACACAATTAACATTAAATATTTCAATTTATACACAACTTTTGCCTAAATTCCAATTTAGTCCTTAAATTAAACTAACTCTTTTTCTTACAAAACTAATTTCATATCTCAATTCGACTTCCATTTTAATCTAATTTCAACTCCCTAATTTCACCATAAAACCTAATTTCAAAATTTTCTCAATTTAGTCCCTATTGCTCAAAAATTATAATTTAACTTACAATTCAATTCATTTCTATATTCTAACTTGGAACTCTATAATTTAATCCATAATTCTTCAATTTATTCAACATGAACAACTTCTAAAAATTCACTAAATTTAAAAATTTCAACTTAAATCAAGTATTATTTTGTTCTAGGATTCCAAAAACATCAAAATTACAAGAAAAGAGACTAAATTGACTTACCAAATCAACTTTGAACCTTAAAACCCTAGTTTTTCCTTTCTTTTTCTTTTCTCCCTTTCTTCTCTGTTTCATCCCTTGATTTGTTTCTTTTTATTTCTTTTTCTTTTATTTACTTTATATATTTTAGTATTATATAATATATAATATATTATTTTAACATTTACTTATATTATAAGTAAATATATAATAATTACTAATATATGTATATAATTTTTCCACATGTATTTCACTATTACTATACATTTGGCACTTATTGATTAATTACTAATTTAGTCTCTTAAATTTTCTCCATTCTATAATTAAACTTTCACCCTTTATTCAATTTAATCCTTATACCTAATTAACATTAATTCAAGCTAATTCTCCTAACTAAAACCTAATTAACCACACAACTAAATTCGTAAATATTTTTAATAAATATTTATGAATTTGTTTTACGAAAATGGAGACCCGAAAATGTACTTTTTTGATACCCGTAAATTTCGGGTCGTTACAATCTACGCTTATGAGATAGGTTTTAGATGAAGGAGTAATTAAGGGTGCTAGGGCTAGTAGGATAGGTCCGTAGATAACACACATTTTATTTGTGGATGATTGTATTCTTTTTGGGGAAGCTACTGATAGAGGGGCTAATGCATTGAAACGAATTTTGAAAGAGTATGAATTGTTTTCAAGACAGTGCATTAATTATGATAAATCCATTGTGTGTTATAGTCTGAATACTCCTAATGGGGATTGGATTTGAGTTTCTAACCTGTTGGGGCTTCGATAGTCAAATGAGATCGAAAGATATTTGGGGCTTCTAAATATGGTGAGACGACGAGAAAAGGTAGCGTTTCAAGCCTTAAAGGATCAAGTTAAACAAAAAATTAACAACTGGAGTACACGAATTTTTTTGCAATGAGGTAAGGAGGTATTCATCAAATTTTTATTACAAGCTATTTTAGTTTATTCAATGTCATGTTTTTTGTTACCTAAGTCATTGTGTCGCGAATTGGAAAGCATAATAGCAAGGTTTTGGTGGCAGAGAAGTCATGGCAGAAAGGGCATTCATTGGTGTCAATGGTCTAGATTGTGTAAGCTTAAAGAGAATGGTGGCTTGAGATTTAGATGTTTGACTTTGTTTAATGTTGCTTCGTTAGCCAAACAGGGTTAGCGTTTTATTAATAGTTTGAATTCACTATTAAGTCGAGTGTTAAAAGCTAAGTATTGTCTGCAATGTGAACTTTTGTAAGCAAGGTTAGGGAATCTACCTTCTTTCACCCGGCTAAGCATTTGGTCAACAAAGGTTTGCTGCAAAATGGTTTTGGTTGGAGGTGTAATAGCCCGTTGTCAATGGTGTCGAAAATAGTGGTTTTGGGACCACAATTCTGATAAATGTGTCAATAAATATTAATTATTTAATATTTATGAGTATTTACCAAGGTCATATTAAAATTTGGTTAAGAAATTTTAAGGTTTAAATAGTTAATTAAGTAAAAAGGACTAAACTGTAAATGATGCAAAAGTTAAATTCTATTAGTGAAAGGTATCAAATAGTTATGTGAAAGTGAATTAATAGGGATTTATTTAGTAAATCTACCATAGGATATGAGAATGGACGGTTATGGACTTTGTATGGATAAAATTAAGTTGAATGTTTAAAGGGTAAATTAGTAATTAATCTAATAAATACATAAACAATTAAGTAAAAATTAGTGTCATCTTCTTCATTACCTATTTTTTTACCGAAATCACCATGGGAGAGTAGAGAACAATCGGCCAACTTTTCTTCTATATGCATGGTATGTAAAAATTGTTCGTTTTTTAAATTATTTTTATGTCTTTGAGTTTGTTTTAGCTTAATTTAGCTAACCCGAGGGTCAATTCGTAAAATTGTTAAAATTTTAGGGACTTTCCATGAATGAATTGGAGGTATTTGTGAATTTAGCTGATAACTTATCAAGGTTGGTAGTTAAATATAAGTTTTTTTAAGTGATTTTTGATGATTTTAATGTTTAGGGACCTATTTGAGAAAATAGTAAAATTTAATAGAATTAGGATGAAATGATGAATGATATGGGCTGTAATGACCCCCTATGAAATTCAGTTAATAGGGTTTTTCTTTAAAAATAGTGAATTTGCAAGTTTTGGGTTTAAGGACTAAATTGTGCAAAGGTTAAAATGCTAGGGGTAATTTTATAAATTCACATTAAAAGGGCTAAAAGCTTGAATTAATTATTTTAAGATATTTGAATTATTTAATTGAATGAAATTATTATATAGATCAAGAAACGAACAAACCAGACTTGAATCGTGGTAAAGCTAAGGTTTCGAATTAGTCATCGACTCTACTTTTGCAATCGTGTTAGTTGAGGTAAGTTTGTATAAGTATTAAACTTATTAATTGATGTCTTGATTGTATGTTAATAAATATTGTGCTATGTATAATTTAACTTGATAATTGTACGATGCTTTGGATATTGGATCAAATTGCGATGTTAATTAAATTGGATTGTTTAATGGTCCTGTTTGAATCTTTTGAATACTTGGGATACAAATGACATGTTATTAGGGATTATACGGTTTCAAGTGCTGGTCTTAGATGTCCTACCGATGATTGAGGTCATACATTTGTTATAGATTCTTCACAGCTCATGTAATTAGCATCATGTAGCTTAACAAATACAGTTTGTGTGAGCATACCCATTTCACAGCTAGTGTGAGCATTACAAATACAGTTACAATTATATGTACAGGCACACTTTGTGTGAGCATGTTTTTCGAGTACCCAATATAGTTTCATTTGGTTCAACGGGTTATTAAAGCTTTCAAAGAGTATATGAATATATGAAATGATTTATGATATTAAATGATGATATAAACTATGTTGATATGAGTGCTTGATATGTTTGTTATAATATATGCCATGGTTTGATTGGATTTACAAGTGCATTGTTACACCAACTAACTTTGTGAAGTGGCGTGAATAGGAAAGGAAACTATGCTTGTGACATAATGAATTTATGCTTGGTTATTAGATATAATGTGTGCGGTAAGTTTAAGTTTCCTTTATACGAGTTTACTAAGTATTAATTGCTTATATAGTTAATTTCTCTGTTTTATAGATCATCGAAAAGCTTGATTGGTTGGAATCGCGTCGGAGCACGATCACACTATCTAATCATCATTTTGGTAGTTTTTGGTTATTTTGGTATAAGGTTATAAATGACATGTACCAGGGTTGATTGTTTGGTATGTTTTGAATTGTGCCAAACTTATGTGTGCCTTAATGTATAATTGATGGTTTGCAAAAATAAGGTAAATAGGTATGTATTGAACCCTTATGCATACCCATAAGACTATAGGTAAATCATTGTTGGATGATATGCTTATGAAATGCTTTTGGTATGTCTGATGTGTGCTTAATGAATGAACTTGTAATGTTGAATGGAATTAAGTTTGATTTGTGATTGTGGTGCCTTTTGTTGGCATATTGGTTAGGGCTTATAAAATGGTTGGTTTGGTATGATTTGGAGTATGTTTGAATGTGTTTGGTCATATACATGCATGTAGAAATAACTTGGCTTGGTGTTTAAGCAATTGGGGATGACATTACTTTTTTTAAGGGCAATTATAAAGCACATGGCCTGGGATACGGGCTATTACACAGCCATGTGCCACACACGGCCACCCCATACGGTCATGTGTCATTTAAATTTTAGGTGCGAGATAAACCACACGGGCACAGAGAGTTACACGACCATGTGACCAAACTTCGAATGCACACATGGCCTGCAACACGGTCGTGTGACCCTATTTCAAATTCCTATATATGCAAACAAACAGGTTAGAATATGCCCATGTGTCCCATATATCAAATACTCACACGACTTGGGCTACGCCACATGGTCGTGTGACCCCTATTTTTAAGATTTTTCAATTGTTCCAAAATTTTCTGTTTTGTTTCAAATTGATCCCTAAACATTTCCAAACTATTTTTAGGGCATCTTAAGCTCGATTTAAGGCTCGTAAGTGTATTTTTACATGAATTAAAATGAATTATTGAATTTTTTATTTAATTTGTTTATTTGTTTTTATTGATGTTAAATGTTCCAATTTGCATAATAATGTTTCGTAGCCCTACTCTAGTGACGGAGACGGGTTAGGGGTGTTATAGAAGGGTTGGTAAATGAGACCAAATCTCTATTCGTGAAGATGCTTGGTTGGAAGGGGCTAAAAATTACAAATTATATGGGAATATCAACGACAGTAATATCGAAAAGGTATATGATTTAATTGACCATTCTCATAGGAAATGGAATGTGGGGTTGATAAAGGATACCTTTGAGAAAAGTGTTGTGGAAAAAATTCTAAGACTCCCTTTAGCTAGGTTGGAGCATGGGGATATGTTAGTGTGGAGAGGCGAACCTTCAGGTGTTTTCTCGGTGAAAAGTGCTTATAAGCTACTCCTTGAGGGTGGTCGAGACAATCAACATACAAATTTTCATAATACCATGAAGGGCTTTTACAGAAATTTGTGGAAATTAAAATTAACTGCAAAATAGAAAATTACAGCTTGGAAAATTTCCTGGAACTTTCTACCTACACTAGTTAATCTTTATAACAGAAGAATTGGAGTTAACACAATATGTCCAAGATGTGGAGAGGGTCTAGAAACTATAGACCATGTGTTTAGGGATTGTCCTGTCATAGTGGAAATGTGGAATATGCTTAACCTCGTTTGGATACTATCTCTACCTTTGCTAAATACAAAGGAATGGCTAACCTGGGTTTTTCATAATGGTTCAGTTGATAGCTGCAAGAAAATCTGTTGTGCGATGTGGGTAACCTAGAATGAGAGAAACAAAACACTTCATGAGGGTTCAAAAAATTTTGGTCGATGGGTAGTAGAGAGCGTTGGAAAATATGTTAAGGAATTGGACGAAGTGGGAGAACGAATGCTTACCAAAAATTGCACGATTTCAGAGTGGATCGCCCTGAGAGACCCATTTGTCCGAATCAACTTTGATGTCGCTTACGACCTAAAGGAGCTCAGATTGGGGTTAGGCCTGATTGCCAAAAACGCCAGAGGGGAGACTTTGGTCACTAAATCTATGCTGCATGGGGATGTAGCATCTCCGTTTGAGGCAGAAGCCATCGCGTGTGCACAAGTAGTGGCGTTGGCCTGGAGTATAGGCATAGACATGGTTGAAATAGAAGATGACTCGTTATCAGTTATCAAAAAATGCAAATCAGATGAACAAGACTTATCTGAGATAGGAGCTATAATCAAAGACATCCAGTAAATCAAAAGAGGGCTCAAAGAAATACGTTTTAGATATCTACCCAGAACAACAAATCGAATGGCTCATGCAATCATAACTGAGAGTTTAAAATAAGGAGTAGAAATGTACTTGGACAGAGCCATATAAGATTTCGTAGTATGGTCGCTGGGCTCGGGGACTCAACGAGAACAAGAACCGAATTGAGCTGTAATGCTTTTGTTCTTGAATTGGTGAGGAGTGCAAAAATGAAGATTGAATTGTTAGGGTAACTATGCTCTGTGGAACTGGAATCATCAAGTAGAAAATGAACATTCTAGAAGGAGACGATTTGCCAATTTTCAAATCAGGCTGGCTGTATTTTTAATGCTTTTGTCTTTTTAAGGTTCTTTTTTGTTTTCCAATTTTACACTTTTGTTTTAGGTTTCCCGGATTAGACCGTTCTGCTATTTTGAGCCAACGTCGTTTTGTCTGTTTTGTTTAGTATAAATAAAATGTCTAACCTGATAATTTTTTTCAAAAAAAGTGTGATACTAGTGTGATTTACCTAAAAAGGCCCATTTCCAAGTATATCTACGGAAATGGGTCGATTTTTAAATTATTTACCGAAAAGGGTTGGTTTTGACAAAACGCGTCCACATAAGAGCGTTTTAAGGGAAAAATGCCAGCAAAACGTGCCCCTGTGGGAGCGTTTTTGCCATGTCAGCAAAAACGCGCTGATGTGGACGCACTTTGCTGACGTGGCAAAAACGCTCCCCTAGGGGCGCGTTTTGCTCTGTGTTTTTTTCTAGGTTAGTGATTTTTGCTTGTTTAGTCCCTAGTGTTTTTTAGGATTTTTAGGGTTAGGGTTTTGCTAAAATAATTTAGGTTTACGGTTTAGATTGTTGTTAAAATAATTTAAGGTTTAGGGTTTTAATGGATTTTAGGGTTAAATCAGGATTTAATGTTATTTTATAAAATTAATTAAATTAGGGTTTATGATTTTTAAATAAATTAAGTAAATTAGAGTTTAAGCGTTTTAAATAAATAAATCAAATTAAGGTTTAGGGTTAAAATTAATTAAATTAGGGTTTAGTTTTTTAAAATAATATTGTGTTTTTTTAACAAAATTGACTATTTTTACCCTGCAAAAATAATTTTGAAAAGACGTTACTGAACAAATAGTGTCAGAAACGCTTCAAGCAAGATGCACTGTCAGCAAAATTACTGAAAAAGCTCCTACGTGGATGCTCTTTTTCTACAGTAGTTCCTGAAAAAAATAATTTTAAGAAGAAGTTTCTGAACAAATAGTGTCAAAAACGCTTCAAGCAGAATGCAATGTCAGCAAAATTTCTGAAAAAAGCCCTTACGTGGACGCTCTCTTTCTACAGTAGTTCCTAAAAAAATTATTTTGAGAAGACATTTTTGAAACAATAGTGTCAAAACGCTTCATGCAAGATGCAATGTTAGCAAAATTTTTAAAAAAGCTCCGACGTGGATGCTCTTTTTCTTCAGTAGTTCATATTTGGACTTAGGGTATAAATGAGGCAAATTTCATTCTTAGGTTGCATAAGTTACAGCAAGAAAAAATAGAGAGGCTAGATAGAATAAAAATTGAAGATGAGTGAATGTATCAGTGCTATTATTTACTATGATTATGAAGTCCGTGACACCGAGAACGGCGTTGTTTTTTTATCAGAGAACACAACGCGAATGGTTTTTAACCAAAGTATAGATTTTACAGAATTTCGTAAAAGAATTAGGCGCAAAATCTTCGGAACGATGCCAAGTAGGTTTTCTTCTATTAAGTATCGATTTTGTGCTTCAATTGATCCCGTGACATATGACTCATTTGATATCAAAGGTGGTCGTAGCTTTGAGGCAATAGTGCAGACTCATCTTGCTAGTAGATCACCCTATCTTGAGTTATATGTACAATTTTCATCTCCAAATGAAACATTTGCGACTTCAACATCAACTGTTGTTCGAGAGGAATACACGACCCCTACCCGATACTCCTTTAATGGGAGGTAGAACACAGAAGCGCTCATGTTTGGTGACAGTATGGAAAACACAACTCCTACACGACACTCGGTTAGTGGATGGGATATGCACATCGGTGGGTCGATGTTCGGTGCTAGAAATACGTATTGGGGAATGACATCAACTTCTAGTGGTTGGCAATCTACATCTGATTGGGGATGTTACAAAACATCCACAAGAAGGGATAATATACTCTCTACGACTTCCACCGGCGAAGGGACCTCGTACATTGCATATGATGGTAGGTTGGATGATGAGTCCGATGTGGATCCACCTCAAGAGCCCGACCCCAATGGTGTAAAAGTTACATTATTTTCTGAACCGGAGCCTATTCCATCCGAACCTGAAGACATTGAAGGGGGTTTATATAAAAAAAAAAGATCCACGATTCAGGGTGTACTTGCCTCCAGCCCACATACATAATGTTGATATATTAGTAGATGATGCGTTGGAGTTTCCAGATCTACCACATAGAATGAGTGACCGTACAAGTTCGTTATTAGATTCGGGCAAATTAGAAGTTGGTAAGGAGTTTCCCAGTAAGGATAGTTTTCTTGGTGCTTTGAAACAACATAGCATCAATCATAGGGTTAACTATAACGTGGTTAAATCCAAATCCAAGAAGTTCGAGGCCAAGTGTGTAGTGTAAGACGATACATGTTCATGGAAAATCATGACTTCTTTTAGGAAAAAAAAAGGCTTGTGGGAGATAAAAAAGTATAAAGGTCTACATACCTGTGTTGTCGGTGCATAATCACTGGGTGTTTAGGGTTTATGAATAATAATGTTATTATTTAATGTTACAGTATTTAACGTATTTCGTTGGCAGATGTTTCACAAGATCATCCCAAGCTGGATTTAGGTATGATAGCTAGCTTAATACTATTGATGTTGAAGGCGGATCCTAGGACTTTTGTGTCATGCATAATTGCCAGTATTTGTAGCCAATTGAAGTATACGCCCTCTTACCGCAATGCTTGGATAGCTAAGCAGAAGGCGTTGGAAAAGATGCATAGTGGGTGGAACGCTTCATATAATGAGGTTTGGCAGTGGTGTCAGGTGCTGGAGAGCTACATCCCATGTTGTAAAACAGACCTTGAAACGGTCCTTACGTACTACAACGATCGATTACTTTGTGAATGCCAAGTGTTTAAGTGTCTATTCTAGAGCTTTAAGCAATGCCAAGACACATTTGTGTACTACAAGTCATTGGTTCAAATTGACGGTACCTTTATGTATGGTAGATATACCCATCGACTATTGCTAGTTGTGGCACAGGATGGCGCTGGGAGAATCCTGCCAATTGCGTTTGCAATAACATCGGGGGAGTCAGCTGATGACTGAGATTTCTTACTTTCTAGGTTAAGGAGACATGTATGCCCCCAACCTGATATCTGCGTTATATCAGATCGGGCACTGGAATACTAGCTGCAATTGAGTGACAGAGAAGCCTATGGGATCGCACACACCATCGGTATTGTCTAAGGCACTTTGCGTCCAACTACTACGGGCAATATCGGTCTACGACTGAATGACGACAAGTAACCAACATGGGTATTTAATTTCTATTAATATATTTTCGTTTGTAATATTCAATTTATTCTGAATGGAATATTGGTATGTAATTTTCGCTATCAAATTATATTGGCAGGGTACGAGATCAATAAGAACCGTTTTCATGAGATGTTGGGGATTTTGCGTTTAGTTAACAATCAAGGCACAGACTACCTCTGTAACATACCTTTTGAACAGTGGACACAAGCATACGATGGCGGCCTACGATATGATCATATAACCACAAACTTGGCTGAATGTATAAATTTTGTTTTAAAAAGAGCGCGCTATTTGCCGATAACCTCGGTTGTGCGAGAGATATATTTTCATTTGGTGGGACTATTTCCAAAGAAAGCAGTGAGTTGTAAAGGCCAAATGCAGGGAGGCCATGTATGGTTTCGGAAGGTATTGCAAGAAATTAACAAGGCGAATGCGCGAGCCAACACCATGCACACAGTGTGTCACAATTGCGACAACCTATTATTTCATGTGACGGAGTTTGACAGACCGAGTCAAGGTATTACCGGCTGGCAATATCGTGTACATCTGATAATTAAGACTTATGGCTGTGGGACGTTTGACGTACTTCATTATCCATGCGCTCATACAATTGCAGCTTGTCAGAATCTTCGTTTGGATCCCATGAGATATGTCGACGAAGTGTACAAAATATAATACATGTACAATGCATAGAGACACGTATTCCTACTGGTCCCAGATAAACATAAGTGGTCGTCTGTATTGCTTATTCCGTTTAAGTTGTTACTGAATAGAGAATTACGTCGCAAACCAAAAGGTCGACCTTGCTCGAGTAGAATAGGTAATAATATGGATATCCAGGAAAGAACGAACCAATAGAAGTTATGTGGATGGTGTAAGAACCCAGGTCATACAATTCGATCATGTTCAAACTGAAATAGTTAATAATTCCTGTACTGAAACTATGTTGTATTATTTCTATTTCGTCTTATTCAAAAGAACTTCTATTTTATTAAAAATATAAAATTAATTTACTATTAAAATATTAAAAACAACTTTTATTTTATTAAATGAAACAATATAGAAATTTTTTTTACAAATATATTTAAAAAAATCAATGTATATGCCTGTCAGAATCAGTGCCACATGGGGGTGGTCGACGATTACGCACTAGATTTCTTCTTGGTTACGCTTTTGGTAGGGGTTGTGGTTGCTCCGGCGGGGGTTGTAATTGCTCCGGTTGTGGGTATTGGGAAGACAACCCACCTTGGTAGAATAAAAATGTAGAGGTGTTTGCATCACCCACGGCGGAGGTGTTTGAATCCCATAAGGCAATGGGGATTGGTAATAAGATGAGCTCACCGATGGTGCCTCGTATGATCCCTCTAGTGACAATGGCTTATATATATCATTGGTTGAGTTGGAGTCATCGAGAAAGGAGATGCACCGGGCCATACATTCCAACCTGGCATAGGACTAGAAAAAGGAAACATATAAGGGCTAGGATACGCACCTAGTATAATCTAAAAGGGCTGTGCTGTGGGTGTCGTCGATTGAGGCGTTGGGATTGGTGATTGTGTGGGTACTATTGATGGGCCCGTGCCATCATCCCTTCTCCTTGGATTTAAAGGGCTCCGTCATTCCCTTTCGGCACGGATTTGCCGACGCCTCTACTATTCCGACAACAAATATGACTTGCCATGGATCCTAAACCATAGCATGTACTCTGGTGCGCACGCTAACTTTGAGACGATGATCTGTTCGCGATCAGGTATATGATCATACCAGTTTTCTCAAATTTTGATATATTCCGAGAAGAATACCGACCAATTCGTATTCGTTTGCCGTAAGTCAATTTTGTGCTGGTCATCGAGTACCTCAGGTTCCTTAGGAATTATTTGTCAAAATCCAAATTACCGCAACACTCTATCCGTCTAGTACATCTCTATAGTAGCATAGTTGACCAATAGGACCTTAATATGCCAAATGTTCAGATTTTGAAAGAATTCTTCAAGAATTATTACCCGTATTGCCGGATCCTCGTATGGTGTGCATTGAAACTGTATGAACGTGATAAAAATATTAGTTATATACATAATACTAAATACTAAATACTGAATACTAAATATGAAATGACTATTTTATGTATATATATTTTATTAATACTTACTTGCGCTTCCGACTGATGGTCTAATAAAAGCTGTATATCTTCAAGAACGGTAGGTATTCCAACATAACTCGTCGGATGATTCCATCTAATTAAATAAATTTTCTGCATACAATTTTATTTTAGATCTATGAAATAATTGTAAAATCAAATAAAAATTTTGCCTCGTTATGAGTGGGAATGTATATGGGTGGTTCACTCGAGGACGTAAAAATAGAAAGCGAAACCGAGCCCATGATTGTAGTAGTGATAGGCAACCTCTGATTTTGACTTTATTTGGTGGCGTCGTCCCGCACATCTCTTGATACAATATTGTCAACACGGTAGACCCCTAACTTAATTCTCCAACTGCTCTAAAATCAACGAGTTTCAGCAACCACCTCAGATGTATAAGGTTTCGTGACAAGTCTGGCATCAAATAACCTCCAATCATCTCAAGGATGTATGCCCGAGCATATTGTATTCTTCATTCTTCAGTTGAATCATTCCCCGGCTCTGGGAATATGTCTCGTAACCAGCCTATCTCGTTCCAACCTCCGTAAATATTATCTGGAATGGCACCCAAAAGATCGTAGCATATGACTCCCTAATCAGTAGATTGAACGAACCCAGTCAGTGCAGACCCATCCACCGGCAATCCTAATTGTAATTGGACGTCCTCCAAAGTGATAGTACACTCTCCGCATAGAAGATGGAATGTGTGCGTCTCGGGTCTCCACCTCTTTATTAACGCGTTGATGAGTTTCGAGTCCAAATTGCACCCCGGCCTATAGTGGCCGCGTGCCAAAAAACCTCTTCCCTCAAGTAATTTTCTATCAACGGTGATGGAGGACCAGACATATTATGAATATAACATTGTAACACCCGATCTACAAACTGTTATAAAAAATTATAAAATATAAATTAATTAAAATTACATAAATGAAAAAAAATTAAATAATATTAAAAAATTACAATAAATTAAAATTACATAAATGAAAAAATATTAAATAATATTCAAAAATTAAAATTAACCCTTACCATTTTCATTTGTTCGACTGAGATTTGTTTATGATCGAGACGAATTAATTCCCCAGCCATTGCTAACACGATCAAATATTTTTGAAATTATAAAAAAAATAATACTAATTTAGAAAAAAATTAAAGTAAACAACTAATTAAAGAGAGCTTTGAGAAATTTAATGAGAAATTTGAGAGCTTTAGGGAGAATTTTTAGAGTTTTTTTGCTAAAATTTGAAGAAATATTGTGTTAAATAATATGATGGGCATTTTATACTCTCTTTTTTTACTGTTGGACCCCTCAACGTTAAAAAAAAAAGCCGTTGGGGTCAAAAACACGAAGCAAAATGTGCCCCTAGGGGAGCGTTTTTGCCACGTCAGCAAAGCGCGTCCATGTCAGAGCATTTTTGCTGACATGGCAAAAACGTTCCCCCAAGGGCACGTCTTGTTGGTATTTTCCCCCTAAAACACTCCTACATGGACGCATTCTACCAAAACTGGCCCTTTCTGGTAAATAATTTAGAAATTGGCATATTTCCGTAAATATACTTAGAAATGGGCCTTTTTAGGTAAATCAGCCGTGATACTATTTTTTTTCTGTACCAAAATTTAATATGTAATTTATAATATTTATTATTTAATAATGAGATGTTGTGGAGGTTTATCAAATATCAAAGTTATTGGAAAAAATCTTTAATTACCGTGTTTGGTGAAAGATTCTTGGAGTCAAAGCTTTGGTGCTTACAACTCTCTACCCTTTGTTTCTTTCTCAATTTTTTCTTCTTCTTATAATTACTTTATTTCATTGTTGAATATTAAACGAAAATAAAAAAGCAAAATATGATACTATAATAAAAGAATAACTCTAATACATTACAAGTTTATAAATAATACAAAAGTTATTTAATTATATAACTAAAAGAATAACATTTGAATTTTTGTTTGTAATATTGATATTTGATAGGCAACCAATAGAGCGGCTGGTTTATGACTTGGTCCCTATTTATGGGTTCATGAATGATGATGATGGTGAAGTTGATTAGTAAGTTGTAGCTTTTGCTCCAGGGGACCAGAGCTGAGCCCTCTCAACCCTTAGCCACTCCTTTTACGTAACGCATAAATCATAAAGTGTGGTTGCATCTACAACAAACAAACAAAAAAAAAAATTTAATTACAAAAAATGTAATTAAAATATGATATTGCCTGCCAACAACTGACAATATAATACCAACAAAATATTACTCCTATATGACATGTATTGAAAAGAGTATAAATTATGTCATAAGAGCGTCATTGGGTAGTCCTTTATGTCTCGACAAGAGAATAGATTATCATGTTTCAACCACACCTAGGGGTGTGCAAAATTCGGGTAAAACCGAAAAAATTTAGTTAACCGACCGAATTCGATTAATCGGTCGGTTAACTGAATTAATTCGGTCGGGGGTCGGTTGATAATTTTTTGAGTTTTAGGTTAATGGTTAATTCGGTTCGAAACCGATCGGTTAATCGAATTTTTTCAGTTTAACCGAAAAAATAATAAATAAAATTATAATATATTAGTAGCCCACTATTCACTCAAACCCAATCCAACATAAACCCAAATACCCAATCTAATATATATTAACCCAAGTACCCAACCCAATCATAAAAATTACAAATAATTTAATAAATAAAAATAAAAATAAAAAACATATAATTTTATACAAATAATTTGGTTAATTCGGTTAATTTGGATAATTCGGGTAATTTGGGTAATTCGGTTAATTCGATTAATTCGGTTAATTTTATACTTATTTTAACCAAAAATAAAAATATATATATATAATTTTCGGTTAATTTTTTTAAAAAAATTTCGGTTCGGTTAACAGTTAAAAATTTTAAAAGGTCGGTTAATTCAGTTAATATTATTTCGGGTCGGTTAACCGATTGAACACTCCTAACCCACTCCTACCAGGTGATGCATGATTGGCCATTTCAACTTATGGCCTGTCTCCAAAAGCTAGGCTTATATTTGGGATTATTATGTTTTCCAAGCCCAACAACAATGGTTGGTTGTTTCCTACCCAAAGCAAAGTTTGTTGGCCCAATCGCCAACACCCAACCCATCATCACCAAATTGAAATTTGAAATTTATCATCCACCTTTCTTGCCTGCCTCCCCAATCATCAATGGCAGATCCCTCGGGGTTACTAGTACTTTAAAAGAATTAAATGTATTTTTTATTGGACAGAAAAATAACAGTGAAACAAAAGAAAAGGGAAAGGAACCCATAACCCCATGGTATTGCATGAAACCTAAATAAATTAAAAATTAGACAAAAAAGAAAGAAAAGAGAGACCTTTTATTTCTTCAATATTCAAAGATTGTACCTAATTCTTCAAATAAAAAAGATTGTATGTAATTATTTGAGGGTTAAATTATTATTTGGGACCTGAATTTGGTAACTTTTTTCACATTGGAGTCTAAATTTCTTTTATCCAAATTAGGCCATAAATTTGGTAATTGTTACCACATTGGGACCTGGACTTGATAACTTTGCTTACATTGAGGCCTAAACTTTTTTTTTCCAAGTTAGGCCCTGTATTGGCGATTGTTTCTATATTAAGGCCTGAACTTGACAATTATTCTTATATTGGATTAACTTTAGATAAGAAAAAAATTGAAGCCTCGATGTGGAAACATTTGCCAAGTTTAAGACAAAACTTAGACAAAAAAATATTATCTCAATGTAAAAATAATTACCAAGTTCAAAGCCTAATTTGAAAAGAAAATTCAAGCGCCAATGTTGGAAAACTTGCCAAAGTTCAAGTCCCAAACATGTGATTTTTAACCCATTTATTTATTTATTTTTATTACAAAATAAACTAGGAACAGAATCTGATGCTCGTTGGTGCACTGCCTATTTCTGATAACTTTCTTTTTCTTTGGGTTGTAAATGCAAAAAAAGCAAAAAAAACAAGGAGACCAAAAACTCCCAAAGGATTAAAATTAAAATAGAGGAAAAAACCGAAGAAACGCCCCTGATTTCTCTCGTTTCTTTTAGTACCATTTTAAGCTCAAAAATCATTTTTTTTATCACTTTTCTTTTCATTATCTCATCTTTCTTTTCTTCAGGTATTTCTCTTAATCCATGCATTTTTTTTATAAAATATATTAGCTTTAATGTTCTAAAATATATGTTTTTTTTTTCTTTTTAAAGATCGTTTAGCCTTATCCTTTATTTGGACTTCTTTGTTTTTTCTCTTCTGATTTTATAGTTGTTTATTTTATCTTTTATTCGATTTTTTGAAAGACATGAGAGGATTGTGGTTGAACCTTGTTGGGTTCATTTCACTTTTTTTTTCTTTCAAATGAACTAAAATTTTGGTAAAATATGTGCATTCTCCAATTTAATCATTTGATGCAGTTGTTTTTTTTTTTTTTTTTTTGCCATCTAATAGAGGAAGAAATTGGATTGGATTTTTCTTGTTTTCTGGTAGTTTCGTCCAAAATCCAAAGCTTTACTAGTACAAGAGGCACCTTAGATGATTTTTGGAAGAACTTTGTTGGGTTTGTTTCCATCTAGTTTAAGAGTTTGTCAATGAGATCAAGTTTGTGCTTTTTCTTGATGCAGGTGCTTAATTTTACGTACTATAACCAAGATCCTGCCTCTTCAATTTGCATTTTTTAGATTTTATAATTTGAGGTTTGAAGAATTGACATTTTGATATTCGCTTCCTGCAATCTCAGCATGTTATTACTTTGATCTGCCACTACTGCCTCAAAGTATTTTTTGCAAAAGACTTAATGTTCTTCACCAAAAGATGTTGACTTCTTCGTTTTCTGTGATTCGAAGCTAAGTGTTTATAACAAGCACATTATATGTGGTAATAGTTTATAGCATTGTGCTTATATCTGATATTACTTTTTCACCGTTCAATAATTGTTTCTTTATTCTAGTTTTAGCTTGTAGTTGTTTATGGATGAATATGCATGAAAATATTGATAAATTTATGGTGGAAAACATAACATTCATGTTGGGAATAAATATCTTAGATTCCATTGTTTATTGGAACACCATGTTATTGTTTACCAGTGTGTCATTAGTTGATACTTGGGAACTTGGGATTGAGAGGACATCTCTTTAAACATTCTTTTCAATTAATTAGGTTCTGTTAATCCTAGGTTTAGTTGCTACTGTGTACTTCCAACTTCTAAAGCTTTTATTTTGTGGATCGTCTCTATTGATGCTTGGAATGTCATGAACCAGAGAACTACTGTGAAGTGCATGATATGCAGAAAGTCCCTTGGAGGATAAAGAAATAGTCAATCAATTGTGTTCCTTATAAACATGAACTTGTCAATTGATATATGTTCATAACTCTAAGTGCGTTGGCATGTTATAAGTTAGAGCAATTTGTACTCTAATTTTGTTTTGATGAACCAATATTCAGTATTTAACTTAGGTTTTATACTTCTAATGCTATGGTTATTGCTTACCTCTATGTAACGTAAAGTTCACGCCTGCACCTCCAGTCAAAAATAAATATCTGTTGTCACTAAGGTAGTTGTTTTCTTTGGGTTCAAGATGTTACTGGCCGGGGCTTTCGCTTTCTGACATACATCAGGCTCCAAATGCAACTGTTCAATCCTTTCTGACCTGGAAGGCTAAAAAAATTCAGAGTTTTGTAAGTAGAGTTTGCAATATTGTTGTTTTTTTCAAAAGTTTTACATAATATTCTTCCTTTGCTTATCAAGATCAATCCCCTAGTTAGATCAAAAGCTATAGCTGTTAGTTAGCAGGGACTTTTTCCTTTAATCTAGTAGCGCAAAATGTCTTGTGTGCGGGCCTGAGGAGCTTCACAATGCATGCTTGGTACCTCAGCAAGTTCAACTATCAATCAAGCACCTGATGAGACTAGGTTGATTGCTTGGCCCTATATGCCAAAATATTTTGCCTTTCTACCTCTTCTTTTGCATTTTTCATAACTGAAATAAGAGTCAAATTTTTGCCTAGCTTTTTCAGATCTCAACTGCCAATCTGAGCTTGTGTAGCCCTTTTTTTTATTAACCTGAGAACAACTGCATAGCGTGATGCATTTCTTTTGGAATTTTGTAATAATATTTAACTTATTTGGGGTCTTTACAGGTAGAAGATGTCGTCCCTGATGCAAGGTCAGGGGAGCACCGTTGATTCCTTCCCTGAAATTGTTAATATGGATGAGGGAACAAGTCCCGATAACACTAGTATTGGTCAATCGAATTCATTGCATGACATGCTGAATCCTGTGGAAACTCGGCTATCCAATATTACAGCACCTTCTGGTGGGACAATGCACAGAAATGCTATTACCCTTGATGTTCAGAGCATTAGCGGCTGGAATTCTGGTCAACCAAGCTCTAGACAGGGAATGCAGAACCAGGTGACGCAGGATGCTCTAAATCACCGTCTTAATGATGATGGTGAGGATGCACGTATACAGGCCACTCCGAGGTCAGAAGAACGGCGGATTGAACCACTAAATGTCTTTTTTACTGGGAGACTGAATAATGGATGGAGTGGCAATCTGGTTAGAAGTGGGCCCATATGTTTGCAGAGTTCCAGCTCTAATCATATCCCAGAGAATGTGAATTTAAATGAAGGATTTATTAGTGGAAATGGTACCAGAGAGTCGGGTGTTGGAACTGGTGGAAGGCCTAATCTCCACGACTCAGGTGGATTAGAAAGAGAACAGATATCTAATGCAAGTGTTTCTTCTGATAATGTTGGCAGTTCATCTGGAAGCTCTAATCATGTAGGAGAGGAAAACAATGATGGCTCAGGCTCCTCTTTGGGCAGTTATGGTTTATCCTGCAAGAGGAAGGCCCTTGAAGGTACTTCTGGACAGTCTTTTTCTGCTGGTGCTTCAGGCTGTTTTCAACAAGTAGAAAATATTGCGTGGCATGCTGGTCCTACTCGTAATGAAGCTTCCAGCAGCTTGAGTTTATCTACACCCTCTTTGAATTTCCTTAATGTGACTCCACCTGATCAGTCAAATCTAAGAGTTGGGCTTGGTATGAGAGGAGTAGTTAGTGATGCATTTCTTTCTTTAGGTGAAAGAAGAGCAAATCCGGGAAATGAACAAGAATCTTTACCATTTAGTCTATTGTCAACCAGGGCTGCTGGCCATTCTAGTTTCGTCTCTTCTAGTCACCCTCGAGTTGCACCAGTTGATGAATCTCTAGACTTGAGACCAACAACAACAATAGCTGGAGATTCTGGCTCAACCTCAACTCAACCTCATATGAGAACTGCTTCTATTGTCCCAAGAAATGTGCATCCTATCTCTAGGAACGGTACTTCCAGTTCAAGTGTTTGCAACCCATCAAGTTCTAGTAGTTCTGGAGAGATACGAGGAGAACCAGACATCAGAAATATCTCAAGAAACAATGTGGAGCATCCGATGTTTGTACCGGCTACTGAGATGAGAAATGTGGCACAAGATCCGACAGGTTGGAGTTTGGCTTCTGGAAATCCTAGTACTTCTGGAGGTATTCCATCTTCTAATCGACCTGCGTCTAGTTCAAACATCCATCCTTTGCCTGATCCTGCCTGGATCCCTCCTCACAACCCTCCAATACATAATCAACAGAGACTATCAGAATTCGCATCTTGGTCTTTATTTCCTCCTATTGGTTCTGAATTTGGTGGTCATAGTGGCCGTTTTCCACTACCATTTTCAAGCCCTTCAGCTTCCTCACAGGAGACAGTGGGGCCATCAGAATCTAACAGCCAAGGGAATAATCAACCATGCCCAAGGTTAGCATTAATATTGGAGAGACATGGTGATGATGTTCTTGGGATGGCCAATTCATTACGAGCATTGGCTGCTGATATTGAAGGGAGACACCGACTAATATCTGAGGTTTGTGCTCTAATGGTCATTGCTTATGTAAATTTATATGTCTACCACTATTAGAATAGGGTTTGCTTTTAATTAATTTTAATACTAAATAGTAACACATTTCCCTTTCTAGATAATGATGATTTATTGCATTCTAGAATTATTGTAGTATGATTTCTATTTTGCCTCTTCCTTTTAACTTTTTTCAACTGCTGAAACCATCGCCATATTGTTCAGTTGCTTGTTAATTTTTTTAAAATTGAGAAGATTATGTATATTACATATGTTGATTGATGACTTACTGTTCATTTTCTTTTCCATGTGTTAGATTCGCCAAGTCTTAAATGCCGTCCGCAGGGGGGAGAACTTACAAATTGAGGTTTGGTTTCAATTTGCATAGAGAATATTTTTTATGGCTACATTGACTGATTATTTTGATGGCTATGTTGCAAAAATTCATTTCTTTTTCCTTTTGCATTTATTTTACTCTATTTTATCAATAGTTGATATGGTTTCTGCGCAATTCATATTCTTTCCCCCTTATTGAATTTTTCTCAGACCATATTTTCTCTAAATGCGACTAAACTGCTATAGAGCACCTTCCATGAGTTTTGATTCCTTGGAAAATGAGTACATTTCTTGGAACTGAATTGAATAACTATCAGATTCAAGTGACTAGTGGCTTTAGGAAATATTTCTCATTGCTTCAATGATATGATAAAAGTTGGAGACAACTTGGTGCTGATAAGCAGCAACACATTATTCTCATTATCAGCTTCTTTTCATTAGTTGGGATAATTGCAGCATTCTAGAATATGTTTTGATTTTGGAGAACAGATTCTTTGTAATGGTTGGAGTTGATTTTGAGTCGTAGCATATTATGGGATAGTTGGGTGCATGAGAGGCTTTTTTGATGTCCATAGATCATTGAGTAGATTGCTTCAACAGTTGAACGTGCTTGTGATGCGGGGATATGTTGATGTTCCCTCTTATTAAGTTGTGTTTTAAGTTCATATTGCATATAATCTAGTCTTGTTCTTTATGGGCATCAGGTCACATGATTGGCTTCATATCATTAAGCAAAATTTTTCTTACAATCTTTGACACTTTAGGCTCCGTTTGTTTGCAGGTAAAATGTTTTCCGGAAAATGATTTCTGGAAAATAATTTCTTGGAAAATGATTTCTGGAAAATGATTTACTTTTCTGGTGTTTGGATGAATCTGTGTAAAATATTTTCTGTTGTTTGGCAGATTTCCTGAAAATATTTTCCTGAAAAGCTGTTTTAATAAAAATTTATTTATTTAAGAATTTATTTTCTTTGTTTGATTGAGTTTACTTTATATATATATATATATATATATATATATATATATATTAATAAATTTATATTTTAAATTATTTTAAATATATAATAATACTCAATTATTAAACTAGAATATTAACCGTCATAAATTGAAAACAACCAAAGTCAAATAAATTATCTGTAATTGTGTTATAAAAAATAAAAAAAACAAGGATTGAATAATTATAAATTAGCTTCCAAACCACAATTAATACTAAAAATTAATAATATTATTCAAATGCATAATTAGTATTACACAAAAATTTTTTGCTTTGTTTCACTGATCATTTGATTGAAACTTAAAACATACTTTATCCGGGTTTATTACTTTGTTGCTCTAGTTTCAACAAGAGGTTCATATTTTATCAGGGTAAATTAAATTTGTTTCTCTTCCTGAGTTTGGAAAATGTCTTACAGGAAAAAAATCTGTAAGACATTTTACATAAAAAGCAAGCAATTTTACCCATGTTCCTGAAAATGTTTTCTGTAGGTAAAATGTTTTCAGGTTACCAAACAACGTAAAACCAGGAAAATATTTTCCAGAAAATGTTTTCCTGGTTGCCAAACGGAGCCTTAGCGTTTTTGGATGACATACTCTTTGGTCCAACAAAAGAAAAGAAATGTGATTTCAACCTTGAGAATACTGAGTTCATAACTAGATACTTCTGAAACCAATTTCCACCAAATGAGAGATAAAGAATTCTTTTGGTGGAGCTCCTGGGTAGAAGCCTAGGAAGTGCATTTTGTCTAACAATAATTCTCAGTCCTTCCTACATTATATGATGTTTAATGATATTGGATATGTGTACAACGCCCTTTCAGGATTATATGCCGTTTGATCCATTCATCTATCATGGTATGGCTGCTATGCATGACAGACATAGAGACATGCGTCTTGATGTTGATAACATGTCTTATGAGGTAAAAAGGGTTGCTGTTCTATGTTCTGTCACTTAACACTGGAGATCTTTCTTCTCAAATTACAATTGGAAAACTAGGAACTGTTGGCATTAGAAGAACGCATAGGAGATGTGAGCACTGGACTGAGCGAGGAAATGATTCTGAAGTTGATGGAACAACGGAAGCATTCATCTACTTCAACAGAATCCCAACAAGATCTGGAACCGTGTTGTATCTGTCAGGTACAGAGTAGATAAGCTGCTTTAAATAGCTTCACTTGGCTTCTCTATTTATTATTTTTACTTTGAAATTTAACCATGGCAGGAAGAATATGCAAATGGAGATGACACTGGGATACTAGATTGTGGACATGACTTCCACTCTAACTGCATTAAACAATGGTTAATGCTAAAGAACTTGTGCCCTATTTGTAAGACAACAGGCTTGCTAAAATGATAGCAAAAGCTGATGTTAGAGCCGGGAAATTTCGTTATCTTTTGATTGTCATTAAGATCCTATAATAAGGGTTTAGGTGCGCATGAACCATACAAAATTTGAAGATGCTGCTGCTAATTTTATGTACTGCAGGATGAGTTGTTTGTCGAATAACTTGGCATAAAAGCATCAATGACAATGATAACATATTTGAAATAACATTTATTACATTATCATGCTTCAAGAAAAGCGTATTATCGTTTTGAACTTTTGACCATTTATATGTATTTTTTTTAACTAAAATAAGTGTAGCAGACGTCATTTTGAACCTTATTACGAAGGCAAGGAGATTCCTTTCTTAGGTAAGGCTGGAAAGCTAGCCTTTCTTAAGGAGGTTTTAAGCCATACCATTGCCTTTAACATTTGTGGGCAAGACTCGTTGTTCAATATCATACTTTTGAAGAAATACCTAGCAAAGCACACTAAAGTTCAAACTGTTATCTGTTTCCAAGCCAATCATAATTCTAAATGACACAAATCACAAAAACATGAAAAAGGCAGCTAAAAACTTCAATTTCATGAAATATCCAATGCAAGAACCAGCTACCATATCCAATACAGAAGTAAAAACTGGCATGTGCACCAAGAACAGGGTAATGGTGGAGAGTAAAAGTGTAAAACTAACTAATTATTACTGCAAAAACTCAAAACAACCCATCAAATCCTTCAACACTAGACATTGGTAATCCTTGTGCAAAAAGTTCTCTAAATTAATGGAAAATAAGACTAAACAAAACTGACTCAGATAATCTTTAGTGTAGATCAAGAAAATGGTAGTTGATGCTTCAAGTTGTTGCTATTGTAACCCTATTTTAATTATGGGTGAGCGTTCGATCGAATCAAATCGAATCGAATGAAAAAATTTCGAGTTAATCGAGTTGACGAATCATATTTTATCATCCTAATTTGATTTGAAATTGTATCGAATCGAGTCGAGTGAGATGGAATTCGAATCGAATTGAATCGAATATATTTGTTCGAGTTAAATTTTATAAAATAATTTTGGGTCCTTGTAACCACTATCACCCATCGTAATAAAATTTATCCACCTTAATCAAAATTTTTATTAACTTTCATCACCTCATAATTTATTTATTAATATTTTATATACGGGTTAGCTTTTTTGTTTGCTTAGTTGTCACTTTCAATTATCTTTAGATTCTTTTCACTGTGTATTTTAGAATTAAAAAATATATTAAATGTAAAAATGTAATTTTTTAATAAAAGTTATTTTAAAGATAAAATGTGAAATTGATACCAATATAAAATTTTAACATGAATATTTAATGGCATAATTAATAATTCAATTTTAATATAAATATTCAATATGACTAAACAATTCAATAATATAAATAATATAAAATGTGAAATTTAATTTAATAATATAAATAGTAGATATTAATAAAATTATTACTATTTATGTTTAGTGATTTTTTTTTTGGATAATTTTAATTTTTTATTTGAGAGTAAAAGGTGAGAAGTAAAAGTTTAGGGGGGAAAATAAAATATTTTGGGGAATAAAAGTTTGAGGGGAAGTAAATAGGGGGAGTAAAATTTTGGAGGAAAATATTAAAAAAAATTGGGGGGGGGGATGGATTTGCGGTAGATGGAAGGTAGAATGGGAAGGAAGTAAAAATTTTAGGGGGAAAGTGGGAGGGAGTAAAAATTTTAGGGGAAAATAAAAAGTGTTGAGGGTTTTTGGGAGTAAAATTTTGAAAAAAAGTAAATGGGAGAGTAAAATTTTGGTGGGAAATAGATTTTGGGTAGATTGGGGGGTTGGGATGGAAAGAGAGTAAAAATTTTGGGGGGAAAGTGGGAAGGAGTAAAAGTTTTGAGGGAAAAGTAAAAAAGTTTGGGAGTTTGGGGTAAAAATATAAAATATTATAGTTTGATATTCGAATTATTCGAGTTATTCGAATTCGAAAACTCAACTCGATTCGAACTCGAAATTCAAAAAAAAAATTCGAGTTGACTCAAATAACTCGATTCGTTTAATTCGAAATTTAAATTTTTTTTCGATTTTTTCGAGTCGAATCGAGTTTTGCTCACCTCTAATTTTAATGCTACCTTTTCTTGAAGTATTATTTTTCCCACATTAGTCATTAGTCATCTATAAACTAATTACAATTGGTACTTTTTAGCCATTCATGCTACTTATTTGTGGCAAAGAAAAGATTTTTTTTTTTTTTTGCTTATTTTGAATATATTTTATTTTTTATAAGATTTTTTTTACTTATATTTCTAATTATTACTTGTTTTATGTCTGACTATTTTTAAAATATGTGTTAAATAAGTTTTTTACTTGTGTCATTACACTAGTAATTAAACGTAGATAAATGTACAAGGGCATCTCCACATATCTAGAGCCCTAAAGCAAAATTATAAAATGAGGTTTTTTTTTTTTTTTAGAATTAATCTTACTATAGGTTCTTATTATATTTGTTTTTTATATATATATATAACATCTAGAACTATCCATAGCACCTTAAATTAAATAAATATTAGAAAATTATAAATTTTTATTTAAAATTTATTTTTCTAGCCTTTAGAGATTTCAAATTATTTACTTGATGTCCACTAAACTAACTAATAAACTAACTAAGACAAGTATACCTATCAATTAATAGTATAACTATAGTGAGCACATATATTGTTCCTTCGAGGGCTACAATTACTATATCACCTTTCCATTATTTAACCTAATAATTCAATGACTTAATTAAAATTAAATTAAACTATCTAAATAAACTAATGAGTGCACCAAAGAATGAAACACAAAAACAGTCAAATATCAACCAAGTGACAAAATAATACCCAGGTAAGAATCCACCTAAATTTCATCTATAGTTCTCAAATCTAATTTATGCAATTTCTTTTCTTAGCTCTTTGATCCGTGGAAATATCTAATTTATGCTAATATCTCTTTCGAGTATAAGAGCAATTAACTCCAGGTTGATTAATTGAAATTTCTTTCTAATTAAAACTCATATTATTGCATTAATTCGCTCTATGGATTACCTTATTAGATTTGACTCTAATCAGGTAGATTTATGTTATCCTATTTCTAGGACTGCATGCAACTCCATTCAATTATGCACAATCTAATCTCAAGAAGGGTTTATTCAGCCTCAAACTTAAGCACATCAAGCATGGCTTAACACTATAGAAATATTAACCTAAGATAAATTAAGCATTCATAATTGAAAACAAAGAAACTAATGTTTTATTGCATAAAACTAAAAATCAAATAATAGAATTCATCCTAGGGTTTATCTCCCCTAACTATTTAGAAAATTAGTTCATCATTGCAAGAAAAATATCGAAAATACAATATAACCACTAAAATAAAAGAAATCCATCATAACTTCCTTCAGAATCAAATTGGACTCTTGAATCTTGATGGAAGTTGCTTGGAAATCGGCTTCAATGATGTTCTTCGAGTAATTTTCATGCTACCCTATGGTGACTGCTTTTTTTCTCTTTTATCTCCTATTTATACCTTCTTAAAGTGCCAAAAACCTAAAAATCGCTGACTTCCATCTGTTAACGTGTAACACCCCTAACTTCTCTTCGTCATATGATTAGGGTCACAGGTATTACTAACACTTCAAACAATTCATCAATCTTAATTACACATATACATACTAG
This sequence comes from Gossypium anomalum, assembly GCA_025698475.1. Taxonomy (NCBI): domain Eukaryota; kingdom Viridiplantae; phylum Streptophyta; class Magnoliopsida; order Malvales; family Malvaceae; genus Gossypium; species Gossypium anomalum. The sequence goes on along the minus strand of CM046967.1, from coordinate 85,166,174 downwards.
CCATTAACAATATAATATATAGGGGCAGGTTACAAACAATCAAATTATATCATACTAGAATATTATACAATTGAATAATCATTCATACTATGCAAAGTTAAACTTGGTCTTCTACTGTCTACACTTTTATCACTATTTATACATTGCTAAACTTAGCATTCCACTGTCTACACTTTTATCACTATTTATCCCTTCTTGAATGTTAGAATTCGGATACATACAGGACTATTCCAATTATTAGCATCAGAATATTGGTCCATACTCTGTCTACGATTATCTTTTTAATTTATCTTCGATGATGTTAGTGGAATGCACTTAATTTAGGTTTGCTAATCCATCCCAATTCAGAGTAAAAGTTACTCTTACAGCCCCTATTACAAGTCTACGAGAACCTAAAAGTAGTTTAAAAATAGGCAGGAACTAATTTGAAACAATTCTGGAAGTTTAATAAATAATTATATATATTTTTTATTACAGGGGTCACACACTAGTGTGGCCAGGCCGTGTGCCTCACACGGTTAAGACACACGCCCATGTCTCAGGCCGTGTAACTCTCTGACTTGGGCCACACACCCATGTGTGTTGCCTGCGTGTGATATACACCCCTATGGCCAGACCGTGTGCACCTAAAAGTACCTTTAAACTCAAGTTTACAATTTCCTACTTACTTGGGCACTAAGCAACTCAATTACCAATCATTTAACCTATTCAAAACATAATTAAACATGCCCAAATTACACCAAATTCATCACCTAATATGCCTAACCAATGTACCCTCATTGGTACCACATTTTATATGTTCAAATACATCAACAACACATCAAACATTCAAGACTTTCATTCATATCACATTTACCATATTTGAACTAACTTTCAACTTCTAAAGTTACCAAATATGAAGCTAAGCACATACCAAGCATTATGCTAAGCTACTAAACTTTAAACTATCACATACCAAAATATAAACTATATAAACTAGGCTAACATACTTATATAGCCACAACCACAACCATATACACATTTAACCATCATTTCACTAGCAACTAAGTTAACATTTTATAAACAATACCAACAAAAGACTCCCTAGGTACATGCCATTACAAAATGAAATATCACCATACTTGAGCTCGGGATTTCTGATTTGATGCTGAGTCGGCAATAAATCGAATAGTACCTTAGCCTGCTCATGGAAAACAAAATCGCATGTTGAGTAAAACTTAGTGGTATTTCTATAATCCGAATAACATAAACTTGATATAAGTATTTAAAATGCAAAATGCAACAAGTAAGCTATGCTTATGTGTTTCAATTCAATAGTATAATTTTTTCTCATTCCTTATTCACATATACTAAGATTTTCACATGTTCAAATATATAAGTATATATATTTAACATTTGAATACATCATCTCATGCAATGGATTCATATCTTTGATCAATACTTGAATTCATTTAAGTTTCACATCCCAATTCATCATTTCATATTTCATTTCTCATCTCATAATCAACTCTCATATTTTCCATTTCAATATTTTCTCATCTCATATTCATTTATCATCTTTGCCATTTCAAAATCAATCATATAAATTATTATTTTACTTTCCCCTATTAACACGACACGGACTCGGACGGATACACGGATCCAACCAACACACTAGTTTGGCACCCAGCGTCTCATCGAATAAATCCAAAGTAATAACTATGCCCAACGCTATATAAATTAACACCCAGTGTCTCATCGGTTAAATCAAAGCAAATTGGCACCTAGTGCCTCATCGGCTTGAGGTCGAAGTAATCCTTGAACTTTTCCTATCTTATGGGATGCCATTTATATCTGACTTAGCCTGATATAGTTAATAGGGATTCATTTCACTTTTCAAAACAACCAATGTCTCAATTTCATGAATGTATATCATCACATATAATCATATATTCAATTTGACAATAATCATATTTTTCTCAATACACATATATTCATAATCAATATATTTCATAATATACAAAATTAATCCATTTCATTTCAATTATGAATTTAATTCAATCCCAAAGTAATCACCTCAAATGCTTACCATATGCAAACAATTATATATGCAATACTACTATTTAATTCAGATTATAGAAACACAAATCGTGATTTTTGAGCTATTCGACGTCGATTTTATCCTTCCCCTTTTTACTCGAGGATTTCGGTACGACGTTAGCTACGAAATAAAACAATTAAATCACATTAATATTACACATTTCAATTTCACATTAATTTTAAATTTTCACACTATACTTTGCTTATTCTTAAATTTAGTCCCTAAACCGAGACTAATTTTAACCTTCACATTTAACTTCATATTTTTATACTAACTTCACTCTAACCACATTTAGCTTCCTCTTTTCTAATTCGACCCTTTAATTTTGAATTTTTTACAATTTAATCCCTATTGTTCAAAATCAACAATTAATTCCACAATTTAGCCCTTTTTCTATTTCTAACTTACAAATCTATCTATTTAATCCCTAATACTTAAACTATTCAACAATGTCAACATCTAAAATTTTGAACAATACTAAAAATTACAATATGGGTCGAGTAGCCCTAAGTGTCAGGATTCCAAAAATATAAAAATTACAAGTGTAGGGGCTAAATTGCACTAACCAATTTGAGCTTGAACCCCAAAATTTCCTTAGCCGTGTATGAGTCTTCTTCTTTTATTTTTTCTTTCTTTTCTAATTTACAAGTAACAGAGAATGAATCTTCTCTTTCTTTTGTTTTTATTATTATTACTAGTATTATTTCTTATTATATAATATACATACATTTTATACAATTTATTTATTATAACATATATACATATTATTAACATAATATATAATATATATACACGTCATAAATGTTCATTATGACCGTCCACTTTAAATGAAACAAGGGTATTACTTCTTTAGTCCTTTTAATTTATTTCAGTCTATCATTCAAACTTTTAACCCTTACGCGATTTAGTCCTTATACCTTAATACTCCTAATTTCACAAAATTCACTATTCCAAAAATTAATTAGCTACTAAGCTAGCCTCATAAATATTTAATAAAAATATTTACGGGTCCGATTTACGAAAACAAAGTCTCAGAAATACGTTTTCTGATTCTCCTGATTATTGGGTCGTTACATAACGCACATGGTTCCCGAAAATGACATGCCCTGAACACACAGTTGTGTGGACCACATGGCCGTGTAGATTGCCTATGTGAAGGTCTGTTGCATGTGTATAGCTTCTGAAATGTCCCAATGTTCTAATTTCAATCGTTTTTCCCTCCTATTGCTCCCAAGTGCCCTATTAAGCATCAAAACATGAGTATAAAGGATTAAGAGGATATAATTCACAATTAATGTCGCATAATCACCCAAAAATGCACCAACAACGAGTTTAAAATTTGTTATTTTTGACAGTTGTCACTATTAAAATATTATAATCAATCACGTGTAACACTTCTTTTTCAATTGATAAAATAGCAGTTGAGGCAACTTTTGAGCAGTGCCTAAACCAATGCCTAGACTAGTGCCAGCTGGTAGTAGCATTATTTGCTCAGAAAACTTGACATCTTTAAGTTGGAAAAGTTTGGCAACAGAACTAATTGGGTTGTGATTCCTACTATTACTTTGGACGATTGTCAACCCGTCCTTAATATCCAAACTACATATAGCAACATATCTTGGAGACTGATTTGGATTTGGATCGAAGCACTCAACTTCCTAAGTTTGATGGGTTTGATTGACTCAAGCTTAACTAGAAAGTATCTCCTAAATATTCAAGACTTATCCTGAGCTACTTGAAATATTTTTTATGTATATTATTTTTCTTATTTCAAGAGAAGATTAATTGTAAATGATATAGTATGTTAGCAAGTTTCAATTACTTATATATTGGGAAGACTTGTATAGGCGATGTACTAAACTGAGAGCACTTATTTTTGTTTATTCAGGAACACTTCTTTGAGTGCATTAAGTGACATAATCAAGTGTAACTTGGTTAGCGTCCTAAGTTGTTAAGGGGGAAACTTAGAGGGAAGGTGTCTAGATTAGGTACAAAGGTGTGAATTCTGAACTCGAGAGTGTTAAAGCTTAAAAACACTTGTTGTACAAGGTGATAAGATAGTGGAAAACCGAATTGCGTAAACATATCATATGTCCATTGTTTTTTTGCATTGTTCATTTTTAGTACCTGAAGCAATTAAAACTGCTATTAGCATGACTTATTTTCTACTTGCAAATATTGATTTTGGGCTCAAAAATTAACACCAGAGCCTCCCACTAAACACATCTAGTGGATTTCCTAGTATTGATATTTGCTTAAAATGGAAAGTGTATTGATATCTCACCCCCTATGCTTGATGATGCAAACTATGCTTACGAAAGGGTTAGGATGATTATTTTTATCAAAACTATAAATGAAAAAGTCTAGAGATCTGTTCTAAATGGTTGGGAACATCCATTCATTGAAGAATTGGATGTTAAGACCCCAAAATTTAAAGTTCAATGGAGTATAGAAGAAGGGAGGCTTGAAAGTGCCAATTCAAAAACTCTCAATGTAATCTTCTGTGGCGTGGATGGTCAAGAGTTTAAATGTAGCTATAAATGCAAGGTTGCAAAGGAAGCCTAGGATATCCTTCAAATTGCTCATGAAGGTACAAGTGAAGTTGCAGATGCTCATTACTAAATTTGAAAATATAAGGATGCAAAAAAATAAAACTATTGGAGAGTTCTATGCCAAACTCTATGATTTATCCAATCAGGTGTTAGCCTTAGAGTTGAGTATTATTTTAAACTGGTCAAAAAGGTCATTCGATCCTTACATAAGCAATTCAATATAAAGTGACAATCATTGAGGAAGCAAAGAACATTGATGCTATGTGTATTGATGAGCTAATTGAATCAGTTTAGACTTTTAAAATCAATTTAGATGAATGAAGAAAGAACAAGATCAAAGAAAGAAAAGAGCCTTGCCTTACAAGTGACTAAAGTAGTACCCGCGGATCATAATATTGTTATATAAGTACTGCAAGAGCAGATAACCTTATTAACACAAAACCAATAAGGCATTCAAATACAAATCAAAATAAAGTCAAAGGTTTGAAAAGCTCAAGAATCCACTCGAGAAGGAAAATCCAAAGGATTTTTCATAAATGAAGAAGTTTTTAGAGACAAAGAGAGAGAGAGAGAGAGAGAGAGAGAGAGAGAGAGAGAGAGAGAGAGAGAAGATTTAATGCCACGAATGTCATGGTTATAAGCATATTCAGGAAAAATATGCAAACACCTGAAGAAGAAGAAGAAAATGAAATCATTGTGTGCCACATGGAGCGATGAAGACTCAACCAGGTACTCATACTTTAATAAGGAACATCTGAGTAACTATGTGGAATTTAATTCCAAAGTGAACATGGAAACTATGAGTGATAGTGATGAAGCCACTAAAGTAATTTTTTATGCTTAATTTTTAAACGATTACATGATTATGCTCAACAAGTGACAAATGGTATATAATGTTAACACTCGATAGGTGGTTAACAAATAAATTAAATGAGGAAAATCTGAAGCCGAGCAAATAAAAGGCAAAGGAGTCACAAATGGCTATCAAAATAGAACATATGGAGAAAACTTAGAAAGAACTCGAGTCAACTAAATTGATGATCAAGAAATTCAATGCTAGCAGTGGAAAACTTGATCAAATACTAGTTGCAAGGACTCTAAGAAAATGTGGATTAAGTTATGTTGAGTTGAAAGGAAAGGTTGTTGCTGAAAGCCTCATTATATTTTTCAAAGCTACTAATGGTTATCATGGTGAATGCTCGACAAGATTTATTGTGTTCAAGGTTGAAAAGAGGATACACATTATACACAAAATGATTTGTCATTACTATGGAGCACTAGGTCATATTAGACCAAAACACTTCAAGATACTCCATGATTTGAGATGGAAGCAAACAAGGCCTACATCACTGACCATTAGAGTCAACACTACTTAGGGGAAGAAACAAAATCTTATGGGGTGGAAGAAAAGTAAAAAAAATGCTCACTCGTTGCTCATCATTCCTTCAAGGCTATAGTTGATCATGCTTGGTACTTTGATAGAGAATGTTCTCGCTACATGACTGGTGGTGCTAATTACTATCTAATTTTGACGAAAACCATCTTGGTTGCATGACATTAAGATATGGCAAGAAAGGTAGAATTCTTGGAAAATGAATTTTGGATGTTTTTGAATTACCTAAACTGAACAATGTTTATCTTGTTGATGGTTTGAAAGCTAATCTAACTAGTATTAGTCAGTTGTGTGATTAGGGCATGCTTGTTAATTTTATTAAGGAAAGGTCTTGTGTTACTTCTAAGCAGGGAGACATCATAATGGAATGAGCAAGAACCCTTAACAATTGTTACAAGGTCATTCAACCGTGTTAGTGCAATAAAGTTAGGATCATTGAGCTTAAGTTGTGGCATGAAAAGCATAGACATATTTATTATAAGAGCCTGAAATGATTGGTTAGTTATGAAGCTACGAGAGGGTTTCTTAAGTTACAGAGAGTAGTGCCAAAGGTCTATAGAGACTGTCTTAGAGGAAAATAACACAGAAAGTCCAATAGGTAGTTACAACTTATTCATACTAGGGGTGTTCATTCGGTTAACCGACCGGTTAACTGACCGAAATATCATTAACTGAATTAATTGACCCTTCAAAATTTTTAACCGTTAACCGAACCAAATTTTTTTCCAAAAAATTAACCGACCCCAAATTTTGTCGGTTAATTCGGTTGGTTAACCGAATTAACCGAAAATTATATTTTTTAATTTTTGGTTAAAATAAGTATAAAATTAACCGAATTAACCGAATTAACCGAATTAACCGAATTATTTGTATAAAATTATATGTTTTTTATTTTTATTTTTATTTTTATTTTTATTTATGAAATTATTTGTAATTTTTTTTATGATTGGGTTAGGAAATTGGGTTGGGTTGGGTACTTGGATTAATATATATTAGATTGAGTATTTGGGTTTATGTTGGATTGGGTTTGAGTGAATAGTGGGCTATTTATATATTATAATTTTATTTATTAATTTTTCGGTTAACCGACCGGTTTCGAACCGAATTAACCGTTAACCGAAAACTCAAAAAATTATTAACCGACCCCCAACCAAATTAATTCGGTTAACCGACCGATTAACCAAATTCGGTCGGTTAACCAAATTTTTTCGGTTTTACCCGAATTTTGCACACCCCTAATTCATACAACTGCGTCATAAAAATTGCTTTATGTGGACTTTGTTGGGCCAATGCAAATAGAGAGCATAGGTGGTAAGAGATACATTCTAGTTTGTGTTGATAATTATTCTAGATTTACCTAGATTAGATTTCTCGGGGAAAAATCAAGTACCTTTGAAGAGTTCAAGATGCCTTTGTAAAATTCTACTGAATAGGTTTATTTTGATGATTTATGGGCTGTAATTTTGATGACTTTAAACATGGATTATGTTTAATTTGGTTGTTTTTTTGTGAACCATTCTTTTATATGCTTAACTATGATATGATTTTTATTACTTTGATTATTAATGTAACCCTAATTACGTATGCATTAATGATTAATTTGATTGATTATGGTACAAGAAATTTGTCAAAAACAGAGATTATTGAGGTAGTTTTTGAGTAATGCCTAAATCAATACCAAATGTTAGTAGCATTGTCTGGTGTTTGTGAAGGTCGTATGCTTGGCAAACAACACTTTCAACAATTTCCAAATGAAGGAGCATGAGGGAGCTAAAGAAGTGCTAGAGTTGGTTCACACTGATGTGTGTGGTCCTTTGAAAATCCTATCTCATGCTCAAAATATGTACTTTATTTTATTCATTTATGATTTAACCCGTATGGCATGGGTATATTTTATGAGACAAAAATCTGAAGTCTTCTCAATATTTAAAAATTTTAAAGTTCTTGTTGAGAAACAATTTGGTAGGTCCATAAACGTTTTGAGAAGTGATAGGGAAAATGAGTACACCTCTAATGAGTTCTATAAGTTTTGTGAAGATTAAGGCATGGAGTGTCAATTGACTGTTGGGTATCCACCACAATGAAATGGCATGTTTGAAAGGAAGAATCAAATGGTGATGGAGATGGTTAAATCCATTTTGCTTGAAAAAAGGATGCATAATAAATTTTGGCCTGAAGCTGATAATATAGTTGTGTATTTGTTGTCCAATTAAAGTCGTACATAATATGACTCCATTTGATGCATGTAACGGAAGAAAGCCATCTATGAACCATCTTAAAGTTTTTAGGTGTATTTGCTATGCACAAATCCCTAAAGAAAAGGGAATGAACCTCAAAGAAACAAACGAGAAGAGTATTTTTATTGGCTATATGTAACACCTTCTATCTGACCCGAAGCACCAGATCCGTATATTGGATGTTACCACACATAACACTTAACAAAATTTTTACAATCGATGTACAAGCATTATAAAACAATTATTTACTATTTCTTTCCGTATTGTTCTTGAAATGAAGGTGTTTATTTTATAATTACATCAAGGTTCAAGAACAGTATACGACTTAACATCTTAATTCTCAACACAAATAGACTCTACATGATGTACTAGACTAAACACCATACTCTTATGATCTCCATTGTATGCATAATATCCCAACTTATTGCTACTCAGGCGTACTCCTGGCGTACCTACTCTTATAGCAGAACTTGAAACATAAACAAACATCTGTAAGTTCATGCAAACTTAGTGAGCTTTAACCCAAATTACCTATAGACCTTTCTAGTTGAACTTCTCATTTTTAATATTTTGGACTTCATCTTTGTCTTTGACAGATACTTTACTATATCGGCGTATACACATTCATCAACTTCCACACTTGAATAATCTATTCACCCTTTGGACTAATTCCAAATTTCATCAATCAATACAGATCTCATCTCCTTCTCAGCAAATGCATTTATCAAAAGAATTATCCATATAAAACCTACCATTATCGGATTCTTCTTCAAACAGATATTGAATACTTTTCCCTCAGGATGGTTACTCACAAAAACTATTCTTAGCGGATAATTAAATTGACTGATCTTTTAAGAAGAACTTCATACTGATCCTACCTTTGGCGAATTCTCATATTGGTTTTGGTAACAATCAGAATACCAATCAGATTGTATCTCAAATCAACCCAAAAATCATAATTTATACTGATAATGAAATGTTTTAAATCATTTTAAAGAATTCGAGACAAATATGTTACATATCACGAGAGCGCCCAACTTGACAAAATAACTTAGATTCCAGATGGCCTCTATACATGACATGTAAATCATTCAGATTTGGCGGATAAATCAGATTACTTCCTTGAATAGCGTAGACAAATTCAGGCCTAGCAAACACTTAAACCTTTCATAATTACGAATATGCCAATTTCCTGTATTGACAGACTAATATGGCAGATTCACCCTTCTGGTAACATTGTTAGAGACTCTTTCAGAAGTTTTACTTAGATCATATTCAAATTCTTCTATAAGGCTAACTAATCAAATATATCAATAAAATTACCAATACTCTATCATCACATTAGTTAGTAGAGAAGTCTAGAAGTTTACCCAGATCACGACATCAAAGAGTTCAACCAAATTTCACCTCAAGGGCGTTACAAAATACATAACACAAATATCAAAAAATAAGCCACACATGCTTTATCAAATATGCCATAAAGGCTTTACAGAACACGCCACGAGGGCAACACAAAAAATTACATGTTTACTATCCTGTCAAACTATCTCAGAGGTTTCCTGAGGTTTCTCCCACAGGGTCTTATTCATAACTACATGTCGTGATCTGCCAGTCTAGTCCATATCTCATTGGAGGCATCATCATGAGTGTTTTCATTAACATACAATGCCATGGGTCTCAACCACATGGCCTCACACATCCTCATGTCATGTTCTGCCAGTCTGATTTACATTTCACTGAAGGCTACACCATGAGTATACTTGTTGCCAACGTGATCTGCCTGTCCGGTTAGCAATGTACCTATCCTAATGAAGGCATCACAAATGGATGTCTGCTCATCCTACACAAAATACACTTACCTAAATTAGTTCACATACCTGAATAGTTCGTACTCTCTTAATAAAATTTACCTTTCCATACCTGATTCTACATGCATTTACATCACACATCATGTTATTCATATAGTAACTCATTTACCTCAATTGTGAACATGCAACAACACTACGATACTTTACTCTCTTACCAGATATCCATGATGATATCAACATGCGTCTTTACAATTAAAAATTAACTTGCATGAGTCAGGGTAAAGACTCACCTAATACTCACCTATATTGTAGCTTAGAGTTCCAAACTCGAACGTCTATCTCAACCCAACAGCAGCAACTACTTAAAGAACATGGAACCACCATTAAAAACCCATTTATAGATAATTTTCCATTATCTCAACTACAGAGGACCCCCATACAAGGTCTCCTATTCGTAACTTACTGTTTAAATGCTTCTTAACATCTTTATTCTTTCAAAAACTTAACATGCAAAGCTATCAGACTTACTAGGAGGTGGAATCTGTAACACCCCTAACTCACATCTGTCGCCGAAATAGGGTTTTGGAGCATTATCGATCAAATAGACATAATTTCAATGCATTTCATGTCATATAATATTCAAGTCAAAACCAATCAAACTCATACATATTGTCCCTTATTTAAGCCCTCGAGGCCCAAATTACATGTTAGAAACAAGTCGGGACTAATTCAGAAACTCAGAGAATTTTTTAAAAAATAATAAAAATTTTCAAAGCTGCAGGGTTCACACGCCCATGTGGTCAGGCCGTGTGTCTCACACAGTCCAATCACACGCCCGTGTGGACTCAAAATGTACCTTTAACAACAAGTTTACCATTTCCTGCAAGCTTAGACAATAAGCAACTCAAAATCATTCGTTTAACTAATTCAAAACACAATCAAACTCATCTAGATCATATCAAACAAACATCTTAGGTGCCTAACCAATGTACGCTCATAGGTACCACAATTATATCATCATTTCATACCATTTAAACATCATTCAAATCCAATTTATAACCATGCCAAATTCAATTTACGTTGCCTAATTCATGTTCATTTAAACATTAACTTAAACATGTCATAACATGACTTCAAACATAAACACATATTATATGTATATAACTAACCAATATTAAACTTATAATCTCATTTACTTTACAATCAATCCACAAAATAATTATTATTTAGACATCCTAGGTACATGCCGACACAAAAGGATAAACATTACCACGTTTGAGATCGGGATCATTGATGGATGCTAAATCAACGATCAACTCTTAAGTACCTAACCTGTGCACAGAAAACAAACCGAACGCTGAGTATAAACTTAGTGGTATTTCTATAATCCAAATATTTTAAAACAAAATTTAATATAACATACGCATTTAATCGTACAACAACAATAGCTATTCAATTAAGCAATTAATAAACAAATTATTTATAGCATATTCAATTCTCACCATTTGCTATCTAAAATGGCTTTTCGCAATACAATATAGAAATCCATATATCTCACTTGCATTTCACATTCAATGCTTTTCAGTTCCAATCATATTATCATTTCATTTAATTACCCTTATTAACATGACTCAGACTTGGACGGATACACGAATCCAACCAAAACACACCAATTTGGTACCCAGTACCTCATCGGATAATTTAAAGTAATAAGTTGACACCCGGTGTCTCATCGGCTAAACCGAAGTAAGTTGGCACCCAGTGCCTCATCGAATTAATCCAAAGTAGATAATTAACACTCAGTGTCTCATCAACTCGAGGTTGAAGAATCCCTGAACTCGTCCAATCCTATGGCATGCCATCTATATCCGACTTAGTCTGATATAGTTAATAGGGTTTAATTCCACAATTCAAAAACAATCAATATCCAATATCCACATTTCACATTTCACATTAATCACAAATTCATATAAATTCAATTCAATATCAAAATGCTAGTTACTCGCCTCAATCACTTACCATAATTATTAAATCAAAATACAACAATTAATTATTAGATTCAGATTATAGAAACACAAACCAGAATTTCCGAGCTACTCCTCATTGACTTTATATTTTCCCTTCTTAGTCGAAGTTTTCGACACAACGTTAGCTACGGAAATTTAAAACAATTTAAAATTCATCAATACAACACAATTTAATTTCACATTAAATATTCCAATTTTTATTCAACATTTGCCTAAATTTTAATTTAGTCCTTAAACCGAGACTAACTTTATTTCTTCACAATTAATTCTATATTTTCATTCAATTCCCACTTTGAACTAGATTCAACTCTCTAATTTCACTTAAATCCCTAAATTTTGAAATTTTTTAATTTAGTCCCTAATACTCAAAATTTATAATTTATTCTACAATTCAATCCTTTTTCATTTTCAACTTAAAAATCTATCAATTTAGTCTCTAACACTCAAATTATTCAACCTAAACAACATTTAAAATCTCAATAATTTCTAAAATTTTGACATAGGTCGGGTAGTATTTAATACCAAGATTTTAAAAACATAAAAATTATAAGAAAATGGACTAAATTGACTTACCAATTGAGCTTTGAACCTTAAAACCCTAATTTCTCCTTCTTTTTGTTTCTCTCTTTTTCTTCTCTGTTTCGTTTCAACTCTTTTGTTTCTTTTAATTATTAGTTATTCTTTAATTATTATTATAATAATATTTATATATGCTTAAATATTAAGTAAGTATATAATATAAATAAATATATGTATATAAATTTTACACATGTACTTACCAACACCAAACACTTGTTAATTTATGGCTTAATTACTTATTTAGTCCCTTCTCCTTTCTCTAATCTATAATTCAACTTTTTCCCTTTATGCAATTTAGTCCTTATACCTAATTACTCTTAATTCGAGCTAATTCACTTAACTAGATCCGTTTTGCGAAAACGGAGACCCGAAAGTACACTTTCCAATACCCGTGACTATCAGGTCATTACAGAATCTCTACTAATTAACTCAAAACTTTAGCTTCCAACTTAGTAAAGAAGAAGAGAACATTTAAGTTTAAGAAGAAAAACTAGAGGGTAATATTGAAGGAAGAAAAACCATTCAAACGTTCCCTTCTCAACATATATATATATTCCCCAATACCTCTTAATGGATCTTAACATGAGTCAAATGCATACAAAAGTTGTCCCTTTTATGTCCTACAAAAATCATAGAAAATATAAAAGAAAATATGATGCCGATATTATTTGACTGGTCAAACCATTCAATTGACTTTTAACCAATCACTTTAAAGCACTCATCTTACACATCTTTTGAGCGCACTTGGCGTACCATACCTATGGTGATAACTCCTATATGTCGTGGCCTCAAAAACACTTTATCCCCTTACAACAATAATTGTAACCCCCTAGACCCGGCCTAGACATTATGGCCGAATCTTGAAGATTACATTGGCCATGAAAATGACGCAGTAAATTGTTTAGAAGATTTCTCTTTAAAATTTTTGTGTAAAATCATTTTTTTATACTTGTTTTAAGTAAAACCAAATTTAATTAGTTAATATCTTATCTTTTGAAAAACTTAAGTATTGTAATTGTTTTTTAAAAACGTTGTAATTTATCTAAGACATCGCAACGGACAAATTTCTAAATAAAAAATTCATTATTTATTTTGAAAACGTAAATTAATCATACAACTCATAAAAATGGTAGTCTCGTAAATAGATGTGTCAAATTTTGAAAACATAATATTGTATATTGAAAACCGTCCTTATTAAGCTTAAGTTTCATCATAATTATGAAAATTCATTGAAATTTATTATATTCTCAAATCATTTAAACGATAGTTTTTAAATTCAAATCATGCAGAAAAATTCCCAAATCAAATATGAGTCTTAAAACCAAAAACTAAACTAAAGTCCCAAAATTAAAGTCCATAGTAAGTAAACACACCCTAAAATATCAAATATCAATAACAATAGAGTTAACTGAAAAATAACTGAGAACGCCTCCGTAGCCGAGTCCATCCTATCCTTGATTATCTGAAATATCAAATTTTAAAAGGGTGAGCTTAAAAAGCCCAGTGTATGTCTCCAATAATAATCACAGAATAAACTCATATCAACTTTAATTTAAACATATCATAGCATATAAATTGTTCAATCACAAAATCAGATATGGTAGAACGCGTAATGACGATGTCAATGCAATGTTTTTCAAAAAACAGTGCAGATTTTTGAAAGACAGATCCTACCCAACTCCACTACACACCAATAAGAGTTCCCCAGAACTCGTTCATCCAATATCACACCAATAATTGTGGACTAACCACCAGATAGTGCAGTCGTGCTGCCAGAATCAAAATAGTGTAGTTGAACCACCAGATATTGCAGGTTTACTTCCAGATACAGAATAATGTGGACATGCCACCAGAAAATGTAGATTTACTGCAGATACTTCCTCCATACATTTTTTCCACCCCATGCATGTGATATGGCATATAGATCAGATTTTTCATGTAACGCCCTGACTTATCTATTTCTGTTTCTATAAATATTTGACATAAATGTGTATCTGCTTTAACGGTTAATTGTTTTGGGTGTGTGTGAGAGGTATTGGGTTCAAGTCCCACTTTTCTCAATTTTGTTATTTTTGGATCCAAGCCTTATCCTTGTTCAGTGGGCTTATATTAAATTGCCTGTAAAATTATATCAGAATGAGCCTGTTGGTTCAAGTGGTAAGGGAGTTAAAGCATTTAAGGTCTTGTGTTTGAATCATTGTGTGAGCGTGAGTATTTTTTTTTACTCGGTTATGCGATAGAATTTGGGTGGAGTTAGGATTCTGAAGTGGTTGTGATTTAGTGGGATAACAAAGGTTATGATTTAGTGGATATAGTCAAAATATTAAGATTTAATTTTTATTTTGTTCATTTTTCTCTCTCCTACCGAAATTCTTCTCATCTTTGACATTTCTTCTCCAAATTTTCCCTCTTCTAAGATTTTTTTTTTGATTTCTACTTTCTTTGATTTCTGTTCACTTTTTTGTTTTTCAAATCACCGCGGTTGGGTGCTGTAGACTCTATTCTATCTATAGTAGGTAAGTTTTCTTGAATTTTTGGGCTAATGAGAACCAATTTTGGGTTTGGTAACATGGTGATTTCTTGTTTAAGTGTTGCCCAAGGGGTTCAAAACGTGTCTTCCAGCGTGTAGCGTATTCAAGCTATGGTTTCCATTTTGGTAAGTGATCGAACCTTCGTTTGAAGTTGTTTTTCTAGTGTGTCGTTTGGGGGTTTTGGTTAGATTAGCTGCAATAACCGAAATTGAACGGGTTTTTGGTGTTGTTCTTAGGTTTAGGAGTCTCGGGATTACTTTGCTGCGAAAAATGAGCCAAGTGTTTTCCCAAAATGCAAAAATTTGAGTTTCAGCGAAAGCCAAAAATGGCCATTGTCGATGCCACACGAGGCGTGTGGGAGGCCGTGTGTAAGATACGGTCGTGTGGTCGACGAAAGCATGGTCGTGCGCATGACACGATTGTGTGATAGCCGAAGTGTGGCTGTGTGAGCCATATTGGTTTGGCCAACTTGGACGTGCGGGTTTTTGGGCCAGGCCGTATGGGCCACACGGGAAGGCTAATCTGGGTGTGTGGGCCACATATTTCTAAAATTTCCCTTAGGGTCGCATGGGTCATTCCAATCGACTGTGGGCCTACTGTAGGGTCGATAAGGGCTAACCAAACGTTAGAACTATAGATCTGATAGTCTAATATTCTGTTCTGTGTATGATAAAGCTATGCATGTCTGATTATTCTGATATCTGTACATAAGCATGTTGAGCATGTCCAATATGTTATTCTGTATCTGTTTCTGTATATGATTGTGGTGTAGGATTTGTATATGAGAAGAAAGTATTCTATACGACGATCATCGCCTATATTCTGGCAGCTTGGCTGCACATTATCTGACATGTGTCGTATTGGCACGATTTGGTGTGTAGGGATTAGTGGGTGTTTTTAACCCAACATGGTGTGATGGGATGGTCGGAGTTGGTGTGTAGAGGATGGGGGTAGGATTCTATGTTTCTTATCTGTATATTTGATTTTGTGTACTGTATCTGAAAAGGCCGTGAGCCTGACTCTGTATCTGTATGTTTGCATGATTATTTCTGTTGGGTTACACACTGAGTTTATGAAAACTCACATCCGTTTGCCTGTTCTATTCAGGTAATCCCCAGACTTAGGCGGATCAGTGCGGTGGAGACTCAGCGGTGACCACTCGAGCGTAAACTGTTTAAAGTTATTAATTTATGGTTTTATTTACGATTTTGGTTTTATTCTGAGAGTTTTTAATTCTTGGATTCTCTGGACTTTATGGTTTTTAACTGTTGATTTTTGGTTTATTAATAATTTGCATGCTTTGATAAATTATTTTATGAAATCGACAGTTTTTACGCAAAAAGAGGTTCTTTGTAAAAATAAAATCGGGTTTCAAAAATTTATCACATTTATTAAACTTCCGTTGTAGTAAGTGTTTGGTAAACAAATTAATTAAATAAACGTTTTCAGTATAATCATGACGAACACGAGGTATCAAAATTGAATGATTTATCAAGTCAACACCGTTTTCAAAGGCCATTCCTTATCACATACCAGATTCGACTATAACGTCTAGGCTGGGTTTAGGGTGTTACATTTTAGTAGCATACGTTACATGCGAATCAGATTATCAAAATATGGTATACTTAAAATGCGAATCAAATCTTATATATTTTCATAATGGTATGCTTATCATGCAAATCAGAATTTTAGAATAGGGTACGCTCAACATGCGAATCCATAGATCAAAATGATAACACAACATTTTTCACATAGATCAGAATATCAATAATCATTTTATATTAGCCATAAATCACATGACATGAGAAATGGAAATAATATATTAACACATATTACAGAATCACTCAATCAATAAATTAACACCACAAATCTTAGAGTTTCGGGATTAACTTACTTGGTATCCTTGTTTATCGGTTTTTACCCATCTCTATGAATACTCTCGTATTCACACATACTTATAATTCAAGAATCATATAACCAAAAATATTACATTTAAAATATCACTATTATTTATTATTTAATCAATATTATTAATTATTATCAAGAATGAGTCCCCACAGCTTAGATCCTATTGAATAAATCTCGATTCCACTTTGAAAGGGGAGTTCGATTTCCTTGACTCATTATAGCATCGATCCAATGCATGAGTCAGTACAAATTTAACGAATAAATTACAACCATTAATAAAAGAAACAATTGTGATTCGGTAATACTTACGCAAAGAGGTGATCAAATCGCACACTATTATGAATGGGTGGTGATTCCGGGATTTTTTTGTGATACTTTACAAAAGCACATAAATGAGTCATTAGTATCCTGCTAAACCGAGAATAGTATTGTAAAAATATAACGTGAATAATAATCCTTCATACTTACAATAAAACGGAGGAAAGAGGCTCAACGATAAATCTTAAAAAGCCGGCTAAAATAGAGGATTCGACACTATAAATGCAAAATAGAAAAGGTTAGAGAAAATAATATGAAAAATGATCTTTAATATTTAAAAACCAGATTCAAGAGTTTATGGAGATGATTTTTTGAAAGAGGAGGAGAAAAGAAGAATATGGTGAAAATAGATGGTAGCGACATGGCAGCGATACGACAGTAGAAGTGAGGCAGTGGTGCAGTTACTGTGTGGTGGTGGAGTGAAAGAGGAACGAAGAAATATGGTTTCAAAGGTGGTGAAATAAAGAAGAAAAATTCAAAAAATCGGCGGATGAGGGTGGTGGATGGCAAAGAGAGGAGAGGGGAGAAAAACTGAAAGAATAAAATGAAAAGTTGGGTTTTTGGGGTGCTATGGCTGGCCATGGATAGCCAAAAGGTGAGAAGATGGTATATTTGGGGACAAAGGGAGTAAAAAGTGGATCATGAATAAAGAGGGGGTTTTGGATGGTAAGTTGACTCAAAACAAAAGGAAATGAATCTCCCTTTTTTATGGAAAGAGTTGGACGACAAGGAGGGTTTGAACGTAAGACCTCTAAGATTTAATTAACACACTTAACCACTAGGGTACTAACTCCCTCGTGTCATAAACTTGCGCATAATAATAAATAAAATTTAGGGCGTGATAATAACATATATTTTGTAGGTGCATCATGCTCAACCAAAACTTTGAGTTGTACTCTTCGCTTGTCATACACTTTCTTCAATTGAAGAATATTACAAGAATAAATCCTTAGATACTTCTATGGGCAGATACTCTATGCGCCAAACATTAGTTTGCCAGAAGCCTATAAATTGGCGGATTAACTACCATAGTGTGCCAGAAAAGGTAACCTTCACATCTATATGCCCTTCTTCTCGGATCCGCCAAATTTGGGGTGTGATACTATAGTTCAATGTCAAAGGGTTATAGACTTTACAAGTTGAAGATAAAGAAGGTAATCATTAGTCGATATTTTGTGTTTGATTAAAAGGCTATATGGAGTTAGCAAGAAGAAAAGGTTAAGAAGATTTTTTTTTTGCTACAATTATGCATCTAGTACATGTTGATGAGCAATTGACTCATTCTATACCAAATTCTCCATCCTCATCAAGTTCTCCAAATTTTATCTCTTCACCTAGCTCAACTCTAATAAAAATAAGAAGTTTAAGTGATGTTTATGCTAGATGCAATTATTATGCAGTTGAATTAGAAAGCTTTGAAGAAGCAATCAAAGAGGATGCTTGAAAGAAAGCTATGCAAGAAAAAATTGATTCAATTAAAAAGAATAATACATGAGATTTGGTTGAAAAGCCAAATGGTAAAGAAGTTATTGATGCGAAATGGGTGTTATAAAGTGAAGCACAATCCAGATGTTTCAGTCCAAAGCAATAAAGCCAAATTAGTGGTGAAAGGCTATACAAAATAGCCTGGTATTGTCAATCATGAGATTTTTTTTTTTTTTCCAGTTGCTCATTTGGGCACAATTAAAGCAATCATTGCATTGTTAGCATCAAAAGGTTGGAATCTCTACCAGCTAAATGTGAAATCAACATTTTTAAATAGAGAAATGAAAGAAGTGTGCGTGCAACAACCTTAAGGCTTTGAGATTAAAAGCCAAGAAGATAAGGTGTACAAATTGAAGAAAACTCTGTATAGGCTCAAGCAAACTCCTAAAGCATGGTACAATAAGATTGCCAACAATTTCATTTAGCAAGGATTCCATAGAAGAAAAAGTGATCCTGCTTTGCATATTAAGTACCAAGTTACAACGGATATACTTCTTGTTGCACTTTATGTTGATAATTTGGTTTATATCGGTATCAATGAAAAGATGATTGAAACTTTAAAATGGAGATGATGAAAAAATATGAAATGCCTGATCTTGGATTATTACATCATTTTCTTAGAATTGAGATTTATCAAATGATTATGGAGTTTTTATTTGTAAAAAAAAAAAATATGTTGAAAATGTTTTGAAGAAGTTTGGTATGGTTGGTTGTAAACGTGTTGATACTCTTTTGGCGGTGAATGAAAAATTAAGAAAAGAAGATGGTGGTGGATGATTGATGCAAGCATGTATAGAAGCTTGATTGGAAGTTTGATTTATTTGATGGCTATGAGGACTAATTTTGATGTTTGCGACTAGTTTGCTTTCAAGATTCTTAAAGTGAACCTAGCGACTTACATCTTGGAGAAGCAAAAATAGTGTTGAGATATGTCATGGGAACCGTTAATTATAGGATCATGTTTGAAAAACAATCAACAATAATTTAGAAGGTTATTGCGATAGTGATTGAGCCAGAAGTGTTGATGATATAAAGAACACTTCGGGTTATGTATGTTCTCTTAGAACTGATATGATTTCTTGGTGTTCAAGGAAGCAAGAAATAGTGGCTCAATCATCTATAGGAGTAAAGTATCTAGCAGCTGGATCAGTAGCACAAAAGCAATTTAGTTAAGAAGAATTATGGAAGACATCAGAGAAAATCAAAAAGACGGTGTCCGACTTCATTGTGACAACAAATAAACCATTGTTATGTCAAAGAATCTAGTTTGTCATAGCTGAACCAGATGCATCAACATCAAACATCATTTCATACAAGAAGTAATTCAAGCAGAAGAGATCCAACTAAAATTTTGTCCACCATAGGAGCAACTAGCAAACATTTTCACCAAAGCACTTCCAAGGACAAGATTCTAGCAACTCAAAAAAGCATTGGGATTCAAAGAACGTCAAATTAGGGGGGAGTATGTTGAGTAATGTGATATCATTAAACTTGTATTTAGTCAAGGTGACTAAGATGGATGAATTTAGTGAATCTAGTAGTCATTTTATTAACATGCATGTGTCACGGGTCGCAGATCAAAGGCTGTGACCATTACGCACAGAATGTCTCATAGATTTTAACTTATTAAATGGGGCTCATTTGATTCATATTAACTGACCCGATTCGTGAAACCCATGAAGAAACCCATGTACTTGAAGCCTTAATGGCCCAGTGAAACACTCCAGTAAAACTAGAGTTAGGAGGGTAATTAATGTAAATCCTAAGTGATAAAAGTGTATAGAGTTTAAATCCTTTAGAATTCTCCTCTTGTAGATAGGCTAACTTAGGCTAACTTAGGCAGGATTTGACCCAAGAAATCGCCTAAGACCATGCGGTTTACCATGCAGTTTGCCAGACTAAAGGTCTAACCTCGTGACACATGATTGTACTCATCTAAAATGAATGAATGTAGTAGATTAAGAGTCAAATAAGATGAATGTATAGAAATTAATAATCACTTCCAACAACTATACAAAGAGTTGTAAGTGATGAAGCCAATAGAAAGAGATGAGATGTGAGTGAACCAAAAAGTAAAATTTTCATTCCATCTTAAGTGTCTCTCAAATTTTCATTCCATCTTAAGTGTCTCTCCACCATCTCTAGATTCTCTCCAACAAGATGGAACAAATGGTACATTCTGTTCAAAGTTTGACTACACTATCTGGGTCATGCGTTGGCTTTGTTTTTTGTACAAGTGGAAGTATTACATTGATGTTTACAATTGTAAGAGAATTGCTACCAAAATACTGATAAACAACCACTGCAATGGAACTGGTCGACTCACCAAATTAGCAAAGCTTGAATCATGTGCTACTGATTTTGTTGCTGGTGCAGGGGCAATATCTGCCTCTGGCATGTCACATACTCCGAATGTCATATTTGCCTATGCAAGACATTTAAGTACCATAGTAACCAATTAGAGTCCTAACTTTTCCAGGTCTTTTATCAACCATTTATTACATATTTATAAGGAAATGGAGGAGAGATAATAGGTAGAATTAATGTTGCATACCCTGCAAATGACAATGTTTTCGCATCCACAAACTAGATGACCATTTGCCACGTCTATAGCTTCTGGAGCACCTCCACCATCACTCCTCTGATATGTTCATGCAAGAATTGATTTCAAATGCCCAACTCAGAACCAGTAGAATTTTTAGGTTGTTCATGCTTTTAATAGTAACAATTGACAATTGTGCAACATTCATACCTTATAAAAATCAACAGCAATGAAGTTAGGCCATCGGTTTCCGGCGGCTACATGACATGTATTCATCATGCTAATTAGTGGAGCTGAATTGTGTCTGCAAGCTTGCGTTACATCTGGTATATCAGGGAAGTAGTTGATTAAGACGAGCGACCTTGATGTTGCATTCATGGTAGGTGATTCTGCTCGGTTTGGACATGAACCAGCTATCATCCCACCATTGCCATCTGTTGTTCCCAAAAATGCATCATTGTCACTTCTGCTTTGAAATAAATATAATTTTTCTGCTTCTTTTAATGAACTGTTTAGAAGATGATGATAACAGGACTCACATTGGTTTTCTACCATGTATCTCCACTGATAAGCTATACCTTCAGAGGCCTCCTTAGCTGACTTTGAAGTGAAAACCACCATACGCTGATTCTTTTGTACCATATCATCAACTGTTGGCCAACTTCCACCATTTTTTGGCATTCGAGATACCGGAAACCAGAACTTCCTCAGGCCAGCAGCGTCAAATACTTTGCTTAAGCCCCTTGGTGAGGTAACATAGTCTTCAATGATAATGGTAACAATTTCTGAAGGGTTTGCTTCAAGAAATGCTTGAATCTCTTTCAAAACATTAATTGCAGGTTGCTGCTTAAAAAAGAATTACTCATCAATTAAGGCCATAGTAAAGAAATTGTTATTCACATTTTCTGAGACCCAGTCCAGATAAAATATATTCATTAACTTTATATGTCCGCTCAAACTTACAAAGGCTGTATTGTTAAAACATTGTCCTCCAAAGGAGTGACACAACCAGATGTCGTTTTGGAAATCATACATGTCCAGCATCAAACCCCTAACACCATTCTGCAACACAGAAAACCACTTCTGAACTCGCTAATTATTGAAAAACAACTGCTATTCCAGCAAAATATATTGCGAAAGATAAAACAATTCAATAGGGAGAAACACTAGTATATAATGTTCAGTTAGAGGCAATTTAACAATCAAATTGCAAAGTTTTCTAGTCAGTAGTAAGTAGCGAATAATCTTGGGAGTTTTGGGCGGGGGGCACGTAAGAACTCAAGTTAGCCTATAATGCAGGTTACCAAGATGGAATCCGACAGAACATGTTTCTGAAGCAAATGCGACATGATTTCATATGTCACCTGTGCTATTGATGGTATGGAAAGCACATAAATATTATATTCACCACTAGGATATACATTTTTTAAGATCACCTCACCTAACGTACTTGACTAACATGTGGGGTTGGGAGAAGATAAAAGTATACATGTTCATACCTTAATACAATGATGCTTACCTTATTATTAAAAAAAAAAAAAAAAAAGTACGCTGACGGTCGGACCTACTCCCCCAGTTGAGATAAAATAATGTATAACTAACTCCCCTAATTAGATTAAGAATCATATGTGAAGAAAAAACATAGATTTCAAACTTTCTAACTAAAGTAATAAGACTCAGAGGAGGTGTCTGTCTCTGACCCTGGACATGGTCTTGGGAAGCTTTCTTCTTCATTTCCCATCATAAACATACCTCACACACTCCATTTTCTCTTGAAACATAAACAATTGATGAAAACTTTTTTAACGTTAGTTCAAAGTCTACCATCAAATTGAAGCATTCAACAAAAGTTTAAACAGGTATAAGATGTTTGGTAAAGAATGGTTTCTATATAATTTCCCTTTAAGCTTTGGCTTTCTTCAATTTTACTTGATTAAAAAGGGTGCCAATATCCTTTCTAAAGGGTAAATTAACGACATCATCTACCTACCGAAAGGGCTAAAATGCTAAATAATCCTCTAATTGTAAACTAAGTACAAACAAGAAAAATCTATAATTTCTTAATAAAGGTATCATTAAGGATACATGTAATTAAGGTTCCAAGCCAAAAAGTATTCTCACCGGATTGGGTGTTATTTTTTTAACTGGATCCTTGTGTCGGCAGCAAACAACAATAGTCAAACCTCAATGTTATATTCTAGCTACCTCATACTAATGATGCAACAATAGCAAATTTAATTTAAAGCTAGTAGCTAATCCCATATAATATAACTAAATACCACTATTACTTTAATAATAATTAAATCAATTCCAAATTGTGTAATTCAACCAAATTGGTTACGGTCTTCTCGGAAACAGCATCCTCAGAAATCAAAGAGTACCCAACAAATATATTCAAGCGCAAACAAACAAAAATCCCTTGCCAGAAAGACTTTGCTTTAAATTTAAAGAAATCGAGTTTTACTTTCCAACCAGAAGAGCCTACATTCCTTAAAAGCAATCCATCAAAAAAACACCGCCAAACAGCAATACCCTGTTTAATTCTCTTTTTTTTTTTTAGTCAACACTGTTTAATTCATTGAAAAGTGAAAAAAATCTAAACCCATATGTAAACTAAAAAGATCAACAGGGGATTTTAAAACGAAGAAGAAGCTGAAACAAAATGAGAACATTGAGTAGAGAATTAAAGCATACAACAATTATAGTTAATTAAACATACATTGAGTTGGTCAGTGATGGAGTCCTGCTGGTTCGTAGGAGCTAAAATCAAAGACCCAGTTGCGGACTTTTTTCCTAGCCTTGCAAACGAATTATGGGTCGTCAACCACGAGTATCGATTATATGGAAGTCCCTTAACCTATTTCAACCATCAAAGCCACAGAATTCATGTCTATATCTCTCCTTTTACATGTAAAGAGGCATGATGAGGACATTGGATTCAGCGTACGGACCTTAGAAGTAGGGTTTACAGGTTGGATTCGGGTGCATCTGGGCCGTACATTTCCATTTGCTACACAGGTTTCGCAGTGCAACCCTGAGTCACAATTGCCATCCGATACGCACGTTTGTCCTTCCTGTTCAAGACACATATGTATAAAAACACTGAGAACTGGCATTTTAACGAAAGACATAAAAGAGTCTCCTCCTGATGGGGGCATACCTTGAGAGCAGAGCAAAAACCAAAGAGAAGACAAGTGATGATCAGACTGGTAATCAACTGCAAATGAATTGCAGTGTATTGTGTCAGTTTTCCATTGATGACAGATAAGAAGAAGAAGAAGAATGATAGTTGAAACTTGCCTGCATTGATTGGTTTTTGGAGCTTGCTTTTTTTTTTTTTTTTAATTTGAATTTCGTTTTTGCTTCCCTCTGGGTTTATATAAGATCAGAATTTGAAGAGCATTAAGTTTATGGTAATTGTATTTGATTGTGGTGAGTGGAGATCTTTATATAGGCATCTAAGCAGACCCCCAAAAAAATGCAGGTGTTTCATGCGCCTCAGTGAGGTTAGCTAACCAGGCCATGTTTTGCTGAACTAGTTAATGATTTTTCTGTAGTCAATGATGATTACCTCAGTTTAATAAATAAAAATTACACTTTCTTTTTTCTAATTTGACATCTCCTACTTGATATATTTTGGTAACAATGAGAATGATAACTTTTTAATTTGTTAACAATGATAATGATAACGTTTTAATTTGTTATTTGGATCTTAGAGTTGATTTTATGAAATTTTATAATTAATTAATAGTATTAGTAATTAATTTTTATCAAATTAACCTTAATTTGTTTTAAATCACATCAATTGGATTATATCTGATAAATTAAAGGTAAAATTAAATAAATTCATAATTAACAATAAATTTATTCTATTAACAAAATCATAAAAAATTTAATCCTACAAATATTAGTAATTGATTTTCATTAAATTAATTTTAAAACTTGAATTAAATACTAGGGTAAATTATACCAACAGTCACCCAACTTTGGCATAGCTGACAAAACAGTCACCTAGGTTTCATTTCAGTCACTCAACTTTCAAAAAGTTACAAAATAGTCACTAACGTTATAAAAAAGTGACAAAATAGTCACTGATTAACAGTTACCGTTAGGGTGTTAACGGGATTGCTGACGTGGCAAGTTAACCAGCTGATATGGCAAGTTAACTTGCCACGTTGGTAAAGCGGCTTCATTCTTCTTCTTTTCAGTCGAAGCTTTGCTGGGTGCACTTTGAGAATTTTGCTTAGGGTTCAATGCCTATGCTTCTTTTGGAGAAGACCCTTTTGGCCATTCACTGGCAACATTAATCACCACTTTTCTTCCTCTACCGTTCCCCTCCGCCATTTCTTTAATTTTCAGTGCTTCATCTTATCCCTTTCAATATTTTTCGCTCTTATACATAAGTCTAATGAAAAAACAAAGTTCTTGCAGGAAGAGGACATTCAAAATGAGGAGGGGACTGAAGTGGTTAACACAAAGAATTTGAACCCAAATACAGAAATAGAGCATTTACAGAGTCCCATTAAGGAGTTGGAGAGCAGGAGATTAACCTTTGAAAGGAAACTACTTGAGTTGCATAGTCTAAAAGAGAAGTTGTCATGCATTGCTTATTTGCAGAAGGATTTAACTGGCAAAACTGCAGAAATTGGCAAGCTCAATTTCACAATTTCTGCACTTAAGGCTGAGATAAAGGATCTTCAAGAAATTATAAGGCAAGGTAACATGGAAATAAAGCAACTAGACATGGAAAAGCATTTGATAGAGGAATTGCAGAGGAAAAATAGCAATGGTAGCCAGATAAAGGGGCATATAATTTTGCTTGAAGAGTAATTATCCAAATTTACAGCCATTGAAACCTCTACTGGGGATGCTTTGGTTAAGAACAGGCTTGAAGATATTAAAAATATTGAATTAAAAGTTATTAAAAAGAGGAGGAGAAACAAAGAACTTGAGCTTGAAGAGAGGGAAATTTTTGTTCTAGGTGCACGACATGTTAACCATTAAACATCCTTCTTCTTCTTTTTTTCTCTGTTGAAAAGCTTAAGTAAAAATGAAGAACGAAAGCAGAACTTAAAGCATTAAGTTGAATTTGGTAGAAGAGAGTGAGACGATCTTCCAGTTCCAGATTTGGCCAAGTTGTCGGCTGCTTGATTAGCATCCCCGGATTAGAACTTGATGGTCATTTACTAGCCATTTAAAAAATTTTCCCATTAAAAGCTTGAAATTTGTCCTTTATTTCACTGTGTTTTTCTCTACTATAAGTTTGAATGCAGGCACCGTTCATTGAGATTTTTAGTCCTAATTTCCATATTAAATTTTATCTTTGCAAAAGCTTGAATTGCCTATTTTCTCGTTACAACTTACAAGTATACAACAAGTATTGTATACTACAATTGGAGAGAGTTTGGGAGGGATTGTGAGAGAAATGAAACTCAGAACTTTAATTTGAAAAGCAAAAATAAAAGAAGGGAAAGGTAAATTATAGGGATTGCGTTTGTCTTGTCTTCAAAGTAAGAAAAAATTTGTGGGGTTTAGGGAAGAAGAAAATTATAGGGATTTCTTTAAAGGAAGAAGAAAGAGAATGAGGGAGGGAGAAACAGGTTTAGGGAAGAAGAAAATGTTAGACGTCGTCACCTGCCATGTCACTTTACCGTGACGTCTGTGACGGAAAACGGCAAAAGGGACTGTTTTGTAACTTTTTGAAAGTTGAGTGATCGAAATGAAACCTAGGTGACTGTTTTGTCAACTACCCCAAAGTTGGGTGACTGTTGGTGTAATTTACCACAAATATTAAAAAGTTAACACAGTTATCTTTGAATACTAAAATATATAACTTTTTTTTTCAAATACTGGTACCACAATGAAAAAAAACTTCAACCCTAAAATTGTTAATAGTAATTGAATAATTGAAAGTTTGAAATAAGAGATTGTGATCTTTATTTTTGTCAGTGTCGTTATGTCAATTTTATGATCCATATTTAGATTCGTGTTTATTTCTCTCAATAATATTATTTTTAAAATTCGAACATATGTCTTTTTTTAAGTGCTTTACAACTACACTAAAAAATTATAATAAGTTTGAGAGGAAATAAAATCCCAAACAAGAGTGCAATGAAAGTTTGTTGCTTAAAGTCTTTCTCTTATATTTTGCTTGCAATAATCAATCAATAAATTTTATAATTAACTATAAAATTCTTAGTTGAGTAATTATAAATCAAAATGTCAATTTTAAGAAAAAAAAACGTAAAAATGTTAAATTTAAAAAATAACATAACTCTTTTTTGAATAATAGATAATAACTAAATGCAAATGGGGCAAAAGTAATTTAATAAATTTTAATTTTTTTTAAAATAAAACAAAACCAACATCATCTAAAAAAAATTCACTTCCAAACAAAAAATCTATCCACTCTTTTCACAAACCTTTTACTATTTTTTAGAATATTTTTTAAATATTTTTCTCTCACTAAATTCAAAAATTATATACCATAACTATCTTTTAAAAAAACTATTCTTTTATCCAAAAAAAGAAATATCAACTTATCTTAAAATTGTAATTAAAATGTAAAGAAGATGCTGTCCATGCTTGTTATCCTTGAATCTTTCAATATATTATTAATTAATAATATTTAAATTGGATATTTAATATATGGTATTTTGTTAAACTAAAAATCAGATTAGAAATTTTATAAAAAAAATTTCAAACTACGATTAATGTCACTTAGTGGAAAATGATTTTTTTTAAAAAGACAATACTTATTAAAAATTATTATACATGTCAATTGAATATTAACTCGATTGACATCAATATTATTGTCAGAAGTATATTATCCTCTTATTTAAGAATTGGAGATGAACTATGAGACTTGAAACATGTTTTAGTAGGACAAAAAAAACTGTGTCGATCATATTTTTCATTGACCCACAAATAATGGGTTTTTTACCTTAATATTATATAAAAAAAATTTATACACGAAAATGGGAACATCGATCAGATTAATTACGAAAATGGGTATTTTTTAGGTCGTGTCATTTACTACACGGCCATAATCGATCTTTTTAATATTAATTTTTTTCGTTTAAAAAATTATTATTATATTATTTTTTTAATATTTATATTAATATAAATGTAAAAATACGGGTTTTATACGGGTAAAAAATACCCGAAAGGGTCGAGCTTTGTTGTAGTAGCACGACTAGTCGTGTTCTGACAGTGTAGGCGCGACACCCCACCCCTTCTTTATTCTTCGCCGCTCCCTTTATTCGCTGTTTTTGCTTTTCTTTGCCTTGCATCTTCGCCATTTTTCTCCATGCATGAGTCATATCACTCATGGGAAAAAAAAACTTTATGGGGGACCTTACAAGCATGGTCCCCCCATATTAAAGCAGCCACCGATTGTGAGAAAGAAATGAGAGAAATGAGAAGAAGAAGAAGAAGAAAAAAATGGTAATGTATTATTTTAGTAATTTATTATAAAATTATGGTGTTTTGTGAGTTTTTAGCAATGTAAATTTTTTTAAAAAAATTGTATAATTATTTTGTTATATGATTAGGTTATAAATTATTAGTTTTTTGTATTTTGTTATAGTTATTTGTTTTGTTAATAATTTATGGGATTAGGTTACAAATTGTTAGTGTTTAGTGTATTAGTGTATTGTGGTTTTTTTAGTAATAATATATTTTTTAAAAAATAATTTTAAGTTGATTAGATTATATAAATTGTTAGTGTTTAGTAGTTTAGTGAATTAGTGTATTGTGATTTTTTTAGTAATATATTTTTTAAAAAATAATTTATAACTATTTTATTAGTAATTTAAGATTAGGTTATATAAATTGTTAGTGTTTAGTGGTTTAGTGTATTGTAATTTTTTTAGTAATATATTTTTAAAAAAATATTTTTATAGCTATTTTATTAGTAATTTAAGATTAGGTTATATAAATTGTTAGTGTTTAGTGGTTTAGTGGTTTAGTGTATTGTGATTTTTTTTAGTAATATATTTTAAAAAAATATTTTTATAGCTATTTTATTAGTAATTTAAGATTAGGTTATATATTGTTAGTGTCTAGTGGTTTAGTGTGTACTAGTGTATTGTGACTTTTTTTTTAGTAATGTATTTAAAAAAATAATTTTATATTTATTTTGTGTTAGTATATGATTATAAATTGTTAGTGTTTACATTTTAGTGTTTTGTGATTTTTTAATGTAATTTTTATATAATGTAATTTTATATTGATTTATTAAAGTGTTGATTAAATTTGTTGTTATATAATTTTATAGGTTATTTGGAAATTCTTCTAATTAGGTATGTTTCTAGTTCTTTTTTTTTTAATTCGTATGTTTTTTATATTTAGATAGTTTATATGTTTTTAATTATATTATTATTGTTATCTAACATAAAAAAAAATTGTAGGTAAAAAATGAGAAATTATGAGATATTTACCGTGTTTGTTTCTAAAATTTGAAATAATTTATTGTATCTTTTGAAATAAGAAAAAATGAATTCAATTTTTTTAATTGCAGATTTGTAACAAATGGGTTATTTGATTGATAATACAAATCACATATCAAGTACCATTAAGGAGATGGTAATAAATTTTTTATTTCATAGTCATGTTATTTGTTGAATTAAATTATATTGTATTAACTATTTCGCTAATATAATAATGTCAGGAGCCATACCGCGTATTGAGAAGCCGTGTTAATAGTATAGCGTTTCAGCCAGATGAACGCCTAATACCGTTCTTGGAGTTAGCCGGGTTTGGATCAGCAGCATTGATCCGGACTTTTGATCTGTGATATGACTTGATTTCCGCTTTAGTTGAGCGATGGCGTCCGGAGACCCACACATTTCATTTGCCGTGCGGGGAGTGCACCATCACTCTAGAAGACGTTGTAGTACAGTTCGGGCTCCCCATCGACGGGAACACGGTCACGGGCGTAAGTTCGATCTCCAGGCCGGCAACCCTTTGCTATGAATTACTTGGACGCTCGCCAAGTGAGGGGAAATTTGCCAGTTTGAGGTTTTCATGGATAAAGGCCAATTTTGAGTATTTGCCGAGTACTGCCAATGAACGGGAGGTGATGCTGGGCGTTCGAGCTTACATTATGCACCTTATAGGGGGTGTATTTATGACGGAATCAAACGGCAGTACTGTTCACTTGATGTACTTACCTCTATTATCTAATTTGCATAACACCCGTTCATACAGTTGAGGGTCCGCAGTGTTAGCCATGTTGTATCGAGAACTTTGTCAGACGACAGATCCTTCTGCGATGAACATAGGCGGATGCCTCATACTGCTGCAGTCATGGGCACTTTACCAGATACCATTCTTGGCATCAATTAGTCACCAAGCATATATATTTCCCCTCGTTAATAGGTGATGAATTTTTATGCGTTATAACAATTAGTTGACTTTTTTTTTCGAATTATGTTGTTCTAACAATTTTTTTCTTAAATGGAGCACAAATCCAGGTACCGGAAGGTCATACACGGTTCCGATATACTGTTTGATGATCGAGAATCATTCTGGAAAGGGGGTAAGTTTTTCCAATATCAATTTTATTTTATTATTTTATTTCACTCGACCTACGTTAATATAAAAAATGTGATTAACTGTTCAGTTCATTTGGATGCCGTATTCTGTTCTAGAAATTATGGCGATTATTCCCTCGTCTGCCCGCGTCCACTCAAACTTATGGTGCATTAGCGCACCCGTTATCAATTTTCAGATAGTGGAGTGGTATCATGGGGATCGAGTACTTCGGCAGTTCGGTTGCATTCAATATATCCCGAGTCCGCCAGTACGATTGGGGGATATCCATGGGATGACCAGGAGGGAGAGGCATAGGCTTGATTGGGGAGATGAGTATAAAGAATATGTTACGATGTGGAACAACTGGTTTGGGAGGGTACCTCAGATGGATCGTGGCTTGGATCTCCAGCCCTCGTTACAGTACCTATAGTGGTACTGTGAGATAGGGAAACCATTTTTGTTTGGTGGACGGTCGATGGTAGTCCCCCCGCATACGACACGAATTGGGCAACATCTTCTAGACCCGCATCATGCACCAGAGCCGGAGCCAGAGCCAGAACTACATTCTAGAGGTAGTTCTTATCATCCAGATTTAGGGGGCAATGACTATTTCTTGGGCTCCTCAGGCCACGGATATCATTCAGAGTTTGATATCTTCAGCCCACTAACACCTCAGTACTCCAGTCATCCTGGCTCATATTTATCTCAGTACTCTGCTCCTTCCGGCCTGTATCCATCGATGTACTCAACTCCTCTAGAGCTGTATCCACCGCCGTACTTTACTCATCTCGGCCCATATCCACCGTCATATTTTACTTCTCTCGGCTCAAGTTCATCGATGGCGTTTGAGACATATGATTTTTTGTCTATGTTTCACACACCCCCACATATAGATGAAGAGAACGTTGATCGCCGTAGTCGTCCACAACGTGAACGTCGGGCTCCACAAAAATATACCCCTAGAACCACACCATCAAACCATCAATTTTAGGGGGTTTTGTAATATAAATAACTTCCTTTTTTATGTAATAAATTTTTTGGTATTTTATTTATCAATTTAATTTATTTTTGGCAAATTATGTAATGACTATTTATGTAATGAGTTTTTTTTCATTTAATTACAAAGGATAGTCATCATTCCCTCGGTTGATGAACATAATTATAATAGTAAATGAAACACATAATAAATCCGAGTTAAGTATGTATGAACACAAATAGTCATGCTTCACCCGGAGTAAGTATGTAAATTGTATATAAACATGTGCTTCGAAGGTGAATTTTGGATTTGTTTGGGTTGAAGTATATAATTGCAAAAAAAAGAGGAGTATTAAAAACAATCAATTTTAAAATGCTTAAAAAATCCATTTAATGCTACTCGGCGGGACTTTTTCTTCCAACATGTAATTAACAAAATCTTAATTTCTATCCGATCGCGACGATTGTCCAATATGGTAGTTTCGGAGCGGGCATTTATTCCGATTATGACCAGGTAATCTGCATACTCCACACAACTTCCCATCGGATTTCTCTCTAACGTCCATTTCGTTACGGATTCTAGATGATTGCAGATGACCTTTTGGGTTCCTACACAACCCTTTGTCTGGGACAAGCTTGAATGTCGTCGGAAGAACCTCCCAAGTAGATAGGTCAGGAAGCACGGGAAACTCATTCTCTCATACACCTGACGTGCGTTCAAGGGCATACACTTCATTGATAAATTTATCTACATTGAGCGAGACTTTAGCACAAGCTGCTACAACATGTGCACAAGGATAATGAAGTGTCTGGAACCTCCTACAATCGCACCGTCTATTTCAGAGATCAACTCTGTAGGACCTAGGTGGTATACCAGATCGATGACCGATAGTCTCTGTAACGCGAAACGTTTCATTACGTCGTGAATATACTTCTACATTCATCGACCTTGCCATCCGACGATTTGCAACCATTACATCCCTGACATATTCGACAAACACGTGTCCTGCCTCCATCTAGTTGACTTGTTGCTGACCCATTCTTGGCATCAGGGTAGCCAACCTGTAGAATGTAGCCGAGAAGACAGATGAAATCAGAAGATGTTGTATTTTTAATAACACAGCGTTGATGCCCTCCACCAAGTTTGTGGTCATTTGACCGCAACGAAAGTCCTCGTCAAAACTTTGAGCCCATTGCCACGGCTCCATGGTACCCAACCATTGTCAGAAAGATGTGTTTGTTTGACATTCCATGCCATTCTCAAGTCGAGTCATCCTTTGCCGAAAAATGTGTAGCTCAAGCTCGTACGATGTGTATGTATTAAGAAAATATAAGTTACAGTCTCATCATAAAACATTAGGTTATATATTGAAAGGATAAGGTTATTCTTTACCCATTTTCACAACTTGTCTCTTCCAGTCTGCATTCTTAAAATCTCAACAGAAGTTAGACGCAATGTGCTGTATGCAGTAAACAGATCTCCATGGCACACCGGAACGCCTAATGGCGGTAATTAATCCTTTCCCTCTATCGGAGATGATGCAAATACTATCATTACTAATAACATACCTCCGCAGGTTTGTAAGGAAGAATTCCCATGACTCTATATTCTCTTTATCTACGATGGCAAACGCAATCGGGAGCACGTTATTGTTCCCATCTTGAGCAATCGCAAGAAGTAAGATCTATGTATATTTACCGTATAGCCATGTCCCATCTACTTGCACAAACGGCTTGTAGTGGGGAAATTCACGTACACATAGATCAAATGTCTAGAACATCCGTTGGAAAATTTTTTTCTCAGTTGTAGTTGCTCATCCGGGCTGTAATAAGCTCGTGTCTGCAACTCAATGGCAGTCCCTGGTACGTACTCCCTCATAGCGGCAATCCATCCCTGTAACTTATTATATGATGCATCGAAATCTCCGTACAATTGCTCCATTGCCATCTGTTTAGCTATCCATGCCTTCCGGTATGACACTCGATACTGCAATCGTGCTTGTATTTCGGTAATCAGTACCGAAACTTTAATGGTCGGCATGTCTTCAACCATTGGCATGATGCACCTACAGATAGTTTTGGAATTAAGTTTTCGATGATCTTCTATCATACGTGATGAAGTGCATATGTGAGGCCCAACAAATTTTCTTATCTCCCACATCTGCGACTTTTGGATAAATGCAGCTCATATCTACCAATTGCAGTCTTCTGCCGACTTTCAACACTCTCTAATATATAATGTCGGTTTAGACACGACGACTTTGTAGTCTATTGATATATTCATACTATACCGTTTAATGGCAAATACGCACTCTTCCTTATTTTCGAATCTCTGGCCCATGAACAACTCCTCAGGATCAAAATATATGGCCATCCGATGAGCATATTGTATTTCAGGGTACTCTGGGAACTCGGCTACATGCGCCGCATCGGGGTCTATCAGAGACATGTCTGCCCCAGGATTATTATGTATCACAATACGACGAATCTGGTTCCCGAATAAAGACGCATTAACATTTACTTCCTCATTCACGCCTTCATCGTCAATATCATCCGGGACCTCATCCACGTCGGGATCACTTTCACTATCGATTTCATGATTAGAAGGATCACTACTATGGTATACATCATCACCAACCACAACAGTCTCGGGTGTAGCATTAAGATCAATGTCGATCCCATGTATAGTTGATTGACTACCAACGTATGATACTGGAACTACCATACACGGTTCTTGAGCTCCATCTTCTTCACCTAATGGAGTGGGATCTTCAGTTTCCTCCACACCAACTAACTCAACAAATAACTGAATCGGTGCATTTTGGTTGCTCTAAGTCCCACAATAAAGAGCAACCATTGTCTCCATGTCTTCATCGTCTACAAGTTCCATTTCGGTGAATTTTATGGGATCCGTCGAAACTGAAAACTTGTAGAAAAGTTTCGAGATCCTTCTCCCACAACGTTTATAAATTTTTCACTATTTTTTTCCTTCATATCATCAAAAGAGATATTTCTATTGAATCTCATTGCTACTTGTTTGCGACATTCAAATATACATCCTACACTTGTTGTCAAAATTTCTCCATCAAAATAAACGCATACGAAAAACTGATTCTCCATATTCAATACTAGATCTGTTAAAAATTTTTTAAAATTCTCAAAATAGTTTCGAATAGCAAAAAAGTTATATAAAATTTTTAATGCAAAATTTTTCATTCAGAAGCTAACAAAATTATTAATCTAACAAACTTTTAAATAATAAAATTTCTAACAAAATTCTACATTCTATTTAAAAATAAATAAATTAAAATACCTTATCATTCTTCTTGCTTTCCTTCTTCTCCCTCTCTTCTTACTTCTATTTTGCTGCTAAATTTTCTGTATGTTTTTCAACTGATTTTTAGGGAATATATAGGGTAAAAATTAAGCATGTGGGCTCCACCAATTGTGCCTACCAAGAAGGCACAACTAGTCGTGCCTGTCAGATAGGCTCAACTAGTTGAGCCTGTCAGATAGGCGCAACATGTATGTATGTTTTTCCCGTCCATATACACGGGTTGTATACTAACCCCCCAAAAAATATATATATAATAATAATTTTTTAAACAAAAAAAAATTAATATTAAAAAAATCGGTTGCGCCTGTCAAGTAGGCACGACTTAAAAAAATATATAATTTTCGTAATTAATCTGACTGACAACCTATTTTCGTGTATAAATTTTTTTTTATAATATTGAGGTAAAAAACCCACAAATAATCGAGGACAAGTAGCGGTAGCTTCACCAAGCAGCTAGCTTTAAAATATCTATCACAAAATGTATAGATTACGTTTTGAATACAACATTTCATTGTGTCCTTTAGCCCCACCCTCCCCCAGTCAAATTCCCAGAACTCACAGCTGTGAGCCAAAGCAGAAGCTGCCATCGACCATTGATTTTAACTTACCTCTATCTATCACTGTCAGCCCCAAGTCCGCTGCACGACAAGTCAAAAGCAGCTGCTCCATAAATCCATACCTTGAGCTCCCATCTATCTAAAAAAGTTTGAAATTCTTTATTTAAAACTCAAACCACTTGAGCTCCCATCTATCTAAATAATCTATTTCAAAAAATAATAATCACGGTTTAAATGGATTATCTATACAAATCCCGGAAGAGATTTATGATGCCGCACTCAGCACTCCAATCTCTTTCAACGAAACAAACGAGGATGTGTTATGCTGGAAACATACGAATGATAGACTTTTCCATGGCCAACATATACGATGTGGCTGCACCAAGCGTGAAGACTCAACCTTTCGAAAGCGGAGAAAAATGGTGATCACTATGGAAAGCCAAACTCCCATCCAAGCTGAGAATTTTTCTTTGGAAATGTGTTAATAAGATTTTACCTACGGCTAACTTCTTGAATGTTAGAGATTTAAATTTCTAGGATATATGTCATTTCTGCAGAGTCAATTGCAACCATATTAGTCATATTCTAAGAGCCTACAGCATTGTCAAAGACTGGTGGACTATCACCATGGCGCATCATAATCGTCTACCGCCCATAGATAGTGATTGGGAGAACTGGATTTTCTCCAATCTAGATTTTAAAGTTTGGATTAGTAACCCACAGCTCCTTTGGTACCACGTTTTCTCATCTGCACTATGAAAAATACGGTTGCTGAGAAATGCCATGATCTTCAACAGCAACATTAAACAAGGAAATGTGAGGCTTAGAGCTTTGGAAGGGACAAGTGAATTTTTTCCTATATCCCCTGTTATAAGAGTGGTATCCACATTTCGCAGTGGTTGTTAGATGGCAGCCGCCTGGTCAAGGTTGGAAAAAATTAAATACCGATAGTTCCTCGATCGGTAATTAGGGTCCGGGATGGCCTTAAGCTTACAGTTGATTTAGCATTTCATATCTTGAAATTGAAGTTGATTCTACTACAGTTATTTCCCTTATTTCTAATGTTTCAGTTTCTAACACTGTTCTTGCTACTCCGATTAACGATTGCAGTGCGCTCCGAACTTTTATCCCGAATACTAAACTCAAGTATATTTTAGAGAAGGAAACCGGAGTGCTAATGCGGGAGCAACTTCCATCTTAATGCCCCCGCCCCCCCCCCCCCCCCTTTAAAACAGTCTAGCTAGATATGCTTTTGTTGTTATTTATTTGTGATGAGCCCCCTTGAGACTTTGTTGTCGCTTGTTCTAGATAAGGCATATGGACTTCCCATCATGCGAACAATTATGTTATATCTTGCTTTAATCTAAATTCCTTTTATTACCAAAAAGTAAAAATTTATAAGGCTGAAATTAAAGTTGATTTTATCCAAAATGGAATAGAAGGAATAAACAGATCTTTAAATATGTCCAGACTCATTATTCCTCTTACCTTAAAACCTTTACATATGCTAACATTTCGCCCATCCAAATAACAAAATTCCTAGTCAAACCATGCATGTTCAGCACAGGCGTTTGGGCCGTTTCCGGAACCCATACCATTAAATTTCAATTTGGCCCGATTTCACAGTAAAGAACATAACCAATTTGATATTATTAAATCAATATTCTCAAACAAATGTTGGAGGCGAATGAAGGCCACTGAACCGAGAAACACATGGATTTAATTGAGGTTCCAAGTTGCAGAGCTTTGGACAATAAGATGTAGGCATCAACAGGGTAAAGTAAAGCTCTGGCGAAGCAATAATCCAGTTTAACATTACTTCTCAAAAAAATATTTTTAAAGTCAAAAATACTTTTATAGTAAGAAACAATACTAAACAGACAACTTTTCGAATTAGAAATGCTTTTAAAAAGTATTTTTCATTCTAAAAGTAAAAGCAGCATTTTTTAACTTTTGCTTTTAGTAAAAGTGCTTTTAAGAACAAATGATAATTTTAACCCTTATAAGTTATAATGTATTTTATATAATATTTATATTGAGTATGTAATTATTTTGCTGTTGAAATTTATTTTAAATATATAATATATAATATATATTTTTTTATTTTTTATATTTTAATATTTAAAATGTAGTTTATATATTTGAATTAAATCTTATAAATAATTAATATTAATTAATTAAAAAATATTTAAAAATTTATATTTCATATATTAAAATACTAACAACAAATTATAATAAAATTTTTTTATATTCTTACTAAAAGGTTATAATAAGGTTATAATATTAATTAATTTAAACATTATGCATATTTGTTACTTTATAACATCATATTCAAAATGGACATTTTATTTCTCAAAAGTATTTTTTGACAGCAATACTAAACACTTAAATTTTAAACCAAATTTTTCAAAAATATTTCTCAAAATCACTTTTCCACACCACTTTTTAAAAGCACTTCTCAAAAGTAATGCTAAATTATCAGGTTTGTCCATCGTCTTTATGTACTTATACTTCACACTCGACACGTTTAATAATAGAATACATGTATGTATCAACAAATGCAAACATGTACCGTACAGGCTATTAAGCTTTCAAGTAATCGGTTTTGGATGATTGCCATATATCATTGTATATGATTGAAGTTATTTTACTTTTTATATCATTTCATATATTCAAAGGATCATATCTTTATATTCATATTTGAATTGATATTATACTATTATATATTATAAATTTAAAAAAAAGAGTGTGATTTACAAAATTTAATCTTTTGAGTCACAATTACAAGTATTTAAAAAGAAGATAAATAATTTAAATAAAATGTAAGAGGAAAATTAACTCTAATCAAAAGAATTGATTAATATGAATTTATTGTGTGTAGAATAAAACCTTTATATTTAATGGCTCTCAAATCCTCTCATTCACCAACTATTGCTTATGCTATTTGCCCTCTCGTCTTTGCAAGTAGGACTTCTGAACTTGACTAGCTCAGTTCCATTCGTTCACTTTGTCGGGGTTGGGGTTGGGGCTGGGGGGGGGGGGGGGGCATGGAGGTCTTCGAAGGATTGAGCTTTTGTTCCCTGACCACCACCTTAAGAAGTTCTCAAAACTCCGTGTAGACCCTAACAATGACAGTTAAGGTATTTGTCTTGTGACTTGCTTTTATTCTTGTCATTTTTCTTTGGATTTGTCATGGCTGAGACAGCCACCAATTGTCCGAGATAAAGAAATATCAAAAGTCAGGTGTTCACGAATGAGTTTGAGTGGAGGCTGGACCTATGTATAATATTTTTTATAATATTTTTTTATTCGTTTCACGGTTTATTTTTAGGTTATCTTTTTCAAAAATGTCATTTTTAAGGTTTGAATTTATGTTATTTTCTTAAAGTATAATATGCTTCACCCTTATACTCAACATTTATTAGTACTTATGTATGATATTAGTACATTCTATGTTTGCTCAAATTCAGCTCGACTTAAAATATATGTTTAAAATTTTGTTCAAACACTTTCATATTTATAAATGAACTAAACTCCTTTTAGAATCGCTCATATTCTTTTTAATTTAATATTTAATATTTTAGATAGTTTTTTTATTAAAATTTTAAATTTAAATAACTTAAAAGATTTTTTAATGTTTACATAGAATTGTATTATTATATATGGGTTATTATTTGGTACACATACAATATATTTTTTTTATTCCACAAGTAGTCTTAAAATTGCCATGTATCTATCTTTTTTTAAATATTTATTTTTTTAATATTTTACTACACCCTTATAGGACACTTGTCAATCCCCTGACACTACTTATGGAGTCTAAAAACTCGACTGACAAGGTAGGAAATATTATTCCATTATATATTTAATTTTATGTGATATAAATTACATAATATATAAAATACAAATACACATATTTTACAAAAATATAAAATGGGTTGAACCAAGCTCGAGGCTCAAATGCTGAAGCCTAAGCCCGAATCATATTTTAAACATGTCTATTTTTTTTTCTCAAACCTATTTTTCGAGCATTATATTTTTGCCCAAATCTTTTCACATTTCAAGTAGAACTTTAAGCTTGAGCGAATAATCTAACCCATGAATAAATCTAAATGATATGCACATAGTTCCAATAATCTTTTTAATGGAGACTAAAAATATATATTAGATTTCCATGATGGCTTATCTAAAAAGGAAAATCCCTCTAACGGAAACAAAACAAAAGGTAAGTTTCAATGTAATAATCTCCTTAAAAGATTTACATTGACACTCTAATTGAATATGGACATTGTCAAGTCCTAGTTAATTAAAGAAAAAGTATGTAGTGAAATTGAGGCCAATCACGTTCATTTCTTCAATGAGTGGTGTACAAGACCAATTTGGACCCAACCCCAAATATCCACTTAGC
This sequence comes from Gossypium anomalum, assembly GCA_025698475.1. Taxonomy (NCBI): domain Eukaryota; kingdom Viridiplantae; phylum Streptophyta; class Magnoliopsida; order Malvales; family Malvaceae; genus Gossypium; species Gossypium anomalum. The sequence goes on along the minus strand of CM046967.1, from coordinate 85,125,900 downwards.
CCACTAAACCCAATACAATTACCTTTTTTACAAAAGACCAAATCAAACCCACCAGACCCAACTAACCTAAACCCAAAACCCGAATGGCCCATAAACCCATTTCAGTCAGCCTAACCCTAGCCCAAGCAAACAGAAACCAGCAACCAACCCTAGGTGCGCCGCACCTAGGGTCTTCAGCCTCCCCACTTGCCTCTGCCAAGGCTCCTAACCACCCCACCGACCCCTCTGTCACAGGCCATACCCTGCAAGGACGGAAAAAGCACGCAAAGCACAGAAGCAAGACAGTGTAAAAAAATGGCTATAAAAGCCGATCTAAAAAAAATAAAAGGGGCTCTCTCTTTTTTTTTTTTCTCAAAAAAAAATACAAATATCAGATTTTCTTAAATGGAAGCAACAACAACGTGTTAGTTCACAAAAAATAGATGCAAGAATCCAAAAATAAAGAGTCAAAAACGCCAAAACAGTAGCCGAAATATTAAGGTGATTTTCTTTTTTAAATCGGTTTTCTTTTTTCTTTTTTTCTCCATTTTCATTTACTCAATAACATATACATATATATACAATATTAAGCAAGAAAAAATAAAAAAAATGTATACTTTTTGAAATTCCGGCCACCGTGTACGGTGGCCGGCGACGGTGGTCGGCGACTGACTGCGGCGGCGACTGACCAGAGTCCTCACTGGGTATGGAGACCTGCAGAGAAGAGAGAAATGTGAGAGAGAGAATGAGTTTTTTTTTTAAAGCAGAAGAAAAATGGGCTGGGGTTTAAAAAAATTTTGCATATATAACACACATAAAACGGCGCCGTTTCATTAGGCCCCCCAAGCGCCCAAAACGGCGTCGTTTTGGGGGCCGACCCGCAACCCGACCCGCCTGGGAGGAGGATCCGCGTGTTTTTGCAGAAGGGTCTATTTGCGCGAATGACCCTTCCGCTTTTCTGGGCTTTCGCAATTAAATTCTAACAATTTTGCAATTTGGCCCCATACACTTCTGATGTCTTCAATTTAGTCCCTATGCTGCGCACCGTTTTAAAGGCGACGGAAAATTGTTCTTTTGGTCCCTACTGAATTCACGCGTGTTCAAATAGGCCCTCTATTTTTATTTTCTTTTTAAATTCGCCCCAAAACTTCATTTTTAATTCGAATTTAGTCCTGTTTTTAAAATTTAAGTTGTTTTTTTCCTTTATATTATCTTTATTGTTTTATTATATTTTAAATATTATTTATATTATATTTATTACTATTATATTTTATTAATATCATTATTATATCTATCATCAATATTTTGTTATTATTATATTATATTTATTTATATATATATGTATATTTATTTTAAAATGTCCTTTTTTTTACTATTGTATATATATAGGTATTTATTATTATTATATTATTTACTTTCACTACTATCTTTATTTTTATTATTATTATACATATATGTGCATAGATATTTTCAGGTACTTAGCATAAAAATATTATCTTCTTATTATATTATTATGTATATTATTTTTTATTCATTTCTTTATTACCCTTTCTTTTATTGTTTTAATGTTCTTATCTTATGTATATTTTTTATGTTATATTTTTATGCATTATGTATGTATGTTTTAAAACATCATATTAGTCATATACTTTATTATATAGGTGTATATCTTTAATACATATAGATATATCTTCATGTAATCTTAGTGTTAATATATATTTTATTACATATGTACATATTTATGTAGTATGTTAATAGTTTTTTATTATTATCATTATAATATATATATATATATATATATATATATATATATATATATATATATATATATATATATACAGTGTATGTTTCTATATACTTTATGTGTATATGTCTTTAAACATTGTATTTTTATATAAGCTATGTATATACCCTTAATACCATATTATTCTTAAATATCATTATATTTATACAATTCCTTTAAATGCCACATCATATATACATTATGTCATGTTTTAATGCTATATTTTAAATACCATATATGTCGTGTTTATTCATTATACTATATGTTGTATGTATTTTTAGATGTAATTATATTATACATATATATGTGTATATTTTATGTATATATTGTTATTTTCTATCATCATTATGAATATGTTATTTTTTTTTCTTATCATATTGGTAGTACATCATTTCTATTTTTTTGTAAATATTAATATCATTTTACTAATATTCTCAATTTTAATATTTCATTATTAATCGCGTCGTTGTTTTGTATTATTTACGAATTCTCATTTTAAATAATGTTCTACTCATAATTTTTAATTTCAATAACCAAGGCAATATATCGATGTAACATTAAGTCATCGAGTTCATCGCTATGTTGGGTGAATGTCAATTGACTCGTGTTAAAGCGATATATCCTTCTCAAAAATCGAAATAAAATTTAAAATTTCTCGTCTTTTTCGGATCACAACCAAATTTTAAATTAAACTCGTATTTTTTTGAAAATCAAGACAACGCGTGTTTATGAGATACCAATTTTTGGGCGTCGCGAGGGTGCTAATGCCTTCCTCGCGCGTAACCGACTCCCGAACCCTAATTTTTTTTCTGGCTTTTTAACGTAGACCTTAACTTAGCCTTTTTCTCGCTTTTAAAAGGAAATCTAATAGGTGTCCGATCACACCTATAAAAAGGATCGGTGGCGACTCCCCTCTTTATTTTAAAATCAAACTTCAGTTTTCAAACTCTTTCACTTAATCGCCACAATTAGCGACCCGAAAGCAAATTTTTACGTCGCTACAAGTGGTTTGATCAATGCAAGTTAATTGATTTGGAAATTACTAGTGGGGAATTTATCTACTCTAATCATAGGGCTGATTCAAACAACATACAAGAAAGACTAGATCAAGTGTTTATAAATGTGAGAGTGGAGTAAAATAATTCCATCAAGCTATGGAATCCTATAGCTAGCCATAGAATTGAATTACAACTGATTTTCGTTGCACTTCATAAAAGAGTTGGAAAGAAAAAGGAAAGATTTCAATTTGAAGCTAAGTGATTACCTCCAATGCCTAGAATCAACTTAAGGTGAGGAAGGAAAACTTTCAAGAAAAACTAAATAATGCTAGACAACTATTCCGAGAGTGAAATAAGAACAAGGATGAAATCCGAGGAAGAGCACAATGTTGCAAAGGAAAATCGAACAATTTTAGATTAGATTGTAATCGGAGGAGATAATTAAAGAATAAAGAGATAAAGCACAATCAAATGAGATTCTCGAAGTAAAGGAATGTTTCTGGCATTAAAAGATAAGAGAGTCAAATTGATCTAATAAGGAAACATAAGTGCCTGATTCTTTCATACCACCACCAATAATAATAAGAGGAGAATCAATAAAATTCACACCACCAAGAATTGCAATGGGATTGGATTTCAAACGGAAGACTTGTGGCATTATCATCTTTCTTCAAAGGTTGAAGAAGTGCTAATAAGAATGGAGAAGGTGATTATAGAGAAAATGAATAACTAATTGTGTCGAAAAGTCACAAAGTTGAAAACCCTTAATTCTGATAATTTTTTCAATTTTATTTTATCAAATATACTGATATAAATTCCATCCACATTGCCTTTTTTTTCAATGCAAAAAATGCTTAGATTCAATACTTTGCCTACAAAATTATAACAATAAATCATGACCTCGAGAATGAAGCTGCTACTTAAGGATACCATTTCATAGGCACAAATTGTCTTCATCCTTAAAAGGCAAATTAAGGATAATATTATCGTGACCCATGAAACATTGGATGTTTAATAATAAGAATAAAAAGAAAATGAGGGTGCAATGTAAGATGGTGCTTAAGATGGATTTAGAGAAGGCATATGATAAAGTTAATTAAAATTTGATGTTGATTGTTTGACTCATTCATATTTGTTGTTCACTCTTGATTTATGATTTTTATAAAATTTAACGTCAATTTGGAGTCTAAACACCATTCCAAGGGTGAAAAGGTTCATTTTACATGCATACCAATGCATTACTTCAAAGGAAAATTTAATGGAGAGGCATCAAAAATATTTGTCATTGTCACAGGTGTAATGAAGTTGTCAGATCAATGGTCACTGAATTATTTAAGATTCATGGTTTGCAATGAATGGTTGCTGAACTTGACAATCTAAACCTGATCAATGCCCTAAACAATTGTTGTGGAGTCCCCTAGGAAGCTGATGTGACCATTCACGATATTCATATTCTACTTCCATCATATTCGAATGTCCAATTCGGTCATATATTCCGAGAAGAAAATTGTTGACTGAATTCCTAAGAGAACTTAAAAAAAGAAAATGGGAATGCCCCACTAATTGGATTGTGTTGATTCCTGATGAACCCAACTCCTTTATGTAATTTTCCTCTCAATGAAATGTTTACTAACAAAAAGAGAAAAAAAACCCTTTATATCTGACATTGATGAAATAAGGCTCTTCTTTTCATTTTGTTCATGAAAATTAAACTCATTATGTTGAAGATAGGAATCCAATTAATTTTGACTTAGCTTGATTGGATTACAAGGGATTCTTCTTTAAGATAGAATCTTATTATATTTATAAAAAGGAAAAAATAATAAAGATGCAGAAGCAAAAGCAAAATGTTCCAGGCGTGGACTGCAAGGATTTCTTCTCTTTTTTTTCTTACAAAAAGCATCGCCTGACTGTCCAAAAATTAACACATAAAGTGTTGATAAAAGCCAATAAAAAAAATAAAACCCTTAACATTACCCAAAGTTGTAGGTTAAAAACAAAAATAGCCAGACAGACCAACAGGTGCTGTGCATCAAAATCAATGTCTATTTTTCTAGTGATAAGATGAGGTTAAAACATTTGTTTAGAACTGGATCAGTAAAAGAAGCTGTAATGTAACATTTACTAGGATGAAAAGATTAGGTGTAATGTTTTTGTCACCACATTGGAAAAACTGAATAGGATTCCAAATGAAACCCGTGCCCACAAAATATAAACATGCTCAAAGATTCCACTGTTTTGGGTATTGGTCTTTGCAGTTTCCTCACGCCTCCCACAATTCATCTTGGTCCCACTTCATGTATCTTTTGCAATATACTTTAAGTCACATTCAGCCAATTTGCCAATGCCTTAATTACCTCGGCTAAAACCCCACTGGGAATGGATAAACACATCCCACTTCACTTGAATAATATAATATAATGTAGCTTATTAGAATTATTTTTCTTACATCATTTTATGTTTTGTATTTATATTTTTAATTCATTTTTTTCTTATGGTTACCTACCCTCATCTGTCACTGTTTTGTTTGCCAATAAAACATCACACAATTACAAAAATTTATAAGCAGCTGGTTTTTTTTTTTTTTTTTTGAAAGAAAAAAAGGAGGGGTGGGGGTTAAGGTGGCTTTAATTTGTTATAACGTTTGAAGACAAGATAAGCTCAAGTTTTGGTGCATAAGTAATTAATATTTGGTGAATATAGTATGTTTATGTATAAATGAAGTTTCCTTTTCTACTTGAAGTCACAGTCTAAGAAAGAGAAGAAAGAAAACCCAACTGACCAACGATGAATCAAACATAGTTTGAACCAAATACCTTAGATATGTCGACAAGACGAGTATTGTTACACATTTAATGAAAAAGCGTCGTAGCAACTGACCCGCTTCAATGTGATCCTTTGGGACCATCCCTCCCTTTCATTTGTTTCAGATTTCCCATGAGAAAATTAGCCTAGGCCTTTAGGAGTAGAGAGTTGAGAACACCTACAGTCAATGCACTGTTTAAAGAGTTGAAAGAGTGAGAGAAGGGTCAAAAGCCGCACTCACGCATTGCTCAGTGACCAGTGTCCCCCTCTCTTTCTCTCTCTCTGTTACCCCCTTCTCTACGGTTCCCAGATGTGCTGACAATAGTACTCCATCACTTAGATTTCCCCATTCTTTCTTCACATCATTTCCTCCCCTGTTTCTTCGGGTAAAACTTGAAAACAGAAAAGTTCTTTCCTGGTCTACGATGGTGGTTTATGCTAAGGCACTGTTGGGGTTCTTGATTTTTCTCGGTTTGCAGCTTCCTTTGATACTGGCAGGTTATGTTTCAATCCCTTCTTGTTTCTAAAGCTGAGCTCTAGTTGTCTTCTTAAGCAAGTTGCATTTGTTGTTAACTTGTTATCACTTCTTTTTCTTTGTTGTAAAAGATGCCATTTTGGGTCATTTATTATGTTTTTTCCCCTTTCGGTCTGGGTAAGAGTTGAATCCTGAAAAATGGGTTTTTGGTTTTGAAGCAGAAAATTTGGACATGATTTGCATTTATATAAAAATGCAGTCTTGTAAAGTTTATCCATTGTTTTATTTTGATTGTAACTGGCATTAGAATGTTTGAGCTACCTTCACTTTGTACCAACTTATGTGGGTCAGATGATTTATGGGTACTTTATTTTCGTTTACTGATCAATTAATTTTAAGACAACGCCATGTTCAGTTCAACATATATTGAATTTCTGGATTTAGCTTAATGGATACCTAGAGCTCTGTGTGAAGAATTAATGGCTAAAGGGCTATTGTTTCAACTGGTTATTTCTGGCTTTCATTGAATATTTTTGTCGAGTAAATATGATACGGCAATTTGATTCCTATAGTATATTGTCGATTTATAGATTTTCATGTAAGGGCAGTCAATAAGTACTTTTAGCTTAAATTCAGTTTGATTGAATAAGGTACTTTTTCTTTATAATTATCAGTAACTAGTCACTTAAAGGCTGCAGAAATCTTACCATCATACTAACGCCACCTTTCAAACAAGTTTTTTGTGATTATCAGTAATCTATTTTGCAAGTGATGGATTGTGAAGCAAAGGTAACAATGTTATTGTTACTTGACTCACTCTATTCTGATCAATGGTCTTACAAATTTTGCAGATTGCCCCTTAGATTTGAGTGGATCAAATTTTACTCTTGTGGCTTCTTTATGCTCTAATAAAGATGACAGAGGAAAGTGTTGTCGCTATATGAATGCTTTCGTTGCATTCTCTGTTGCCCGGTATGCGAATATGACAAGCGACCTAGGAGTTCCATCAAATTTATCTGACATCTGCATCCAATCCATATTGCAAACCATGGAACTGTATGGAGTGCCACGTAATGCCACCATGTTTTGTGGGTTTGGTACAAAAATTCCCGTTAGTTATGACTGTAGGGGTCGAACCACTGTAACACAGATGCTTGAGTCTCCAAAATTTATGGATGTCACAAAGAACTGCAAACTGCCACTTTTGCAGGAAAATGATTGCCGGAAATGTTTAAACGCTGGCATTGTTTACCTTCATCATCTAGTGGGATTTGAAAATAATATGACATTGAGTACTTGCCGAGATGCAACTTTTGCTGCATTAGCAAGCCAAGTCGATGACACTTCAGCTGCCGAAATTGCAACTTGCTTTTTCCAAGTTCAGGGATTTAACATCCCATCAGGTATGAATCATTTCAGAAAAAAATCCACGATTTGATTTTGTATGAGAACTGAGCATATCTATTGACATGTGGATAGTTTTTGCAAGATTTCTCCCGCTTTAGCAGTTTCTTGCATGGCTCGAATGTCTATAATTCCTCGTCTTTCCTCTTATCTGCAGTGATTAGAGCCAATCATTACTGATACGTTGCCTTTCTGGTAATTAAAATACAGTCTAGAACAATCATCAGGCTAGATTTGACTGCTTTTATGGGGATTGATAATAACCATTGTAATGCTTTCGTGGCTTGTTCAAGAGGGGGAAAAAAAAGGAAAAGAAACCTTCAGTATGCATCTAAAAACTGATGCTCCGAATATATTAGTGTCAAAATATACTTTTTCTTTCCTTTGTAACTGCGTTAAGACATTACATACATGAATATGTTTTCCAATGACTTATTTTCTGTAAATAAATGAATGTTTATGTACTCCATTGAATCAGCTAGTAAATTGTTGGAATTTTTTATGCTAGTTTCGGAGTCATCTCCGTCTCCACCCACCCCGAAGGCTTCTCCTAGTCCGTTGGTTGCCGCTAGTCCAAATCAACTTGTGTTGGGAGTACCTCCAGAACAAAAGCACCGTACTTACCACCTCACGATTATTCCAGGCATCGGCATAGCAGTTACAGTAGCTGCCGTGATGATGCTTATAGTATTGGTAGTTTTGATTCGTAGGAAAAAGAGAGAGTTGGAGGATTCTGAGAGCATGGACATGAATTCTTCAAAATTCTTTTCTTCTCCTCGGCCCATGCGTAAATTTCAGGAAGGTTTGTTTGATATCACCTATTCTCCTTTGATAATGATAAGTTTTGAACATCATTTTCCAAAGGGCAGTTGTGTAGTCTGATAAGGATTGGTGGTAAATGCAGGCACTTCATCAATGTTTCGGAAATATAGCTACAAGGAAACCAAAAAGGCAACCGAGAATTTTAACACCATCATTGGACGTGGAGGGTTTGGGACAGTATACAAGGCTCAATTTAGTGATGGCTCAGTGGTAGCTGTGAAACGGATGGACAAGGTTTCAGAGCAGGCAGAAGATGAATTTTGCAGAGAGATAGAACTTCTTGCTAGATTACACCATCGTCATCTGGTTGCTCTAAGAGGATTTTGCATTGAAAAGCGTGAGAGGTATAGTTCATTCATGTATGTCTATCAAGGCGATTGATCTGTCTACAAGCAATATTAAATGCTTTTTACTTTGGGCAGGTTTCTAATGTATGAATACATGTCAAATGGGAGCCTAAAGGATCATCTTCATTGTATGCTTCTCCATTCCTTTGATTCACTTCTCTAAAGTTTGATATTATCTGTATTTTAACTTCTCTGATGATTCGATAACAATTTTATATGCTTAAACGCAGTAGAATGGAGACTTAATCAGCTGCTTTCCCATGTTATTTTTCTATGTTCATTATTGTTCATTGAATGTCTTAAATGGATATGATCTCGTATTTTGCAGCCCCAGGAAAAACCCCACTGAGTTGGGAGACCAGAATACAAATTGCCATTGATGTGGCTAATGCGTTGGTAATAGCAGTTGATTTTGTTGTTTTTCATATTTGCAGATTGGTTTATACAAAATTATCATCTTGCTAAACCACTTCTCTTTCCTTATATGGTTTGTTTTTGCAGGAGTACCTTCATTTCTATTGTGATCCACCTCTATGCCACAGGGACATCAAATCGAGCAACATTTTATTGGATGAGAATTTTGTTGCAAAGGTATGGTATTTGTTGAATGCTCATTTAGTTGTACTGCCACTGGTATTTTGCTCTCATGTATATAAGTAAACTCCTAATGGAATATAACAAGTTCTATCCAGAATGTTGATAGCCAGAATGTTGATAGACACTTACACGCAAGTTGTAAAATTTTGATTTCTACATTTGCAAATGAAAAATGGAGTTGAAGTTTTAATTACTAGAGCAAAATTGTATTCTACTTTCAATAACTAGAGGAAGCTGAAAGCTGGTGAAAGAACAAAAGGATATTGTAAAACTAAGAGAATAGTTTGAGAATACGTAACATTTTCTGAAGAGATTCATAGAAGAACCCTTTTATGTGAGAACTTTGAATAACTTTTATCTTCAGGTAAAAGCATGAAAGTACATTGCATTAAAACAGTTTTTCTTTTCTGCTGTACTGTATCCTCTAGGTTGCAGATTTTGGGCTTGCACATGCTTCAAAAGATGGTTCTATTTGCTTCGAACCAGTAAATACTGACATACGTGGAACTCCAGGTTAGTCAATAAGTCATTGGAAGTTTTAATGTCTCATGTAATTAAAGATCTAAACTTTAGATGACTTTCAGGTTATATGGATCCTGAATATGTGGTCACTCATGAGCTCACGGATAAAAGTGATGTATACAGCTATGGCGTGCTACTTTTGGAGATTGTGACTGCTAGACGAGCCATACAAGATGGCAAGAACTTGGTTGAATCGTCCCAGATACTAATGGCATCAGAGTCAAGGTTACTTGAGCTAGTGGACCCCCAAATTAAGGACTCCTTTGACTTAGACCAACTACAAACAGTTGTGACCATTGTGAGATGGTGCACCCAGAGAGAAGGACGGGCTAGACCCTCAATCAAACAGGTCCTTAGACTTTTGTATGAGAGTGCTGATCCGATGCATAGTGGGTTCATACAAGCTGTCGAAGATGAGGATTATGAAGGTAGTGATGGAAGAGGAAGGACAAGCAGAGGCAAAATTCCTAGGAGTGGACCTTATTATCATAGTGGGGATGGAAGATATCTTGCTTCATCTTCAAGTACATCAAGGTCATATTGTAGTAGAAGCTTTTTACTCGAAACCGGATCACCACAATCTCCTCAAAACGTACTCTCCCTTTGAGGCCAATCACATGAGACAGTTGCCTTAATCTGATTAAGCCGTAATCAAGACTTGACAGCTTGCTAGTACGTGATTTTACTCATGAACTAGCAGGTATGCGTGATGTTTGTTATACAGAATGTTCCTGTTGCAGAGGAAATGATAGCCATCAAGCTTATTACGTTTACGAAAGGGAAACAAAAGGATTCAAGAAGTGATCATCTTATAATTTTCCTGTTTATGGTTGCTCTAAATTTTTTGGATAAATGAGACATAAATGTAATTTTCGTGTATCATTGGTACAGAGATACGGATATTGCAGCTAATCATCAAGATTGACCTTTATTGATTCAAAAGCCAAGAGATGCCCCGGTGCAATTATTTCATACTTCTATTACATTCTAATTATTGCGGATTCTTTTACGTAGGCGGTGTGAAATTCCATGGAGAAGTCATTGTATTCTTGTTATAAAAACAATGTACCATATATATGGTTCGGTAATCTCAAGTGTCCCTTGGTTGCTATGGTTGAATTCGTTGGCGGCTATGCACTTACAAGTTGGCAGTGCAAAAATAAAGGGTTCCAATGATTCCATGGGCCACCCCATGCTCGTCACGACTAAAAGGCTTAGTGTAAATATTAAGGTCGCTATCAGGCAAACAAGGTTGGAAAATTCCTTCTTGTAGTCTGGCCATAGGAAAATCAGAAGATCCACTGGTTAGCCCCATCACTATGATGTGCTCTTGATTTTCTCGATCATATGGATGATCCATGTATATAAGTAAGATCCTCTTAAGTTCTCAAATAACATATCCGGGTGGTACTGCTGACTTGAACAATGGAACGGCTCACTCCATTAGGACTCATCATTTCTCTCTTTCTTTTCTTCCCTATTGCCACATCCTTGCCTGCGTCAGGAAGGCCCAGGACCTACATAATCCACATGGATAAATTGGCAATGCCTGGTGCCTTTTCGAGCCATCATGATTGGTACATGTCAACCCTTTCATCCCTGTCATCACCAGACGGCTTTTCCCCATTGCATCTCTACACTTACAACCATGTAATGGATGGGTTTAGCGCTGTGTTATCCCAAGCCCACCTTGACCAACTTCACGAATTACCTGGTCATCTTGCTACATATCCTGAAACAATTGGGCACCTCCATACCACACGTGCTCCTACCTTTCTTGGGTTGAAGAAACATTCTGGGCTATGGCCTGCGGGTGGATTTGGTGAGGACATGATCATTGGAGTCCTCGACTCTGGCATCTGGCCGGAAAGCGAGAGCTTTAACGATGAAGGTTTGCCGCCGGCGCCAAAGAGATGGCGTGGTGCATGTGAAACTGGTACTGAATTCAATGCATCTTACTGCAACAGGAAGCTGATTGGGGCACGATCCTTCAGCAAAGGCATGCAGCAGGAAAAACAGAATATATCAAAAACAAATGACTATGATTCACCGAGGGACTTTCTAGGTCATGGTAGCCACACATCGTCCATAGCAGCGGGCAGCAGTGCGGTTGGTGCTGAATATTTTGGATATGCCAAAGGAAAAGCTATAGGAATGGCACCAAAGGCTAGGATTGCCATGTACAAAGTTCTGTTCTTTGATGAAAGTTATGATGCTGCAGCAACAGATGTACTGGCTGGCTTGGATCAAGCTATAGAGGATGGTGTGGATGTCCTGTCCCTGTCTTTGGGGTTCTTTGAGACTTCCTTTGATGAAAACCCTATTGCAATTGGAGCATTCGCAGCTTTGAAGAGAGGGATATTCGTTTCATGCTCTGCTGGCAATAATGGCCCTCATGCATATACCATTCTCAATGGGGCTCCCTGGATCACTACCGTCGGTGCTGGAACCATCGATCGGGAATTTGCAGCTCATGTCACGCTTGGTGATGGAGAGTTAACCGTAACCGGAAAATCTGTATATCCTGAAAACTTGTTTGTCTCAGATGTTCCTATATACTTTGGACATGGAAACCGAACCAAAGAACTCTGTGAAATATACTCTCTGGACCCCGAAGAAGTTGCAGGAAAATACATATTCTGTGATTTTGACTCCAGCGGCCAAAATAATGCCTTGGCCGTACAAAACTACGAAATGGACAGAAGTGGGGCTGTTGGAGCTATCTTTAGCTCGGACGAAGCACGGTTTTTCCGACCCACAGATTTCTTCAAGCCCTTTGTGTTGGTAAACCCGAAAGATGGAGACTTGGTAAAAGATTATATAATCAATTCCAAGAATGCAACAGTGAGTATCAGGTTTCTAACAACCCTCTTGGGTACTAAGCCAGCTCCTCAAGTGGCTTACTTTTCATCTCGAGGACCTGATAGAATATCACCATGGATACTGAAACCCGATATTTTGGCTCCTGGAGTCGACATTTTAGCTGCTTGGGTCCCCAACAGAGGCTTTGCACCGATTGATGACGATGATTATTTGCTAACAGATTACGCTCTCGAATCTGGAACATCCATGTCATGCCCCCATGCGGCTGGCATAGCCACACTGCTTAAAGCTACCCACCGCGACTGGAGTTCAGCAGCCATCCGATCAGCAATGATGACAACAGCTGAAGTTTTCGACAATGCAAATGGCCGTATCATTGACATGACCACAGGAGTTGCTGGGACACCTCTTGATTTCGGAGCAGGGCACATAAATCCTAACAAAGCCATGGACCCTGGCCTTGTCTACGATATCGAGATTCAAGACTACATCAACTACCTTTGTGGGTTAAACTACACTAGCAAACAGATCCGAACCATCACGGGAATGCGTCAGTTTAACTGTGATAGTGCTACCGTGGATCTTAATTATCCATCATTCATCATTCTCTTGAACAACACTAACACAACCAGCACCACCTTCCAAAGGGAACTCACAAATGTAGCAGAAGGTAGCTCGGTTTATCGAGCGGTTGTGAGGGCTCCTTCAGGCATGAAAGCCGTAGTGCAACCTCCAACAATTACCTTTGCAGGAAAATACAGTAAAGCCAAGTTCCAACTCACAGTGGAGATTGATGTGGGAGTTGGAAGTATCCCTGAAAGCGATTACTTTGGGAATTATGGATTTCTGAGCTGGTACGAGGTCAATGGGAAACATCAAGTTACAAGTCCAATCGTTTCAGCATTCGCACCTTAAAGCCGGAACGCCTGCTTGCCTGCAACTGTTTTTATGTTTTTAAGAAGGAAAATAATGGAGCAAAATATAAAGGAAAGGATTTATAGCTCCGCACACAAACAAATTCCACATTAGTTGTTGATCGGTAACAATGACAAGGAATGATAATTACATCAACTCCATGATAAATAATACAATAAAACAAAATTTTGGTCTAATATCATATGCAAGAAACTGATCCAATAGTCACTCAACTTTAGTCAAATTTCATTTTTACCTCTAAACTATGGCAAGTTACGTTTTGGTCACTAACGTAGTCAAGTTATAATGTTTTGGCCACTCATTCTTTAACAGCTATTACAACCTTAACAGAAAAAGTGGCGTGGCATGTTAACTCAATGATTAATATCTAATTTGACCCCTGAACTATAGTTAAAATATTTTGTTTGGTCCTTTTACATTTTTTTAACAATAATTCTAAAAAAATATCAAAAAATGTTAAAAATATAAAAAATTTCAAAAAATTATTTATCTTTTCAAACTACAAAAAGATATTTTTAAAATTATATCTATGTAAAATAAATTTAAAAAAAAACATAAAATCCTTAAAAATTAAACTAAGTAGAGAGTTAAATTTCAAAAGTTATAAAAAATTAAAAAATTCTTTTAGAAAAATCTAAAATTTCATTATTTATTTTTAAAATTTTAAAAAACTTATTTTAAAAATAATTTTCATGTTTTCATTTTTTAAAATTTTTAAAATTTTTTTACATAATTATAATTTTAAAAATAATTTTTATAATTTCAAAAAAATTAAGTATTTTTTTTTGTTTTAAAGATTTTTTATATATTTTTAGAATTTATTGATAATTTTTTTAGAATTATCGTTTAAAAAGTTGTAAAATGACCAAAATGAATATTTTAGATATAGTTCAGGGGTTAAATTAAATTCTAACCCTTGAGTTAGGCCTAGTTTAAAAATGTTTCTGAAAAGTGCTTTTGGAAAAAAAAAAACACTTTTGGGAGAAGCTAAAATTTTCACTTTTGAAAAAAATACTTTTAGTCCAATTTTTGGCTTGAGAGAAGTACTTTTTCTCTAAAAAATAAGCTTATTTAGAAATGCTTTTGTCCTAAAAACACTTTTGAGAAGCATTCTTAAACTAGCCCTTAATGTGGCGTATCACTTTTCCATTAAGATTGTAATGGTTGTTAATGAATGATTGACCAAAACATTATAACTCAGTAACGTTAGTGGCTAAAATGTAACTTTTCATAGTTTAGTGGAAAAAAACCGATGTGTTCCGAATGGGCAATTTTTTTTTTTAAAAGCAGACTGTAATACCATTCACCTGTCTCTGTCGCCAAAATCGGATTACGGAATGCTACAATAATAAGCAGAACAAGAACATGCGGATTTAATTCAAAAACTCAACAAAACATTCATCATATCTCATTCATTCAAACAAACATGTTTTGCATATAATTTTGAGCTTAAATCGAGCTTACGAAAGCTTTAAAATCAACTCGGAAACAATCAATAACTAAATTGAGCATTTTAGAAAAGAATGGGAAAAAGTGTAAAACAGGGGTCACACAACCATATAAACAGGCCGTGTAACAAGCTGAGACCGTACGGCCTTGACTCACACGGCCGTGTATCCAAGTCGTGTAATTCTCTAAGGCCGTGTGGGTCAAAGTGTAAAATTCAACAAATGACACACGGTCATGTGGCTAGACCGTGTAACTAACTATGATCGTGTAACCAAAACCTCACAATTTAAAACAGAGCACACGATCATGTCATGTAACACCCCTCGCCCGTATCTGACGCCGGGATGGGGTTCGAGGTATTACCAGACTAAAACTTAATCAACTATATAAAACCAGACCATGAAATCTCAAACAATTTAAAACTTTTCCTTTCTCAAGAAATCTGTCCCAAATATGGGCTTACAAGACCCAAAACATACATCCGATATAGTTCAAAGCCCAATCAAGAACCCGCTTAAAACTTAGAAAAATTTCATGCAACAAGGTTCTACATGCCCGTGTGGGTATAGAGCACACAACCGTGTGCTTGGGACAAGCCCATGTCCCGAGCCCAAGTCTGAAAACCTGGGCATTCTGCTAGGGGTGAGCATTCGATCGAATCGAATCGAATCGAATCAAAAATTTTCGAGTTAATCGAGTTTTCGAATCTTATTTTATCATCCTAACTTTATTTGAAATTTTCTCGAATCGAGTCGAGTGAGATGAAATTCGAATCGAATCGAATCGAATATATTTATTCGAGTTAAATTTTATAAAATAATTTTGGGTCCTTGTAACCACTGTCACCCATCGTAATAAAATTTTTCCACCTTAATCAAAATTTTTATTAACTTTCATCACCTCATAATTTATTTATTAATCTTTTATATACTGGGTTAGCTTCTTTGTTTGCTTAGTTGTTTCAATTATCTTCAAATTCTTGTCACTATGTATTTTGAAATTAAAAATATATTAAATGTAAAAATGTGATTTTTTAATAAAAGTTATTTTAAAGATAAAATGTGAAATTGATACAAATATAAAATTTTAACATGAATATTTAATGACATAATTAATAATTCAATTTTAATATAAATATTCAATACGACTAAACAATTCAATCATATAAATAATATAAAATGTGAAATTTAATTTAATAATATAAATAATAGATATAAATAAAATTATTACTATTTATGTTTAGTGATTTTTTTGGGATAATTTTGATTTTTTATTTGAGAGTGAAAGGTGAGAAGTAAAAGTTTAGGAGAAAATAAAAGTTTTGGGGAATAAAAGTTTGAGGAATTAAATAGGTGGAGTAAAATTTTGGAGGGAAAATATTAAAAAAAAATTGGGGGTGGATTTGGGATAGATGGGAGGTGGGATGGGAAGGAAGTAAAAATTTTAGGGGGAAAGTGGGAGGGAGTAAAAATTTTAGGGGAAAATAAAAAGTTTTGAGGGTTTTTGAAAGTAAAATTTTGAAAAAAAGTAAATAGGAGAGTAAAATTTTGGTGGGAAATAAATTTTGGGTAGATTGGGGGGTTGGGATGGAAGGGGAGTAAAAGTTTTGGGGGGAAAGTGGGAAGGAGTAAAAGTTTTGAGGGAAAAATAAAAAAGCTTGGGAGTTTGGGGTAAAAATGTAAAATATTATAGTTTGATATTCGAATTATTCGAATTATTCGAGTTATTCGAATTTGAAAACTCAACTCGATTCGAACTCGAAATTCGAAAAAAAAATTCGAGTTGACTCGAATTACTCGATTAACTCGAATAACTCGATTCGTTTAACTCGAAATTCGAATTTTTTTCGATTTTTTCGAGTCGAATCGAGTTTTGCTCACCCCTACATTCTGCCAAAACAACACGGCCCAAGCATACACCCGTGCCCTGTAGCCGTGTCCTTCACACGGCCGAGACACATGCCGTGTCTCTTGCCCGTGTACTACTGGCATACATACTGACTTTATGGCACGGCATGGAGACACGCCCGTGTGGCCTGCCCGTGTGCTAAAATAACTTTAAAGTTTTAAGTGCAGGGTGTAAAGACCCAAAATTCGTGGGCACCGGAAAAGTGTGTTATCGGGTCTCCGTCTTAGTGAAATAAGTTTAAAAATAATTATTAAAAATATTTATGAGCCTAGTGGTGTGTCTAATTAGGTTTTAATTAGGTAAATTTAGCTCAATTTAGAGTAGTTAACAAAAAGGACTAAATTGAATAAGAGGTAAAAATTTAATTCTAAAGCAATAGAAAGTAAAAAGGGCCAAAATGGCAAATATGCCATTAAATAATAGTTGAGGCGGCATAAGTGTATTAAAAAAAATCTAAGATTTTATTTAAATTATATACATATATTATATTATATTATTGATTATTATAATTATTAATTGTTATGGTTTTATATTATTATTAGTATTATTATTAAATAAATTAAATAGTAAAGAATTGTATGGTAATAAAAATATTGATATATTTGTAATAAATAGATACATGTGTACTTGTTATAAAATAATTTGTTTACTTAATATTAAAGTAATAGATAATTAGATTAAATTATATTATTGATAATTAAATAATTATATCATAAGATTTTTTTTATATATATGATAAATAAATTGAATTTATGATAAGTGGATGGTGATAATAAAATACAAATGTAAAATATATATTTGTACATTTGTAACTTTTATATTTGTTATTAAATAAATATTTAATAATTATTATTATTTAATTGATATTATATTATTAGATTAATGAACAAATTAAATATTTGACAAATGTATGGTGATAGTAAAGTACAAGTGTAATAAATCATATACATAAAATTGTAAAATACATATTTATTTACTTATTATTTAAGAAATAATAATAATAATTATTAAGTTAATATAATAATATAATAAAGTAAAGTAAAGTAAAAATAAATAGAAAGAAAACAAACAGAATAGAAAACAGAGAGCATTCGAAAATAGGGAGAAAAAGAGAAAGAAAAAGGAAAAACTAGAGATTTGAAGCTTGAAGCTTTGATTAAGTCAATTAAGTCCTTTTTAGTTAATTTTGATGTTTTAGAAGCCTTAGAACAAAGTTTTGTTGAAATTAAGTTAAGGTTTTGGAAGTTTTTAGGTTTTTGAACATAGTTCATGCTGAGCAAAATAATGAATTAGGGATTTAATTGAATGAATTTTAAGTTAGAATTGAATAAAGGATTGAATTGTAAACCAAGCTATAAGTTTTGAGTTTTATGGATTAAATTGAAATAAATTCGAAATTATGAAAATATGATAAAAATTAAATAGTTAGATGTGAGTTTGGCAAGAAATTGAGTAGCAAAAAGATATGAATTGAGAAAGAAAAATATATAGGTTTAGTTAGGATTAAATTAGAATTAAAGTAAAAGTTAGATAAAAATTTCAGCATTTAAATTGTGTTATGCTAATAATTGTGAAATTATTTTAATTGTTCATAGCTAATATCGAGTCTGAAGCATCGGCCCAAAAAGGAAAAGGAAAGATCGTCGAGGATTAAATCCGAAGATAATTCTGGTTTGTATCACTATAACTCAAGCTTTATAATTAATATGTGTTTAATTTAATACGAATGTGTGGTAAGTATTTTAAGGTAAGTATTTAATGAACTGATAAAATTTGTGATTGGGTATTAAAATTGAGATTGATACTGAACTGAATTATGGGATACTGAATATTATTTTGAATACCGAATTGAACTGTGAAATTATTGAATAATGTTACGTATATTGCATTGAACTGTAAAATTTCTAATGAAGCGAATTATTGTATTACTGTGAAAATTTATCAAAATAATAAATTATAATTAATATTGAATCGAAATGGAAATTGTGCTGAAAAATAATTTAAATACCCTATTAACTAGTCGGGCTAGTCGGATATAATTGGCATGCCATAGGATATGAAAGAGTACGGGTTTTTGCCAGCTTACTGATCAGGCACTTATATGCTGACTACTGTTACTATTACCGTTACTGTTACTGTACCAAATTTGTTCCGATGAGGTACTCTGTGTACCGTACTGCTATTGTTACTGTTACTATTACTGTTTCGGCTTGGCCAATGAGGCACTATGTGCCGTACTGGTGTGTTGGTTGGAATCCGTGTATCCGCCGAGTCCGAGTCAAGTTAATAGGGACAAATGAAATAAATCTACTGATAAAAATAAATTTAAATTGATATTATATTGATTAAGTTGATTAGAGAGTATTTAGAACAGAAAATGAATGTGTGAAATGAATTGGTTGAATTGGTTATGTTTGAAATGGATATGGTTTTAATTGTAAGGGGTTTTATGTAAAAATAAGCAGAAATGCTGTCGAAATTTATAAAAAAAAAAATTGGAGTACTTAAACGAGTCCCGTTTCACTTAAACGTATGTTTTATACTTTGAGAGTTCATTATAGGGATTTAGTAATTAAATTATATTATGAATGTTATTTTAGTTATGAATTATTCATATCTTGTCTGATATGTCCGGTAATGCCTCGTAACTTTGTTCCGACGACGGTTCGGGGTTAGGGGGTGTTACAATTGTTAGTATCAGAGCTAAGTTTTAGTCGATTCTCGGACTAAATCAAGCTCGTAAATGAGTCTAGAAGTACATGCCACATTTAAGTCGAAACTGAGTCGGGTTTTTAGATGCTAATATATTTATTTGATTTTGTTTTATAGATAAAATGTCAGATGAAAGAATGGATAATGTTGAACAGGAAATGTATACTGGAATCTGAGAATTTGAAGAAACTGAATCTGCTACACCTAGTGTGAATCCGTTAGATAATCAACCTCCTAACGTAGGAAGAGAAAGAGATGATTCACAACTGTTAAGAGTTATAGCCGATGCATTACAGCGTATAGCGGGAACTATACCTGCTACTACATCTGTACCTACTGTCAGACGGGCCCCGATTAAAGAGCTACGGAAATACGGTGCCACGAAATTTTAGGGATTAAAAGGAGTTGATTCGTCTGTTGTTGAAAATTGGATAGAAACAACAAAAAGAGTTTTGCAACAATTAGATTGCACCCCCCGACAGAGCTTGATATGTGCTATATCACTGTTACAAGGAGAAGCGTATCTCTGGTGGGAATCTGTGGTTAGGCATTTGCCGGATGATCAGGTAACCTGGGACTTGTTTCAAAAAGAATTTCAGAAAAAGTATGTCGTAACCATTTTTTTGAAAAAACGGAAATCGACTTAAGTTTTGGAAACGAAAATGAAAAATGGGGAGTCGCCACCAATCCTTTTTGATTAGGTGTGATCGGGTCACCTTAAATTAATCATTTTAATAAAATTTAAGATTTACTAAAACGATAATTTTTGGTCTACGAAAATCAGAAAATGAGTTCGGGAGTCGGTTACGCACGAGGAAGGGTTAGCACCCTCGATATGCCCAAAATTGGTACCTAGTTGATTAGTTAGTGTCTTAGTGTCGAAAAATTTGAAAACTTGAAAGAATTTAAAATATGATCCCTCTTTGTATTATTAAAAATGATTGAAAAAATTAAAACAGATGTTAAGGACTCTCTCATCCCGAAGTAATAAAATATCATGCCCAGTAAGTTAGGACACGACATATCAAACTTTGAGACTGAGCTTGCCTTCTATTTAAAATTAATATATTTTAACTCCTTTTAAAAGGATATTCGGTTAGTTAGAGTGAACGAGAGAAATCAAAACCCAATAAGTTAGGGCACGTTTCCTTAAATTTCTAAACACAGAGTATTGCCTTTATTTGCGAAAAATCTTATTTTGAGGTAACAAAATGTCATACCCGGTAAGTTAGGGCATCACACCTCGTATCTCTGAAAATAAACATTTTTAAGACTCGTATTGTAATTTAAAAGAATATTCCGTTATTTAGGTTAAATGAGGAAAATCGAAACCCAGTAAGTTAGGGCACGATTGTCTCGAATTACCTAACTACGAAACTTGTTTTATTTTAGAAAACACAATTATATGCATCGAGTAAAAGACCAATGTAATCATAATCGCATGGTGAAATGAGAAACAAATCGCAGCATTAATATGCATAATAATAACAAAAGTGATGATATAAACAACAATAATAATGACGAATAATATAAATTTGCAGATATATGGAGACATATATGAATAAACGAATAAATACGATGAAATAATAATAATGCGAACAAAATAAAATAAATACGATGATGAATGAAATAACAAAGCAAATTATAGTGTAAATTTGATTTTTAACCGGGGATAAGTAAATAAACATGGGAGTAAAGAACCAGTGGGTGGAACTTTTAATAATAATAATAATAAGAATAAGAATAATAGATATCGTATAAAATGTGCGAACAAACTTATAATCTAAAATGATAAAATAATAATGATATAAATATAAATAAGCATTATGTGAAACAAAATGATGATGCAAAAAAAATTCGAAATTTATAGACGAATAAATAATAATAAAATGAAATCAATGTATTATATAAAAATGTAAAGATATAAAAGAAAAACCATAATAATAGTAGCAGCTATAATAAAAGTAAAAATAACACTAAATAAATATAAAAATAGTAATATTGGTAATAAAAAATAATAGCTATATAAAAAATAAATAAAAATAATAACTATGACAATAAAGAATAATAGTAATAATAATAATAATGGAAATAAGAGTAATATTAATAATACCTTAAAATCCAATAGTAAAGTAACAACCATAGTGATAATAATAATAATAATAATTAATAAGTTAAGTTAATTAGCAATAAGATAATAAGCAAATAATCATAAGAGGGAAGGTATATAATATAATAACAATATGAGATTAATTAGTTTAATACCAAGATAATAATAATGGTAATAATGTAATGATGATAATATTAGAAAAATAAGATGAATATAAATGCAAAGATAAAAATAATGCTAATAATACGTTAAATTAACTATCTTAAAGCTAAATAGAATATATTAAATTTGCTAACTTAAAATTAAAATAACAAAAGTAACAAAAGGACTAAATCAAAATATAAATAAAATCTAAAATGGGGAATTCGGATAAAAAAAAAGGAAGAGGATGGATTTGAAACACGCTTGAAAATTGAGGGACCGATTGGGAAAATATCCCAGCCCTTATACACTGCGTTCCATTAGTCCGCCTCTTCAAACGGTCCGAGGACCGAATTGCAACGGAGGTGAAATTACACGATCAAATTATTAAAAAGGAGAAAATAAAAAAGATTAGATTAAAAAGTCAAAAATGCGGAGGGACCGCAGTCATAAATATCCCGTCTGATGCAAAACACGCGGATCCCCCTTAATCCGGGTCGAGTCGCACGCGGGTTCTATCCAAACGACGCCGTTTCGGCGTTGGATACCCAGGTGCAAAACGGCACCGTATGACCCCTGCTACTTAAGTTACCTTTTTTATTTTTTATTTTTATCTTTTGCTTCATTTTTGTTTTAAGAAACAGAGAACCCCCCCACCTCTTTTCTTTTTCGGTTAGGGTTTCAAAACCCACCCTTGCCACCGTCATCTTGGTTCCTTGAAACCACCAGGGCCTCCACCGTCGACGAGGGTCAAGACCACAAGGATCCAGGTGAGTTTTTTCTTTTATGCTCTTATTTGAAAACGGTTTATCATGAAAACAATGAGATAAATAAAAAAAATGAACTAAATGAATAGGAGAAAGGAGATTAAAATTAACCTTTTTATCTTCTGTTGCTTTTGCTTTTTGATTTTCAATATTCGAGTCTTACAATATTTTTCTCTCTTTTTAAAAACAGAACAACTATCAAAAGAAGAAAAGAGAAAAAACGAAAAAAAAAAATCTCCCCTAAAATACAATCGATTCTTCCTCCTTTCATTGAAGACGAATGGCTCTTTTATAGCCGATTATGCAAAGTCCTATTGCTGTTTGCTGCGTTTCTGTTCTCTGTTGCGTGCTTCTTTTTTTTTCTGTTTGCAGGTGATGGAACGGGAGCAGGTGGTGGTGCTGCCATGGCAGCTAGTGGCAGAGGTTAGGGGCGGCACTAGGGTCATGGGGCTAGGGTTTTTTGTTTAGATTTGTTTGGCTATGTATTGGGCTGCCGTTTGTTTGTTAGGTTTGGGGCATTTGGGTTTAGTGGGTATTAGGTTTATTGGGTAGGATTAGTTTTGGGCTTGTTGGGGCCTGGGCAAAAAATTGGTATGGACAAAGTATATTGGGGAATTGTACATCGAAGAGAAAAAGCAAGAGTTTTTAGTGCTGAAACAGAGTAATATGTCAGTATTAGATTATGAGCGAGAGTTCTCTAGACTGAGCAGGTATGCTTCAGAATATGTTCCAACCGAGGCTGATAGTTGTAAACAATTTCTACGGGGATTGCGAGATGAAATCAAGATTCAATTGGTAAGTCTTAGAATTACTGAACTTGTTGATCTGGTTGAGCGAGCAAAAATGATAGAACAAATCTTTGGGCACGGATAAAAAGTCAGAAATGGGTAAATCAGCTAGGAAACGTATGGGAACTACTAGTTCTAATCCATTACCGAAGAGATTCAAAGAATCAAGAAGTGGTTGGAGATCAAGCTTTCGGTCTGATAGGGGTGACATAAGTAGAGGAAAACAGATTACTGTCTCCACCGGTAGTGTAAAAGCTCCGCCCCGGGAAAGTGAAAATCCTGAATGCAAGTATTGTGGAAAAATACATTTTGATGAATGCTGGAAGAAAACTGGAGGATGTTTCCGCTGTGGCTCTACTAAACATTTTGTTAAAGATTGTCCAAGAACTCAAAGTAGTACACCTGCCACATCTCAGAGATCAGTATCGATTGCCAGAGGTAGAGGAATGTCCAGAGGAGGTTCTGTTTCGAGGAGAGGAGGAGTTGGTAGAAGTAGTGATATAGCTACACAGCAATCTGAAGCCAAAGCTCCAGCTAGAGCTTATGTAGTCAGAACCCAGGAAGAAGGCAATGCTCACGATGTGGTGACAGGTATATTTTTACTGTATTCTGAGCCTATTTATACTTTGATTGATCCTAGATCTTCACACTCATATATTAATTCAAAATTAGTAGAGTCGGGGAAATTAAAAACAGAAATGTCTAAAGTCTCAATAGAAGTATCAAGTCCATTGGGGCAAACAGTATTAGTTAATCAGGTGTACCCGAGATGCCCGCTAATGATATATGATAAAACTTTTCTGGTGGATTTATTAATTATGCCTTTTGGGGATTTTGATGTTATACTGGGTATGGACTGGTTAGCTGAACATGGGGTAATTTTGGACTGTTATAAAAAGAAATTCAGTGTTCAGACTGAAGATAGTGATAGTGTTGAGGTAAATGAAATTCGTACCAGTGGGTTAGCTCGAATCATATCAGCAATTAAAGTTAATAAGTTACTTCATCAAGGTTGTACAACATATCTGGCATATGTTATTAATTCTGATTCAGTCGGAAGTCAGTGTAGTCAGATTAGAACTGTATGTGAATTTCCAGATGTATTCCCTGAAGAGTTACCGGGATTGCCACCTGACAGAGAAGTAGAATTTGCGATTGAAATATACCCGGGTACAGATCCAATGTCGATACCTCTATATCGTATGTCACCTACTGAATTGAAGGAGTTGAAGGTAAAACTGCAAGATTTACTAGAACGAGGTTTTATACGACCTAGTACCTTACCGTGGGGAGCTCCAGTGTTATTTGTTAAAAAGAAAGATGGTCCGATGCAATTGTGTATTGATTGTCAGCAATTGAACAAGGTGACAATCAAAAATAAATATCCATTATTTATTTGATCAATTGAAATGAGCTTCAGTATTTTCAAAGATTGATTTAAGATCGGGCTACTATCAGTTAAAGGTGAAAGAAAGTGATGTACCGAAGATAGTATTTCGTACAAGATATGGTCATTACGAGTTTTTAGTGATGCCATTTGGGTTAACAAATGCTCCAACTGCTTTTATGGATCTTATGAATCGAATTTTTCAGCCATACTTGGATCAGTTCGTGGTAGTTTTTATTGATGACATTTTGGTATGTTCAAAGTCCGAATCTGAACACGAGCAGTATCTCCGAATTATTTTGCAAATGTTACGAGAGAAACAGTTGTATGGAAAATTGAGTAAATGCAAATTTTGGTTATCAGAGGTGGTATTTCTTGGTCATGTTGTATCAGCAGATGGAATTAGAGTGGATCCAAAGAAGATTGAAGCAATCGTCCAGTGGAAGACTCTCAAAAATGTGTCAGAGGTACGTAGTTTTCTTGGATTAGCTGGGTATTATCGAAGGTTTGTGAATGGATTTTCAAAAATAGCTTTACCGATGACAAAATTGTTACAAAAGAATGTTCCATTTGTCTAGAATGATCAATGTCAAGAAAGTTTTATGAAATTGAAGCAGATGTTGACAGAGGCACCAGTTTTGACTTTACCAGAATCAAGAAAAGATTTTATTGTGTATAGCGATGCTTCTTTGAATGGGCTCGGGTGTGTACTGATGCAAAGTGAGAAAGTGATATCTTATGCTTCTCGGCAATTGAAACCACATGAACGTAATTATCCGACACATGATCTGGAATTAGCGACTGTGATCTTTGCTTTGAAAATATGGAGACATTATTTATACGGTGAAAAATGTTACATTTATACAGATCATAAAAGTCTCAAGTATCTTATATCACAGAAAGAGTTGAATTTGAGGCAGCGTCGATGGATAGAACTTTTAAAAGATTATGATTGTGTTATTGATTATCATCCAGGTAAAGCTAACGTGGTAGCTAATGCATTGAGTAGGAAGGCAGCAATTGAATTGCGAGCAATGTTTGCACAGCTAAGTATTAGTGATGATGGAGGTTTATTAGCTGAATTAAGAATTAAACCAGTGATGTTTAAACAAATCAAGTCAACTCAATTAGAAGATGATAAGCTAATGAAGAAAAAAGAAATGGTTCAGAGTGACATAACAGGAAATTTTAGTATTGATGAGCATGATTGTCTGAGATACCGAGATCGGATTTATATTCCAATCAATTCAGAGATTAAAGAATTAATTCACCGAGAAGCACATGATGGTCCATTTGCTCTACACCCTGGAGGCACAAAGATGTATCGTGATTTACGAAAATTGTACTGGTGGCCAGGGATGAAAAAATATATAGTTGAATATGTCAGTAAATGCTTGGTTTGTCAGCGGGTGAAAGCAGAACATCAGGTTCCTACTGGATTATTACAGCCGATTACTATTCCAGAATGGAAATGGGATTGTGTTACGATGGATTTCATTATGGGATTGCCAGTGTCCGTAAGCAAGAAAAATGCTATATGGGTAATAGTTGATCGACTTACAAAGTCGACTAGTTTTATAGCTGTCAGAACAGACTGGTCACTTCAGAAACTTGCAGATGTCTATATCCGGGAAATCATAAGGTTGTATGGTATACCGGCTTCTAAAATTTCTGATCTAGATCCTCGGTTTACATCGAGATTCTGGAAATAATTACATGAGTCTTTGGGTACTAAACTTAATTTTAGTACAGCATTTCATCCACAGATTGATGGACAATCTGAGCGAGTAATTCAGATTTTGGAAGACATGCTTCGAGCCTGTGTTATTGATTTTGAATCTGATTGGGAACGTTACTTGTCGTTAGCTGAATTTGTTTATAATAACAGTTTTCAGTCCAGTATTCAGATGGCTCCGTATGAAGCTCTATATTGTAGAAAATGTCGATCACCTGTGTGTTGGACAGAATTAAATGAAAAGAAGATAATTGGACCTGAATTGATTCGTGAAACAGAAGAAACAGTCAAGAAGGTTCAACAAAGATTAAAAGCAGCTTTTGACAAGAAAAAATCTTATGCTGATCTGAAACGTCGGGACATTGAATACTCAATCGGGGATAAAGTGTTTCTCAAAGTTTCTCCTTGGAAGAAATTATTAAGATTTGGCCGAAAAGGAAAGTTAAGTCCTCGGTTTATCAGGCCATATGAAGTTATAGAGAGAGTTGGACCAGTTGCTTACCGATTGGCTTTACCTCCGGAATTACAGAAAATTCATGATGTTTTTCATGTTTCCATGTTACGAAGGTATCGATCGGATCCATATCATATTATCTCTACTAAAAACATTGAGATTAGACCGGATTTGTCATATGAAGAGGAACCAGTTCAAATACTAGCTCGAGAAGTGAAAGAATTAAGAAACAAACGAGTCCCTCTGGTAAAAGTACTGTGGAGAAGCCATAGTGTAGAAGAAGCAACATGGGAACCGGAGGAAACTATGAGATTACAATATCCTCATTTATTTTCAGGTAAATTTCGAGGACGAAATTTATTAAGGGGGGAGAAATGTAATGACCCAAAATCTGTGGGCACCGAAAAAGTGTGTTATCGGGCCTCTGTCTTAGTGAAATAAGTTCAAAAATAATTATTAAAAATATTTATGAGCCTAGTGGTGTGTCTAATTAGGCTTTAATTAGGTAAATTTAGCTTAATTTAGAGTAGTTAGCAAAAAGGACTAAATTGAATAAGAGGTAAAATTTAATTCTAAAGCAATAGAAAGTAAAAAGGGCCAAAATGGTAAATATACCATTAAATAATGGTTGAGGCGGCATAAGTGTATTAAAAAAAAATCTAAGATTTTATTTAAATTATATACATATATTATATTATATTATTGATTATTATAATTATTAATTGTTATGGTTTTATATTATTATTAGTATTATTATTAAATAAATTAAATAGTAAAGAATTGTATGGTAATAAAAATATTGATATATTTGTAATAAATAGATACATGTGTGCTTGTTATAAAATAATTTGTTTACTTAATATTAAAGTAATAGATAATTAGATTAAATTATATTATTGATAATTAAATAATTATATCATAAGATTTTTTTTATATATATGATAAATAAATTGAATTTATGATAAGTGGATGGTGATAATAAAATACAAATGTAAAATATATATTTGTACATTTGTAACATTTATATTTGTTATTAAATAAATATTTAATAATTATTATTATTTAATTGATATTATATTATTAGATTAATGAATAAATTAAATTATTTGACAAATATATGGTGATAGTAAAGTACAAGTGTAATAAATCATATACATACAATTGTAAAATACATATTTATTTATTTATTATTTAAGAAATACTTAATTATTATTAAGTTAATATAATAATATAATAAAGTAAAGTAAAAATAAATAGAAAGAAAACAAACAGAGAAAACAGAGAGCATTCGGGGAGAAAAAGAGAAAGAAAAAGGAAAAACTAGAGATTTGAAGCTTGAAGCTTTGATTGGTAAATCAATTAAGTTCTTTTTAGTTAATTTTGATGTTTTAGAAGCCTTAGAACAAAATTTTGTTGAAATTAAGTGAAGGTTTTGGAAGTTTTTAGGTTTTTGAACATAGTTCATGTTGAGCAAAATAATGAATTAGGGATTTAATTGAATGAATTTTAAGTTAGAATTGAATAAAGGATTGAATTGTAAACCAAGCTATAAGTTTTGAGTTTTATGGATTAAATTGAAATAAATTTGAAATTATGAAAATATGATAAAAATTAAATAGTTAGATGTGAGTTTGGCAAGAAATTGAGTACAAAAAGATATGAATTGAGAAAGAAAAATATATAGGTTTAGTTAGGATTAAATTGGAATTAAAGTAAAAGTTAGATAAAAATTTCAGCATTTAAATTGTGTTATGCTAATAATTGTGAAATTATTTTAATTGTTCATAGCTAATATCGAGCCTGAAGCATCGGCCCAAAAAGGAAAAGGAAAGATCGTCGAGGATTAAATCCGAAGATAATTCTGGTTTTATCACTATAACTCAAGCTTTATAATTAATATGTGTTTAATTTAATATGAATGTGTGGTAAGTATTTTAAGGTAAGTATTTAATGAACTGATAAAATTTGTGATTGGGTATTAAAATTGAGATTGATACTGAATTGAATTATGGGATACTGAATATTATTTTGAATACCGAATTGAACTGTGAAATTATTGAATAATGTTACGTATATTGCATTGAACTGTAAAATTTCTAATGAAGCGAATTATTGTATTACTGTGAAAATTTATCAAAATAATAAATTATAATTAATATTGAATCGAAATGGAAATTTTGCTGAAAAATAATTTAAATACCCTATTAACTAGTCTGGCTAGTCGGATATAATTGGCATGCCATAGGATATGAAAGAGTACGGGTTTTTTGAAACATCGATCGTGCACTTATGTGCCGACTCATCATATCTTATGCATCATTCAGCATCAGATCGATTTGTTCCGATGAGGTACTGCGTGTACCGCATCGTCATCGCTATTATTATTATTACTATTCTTTTTCGGCCACCGATGAGGCACTATGTGCCATACTGGTGTGTTGGTTGGAATCCGTGTATCCGCCGAGTCCGAGTCAAGTTAATAGGGACAAATGAAATAAATCTACTGATAAAAATAAATTTAAATTGATATTATATTAATTAAGTTGATTAGAGAGTATTTAGAATAGAAAATGAATGTGTGAAATGAATTGGTTGAATTGGTTATGTTTGAAATGGATATGGTTTTAATTGCAGGGGGTTTTATGTAAAAATAAGCAGAAATGCTGTCGAAATTTATAAAAAAAAAATTTGGAGTACTTAAACGAGTCTCATTTCACTTAAACGTATGTTTTATACTTTGAGAGTTCATTATAGGGATTTAGTAATTAAATTATATTATGAATGTTATTTTAGTTATGAATTATTCATAACTTGTCTGATACGTCCAGTAATGCCTCGTAACTCTGTTCCGACGATGGTTCGGGGTTAGAGGGTGTTACACAGGGGACACACGACCATAACACACACCAGTGGGCTTGAACCGTGTGTCACACACGGCCTAGACACACACCTGTGTGTCTTACCCGTGTGGACAAACTAGGCTATTTCCCAAGCCCTTTTTGCCACCCATCTTGCACAACCTACACAAGATCATTTCAATATACCCATCTCATCACAATGGACATTAATCCAACCATAGAAAGGGCATCATATGCATTCATCAATATGAATAATAGCCATTATTCTAGGCTTGATACAAAATAAAGGCTTTTGACTTAAGCCAAAATATATAAACAGATCTCATGATGTAACATCCTAGTCTAGCCCTATACTTGCCACCTTCAAAAATATAAATCAAACTATACCGAATGCTGCGGACGATAGTGTCATCGATATCTCTGACTTTAAGGGACCCTCGAGCTAGCTAAATAACGTTGAAAGAAGAGGGAAAGGAAAGAGGGTAAGCATATAGCTTAGTAAGTTGCATATAAATAAATATACAACAACAATCTCACCACTAGATGTCATGCTCAAATGTAAACATAACTCAACTTACTCTTTTTCATCTACTCGAGTCACATTTTCTAAATTAAGCTCGTTACTTATGCTTATCATATAGGTACCTGTAACACTCACAACATGATTATTCTTTCTTTATCAAGAAACGTTTGGATTACTATTGGATATTCTCTGAACCTTTAACATGGGATATATTGCCAATGCATGTCCTAGACACGTCTTACACTGGCTATCTCTGTCGAGGCAGATGCATGTCCCAGACATATCTTACACTGGCACTCATATATGCGTGCTGATGCATGTCCTAGACATGTCTTCACTAGCGCAACTCTTAGCCGACGCGTGTCCCAGACACGTCTTACACTGGCTATCTCTGTATGGTTGATGCATGTCCCAGACATGTCTTACACTAGCCCTCGCCTGGATGCCGATGCCATGTCCCAGACATGGTCTTACACTGGCTCTCAGAATGTGGCCGAAGCATGTCCCAGACATGTCTTACACTGGCGCACAATTCACTCAATGCCTTGGCACGAATATCCAGTTTGTATCCTAAAGTCTCAACGAGATATCTTTATTATCTCAAATATTACTAGGCATTCTCAATTTATAACTTAGCAACTCATACAATATCAATTCAAAGGCAATATGAATGCAAGTATTAACAGTGTTGTTGTATTATTTACATACAACTTACCTCGGTTTACAAAAAGTACTTGACTACTCGGTTTAGTCAGTTTGCTTGGCCTTCCCCCGATCTAGGTTCGGATTTGGTAAATCTTGATCTATAATGACAATATGCACTCATTTAGTCACTAATTAGGATTAAGCAATCATAAATTCACACCTTTGGTAAAATGACCATTTTGCCCTTAGACTTTGACAAAATGACCATTTTGCCCCTATGCTCGAAAATTAATTTTTATCAAATTTCTTTGTATTTCAAGCCTAGATAAACTCTTTTTACTACTATAACAATCCCAATTTCTCAATATTTCACACACTTAACATCTATTTTGCAACTTATGCAAAATGGTCCCTTTAGGTGTTTTCATGGCAACACCTTTCATAAAAGTTGTTTATAACCCAACTAGGACTCATATTCTTCCATAAAGACTCAATAAACATCTCAAAAACATCCATGGCAAAATCTTAAACTCTTAACCATTTTGCAAGATATCACCCTCATTTGAAAGCTCATGCTTCAAGGGTTTCAAAAATGCAAAAATCATCAACAAAGGGTGTGAGAATCACTTACTTGTGATGGCTTTAAGTTGCTGAAAATTTCAAGCTCTTAAACCCCAAATATTTGCTGATATTTTCGGCTAAGAAGGGAGAAAGATGATAGCTTTTTCCTTCTTTTTTCTTTTTCTTTTATTTAAAATGAAACTAGTCAAAATTGGTGACATAAGCATCACCAAACTTTGACAATTTTGTCTCCCCTCACACCATGGCCGGCTAGGCTATTCAAAAGGGTCTAATTGCCCTTTAAAGACCCTAAATTTAAGTTCTCTAGCTATTTAACACATTTGGGGTACTAAAATGCAACTTTTTCCTTTTATGCATCTAGTCCTTTTTCGCAATCGGGCTTGAAAACATTAAAATTAGCTCACCAAATTTTTCATGTACTAATAAAATCATACTATAACCTCATCAAAATAATAAAATAATTTTTCTAACTTCGAATTTGTGGTCCCGAGACCACTGTTCCGACTAGGCCCTAAATCAAGCTGTCACTTTCCCATGTGTGACACACGGTAGTGTGTGAGCCCGTGTATGCTTTTAAATACCTTAGTACACAAGTTACCAAATCAAAACTTTATCTAGGTCATTAATATACAATAAACTATCACTTAAGTCTAACCAAAATGCATCAAAAACGTGCCAAAACAATTCATTTTCCTATTTCTAACCAATATGCTTAAGATCACACACAAAAATCAAATCCAAAGTATCTCTTATTTCACTTCAAAAATAAATAATGATCAAACATGTATCTTGTACACAACTAAATACCAACTTTCAATCATCTAACATTGGATGAAAATACCAAATCTATAACCTATAAGATAAATAACCACACACCAAATTACCACTACACATAATTGACCATTTTACCAAAACATCACATTCAAAGGTTACCATTCAGACCATAAGTTAGCATATTAACTAGCTAACTACTTATATACAATTATCATTATCATATAACACTTAACTTCAACAAAACATATATTTACAATTCAACTCCTATTATATGCCATATAATCGAATTGAACATTAAAGTATACCAAAATGGAGTCTGGATAGTGTGATCTTCAATGAGATCCGATCGCCGAGTTTCGCAAAATGTTAACTAAAAGAAACAAAAAACGAAACAAAGTAAGCTTTAAATAAGCTTAATAAGTTCATAAATTTAAACATATAACTTGCCTTAATTTCCACGTTTATAAATTAATACAGTAATTAAAAAGTCTTCCTCATCACCACAATTCACATCATCAGGTGAGTCGTCGAATATATAATGAATAAACATTTCATTCAACAACATTCAATCTCAATCAAAACTATATCATTCCTCCATTGAACATAAGCACTTTTATATTTTAACTAATTTATCTATATTCTAGTCACCACATGTCACATTTACAAGGTAAGCATTTTTTGTACATATAAACCATTAACTATCCATTCATTTCGATGTCAATTCTAATTAACTGTTAAACATATACACACCATTTGTTCTATTCAATCATATAACATTTCAATAACCATATAAACATATCCATTTTCCATGCCTTATAAACATATCCTATTCAATTTATCTCATGGAAACAATTAATGCATTTTCTTTTAAACAATTAGCTCGATGAATTAAAATACAAGATATAGATACACGGGTAACTACACCACACCAAATAGTTTGATAGAGTGATAACTACACCACACCAAGGCACCAGAGTGTAAAGCCCGTGGGCATAAATATCATATCATGTAATGTATCATCCCTCCACCACACTAAATAACTCTATAGAGCGATAACTACACCACACCAAGGTCTCTGTAGAGACAAAGCTCGATAATTCGCAACAAATGCAGGATTATGGCATAAACAATGATATCTCCATCAAAACTTTTACTCCAAAACATCTTTTACACATATCTCGTACCAGCGCACGATCAATCCTATTGGCATGCTAATTGTACCTTATCCTACATTCATCTGGCTTCTAATAACACATCAATATCATTTATTACAGTTCGTTCTATTCCTCACATTTTGTAATTTTCTGACCACTATTCAACATAAACTCACATATCATACACTCGTATACTAAATTCTACATTCAACCAATACTACGCATCTACTGTATTTATCAAAATTCTCATTTTCCAATATAGTCCTTTTTTCACTTTTTTTTACCAATTGTACCACTTTCAAATACATTTAAACATCATGAAATATACACTACAAATATAAACATTACAGATATATACAGAGCTATACCGTATGAACTTACTAGGGCAAACAGCAAAAGCAAGAGTATCATAGACTAATATGTAATTTTCCTTGTTCTTCAATTATCTATCGGTTCTTGATCTATACCGTAATTTATTTCCAATTATCAGTTCCAAACACTTTAAATCATCTTATTTCATGTATATGACATCTTTTATTCATTTTTCACAATTTCCCTAAAGTTTTGTTTTTTATTCAATTTAATCTCTAAAACCGAAACACACATAACTTCCAAATTCAAACTCCAAATTTTAAAACAATTTGTATTACATACTTTTAAAGCTGTCCATTATAAAAAAGAATACAGAAATTTCAACTTGCTTTTCACAATTTTACATTTTAATCCCTATGAACAAGACTAACTTTCAATCTTTATAAATTAACCCATTTATCAACTCTAAGCTTCTAAACTATTATTTCAACACCAAAATCTTCGCAATTCAAAAATTATAAAAAAATATAAAAATTCATAATTTTAATTTATATGGCTGAGTAAAAGATAATGCCAGTGTTAGAAGATGATGTTTATGTTAGGAATTCTTGGCATCTCTGTGACTATTGTTTTTTATTCAAGAAATTTACTCTACATACACATACAAAAGCTATAGCCAGGGTCCTGATGCGATTCCCAGCTAAAAGTTTAGACTCTCGACTTGAAACCGCAGTAATACCACGACATAAGGGGTCAAAGTGCACCTGAAAAGCAAACAAAGAAGGAGTAAACATGAATCACAAATTAAGACACCTCTATTGGACCCTTCCCTTCCACAATATTATCGTACCTCAATCCCTCAACTCAATGCACGGTGTTTGTTATGCAGCGCAAATAAACGCCATCAAACTTGTTTCGTGTACGAAAGGATTCCAAAAGTGATCCTTTCATATTTTTCCAGTTTATGTTTGCTCTAAATTTTTTGGACAAATGAGACATAAATGTATTCCTTTGCTTGTATCAAGATGGTCCGTTATTAATTCAAAAACCGAGGGATACCTCAGTGCAACACTTTTAAGGCAGTGTTAAGCTTCGTATTCTTGTTTTGCCATGAAAGGCATTTACCATGATATGGGGTTCCGTAGTCTCATGGATTCTTTACTAGCTACAGTTGAATTCATTGGCAGCAGTGTACTTAAAGTTCACAGTGCAGAAACAAAGGGTTCCAATGATTCCTTAGGCCAACCCCAAGCTTGTCTTGACTTAAAGGCTTAGGGCGGAGAAAACCAAAAAATATATATACATCAGCAAATATTTAGGTCGCTATCAGGCATACATGTTGGAAAAATCCTTGTTTCTTCCTAATGAGCCATCTTACAAAGGAGTCTGGCCATTGGGAAATCAGAAGGTCCACTAGTTGTGATCTTAATTTCGCCGATCATATGGATGATCCGTGTATATATGTAAGATCCTGTTTAAGTTTTCAAATACCATATCCAAGTGGTACTGCTGACTTGAACAATGGAACGGCTCATACCATTAGGACTCATCATTTCTCTCTTTCTTTTCTTTCCTATTGCCACATCCTTGCCTGCGTCAGGAAGGCCTAGGACCTACATCATCAACATGGACAAATCGGCAATGCCTGCTGCCTTTTCGAGCCATCATGATTGGTACACGTCAACCCTTTCATCCCTGTCATCACCAGATGGCTTTTCCCCATTGCACCTCTACACTTACAACCATGTAATGGATGGGTTTAGCGCTGTGTTATCCCAAGCCCACCTTGACCAACTTCACGAATTACCTGGTCATCTTGCTACATATCCTGAAACATTTGGGCACCTCCACACCACGCATACCCCTACATTTCTTGGGTTGAGGAAGCATTCTGGGCTATGGCCTGCAAGTGGTTTTGGTGATGACATGATCATTGAGGTCCTTGACACAGGCATCTGGCCTGAAAGCGAGAGCTTTAACGATGAAGGTTTTCCGCCAGTGCCGGAGAGATGGCGTGGTGCATGTGAAACCGGAACTGAATTCAACTCATCTTATTGCAATAGGAAGCTGATTGGGGCAAGATCCTTCAGCAAAGGTATGCAGCAGGAAAAACAGAATATATCAAAAACAAATGACTATGATTCACCGAGAGATTTTATTGGTCATGGTAGCCACACATCGTCCACAGCAGCTGGCAGCAGCGTGGTTGGTGCTGAATATTTTGGATATGCAAAAGGAAAAGCTATAGGAATGGCACCAAAGGCTAGGATTGCCATGTACAAAGTTCTGTTCTTTGATGAAAGTTATGATGCTGCAGCAACAGATGTACTGGCTGGCATGGATCAAGCTATAGAGGATGGTGTGGATGTCATGTCTTTGTCTTTGGGGTTCATTGAGACTCCGTTTGATGAAAACCCTATTGCAATTGGAGCATTTGCAGCTTTGAAGAAAGGGATATTTGTTTCATGCTCTGCTGGCAATAATGGCCCTCATGCGTATACCATTCTCAACGGGGCTCCCTGGATCACTACCGTCGGTACTGGAACCATCGATCGGGAATTTGCAGCTCATGTCACGCTTGGTGATGGAGAGTTAACCGTAACCGGAAAATCTGTATATCCTGAAAACTTGTTTGTCTCAGATGTTCCTATATACTTTGGACATGGAAACCGAACCAAAGAACTCTGTGAAATATACTCTCTGGACCCCGAAGAAGTTGCAGGAAAATACATATTCTGTGATTTTGACTCCAGCAGCCAAAATAATGCCTTGGCCGTACAAAACTACGAAATGGACAGAAGTGGAGCTGTTGGAGCTATCTTTAGCTCGGACGAAGCACGGTTATTCCGACCCACAGATTTCTTCAAGCCCTTTGTGTTGGTAAACCCGAAAGATGGAGACTTGGTAAAAGATTATATAATCAATTCCAAGAATGCAACAGTGAGTATCAGGTTTCTAACAACCCTTTTAGGTACTAAGCCAGCTCCCCAAGTGGCTGATTTTTCATCTCGAGGACCTGATAGAATATCACCATGGATACTGAAACCCGATATTTTGGCTCCTGGAGTCGACATTTTGGCTGCTTGGGCCCCCAACAGAGGCTTTGCACCTATTGGTGACCATGATTATTTGCTTACAGATTATGCTATCGTATCTGGAACATCCATGTCATGCCCCCATGCAGCTGGCATAGCCACTCTACTTAAAGCCACCCACCGCGACTGGAGTTCAGCAACCATCCGATCAGCAATGATGACAACAGCTGATGTTATCGACAATGCAAATGGTCGTATCATTGATATGATCACAGGAGTTGCCGGGACACCTCTTGATTTCGGAGCAGGGCATATAAATCCCAACAAAGCCATAGACCCTGGCCTTGTTTATGATATTGAGATTCAAGACTACATCAACTACCTTTGTGGGTTAAACTACACTAGTAAACAGATCCGGACTATCACGGGAATGCGTCACTTTAAATGTGATAGTGCTACCCTGGATCTTAATTACCCATCATTCATCATTCTCTTGAATAATACTAAAACCAGCATCACATTCTGAAGGGAACTCACAAATGTAGCAGAGGGGAGCTCAGTTTATCGAGCAGTGGTGCGGACTCCTTCAGGCATGAAAGCTGTAGTGCAACCTGAAACAATTACCTTTTCCATAAAATACAGTAAAGCCAAGTTCCAACTCACAGTGGACATTGATGTCAGAGTTGGAAGTCTCCCTAAAAGCGATTCCTTTGGGAATTATGGATTCCTGAGCTGGTACGAGGTTAATGGGAAACATGAAGTTAGAAGCCCAATAGTTTCAGCATTCGCACCTTAAAGCCAAAGCGCCTTGATATTCCATCTATTTTATGTTTTCAAGAAGAGAAATAATGGAGCAAAATATAGAACAAAGAATTTATAGCTCAATATATCAATTTACAACAGATGTTCCACATTAGTGGTTGATCAGTTACAATGACATGGCATAAGAATTACATGGAAACTTTAACCTCCAACTCCATGCATGATACACAACAGAACCAGCCTGTCCTATCTATCACCAATGAAACCTTGGCCGAAATTTTTTTACAAAGAAAAGAGAGATCAGAGACCAAGTATGGATAAAGCATAGCTCAACTGTCTCATCTATTCAATTTTGAAAAGAAAAAAGGGGGGTTTACAAGAAAGAACATGTGGAACATCTAAGCCAGTGCCAAACAAATTTACTAGCATGGCTCAGCGTAGATGAACACACCCACCGCAGCAGGAATAACAAGAATGGCTGTATAGCCACGTTGACCAAGTATGTAAAGAGCCGGAGGGAAATCAACATGATAGATGGAAGGTGGAGGGTTATCAAGGGCAAATAACAACATTTCAACCAAGATAGCTTTATTAGTAGCATCCTTCCTTCCATGAGGGGCAAACTAGGTACAAAATAAAATTTAAAAACCAATTAAATACAAATTAATAAATTCAATGGCTAAATTATATATTATCTCTTTATTTTTTTATTATTTGGCCAACAAACAAAGCATGCTTATTTATAAAGATATAAATTGTAGTCAATGATTTGGCCCCAAAAAGATTTGTTGTAGTTGATAATTTACTTCTAAATAAGTACAAAAAGAGTTTCTCTAATTAATGTTTTATTGAAAATTTGATCAATTATAAGAAAAACATGATTTTTTTTTAAAAAAATTTATTAATAAAAAATTTAATCTCAAAATTATATATAAATTTAGATTTAATATGTAATTTATTCGTGAACTTTGATTTATACAATTTTATACATTGACATTAATTTAATTCAATTTTTACAAATTTCTAATACAATTATTGGTGTAGTACATTTAAGTTTATATATTGCAATACAAATAATTATATACATAAAATATAAAAATAAATTGGTATATTTATTCTTTTAAATATGAGCAATTGAATCAAGATTAAAGTTTAATATATATACTTGAAACTCAATCAAAATTTATAAGTAGTTTTGAGATTTACCCGCAATTTTTTTTTTTTTTTTTTTTGGGGTCAAATAAGAACTGTACACTTGGTGAAGGAAAATGTTTGGGAGTAATGGATAGACTTTTGTCAAAATTTGCTATTAGACCCTCCTCTTTGTATAAATTGTGGATTTAGTATTTACTAATACAATTATCGATATAGCACATTTAGTATTTTAGTTTGAATCCCAATTAAAGGTTGACACAAATTCAATAACCCTTAACATATACATATGAAAGCATGAGACACAAGAGGAAGATTGTATTTATAGAACAGTATAAAGTTTCAAGGTTCCAGTTTCAATTGAAAATGATGAAGGACAACCCTGAACCAAAAAGGATCGTTCCAACCATTTCCAAGCTATGGTGTTAACAGCAACCCCCAAGATACAAACTTCAGGATGTACAATTTATGCATCGATAATCCAGTTAACAACATATATATAGGCAAGAAGAAAAAGCTGAAACCTTTCCTCGATGTCATTGTTTATGATTTCAGAACCCTCTCTATGGCAGCTATATAGAAGTCCTTCGGCATGGTGCCAACAACAGATTCCCGCTTCTCTCCATTTTTGAACAGCAACACCACCGGTACTGCCTTTATTTCATAATCCTCTGCAATTGGAAAGTCATCGTCGGTATTCAGAATGAAGCAGCTGAGTCTCCCGGCATACTCTCCTGCAATCTCATCAATAATCCGGTGGACCATTCTACAGGGGCCACACCAGCTTGCATAAAATTCTACAAGAACAGGGGAATCACTGTTCAACACTGATTTCTCCCATGTGTCTTTAGTAACAACAGCAGCTGTACATAATCGACGGAACAAGGTCACTTTAGCATTCAAATCTTCTGTACTATCATCACTAAGTTCACAGCAGAACTCAACAAAGAAGAAACTAGAAGCAATGAACTGAATATAAACAAGCAAGCTATAAAACCCATTGTGGACTTGATACTGAAACAGCATTAGATCATTACCTTTGGGAAACAAAGAGATATCTTGTTCAATAGTTTCTTTCAGCTTCTAAAAGTTTACAAAATAAATTAATATAATATCTCAACTGATTCAACCACTATGATATATGACAAAACATTGATCAGCCTTAATATCTGATTATAAGGTTACAAGGAGAACTGACCCTCTCACCTTTTCCAAAATTCTCTCTTCTATGTGGTGTATTATTTCAGACTTAAAAACATAGCAGGATGTTGGATAGCGCAATGATAATTTTTTTAACTGGTAGATCGTATCCATTTTAGCAAAGGAATCACCTTTGGAAACTTCAAAGAGCTCGCATATAGTTTATCTTCACAGCATGTGAAAAAATTACCCTCAGGTCTAATCTACCAGGATACAGAGCAACAAATCTTCACGGAATTGGTTCGGACTTTGGATCTACACATATCTGGGTTGCATACAATCAGTATATTTGTAGATCCAGTATCAGATTCATCCAGCCAAAGTCATAAAGAGACAAAAAAAATTCCAAATACCCACCCAACTAATTACTATGAAATTAATCTGAAAATTCCCTCATATTATGGGGCTATTTTTTACTCTTTCTTTTTCCTCTGTGAATGTCTTGTTCATGGAGCTGTTCAGGGAAGGAAATTAATGATCGAGCTTTTCTGTGAAAAGCTTTAGGAAAGTATCAGTGAAAGACCTTTGTTTGCTGTTATAAATTCCGCCAACTTTACACATCTTTAATTAGCATCTTATTTCCAATAAAAAAAACACCAAACATAGGGAAAAGTGAGTGATCTACGATGCTCACAGTTGTAAATCAAGGCTTCATTGAAGGTTGAAATCCAACATTTTAACACTTGATTTAAATCACCAAATCTTCTAAGTCAAACAAGTCCTAGATTTGTGGCTAGTGATTACAACTGGGATCAAGTGAATATTTGAACAAAGACACACTCTGATTGCATTAAGCTAGATTTGTAACATTTGGCCTCTAGTGTTTTCTTTCTTCAAGTTTCTGGGCAACCAATCAATCAAACATCACGGGATACGCCACCATTCAACAAAAATGGAATAACATATCAAGTAATATGGTAAGTGGTAGAATCAGATCAAAGAAATACCCACCAATTCAAAGAGTAGAGAAAGAGTAGAGAGGAGAAAGAGAATACCTTTAGGTGCACGAGCAGAAAGGGCCTTGGGAGAGAGAGGAGGGGCATTACGAAGCTTGAAGGACCCATTTTTCAAAGGAAAGAAGAAGGTTGAAGAGTTGAGGTTAAAGGGGAAGTGAGAAGAAATGGGGCAGGGAGGAAGGCTGGTGGAAACAAAATAAGACGGAGTAATCGAAGCAGAAGAAGCCATTACTGAAGTAAGAAAGAAAGAGGAATCTGTTTGGTTCGGTTTGGTTCAGGCAGAATTGCTTACTGTTTTTTTTCCGTATCAGCAGGCGCTCACCATAAAACAAAGGAAATGAATTGAATTGACAACAAGAGATGCTGAGATTACTAAATAAATATCACGTTTTCTTTCTGTTCTGTTGATTTTTCGATCCCAGACAAAAAAAAAAAAAAAAAAAAGGTGGGCCCCTACTAAGTCTGGTTTGTTAGGTGGCTCTGAGGATGGGCATGGGCCCAATAGCCCCGTTCCCTAATTGGATTCAACCACTCCCAATCACAACAACTCCACATGCACTCACTCAGTCTCACACTTTGAGATTAAATGAAACTCCTAATCTATAATGGTTCCATTCACTATTGGAGCTGAATTCGACTACCTTAATGTTGGCATGAACCAACTGATTACTTTGTTAATCCTGGATTAAGCTTATGGAAACTGCTTGTCCTTGACCAAAAGGCCACAAGGTGTGAGTATCCGAAGATTGAATTTTTAGAACGATCATAAAATAAACATGACGATGCCAGCGTGTTTTCCGTGGCTAATATTTGAGTAACAAGTTGGCACATTGCAAAGAAAATTTGAACCTTACAACAGGACTTTTACATTTGAAATAAGGAATTATTGATCATGACATGCATTGCATTATTATACAGATTTTTTATTGCATAGTCTTCCTGTTTCCCATTTTTTCTTTTCAGGTTAGAAGAGTACGGATTGACAAGTTAATGATTCCATTTACATTCGGAATACACCATATTTGGTATCTTCTAATGGGCGATTCATGGAAGCAGAGATGCAAAGCCCCACAATTTTCCTGGTATCAGCAGGATCTATAATACCATCATCCCAGAGCCTAGCTGTTGAGTAGTACGGATTCCCCTCTCTCTCATAAGCCTCCATAACCTTAGCCTTGAACTTCTCTTCTTCCTCACTTGTCCACTATAGTACCAAAATGTGCAAGCACAGAGAAATAAGCATACGAATATAAGCACTTTGCGATGCAATAGAAGAAAAACAAACTTTCACTCCTCAAGAAGAAACTAAAAGCTTACCTGAATTCCTTGCCTTTTCTTGTTGGCCCCTTCAATTTGAGACAGCACTCCAGCAGCCTAATTGTTTCCGGAATAGTTCAGTGATCAGCCAAAACTCCAAAAGTTCCAAGTAAACAAAACTAACAAGATAGTCAACAGATGTCTGCATAACTATTAAAATGTCTGGCTACCTAAAGCAGAATGGAGGATGGACGATTGTGGAGTTTATAATAATTTCAATGCAGCACATTGATTCATGTTTCAGTAGATTAAGACAAAGAATCCCACTTATTTAGAAGGCAAGTAAGCTGCAAGCATGATGAAATTTCATGATATATTGTACACAATTATAGGATGACAGAAATCCAAATTCTTAGATCAGAGAAGATTTAACTATTCTTATTATGTAAGAACGTATTGATTCACCTGTGCACCGCCCATCACAGATATTCTTGAATTTGGCCAAAGGAACAGGAAATTTGGGTTAAAAGCACGGCCACACATTGCATAATTTCCCGCACCAAAACTTCCACCAATCATAATAGTCACTTTTGGCACCTGTAAAATCATCATTCAAGAGAGATGCTGAGGTAAAAATTATAGACATTTTCGGCTGTTGATTTCTATCATTTACCCCAGGTGATATATGTCAAAGTAGACAATGAAACATTTATACAACTATGGAGGTCAAAGAAAAAAAATGCAACTTATTTATGCATGGTCCAATCAGTGTATATTATAAGAACGATATAGAACCAATAAACAAAGTTGGAAGATGGAACCTACCTTTGCGCAAGAAACTGCCATCACCAATTTTGCTCCAGATTTTGCAATACCATTTGCCTCAGATCTTGAGCCAACCTAGCAAATGAAATAAAAAAATAATCAGAATGGTAGTGCTAATAAATAAATAATGACATGCAGTCATTTCAAACCAAGTGCATAAATTCTACTAAATCAG
Organism: Gossypium anomalum; assembly: GCA_025698475.1. NCBI lineage: Eukaryota > Viridiplantae > Streptophyta > Magnoliopsida > Malvales > Malvaceae > Gossypium > Gossypium anomalum. Next base: position 85,082,748 of record CM046967.1, on the reverse strand, counting down.
TTTGATGAGCAACACTCTGCATGATTCGTGAATGCAACAACAGAACACATTAGATAGACTTCCATCAAAAAAGTAATGAAAGAAATAGTGCGACCATGTACCATAAACCCAGTGATGTTCTGAAGAAAGACCAAAGGAATGTTACGCTGAGAACAAAGTTCGATGAAATGGGTTCCTTTAAGTGCAGATTCGTTAAATAATATCCCATTATTACCAAGGATCCCTACAGGTTGTCCATAAATTCTAGCAAAACCTGTTACAAGTGTCTGCACCAACATCATCAAGGTTAGAAGGTTCATGCATATTATAGGAAAAAAGAATTGAAAATCCAAGATATATGCAAGTCCTCACAGTTCCATACAGTTTCTTGAACTCATCAAACTCACTTCCATCAACAATTCGAGCAATAACTGATCGAACATCAAACTGCTGCTTGTGGTCTACTGGTGCAATGGAACGGAGTTCCTTAACATCATACAATGGTTCTTTAAATTCAAGGTTTGAGGGTGGAGATGAACTCAACATCCCTTGTTTCCCAGCCAAGTGCAAGTTCTTAACAATATTCCTCCCGAGAGCAAGTCCATGCATTTCATCTGGAGAAAGATATTAAAAAAATAATTGCAAACGCTCACATCATGCTAAAGTTCAGTGAACCCAGCAGCTGGAACAGAGGATAAGGAAACAATACCTTGAGCAAAATAATCTGAAACCCCAGAGGTCTTACAATGAACAGTAGCACCCCCTAAATCCTCTGCAGACACTTCCTCTCCTGTAGCAGCCTGTCAAAACTTCCCTTTTAAGTATCATCTAATCCAAACAAAAACACATTGGAAGAGATAAGTGCAAGGGAACTAACTTTGACAAGAGGTGGTCCAGCTAGAAAAATGGTACCATTTCCTTTAACCATCACACTTTCATCAGCCATGGCAGGAATATAGGCACCCCCAGCAGTGCAAGAGCCTAATACCAATGCAATTTGAGGAATGCCTTGAGCAGACAAGGTAGCTTGATTATAAAAAATTCTACCAAAATTTTCCTTGTCTGGAAAAACTTCAGCTTGCTTTGGAAGAAAAGCACCCCCACTATCAACTAAATAAACACAAGGTAATTTGCATTGAGCAGCAATTTCTTGAGCTCTTAGATGTTTCTTAATGGTGATAGGATAGTAAGTTCCTCCTTTAACAGTCGGGTCATTAGCCACAAACATACAAAGTCTCCCATGAACTGGACCAATTCCTGTTATTATTCCACCTGATGGTAAAGGGTCTTCGTATAATTCATGCCCTGCAAGCTTTTTACATTAAATTTTCAATAAGAAAGCAGAACCCGCCAGATTAAAAAAGGAAAAAAAAAAGACCCAATTTAGAAGAGAAGAAAATGAAAAAAGAACCTGAGACAATTCGAGGAAAGAAGAACCAGGATCAAGAAGACGATCGATTCGTTCCCTAGGGAGAAGCTTATTTCTGCTCCTGCTCCTTTTCACAGCAGTTTCTCCTCCTCCAGCAAGAACCTTAAATCAAATGATTTATTTGTTTTAAAGTGATAGCACTAAGAGAAGAATTGGGTATAAATCTTAAAGGGAAAAGAGGAAGGAACCTTTTTGATATGGGATTGAAGGTCAGACAAGAGACGTTCCATGGCATCGGAATTCTGGACAAAATTGTCGGAGCTACGATTGACCCCATCGGGGAGGATTCCTATGGAGAAGTGTTTGGTCTGAAGGTGGTGGATTGGATTAGCAATAAGACATGGGGCTGAATTTGCACTCCCAAAAGCTGAAGTTGAAGCTGCTTTCCTCACCAGAGCCCTTAGCATTTCTAACTCTTGATTGTCTGTCTCAGTTGCCAAAAGAAAATCAAAATTAGCTGAACAGGCAGTCCACTGTAGAGCTTATCGAATACGTCATTTTATGATTTTAATAGTTTATCCTGCCTCCGTAGGTAAAAGTAACAGGAAGCACTTATTTTTATTGAAAAATAAATTAATTTTTATATATTTTAAAACTTGTAAATTAACTCCTTAAAATTTTCTTTAAATTCATGATGAAAATTATTTTTTTAATTAAACTATAAATGACCATTTAATTATTTTTTCGTTTTATTTTAGTCATACAAAAACTTTTTTTATTTAGTCACAAACTTTTCGATATTAAATATTTTAGTCACTTTATCGTGAGCTTTTTTATTGGGCTAATAATAAAATTAATCCTCTAATATTTATATATTTTATCAATTTAATCCTAAATATAAAAAAACTTCAACAAATTTAACCCTTAATGTTTACAAAATTTATTATTTTAGTTCTAATTCTATAAATAATAATAAATTTCACCCTCAATATTTACAAAATCTATCAATTTAGTACTGGCTCTAAAATTTTAAAAAATAATATTTTTTTAAATTCATTTTTAGCCGTTTATAACCCATTGGCTAACCCATGTGAAATATTGAAATAAGAAAATAGTACCCTCTTTCAAATCACCTACAACAATTTTTAGTATAATTTAGGCTTCACACTAGACCAAATCAATTGATTTGGAACCTATATGGAATAATTTGATGCATTACTACCCGAACAATTTAACGCCTTTATTTTCTGTTGGATCTTAATTTTTTTGTGTTTTATCCCAACTTTTTAGTGTTTTTTTTTTTTGCAAGTGACTTGAAAGAGGGTACTTTTTTTTTCTTATTTTAATATCTCTCATGGGTTAACCATAAGAACGACAAAAAAAAAAACCCCGAATCAAACGGGTTTTGAGCAGATTTGACCTGATAATGTCGGAGGTTTTTTTTGTAGTTGGGGTCAAGGCAGGGTGGGTTAAATTTTAAAAATTATCAAGTCGAGTTTAGAATGAAACCGCCCACCAAGCTCCGGGATGTTTTTGAAATTACCTTCTATACATATTTAATATTAATTAAATTAAATTAAAAATCCTTAAATTTTATTACTACTTCTCATTCTATTGTCTCTATACTAGTCCCCTTTCACCTTGAAAGGTTATTTCCCCCATTTTCTATTTCTTAATTTAGTAATTTATTAAAGGAATCTTTGTTTGTTCTTTTCTCTTTTGTGCTATAACCACAATATGTGTGTAAATATGCATTAGCACACAACTCCAGAGATAAATCATTAAGAAAATCTAATAAAAAAATGGTACCAAAACCTTTCATTTTTAATTTTTTAATTAATCACAATTCTACTAAAAAATTAAAAATAAAATTAAACTTGGGTCAGATCGGATCAGAGCTGGTATACTATTAATTTTCAGGTTTGGGTTTGGAGTGGGTTAAATTTTTTAAAGTCGAAGCATGGTGGTAGAGCATCGGGGTGAGGCAGGGCAGGCAAAAGATTGCCTATCTCATTGCCATCACTAGTTAGCCAAGAGGTTATAAAGGACTAAAAATGAAATTTCTTTTAAAATATATATATATATTTAAAATTTTTATAGTTAGGACAAAATTGACAAATTTTTTAAATATCTAGGACCAAATTTATTGATTTTTTATATTTAAGATCAAATTGATAGAATGTGTAAACATTATAAAGCTAATTTTATTACTAGACCAATAAAAAAAAGCTCAAATCAGCTCAAAGTGATTAAAATATTAAATTTTGTGATTAAATTGAAAAAATTAATAGTTGGATAACCAAAATAGAACAAAAGGTATAGTTAGGTGACCATTTTTATAGTTTACCCATAAAAAATAATTTTCAGCATGATGGATGTCATTATTTAACAGAAAATTTTAATGAACTGACTAATTTGCACATTTCAAAATGTCTAAGGGTTAATTTGTCAATTTTTTCAGTAGAGGGCTGAAATGCAATCCATTCCTAAGTATAAGGGATTCCCCGGTATTTTTACCTCTCCCGTCGCGTTTGCGTGTAACTCATATCCATTTCCATTGGATCCTGAAAACGCAGCGTTCTACCCACTCTCCCCATACTTTGGATGCCACAACGACATCATTGTGAGTCACTGTGTAACTGTAACATAAGAATGTTACAATTTTTGTTTTTCAAGTTTTACGGGTTACAAGTAATTTAACTCTGATTTCAACTAAAATTGGGGTAATTTACATAGTTGGTGCTTTAATTATTAGCATGTTTTAGTGCACACCCTCAAAACTTTAACAAATCTATATTCAAAGCCCGCTTTAAATATTAAAACTCAAATTTTAAAATTTGAAATTTTAATATTACAAAATTTACAAATTGTAACACCCCCTAACCCTAAACCGTCACCGGAACAGGATAATGAAATATTACCGGACCTTTCAGACAAATTACGAACATCATACAAATAAATAACATACATATTATAAAATATTAATAGTGTCCCTTTAATGGACCTTCGAGGCCCAAAATACGTGTTAGAAGTAATTCGGGACTTGTTTGGGTACTCCGAAAATTTTTCTTTTTTTATTTTTTTTAAACTCAATATAACCCCTTTTATAAATATCTAACATTCCCTACAATTTCAAACCACAACCAATTCAAAACCAGTATCACAATCCATACAATTTTCATATTCAAATACACCTAAAACATGCCCTAACATCAACTTAGTAATTTACTAAATATACATTCATATTTATCATTTAAATTAAATTAATAAACTTCATTCATTCTACTTCGACTTGTTACCAAATATACCAAACATATCAAGATAATTCTATTTTCATTTCATTAAACCAAGTATCCAAACCATCATTTTATATCATTTACACCCAAACTATAACTATCTTGACTCATACTTTTAACTTAGGTACATGCCACATTTATCAAAAAGAGAGATATATCACCGAGTTTCTCTGAGGTCTGTTAATCTGGATGTTGAACTGGGACTTTTGACTTCTACTGACTTGCGCACGAAAATAACCGTACGCTGAGTATGGGTATACTTAATGGTATTACCATAATTCAAACTAAATAACATTAATGTTCTATAAGCATTAAATATGTAACAATGTAAATCATAATGCACTTTTCCAATGCCCATGAATTTTGGGTCATTACACAAATAGTCAATTTACAAACTTATGTGAAATTACTCGAACATCAACGAAGTTACAGCTGGCATCAATGAACTTGCCTCATTCAATATGCTTAGCGAACTCAATTTGTATGCCATCTCCATGTGTCCCATACATGTATCCTTAACAGGTGATGTAGCAACGCACACCCAACTCGACTGTCAGGTCTGAATATGAAACACCAAATGCATTGTCGAAGCTACTGGAATTAGCTTCTCTTAAATAATCAAGACAAGCATCAATCAAATATCACAATAAACAAAACATTCATTTGGTCTATAAACATTTAAAAGTCATTTAAAACACTTTAAAATCATTTTAAACTAGGTTCTAGGTGTTTGGGGATGATCGGGACCAAATTCAAGTCTCTGGGAGTCAAAACAAGGGAGAGACCCTATTTTAATATACTTGTACTTGTAGAAGTTTGACTTCTATTGGTATAAGGCCCTACTATTGTTCATTGTCTATTGACTTAATTGTACCGACACATCTGTCCACTTGTATCGGTAGTAGTTTGTAAAGACCTAAAGTTGACACCAAAACTCACCTAGTTTAGTCTAAAATATTACCAAATCATCTCAATACATTAGGGGACATTATAAACAAGTTCCAAACACCATTCTAAGCATATCTAAAACATTTTTAAATAGTTGCTCACAACATATACACATCATCACAACTCCATACATGAAAAACAACTTACTTTCTATAAACAACATATACACATCATCACAATTCATGGGCTAACCACAACTTCCAATTGTTTGTTTTGTTAGAGGATGAAAATAACACTTTTAGCTCATGTAGGATTTGGTTTGTTATTGGGCAGTTTCTAAACACGTGTGCGACTGACTCATCAACCCTCCGACAGATAGGACAATAGCTCAGTGCAACAATTCTCCTTGCCTAAAGATTATCAAGAGCAGGCAAACAATTATTAGGAATCTTCTAACATGTAATTTTGATTTTGCTAGCAACATCTAAGCTCTACTTTTTTTTTTGTAAAGAGCTTTTAGCATTGTATTTTGATTTGTTGCATTTTTTGTTGTTGTATCATTGTTTTGTGTCATGGGCCACTTGTATCCATTCTTGGCCAAATTAACTCCAGTATTATCCCTCGCCACACCAGCTTATTCGTTCGAGCAAACCGAGAGAGTGGAATTGACACAATTCTATTCACCTACTCACTATCAAACAACTTATTCAACACATCCAATTTCCAAATAGCCGAATTTGAATCAATCAAGTCTGCCACTAATGTATAATTAATATTGATGTCTTGACCCCTCACCCTTCCTTATCTAGTTACTGGTATCCATGAATCATTCTAGATATTTATCACCTCCCCACTGCCCACCCTCAACCCACAGTCATCATCTAAAAGCCTTCGAGCATTCCAAATACTCCGCTAGGTATATGAAGGGTAAGACCCCAATCTTGAACTCACAAAATCACCTGTCTAATAATATTTAGTTGTCATAACATGAGCAAACAAGCTCTCTGGCTTCGTCAACAATCTCTATGCTTGTTTCGCTAATAATGTTATATTAAATTTGCCTAAATCCCGAAAGCCTAAGCCACTATCACATTTCGACATACATAATAGTTTTTGTTGGCACCAATGTAGCCCCATCTTTGTTCTACTATTGCATCACTAGAATTTTCTCATAATACCTTCTAATTCTTGACATAAAGTAATCGACAATAGAAAACACTGCATAGTATATATCGGGATTGGTTGCAAATTTGATTTAATAAATACCTCATTTCCCATTATCGAAATAAGCCGCATATTCCAACTCTCTATATGCTTGAGAAACCTTTCTTTGAAAGTAGCAAATGCTTCCTTCTTGCTTCTCCCAATAAGTGTCGACAGACCCAAGTACTTTTCTGGATTACTGAAAACTCGAACACCCAGCACATCCCTAATCCGCTCATGCAACATGCTATCAATATTCTTACTAAAAAAAATAAGTGACTTATCAAATTAGTTACTTAGCCAGCAACCCCTTCATACTCTAACAAAATTACTTTCATTGCACTTGAGCCCTCCTCACTTGCTTTACCAAAAAGAATACTATCATCAGCAAAAAGCAAATGAGTCACTGTCAAACCTTGCCTTTCCACTCTTTCTCCCTGAATTAAACCCTCCTCTTTCGTCAAATTAAGCGAGCTCGATAACCCCTCTGCACATATGAGAAATAAGTATAGGCTTAAGGGATCTCCTTGTCTTAATCCCTGAGTAGGCAGAAACAAATCCTCCTAATTCGATTAAAAATAACTGAATATGACACCATTTTCACACACTTTATTACAAGCTCAATCCACCCCCTAATAAAGCCTATATGTTCCATCATTCTTTCCAAAAAAACCCTACGCTACCCTATCATAGGATGATGTCCACAAAACCAACTAAAAATACGACAAAAGCAAGTGCACCTATCGATAAATAGTATAGTTACAGTGAGCAAAGATATAATTTCCACGATGAGTAAAAGTACTAGTAATTACCATATTTCTATTATTTAACCTAAAAAATTAAAGTAATTGAATTAAACTAAAATTAACTAAATTAATTAACTAAGAACTCGGCAAAGAACATCTCAGGAAAATAATCAAATAATAACCAAGAAGTGAAACAATTCCCAGGAAAGAATCCACCTAGACTACATCTGTCATTATCAATCTGAATTAAACAACTTATTCACTTAATATCTTGATCTATAGAAATCTCTAAATTATGATAATATCTCTCTTCAAGACTAAAAGCAACTGACTCTAGGCTGATTAATTGGAATTTCTTTCTAATTAAAAACCCTATTATCGCATTAACTCGATTTATGAATTCCCTATTAGATTTGACTTTAATCCGGTAGATTTATGTCATTCTATTTCTATGATTGCATGTAACTCCACTCAATTATGCTAGATCTATTCTTAAACAGGTTTATTCCTCCTCTGAATTAGGCACATCAAACATGAATTAATAATCCAGAAATATTAAATCAAGAATTAAGCACACATAACTTAGAACAAGATTCAAGTATTTATTGTGTAAAATAGAAATCAAAAGTCAGAATTCATCATTGGGTTCATCTCTCCTAGTTAGTTCATAATTGCGAATAAAAACATTTCAAAGTTAGTATAACCACAAGAAATAAAGAAACTAACCACAAGAAATAAAGAAACTCATAATAAACTTTAAAGAAATTAAAAGGAGATCTTCAATCTTGATGGGAATCCGCTTTAGAGTCAACTTCAATGGTGTTTCCCAAGTTGTTTTCTTCAATACTCTTTGACGGCTCTCTTTCATCTTCTTATATTTGGCATTTATAGGTCTTAAAGTGCCCAAAAATCTAAAAATTATGTTTTTTCGCGTATTTGGAGTGTGAATCACGAAATCCACACAGTCTGGCACATGGCCGTGTGGCAGCCAGTATGGCTCACTGTAACACCCCTAACCCATATCCATCGCCAAAATAGGGTTATAGAGCATTATCAAACTTTACAAAATAAATACAATTAATTAATGTCATTTACTATTCATATCTGAAACCAATCATATCCAATCATATTGTCCCTTAAATAAACCATCGAGGTCCAATTTATGCATTTGAAACAAGTCGGGACTAAATCAAGAATACAGAGAATTTTTTACGAAATTTTAAAATTTTTCTTAAGTGCAGGGGACACATGCCGGTGTGGCCAGGCCGTGTGGGCATTCAATGTGAGGCACACGTCCGTGTCCAAGCCCGTGTCCATACCCGTGTAACTCTTTGACTTGGGTCACACGGCTAACCACACGCCCGTGTGTTAGGCCGTATGAACAATTTAATTTTTAATAATTAAGAGCAAGGGTCACACGGCCAAGTCACACACCCATGTGTTAGGTCGTGTGACACACACGGCTGAGTCACACACCCATGTCTCTGCCCATGTGAGCAATTTGAAGCATTTTGTTTCTCAAATTTTAAGATGCAAGGGACACACAGCCAAACTAAATACTCGTGCCCATAGTCGTGTGTCACACACAGTTGAGACACACGCTTATGTCTCTGCCCGTGTGGACAAAATAAGGCCATTTCCAAGGCTTATTTCTCACCCAACCTGGCATCAACCTATCCAACCAAATTTTTTTATACAATTACAAGTCACAATAAGACCTTCAATTCAAGCCAATTTCAAGTTCAATACATGTCATAACATCCCATCGATCCAAATATTTAATCTTACCTAAATGACTATATAAACATATAAGTATATTTTACCCATTCATGCAACCATTAATATATTTATGTAACTTCCATCATTCAACCATTTCAATACACACATCAAGCATGATAAGGCCTTATATAATTACATCAAAATATGCTTAACACTAGCCATTCCAATAGCTAGCTACAACTAAAACATTATCATGCCAACATTGGCTAATTAGCCTATACATGCCATTATGACCAAAATTAGTTTTCTAGTTGTACCAAATTGAGCCAAGGGATAGTGTGATGATGCTCCGACCCTTCTAACCTTTACGAGCTTTCGAGTACTATAAAACAAAGGAAAATACAACAGAGTAAGCATTTAATGCTTAGTAAGTTTGTATAACTGGAAATTTAACTTACCATTCATTTCCATTAAAGTAAACATACAAAATGCATACAAGAAATTTGGCTAATAGCCTGAACACCCAACTTCATCAAAACATGTTAGTCATTGTAATTCACACAATTGTCAAGAAACATGAATGAGCTTATCATGTAATAACTTTCATATATAGATACTTTTTTTTATCATATTTCCATATAACATGTACATTTCCATGACAAATCATTTCAAGTTCATTTTAGTCATGTCAGAACTTTGCCTGTTGAATTTATTTTAAATATCGATTGACATACATATAGTACATTTAGAATGTACAAAATTGTAATCCGTCAATTCATATTCAGGGGTACTCATTAGAGCACATAATCAGGAAGCACTCTCTTGAGCCATATAACAGGAAGCTCATGTGAGCCATGTAACAGGAAGCTTATCCGGGCTATAATAGGAAACTCATAAGAGTTTAGAACAGAAAGCTCATCTGAGCTTAATAAGTAACTCCGAAGAGCTATTATCAGGAAGCTCCAGATAGCCATATATCAAGAAGTTCAAGCGAGCCTATATCGGGACGCTCATAAAGAGCTGTTGTATGTCCACAATACATGCAGGATCAATACCGATCATATGACAGGACGCTCACAAAGAGTTGCGGTATGTCCGCAACACATGCAAGATCAATTCCGATCGGGATGCTCACAGGGACCATGTAACGGGAAGCTCGAAAAGGCTTATAACAGGATGCTCTTTCAAGCTATGGTGTGTCCGTAACATATGTAGGACCACAACCAATACGGGAAAATTTTGTATCCATCGAATTCCATTTATTCAAATGGGACTTATTACTTATCAAGCATTATTGAACATATGATCAATTTTGTACATAAGATAAGACATTTATACAATTTACATATATAAAACATTCAATTCAAACATATTAATATACAAGATTTAGTTAAATGAACTTACCTCGTCACTTGCTCGTATACGGAAATCTACTAATCCGATACTTCTTCTTTTCCTTGATCTAACTTTTTATTTTATCTTTTCGGATCTATTTAAATGAATTTAACATCAATTTAACACATTTCATATTCAATTCAATCCAACTTACATCTCAGGCAAAAGTACCATTTTGCCCCTATACTTTAATTAATTTCAATTTTGTCCCTAAACTCGGAAAAGGAAATTTATGCAATTTAATCCTTATTCCAAGCCTAGCCAAATTTTCCATATAACATTTAAAGCCCATGTAATTCATAAAATTTAGAATTTTTTCGTGAATTTTACATATTTACAATTTAATCCCTAAATCACAATTTCATCAAAATTTTCTTTACAAAAGTTATTTGTCTATCAACAACCTTTCATTTTCTACCATAAATTTCAAAATTTCAGCACACTCATCCATGGTAAAATTTTAAAACTTTGATAACTTTGCGAATTAATCCCCAAAATAGATAGATTAAGTTATTACGATATTGGAAATGTAAAAATTACTAAAAACATGACAAGATTGCTTACCTAATTAAGCTTGTTTGATGTTTTTTTCTATTAGCTAGGGTTTTCATAAAAGTAAATTGGGGAAGATAATGAAATAAGATGATATTAGATTTTTATCATCTTTATTTATTTCAATTTCCAATTTAGTCATTTTCTTTTCTTTAATTTCTAGGGATGAGTCATTTAATGGTCTAATTGCCATATAAGGACCTCAAGTTTTGAATTCCATAGCTATTTACTACATATAGCTACTAGAACTCAACTTTTACATTTTATGCAATTTGGTCCTTTCTATAATTAAACATGTAATCGGTAAAATTTTTACAACAAAAATTTCATATGTCTTTCTTATCATAATGCAAACCATACAATAATATAAAAATAAATTTTCTTTCTGACTCGGATTTGTGGTCTCGAAACCACTATTCCAATTTCACTGAAAACAGGCTATTACACTCACACTGCCGTGTGTCCAACCCATGTGGGAAGGCCCAGCCCGTGTGGATCTTGAAATCTGCTCCAATTATCTAAATTTCACTCCGTTGTCGCTCGTTTTACTCCCAAATACTCTCCTAAGTATAGAAACATGAATTTAAATTATGGAGCATAAAATTCATCATTTTGCATTAATTAATCATCCAAAATGCCTTAAGAATAGGATTAAAACATGTTACTTTTGACACTTATCATTGCCTTACTCATATCTAGCTTTAACGCAAATGATCCTCTCGAACCCCTCTACTACTTCTTAAAAGCATGCAACAACTCATATGCTATAATTATATTGATCGATATTTTCCTTCTAGTGACAAACGTCCCTTAAGCTTCATCAATACAGACATATAGAACCTTTCTCAATCTATTGGCTATTGTCTTGGCTACAATCTTGTAAAGAACATGGATATTAATATAAATTGATAATTAAGGTAATTAGGTCAAGAGGTTATTGGTAACATGGATATTAATATTTAGTATTAAAAAGGAAATAAAATATAAAAGAGTATAATGATTATTGATTATACTTTAATTACTATCATTTTAACTTTAAATACAAAATTAACCCAAATATATTAAATCTGGAAACCAATTTTAAATTGAAAATTAAAAAGATTAATGTGTTGTCGAAAAATATATTTGTTTCCCAAACTAATCCCAGATGAAAAACTAAAGATATTGATGTGTTAATATATTTCAATTACAAAGTATTCAATCCCATTTTTTCGGGATTTTTTTTTATAATGGTACGGATGTTTATTTATAGTAAGTGGTGGAGTTAGAAAATTTTTTGACTAATTTACCTATAAAGGCCCATTTCCAAGCATATTTACGAAAATGGGCCAATTTCTGCATTATTTACTGGAAAAGGGTCGATTTTGGCAAAACGTGTCCACATAGGAGCATTTTAGGGTAAAATTTCCAGCAAATCGCGCCCTTGGGGGAGTGTTTTCACCATGTCAGCACGAAACGCATTGATGTGGATGCGTTTTGCTGACGTGGCAAAAACGCTTCTCCAGGGGCGCATTTTGTTTCGTGGTTTTGTCCCAACGACTTTTTTTTTATCGTTGGTGGGTCCAACGATAAAAAAAAAGTATAAACCCCCTCCTATTATTTCACACAAAATTTCTTTAAAATTTAGCAAAAAACTCTCAAATTTCTCCTAAATTTCTCAAAGCTCTCTTTAATTAATTATTTCCTTTAATTTTCTTTCTAAATTAGTATTTTTTTATAATTTCAAAAATATTTGATCGTGTTAGCAATGGCCAGGGAATTAATTCGTCTCAATCATAAACATATCTCCGTCAAACAAATGAAAATGGTAAGGGTTAATTTTAATTTTTGAATATTATTTAATATATTTTTTCATTTATGTAATTTTAATTAATTTGTATTTTATAAATTTTTATAACAGTCTATAGATCGGGCGTTACAATGTTATATTCGCAATACGTCTGGTCCTCCATCACCATTGATAGAAAATTACTTAAAGGAAGCAGGTTTTTGGTACGTGACCATTATAGGCCGGGGGTGCAAGTTGGACCCGAAACTCACCATCACGGTAATAGAGAGGTGGAGACCCAAGACGTACACACTTCATCTTCCATGTGGAGAGTGTACTATCACTTTGGAGGATGTGCAGTTACAATTAAGATTGTTGGTGGATGGGTCCGCACTCACCGGGTTCGTTCAATCTGCTGATTGAGGAGCCATATGCTATGATATTTTGGGTGCAATTTTGGATAATATTTACAGAGGTTGAATCGAGATGGGCTGGTTGCGAGACACATTCTTAGAGCCGGGGAATGATTCAACTGAAATAGAACGAAGATGATATGCTCGGGTATACATCCTTGATATAATTAGAGGTTATTTGATGCCGAACTTGTCACAAAACCTCGTACATCTGAGGTGGCTGTTGAAACTCATTGATTTTAGAGCAGTTGGCATATTTAGTTGGGGGTATACCGTGCTAGCAACATTGTACCGAGAAATGTGCGAGGCGGCGCCACCAAAAAAAGCCAAAATCAGAGGTTGCTTATCACTACTACAATCATAGGTTCGGTTTCGCTTTCAATTTTTACGTCCTCGAGTAAACCACCTCTATATATTCCCACTCATAGGTAAAATTTTTATTTGATTTTATAATTATTACTAGATTTAAAATAAAATTGTATGCTAAAAATTTATTTAATTAAGTGGAACCATCCGGAGAGTTATGTTGGAATACCTACCGCTCTTGAAGACATACGGCTTCTATTAGACCAACGGTCAGAAGCGATACAGATGGCCACTTACATTCATCTAGGACCGGTAAGAATACATGTCCCCACACATTGCACATGCATTCTATTTTGTACACTTCATTGACATATCTCACGGGATCCAAACGGAGATTTTGATAAGCTGCAATTGTATGAGCGTATGGATAACGAAGTGCGTCAAACGTCCTACAATTTCAAGTCCTATTTCTCAGGTGTACAGATATTGCCCACCAGTAATACATTGGTTCGGTCTGTCAAACTTTGTCACACGAAACCATAGGTTGTCGCGATCGTGGCACACTATGTGCATGGTGTTGACCCGCGCCTTTGCCTTGTTAATTTCTTGCAATACCTTCAGGAACCGTACATGGCCTCCCTGCATTTGGCCTTTATAACTTGCTACTCGCTTTGAAAATAGTGCCGTCAAATGAAAATATGTCTCTTGTACAACCGAGGTTATCAACAAATGACACGTTCCTTTTAGAATAGAATTTATGCATTCAGCCAGGTTTGTGGTCATATGACCATATCGTAGGCCGCCGTCGTATGCTTGTGTCTACTGTTCGAAAGGTATGTTACAGAGGTAGTCTGCGCCTTGATTATTAACTGAACACAAAATCCCAAACATCTCATTAAAATGGTTCTTATTGATCTCGTACCCTGCCAATATAAGTTGATAGCGAAAATTACATACCACTATTCCATTCAGAATAAATTGAATATTACAAATGAAATTATATTAATAGAGATTAAATACCCATGTTGGTCACTTGTTGTCGTTTAGTGGTAGACTGATATTGCCCGTAGTAATTGGACGCAACGTGCCTTGGACAATACCGATGGTGTGTGCGATCCCATAGGCTTCCTTGTCACTCAATTGCGGCTAGTATTCTAGTGCCCCGATCTGATATAACGCAGACATCAAGTTGGGGGCATACATGCCTCCTTAACCTAGAAAGAAAGAAGTCCTAGTCATCACTTGACTTCCTTGGTGTTATTGCAAATGCAATTGGAAGGATTCTCCCACCGCCATCCTGTGCCACAACTAGCAATAGCCGATGGGTATATCTACTATACATAAAGGTACCGTCAATTTGTACCAATGACTTGTAGTACACAAATGCATCCTGGTATTGCTTAAAGCTCCAGAATAGACGCTTGAACACTTGGCATCCATGGAGCAATCGGTCTTTGTAGTACGCAGGTCTGTTATGCAACCTGGGACGTACCTCTCCAACACCTAACACCACTGCCACACCTCATTATATGAAGTGTCTCACCCACTATGCATATTTTCCAACGCCTTCTGCTTAGTTATCCAAGCCTTGCGTTAAGAGGGTGTGTACCTTAATTGGCTACAAATATTGGCAATTAAGACTGACACAGAAGTCCTGGGATCCGCCTTCAACATCAGTAGTATTCAGCTAGCTATCATACTTGAATCCATCTTGGGATGATCTTGTGAAACACCTATCAACGAAGTTCGTTAAATAATGCAACATTAAGTAATAACTTTATTATTCAAAAACCCTAAACACCCAGTGATACTGTACCGGTAACACATGTATGTAGACCTTTTTACTTTTTTATCTCCCACAAGCTTGTCTTTTTCCTAAAAGAAGGTATAATTTTTTATGAACATGTACTCTCTTACACTGCAAACTTGGCCTCAAACTTCTTAGATTTGGATTTAACTACATTGTAGTTAACCCCGTGATTGATGCTATGTTGTTTCAATGAACCAAAAAAAAGTATCCTTACTGGAAAACTCCTTACCAACTTCTCATTCACCCGAATACAATGACGAACATGTACGGTCACCCCTTCTGTATGGCAGTATAACAATCCGATTTAGACCCTAATCAGAATAGTGGTTTTAGGATCATAAATCTGAGTTAGAAAAATATTTTAATATTATTTTCTGTGTTTATAATATTTTAATTGATATCTATGAAAGTTTCGTGTGAAAATTTTATCATTTGTGTACCGATTTGATAAAAAGGACTTCATCGCGTAAAATGTAAAAGTGGCTAGCTATTTGTTAAAAGTGCTCAATTGCTATGGTTTATTAAAGGTGAGGTCTTTATGTTATAAATGGACCATTGGTTTAATGAATGGACAAGTACGGACAATAGTTAGTGGAATTTTTAATGAAATAGCTAAGGTTAATTTTGTAATTTATGTATTAAGTTATGATTAAATAAAACAAAAGTAAAAGATGAATGTGTTCATCTTATTGTTGCCAAAAATACAAAAGAAAAAGAAAGGTTGAAGCTCAACTAGGGTTCGATCATATTTAAGCTCAATTAGGTAAGTATTGGAGCTTCGTTTTTTATGATTTCTACGTTTTTGTGATCGTTGTTAAGTGTTCTAGCTAGCCCATGCTTAAATTCATGAAATTGTTCATAATGTAATGAGATGCCATTGATGAATTCATGAGCTTTGTGTTGCTAAATGATGAAATATGAAAGTTTAGTGCTTGATATATATGTTTTGTAAAGTGATTTTGAGAAAATTTGCATAGTAGGGATTAAATTGAGAAAAGTGTAAATTAAGGGACTAAAATGTGAAATAGATGGAATATATGGGCTTATATAAACTTTATGAACATTCGGCATAACATGTGTAAAAGGAGATTTTATGTATGATAAATCGTAATTTATACATATTTTTATCCCATACTTAGCACATTTTTGGATGAATTATCATTAGATTTGTGGAATTTGATGCTCCTAATCCTTTAATTTCATATCTTATACTTAGTTGAGCATAGGAAAGTAAAAAGAGCAAGAAACGGGCCAAAAACGTAGAAAATGGGCCAACATGAAAAATCAACACGGCCTGGACTTCCTCACACGGATGACCACACGCCCGTGTCTTTCTAGCAGACTTCAACACGGTCTAAGAGCACTTCACACGGGCGTGTCTATTTAACAGTCTTAAACACGGTTTGAAGTAATTTGCACACGGACATGGCACACAGCCGTGTCCCTAACGAGCCCATTAGTTCTACTCGGAAAAGGCTACTTTTGGACTATTTTGGGCATTCTAAAGCCTATTTAAAACACCCTAGAGGAGGATTAAAGGGACACACAGAGTAGGAAGCAATGAATTACTCGAAGAAAGCTGATTGATCCATATCAGAAGCCGGATTCTCCTTTAAGACTGAAGATCTCCCTTCAATTTCCTTCAGGGGTTTTTGAGTTTTCTTTATGTTTTGTCATTATTATTCTTCTGAGATGTTTTCTTTTACAATTATGAACTAAATCCCCTAAATACCTAAGGGGGATGAAACTTAAGACGGATCTTGTTAACATTTTCTGAATTATATGATAAATACTTGATTTGTTCTTAATTATGCGTTCTTAATTCTTGTTTTAATATTCCAGGATATTGATTCAAGTATTGATGTTCTTATTCAGAGGAGCAAAAGTCCCTGTCTAAGAGTAGATAATTCATAATTAAGCGGAGTTGCATGCAATCCTAGAGATAGGACGTCATAAATCTGTCGGATTAGAGTTAAATCTAATAAGGGAATCCATAGATCGAGTTAAATCAACACTAGAGGTTTTAATTAGAAAGAGATTTCAATTAATCAACTTAGGGTTAGACGTTATTAGTCTTGAGAGGGATAATAATATAAATTAGGAATTTCTACAGATCAAGTCAAGTGAATAAATTGTCTAGTTAAGAGTTGAATAACAAGTGAAGTCTAGGTGGATTCTTCCTTGGGTATTGTCTAAATCAATCAGTTTTCCCAAAAGTATTTTCCCAATTTACTTTCTGTGCATTCTTAGTTTAGTTAATTAGTTTAGATAAAACAACTCCCCTTATTCTTAGGCTAGATAATAAAAAGAAGGTTAATACTAGTACTTTTAGTTCCTGTGGGATCGACATCCAGTCTTGCTATAAACTGTACTACTGTTCGATAGGTACGCTTGCCTTCATCATGATAATAGTTAGTTTTCAAGTACAATCAATCATAAATTTAAAGCTTATCGCGAGTTGCAATCAGTGTATTTTGTGATTTTGTGAATTAGGGACTAAATTCTCAAAATGTGAAAATAAGAGGGCTAATTTGTAAAATGACCTAAATATGTGTATATGGATTGAATTAAATGATTTGTTGAATAAAAGGGTTAATTTTGAATATATATAAATCAAGAAAAGAGGAATTAGGATCTAGATCGAGGAAAATCGAAGGTTATTGAGTAAATGATCCAATTACCAATCCCGAGTACGAGGTAAGTTCGTATGTGATAAATGATGTTACATTTATGTTTTAATGCTTTAATAATGCATAAATTTTATATATTTGACTATGGTTTGAGCAAGATGATAAATCGACTATGTTCGACACTAAGTGTGCGATTTGAAATAGCTTCGGCTATAAATAGCACTAAGTGTAGCACCCCTAACTCGTATCCGTCGCCAAAATAGGGTTAAAGGTGTTACCAGACAAATCAAAACATACACAAATACTTAAGCAAAACATATAATAACCATTCACAATTTTCCCTTATATAGGTCTACGATACCTTAAACATGCTTTAGAAAGGGTTCGGGACTAAACCGAGCTCATACAATATTTTTCGAAACTTAAACACTTTTCAAAGTTATAAAGGTCAAGCACCCGTGTGATTAGGCTGTGTGCCTCACACGGCATTAGACACACTCGTGTGTCTAGGCCGTGGTAAAATAGGGCATACATACTGACTTGTCCATACGGCCACATGTCGTGCCTGTGTGCCAGGCTGTGTGAAAATTAGAGAGGCTACTGACTTAGGTCACACGGCCGAACACACGCCCGTGTGTGTAGGCCATGTCAAAACTGTATGTGTAATGACCCAAAATTCACGGGCATCAGAAAAGTTCATTAATAGGTCTCCGTCTTAGTAAATTAAGTTCGAAAAACAATTGTTAGAAATATTTATGAGTTTAGCGATGTGTTAAATTAAGTTTAAATTAGGTGAATTTAGCTTAATTTAGGGTAATTAGTAAAAAAGGACTAAATTGAATAAGGGTTAAAAGTCTAATTATAGATTAATAGGAAATAATAAGGACCAAATAGGCAATTAAGCCCATATGAGAAGATGAGGCGGCAAAGTAGAGTAAAAATCTAGGATTTTTTTTTATGATAATATACAAATATTTTGACAAGTGGGTGGTAAAAAAAAAATAAAATAATAATAAATAAATTGTTATAATATATTATTAGTAACTAAAATAATAAAAGAAATAGAATAAAGAAAAGAAACAAAAGAATAGAGAAAAGAGATCAGAAAGCATTCGAACAGGGGAAGGAAAGAAGAGAAAAAGAGAGAAAAAAAGGGGAAATAGGGTTTTTGAAGCTTGAAGTTTAATTGGTAAGCTCAATCAAGTCCTTTTCTCTTAATTTTGATGTTTTAGAAACTTTAGAACAAAGTTTTGATGAAGTTAAATTGATATATTGTAAGATAGTTGATTATAAGACATTGTTCTTGTTGAAAAAAAAGATGAATTAAGGGCTAAATTGATAGAAATTCAAGTTAGAAATGAAACAAGGATTGAATTGTAAAGTGATTCATAAGTTTTATGCTTTAAGGACTAAATTGAAAGAATTTCGAAATTATGGTTTTATGATGAAAAATAGATAATTATGTCTAAGTTTGGTTAAAAATTGAGTAGAAATAAAGTATGAATTAAGATAGAAAAGTAAGTGAATTTAGTTAGGATCAAATTGAAATTAAAAGTAGAAAATCAATATTTTGCACTAAGACTATTTTGGACAGCAGCAGTAGTCTAAGTTTGAAAAATCACCAAAATTTGTATAAATTGAATTAGAGAATGAATAAAATATGGAATTAAAGCTTATTGAGTCTAGTTTCTTATAAAAGAAACAGTATAAGCAATTGAATTGTAAATTATGAGATATAATGAATTTTGTGAGACAAGGTCAGAATGAATTCGGGTTCCCCTGTTCTGACTTTAGAAAATCACCAAAAATTGTATAAAAATAGTTATGGGTTGGAATTCACATGGTTAAAATCCTTAATGAACCTATTTTTAAGATAAGTAAACGGGAACATTGTTCGAATTTTGTACAAGGAGATAAATAATTTTAAGTGAAGAATGGTCAGAACTGTTGACAGCAGAACAGGGGAAAATTTAAAGAATAAACTGTACTTATTGGCTGAACCAAAAATTCTAAAAATTTTATGGTAAGAATATATATGAGTCTAGTTTCAGGAAAAATTAACGGATCTTAAATTGGAGTTTCTTAGCTTAATATATAAATGATTTAGTAACAGTGACTCAAGTAGACAGTTTTAAATGAACATATAAGTAAATAGTAGAATTATATGTACAAAATGGTTAAAATTGCATGTTTAGGCTCATGGATTAAATTAAATTGTGTTGTATTGATGGTTATAAATTATTATTATTTTCGTAGTTAACAAAGAACTGAAGACATCGGCGCACAAAGGAAAGGAGAAAACGACCGAGGATTAAAACGAGAAACTCACGGTTTGTATTACTATAATTCAAATTTCTTTTTATTAAATGTTTTATATAACTAGTATTGATATTGAGTTGAATAAGAATTGAATTGAATGGTGAATCTGTATGCATAATTGAATTGTAAATTGATTTGAATGTGAAAATTTTGATTGAAAAATAATCTTAGATTGGAAATGAAAGTGAATTGAGAATTGAAATACCCTATTAACTAGTCGGGCTAAGTCGGATATAATTGGCATGCCATAGGATCCGGAAGTGTACGGATTTGCCAAGCATTATCGATCGGGCACTTTATGTGTGTCGATTTCGGTGCACCTCGTGTGTCGTATCAGGCACCTCGTGTGTTGTTTTAGGCACTTTATGTGTCGTATACTGATCAGGTACTATGTACCGTTTTAGGCACAATGTGCCGTACTGGTGTGTTTGGGTTGGAATCCGTGTATCCGTCAAAGTCCGGGTTTGTTAATAGGGTGAACATCTAAAGTGAGAATAAAAAAAATGAATTGATTGATTATGTTATTGAAATATTGAAGAAATGAGAAAGTTGGGTTATGGATTGAAATTGAGATTGTAAATGGAAGGCATGAACTTAATGTTCATGTAGTGATTGAAATTGTTACATGTGATGTGTGATGGAAATTGAAGAATAGTTAAAGAAATTTTATTGATATTATTAATTAATGAAAGTTTGAGAACGAATTGATATTTGAGAAATTAAATAGCTACATGTTTAGTAATTGTGATTCTTTATTGCTATTAGAATTTGAATTATGGTAATACCATCGAGTATGAAATACTCAGCGTGCGATTGTTTTTTCGTGCGCGCAGTTAATAGAAGTCTAGTGTCCTGCATAAAGATCTCGAACGATCCCGACTCAAAGCAAATTTCTGGTGACGTTTTCTCTCTTAATTGAAAGTGGCATGTACTAGGTGTTGTATAGTTTATATAAATATGCTTATAATGTTGGTTGTAAGAATGTTATATCATATTTTGTTACTAGTTTAATACAATAGTAAAGATTATATTATATAATTTGGTATTTAGTTAGAATGAAAAATGAATGAAGTGATTAGTTAATTCTTGATTAATATCATGAATGTTTAGTTATTAAATGATTATGTTAATGAATTGGTTATGATATTTGTATATTTAGGTTTAATTGTTTTTGACTATGTCATTGGTTTGAATTAGTTGGTTGTTTTAGTTTGAATTTGCAGGAGGTTTAGGTAAAAATAAGCAGAAATGCTGCCGAAATTTTTATTAAAAAAAAAAAATTTGGAATACTCGAACAAGTCCCGTTCTACTTTTAATACATGTTTGAACTTCGAGAGTTCAAGATAGGGACTTAATTATTATATTATACTATGAAAGTTATATTAATTGTAAATTATTCGTAAGTTGTCTGATATGTCGGGTAATGCCTCATAACCTCGTTCCGATAACGGTTTGGGGTTAAGGGGTGTTACAGTATGGTATACTGACTTTAAATCGTAAGGTACCCCAAGGGACACACGGTCGTGTAACATAACCATGTGTCACACACGGTTCAGACACACGCCCGTGTGGACAAAATAGGCTATTTGCAAAGCCAATTTGCCACCCAATTTGGATCACCCATACAAGTACAAAACCAAGCACATTTCATACCAATTTTTTAGCGAATTTATACACCAAAACATACACCATTCATGCCATATCATAAACAACCAAATTCATTCTTATAACCATACCAAAATCATGCCAAATCATAATTTAAATTCATACCAAAACTTATGTTTTATAACCTCAATTTACTTCATTCAATTTCATGCCATAAACTTACCAATTCCTCAAATAAGCACATACCAAAACTTACCAAAATTGACCATTTCATTTAGTCATTCAAGAGTGCATTAAAATATACCATTTTTGAACACAAAGCATATACCAAAATTCATTCATAATAATAACCATATCCAAGCCATATCACAAGTCTAGATATACACATTACAAAACATATTCACACACTTCTAGCCTATACATGCCATACTTCAATATATATATTTTCAAAAGATACCAAAATAGAGTTTTATAGTGTGGTGATGATCCTCGACGATCCCCGAGCTCCCAGTATCTTTGATATCTATAAAACAATGCAAACACACACAAAGTAAGCTTTCAAAAGCTTAGTAAGTCATATACAAATAAACTTAACAAATAACATCAATCTAGATCAATTCATTTATATAATTCAATGCAAAATACATTCACATAACCATATATATCTTATAGTTCATTTGAACATGATTCACATATACATATCATAACTCATTCTCATAGCAACTCATACTTATATCATATGTTCACCAAGGTACATATACTTACTTTTCATTCTCAAACATGGTATACAATTCAAACGTACCGATAAACCATAATATATACATATTTTTATCCCATGCTTGACATATTTTTGGATGATTTATCACAAGTTTTAGTGAATTTGATGCTCCTAATCCTTTAAATTCATGTTTTATACTTAGGTGAGCATAGGAAGGTGAAAAGAGCAAGAAACAGGCCAAAAATAGACAAAACGGGCCTAATTTAGTGTTACACACGGCATGGCCCAGGCATTTCCACACGGGTAAACCACACGCCTGATAAACCGTAATTTATACATATTATTATCCTATGCTTAACACATTTATGAATGATTTCTCCTTAGATTTGGTGAATTCGGTGCTCCTAATTCTTTAATTTTATGTTTTATAATTAGGTAAGCACAAGAGAGCAAAAAGAACAAGAAACGAGCCAAAAACGGAGAAAATGGGCCAACATGAGAAATCAACACGGCCTAGACTTCCTCACAAGGGTAGACCACACGGCCGTGTCCATTTGGCAGAATCAACCACGGCCTGAAGTAATCGCACACGGGCGTGTCCCTATCGAACCCAAGTATAGTCCTATTCGGAAAAAGGCCATTCTTGAGGGCTTTTAGGTATTCTAAAGCCTATTTAAACCCCTTAGAGGAGGATTAAAAGGGGAACGGAAGGTAGGAAGGAATGAATTACTCGAAGGAAGCCGATTGATCCATCTCAGAAGCCGGATTCACCTCCAAGATTGAAAATCTCCCTTCAATTTCCTTCAGGGGTTTTTGGGTTTTCTTTATGTTTTGTTATTATTCTTCTGAGATGTTTTCTTTTATAGTTATGAGCTAAATCCCCTAAATACCTAAGGGGGATGAAACCTAAGACGGATCTTGTTAATATTTTCTAAACTGTATGATAAATACTTGATTTGTTCTTAATTATGACTTTAATTCTTGTTTGAATATTCCAGAATATTGATTCAAGTATTGATGTGCTTATTCGGAGGATGAATAGTCCCTGTCTAAGAGTAGATCATTCATAATTAAGCGGAGTTGCATGCAATCCTAGAAATAGGACGACATAAATCTGCCAGATTAGAGTCAAATCCAATAAAGGAATCTATATATCGAGTTAATGCAAAACTAGGGGTTTTAATTAGAAAGAGACTTCAATTAATCAATCTAGGGTTAGACGTTATTAGTCTTGAATAGGGATAATAACATAACTTAGGGATTTCTACGGATCAAGTCAAGTGAATAAATCTTCTGGTTCAGAGTCAGTTAACAAGAGAAGTCTAGGTGGATTCTTCCTTTGGTGTTGTCTAAAATCAATCAGTTTTCCCAAAAGGATTTCCCCAATTTATTTTCTATGCATTCTTAGGATAATTAATTAGTTAGATAAAATAACCTTCATTATTCTTAGGCTAGATAATAAAAAGAAAGTTAATACTAGTACTTTTAGTTCTTTTGGGTTTGACATCTGGTCTTGCTAAAACTATACTATTGTTCGATAGATGCGCTTGTGACACCCTTAACCCGTATCCGCTGCCAGAATAGGGTTTCAGAGCATTACTACCATTTGCAGATCACTAAAAAAAAATTCACTTAAATACTTACCAATTCAGTGCATCAATAAATATATTACCATTCAATCAATGGCTTGGCACTTGCCTAAGCATCATCAACAACACTTGTTAGTGTACTTACACATATTTCATATAAATTCTTGTTTTCTCAATATGACATATTTGAATTTAATTACTCGTCTTAACTTACATATTTTCCCTATGTTAACATATAAAAGATAATCTCATATGTACATGTCATGATACATATCACTTATTTTATTATTAACATTTCATGCACCATCATTTCCTTATATCTTAGGTATATTTATTTCGGTAATAGTTCGTATTAAACTTAACATAATTTAAATTACATGTACCTATACTTATTTCATTTATCTATCTTATTAAATATTTCATACAACTATTTTGTACATTTATTTCCATATGACCAATTCCTGTAAACATTTCACATTACCATTTTGTATAACCAATTCATTTAACCATTTGTTATATTACCTGAATATTAGTTGTTCAACAGATATCTTGGCGTTTCTCTTCCACGATCTTATTTATCTTCGACATGATGCCATAGTGTCTTTCAACTATGGTCTTACTCATTTTCTGTCATGTTGCCATGGTATCATTCAACCATGGTCTTATTCATTTCCCCGTCGCGTTGCCATGGTATCTTTCAACCATGGTCTTACACATTTCATATCAGGTTGCCATGGTATCTTTCAACCATGGTCTTACACATTTCATATCAAGAGAGCACACTCCGCGAACCTCATCCTTACAGTGGGATTACTAGTCAAAGCAAATCCTCAGTAATATAAACTCATAGAGTATTGTCGGGATTACCAGTCCCAGGCTAAATCCTGCAACGACAATTACTCTAATGAGCTTGGATCTCAATTACTAGTCCCAAAGCTAAATTGGACCCTAATTCGAATTACCCGTCCAAGCTAAATCTATTTTCCACATATTCTTCGGGAGGGCTATATCAGGATAGGATCACCCGTCCGGGCTAGATCCTTTTTTACCGTCAATTCCTTTTCAGAGATCCATCGAATTTTCCTTTCATTCAACCGAGATTTTCTTCCCATTTTATCAAATATATCAATGTTTCATGAATTTCCATACAATGAACACTCAAATCATATTCACATCAATTACATACAATCTCAAGCATTTAAGAATATAATTCAAGTTACACGAACTTACCTCATTTCTTGTTTGTGTTTATAATTTCATTAATCCGATATCTTTTCTTTTTCACGATCGAGTCTCATATTTGAGTCGTCCGGATCTCTTTTAAGTAAATTTGATCATCATTTTCATTCATTTCATATTCTAATGCATTTAATTAATGCTCTAAGCAAAATTACCATTTTGCTCTTAAACTTTTAATTAATGACAATTTCATCCTTGGGGTCAGGAAAATAAAATTCTTGCAATTTAATCCTTATTTCCAACTATTATTCTCATATATATTGATAACAGTCCATGAATTCTATAAAATATCAAAATTTTCCATAATTTTAACACTTTTCAATTTAATCCCTAAAACATGTTTTCCCCCGATCTTGAACTAAATTGATAACTTCGTTAAATTTTGTAATTTAAATAATAAAATAATATATTTCATGCAATTTAGTCTTTTTTGACATTTTTACAAAATTGCCCATAAAATTTTACTTTTATTCAATTTAGTCCCTGAGCCTAAAACATGCAAATTAGCCATGCTAGATGAATATTCATACATATTTTCCTCCTCCTCCTCTCCATTCCACATCCTTAAATTTATATAATATGTTTATAAGTAACATTATCAATAATTTCACTATTTACTTATATGTATATTCAAAGCTGTCCATTTGAGTCATAGTCACTAAATTATTTATTTCTTGAGTTACAGAATTCCAAATTAAGATATGTAAATTTTCATAATTTTTGGTTTAGCCAATTAGTACAGTTTATTCATTAAATTCACCCTGTTCTACTGTCTGACAGTTCTGACCCTTCTTCACTAAAAATTTATTATCTCCTTGTACAGAATTCAAATGATGTTCTAGTTTGTTTCTATTAAAACTATACTCATTCAGAATTCTATACATATAAATTTAAGCCCCTAATTATTTTTATTCATTTTTTTATGATTTTTCAAAGTCTGAACAGGGGAACCCGAATTCATTCTGACCTTGTCTCACAAAATTCATTATATCTCAAAATTTACAAATCCATTGCTTACACTGTTTCTTCTATGAGAAACTAGACTCAATAAGATTTAATTCCATATTTCATCTTCTAATTCGATTTATACAATTTATGGTGATTTTTCAAAGTTAAACTACTGCTGCTGTCCATAACTTTTTTAGTGCAAGATATTAATTACCATGTTATAACACCCTTATTTTCTTTTTCTACACCATTTCTCATCACTTTCTCTTATTTTCTCTTCACTAACATATCAAGAACATAGGACCTCATGTAAGAAAACTCTACTATAACATTATTTTCATGCTTTATAAACAATAACAAACTTAAAAACATATTAAAATCTTGATGTACTTACCTGATTCTCTTGATACCAATCTTTAACTTGATTTTCTCTCTCCTCCAGCTTCTATTTCTTGAATCCAACTTGATATTCTAACTCCCCATGCTCTCCTTAACATTTTTCTCTCGTGGTAGCTATGGAAATTCATTTGATTTTTGGGTGAAAATGGTGAATTTTTGGTAAAAGGACCAAATTGTAAAGAAAGTAAAACTTTCTTTCTTCCTCTCTTTCTCTCACGTTAGTGCATGGGAAAATATGGATGAGAATTTCTCATCTTTCTTTCTTTATATACTAATAAAATAATAATAAAATATCTTATTAAAATATTAATAAAATAATATTTATCTAATTAAATAATTATAAAATATCAAAATATCTCTAGCATCATTATTACTTTCTAGATTTCTCTCTCTTCCAATTGACCATTTTGCCCTTCATTATCTTTTAAAATTCCATCCTTGAGTCATCATTTAATTAGGTAAAATTACAATTTAGTCCCTCATAGTTCTTCATCTATTCAATTTGGTCCTAATTCATCCATTTTCCTTAGTTTCTAGATCATTCCACTCCTAAAATATTTACACTATTGGTCCTTCAAATTTTTCATATTTACACTTTAATCCTTTAAATTTTGAGTATTTACTCTTGGGCCACAAAACTTTTCTCACTTTTACAATTTAGTCCTTTCTTAAATTAATATATCATAATATACTTCTCAATATTGACATAACTCAAAATTTCTCTTTTTGTCACTTTATTTCCTTATTTTACTATATTAATGATAATATTTTATCAGTAAAAATTTCGGGTATTATTATAGCTTGCCTTTATGTAGAGGTGTGCATGGTAGGTGACGGCCGCCTACCAAAGCCTCCCCGAAAAATGGGAGGGTTTGGGTAAAAATATAGGCCCGAAAAATGGGCTTGGGCAAAAAAAAGAGACCCGTTTAGAAAAGCGGGGTAAGGCCTCGGGCAAGATTTTTGGCGGGCTGCACTGCCTACTGCCCGATTTTAATATTAAATTATTTTTAAATTTTTTTATTTTAAATTTTAAGTAACTTTAGTTTTTTTTACTTTAGGTTTTTTTATTGTTTTTAATGTTATTTTGATATTGTAAAATTTTTGTTATTAATATAATTTAGTTCTTAATTTAGTTCTAATTTATTTCAATTTTTAATTTTAATATAATTATTTTTATTATATTTTTAATTTATATATTATTTTAAGAATTATTTTAGTCCCATTTTTTTAATATTTTTTTTTATGTTTTAAATGCATTTGATTTATTATATTTTAAAGTTTTTTATTTAATAAAAAAGTAAAAAAATTTTAATATATTTGGCTGGCCGGGCGTGGCTCGCCTATCATTTTTTCTCGGGCCGGCTTGGACAAAATTCTAGGCCCATATTTGGGGCGGGGGCCCGCCTTGAAAACGGGCGAAAAATTTTTTATGGGCCCGGCCTGAACCCGGCCCGGCCCGACCCATGCACACCTCTACCTTTATCGTGATAATAGTTAGTTCAAGTACGATCAATTATAAATTTTAAAACTTATCGCGAGTGACAATTAAGTTTTTGGCGCCGTTGCCGGGGAACAAAGATATTAGGAACACTCGATTTTTATTACTTTAGCCATTTACTTTTATTGCAATTTAACTTTGTTTTTATTTTTATTTACTAAATTTTCTTTTATTTTCTTCTGGCAGGTTTTCACAGTTTATGACTAGAAGAAACCCGACAGGACCATTACTCTTTGACAGTGAGATTGAAAGCACAGTTTGCAGAAACCGAAGAGAAATTAGGAGAAGCTTACAATACACAGAGGAAGGACAAGAGGAAGATACTCCAACTACAACCGAGGAGATGACTGATAATCAGAATAATTCGCTACCTGTAACGCCCTATACACGCATTCCACACCGAAACAGTGTACGAGGTATTACCAGAACATAACACATACCATTAAATAAAATTGAAACAAAAATATGGCATCCAATTGGATCATGAAACATTATAACATATGCCTTTAACAATATTAGCCAACTTCAATGGCTTTGTACAAAATACTCGATCACATACTGTAGCCAATATTTTTAGCCTAGGCAATTATAACACGTAACAAAATAACTAAGCCTATTATACATGCCATAATTCAAAATGTTTAGTTCAAATACCCAAAAATATTGATAGTGTAGGCAGATCTTCAACGATCCTTGACTCCTGTGCAAACTGGACGACACTATAAGACAAAAGAGAGAAAAGAAAGTAAGCTTATAGCTTAGTAAGCAAGTATATAAATAATGAATAAAGAATTTAATATGATTACATAATAACTCAATTGTATCTACTTTTAATTTCACTATTTACTCCACTTTGGTCAAGCTATCTCTCCTACGTCATGTTCACTAAATAAATCATAACTCAAGTTACGAAACTCGAAATCCAAATCCGTAAATTTTCCTTGAAACTAGACTCATACTAATTTTTTCCAAGAATTTTTGGTCAAGACAATTAGTACATTTTATTAGTTAAAGTCTCCCCTGTTTTAGGGTTCAGCCATTCTAACCCCTGTACATTACGATTCATATATCTCTCTATTCAGAGTTTCAATGACTATGCCGTTTGTTTACTATAAAACTAAACTCAATAAGTATTTCATACATGTAAGATAAAACTCCTAATTGTTTCTTTACAATTTATGGTAAATTTTTAAAGTCTAAATAGGGGATCATGCAGTCAATCTAAACAGGTCTCACGAAAATATAAATTTCTCAAAATATAAGATTCCTTTACTTGCTCTGTTTCTTTTACATGGAAATAGACTCATTAAGCTTTAAATTCATATCTCATTCAGCCTCTAATTAAATTCCCATTATTTTTGGTGATTTTTCAAATTCAAGACACTGCGTCTGACCAAAGCAGTATTATTGCTAATTCACTCTTTCACATTTTCTTTATATTAATCTCATTTTAACATGCATATCACAATTCATTGTCACAACATTTCATACATCACAAGTATAGGTCCATGATTACAATGTCACCATAAAGCCATCCCGTTGAACAATTCGGATCAATTCTCGATACTTGATGGTTTCAGCACACAGCTCCACCATCATATTTCATATAATTCGGCTCTCTTGTACACATGGTGAACACTTAGTGCCACTCATGTGACCTAGCCAATTTATCTTGTAGCTCTCTTGTCTACATGGTGTCATTCACTTGGAATCACATATGCGACCTAGCTACATTTATCTCTCCCGTAGCTCTCTTGTCTACATGGGATACTTCCCGTATCACACATGTGACCTAGCTACTACATAGTATCGCGTAGCTTTCTTGTACACATGATGTGCACTCGGCATCATACATGTGACATAGCTACACTCCATCTATATTATTCAATCTTTCCGAATGTTCAACCGGGATTTCTCTCTCTATTACTTATTTCTATTCTTCCAATAGTCAATTTATGCTTCAAAATCGGCTAAAATATATATATAATAGGCTGAAATATAAAAATTTAACTGAAGTTAATGTATTATTTACATACAAACTTACCTCGGTGCAAAATATGGAAATTTTGCAATTTAGTCCAAAACCTTTTCCTTCCCCCGTTCGAGATCGATTCCACGCCTTTCTCGATCTATAACAACACATTTAGCACATTTAACACTCATACTATTTATTCCAATCCAAAAATCACATTATGGAAAAATTACATTTTTGCCCCCTAACTTTTACAAAATTATGATTTTGCCCCTATGCTCGGAAATTTAATTTCAGCCCTTATTCTTATGTTTAATGACATGCTAATCATTTTTATCTTCTATGGAAACATCAAATTCTCACTCTAACACATAGTTATGAACAATAGGTATTTTTACCGATTATGCCGTTCTGCTCGTTTTCGCTAAAAATCAATTAGAAAAGATCGTCCTCCTAACTTCAAACATTCATATTATACCATCAAACATCAAAATACATGCATATCATTCATGGGTAAATTTTTAAACATAAACCCTAACTCGAAATAATGGTAGAAATAGGTAAACTGAGTTACGAGGATTTCAAAAATGTAAAGAACATTAAAAACGGGGCTTAAATGCACTTACTATTGAGCTTGAAAGCTTGGGAAAAACCCTAGCTATGGAGAACATGCAAATTTCGGCCAAGCGTAATGAAGATGAGCACATTTTTGTGTTATTTTTTCCATTTTATTTCATTTTATATACAAATGACCAAAATGCCCTTACTACTAAACTTTCTAAAAATTCCATCCATGTCCTAATTTTTGTCCATATAAAAGATAATGGTCTAATTGCCATTTAAGGACCTCTACTTAAAACCACAATTTCAATCTAGTACTTTATGAATTAGACACACATATTTTTCACCTATTTCAATTTAGTCCTAAACGTCAAATTAAACATCCAATCGATAAAATTTCGCAACGAAATTTTTACACAATTATGAAATCATAATATAAACGCTAAAACTTAATCATAATAATAATTTTTTGTTAAATCTCAAATTCGTGGTTTCGAAACCACTGTTCTGTTTTGACCCTAAATCGGGCTGTTACAACTCTCCCCCCTTTAGGGATTTTCGTCCCTGAAAATCTTATCGGTCAAGAGATTTGGGTACTATTTTCTTATGGCTTCCTCCAGTTCCCACGTAGCTTCTTCTACTCCATGTCTTTGTCATAACACTTTTACTAAAGCTATACTTTTCTTTCTCAACTGTTTTACTTCTCGAGCCAAAATCTTAATCGGTTCCTCATCATAGGTCAAGTCCGATCGAATCTCAATTTCTGTTGGAGAAATCACATGTGAAGGATCAGAACGATAACGTCGCAACATTGATACATGAAACACATTATGAATTCTTTCTAACTCTGTCGATAAGGCCAACCGATATGCCACTGGTCCAATCCTCTCAGTAATCTCGTACGGCCCAATAAAACGCGGACTCAACTTGCTTTTCCGGCCAAATCTTAGAATCTTTTTCCATGGTGATACCTTCAAGAACACTTTATCACCCACCTGAAATTCAATATCTTTTCTTTTTAAATCTACATATGACTTTTGTCGATCTGAAGCAGCTTTTAGACAATCACGAATTACTTTTACTTTCTCTTCGGTTTATTTAACTAGATCAACCCCATGAATCTGTTTCTCACTAAGTTCAGTCCATATAAAGGAGTCCGACACTTGCAACCGTACAAGGCTTCGTACGGTGCCATCTGTATACTTGACTGAAAATGTTATTGTAGGCAAATTCAACCAAAGATAGATATTTCTCCCAACTGCCTTCAAATTCTAAAACACAGCATCTAAGCATATCTTCGAGTACCTGGATTACTCTTTCCGACTGACCATCTATTTGTGGATGAAACGCGGTACTAAAGTTCAATTTTGTGCCCAAAGCTTCTTGTAACTTTTTCCAGAATCTCGAGGTAAATCTCGGATCTCTATCTGATATTATAGACATAGGTACCCCGTGCAACCTCACAATTTCAGCAATATATAATTCAGCTAATTTATCAAGTGAGTAATCGGTACGTACCGTTATAAAGTGAGCCGACTTTGTTAACCTATCAACCACTACTCAGACAACATCCTTCTTTTTAGGAGTCAGAGGCAACCCGGTTACAAAATCCATGGTAATCCTATCCCATTTCCATTCAGGCACCGTTGCCGGTTGGAGTAATCCTGAAGCACCTGATGCTCAGCTTTTACTTGTTGACAGATCAAACACTTGGTTACAAATTCAGAAATGTCCCTTTTCATGCCTGGCCACCAATATAACTTCTTTAAATCATTATACATTTTTGTGCTACCAGGGTGAACTGACAAACAGCCACTATGTGCCTCATGTAGTATTTTCTGAATCAATTCATCATTTTTCGGTACACAAATCCTATCTCGAAACATCAAATAGTCATCTGGTCCAACTCGAAAATCTGAGTCGTAACCCGATTCGCACTGAGTTCTCTTGGTTCGTAACTCACTATCGTTCTTTTGAGCATCACAAATTAGCTGGAGAAATAACAGTTTAACCCTCATCTCTGCCAAGATTGACCCATCATCAGACAATACTAACCTCGTATTCATGGCTCTCAAAGTAAAAAGAGATTTCCTGTTCAAGGCGTCAGTAACTATATTCGCTTTTCACGGATGATAATCAATCACTAGCTCATAATCCTTCAATAATTCAAGCCATCTCCGTTGTCACAGGTTCAAATCCTTTTCATTCATCAAATGCTTCAAAGTTTTGTGATCAGTAAAAATTTGACATTTTTCACCATACAAATAATGTCGCCAGATCTTCAAGGTAAAGACAATAGCGGTCAATTCCAAATCATGTGTAGGATAGTTTTTCTCGTGCGGTTTTAACTGTTTCAAGGCATAAGCTACCACTTTACCCTCTTGCATTAGTACACATCCAAGGCCTGTCAATGATGCATCACTATAAATTACAAACTCCTTCTCAGGCTCGGGCTGTACTAAAATTGGTGCTTCAGTCAATCGTGCTTTCAGCTTTTCAAAACTCTGCTGACATTTATCAGTCCATTCAAACTTAACATTCTTTTGCAGCAACTTAGTCATAGGAGAGGCAATCATCGAAAATCCCTCGACAAAATGTCCATAATACCCGGCCAAGCCTAGAAAGCTTTTAACCTCAGATACATTCTTTGGCGGTTTCTAATCAACGATCGTGAAATTTTGCTCGAATCTACCCGAATACCATCACCTGAGA
Organism: Gossypium anomalum; assembly: GCA_025698475.1. Taxonomy (NCBI): domain Eukaryota; kingdom Viridiplantae; phylum Streptophyta; class Magnoliopsida; order Malvales; family Malvaceae; genus Gossypium; species Gossypium anomalum. The sequence goes on along the minus strand of CM046967.1, from coordinate 85,049,114 downwards.
CTATATGTCCCAAAAATCTGACTTCACGAAGCCAAAACTCACTTTTGCTAAACTTAGCAAACAGTTTCTTTTCTCTTAAGATCTGCAATATGGTTCTCAAGTGTTCGGCGTGCTCAGACTCGTCTCGAGAATAGATTAGGATGTCATCTATAAACACTACCACAAACTTATCCAAATATGGTTGAAAAATTCGGTTCATCAAGTCCATAAATATAGGTGGAGCATTTGTTAAGCCGAAAGGCATCACAAGGAACTCATAATGTCCATACCTTGTCCGAAAGGCAGTTTTTGGTACATCCGACTCCTTAACTCTCAACTGGTAGTAATCGGACCTCAAATCGATCTTTGAAAACACTGTTGCCCCCTTCAACTGATCAAATAAATAGTCAATCCTCGGTAACGGGTACTTGTTCTTTATAGTCACCTTATTGAGCTGACGATAATCAATGCAAAGCCTCATTGAGCCATCTTTCTTCTTTACGAACAATACAGGAGCACCCCAGGGAGAAAAACTCGGTCTCACAAACCCCTTGTCTGTTAACTCTTGCAACTGAGCCTTCAATTCTCTTAATTCGATCGGAGCTATTCTATATGGAGCAATCGAGATCGGTGTAGTCCCCGGCAACAAATCAATGGCAAACTCTATCTCTTTGTTCGGAGGTAACCCAGGTAATTCCTCTGGAAACACATCTGGAAATTCACAGACTATCGGCACTGCTTCAAGCTTCAATTCAAACATTTTAGTATTCATTGCATAGGCAAGATAAGCTTCGCACCCTTTCCTTATGTATTTCTGTGCAGACATGCGCGAAATCACCATAGGCAATTTATTTGATTCATCTGTTTCAACCCACAGAATTTCACCGTTTTCACATTACAACTCTAATGTTTTCTGTTTACAGTTTACCTTGGCATCATACAATGTCAACCAATCCATTCCCAAGATAACATCAAACTCATCAAATGGTAACAACATCAAATTAGCCGAAAAGCAGTGACCTTGAATCATTAATGGGCAATTCTTGCAAACCTTATCAACTAGCACATATTGGCCTAACGGGTTCGACACTTTAATCGCATACTCAGTAAACTCAACAGGCAACTTCTTATTAGACACTAAATTCACACAAATATAGGAATGAGTAGACCCGGGATCAATCAATGCAATAACAATAGTATCATGAAGAAAAAAGTACCAGTGATCAAATCGGGAGATGATGCATCCTCTCGAACGCACGTATGGTATAAGCTCAGCAGCGCCTAGCCTCCGATCATCATTGTTGAATTTTTCATTACAGTTTTACTGCTAGCTCCACTTCCGGTATTTCTCGGTGGTCTACCTCTGCTAGCTGTAGTACTCTTCTAGCACTCTGAAATTTTTCTTCTTTAACTTTCTCCGGACAATCCCTGATAAAATGCTAGCGAGAACCGCACCTGAAACAAGCTCGTTCGTTTCCCCAACACTCACATAATGTTGCCTGCCACATTGTTGACATTCGGGCTTTCTAGATCGCACATTACCCACACTTGCCACTGAAGTAGCTTGAGCTTTAGACCTCGAATATGCCCTACCATGATCTCTGTGTGAATCCCCAGCTGAAACTGTCATTCGAGGGTTTGTCTCTTTGGACCTCTTTGATTGAGATTGAAATGACTTGCTTATCGGCCTCTTTCTGGCATCTCGAGCCTCAATAGCAGCTTTTCTTCTTTCTTTGTTCAATTCTTCGGCTTTAAGAGCTCGATCAACCAATATTACAAATTCTTTCAGCTCCAAAATTCCCACAAGCACTTTAATGTCCTCATTTAGCCCGTCCTCAAACCTTTTGCACATAATGGCCTCGGTGGACACACATTCCTAGGCATATTTGCTGAGTCTTACAAATTCGCGTTCATACTTTGCCACAGACATCTTGCCCTGCTTCAATTTGAGGAACTCCTTCCGTTTTTTATCAATAAATCGCTGACTTATGTATTTCTTTCTGAATTCTTCCTGGAAGAAATCCCAAGTAACCCTTTCTTTTGGCACCACTACTACCAAAGGCTTCCACCAGTGGTAGGCTGAATCTCTCAAAAGTGATACAGCACACTTTAAGCACTCCTCGGGTGTACATGAGAGCTCATCAAATACATGGGTAGAATTTTCAAGCCAGAACTTTACTTTCTCGGGATCATCATCGATCTTTGCTCTAAACTCTTCGGGCCCCTTGTTTTCGAATCTTGTCAACCGAAGGCTTGTTCATTCTTACCAAATCTATGCCTTGAGCAGCTATAGGAACCGTCTGAGGTATGGGAGGGGGTGGAGGAGGTTGAGCATTTGGGTTTGCTCGAATAAACTCAGTATACCAATTGTTCATCATTTGGAGAAAGGCATCCCGAGCCTCATCTCCCTGTCTCAATGTCTCAGGTCTACTTTCTACAGGCGCGGTCCCTTATGCGGGAGCCGGTGCATTACTAGCAGCATCATCAGCTGCAGTTCCGTCGGGATCCATTACTATATTAAAACAAAACACAGTTTAAAATAATCAGGAGTCACCACACTATCATAATATATTTATGGCATGTATAGCTAGACTTTTACACACACCATATTAGTCCGAGAACCGACTAAACTTTGACTCTGATACCACTAAATGTAACGCCCCATGCACGCATTCCACACCGAAACAGTGTACGAGGTATTACCAGAACATAACACATACCATTAAATAAAACCGAAACAAAAATATGGCATCCAATTGGATCATGAAACATTATAACATATGCCTTTAACAATATTAGCCAACTTCAATGGCTTTGTACAAAATACTCGATCGACATCAGAGCCAATATTTTTAGCCTAGGCAATTATGACACGTAACAAAATAACTAAGCCTACTATACATGCCATAATTCAAAATGTTTAGTTCAAATACCTAAAAATATTAATAGTGTAGGCAGATCTTCAATGATGCTTGACTCCTGTACAAGCTGGACGACACTATAAGACAAAAGAGAGAAAAGAAAGTAAGCTTATAGCTTAGTAAGCGTATATAAATAATGAATAAAGAATTTAATATGATTACATAATAACTCAGTGTGTATCTACTTTTAATTTTACTATTTACTCCACTTTTTGGTCAATTTGTCTCTCTGCGTCATGTTCACTAAATAAATCATAACTCGAGATTCTGAAACTCAAAATCCAATTATGTAAATTTTCCTTGAAACTAGACTCATACTAATTTTTTCCAAGAATTTTTTATCAAGACAATTAGTACATTTTATTAGTTAAAGTCTCCCCTATTTTAGGGTTCAGCCACTCTGACCCCTGTATATTACGATTCATATATCTCTCTATTCAGAGTTTCAATGACTATACCATTTGTTTATTATAAAACTAAACTCAATAAGGATTTCATACATGTAAGATAAAACTCCTAATTGTTTCTTTACAATTTATGGTAAATTTTTAAATTCTAAACAGGGGATCATGCAGTCAATCTGAACAGGTCTCACGAAAATATAAATTTCTCAAAATATAAGATTCCTTTACTTGCTCTGTTTCTTTTACATGGAAATAGACTCATTAAGCTTTAAATTCATATCTCATTCAGCCTCTAATTAAATTCCCATTATTTTTGGTGATTTTTCAAATTCAAGACACTGCGTCTGTCCAAAGCAGTATTATTGCTAATTCACTCTTTCACATTTTCTTTATATTAATCTCATTTTAACATGCATATCACAATTCATTGTCACAAAATTTCATACATCACAAGTATAGGTCCATGATTACAATGTCACCATAAAGCCATGCCGTTGAACAATTTGGATCAATTCCCGATACTTGATGGTTTCAGCACACAGCTCCACCATCATATTTCATATAATTCGGCTCTCTTGTACACATGGTGAACACTTAGTACCACTCACGTGACCTAGCCAATTTATCTCGTAGCTCTCTTGTCTACATGGTGTCCTTCACTTGGAATCACACATGCGACCTAGCTACATTTATCTCTCCCGTAGCTCTCTTGTCTACATGGGATACTTCCCGTATCACACATGTGACCTAGCTACTACATAGTATCGCGTAGCTTTCTTGTACACATGATGTGCACTCGGCATCATACATGTGACATAGCTACACTCCATCTATATTATTCAATCTTTCCGAATGTTCAACCGAGATTTCTCTCTATTACTTATTTCTATTCTTCCAATAGTCAATTTATGCTTCAAAATCGGCTAAAATATATATATAATAGGCTGAAATATAAAAATGTAAATGAAGTTAATGTATTATTTACATACAAACTTACCTCGGTGCAAAATATGAAAATTTTGCAATTTAGTCCAAAACCTTTTCCTTCCCCCGTTCGAGATCGATTCCACGCCTTTCTTGATCTATAACAACACATTTAGCTCATTTAGCACTCATACTATTTATTCCAATCCAAAAATCACATTATGGAAAAATTACATTTTTGCCCCCTAACTTTTACAAAATTATGATTTTTCCCCTGGGCTAAGAAATTTAATTTCAGCCCTTATTCTTATGTTTAATGACATGCTTATCATTTTTATCTTCTATGGCAACATCAAATTCTCACTCTAACACATAGTTATGAACAATAGGTATTTTTACCAATTATGTCGTTTTGCTCGTTTTTGCTAAAAATCACTTAGAAAAGATTGTTCTCCTAATTTCAAATATTCATATTCTACCATAAAACATCAAAATACATGCATATCATTCATGGGTAAATTTTTAAACATAAACTCTAACTCGAAATAATGGTAGAAATAGGTAAACCGAGTTACGAGGATTTCAAAAATGTAAAGAACATTAAAAACGAGGCTTAAATGCACTTACTATTGAGCTTGAAAGCTTGGGAAAACCCTAGCTATGGTGAACATGCAAATTTCGGCTAAGCTTAATGAAGATGAACACATTTTTGTGTTATTTTTCCCATTTTATTTCATTTTATATACAAATGACCAAAATTGCCTTACTACTAAACTTTCTAAAAATTCCATCCATATCCTAATTTTTGTCCATATAAAAGATAATGGTCTAATTTCCATTTAAGGACCTCTACTTAAAACCCCCATTTCAATCTAGTACTTTATGAATTAGACACACATTTTTCACCTATTTCAATTTAGTCCTAAATGTCAAATTAAACATCCAATCGATAAAATTTCGCAACGAAATTTTCACACAGTTATGAAATCATAATATAAACGCTAAAACTTAATCATAATAATATATATTTTTTAAATCTTGGATTCGTGGTTTCGAAACCACTGTTCCATTTTGGCCCTAAATCGGGCTGTTACACTACCTCCTGCGATTGCTGCTAACCCAGTAAATCAGAATCCTGCTCCTCATACTATGTATGATTATGCTAAACCTACTTTAACAGGAACTAAATCGAGTATAGTTAGGCCTGCTATTGCTGCAAATAATTTTGAACTGAAACCTAACACGATTGAAATGATACAACAGTTTTTTCAGTTTGATGGTTTGCAAGACGAGGACCCAAATACTCATTTGGCAAATTTTCAGGAACTCTGTGAGACATTTAAGATCAATGGCGTTTCTGATGATGCCACTCGCCTTCAGTTATTTTCCTTTTCGTTGAGGAATAAGGCTAAACAGTGGTTGAACTCATTACCACAAGGGTCAATCACTACTTGGGAACAAATGACCGAAAAGTTTTTACTTAAATATTTTTCGCTGACTAAAATGGATAAATGGAGAAATGATATATCTTCTTTTGTGCAGATGGATTTAGAAACACTCTACGATGCATAGGAGAGATATAAGGATCTATTGAGAAGGTGCCCTCACCATGAGTTACCTCTATGGCTGCAGGTTCAAACTTTTTACAATGGTGTGAACCCCACGACAAGACAGATGATTGATGCAACCGCTGGTGGAACCATCAATAACAAAACACCTGAAGAGGCTTAAGAATTTATTGAAGAAATGTCACTGAATAACTATCACTGACAAGTCATGAGGACTAAGCCGACCAAAGCAGCAGACATTTATAACGTCGACTCGGTTACTATGCTATCAAATCAGGTAGAATTATCGAATAAAAAGATTGACGATTTACTTGGTTCCACGCAGGTACATCCAATGATGAGGTGTGATTCAAGTGAAGGAGGAGTACACACAGAATATCAATCCTTCAATCCTAGCACCGAGGAGGAACAAGTCCACTATATGGGTAATAATAACTCTAGACCTCAAAATATCCCGTATAGTAACACTTATAATGCAGGTTGGAGGAACCACCCCAATTTCTCGTGGGGTGGCCAAGGAAATCAAAGGCCACAAAATCCTCCGGGTTTTCAACAACCACCTTACCAGCAGGAAAAGAAGTTGAACCTTGAGGAGATGCTAACAAAATTCATCTCAGTGTAAGAAACTCATTTCCAGAGTACCGAGACAGCACTTAAAAATTAACAAGCGTCGATCTAAGGGCTCGAAACTCAGATAGGCCAGCTTGCCAAATTAATTTCTGAACAATCACAAGGTAGCTTGCCGAGTAATACGGAATCTAACCCAAGGAAACAGCTTAATGTGATTAACGTTCAAGATGAAGAAGGGTTAATTGAACCTAAACCAGAACTGAGGCAAGGAATTGTGGTAAGTAAAGGTAAAAGTGAGGTAGACCACAGTAGGCAAAAACTGGTAAGTGAAGAATACAAATAATTTTGATTATGCTAAACCTACTTTAACAGGAACTGAATCGAGTATAGTTAGGCTTGCTATTGCTACAAATAATTTTGAACTGAAACCTAACACAATTCAAATGATACAACAGTTTGTTCAGTTTGATGGTTTGCAGGACGAAAACCCAAATACCCATTTAGCAAATTTTCTGGAATTTTGTGACACATTCAAGATTAATGGCGTTTTTGACGATGCTATTAGCCTTCGGGTATTTCTTTTTTCACTGAGAAATAAAGCTAAACAGTGGTTGAACTCTTTACTACGAGGATCAATCACTACTTGGGAACAAATGACCAAAAAGTTCTTACTTAAATATTTTCCACCTGCTAAAACAGCTAAACTACGGAATGATATTTCTTCTTTTGTGCAGATGGATTTAGAAACACTTTACGATGCATAGGAGAGATACAAGGACCTACTGTGAAGGTGTCCTCACCATGGATTACCTCTGTGGCTGCAAGTCTAAACATTTTAAAATGGTGTGAACCCCTCGACGAGACAGATAATTGATGCAGCCGCCGGTGGAACCATCAACAATAAAACACCTGAAGAGACTTACGAATTTATTGAAAAGATGTCACTGAATAACTATCAGTGGCAAGTCATGAGGACTAAGCCGACCAAAACAACAGGCATTTATAACGTCGACTCGGTTAATATGCTAACAAATCAGGTAGAACTTTTGAATAAAAAGATTGACGGTTTGCTTGGTTCCTCGCAGGTATATCCAGTAATAAGGTGTGATTCAAGTGGAGGAGGCATACACACAGAATATCAATCCTTTAATCCTACAACCAAGGAGGAACAAGTCCACTATATGGGTAATAATAACTCTAGACCTCAAAATAACCCATATAGTAATACGTGTAATGCAGGTTGGAGGAACCACCTAAATATCTCGTGGGGTGGTCAAGGAAATCAAAGGCCACAAAATCCTTCGGGTTTTCGACAACCACCTTATCAACAGGAAAAGAAACTGAACGTTGAAGAGATGCTAACAAAAATCATCTTGGTGTCAAAAACTCATTTTTAGAATATCGAGACAGCACTTAAAAATCAACAAGCATCGATCCAAGGGCTCGAAACTCAGATAGGCCAGCTGTCCAAATTAATTTCTGAATGACTGTAAGGTAGCTTGCCAAGTAATACTGAATCTAACCAATAGGAACAGCTCAACACGATTAATATTAGAAATGAGGAAGGGTTAGTTGCATCTGAACCAGAACCCAAGCAAAAAACTGTAGTAAGCAAAGGTAGAGGTGAGATAGGCCACAATAAGCAGAAACCGGTAAATATAGAATAGAAACCTCGTGTGCCATACCCCAATGCGACAAGGACAGACCACTCAGACGAACAATTTGGTCACTTTCACAGATGCCGAACGCAATAAAGTTTTTAAAGGAGCTTTTAGCGAATAAGCAGAAGTTGGATGAAGCGTCGCATGTAGAGTTAAATGCAGTTTGCTCAGCTATTTTACAAAATAAGCTGCCCAACAAATTAAAAGATCCAGGGAGTTTTACAATTCCTTGTTTAATTGGTAGTTTAGATGTCAACAATGCGTTGGCCGATTTAGGGGCTAGTATCAATGTCGTGCCTCACAAAATGTTTAAGCAACTAGGTCTTGGGAAACCCAAACAAACTAGGATGAGCATTCAATTAGCAGATAAAACTATCAGATTTCCTAGGGGTATTGTTGAAAATGTACTCGTTAAAATTGACAAGTTTATATTCCTAGTGGATTTCGTTGTTCTAGACATAGATGAAGATAGTAACTCTCCCTTAATTTTAGGAAAGCCCTTTTTAGCAACTACTAGAACAATTATTTATGTTGGCACAGGCGAACTCACACTTCGTGTAGGAGACCAAACAATCACCCTTTAAGCTCGCAATTCGAGCAACACATCAAAAATTGAAGGTGGTTGTATAAATCATTCTACTAAAACTGACCATATGTTGTAAAGTACTTTGCAGGAAATAAGTTCAAAGAACATACATGAGCTACGTTCAAGCAACAATAAAGGACCTATCCATGAAGAACGAATGCTACAAATCGATGAGCTAGATGAATGATGGATACATAAACTGAAAACACACGATAAACCAAAAATACACCATGACGAGCTAAATTTTTCCCTAAATCAAATTAAGGTTAGAGACAAAGTGCTATTAGAAGCAGCAAACCCTCGTATTACCACTTCTGAACCAAATAAATAAATTCATCTTACGGTACTTACCATCTTCCTATACGGTACAGTCGAGGTAATTTATCCCAAATTCGGTACATTCAAGGTAAATAGTACTCATCTTAAACCTTACATTGATAAAATTGATAGTAGAGATGAGGAGTGTAAACTCCTCGTACCACTATGACCACACACCAGAGAGGTAAAAAAGAGCTTAGACTATAAATAAGCACTTCTCGAGAGGCAACCCGAGTATTAACGGTGTTAATTTATTTAAATTTTAGTTTTTAACATCTGACATACTAACCGAACCATTAAACGCAGGCTTTCCAAACCTACACGGCCAGGGCAAGAAGAGCCTAGAACATCCCAAATAGAAAAAGAATAAAACCTAAATGTAGATGGAACAAAAAGAATAAAATATGAAATAGCAAATGGTCGAGTTGAAAATCCCATAGATGAGAGTGGTGAAATTTTGCAACAGGACAATGTGTAAAAATTTTATGAATCGGCGGCTGCCAAAAGGCATGCCCACCGAACGTAATGAAAAATATTTACTGGAATGTCCGTGGATTGGGGAGTCCACAGGCAGTACAGAGGCTGCGACATTTGTTAAAGCAGCATAATCCTCAAATGGTCTTCTTAATGAAGACAAAAATTGACAAGAAGTGCATGGAGAAAATTAGGAGGAGTTGTGGGTTTTTGAATGGAATTGATGTTGAAGCAGACGGCTCTTGTGGGGGATTAAGTTTAGCTTGGAAAGGTGAGATCATGGTTCAGTTGAGGAGTTTCTCAAAAAGCCACATTGACGTAATGATAACAGAGGTGAATAGCCATGAGGATTGGAGGTTTACGGGGTTTTATGGGTCACCCTATTTAAATAACAAGAATTATTCATGGAATTTGTTAAGAAAGTTGGGAGAAGAACAAAACTATCCCTGGCTAGTATGTGGAAACTATCCCTGGCTAGTATGTGGAGATTTTAATGCAATCTTATACGCTTTTAAAAAAAAATGTGGTCTACCAGCAGAGCAGAGAAGAATGGAGGCTTTTCGTGAGGTTCTCGAAGATTGTCAATTAATGGACATTGGGTACTCCGGGGCCTGGTTTACTTGGGAACGAGGGAATCTACCAAAAACAAACATCAGAGAAAGACTTGATAGAGGTGTGGCAAATGAAAAATGGATGAATCTTTTTCCTTCGGGGGGCATTCAACATTTACCCTACTCAATGTCGGACCATTGTCCTCTTCTTCTAAACACGCTCTGAAAATAATCATGTGGCATGTTACAATTTCAAATTTGAGGCATGGTGGACCATGGAAGAATCTTTCGAGCAAGAAGTTAAGAAATCATGGGAATCATATACAGGTTCATTAATGGAGAAGTTGGAGGGTTTGAAAGCTTGCTTGAAGAAATGGGAAAGCACAATTAAAAAAGGCAGAGTGGCTCTCAGAAAGAAATTAACGAATGAGTTAGATTTGCTGATGAATAGAGAAAGGGATGATGAAACGATGGAAAGAATAATCGATGCTAAGATCCATCTTAATATGGAAATTGACAAACATGAAATATATTGGGAACAAAGAGTAAGAGCAAATTGGCTGAAATTAGGGGACAAAAATTCTGCCTTTTTTCATAAGTTCACCTCAGCTCGAAAACGAAGAAACACAATTTCCAGGTTGGAGCTGGAGGGTGGAAAGGAAACTATGGATAGATTAGAAATTAGTGAGGCTACCACATTATTTTTTCAAAAGTTGTTTACGTCAAACGGAATTGGGGATCTGTCTCATTTGCTAATGGGTATTAAGAAGAATATTTCTTATGATTTAAATATTAAATTATCGTCTCCGTTTACTGCAGAAGAAATTAAGACAGCTTTGCAAGGGATGGGTTCTACTAAAGCACCGGGTCACGATGGTTTTCCAGCATTATTTTTCCAGAGGTACTGGCACATTGTGGGAAAAGACGTCGAAAATTTCTGTTTGGGAATTTTAAATTCAGACCAGAATCTTGAATGTTTCAATCAAACGGATATTGTGCTTATTCCAAAAGTTCCAAATCCCAAAACATTAGTTCATTAGAGACTCATAAGCTTATGTACGGTTATCTACAAAATGGTGGCAAAAGCAATAGCAAATCGTCTTCAAGATGTTATCGGGAGATGTATTGATCAGGCACAAAACGCTTTCATTCCCGGGAGATTAATTTCAGATAATGTTCTTTTAGCTTATGAAATCCTACATACTTTTCGCCAGAAGCGCACAGGAAAAAAGGGATATATGGCAGTGAAACTTGATATGAGTAAAGCTTACGACATAGTTGAATGGGGCTTTTTATAGGCTGTAATGTTACAGATGGGATTCACAAGAGAGTGGGTAGAACTTGTTATGAAGTGCGTTACTACAACCTCGTATGCAGTATATATTAACGGAAGTAGGGCAAGAGTTTTTCAACCAACTAGGGGGCTTCGACAAGGTAATCCTCTTAGCCCTTTTCTTTTTCTTATTTGTAGTGAGGGTCTCTCATCATTGATGAGATTGGCGATGGGGGAAGGGCTGTTAAAAGGCGTAAAGGCTAGTAGAAGAGGCCCGGAGATTTCTCACCTTCTTTTTGCCGACGATTGCATTCTGTTCGGTGAAGCAACAAATAAGAGAGCAATGGTGATGAAAGAAATATTAAAGAAATATGAAAGTTGTTCAGGCCAATGTGTCAACTTTGAAAAATCAACAATTTTTTATAGCTCAAATTCAACAGGAGGCATGAAGAAAAAAGTTTCAGAGTTGCTAGGAGTGAGAGTTTCAACAAACTTGGAGAAATATTTAGGGCTCCTTAACATGGTTGGTAGAAGAAAGAATGAGTCTTTTCAAAACCTTAAGGAAAGGATTTCTTAGAAAATTGAAGGATGGAGTGGTAGACTATTATCACAATGGGCAAAGGAAATCTTCATCAAATCAGTGCTCCAAGCAATACCTACCTATGCTATGTCTTGTTTCCTTCTACCAAATTCATTGTGTGAAGAGTTTGAAAAGATTTTCGCTAAATTTTGGTGGAAAAAAAGGTATGGGAAGAGAGGTATTCATTGGTGCAAGTGGAAGCACATGTGTCACCCCAAGGAAAAAGGTGGAATGGGCTTCAGGAATATGTCTCAATTTAATATTGCGCTCTTAGCAAAACAAGGGTGGAGGTTTATAAATAATCCAGATTCTTTAGTGACGAGAATTTTTAAAGCGAAATACTTCCCAAATGAGGATTTTTTAAATTCAAGTTTGGGGAATAAAACCTCGTATGTTTGGAAAAGTATATGGGCAACCAGGGGTATTTTGGAAAAAGGCCTTTGTTGGAAGGTGGGTACGGGATTGAACATATCAATTGCCAACGATGTATGGATTCCAGGTGAAATTAATCTTAGACTATCCTCGGTTCCGTTTACTATGACAGACTTTAAAGTTACTAATTTGATTAATAACGCTAAACGTAAATGAAAAAGAGAGCTTATTGTTAATACCTTTGGGGAAGAAGAAGCTAGCAGGATCCTTCGTATACCTCTGGCGAGAGAGCCTCACGATGATTTCATGGTGTGGAGCGGTGAGCAGTCGGGAGAATTTTCAGTGCGGAGCGCCTACAAACTATTACAGACTTCGGATCCTAGAGCTTATGCTTTACAAAACATCTACAGGGATTTTTACAAAAAAAATATGGCTTCTAAATCTGCCTACAAAAATAAAAATTACAATCTGGAAACTCTCATGGAATTACATGCCAACTCAAGTGAACACGAAGCATAGGAAGTTAGTGTCCAATTCAGTTTGTCCCCGTTGTGATGTAGGAGCCGAGACTATGGATCATATTTTTAGAAAATGCCCTATTTCAGTTTCAGTATGGAGTGCATTAGAAATCCCATATATTCTACAGGCTACAGATTTAGAGTTCATACAGTGGCTCACCTGGACTTTTACCCATCATTCTCCTTCTCAAAGTAGACTAATCGATTGTGCGTTATGGGCCATCTGGGGAGACAGAAATACTCGAATCCATGATAAAGTCAGTAGAAGTGGCCAAGATATAGCAGCTTTTGTAAAAAACTATATTAAAGAACTTGATGGGGTCGAATCAAGAAACTCAAAAAACTAGAAGGAGGTTGAGAAATGGAAACACCCACCAGGACAAGCAGTAAAAATCAACTTTGATGGAGCATATGATGCGGGACTATTCCAATCGGCTTCAGGGATTGTGGTTAGAAACAGAGAAGGGGATGTTCTCCTCTCTTGCTCAGAAATTCATGAAGAAGTCCCCTCCGCTTTTGCTGCGGAAGCGATCGCTTGCAGGAAAGCAACCCAGATAGGAATCAAAATGAAAGGGTCAGACATTATCATTGAAGGAGATTTGTTATCGGTTATTAAAAAAGGCAAGATAGAAAGACATGACAAATCACAGATCGGGGCATTTATTGATGATATTCAACAGGCAACATCTAGATCAAAGCATCTCAGATTCGAACATATTCCAAGATCAGCAAATGGCCTAGCACATATACTAGCAACAGAAACTTTGAGAACAAAAGAAGAGATATACCTGGTTGAAGGAGTTCCTCGATTTGCAGTACTGCAGAAGGTGATTGATAGTGAACGAGAACTAGATTGAAGAGAAGAGAAGATGAATGGACGAGGGGAAATGTTTTTCAAAATGAAAAGATGAAACGTCTTCTGGTGATTAAAACCCCCACATAAATGAAAAGCCTTAAGAAATGGAGTTGACAGACAGATGAAATGACAGGCATCAGGATTTTCTTATTGGGCATATCTTTGGTTGAAAATAGTTGTTCGTCTAGATTTTTCTATTTTTTCTTAAACTTTATTTCTCTGATTCGGGCCTAGTTACACTTGGGCCTTTTTCATGTTTTTGTTTTTACTTTATTTGGACTGAATTGTTTCCCTTTTATTTTGTGATTATAGAAGCCCAATCTGAATTTTTATTCAAAAAAAAAAATTAACAAGCAAGGGGATTGCCTACTGTTTCAGGCTTATGCAAGGGCAAGAAGAGCCTAGAACATCGTTTTTGAGTACCCAGAGATTAGAAATTCTATTTTTGATTCATATAATTAACATCATGTTATAATTTCTCTACTCGGAGGAAACCATAACAAAAACATGCTCACTCAATCCCCAATTTCTAATGCTATAAATACAGTTAATTTAAAATATTATAGATATATTGTCAAGTGTAGATTACATTCATTTTATGGTTACTGGTGCAAATGGAGCGAGACATAACGAATATTACTAAACCCATCACCGCTTTACAGTTGACACACTCTACTCCTCCATTCGTCTCACTTTACTATGGATATATAATCTTGAAAGCCATTACCACCTCCATGGATATTGATACATTCATCCTCGCTCTACCCCACTTCACTTCAATTTAATTTTTTCTACTTATATTTAATATTTTCAATCTTTTTAAAGTCAAATAAATATTAGCACATAATTCTTCAAAAAAATATTTAAATATAAAATATATGGGTTTTTTTCTATGCTATGTTATTGCAATTTTACCCCTTTAAAAATTTATGTGTAAAATGATAAAATGATAATTTCATATAATTGAGTGAGTTAAGATGGAACAAACAATTATCATAACTGCTCTACACTCACTATTTAAAAGGAAAAATTCCACCCCACCTCACCTTCTATTCACTTTTCAAAAGAAAAAATATGTTCCATTTTAAGCGGATTGATTCAGAATTCATTGAGAATTTCAGTTCTACTATCACTATTAATGATGGTTGTTGTTAGAGATAAAAAATTATTATCAATGATAAAAAATATAAAAATTAATTTTACAATAAACTTAATTATTATAAAAATGTTATTATTGAAAATAACTATTATAAATACCGCTGTTTACGTATTCATATCCATCGCATGCTATTATGTTCACATTTATATTTGAGTTCATGGGTTTTGATGGATATATGTAACTGGCTTCACCAAACATAAAATTTGTGTGCAGTCAATTTTTTTTATAAAAATAATATTAAAAATTTAATTAATTATAAAAACGAGTTGGGAACAAATTAATTATAAAAATAGGGTGTTTGTAATATTAATTTTAGCTACCACTTGATATATTAGCGGTATTCGTGAACTTTTAAAAAAATTATAGGAAAAAAATTGAAAAATTGAAAATAACTTTTTTTAAATTAGTGTTGCCAATGTGTTAAACGACACCCCATTAATTAAATAAAAAAAACTAGTTTTAGAGATTAAATATAGAGAAAAGACATTAAGGCATTAAATGCCGAGAAAATGCTATTGTATGGTATTTGAATCAGAAATTAACTTTTTAATTTTTTTCTATTAAACTTTTTCTTAGTCGTCAATCTATAAAGCGGCACTTAATTTATTGTAACAAAAATATCATTTTCATAATTAATTTGATATTATCCAATTTTGTAATTAATTAATTTTTTAATCTTATTTTTATAAAAAGCCTAGTCTTTTTCTAAAGGTTTCTGTAGTCTCTTATGCGAACAACTATTTAAGGAAGTTTATTCTTAGGGTGCCAAACCAAATTAGACAATGATGAGACGTCCACGTAAGTCGGTTAAAAGCGATTGGATGGATAAGGCTAGGATTGTTGCCACCTGTCCCAACACGACAACAGACATAATGCTTTTTCTGTTGACTTTTCCAAAGCCTAACGTGCACGACTTTCGTTCTTTTTAAGGTTGTTCTAGAAAGCCTTCCTATCAAAATCAGGGAAAATGGTTTCAATCCAGAAAAATAAAATATAAACATAACAGTGAAAAGTAATCCTATTATCCCACGTCACTTAAATTATATAACGTTAAATCTTTGAGCAATTCTACCAAGTGTTCAGATATGAGAAATATGCATTGCATAAAGGAAATTTATGGATGATCCGAAGATTCTTTTATTATCACAAACATGCATAAAAAGATAAACTTGTCTTAAATTTATAAGTCAAATCTGATTAAGGTTAGAGATCAACAATCCTACAAGCCTTGGCAGTCAAGGTTATATCATAAGAAGCAACACAGAGATCAAACAAGCCAATAATAATAATAATAATAATAATCTAATCTAATCTACAGACTGAAACTAACAGTATCTCAAAGTTGATAATTTACAACGCAAAACCCTTTCCTCTTCATATACATACAGCTAATCTAAACCCTCTGCAGTATGAAGATTACAGATAAAAGATGCATAACCCAATCCTTTTGTCTCGTACCAATGGTCGAGCTTGTGCATCTTAAGTAACTTTTATAGTATCAGAAGTTGCAACTCTACCAAGGGCCTGTCAGTGTCCTTCTCAAGCATTGTCTTTTACCACCTCCCCATGCTCGATTCACTGCCTCTAACGTCTGTTTCAATTGAGCATTACATAGCACAAGAAAATTAGTGTTATTGATAATTTCCTAGTTAATTTAGTAAAGATAACATTCAAACATTCACGCCTTGCACAAGCTTATGATCTTTTAGTTTTTTTCCTACATTTCTCCATGTATTTGGATGGTCTTTAGAGGGTCACGTCCCCATACTCATGTCCAGATATGCATCTGACACTCTAACACGGCATTTCAAGAAAAATAACCCCAAGCAACATAGTCCTTAAATATCAAGTTAAGCACATTCTTGACACAATGACAGATCAGTCTTTATTGATCGTTTTCAGCTAATCACCCTGTAAAAAAATCTAGTTGCCACATCCAATCATACAAGAGAAAAAGCCTATTATCATTATGAGTAATAAAACACAGATTTTGAGGGTTACTAATACTAAAGTTTCACAATGCATACGACGCTATACTACAATTTGCAAAAATCCTGTAATCTTTAGGCTTTGAAACCCATCTGAAAGCTAGTTGCTGTTGTGAATGCTAATACAAGTGCAAGGTGGAAATGGAAGAAATGAGCATTACCTGATTTTTCTGCATTTCCATCATTTCTTCCTGCACCGACAAAAGTACAGTTAAGGAGGGCCATCCACCCAAATTATTCAATAAACCTTAAGAATCCTAGTCAGCAGACAGTACTTACCTGTTTCTTCTGCAGTTCTTCGTTAATTTCTTTAAGTTTTGCAACCTCAGCCTCAAGTTCCAATGTATAGGCCTGCCAGAAGCTCAGACCAGTTAAATGCCATCAGTTGTTTTCTATTTGGGGAGAATCTATACATATATTCAGTAATGATCAACAACGTTTTGCATTCAAACAATTTTGACAGAATTAGTTTTAATTTCCACGAGATTTATGCTGTACATAAGAGCTAAAGGATAGACAGGATACAACTGTAATATGAGTAGATGTTTAAGATGCCTGCTCCATGAATTTGTCAATTTACTCTTTCACATATGCATGTTTTACTTCATGGTTGTACAAAGAGTTAACTGAAACAGCTGGGGTATTTCATTTGCACTTCAAGGAGCTAACTTAAACCAAGCTCCAAATTGATACACAATCAGTAAGTAATCTAGCCAGTAAGTAGGGTTCCGTTTGAGTGTTTTATACATCTTGCAATCAGAAAATAATGTAGTTTACAGGAATAGTAGGTAGAAATGAACTCAAGCTGCAGTATTTCATAAACCGACAGCAGTTGCACCAGTGCTTTTAAATAAGCCCAAATCGCATTATCAGAAAACAACCTCAAGAAAAATATATTATTTCAAAAGGGAACATTATTATTAGTCTTTTTCTTCTTTTTTTTATACTTGCGGTTACCAGGGTTTTATCCCTAGTCATGAGAACTGAAGTCCAGTACTCTATTATCAGACTATATGGCCATTGGCAGTAGCCTAATTTTCGAGCCAGTCGTAGACATAATGCAAAATACAATAGCTCTGCACTGGTACTATATTTGACGTGCCAACTGGGAACAATAGGCTATTTTTTGAGGGACAAAAAGAAACAATAGGTGAGCAAACCTATGTTTTCACCCAATCAATGTAAGGGTATCTTCCTATACAATATTCATTAGCATTTGCTAAAAAAAAAAAAAAATTCATTAGCATGTTTTTAGAAAGTAATGCATTTAAGAAACAAAAGTATAACAGTAAGGGAAAAAAGTGCAAGGGCTGAACACCCAACTCACCTGCTTGCGAGCTCGAGATCTTGCAGCTGATTCTCTATTCTTGATCATTCTCCTTTGCCTTCTCTCAACTACTTTCTCCAAAGCTGCACTGCATTTTCTTCCCCGGCCAAATACATAAGGAACTGGGGACAAAGAACTGGTATCTACACTGTTCTTTGAAATGACATCGGATGATATCTGGCTTGCTGGAGATCCTATACCCACTATTCCCATCCCACCACTCTGAAGCCCAGTAGATTGAACAATATTACTATTCATGGAAGGGTCACCAATCCCAACCATTGAACTTCTACCTCCTGGACTAGCAAGCTGTGTAGTGTTCATTAAGTGCATAGATGGAGCAAAGGCAACTGTTTGCTGCTTTGGAAAGAGTGGCCGTGCCTGGGGTTGCTGCTGCTGCTGCTGTGGTGGTTGGTGTTGCTGCTGCTGCTGTTGAGGTTGTGAGGATTTGGTTCCAGTCATGTTCTGTGGTAACCTTGGAGGCTGACTAAGAACTGAGTTATTGTTACTCAAAAACCCATTGTTTCTATTTGTCTGTTGAAATCCAAGAGCTACACCCGAGTTATTATTACCAAAGAATCCAGTATTATTTGGAACTCCAAATTGTTGCATATCTTCTCTTACAACACCTGCTTTCACCAAAAATTCCTCCAAAGTCATCTCTCCCAAAGTCCGTTGTCTCTGTGGTAAATTTGCTCCACCACCACCACCACCACCACCACCACCACCGCTGCTTCCATCTTTAGCACCATCATTTTCTTTCATCAAGTTTCTCCATACTTCATCAACCGTTTTCTGGCTCAGTGTCCTTGGCAACGTTAATGATCCTTGCCTCTGTAGATTGCCTCCAGAAAGACTTCCTTCTCCACCTGGAACTGAAGCTGTCATAAAAGCCTGAGTCTCTTCAGCAGTTGATATGTTCTTCAAGAGTTCATCCATGTTCATTGATCCGAAGTCCTTTCCAATTCCACCAAAGGTGTTCTGTAACTCATCAAAAGTCAACGAGTATATGGATGACTGCCTTGTCAATGGAAAATTCCCCAGTGGCTTAGACTCGTTTCCTTCCATACTTGGAGCATCACCGAAGACCTTGAAATTCAGATGAGATCCCATTTCTTGTTTTGAACAGCAGCTATCAAAGTTGATCTCAACTCAAATTGCCCTATAAATCCATCAACTGAAGTAGATGAGATGATCATGTCCTTCACTTTGCTTTTTACTACTCCCCCCGCCCCCCTTTTACTTAAGATCTAATGAATGTTCACCAAACTTTTTAATTCCGATTCCATTAAACCATAAACATCCGACAAACAATAGGATTATAATTCATCAGAACTTTCAAAACATAAAAAACAAAGGAATACGGGAACCAATTAAGATTAAAACTTTTATGTTAAATCTCGAAACTTCAAGATTCTCAAACAAGTAGTACAAAGTAAACAATCATACACATAGCCAAACAAATTGTCCTGCAAATCCAGCCATTTTATGCTGATAATAAACAGAGAGCTGAAAATAGTTTTTGTCATTTTATTTTTCTCCAAAACCCAGATCTATAAAACTAAAAGGAAAACAAATCAATATTGCAGCTAGAAACTAATCACCAATTAACAAGTATCAAACTACCATTTCTCGTAATACTAGAAAACATTCATGTTCCTAAAATAGCACAAAGATTGAAGCTTTAACAGAAACTAAAACCAACCCATTATTCCAAATCATAAAATCAATCAACAGCATCTAACATCAAGAAAAATTCAACAACCCAAGTAACAAAAAAGAAATCAACGAAATAATTTTTCTTTAGAAACCAGAACGAAAAAAAAAGGTAAATTAAATCAAAATTTAAAAAAATCACTTCCTGAACCAATTCAAATTGGTTTCACTAATCACGAAAAATTGAAACCAAAATATAATTAAAAGAAAATAAATAAAAATACGAAAAAGACCAAAAAAAAGGGAAAATAAAAATAAACAGTAGAGAACAAAGGAGGAGGGAGTAAAAAAAAGACTAAGAAAAATAAAAGAAAGAAAGAGACGATTTTTTTACCTTTTAATTTTATTTTTGCCAGTATTTAATTTTTGGTAAGTAAACCAAAAATAAAATAAAAATAAAATAGGGTGAAAATCGAAATATTGTCGAGGAAAGAGAGAGAAAGAAACTGATGTTTGTTTGAAGAGGAAGGGGGAGGCTTCAGCTGTGTGGAGGCGACAAGTGTCTAGAGCTGCCTCGACACGAGTCCAAATTTAAGGAGCTTCCCTGATTTTTGGTGGATTTAATTGTAATTTGCTTTATCCCATTATTTAATTATTTATTTTTTACATTATTTACGTGGGAGATAGTTATTCGCTGAAACTGCGCAACGTGGACCAGTAGAAATGGGGTTTGAAATCTTGATGTGATATTTATCCAATCAGGAAGAGAAATGTGGGAGACTCTGAACCGTTGGATCTGCTTTTCCGACAAGGTGATAGGATTTTTATTTTTCTTGCTAATAACGGATCCTAAATGCTCGATACATATGACTATTTTTTAAGAGTTAATAAGGATTTGACTAAAGGTGTGTACATGGCCGAGTCGGGCTGAGTTTGAGTCGAGCTCAATTAAAATTTTAAGTCTGTTTGTTAGGCTCGGCTTGGCCCGAAAAATGAGCATAAAGTTTTACTTAAGCCCGACTCGAATAAAAATGTTAAAATTTAGGCCCAACACGGCTCGCTCATATTAATTTTTATATTATTTTAAAAAATATATATAATACATCAAAAATACTAAAAATATCAAAATAAATATTTCCTAACAAATTGAAAATAAATTCTAAAAAAATATGTATACTTAAATAACACTAACATAGATGTAACTTAACAGGCAAATACCTCTAAAATAATAACAAAATTAACAATAAAATAAGTTTTATACAATATCCAAACAATAACAATAAAATAGTAACAACATAATAGTAAAATGGTAGAAAAATAGAGAGAAAACAATAAGAAAAAAATATTAAAAAATAGGTTTTTTTTCCTTTAGTGAATTCGGGCAGGGCCGGGCTGGGCTAGACTATGCCTAGGCCAAAAATGCCTTACCTGAGGCTCGGCCCATTTTTTAAACGGGTCTTATTTTTTTTGTCCAAACCCATTTTTTGGGCCTATATTTTTGCCCAAACCCTCCACATTTCGGGCGAGCTTTTGGGTAAGGCCGGGTGGCCTGAACCATGAACAGGTCTAGATTTAACCTTCTAAAATGATTATAATTAACATTTTGATAAACCATAAAAGTAACACATTTTAATCCCATACTTAGCATACTTTTGGATGATTTATCATATAATTTAGTGAATTAGATGCTCCTAATCCTTTAATTTTATGTTTTATACTTAGGAGAGCATAGGAGAACAAAAGGAGCAAAAAACGGACGAAACGGGCTGATTTAAAGATCCACACAACCAAGACTAATTCCACACGGGCTAAGCATACGCACGTGTGAGCCACACGGGCTGGCTACACGCCCATGTGGCAGCCCATGTCGATATCGCTCCATGTTTCCCAAACACGCGAAAAAAGCCAATTTTTAGGGTTTCTGAGCAGTCTAAAGTTTATAAATACATACTAGAAGAGAGAACCTAAGGGGACACGCAGAGTAGAACACAAGAATTACTCGAAGAACGCCAACGGATTTAGCTCGGAAGCAGGATCTCCTTCAAGACTGAAGATCTCCCTCCAATATCTCTTAAAGTTTTTAAGTTTCTTTATGTTTTGTTATTTTCCTATTACATTATGAACTAAACTCCCTAAATACCTAGGGAGGATGAAACTTACGATGGATCTTATTATTTAATTATCTGAATTACACGATAAATACTTGTCCTTGTTCTTAATTATGTGTTATTAATTCTTGCCTTAATATTTTCAGGATATTAATTCAAGTTTGATGTGCTTATTCAGTGGAGCAAAAGCCCCTGTTTAAGAGTAGATCTAGCATAATTAAGTGGAGTTGATTGCAATCCTAGAAATAGGACGACATAAATCTGTCGGATTAGAGTCAAATATAATAGGGGAATCCATAGATCGAGTTAATGCGACAATAGGGGTTTTAATTAGAAAGAGATTTCAATTAATCAACCTAAAGTCAGTTGTTCTTAGTCTCGAAAGAGATATTAACATAATCTAGGGATTTCTGCGGATCAAGACAAGTGAATAAATCGTTTGATTCAGAGTCAGAATAATAAGTGAAGTCTAGGTGGATTCTTCCTTGGGTATTGTCTTTATCATTCGTTTATTCGATTATTTTCTTCACTCTCTGTTGCGTTCATTAGTTAATTAGTTTGGTTAAATTTAGATTAAAACAAATCCCTTTTATTCTAGGCTAAATAATAGAAAGATAGTTAATGCTAGCACTTTTAGTCCTTGTGGATACGATATTCTGGACTCATCATAGCTATATTACCATTCGATAGGTGCGCTTGCCTTTGTCATGATCGTAGTCTAGTTTAGTGAACTATAAAACAATCATCACATTTATAAAAGTATTTAAATGAAGGTTAATCTTTTTAAATGGTCAAATAAAGGTTAAATATATTTAAAATGCTCAAATAATGATCAAACATTTTTTAAAATGTTTAAATAAAGTTTTTCAAATATTGTATATCAGGTTTTAATTTTTTTCTTATTTTATTTCCTTTTCAAGTAATATTGGATTCAATTGTTATGTATTTTATTCTAAAAAAAGTCAACATTCACTTAATTTTTACTACAAACTAAATTGAAGAGCATGTAAAGCCATTATTTGAGTATTTTTATAAATGTTTGGCCCTTATATGACCAGTTTGAAAGATTTGACCCTTATGTAAGTAATCCCTAAAAACTTGAACACTAATTTGTTTTGGACAAAACACATTAGCGAAAAAAATATATAAATATAAATAAATAATTATTTATATATAAAAATAAAATATAAGTAGAATAATTTATATTTAAATTATCAAATACGTAAACTAATAAAAATCGTAACAAAAAGATGAAATCGAAAAGAAGATTTTGAATAGATTTTGTGGAATTTTTATTATGTATTTGACAATTTAGAGTCCGGTAACTTAAATAAAAGCTTTTGAATAATTCAGTGATTTAAATGAAAACTTTCGAATAATTTAGTGACCAAATTATAACTTTTTTTAGTTAAGTGACCAAAATGATAACTTACCCCTATTTTAACAACTAATAGTGTAGTTTACCCAAATAATAAATATATTATATAATACTCTCTTTTCCCAATAAAAATATTACACTTGGAAATTCTTTATATCAATTTTTAAACTTTGAATTAAATTATAAATTTTTGCAAAATAATATATATTTAAAATTTTTATCATATTAAATTTTAAATAATAGAATATCTAAGTAAAAAAATATTATTAAAAATAAAAATGTGACAATTTTAGGAGAATAGAGGGAATAGTAGAATTCATCCCGCTCACATGAAACTACAGAATTTTTTTAGATAATATTATTTTTAAAAGTAATTATTTAAAAAAAATAAAGTAGTAATTCTTTTTAAGTGAAAAGCTCATTAAAAATTTTAAATGCCCCTGCATGGTTTTTTTAACTTCATTATTGCAAAATTTAATATTATTTATTAGTATAAGTTTGTAAATAAGTTATTTTTTCATAATATGTTTTTTAAAGATACCTTAATATTCATTGATGTCAAGTTTAGTAAGGAAGTTAACGTCATTAAGCTATTTGTGCCTCGTTGGGATTAATACAATTATTTTAATATGATTATTGAATGTCAACATCCGTGAATGTCAAGTTTCCTATATAATATTTAAAATTTAAATGATAACAATATAAACTAATTTTGAAACGGTTCAGAATAACATTTAACCTTGAACTTGACATTTTTTTATGTCGAGTTATCAATAACATTTTAAAAAAATTATAACATAATTTAAATATATTTTAAGAAACTTAAATGGAAGTGGACTCCCATGGATTTGAGTTCTTGTATTGAAACTTTAGCATAAACCTAATTTTAAAACCTTTAAATAGATAGCCAAACTTGTTAGTTTTTTCACAAAAAAAAAAAAAAAAATTCTTCCACATTCTATTGAGGCTTACATACCTAAATATCTCAAATTTCCAATTTCCAAACATACTTTAATGTTTGCTGGTATCTTGAGATTTGAACAATGATATGTTACCAATAATGCAACAACATTGGAGTAGCCTCTTGTGGCTTGAGTTCATAGTAATATGGGTTTATATTTTACTAACGATAGAATCATTCCTCAATTAATGCAAGCTTGTTTCTTTCATGCTAGTTAAATTGGGAAAGTTACTTTCATAGTATATTCTTATTCACTCTTATTGACCAATGGAGATTGGAGACCCATGCATTTAATCACCCATGCAATGAAGCAACAATAGCACCGTAGGATGTAACGTTGCTGACTGTGCTTCTAGTAAATTGCCATTTGTAACAAAAAGTTTTGAGCACAATCTAGGATAGGTCATTTGTCAAGTTTTTAGAACTGCTATCGACCTTAAGTTTGGTTTTCAAGGGCATCATATTAAAATAACATGGTTGAAGATATGTTTCAAGCATCTTCTAGAGAATCCAACCCCTAATGATATCGATTTTCATACTAGAGCATACTTTCTTTGCCTGAAAGGAGGTCTACTGATGCTAGAAAAATATGATAACCTAGTTCATACCATGTACCTTCCACTTTTATCAAATTTCCAAATGGCTAGTACATATAGTAGAGGGTATGTCATTTTAGCATGCCTATATAGCGTGTTATGCAAGCTGTGTAGAGTGGGGAACGAGGAAGTAAATGATTTCCTTGTGATTTGACAATCGTGAGGATTGTACTGACTTTTGTGGATTGCACCTATACCGTTTCAACATCTCAATTTTCCTCTAGCTAAAAGGTAAAAGTGTAACCTTAAACCCTAAAATCTATTACTTTCTAAATATTTTATATATGTACTAATATTTTATATTTTAATAGGTGGTCCGAGCATTGTAACCATATAACTAACTTGAAAGAATGATTTGTTAGAGATACAAGCATTAATTGATATGCAATGTAATGATTTTGTAAATTGTGTTTTTATATTGTTAAATTCATTTAATTTAATTAAAATCATCTTATAATGGAATCTAAATGAAAATTTTTAATTTTTGTAATTTTTATGGATGCCATACAAAGCAGAAGTGATTGTTGCTATACTACTACCAGAGGCACGTGTGTATAACCATGTTTTTAACGTGTGCATACCACTCATATACTTTTCCCGCATCAAGTGGCATCTATTTGATTGAGTATTACAACAATGTGAGATGGTACAAGGAATTCCACTAGATGTAGAGAACATGGATAACTATCATCCCATAGATTTTCTTTTGAGAAAAAAGCATAATTAGGTCATTAGATTTGTCAAGCTCATCACATATTGGACTAATTATCTCCAACATAAGCCACAAGCTACATTGATTGAGGATGGTAATTTTGAAACTTTCTAGGATTATAATTAATAGTTTACAAAGAACAGTAAACCATGTATTCATTTGCTAGGATAAGCTCTTGTAAATCTATATACTTATCCAACAAGATAAGCTTTTATAAATCAAATTTAACGCTCAATTTCGCAATGTCAAAGAAAGAACATGGAAACATGGGCCCAGCGTGGCTTAAGAGGCCAAGATGGATGAGGGAGAAACTTATGACCTCATCGTGGTGTAGGTGTACCCGTCGACAAAGTTGTTGGAGCAGGGGAAAATGGTCATGGTCAAGATAGAGGTTGAGGCACAAGTATTCTTATAAAAGATACCTTATCTGTTGTACTTGTTGAACCGAAATAAGGACCATACTTCCCAGTTGTAGAAGTGGATCTTATATTTGCCCAAAGTATGGACGAAGATCCAATTCACTAATCGGATAAGCAATGGATTTTTTTGTTATTCTTTTGTAGTACTTGAAGTAGATAATTTTATGTATTTATGTTACAAATTCAACTGAATTTAATTCTATAATTAATTTAATTCCTTTGGTTTCGATTTTAGTATTTTTTTTATAAGCATTGGAAAAATAGTGAGGCAAAAATTGGATTAATGATGGCATGTATATTAAAGAAAAGATCAACAGAAATGATCTACCCCATTGATTGTCTAATATAACCATCTATGTATGCTCAATGTGTCATTCATGCCACCACCATTAAAAAGGCTAAAGCATATGTGCATGGATACCTTAAACCCATTTCCTTGAGCTTTAATATTTTACTTCTTAATGTTGTTCCCCAAAACCAAATGAACCTACCAAACGCAATAACCAATGGCCTATCTGGTTAAGCCACTAGGTATTTGTATTCTTGAGAGTTGACAATTTTTGTAAAAATTCTCTTATTTGAAACAACTCATAAAAAGTTTTTTTGGCTTACTCTTAAGCTTTCTCCCATTCCACTAAACCTCAAAAAGATTGAGTTGGTGATGTCAAGAAATGTTACATTGTGGTTAGTATTTTTTTCACTCAGCTGCTCTTTCAAAACATTAACAACCTTTAACCCATTTCCTTAAACACGCAAACACTAACCTCAATGATGAATGCATCATGAGCAAGCTTGTTTGGGATGTTTATAGGGTTTAAGGTTGGTTAAACTCACCAACAAGGGAAGCAACCAAACAAGATTAAACTTGATATCTATCAGTGTTAAAGTCTATGTAGTTAGTTATCTTTTCAAATAATAATCACATCAGAAATCTTTACAAAAGGAAATCTTGCATGCAGCTGTATTGAACTCAACATCCATGAATGATGAGTTTAGTATAATAATATAGATCCAAAAATCTTGTTTAGGATTTCAAGGCAAGATATAGATAAAGCAATGAACTTGACACCAATAGGTAAACCTTACATTTCGTTGATTTTGAACTTAAGGATGACATGATTTATTAGTTTTCAATTTAAAATAATAATAATAATAAAACAAATAGTTAAGTCTTAAAGGAAAAAAAAAAGGATTTATGGGTTTCAAACCAAGGGATCCATGGGTTGTTAACACTTTTAATAAGTAGAAAAGGTTCAGGTACTTACATTGAGTATTTTAACTCCAATTTTCTCATCAGTGTACAACCTCACTCCCTGCAATATCTTTTCCCTCTTCTTGTTATTAAATTAAATTTGGAATTAGATGTTAAAGTTGGTTTTGATTAAAGCTACAATTGGTGGTTTGGTTGTAAGATCTGTAAGGATTGAAGTAGCTTGTCTAAATGTAGGGTCTAGAAAGGTTGCAACAATTGAGTCTTTGACATGATCTTTCTATATAGTAAATAAACCCCAAAATTAAAATAAATTCCTTAGCTTAGCTTATTTTCTCATTAATCAATAGTGTTAGAGTACCTCAAAATTCTCTAATGGTAATAAATTAGTTTATGCTAAAAGAGGTGTTTGAGAATATGCAATAATAGATTATTATGGAGAAGCTACAGCGGTGGATGATAATCTAAAGGTAGTGGTTTCAAAAGGCATACAATGCATGTGATGAAAAAGCAAACCATTTAGTTAAAAAATATTTATTATTTATAAATATTAACACAAAACATTGATGGTTAAAAATCTTAACTAAAGTGGAAATGCCGGTGAGGCTACTAAGGTTGCTCATGGAGTTTGTAATATCCCGAAATTTTTACAGTAAAATATTATCAGTAATATAGTAAAATAAGGAAATAAAGTGACAAAAAGAGAAATTTTGAGTTATGTCAATATTGAGAAGTATATTATGATATATTAATTCAAGAAATGACTAAATTGTAAAAGTGAGAAAAGTTTTGTGGCCCAAGAGTAAATACTCAAAATTTAAAGGATTAAAGTGTAAATATGAAAAAGTTGAAGGACCAATAGTGTAAATATTTTAGGAGTGGAATGATCTAGAAACTAAGGAAAATGGATGAATTAGGACCAAATTGAATAGATGAAAACTATAAGGGACTAAATTGAAATTTTACCAAATTAAATGATGACTCAAGGATGGAATTTTAAAAGATAATGAAGGGCAAAATGGTCAATTGGAAGAGAGAGAAATCTAGAAAGTAATAATGATGCTAGAGATATCAGAATGACCTAATTTTTAGTGGTATCGGGAATAGAGATTTGAGATCACCAAATTCAACGGGTGAGTTAAAAATTTAATAAATTAATACCTATGAGTCAAATGCGAATATAAAAGCATTTTTGAATTAGTGAATTTGGTGATTTAAAAGAATTAATTAGGTAAATTGGGTCGAGAGTGAGGTATCGAGACCTCGACTTCATAATCGAGCCATAAATATTTTTAGAAATATTTATGGAGTGTTGGTGAGGTAGTATTAAAATTTAGACAGAAAATTTTGACGTTTGGGTGGTTAATTAAATAAAAAGGACTAAATTGAAAAGGGTGTAAAAGTTGCTAGAGGATTAAATAGCTCAATTGTCAAATGAGGAAGGACCTAAAGTGAAAATAATCCTAAAGGAGATATTTTGGGCAGCAATAGCTGAGAAAAATCAGGAAATGGATGAAATAAGGGCAAAATTGGAAAATTGCCAAAATTGGCTAAATAAAAATGGGACTAAATTGGAATATCTAGAATTCTCTTCATTTCTCTTCATATTCATCAGCTGGAAAATAGCCATGGAGGAGGGTTCAAGCTGTTTTTCATAATCTAGCTTCATGTAAGTTTAATTCTTTCTTTCTCCTTGAAATTTTTATGTTTTTGTGACTTTTACAACTAGGTCCACTTGTTGAATTCATTAGTTTTTGATTTTATGAAAGAAATTGAAAGTTGATATGAATATGTTCTGGAAGTATATGATGATTTGGCATGGAATTAGAGATTTAAATTATTTATATGCTGATTTTATTGAAAGAATTGAATAGAAAGTGAATGTTTGGGACCTAATTGTAAAAGAGTTTGAAGTTAGAGTTCCATATGGAAATACTGAATTTCAATAGTTATGAAATAACTTATAATGTCTAGAAAAAGTATTAATTGAGAAAATTATCTTAATTGAGGGGTTAATTGAGCAAGGACTGAATTGTATGAATTGTGAAATTTGGGGCAAAATGGAAATCAACATTTTGAACTAAAACTGTTTTAGACAGCAGCAGTAGTCTAACTTTGAAAAATCACAAAAAATTATATAAATCGAATTAGAGGATGAATAAAATATGAAATTAAAGCTTATTGAGTCTAGTTTCTTATAAAAGAAATTATGTAAGCAATGGAATTGTAAATCATGAGATATAATAACTTTTGTGAGACAAGGTCAGAATGATTTCGAGTTCCCCTGTTCTGACTTTGGAAAATCATAAAAAATTGGATAAAAATAATTAGGGGCTTAAATTTATATTTTTAGAATCCTGAATGAGTCTATTTTCAATAGAAACAAACGAGGACATCATTCGAATCCTGTACAAGAAGATAATTAATTTTTAGTGAAGAAGGGTCGGAACTGTCAGACAACAGAACAGGGGAGACTTTAATGAATAAACTGTATTAATTGGCCCAACCAAAAATTATGAAATTTTTATGGTAATAAGGTATATGAGTCTAGTTTCAGGGAAAATTTACGGATCTTAATTTCGAGTTCTGTAGCTTAATATATAAATAATTTAGTGACTATGACGCAAATGGACAGTTTTGAATGTACATATAAGTAAATAGTGAAATTATTGATAATGTTACTTGTTGCATGTTATATAAATTAAGGATGTGGAATGGAGAGGAGGAGGAGGAAAATATGTATGAATATTCATCTAGCATGGCTAATTTGCATGTTTTAGGCTCGTGGACTAAATTGAATAAAAGTAAAACTTTATGGGCAATTTTGTAAAATGTCAGAAATGACTAAATTGCATGAAATAGATTATTTTATTATTTAAATTAGTAAAATTTAACTTAAATTATCAATTTAGTTCAAGATCGGGGGAAAACATGTTTTAGGGATTAAATTGAAAAGTGTTGAAATTATGGAAATTTTTGATATTTTATAGAATTCATGGACTGTTATCAATATATATAAGAATAATAGTTGGAAATAAGGATTAAATCGCAAGAATTTTATTTTCCTGACCCTAAGGATGAAATCGTCATTAATTAAAAGGTTAGGGGCAAAATGGCAATTTTGCTTAGAGCATTAATTAAATGCATTAGAATATGAAATGAATGAAAATGATGATCAATTTATTTAAAAGAGATCCGGGTGACTCAAATATGAGACTCGATCGTGAAAAAGAAAAGATATCGGATCAATGAAATTATAAACACAAACAAGCAATGAGGTAAGTTCATGTAACTTAAATTATATTATTAAATACTTCAAATGTATGTTATTGATGTGAATATGATTTGAATGTTCATTGTATGAAAATTGATGAAACATTGATATATTTGATATAAAGGGGAAGAAATCCCGGTTGAATGAAAGGAAAATTCGATGGATCTCTGGAAAAGGATTGACCGTAAAAAAGATCTAGCCCGGACGGGTGATCCTATCCTGATATAGCCCTCCCGAAGAATATGTGGAAAATGGATTTAGCCCGGAAGGGTAATCCGAATTAGGGTCTGAATTTAGCCTGGACTGGTAATTCAGATCCAAGCTCATTAGAGTAATTGTCGTTGCAGGGGATTTAGCCTGGACTGGTAATCTCGACAATACTCTATGAGTTTATATTACAGGGGATTTAGCCTAGACTGGTAATCCCACTGTAAGGATGAGGTTCGCGGGAGTGTGCTCTCTGATATGAAATGCGTAAGACCATGGTTGAAAGATACCATGGCAACCTGATATGAAACGTGTAAGACCATGGTTGAAAGATACCATGGCAACGTGATATGAAATGTGTAAGACCATGGTTGAAAGATACCATGGCAACCTGATATGAAATGTGTAAGACCATGGTTGAAAGATACCATGGCAACCTGAGATGAAATGTGTAAGACCATGGTTGAAAGATACCATGGCAACGTGACATGAAATGTGTAAGACCATGGTTGAAAGATACCATGGCAACATGACGGGAAACGAATAAGACCATGGTTGAAAGATACCATGGCAACATGACAGAAAATGAGTAAGACCATAGTTGAAAGACACTATGGCATCATGTCGAAGATAAATAAGATCGTGGAAGAGAAACGCCAAGATATATGTTGAACAACTAATATTCAGGTAATATAACAAATGGTTAAATGAAATGGTTATACAAAATGGTAATGTGAAATGTTTACAGGAATTGGTCATATGGAAATAAATGTACAAAATAGTTGTATGAAATAATTAATAAGATAGATAAATGAAATAAGTATAGGTACATGGAGTTTAAATTATGTTAAGTTTAATACGAACTATTACCGAAATAAATATACCTAAGATATAAGGAAATGATGGTGCATAAAATGATGATATAATAAAATAAATGATATATGTTATTAAAGAAACGGTAAGAGAATGATATGTATCATGACATGTACATATGAAATTATCTTTTATATGTTAACATAAGGAAAATATGTAAGTTAAGACGAGTATTAAATTCAAATATGACATATTGAAAAAATAAGAATTTATATGAAATATGTGTAAGTACACTAACAAGTGTTGATTGTTGATGCTTGGGCAAGTGCCAAGCCATTGATTGAATGGTAATATATTTATTGATGCATTGAATTGGTAAATATTTAAGTAAAAAAATTTTTTAGTGATCTGCAAATGGTAGTAATGCTCCGAAACCCTATTCTGGCAGCGGATACGGGTTAGGAGTGTTACAGAGTTGTTGAGGATTTTGATGGACTCTACAATAGACGAATACAACACTTTAAGAGATGCAGAAATCATTATGTTTTTCAATTGGCTATAGAAATGAAAAAGATTCATTTGAACGATTTGCGAAATTGAGATAGGTCTTTGATTAAAGTGTAAAAAATTAAAGTTAACAAACTATATTAAATGATTATTATCACTTTTTTTATAAATGAATTTTCATTGATTCAATTTCAAGTAAGTGTAAAATATTCAAATTCAATTCACTTGACACGAGTTGCTTCTTTAGAAGTTAACAGTGCCACGTCATTAAAAAAACAAATGATGTTAACATTTTGGAGTTATTTGTGTAACAGAATACAAATTAAAGCACTAACTTAGATTGAAAAAAGAAAAACTGACTCGAGAGTAAGAGTAAGCGTAACATCTATTATCACATTAACTCAATTTATGGATTCCTCTATTAGATTTGACTCTAATCTGATAGATTTATTTCGTCTTATTTCTAGGATTGCATGCAACTCCACTCAATTACACCAAATCTACTCTTAAACAGGGTTTATTCCTCTAATTTAAGCACATCAAACATGGATCAATAATCTAGAAATATCAAACCACGAAACCACGAATTAAGCACACATAATTGGAACAAGGTCTAAGTATTTATTGCGTCAAATAAAAATCAAAGGACATAATTCATCATAAGGTTCATCTCCCTAGATATTTAGAAAATTAGTTTATACTTGCAAATAAAAACATCCAAGATGCAGTATAACCATAAGAAACAAAGACACTCATCATGGCTTCCTAAGAAATCAATTGGGAATCTTCAATCTTGACGAAAATTTGCTTCAAAATCAACTTCAATGGTGTTATTCATATATACATCTTAAAATGCCCGAAAAACCTAAAAATTGCATTTCCCCACTGTTTGAAGTGCAAATTTGTGAAATCAACACAGCCTGTCACATGGCCATGTGGAAGGGGTCAGCCTATGTGGCTCCTGCAGCTTGCTCCTATTTTCTATTTTTCACTCGTTTTTCACCCTTTTTGCTCTCAAATGCTCTCTTAAGTAAAAAAAATGATTTTAAAGGATTAGCAGCATAAAATTCACCATTAACATCGAATAATCACCCAAAATTGCATTAAGAATGGGATTAGCACCTATCAGAAAGAACTTAAAACCTTAAGCTTGACAACCATACTAAGTCATATATATGGGAATGAACACAAAATTAGTGTTGCCTATATGTGAAAATATTACCCCAATTTGATCTAAAATGTGAGGTCGAGAGATAAGTATTTCTTGCCGACTTATTAGGTTAGTGGAAGGCTGAGAGGCCCTGCTAAGTTAATGACTAGTTGGTTGGACAGAACCCTAAATAAGAGTTAGTTATGAACACCGAAGCGAGTTAGTCTTCTATCAATTAGATCTAATAAAATCTATAAATTGTTTTCCTTATTTATTTTTAAGTTTTTTTAATAATTTTTAAATTATTATTTTTCACCACCTTAGGATTAATAGTAATATAGTTTAATTAAATTACTAATTAGACCTGTTTGTGTAGGGATTAGGATTAGTTTAGTCTCACCTCCCTTAGGTACGGTCCTTAGAGTACTTCCATAGTTTAGTCTTGCTTACCTTGAGTACGGTTTTCGGAGTACTTCCATACTTCATTGTAAAACTATATTACGACTTGACCCGTATACGTGATTAGGTCCTTTTATCAAATTTAAGCACACAAACATTCAAATTTTCATACGAGACTTTCACATATACTCATTAACATATCATAAACATGAAAAATAATAATTAAATATTTTTTTGACTTAGATATGTGGTCCCGAAACCACTATTCCGACTAGGGTCTAAACCAGACTGTTACAGTACTGATTCTGTGTTTGTCTTCTGAAAGTGTAGATTTTTACTGATATGGATTCTGAGGGTAAACAGGATTGTAAGGAGTCTTCTGCTTCTCTAGAACGTGAGACTGTTCAGGAGGAGGAAGTGCTGGAGGTTGGTACTAAGGCACTGACCCGGTTAGTGAGGGAAGTGCTGGAGGAAGTGTTTGAGGCTAGGATAAGCGAAAATAGTGAAGCATTTTAGGTTAGATGCGTGGATTGTGAGAAGAAGAGAGATCGCAGTTCTCCGAGGCTGGAACCTCGATCTACGAAGCGTGTTCGGACGCGTTCGACAGACAATAAGGGTAGAGCTAGTAATGGTAAGAGCGTACCATCTTGCGAGCATTGTAAAAGGAGTCATTCGGGCAACTGCTAGAGAAAGTTAGGAGCGTGTCTTAGATATGGATCTAATGAGCATTAAGTTCGAGATTGTCCTCGACATTTTTGAGACAAGTATGCTGGTAACTGTTTCGATATGTTGTTTTGAGTATAGAAATTGTGTACACACTATTGTGTATCTGGTTCAGTGGTTAAGTTTTCTGGGTGTGTGTGTGAGGTCTCAAGTTCAAGCTTAGTGTGGTAGTGTTTTGGAATCAGAGTATGCAGCGGGAGCGTAGTGGTGTTTTTGTTTATATGACTGTTCTATTAGTTGGAAATTTCGGGGACAAAATTTCTTTAAGGAGGGGAGAATTGTAACGCCCCAAATTTTGGGCCTAGAAGTTTTGAGATTTAAGCATAGGAACAGTAAAGAGGTGGCATATATGTGATTAGTTGTGCACTTTAGTGACAAGAATGGGTCTGTTGGTCTGGTGGTTAAGTAGAGGGTTGGAGTGTTGAAGGTTCTGAGTTCGAGTCTCTGTATGGGCATTTTGGAAAACGTTTTATTTATTTCTATTTTAAGTTAAAATAATTATTTTGTTAGTTTGTTTATTATTATTTATTTTTATTATTTATTCCTTATTTAGTTCTTTTTCTCCTTTTTCACATTTATTCTCATGTTCCTCTCCCCTTTTGCGTTTCTTTTATTTTTGCTATTTGCTGTCTGTGAAAACGGTTGATTTGGGGATTCTGGAACTTCGCACCTCAGCCGTCTTCTTCGTCGTCATAACAGGTGTGGGATTTAAACTCTTACTACACAGTTTTTAGTTTGGAATATTCTAATTTCGAAAACTCTTGTGCGTATGTTAACCCGAGGGATTTGGGGGTTTTAGGCGATGAAATCGTAGAGAGATTGTATTTTTTGATGTATTTTGATAGGGAAAAGTTTAGGGACTGTAACAGTAGCTTGAACGGCAATTTTGGGGCTGATTTGGGGTGGTTTTGTGGTCTCCCCGACGGCCATAAGGCAGTGTGGCTGATTTGGGGTTTTTGTCGACTTTTACACGGCCGTGTCCCTTGGTCCACACGGGCATGTGAGTAGGGTTTTTGAATTATAGGGTCACACGATCGTGTGACTGATTTGGGGATTAGGGATTCCACACAGGCGTGTGTTTCGAAACACACGACCGTGTTTGCTCTGCACCTGATTTTAGTGAAATTGGACAGTATGTTGCACGGTCTATTCACACGATCATGTCCCTGCTTCACACGAGCACGTGCCTCTGTCACACGGTGGTGTACTACCATTCACACGGGCTTTTGGACCCCCACACAGCCGGGGCACCTGGGCGTATGGCCCTATCTCGCTAAACTTTGGTTTTAGGTCAAATGTAAGTGCAAATGCGACTCTGTGTGTTCCAACCCTCGACTAAGCCATTCTGAGGGTATTTATGACTTTGATTTGAGATTGATATATGTGCATTTGTGATTGGTTGTGTGATAAGTTGTTACTGAATTCGAGAGATGAAGGTGCACATGTTTTGTTCTGTAACGGATTGACTTGATGTGTGTCTACTTTTGAGTGACTGTCTGAAATTTTATTTTGAGTTGGTGCATTTGCATACATCCATTTGCAGAAACCATTTTGGGTTGGGATGTTGAAGAGAAGAAAGACTGATCTGATCTGATCTGATCTAATAGTTCAACTGCATTGATGATCATCGTTGCAGGGCAACTCTGGATGACATCTTATAACAGTATCGCGGTTTACTGCATTACACCTTACCACACGTACGATAGTTACGCTACGTACTATTATCTGATCTGGCAGTTCATACTGCACATTTGTACCGTGGTTTATCGCATTGCACTGTACAGCTTATATGTTAGCATTGCTGCGTAATATATAAGACTGGAAGTTTATCTGCATACTGTTAGCCCCAATTCCCAGAGGGTCGAGGGCGGTCCCAATTCATTGAGGGTCGAGGACAATGTTGATGATCATCGTTGTCGGGCAACCCGGGATGACATCCGATGGAGTATAAGGATGGATGGACTTTTCGAGGTCCTACTCGGAGTGCAGGGATAGGTGGGTTGATTAAATCCCTACAGTAAGTGCAGGGTTGGATGGAGAGTGTGTTTGTCAGATGGGTGGGTGCATTATGTAACTCATCTGCACCCATATGCATTTAATTGAATCTGATTAACTGGTTCTGAACGATTGATTGATTGAAAGGCACTTATGCCTAAGAGGATTCTGTGGTTTTGACTGCTACTGTCTACCAAGATAGTTACTGAGAGGGGCTAAAGCCCCTACGGGAAATTGGTACTGGTTTCGAAAAAGGGCTTAGGCCAGTTTGTGACTACTGGGAAATACCATTACTGTGTTTGACAAAGCCATATGATTGTAAAGTTACATATAGTCTGTATTTGTTTTAGTCGGTCTGTAAGTATGTTTTATTTTTTGAACTACTTCTAGTTCCTGTTTCCCTTTTGTAGTTTATTCGGTTTGATCTCACACTGAGCTCACGTAGCTCAGCCCCTCTTCTGTTTCCCTTTCAGGTCGTTTTGGTATTTGGATGCTGGACTTGGTACGCGGAGGTCTCGAACAGGCTTGGAGAAACTAAACTATAAATTTTAGTTCAGCTTTTATTTGCTATTCGGTTTATGTTGAACTGTAAAGTTTTATACTACTGTGGTACAGTTTTGTTTTATTGTAAATCTTTACTGGTTGGTTATTAAACATTTTCAAATAACTTTGTTTCACCGAGATATAATGTTTTGTAAATTTTCCTACGATCACTTTGGTGATCAATGTAGCATTCTGAATCCAGTCTAAACTTCTAGGCCGGGTTTGGGGTGTTACAATAGATATAATCCTTCTTATGAGATATCTCTTGATGAGATGAAGTTACAACCTGATCTGATATACAGAAGAAGAATCAGTTAGAATTTTTAACTCGGGAAGTAAAAGAAATGTGAAATAAACGGGTACCGTTAGTAACAACGTTACGAAAGAGGCTACGTTGTAATTGAAAGAAACCATGATAACACAATACCTTCATATTTTCTCAGGTAAAATTTCGAAGACGAAATTTCCTAAGGGGAGAGAGTTGTAATAGTCTGTTTTTCAATGGTGTCGAAAATGGTGGTTTCGGAACCCTATTTTTGATGTTTGAATATGTAAATATTAATATTTACAAGGTTAGTATGAAGTTTAATTAGATTTTAGTCCTTTAATTTTGCTAAATTGATAGTTAATTAAAGTACAAGTGTAACGACCCTAAAGTCAATAGTGTTGAAAAATAAAGTATCGGGACCTTGTTTTCGTAAACTGAGCTCGTAAATATTTTTTGTTAAGTATTTATGAAGTTATTATATAGGTGAATTGAATTTTTAATTGGTAATTTTTTCAAATTAGTGACTAATGAAGGTATAAAGACTAAATTATAAAAGTGCTAAAAATTAATCACTATGAATTTTTAATTAATTGAAGGACCAATTGAGCAATTGGACCTTTCTTAAACCACCAAACAGTGGTGAATGATAACTTTCGTCCATCAAAATGTGTTAATCATCATTAGGCTAAGTTAGTTAAGGTTAATTAGGTTAATTAGGTTAATTATGATTTATTATATATTAATCAAAGTATAAATAATAAATAAAATAAAATAAAACAGTTTTACTCATCTTCTTCTCTAACCTTATGAAAAAAGAAATAAAAATAGGGTTTTTATGCTTTCAACATTTGCTCCAAATCATTTTCTTATAATTTTTATGTTTTCAAGGTCTCAGGAGCTTGATTTAGCTAACTCGTGTACCAATTTGTAAAACTGTTAAAGTTTCTAAAGCTTTCCATTGATGTTTTCTTGAAATTTTTTGTGTTAATTTGTTAGATTTTAAGCTTAGATATGAAAAATGACTAGTTTATAAAGTTTAATTGTTAGTTCTTGAACATTGGAACTAAAGTGTGTAAAGTTTAAAATTTATGTTAAATTTCTATAATTATAGATGATAGAGGACTTTAGAAGGATGTGATTGAAATTACATTGTAAATCGATGCTCAAATATGAAAGTTATAGCTATTTCGCTTTTAGGTACTAAATTGAATAAAATGCAACACTATAGGGAGCTTTTAAAAATTGAAATTGAATTAATATATGATTACGTTAGGTTGTTATAAGGTATTTGGATCTACCAATTTTTTTTCTATAGATCAATCAACTCTTTGTCTAGATTTGTAATTTCTTTAGTAGAGCTTAGAAGCTTATCATCAATGAACTGCCAAGTTTATTCAAAGAGAGAATTGTTTCATATATGATAAAAGAAACTAGTTTTTCGTCAAAGATAAATCATTATAGGAGCCTGTGAAAAGAATAAGGAGCAAAATAATAGAGGAAAGGAAAGGGAGAAAACATATAAAAAGATAAAGTTAATGTATAAAGAAGGGAAAGAAAAAATAATAAAAAATATTATTAACAGCAACATCAATTTATCGTTACACTGTTAATGACAATTAATAGTTTAGGACCAAAACGTAACAATTAGATACTCTTACTGACCATATTGTAATTTTTTAAAATTTAGTGATCAAAACATTATTTAAACCATACATGAGTGACTAAATCACTAGTTTACTCTTGAATTTATTATTGTGAAATGTTTCCTAGCATAAACATTAACCTTTAAAACCTAAGAAATTTCCCAAAAAAGCTTTGGTTGTGTTAGGAAAATTATTTTGAGATTTTGAATGCTAACTTCAAGTTTCATTTTGTGCAAATCGTACGTGGTATTTCTTTAAATTTATTTTAGTTTAGATCCCATTGTGTATGAATCATGTTTATTGTTTTTTCTTTAAAATTTCTATTTATCTCATCAACACTTGTACAAGCTTATAAGAAATATGAACCAAAGTTTATAATAAATTATTTTAAATGTATTGGTCAATATAGATTATAAAACGGTATTAAGTAGTCTAAGTTGTATTCTAATTAAAATTGCAGTGTGTTTTAGTTCATTCTAACCAATATTAATTTGTATCAATGTATAACTATAGATTGTTACAAGATTTTAATATTTTAAATTAATTTTTAATATTTTAATTATTTTTATTTTTATAATCACATTTACAAAAATACTAAAATGAAGTCATTAAATTAAATTACTGAATCTAAGTAATAATTTTATATTTTATATTTGCATTATATATATATATATATATATATATATATATATATATATATCTAACCGATGTATATCATTATAACAAAATCTATGCACTTACAAGTACCAACCAAATAGTTTGGATTTGGTCTCTTTTCAAATGAAGTTGGATTTGTCTAAATCTAAATTCATTTTTTTCTTCCACATTCAAACAAAAATTTAGATCTCATATTTTAATCCAAATTCAAATTTTCAAACGGAAGATTTTCTTTTTCTCTTAATCAACCTTTTTGTATTTATATTATTATTTAAATCTTTAATTGAGTTTGTAGTATTAATTAATCAGGCATCAACTCAATTAAAGAAATTATGAAAATATTTTTTTATTTAAAAAAATTATATTATTTAAAGGTACTTTAGACTTTTATTTTTAAAATTAAACCAATAAATATAAATTGCATATGATTGGATTTGATCATATGCCATTTGGGTCTATAAAATTTTAACTTTACCACTCAACTAAAATTTTCTTTTAAAATTTTTTATACATTTTAATTTTATTATGCACACTTTATTACCTTCATAAATTGTACATCTAGGACAATTACAAAAAAACATCCTTCCATATTTGAAATAAGTTATATTATTCTAAGGTGATTTAGTCTTTTATTTTTCTAAAAAATAAATAATTTGCATATAGTGAGATTTGAACCTATGACGTTTGAATTTATTAAAATTTTAAATTTACTACTCAACTAGGACTTTATCTTAAATTTTTTTATCCATTT
Source organism: Gossypium anomalum (assembly GCA_025698475.1). NCBI lineage: Eukaryota > Viridiplantae > Streptophyta > Magnoliopsida > Malvales > Malvaceae > Gossypium > Gossypium anomalum. Next base: position 85,009,115 of record CM046967.1, on the reverse strand, counting down.
TAATTTTATTATGCATACGTTATTACCTCAACCAATTGTATATATTGATTATGTTATTAATTAACATAAGCTACCTCGACATTCATTTAAGATTGATGACTATACAATTGTAATGCACTTGATATTCTGTTTTGAAAATTATTTTAGACTGGGCTTATATTAATAAGATAAACCAAAATACAAGGTATAAGAGTACAAAACTATTAACCTAAAGAAGCGGCCCAAGATTGCAAAAGGCCCAAAATAAATTAAAAAAACTTAAATAAACGGCCCAAAAAATTTAGATGGCCAAAAAACTGAACAAATGTAATGGCCTAAATTCAAGGTTATCGGAATAGTGATTTCGTAACCACAAATCTGATTTAAAGAGAAATTTATTTCAATATTTTTGCATGAAAATTTATATGATAGGAAAGTCGTATGAAAATATTGAAAGAAAAATTTTATCGATTTAGTGGCTAGTTAAAAAAAAATTATTGAAGAAATTAGGTAAAAATAAGTTATCGAGACCTCTATATCGTAAAAAATGAGTCAAAAATAATTTTATAAATATTTATAAAATGTTATTAATGTGGTATTAAAATTTCGTTAGGAAATTTTAATGTTTGGGTAGTCAATTAAATGAAAAGGACTAAATTGTAATAGGTGTAAAAGTTGCTAGAGTGATTAAATAGCTTAAGAGTCTAATGAGAAAGGATTTAAAAGGAAATTAGACCCAAAATTTATTTGGGCTGGACATCAGCAGAAAAATTGATAAATTAAGGGTAAAATTGGAATATTGCAAAATTAACTAAATAAAACTAGGACTAAATAGGAAATATCTAGATTTCTCTACATTTCTCTTCAATTCCAGCAGCTAAAAACGCCATACGAGGGTTCTCTAAGCTGGTATTCCATAATTTTTGCACCAAGTGAGTTAACCCTTTCCTTTTTCTTGTAATTTTTGTGTTTCTAAGACTTTTACAACTAGGTCCTACTATTAAATTCATTAGTTTTTGATTTCATGGATGAAATTGAAAGTCACTATGTTTGAGTTATGTAATTTTATGATGAAATAGAATGAAATTAAAGCTTTAAATTGTTTATGAGATGATTTTATTAGGTAATTTCAATGGAAATTGATTTTTAGGACCTAATTGTGAAAATATTTGGAATTAAAGTATATTTCTGAAATTATGATTCCTAAAGGTTGTAAACTAGCTTAAGGTGATATAATAAAGTGTTAATTTGGAAAAATAATCTCAATTGAGAGGCTAATTGAGTAGGGACGAAATTATCATTTATTAAAAGTTTAGGGGAAAAATAGTAATAAATAGCTTGTACTAAAACAGTTTGGACAGCAGCAGTAGACTAACTTTGAAAAATCACCATAAATTGTAGAAATCGAATTAGAAGATGAAAAAAATATGGAATTAAATCTTATTTAGCCTAGTTTCTCATAGAATAAATATTACAAGCAATGGATTTGTAAATTTTTAGATATAATGAATTTTGTGAGACAAGGTCAGAATGAATTCGGGTTCCCCTGTTCTAACTTTGAAAAATAATAAAAATATGAAGAAAAATAATTAGGGGTTTAAATTTATATGTATAGAATTCTGAGTGAGTCTAGTTTTAATATAAAAAAACTAGAACATCATTTGAATTCTGTACAAGGAGATAATTAATTTTTAGTGAAGAAGAGTCAGAACTGTCAGACAGCAGAACAGGGGTGACTTTAAAGAATAAAATGTAATGATTGGCTAAACCAAAAATTCTGAAAATTTTATGGTAAGAATATATATGAGTCTAGTTTTAGATAAAATTAACGGATCTTAATTTTAAGTTTCTTAGCTCAAGTTATAAATAATTTAGTGACTATGACTCAAGTAGACAGCTTTGAATGAACTATAAATAATAGTTGAATTATAGAGAATGTTGCATATGAACATGAAATGTATTAAATTGATAATTTAATTTATTTATTTAGATCCGGAAGATTCAAATACGAAGCTAGATCGAGGAAAGGAAAAAGTTCGGGATTAGTAGATTTTTATTGTTTACAAACAAGTATCAAGGTAAGTTCATGTAACTTGAATTATATTCTTAAATACTTGAAATGTATGTTATTGATGTGAATATGATTTGAATGTTCATTGTATGAAAATTGATGAAACATTGATATATTTGATATAAAGGGGAAGAAATCCCGGTTGAATGAAAGGAAAATTCGATGGATCTCTGAAAAGGAATTGACGGTAAAAAGGATCTAGCCTGGACTGGTAATTCAGATCCAAGCTCATTAGAGTAATTGTCGTTGCAGGGGATTTAGCCTGGACTAGTAATCCCGACAATACTCTATGAGTTTATATTATTGTGAGATTTAGCTCTGGACCGTAATCCCGCTGCAAGGTTGAGGTTCATGGAGTGTGCTCTCTGAAATGGAAATGTGCGCACATGAAATGAATTGATGGATTCGGATTTGTACACTAAAAGTGTACCTCTGAAAAATCCATCGAAAATTCGAGTAATTCAATGGGATAAATATAAAAAAAAAAACAAGGGAATGGAAATCATATATATTATTGATACATAAAAATTATTGTACTAACTTGAATGTTGAGTTTGTGCATGTTAGGGTAATAATGCATTGAATGGATATATGTAATGTTTATTGTATTATCTTGAAAATATTAGGTAAGTATAATTCTTGTTACATGAGCTTACTAAGCACAAAGTGCTTACCCTTGTTTCCTTTTCCCCTTTTTTGTAGTGTTAAGAGCTCGGAGGTCGGATTTGGCCTGAGACACATCACACTATCAACCTCGGGATTTGGTATATAAAGGAACTTTATTTTGGGAACCAATGGCATGTATAAGCTAACAAAGTAAATGTTAACGTGAAATGAATGTAAAGTTAGCCATTAGTATGGTTAACAAACCTGGTTATATATATGTGATGACGTTATCTTATCTAAATGCATGAATCTATCATGAAAATATGTTGAATTGATTTGGTTGATATGGGTTGGTCTCGATTTAGTATTACAGGGAAGGTTAGATATTTATAAAAGGGCTATATTGAATAAAAAGAAAAAAAAATTAATTCGTAAACTCCGGTAATGCCTCGCACCCTATTCCGGCAATGAATACGGGTAGGGGTATTACAACAAAATATCTAGATATTTCTATAGAATAGTCTATAACGGCATTTAATGAGCCAAACCAGTGCCCAATCAGAATTTGCTGAAATCTGTCTACCCATCTTTCCATCATTTCACTGTCTAGTTGACGATTTCAATCTCCAGAAAGCTTTTTATTCCAAAATGTTTCATATTTTTTAGAAACTTTCCTCTTTTTCTTTCATCATCTCCAGAAACTTCCTCAATCTGGTTCACGCATCCAGTCAATCCTTTTTTGGTTTTCGGCATACTCAAGGACCTTTATTTCCATGTATATCTCTTCTTTTCTTTTTAGAGTTTCTGTTGTAAGAAGATGTGCAAGAGCATTTGCAGATCTTGGTGTATGTTTGAATATGATATTTTTGGAATCATTTATTTTCTGTTGAATATCATAGATATATACCCCTACTAGTGACCGATCTTGACTCTTTGTTTTGCATTTATTGACTATTGCGAGGGAATCTCCTTCGATGATGATTGACTGCCATCCCTTTTCGACCCCTATTTGTACTGCTGTCTGGGAGGCTATTGCTTCAGCAGCAAAGGGAGAGGTTATCCCATGGTGGATCTCTGAGCAGGATAAAAGAACTTTTCCTTCCGCATCTCTAACCACAATACCTGAAGCCGAACGATTTTGACTCCCGTTATACGCACCATCGAAGTTAATCTTAATGGACTCACACGATGGGTGTCTCCATCTTTTGTTTTCTATTATTGTTACTAATTTTCTTTTTTCAAAACCAGTAAGTTCAGTGATGTAGTTATTGATGAAGTTTGCAATTTCCTTTCTAGTATTAACTCTTTTCTCATGTATTCTTTTGTTTCAATCTCCCCATATGGCCCAGAGTGCGTAGCAGAAAAGACGATATTGACAAGGGGTGAACTGATCAAACACCCAGGTAAGCCACTATACGAAGTCCATGTTTTGAACCATTATAATATTCTGGATTGATAATGCTGTCCATACTTCCTCTGTAACAAGACATTCTCGAAATAAATGGTCAATTGTTTCAGCCCTTTCTCTACACCAGGGGCAACTTGTGTTGGTTGCTAACTTCCTGTACTGCTTATTTACCTTTGTAGGCAGATAGTTCCATGAGAGTCTCTAGATTGTAATATTTATTTTTGTTGGTAGATTTAGGATCCAAAGCTTTTTGTAAAATTTCCTATAGATAGTTTGTAAATCATAAGCTCTAGGATTTTCATCAGAACTCAGTAATAGTTTATAGGCATTACGGACCGAGAATTCACCCAACGATTCTCCCCCCAAATGAGGAAATCATCGTGAGGTATTCGTGCTAATGGAATTCGAAGGATTCTTCCAGCGTCTTCTTCTATGAAGGTATTATTTATCAGCTCCCTCTTCCAAAGTTTATTATTGCTATCAATCAACTCATTTACTTTAAAATCACGCATAAAATTGATCACTGTAGCTAATCTAAAATTTACTACATCTGGAATCCACGTGTCATCATTAATAGATATACTAGTACCCGTACCAACCCCCCAACATAGTCCTTTTGCCAATATAGATTTAGTTGCCTAAATACTTTTCCACACATAAGTGCAAGAATTTTCCAAACGAAAATTTAAAAAATGATCATTCGAAAAATATTTGGCTTTAAAAACTTACGTAACAAGAGAATTCTGATTATTAATAACCATCCATCATTGCTTAGCTAATAGGGAAATATTGAATTGAGCCATATTTCTAAAACCCATAACCCCCTCCTCTTTAGGGCTGCATATAACTTTCCGTTAGCACCAGTGAATTCCTTTCTTTCATTGACTTTTTTGCCACCAGAATCTAGCAAAAATATTTTCAAACTCCCCACATAGTGATCTTGGTAGGAGAAAGCTTGTCATAGCGTAAGTTGGTATTGCTTGAAGTACAGATTTAATGAAAACCTCTTTTCTCCCTTAAGATAGAAGTCGTGTACTCTAATTTTTAATTTTTTGCTTAACCCTATCCTTAAGGTTCTGAAAAGATTCATTCTTCTATCTTCCTACCACATTAGGGAGTCCTAAATATTTTTCCATATTTGTTGAGCGCCTCACACCCATTTCATTCGAGATGTCTTCTTTGTCCCCTTCTGTTATATTAGAACTAAAGAAAATTGTGAATTTATTGAAGTTCACGCATTGGCCGAAGCAACTCTCATATTCCCTCAAAATATCTTTTAGAATCTTTGTTCCTCTTTCTGTAGCTTCACCAAACAAGATACAATCATCTACGAACAATAAATGTGAAATCGCCAGGCCTTTTCTACTAGCCTTAACCCCTTTTATCGAACCCTATTTTGTTGCCAGCCTGATCAAGGATGAAAGTCCCTCGCTACACATCAGAAAAAGAAAAGGACTAAGTGGATCACCTTGTCAGAGTCCTCTAGTAGGTTTGAAAACATTGCCTCTACTCCTATTAATGGTCACTACATAAGAGACTGTGGAAATACATCTCATAACTAGTGACACCCATTCCTCTGCAAATCCCATTCAAATCATTACTTCTTTTAAAAAGGTTCACTCAACTCTATCAGAAGCTTTACTCATGTCTAGTTTCACTACCATGAATCCCTTTTTCCTCATTTGTTTTTGGCGTAACGTATGTAGAATTTCATAGGCTATTAGCACATTGTCAGATATTAGCCTTCCCGGAACGAAAGCACTTTGAGCACTATCAGTACATCTTCCAATGAATTCTTGAAGATGATTTGCAATTGTTTTGGCTACAATTTTGTATAAAACTATGTATAGACTAATAGGTCTGAAATTAGCAATACTTGTGGGGTTGGAGATTTTTGGAATAAGCATTATATCAGTTAGGTTGAAAGATTCGAAATCCTTATCATCATTCAAAACTTCTAAGCAAAAAGCTTTGACATCTTTACCCACAATGTGCTAGAATTTTTGAAAAAACAATGTCGGGAAGCCATCATAACCTGGTGTTTTAGTAGATCTCATTCCTTTCAATGCAAAAAAGACCTCTTCTGCCGTATATTTTACCAATAGAGCTGTGTTGATATCTGAAGAAATGATATTGTCAATGCCTGTTAAAAGATGGGATAAAGTTTCCACTCCATTAGACGAAAATAGATTCTGGAAGTACTTTGTAGCAGTCTCATTTATTTTTGATTCATCAAAAATTTCCTTTCCATCGTCTGTGTCCAACCTATTTATTGTGTTGATTCGTTTATGAATTGAGGCATATTTGTGAAAAAATGTCGTATTCTTATCCTCTAGCTGAAGCCAATTGGCTTAAGCTCTTTGTTTCCAATACATTTCATCTTTATCAATCTCCATATTAAGTTGAATTCTCGTATCAATTATCTGTGCCATTGTATCATCATCTCTTTCCTTCTCCATTAAATTTTCTAATTCTTTTGTAAGCTTCTGCTACAACCCTTCTCGTCCCTTCTTTATTGATTTTGCCCATCTTGTCAAACTGATTTGTAATCTTTCAAGTTTTTCAAAGATCGATCCGCTTGATGACTCCCATGATTTCTTAATTTCCTGTTCAATCGATTCCATCATGGTCCACCATACCTCAAATTTAAATCTTGGGATCCTCTTAAAACTATTTCCATTAGTTGTGCTAATAAAAAGGGGGCAGTGATCTAAAAACGAAGACATTAAATGATGAATATTGCCCCTTGGAAAGAGTTGCATCTATTTTTCATTTGCAACACCCCTATCCAATCTTTCTCTGATTTTTTTCTGTAGATTTCCTCTCTCCCATGTATACCATACCCCCATATAGCCTACATCTATTAGTTGTCATTATTCTAGAACCTCACGGAAGGCTTCTATTCTTTTCTCCTCCCTCGACTGGCCTCCCTTTTTTTTTCAAAAAAATACATTATTTCATTAAAATCCCCACTCACTAGCCAAGGGTGGTCCTGTTCCTGGCCCAAAGTCCTTAGTAAATTCCACAAGGCAGTTTTATTGTGTATATAAGGTGACCCATAAAAACCTGTAAATCTCCATTCTTTACTAGCACTCTCTTCTTTGATCAACACATCAATATGACTCGTTGAGAAAGTTTTTAAACTAACCTGGATTTCTTCTTTCCATGCCAGACAGATCCCGTCACGCGAACCTTCTGCTTCTACATCAAATCCCATTCATAAAACCACACATTCTTCTAACTTTTTCCATACGCCTTTCATTAGTTTTAGTCTCCATGAAGAAGACCATTTAGGGATTATATTGTTTCAGCAAAAATCGAAGCCTTCACACTGCCCGTGAACTCACCAATCCACGGACATTCCAGCATATAATTTTTATTGCGTTCGGTCGGCTAGCCTCTTGGCAGCCGCCGATCTATTTTGGTTGGGGTTTTCTATCTACAAATTTGTTTTATCCTCGCTTATTAAATCATGTCCATCATATCTAATCCTTTTTGTTGCATCTTCCCTGATCTCTTTTATACCATAATCATCATCTTCATTCTCTGTCGATTTCTTTTTCGTCGGTTTGCTTTCTTCACCATAATATTTCATCACTTTCGCTGATTCAATTCTTTTCCAACTGGATTTCCTGGTTGGTTTCATCATATCTTCATTTGTATTATTCCTCCCAGTCTCTTTTTCAATGATCTCCCATTCCTTTTGCATCTTTATCACTTTTTCTGCTGCTATCAACTAAGGATCATCTTGTATTCCTTAAGTCATATCATAGCTCTCTTCTTTTTGTGGGTGCATCTCCTGATTCTTCTCTATATTTCCTATATACGAACATTGTGGTTGTAACTTTTTTGATAGAGCATTAAACTTTAAACTCTCCCTTCCAAGCAAATTTAATTCTGTTTTTAACGCCAAAGAGAAAGGTGAATCTTCTCTAATTTTATTTTTTTCTGCAGGTTTTATTACTGTACATTCTTGGAGACCATGCCCCATTCTTCTACAACCAAAACAAAATATCAGTAATTTCTCATACTTCAAAGAGATCCAAGATCTATTTCGATTATCTATTGAGACAAATATACCCCTACGAAAGGGTTTCTGCACATCTAAATTAATTCTAAGGTGGCAAAACTCACTATTAATTTCGAATCTGAGAACGCTTCCAAAAGTAAACCCTATAGCATGCAAGAGATCTTTTTTATCAAATTCTGGTAAGTACAGTCCTATCTTGATCCAAAACGGGGATGAAGAAAGCCTGGTTTGATTTTTTTCCATCCATTTAGTCAATCGATCAAAGATAACGAAGTTCTTCCGGAATAACCATGGCTAACCTTCCATAACAGTTTCCAAATCTTCTTCAGATTCAAACATAATAAAAAAAAGGTTTTGCCTTGCCAATTAGATCTCAAATTTTTTCCTTGTTTTCTAAATACGCTTTATCTGTGCCCTGAAGCTGTCCGGATTATAGGATTTCTCTGTCCAAATAGTACAGATCAGGGTTGGCTTGTCGTTTGCTTCCACCATCGAGCTTTTGACTGATAGTTGGATGAGTTCTTCCGCCAATAGAGAGACCTCGTCTCCCCCAAACCCGTCGTCGCCACCACTTTCCTTCATCCCAAGCCGCAGCAGCCACTGTTTTCGCTAGGATACCAAGGAGAGCACTCTTGGCTACTAGGGTTTTTTTGAGAATTTACATTTAATGCACTTGATATTCTTAATTTGATGTATTTATGTGTTTAAATTCTATTTTACTAACAATTTAATCTAATTTTTCATTTTAATATTATACATATCGCATATATTATTATTAATTAATTTTATATTAGTTTTAAACACACTCATACATTCTAAATATATAATTTCTACGCAAATACATGTTATGTAAATTGGGTCAAATATTTATGACTTGGAAGGTTTTTGTTTTTTTTCAGAAAACTACTCAGGTAGTACGTGATTTTTCTTAAATAACAATTTCAAAATTTTTTGAATATCCCAAAGTAATTATGAGTAGTTTTTTCACTGATTAGGACTCCACAATTTCACCAATTTTAATTTCTTTAAATAAATATATCTTAATTTTTTTTATATTTCATTTTATGATTTTTCTTAAAGTGATATAAAAAAATTAAAATTGTAAAAATAAAATATAATTAGGGGTATTTATATTTTTTTATTTTGATAATAATTATTTAATTAAAATTTATTTTATATAATTTCAATTCATTTTTTTATTATAGTCGTTTACAAAAAATTATATTTTCACCCACAAAGTGGTTGTCATGGAATTTTAGTATATATAAAAATTGCAAATCAACTCTAGAGGATAAAGCTTCTTTTGCCATGCAATCAGCAACTTGATTTTATTCCCTAAGAATGTAACGCAATAATTAGGGGTGACCAAAATCTTATTCAATTCGAAAAACTCGATAAAAAATTCAAATGTTGAATTAAATAGTTTGAGTTATTTGAGTTAATCAAGTTATTCGGATAAACTCGAATAAAAAATTAAGTTTTTTTGGTTTAACTCGAATATGAATTACACAATTCGAGTTATCTGAAAATCCGAATAAGAAAAGGCAAAACTACATCATTTTGATAAATGTTTACTTCTTCTAAAGTTAAAAAGCAAAATTACGTTGTTTTGATAAATATTTACTCATTAAGTTAAAAGGTAAAACAATTATATTGTTTATGTTGTTAAATAATCTTGTACTTCGTCTACTAGTTAAATAATCGGTCCATGTAAACGCTACATTGAGTATAAATAATATGATTCGTTAACTCGCTTCAACTTAACTCGAAAATTTTTCACTCGATTTGATTCGATTCGAAAAAAATTCAAATTGAGTTCGGTTGCTAAAATATGATTCGTCAACTCGACTAACTCGAATTGTTTTTACTCGATTCGACTCAACTCGATCGAATACTCACCCCTAACAATAACCATATTTTCTCCTGAGAAATAATACTCTGAATTTGCCGAATCAAGGCAGAGTTTGATGTGTATGAAGTATTTTCTTGGATGGCTCGAACGACATCCAGACTATCCGAAAGTATTATTACACTATCATGACCTCTTCGTTGAACAAGCTTGAGACTTTCAAAAAAGCTCTAAAGTTCAGCAGAAAAAATCGAGCACTTTCCAAGGTATCGGTTAAAGCCAAATAGCCACTTCCCATTCATATCTCTCGCAACCCTCCTAGTAGATGCATTTCTAAAATCCAATTGCATTGCTCCATCCGTATTAAGGAAGATCTTAGAACCAAAAGCTTGCTCCTCCAAGGGAAAACAAGACCACTACTTGGAACATCTCTAGAAGGCGAAAAACATTGGGTAACCCAATAGTACGAGTTTTTGACAATCTCTCTAGAACTCTAAGAATGGCCTTGAAAAATAAAAAGATTACGGTTCTTCTAGAGACGCCAAATCAAAATTCCAAAGAGATAAGCCCAGCTAGTTCCTTCCTCCGTGATTACAGAAGTATCCTATACATTAGAAAGGATCCAGTCTTGTATATTAAGAGAGAGAAAAATCGTTAATCGATTACCTATTATGACCTGGCTCCAAACATCCTTAGCTGCATTATAATCTCTGAGAATGTGAATAATGTCTTCCTAATGAAATCCACAAATAGAACATGAATGATGAACCACTAAACCTCTTTTAACCCTTTCAGCATTACTGAGGAAACGCTGCTTAAGAACCAACCAAATAAAAAAATGAACCCTTTGTAAGATTCTTTTTAAATCAATGATTGTGATTAAAAGATAAAAATGAAGAGGTTGTAATAGTTTGATCAAGTCACATTAAAAACTAGAAAATTTGATTTAGTTTGTATACTCATGCTTTTCAATACAAGACATAATTAAGATATACTAGTGCTTTGAAGAATTGTGAGACTTAGGGTCCATTTGTTTGGAAGTAAAACATTTTCTGGAAAAGCTTTTCAACCTTTTCCAGTGTTTGTTTGGCTAAAAATATTTTCCTAACGTAAAATCAATTACAAAACACGAGAAGGCCTTAATTTTGGAAAATGTCTTATTGTTTCTAATTCGGTAAGAAATTTTCAAGAAAATTAGAAGCCAACACTGATTTTCTGCTTCCATTTCCCCTTCCCCTTCCCCAATCCTTGACACCTGATCTTCTGCTTGCCGTCAGCCAACACCAATTCTCAACACCAGAAACCAGCATTCATCAAAGCTTTTCCTCATCTTCACCTTTCATTGTCAAAATGTGCACTGGCGTTCATTTTCCTCTTTCGAAGGTAAGAACGAAAAAAATTGATATGGGGAAAGAGCGTTGTCTTTTTTTATGTTTAACTTTGGTTTGTCGTTAGCCGATTTGAGGACGGGAAAAAAAGAAACATGTGTTAACTGTAGTTTATACAATATCTATGGGTTTTTGACAGGATATCTATCTATTAAACAAACTTGAAAGTTGAAGTTCTACTATTTTTTACAAACAAACAGGACCATAAAACAAAAATCCTCTAGTTTCATGAACCCATTTTTCTTTATTACAGATTCGATCACAGTGCTTATTGTTACTTCTTTTGGGTTAAAGTGAAGCAGCGTTGGTTATAATTTCTAGTTTTTGTTATCTAAGATAGAATGATTTCTGGAAATGGCTAAGGATTTTGGGTATAATAGAGAAGAATGATAACATAGAGAATTAGGAAAAATAATGCAGCATTCAACTTTATGGTACCTAGTCTAGATTGTGAATACATATCATTATTCACCTATTCAGCTATGGGATTATGAATATGGAATTGATTCACTTATTAAGCTGGATATTCAGTATAGTTAGGATCTCTGTTCTTAATTTCTTTTTATCTTTCTGCAATTTTTTGCTTTTTAAGTTCACATAGCTTTTTGTTTAACAGGCTACTGAAAAGAATCAAAGTACTAAACCAACTAGCATCATTTGTGTTGATTTTGAAGGAAATTGTAATGAAAATTTTAGGTAATTACTTTTTTTGTCTAGTCTTTTTTTATTTTCTTGAAATTAGGTCTCTTGTTTCATATAACTATAAATTTTGTTGATTATCATTGTTCTCTTGATATCTACTGATACCAACTAAACTGTTAGAATTTAAGGCTGTGACTAAACTATTAGAATTTAAGGCTGTGTTGTTAATATTGTGTATGGCAATATGGCATCTTAAACATTAATCTAGAAGGATGGTTTGAACTCCCAATTATAAGACTGTTTAGTAATGATTATAATTTCTTTAGATAATATATATATGAAGAGTAAGCAAATCTAAGCATCCAACACGTCTTTTTATATGTAGCCTATGGTGCGTGTATTCATTCGATGTCGTGTAAGGATCTTATATTGGGTAAACATAGATATACTTAGGTGTTGCTTGGTTCATAATGATTCATTATATGGGGCTGCAGAGCTGTATGGTTTCCTTTTGATGGAAGGGATAGAATGAACAACAATTTCATTTCTTCTCAAGTGTAGAAGAAGCGTTTCTCTTTCAATTCACTCTTCCACTTGACCTAACTTAAAAAAAAATTCTTCCTATTGGTTAACTTATATTCTTCCACATTATGAGCCTATGTTTATCAGGTGTGAATACTTTGTCTTCTCTAACTTCTTTTAAATTTTTGGATAATTATTCCAGACAATTTCCTTTATTAACAAATGTTCAAGTCAACATTTAGGCTCTTAAAGTTTTTCAATGTTCAACTCAAGAGTTCATTGTTTGAGTTCTATTATCTAAAACGACCAACAGACAAATAATAACTAGTTTCTATATCCAACTACCAGGTGCAAAACAATATTCTCAATGCAAAGGAATTGGGGTTAATTCAGTTGATCACTTCAATGGACAATTTGAAGCTGGTGGGTTCTGTTGGCTTTATAGGTACCGTTTTCTTTTCCCTTACCTACCTTGATAATGATAACGAGCAGTAATATCATATGTGTCATTTCCGGATATGATCACATTCAAAGTTTGTTATTTATTCTGTTGTCTGCATTCATCAAGGATTGGAAATTCAATTTCCTTTTTGAATTGGTATTTAGAACAAGATAGAATACTGATGTTGAATTTCTGTTCTAAAAGAAAATAGAATTTTTATCTATGAACAATTCAACTGAGCACAATTCATAGTACTATTATCTGAAATTTGTGTTTAGCGCAGACCAGGTTCTTGAAATGTCTTTTTTCGTTCACTGGTAAATTCTTTAAATCTCTAAGAGAATGACTTTAGTACTTTACCTTTTCTATTGGCAAAACAAAGTAATTGATAATTGATACCTAGTATTAGGACTTATGGGCTGTTGAATCTATCATTTCCAGTTGTAGAAACTGGCACATTCTTGGTTCCAAAGAAAGTACTAAAGTCATTCAAGGATATAGGCAATGGTGATGCACTCATGCTTTAATCTTCCTACAGCCATGGATTAGCATCAAAATTCTTGGAAGTGATTTTATTTCAGTGAATCAGTAGCATTCTAATCCCATGGATGAAAAATGTAGAAGTATTAGCAATTGGCATTTGATAGAATTAATGTGTGTTTTTATTGTAGGGGGAAAATGGAGATTTTATGTGGGAATTATAATGGAGCTGGCTTTACTGGTGGATTTATGAGCACCTTGAATGACTGATATAAAACCTACAATTTTGCGTCACCAGAGGAGATTTACCATAACAAGCTTTTGTAATCTCGTCCTATTTCTTAGATTAACAGTACATTTGCTTCACTCATGTTGTGTTTTTGGCATGCACAAGTTTGTTATATACTTAGCCAAAAAAAGGGGGAAAACCTTTTTATAATTATTCAATCTTTCTTTTTTATTTTTTTATAACACAATTAGAAATAATTTATTTGCTTTGCTTGTTTTCAATTTATGACGGTTAATATTCTAGCTTAATAATTGAGTATTATTATATATTTAATTTGATTTATTTATAAATAAATAAATCATTGCAATATATGTAAAAAAAATTTAAAATATAGATTTATTAATATATATAATAAACTCAATTAAACAATGAAAATATAATAAATTCTTAAATATATATTTGTTTAATTTAAAACAGCTTTTATGAAATATTTTCAGGAAATCTGCCAAACAACAAAAAATATTTTACACAGATTCATCCAAACACCAGAAAAGTAAATAATTTTTTAAAAATTATTTTTCAAAAAATATTTTACTGACAAACAAACGGATCCTTAATCCTTTGAATCATTATTCAATGGCCATCTTTAGAAAGAATGAAAAATTAGAGAGAAAAAACCCAGAAAGAAAAATAAATTGAAATAAGTTATTTCTATTATATTTATACACTTATGTGTCTTCGTCTGTTTAAAGAATTTTATTAAATGATTCAATTTCATCTTTGAAATCCCATTAATTTATCATATATTTATTTTATTTACTTTTTTAAAAAATTTATTTTGACCGGAAAATTTTAGCAAGTCCCTAAGTTTTGATCATTTACTTTTTTCTCTATGGCCTACATGCCACATTTCAATCTATAATTGGTTCACATTTTCTCGTGTGACAGAAATTAATACCTTTAAATTGGAGTACCATAATGATAAACGGAAGAAAAAATATAGTATCAAATTGGATAAATTACAAGTGCAGGCATCTGATAATTTTGTTAAAATACAGCGGCAAATATTGTCATTGTCCCTTATTATTATTTTTTTTAAATGTCAATTTAGTAATATGATAGAAAATAAATGGTGTTTTTGTTCGTTTAAAATTTTTCCAAATTTGTGTTGTTATATGTCCTAGTTTCTAACTTCACATTTGTTGCATGTGATTTTACGCATTTGATTTTTAATTACGTATTTTTAATTATTGTTACCTATCATCAATAATGATAATTTCTCTTAATGTTTAAATAATATACAAATTTCGAACTATATAAAAAATAAAGTATAATGTTAATATGAAAAAAAGAAGAAGGTAAAACATCATGCAACAATTATAATAATTCATGATAAATACAAAAATATATTTACACTAAATTAATAAACACATTTGATAATAGTGATTAAAAATAATTGTTGAAATTTAACATTTTTTTAAAAACAAACCTATCGTTGTGGATAAACTCGAATAAACGGTGAATAAGAAAAGTAGGGAAGATCAAACACATAAATATTTACGTAGAAAAACTCTTTCAATTAAGAGGATAAAAAATTACGGGCAAAATGAGACTTCACTAAAGACCCCTTTTATAGGCTAAAATTCATAGGCTAATATGATTAAAATATCGCTAGAGTCATTAGAGTTTGACTAGGAAAAGATAGCAGAGTTTAACTAGGAGAAGAAATCCGGTTTTGTGGGGAGCACGTCGCGTTGTTACGACATTGTGATCACCTCGTAATGACGTCGTGAGCTTCCTTGTCATGATGTCAAACCTGCTTTGACTCTGGTTTGACTCAAAAATATGAGACACATTCCACACCTACCATACATTTTACACCTACACCAAACAAATAATAGGTAGATAAAAAAAAAAGAAATGATTTTAAGAATACTTGCTTCATACAGTATAAACAAGTTATAAAAAATTAAAAAATAAAATCATAATATTATATTATCTCATCATAAACTAAACTAATGTTCGATCATTCTCCAGCGCCATTGTTGTTTGAATATGATTCGATATTGCCTATTTGAAGAACCATTATTTTAATGCTTCATTCTTTTTTTATATTATTTTAATTTATTGATGCTAATAATCTCCCTTTTTTTGCAATAAATTTTTTTAGATACTACTTAATTGAATATGTCTAGAATGCTATTATAAAGGTAAATTTAATTTTTATTTAGTGTATTACTTTAATATTAATTAAGTGATAATTAAGATGCTTTTAGTTCTATTCAAGTAATAGTTTTATTTTTACATCAAAGTTTTAATTAATAATTGTAAATAAATTTATAATTATAATTATAATTATCATAATTTTTTTATATTTTTTCTTAGAGTTCTATTCTAGTAATAACTCTATTAAAAGGTATTTCCGTTAGTTCAAAAGTTTTTTCAAACTCATGCTTTGTCACATGCATTGTATGTAATTTTACGTATTTAATATTTTAATTAATTTTAAATATTATATTTTTAATCGCAATAATTAGCATAAAATAATATTTCTTATTTAAATTATAATTATTGGATATAATTAAAGTATATTAATTTATTTATTCAAATATTATAATAGAAAATTTTCAAATAATAATTAAAGTATTTTTAACATACAATATAGTTTTACATTACGCAATTAATGCAAAATAATAACTAATTAACATAATTAACTTTAATATTACTTAAGTGATAAATAGTATGATTAGAATTCCATTTAAGGAATCAACAAGTGGTTGAGTGTAATGGTAAGACATATTGTATTCTCAATGAAAGGACCTAGGTTTAAATTTTGGAGGCAATATTATTGGGAGGGACAACCATAAATCCCGAACATAGACCTTTCGTAAAACGAACATGAAGTATAATTAAAAATAATAATTCTATTTTATGAAAAGATTATAGTTGTAAAATTTATTATAGTTAATGTTTTTGTTTCCAAATAAAAATGGTTAAAGTTATTTTAATAATTTTAATTACCCAAATAAAATATATTATTTAATTATTCTTTTATCAGAATATTTTCAATTAATTTTTAGTCCAAATACAGTGTATAACGCTCGTCGAGTCAGAAGGGAAATCTGCAAAATTGCCGGCACAGAAAGAAGAAAAAAGAAGGTAAGAACTAACAGCGCGTAAACCCCAGATGCGGGTCATCGAATATTCCAATTCGCACAGCTTGAAGGGGGCGCGCGGAAGAAAAATAAATATCTGGTTGACATTCGCCAAAGATATTATCGTTCTTGATGATGTGGCACTTACATGATGTATTGACACGTGTAAAAGTGTCTCCATGTGGAGCCTTTATTGGCCACCTCAACACCGCCTCTCTCCATTTTCTACTGCTAAATTGAGGGATCAATTTTTTCTTTTTCAAAATTTGAAACAAAAGAAAAGAAAGTCACAATGGGAGATAACCTCTGCCGGAATTTTCCCTTTCGGGCTCCGCCTTTGCATCCTCAAGCTTGCGTACCTGAGTTGACTCAAACCGACTTGGACTTCTCTGATTCTGGTGTTACCATTGAAAGCTTCAGAGAACCTACTCCAATTGCACAACTGGTAATTTCCCTTTCTAATTGATTTCTTTAAAAATTTGAATTATGGATTTGCATGTGTTATTCTTCACCAACAAATTTTAGTATTTGTTATTAGTGATATGATAATTCTATAATATTGTTTTGACTGCTGAAAATTTGTTTTTTTCTTAATTAGTGAAGCTTCTATTTTCAATTAGAAAATCAAATTAGGGAAAACTAGAGGGTTGATGAGATCTCTTCATAGAAGAAAGTTGCAATTGATATTATTCTTTTTCAATTTTTTTCCAATAATGATTTTGTTGTCGTTAAAAATGAAGATCATGATAAAAGCATTTAAACTAATCCTGTTTTCTGGAAGTGACAGTCACCCGTTGAGTTTTTTTGAGTTGCATAAAATTTTGAATCTACTGATCTTTTACTGATAATCTCAGTTTTTATAAATCTTAATGGTTTGGCACGCTTCACGGTTTTTGGAGTGTAGAAATGGAAATTCAGTATTTGTCATAGTACAATCAACTCTCTCCATAACAGTCCCATTTATCTCTCAAAATTTTAGAGGTTATAGGGACATGACTCTTATACACCTACAACAAACTACTGAAAGGTTTGGTGTCTCATAATCCTCATGCTTGCTGAGATATTCGTAGTGATTAAAACTGTTGGAACTTGGAAGCAATTCCTACTGAAAACTTTAAGAGAATTTGCCCCTTATTATTAATGAAAAATGTGATGTAATTTCAAACCTTATTATTAATGAAAAATGTGATGTAATTTCAAACCGCAGCCAGCAAAGCAAAGGTGATAAGCTCCAATCTGGGGATTTCTACCTGGCTGTGATTTCGCATACTGAAAAGAACTTGAGAGAACATAGCAACTCTTTATTCCCTCTACATGCATGTTGGAAATATTATAATATGGATAATCGAAGGTGTCTTACTTTGTAATTTGGAGTTCATTTTTCTTTTTCTTTCTAACAGAAGATTTAGTTTCTAATAATTTAATAGTGGAGTGGAAGGCTGGAAGGAAGTTTTAAAGTCTATTTTCCAGTTATCTAGATAGAATTGGTTACATTTTTCTATTGCAGATTGATCTGTGACTCTGGTAGTTTTGGCATACCATTTTCATCCATTGTCCTGTTCTTTTATCTTTCAGAAACTTTTGTTTAAATTAAATCTTAAGTTTGTATTAGACATTTACCATTGGACAAGTATCTCATCTTTCTTAACAGGTAATGCAAATAAAATGGTATTTGAGCCAAAAAGTTGGTGGATGTTCTGGGATATTCCTCATTACTGAGGCTAAAATGCTAGAGTTTTGGGAAAATAGCCTGTACGCCATTCTCTTTGTCCAAGGCTAAGCATTTGATTCACCAAGTGTATTAAGATACCCTTAATGGAAGTAGAAGGTTTTCCCTTGGATTAAGTGATTACTAAACTTCTTTGACTTGATTTATCTATTATTGGTCCCCACCCTACCCCTCCTTGCTATTTCTGTGGTTCACTGTGTTGTTAAGAAATCTGTTATTTTCCCTTTTAAGAAAGAAAAAGTGCATACTTGTTTATGGCCCTTGGAATCTAGTTCCCTCTAGATTTGCAGCAGGCTCTAGTGACCTCTGTGTGAAACATTTCCATTTCCTTATTCCATTTGGCATATATGATGGGATTCTGCTGGTGGTTGTTAGGTACCCTATAGAATGCCTCAAATATGTCTTGTTAATTCTTTGTTTTCTATCAATAGACTTCTCATCAGCTGCTTTAATTGTCCAGTCATCTCTAACTTCCTGATGTAGTTTTTAGTATTGCAATTCTGGATTCCTTTGGTTGGTTTTGCAATTTCCTCTTGGCATCAACTAGTTCTTCCAACCTAGGTTTAAGTATTTGTCAGTACCTTTGCCATCTGTTTCTATAATAAAATGTATCCTAGATATCCTAAAAGGTCAGGACGATTGGTTAGAACCTAGTAGAATCATACTTCAGCTATTTGGAGTCCCTGAGGATTGGAGGTAAGTTAAAGATTGTCCTCTTGTTGTAGGAAACCTTTCTTTTCTTTAGTAATTAGTCTTATGTAAATGGTTAAAATTTTCCCCTGCCAGCAATAAGTTGTGTTCAATTTTTCTCTTTATTGTAGGGCTATCTTTTCCTAGTGGTTCAGCCTTATTCTTTTCCTTTGTTAATTTGAATTCTAACTTTACAGGGACAAACTATGGTTTGGACAAATGAAAAGCACAACACTTATCTTGATTCCTTAGAAGCATCATTTGTCAAGCAGTTGCATTATTCTAAGAGCTTGCATGGCTGTCACCCACAAGTGGGAATGCGAGAGCCATGTCTGTTCCCCCAACAGCCAGCAGGACATAATTCTTCTCATCAGGTCAGAGACCTAATCTGCTTGACAGCTTCATGTTATGATGTCATCTCAATTAGTTGCCTTGCTTCAATAATTTATCTTCATTATCTTTTCAGTTTTCTATCCTACAAGATGGCTGTGGCCAGAAGATAAACTATGAGAGCAATGACCCTTTATTGGAAAGCACTGCTGATTCTGATGCTGTCCTGAGAAGTCCATGGTTACATCATTTTAGGTCTGCTGGAAAATGCAGCTCAATAACATTTCCTGTTCCAAGAAAAATTGCGGTTCCGAATGATGAAATCTACTCGAGAAGTAATACAAACTTCTATTGCAAATCAGCAGTAAATTCAAAGCACAATCCCATTGTTAATTCCTGCAATCACAGCTGGGATAGCTGCACTGCTGGTAAATATAATAAAAAGCTTCTATCTGTTAGTATGTTTTCCTCTTTTTCTTTTCTCCTTTATTTACCTCTATTAAGAGTTTCCATATTTCATAGTAACTTGTGCATATCTATGCATTCAATTTTTCGTGAGCATGCTTTAGTTCCTGGAACTTTATGCAGACAAGCATCTTCTCCTAGTATATTTTGATGGAAATGTTTCACGAATGAGTCTTTTGGATTATGTTACTGACTTAATGGTATAACGCCAGTGAAGGCCAGTGAAGGCCTGTCTGTCTATGCATGATTGGTAAAAGCAACTTGATCTTCACATATTTGAAGTTGCCTTTGATCTGCCTATATTGGTTGTTTGTCACTAGTAGCTTTAATGATGGATTACAAAGGAAGAGGACTTGCAGACAATGTTATTTGTTGGATTAGAAAGGAACGGACGAAGTACTTCTTTGGTTGGGAGGTACATGTGATATGGAGGGGTGGCCCGCACTACACTCCATCCTAACAGACTCAAATTGGGGAGATGCCATGTAGGGAATTGTGTTCCAGTAAGATCAGGCTGAAAGGAACGTAATGCCATGACCAGGTTTTGCAGTACTAAGTTGAAAGTGAATTTTTATGAATAGTTTGCTGGAGGAGCCTTGCTTTATCTACCAAGTGTTAGGCATTTCAAAATTTCTCACTAAGTTCAGGAAGAATATAAGCTTATACAAGAAATGACAGGATAATAGTGAAGTGTATAGCATCATGCAACCAACCACCAGTGTGGATTAAAATGCTTTCGTGAAATAAGAGTGATTAGATGGAGAACATGGGTTGAAGTACTCAAGAATATTTGAAGTTCTTTGTATTTCATTGGCTTTAGCAATAGATATGTAATATATACCTATATTATGTCGGGTGTCCAAGTGGGTTACTATGAGAAATCATCCTAGTGACTCGTGATTAAGCATCTCTAATTCTTTCTATGGTAGCCACTAGCCGGTACCTGTTAATGATTCCTTTATTCTGGTAGATCAGTTCTTATTTTCTGCGACTTCAGAACTTTCTTGCCATCTGGACACTTCTTTTGCTTGGATTTTTAGGAGGATCTTGTTTATATTACTTTGTTTGTCCCCTGAGAAATTTTCAACCTTTTTTCGGTTGATGTGGTTTGGTTGCTTTATCTTTTGTATAATTTAAGTATTTGATCTTTTATAGAGGTCTCAGATCAGAATTTTGTGGCTAAAGACCATGGAGAAAAGACCAGTTATGCATCCGGGGCAAAACGCATGAAGATGATGACAGTGCGTGATGCTTCTAGTGATAGTCAAGTAATGTTAAATTTAACTTTGTAACCTCAACTTCTGTACGAGATTATCAGATCGAATCTCACATTATCTCTTGCTCAGGTTGCCCCAGTTGGCAATTTACATACAATAGATGACTCGATAATCAGCAATATATCGGCAAAAAGAGGGAAAAAGATATTACTGTCAGATCACCCAGAGAGCTTGACCTGCCCAAAGTCTGACACACATTGCTTTCTAAGGGAGACTTAAATTGCTACATTGAACCGATGGGGACAAATTCAATTTTTATTTGCTGCCTGTTTGAAGAAGAATTCTGGGAGAGAACACAGCAGCAGGAGTTGATTTCCGGTGATTGTCTTTCTAATGGCTATACCACTTGGTGGGCACGACATTGTGACTGTGTGCACTCGTAAGATCTAACATAGATTTAAGTAAAACCTTTTTTTTTTATGGATCTGCATTACAAATTTACAATTTAGGTATACCTAAACTTGCATGCTAACGAACATCTATTGTTCAATCCGAAGTGGTTGACTATCGCCAACCTGTTTATACAAATAGGCACAATGGATAGATATAGAGGATAGGGAATGCAATATGCACGCAGGTTTTAATGATGTTAGTCCTTGATGTCTAATCTGTATGTTTGTTTCTCTGAGATGTATAAATTCCATTTACTTTTGAGGTAGTGAACATATAAATTCAGAATCTTGATGTAACATATTGTAAATGTAAACACACTTGAAATTCTGGCTTTTTTATAAAAATGACTCAAAACTTTCAATATTTTTGAAATCACATATGTAAATGACCCGTTTTGAATAGTAAACTTTAGTGTCGCCGTTGTTATTGGCGGTACCACCTATCATAATCACATAATCACCTAATGATTGGCTCGTGGAATTAAAAAAATAAATTTTTTGGGTGCTGTCTTTGACATTGGTGGCTCCAATTTGTATTTGTAGACTCACTTAAAAATATCAATATTCTTGGAAAAAAAATAGTTTAATGGGTGTCGCCGTTGTCATTGGCGACACTAGTGTTTTTGTTTTAAAAAAATGGGTGTTCATTGTTATTGGTTGCCGTTGCTACTAGCGGTGTATGTTTTGTCAAAAAAATTTGAATACTATTTTCGTTGTCGAGTGAAGAAGCATGAGGTCAAAAAAAAAAATTGATATATACTTTGCTTAAAAAATTTCAATGGTGAGAAAGGTGAATCTAGAATGATAGAAATAAAATTAAAAAATTATGAGAGAGATTGAAGAAAAGTTGAAAAAAGAAAAGAAAAGAATAGATAGATGGATTAACTAGCATTAACACTATTAATTAATGCAATTAAAATATTTTAATGGAAAAACATTAAAAAGAAAACATTTCAAATAAATGGAGTTTGGTGACACCAATGGCAACGGTGGTTTAATTTGATACTTGTTTTTTTGAAATAAAAATATTGGTGCCACTAATGGCAATAATAGTATCCATTAAAATATAATTTCTTTTCTTTTCTCTCAAAATATCAATATTTTTAAGCGGATCTACAAATACACATTGGTGCCGTTAATGGCAATGGTAACACTTAAAGAAATTATTTTTTAATTTTACGGGCCAATCATTGGATGATTGTGATGGGTGGTGTCGCCAATAACGATGCAACACCAGGATTTACTGCTCAAAACGGATCATTTACGTATACAAATTTCAGGACGGTCATTTTTATAACTAATTAAAAGTTTTGAGTATTTATATAAAAAAAAAGCCTGAAATTCCTATTTCCTATGCTGGTTTGATCCATTTCTTATCATTGACCAACTCTTCAAGATCTTTCAAATTGTTATTTGCTAGTTTGGTATATTTTTGTTATCGGCCGATAAAAGAAATCGTTCATTATATGAAATGAAAATGCTGTTTTGCTGCGTGCCACTAGCCCTTTTTTTTCTTTTGGCCAACCACTGGCTTCTTTGTCCTTATCTCTTTAGATGTTAGAATGATGATTTGAGCAAACTAAACTTAAAAGCAAAGGGAAAAGTCAAAAGCTAGTTGGGTTGCGTATGGATTGTTAAGCCATGATTAGCAATTTGACATCTATGTGAGATTGAAAGCCAAATAACAAATAGTATATGTGTATTTTCCAGATCCAATTAAGCAAATAGCTGTTTGTCTAGGATACCCTTTTGAATAAAATATAATGGTAATTGAGTGTCCACCTAATGGCCTTGGAATTAGACTGTTTAAGAAAATTCTGAATAATAATTGGATTATTTGAGTTCCAAAATTTGAAGGTATAAAAATGACTTGAAAAGGGGTAAAGGGGATGCTTATTAGACTCTTCGCTTTTATGTAAATTGTGAATTTAGTGTTTATATTTTAATTTGAATAATTTTAGTCTTTATTTTTTTTTGAAATTTTAGTCTTAATTCAATGGTAATAGTTAAATTTCTTTGGTTAAATTATGTTATTAATATTGTATTATGTATAAAATTATATATTTAGTTCTTCTTTACCAATTAAATCTTCTTAGTGGCTATATTTTTTGAATTTTAGAATTTTAATCTTAATACAACCGATAAACTTAAATCTATTAATTAATTTTTTTTTGGTAATATGTGAAAAAAAGTAAACAAGCGTAGCATTATACATGTTGTAATATGTTTGACACATCAAAAATTAAAAATAATAGAACTTAACGAGTGTAATAGTTATCATTTAGTTAGGACTAAAATTTTCAAATTTTAAAAGTGTAAGGATTAAAAATGATCAAATTAAAGTACAAGTACTAAATCCATAATTTACGCAAAGTATAAGGTCTAATAACAAAATTTGACCTTGTTTTAAAGATGAGTTAAGTCCAAGTGTCACGGGCTGCAGTTCAAAACCTATGACCATCGCACCAAATGCATCTGATAGAGGTCTATTGTGTAGATGGAGATCATTTGGCCTGCAAGAACTGGCCTGATTCGGTAACCTATTGGAGAAGCTTGTCAGACTAAAGTCTGGTTGGCTCGATAATAAAGATATGGCAACTTAGGCTATTTTGGTAACTAATCTTAGAAGATTGAGGGAATTATATCTTGTAAAGATTAGATTAGATTAGATTTGATATGATATATCTTGTAAATCCCTAAAATTAAGGGATATGGTTAATCTCGACCGTCGGTGTAAATGTTGACTTAGGTGAGTTTGGACGAACAAATCGCCTAAGGTCGCACAGATCGCAAGACAAAAGATCTAGCCCCGTGACACAAGCACAATCTTCATCTCTATTTTCAACCTATTAAATTTTACCGTCATTTTTTTAAAGAGTTTATACATGATATCATAGTTACAATATAAATTATAAATAATTCCTATCAATATCATAATATATTCAAATCGGTCACATATGGTGCGACTTCAATCTAGAGGGAGAATCCATATACATAATGAGAGTCAAACTCAATCGCTAAAAATTTTAAGGCCTTAGCATTGTTAACACTTTTAAGACTTTATTCACTATTAGATTTTATTGTCATTAAAAAAATCTAAGAAAATAAATGTCTTGTTTGGTTGGGTTGTTACTGTAATTTTGAAAATATGAAATGATTAAGATGTGCTTAAAGAAGTCCCCACTTCTTGAAGAACTATCATTTGGGTTGTGCTAATATTGTGGATTGTATCTAACCCATCAATCAAGATCATATCATTTTGAGAATATGTTTAAAGAATTGGATCAAATTGTATCACATCTATCTAATCCCTTGGATCGAGGAAGTTGGATTGGATTAGGATGTTGAAAACTTAATTGCCAACAGTCCTTGTTTACCTTATTTGTTATTATTATATTATATTCAACTAGTTTAACTATTGTTTAATAGAGATTCATATAGATTTTTATTATGTTAGTAAGTCTCAAAAACTTTATATATTTGATAGACTTGTGTAAGTTTATATACTGAGATGAAGTGCATTTAATTTGTTCAAGTGAGGAATGTTATTTTTTAGAGTGCATTTGATTGTAAACCTTGTGTTATGGTTTTATTATTGGAAAAAATATGGTTCGAAAACGGTTTTCTTGCATAGCGAAAAACTAAATTTTTGAAAATCGAGCCAATTTGCGATATTTATAACAATAAACTTTTTTCCTGAAATTGCATTTGTGTTTTGGGCTAGATGGATTCTTGTCGTTTTCGGCTTTCAATCAAACGACCTTCTCCACTATTCTCATTCCACAAACTGCTTCGAGTGTGGGTTTGAACAAATTAAAATCAAATACAGAACCTGAAATTATTTTCTTTACTTTCATGGGAAAATAAATCTCTCTTATAGAAACCGGATGAATTGTTATTCCCAAAAAATAAATCTCTCTTATAGAAACCAGTTGAAACCAGTGTCATCTGTTTATAGGGAGAGGAAGTGAAACCCTAGTTGAATTAGTAAAATGTATTTAATGTCTATTTAATAGAAAAAAGAATCCCCTAATTAACCTAGGAGAGAAGGCGGCTAATAGGGCGTGCCTCCCCTCATATGTATTATGATGAGGATTCGGGCCTCTCCTATATTGGGTCCAATCATATATGTTTTTTGAACTTTTAACCTAGTACTTTATAATTTAATCTAATCCAGTACATGTTTTTCTATTTTTCAAAATAGACATTATTTATTAAATTAATTAATTTTCCAATTAAATAATTTTCTCAACCTATTCTAATTCTGTTAAAATCATAACAACTTTATCGTAAAAGAATCTATAAGAAAATATATTTAATTTCTACATTCAACAAATTCACAAAGATCAATTAATTTAATTTTATTTTCTAACTTCAATTAATTAATTAATTAATAATTTAAAAAATCATAAATTAATTATCAGGTCATTTCCATACTTAATGAGAAAACCAAATTTATTTATGAATGTTACCCATTTCTTTAACTTTGTCATTTCTATCAATTTTTGTTCATTTGATTCAATATGCAATTCATTTCTAATTTTAACGAGCTAGCAGAGGGAACGATTGGACATATGTAATTATGGCTCAAATGGTTTATAATTAAGTTTCATGCTAAAAATAAAGAGAATGGACATGGGAATGAAAAGCAAGGAAGCCATTAAAGTAAAGTTTAAGAAAATATAAAAGTTTAGATTTTTATTCAAGGAAACTTAAAGAACATAAAAGTAAATGCATTCAACAAGAAAATCTAAAGTAATAAACATGAAAGGAACAAAATTTAATTGAATTAAAGTAAAAGAAACTAAAATAAATAATCTAAAGCTAGAAATGTCTTACAACTAAGGTACAGAGACTAAAAGTGTAAATAAACCTAAGCTATAGTGATAACTAACTTAGCTAACACTAAGAACTTTAAGAACAAGAACTAAATGCAGAAAAATAAACTCTAAAGCTAAGAAAAAAGAAGTGAAAAATGAAAACCCTATAAAAGTTGCAGAAGAATTGAGAGAAAACTTAGAGAAACTAAGGCTAAAACTAAACTAATGAGTGTCTCTCTCCTCCTCAGCCAAAAATGGTTGTTTTAGGTTGAATGCTGATGAATTTTTGTTGCTAAAATTGCCTCTACACGAGCCTTGGGTGATTGGTAGATCGAGTGGACAAAGACTACCCTTTTTGCCCAATTTTGTTCCCCTCACAATATCGATGTTGCAATATCTAAAAGAAGATATCGTGATACCTCTGGCAGTTCCGAACCTTAGGGTCTTTTTTGAAGGGTGGATATCGCGATACCACTAAAGGGTGGTCTCCAATCTTTCATCTTGTTGGAGGTATCACGATTTTAAAATTTGGGTATCACAATACCCTTTCCTTTGGTGTTGTTTTCATTTATTCTTAACCTCCAACACGTCCTTACACTGCTCAACCACATGTTAGCCCTCCAATGAAATCATTAGCCAAATTGGGTCACAAAATGAGTAAAAACAAGACATTTATACTTATCAACTAAAAATCTAAAAATAACAAAAAAAAACTATGAAAAAAATGTTAATTTGCTTGAGAATAAGCTTTTAAGTATACTGAGAAAGCCTAATTTGCCATATCAAATTATGGCAGATGAGTAATTCATTCCAATCATCAATTCTTAACATAAATGCATGCATAACACGTTAAATAAGTAAAATCGAAACTCAATCGAACTTATGAAAGCTCTAAATTTGACTTGTGCATTAATAAAGATCAAACTATAAACTTCTCAAAGTTTGAGCATAGGTATCGATACTCAAGTCATGTACTGATACCATCTTTAATTTCGATGTTTCAAAAATCAAGTTAAAATACACAGGTATCAATACTCAAATTAGGTATTGATACCGTTGTGGCATTCTACCATTTTTAAAAATTTTGGAACAAGTCAATTCGTATCAGTACCTTTATAAAGTATTGATCTTTGGGATTAACTACTGATACTTTATACTGGTCTCTGTAGAGACAAAACTCGATAATCCGTAACAAATACTGGATTCCTGTTTAAATAATGAAATCTTCGTACATCAATATCATCTAATATTATATCTCGTATAGCACACAAATAACCTTATTGGAATGCCAATTGTATCATATTCTTTCTTACGTTCATTCGAGCACAGATAACACATCAAATCATTTTTTTTTACAATTCAATCAATTTTTCACCTTTTTTGTAATATTTTGCTTACAATTCAAAACACATTCAAAGTATATAAATTCATAATTCAAACACATACATTACATTTACATATACAATTATACCATATAAACTTACTTGGAAATAATGATAATAAGCAAAGTGTTGAGGACTAATTCACAATTTTCCTTTTTCCTCGATTAACTACCAGTTGATTCAAATCTTAATTTATATGGTAATTTATTTCAATTTATTAGTTTCAATTATCTTATAAAAGTTTATTTTATGCATATGATAGTTCAATTTCATTTTACAAAAATTTCTTAAAATTTTTCATTTTATTCAATTTAGTCCCTAAAACCGAAACAATCATAACTTTCACATTTAAGCCTCATTTTTCAATCCAATTTCAAATACATCCTATATCCATCTACTATCAAATTCTATCAAATTCTCATGACAGTTTTACAATTTATTGATTTAATTTCTATACTTAAAACTTAGCATTTAACTTTACAAATTAGTCTCTCTCTCTCTCTTTTTCATTTCTAAGCTTATAAACTAACATATTACCACCAAAATCTTCAAAAGTTATAAACGAAAACATTTTAAGACTTTAATAGTTTTGAAAAATAAAACACAGTTTAGCTAAATCGAGTTATAACAATCTCAAAAACATAAAATTTATAAAAAAAAATGGGCTCTGTTTGAACTTATGTGCAAAGCAAAAAGCTTTGTCCAACCTTGAAGATTCAAAAATGGCTTCTCTCCTTTCTTTCCTTATGAACAATCAATGGGGAGAAAGAAAAGATAAAGATGGCCCTTTTGTTCTTTATATTTTAATGTTTTAATAGTAATTCTTCGTTATGTTTTAACATATTTTTCACTTAAAATGTGCACCAACTGCACCAACCATCCACTACTCATCAAAGTGGGTTAATTTCTACATAAAGCTTAGTTTAATTACTATTTAAGCCTTATAGAAAATAAGAATTGTAGCGACGTAAAAATTTTGGTTTGGGGTCGCTAATTGTAGCGATTTATCGAAAACTTGAAAACTGAAGTTTGATTTCAAAATAAAGAGGGAGTCGCCACCGATCCTTTTTCCTAGGTGTGATCGGACACCTATTAAATTTATTTTTTTAAAACAAAAGGAAGGCCGCGTTTAGGTCTACGTTAAAAGCCAGAGAAAAATTAGGGTTCAGGAGTCGGTTACGCGCGAGGAAGGTATTAACACCCTCGCGACGCCCAAAAATTGGTATCTCATAAACAAGTGTTATCTTAATTTTCAAAATTGCAAGTTCAAAGTAACATTGAATCGTGATCTGATCAAAACACGAGAAATTTTAATTTTTTTGGTTTTTGAGAAGGACATACCGTCTTAACACGAGTCGATTGATGTTCACCCAACATAGCGATGAAATCGATGACTTATTATTAAATCGGTATGTTGCCTTGCTTATTGAAATTACTTAGAAAACGAGAACAAGATTTTCGAAATAATGCGAAGCAAATTGATATGAAATGAAAATAAATACAAGACAGAGCTAGAAGTACATTAGAGTAGATATAAGTGTGACAATAATATTAAAAACGATAAAGATATATGCGATATTAAATGTAATACTAGAATTAAACAGGAGATGGAAACAATGAACATATATACATAATAATGATATTAAGAATATGTACGTAATATAGGATAAAAAAATAGTTCACATAATAATACTAATATGGGTACATAATATATACATATATATATATAACATATTTAAAATGAACATATACAATATACACATATACAGACGTATACTAATAATAATGACAGTTCAGAATAATAAATATACTAATAACAATAATAATAATAAACGTATATATACTAAATAATACATAATAATATTAGAATAAAATAATGAGTGGCAATAGTGAAAACAATAAGTGTAGTAATGAATAATATATTATACGAAAGTAATACTATACAAAAAGGATATATATGTGTATGTACAATAAGATAGATGTATTAACATTAGTAATAAATATAATAGGAATATAAATAAATAAGATAATTATATATACATGTATGGTATTAGAAATGTATAATAGTATTTAAGAATAAATACATAAGATGATATGGAAATATGTATATGAAATAATATAAATATAACTAATAAAAGATAAAATAAAGAAACATGCTTGATATGTACATAAACATATATATTTATATTAGAAATGATAATAATATGATAGAAAGACAATTATTGACAATATTATACAAATATATATTAAAGTAGATATATAATAACATTAAAAACACATCCATAATATATATGTACTATATGTAAATACTATATGTATACTATATTAAAATAAAGACATAATATACGTATATTTAAAGAATGCATAGGTGACATACAAATATATTAACAAAATAATAATATTAAACCGTCAATAATATTAAATAACATATATAGGTAAGTATTAAGTAAAAATGACAATGATAAAACACCAAAAATCTAATAGTAATAACATTAGTAAAATATATTAGTATAAATAATATTAGAATTAAAACAAAATAATAAGGAAAAGTAAAAAAAGGATGAAAATCGAAGCAAAAACAAATTTTGGGGCGAATTTAAGAAGAAATAAAGAAGGAGGATCCAAGTGCAAAACGCGCGTAACTTAGGAGGACGAAAATAGCAATTACACCTTTTCATCAAAACGCAGCGTATCAGTGGGGACCAAATTGAAAAGCGTGAAAAATAATAGGGCAAAATTGCAAAATCATAGGAACTTAATTGCGAAAGCCCAGAAAAGCGGAAGGGCCAAATGCGCAATTTGCCCTTCCGCTTGAAAACACGCGGATCTTGACCTGGAGCGGGTCGGGTCGATCCGACCCATACCAAAACGGCGTCGTTTTCTGTATTAAGGGGGACACCAAAACGGTGCGTTTTAGTCCCCTATATAAGTTAAAAATTTTTTTAAAAAAAATCATTTGGGATGGGGAAAGGGAAAAAAAAAGAGAGAGGAAGGGAGAGAAAGAGAAAGGGGAAAATGGCGGCGGAGGTGGTCATCGATCCATCATCGGACCGCCGTCTGCCATGCACATACGCCACATACACATACGATGGCGGAAGTTCGAAAAGGTTCGTTTTTTTTGTTATTTTTATTTTATTATATTTTTATATGTATGGTAGATTAAAACAGGTTAAAAGAGAAATAGAAATAGGGAAAAAAAATCACCTTTTTTGGTTTTTTTGATGTCTGATTTTTCATCTTTTAGATTCACTGATTTTGGGTGTTCGAATCTCTGCCTTTTGATGATAAGATGGTAGTATTTTGGATATCAATTGTTTGCTTCTTTTTAAGAATCGAAAAGGAAAAGAAAAAAAAACCCTTTTTTTTTTTACATTCAGCTTTTATAGCCTATTTTTTACACTTTTTTTTTTATTACTTTCTGTCTCTTCATGCAGGTATTGGGACGGTGGAGCAGAGCTGGTGCACCAAAGGCATGGGGTGCTGTCAGAGGGCAGGTGGGGGTGGTTGCGGCGGTCAGTGCAAGTGGGGAGGCTAGGCAGAGGCTGAGTGGAGACTAGGGTTTCAGAATTGGGCTTGGGTATTGGGCTGTTAGTTTAGTAATTGGATTTTAATGTTGGGTTTAGTGATATTGGGTCTTGGGTTTTAAAAGGGTTAGATTAGTTTAGTTTGGGCTTCTGGGTTTTAAAGGGGTTAAATGTATAGTTGTAAAGCTGGGCCCGGGCAATTTGGGTTTCTACAAGAATCTATAGTGGTTAACTTTTATGACTTTTACAATTTAATTCTTGTACCTTTATTACTGATTATTGAATATAATTACTAATCGTAATTCAATGTAATACTATAATAGACTCATAAATATTAATTAATAATATTTACAAACTTGATCATCGAAAATAGAGTTCCAAAACCATCATTTCTGACATCACTGAAAAACAGGCTATTACAAAAGTAACTAGTGGAGATTTCTGGTGTTGCTAAATTCAAGCCATGAAAGAGTCGTCTACTTCATGTCCCCCAATGTTAGAGATTGATCATTATGCATATTGGAAAGCACGCATAAACACATGAAGGTTTACATAAAATTCATTGATAAGAAGCCCTAACGAGTAGTTCTTACTGGATGGGTGCCATCCATAATGAATATTGAGAATGAGAGAGTGTCTAAGCCTGAGGTATAGTGGAAAAATGAAAAAGAAAAGCTTGAAAATGCTAACTTAAAAGCTTTATACGTCATCTTCTATAAAGTAAACTTACAAGCATTCAAAATGATTGCTAAATGTACTGTTGCCAAATCTGCTTAGGATATTTTGGAGACAACTCATAAAAGTGCCTCCACTGTTAAACAATCAAAGATGAAAACGCTAATCAATAGATTTGAGAGCATGGGAATTGAAGAATCAAATACTATAAGAGAGTTTTATGCAAAGCTGTAACGCCCCCACGCCCGAAACCGTCACCGGAGTCAAGCTTGAGGTGTTACTAAACTTATCTTACCTTTTAAACAACTCTAAACCACTTATTTTAATTTTCGGAATAAACTGTTTTTCTGCGTCATAGCTGCTTAAAAATTCATTTCTCGAGTTTCAAAACTCGAAATTAAGATCCGTAAATTTTTCCTAAAACTAGACTCATATATCTATCTACTAATTTTTTTCTAGAATTTTTAACTTAGCCAATTCATGATGTTTTTCATGTTTCGATGCTCCGGAAATATAGATCAGATCCTTCCCACATTATTCCTACTGAAAATATTGAAATTCGGTCTGATTTGACTTATGAAGAAGAGCCGGTTCAGATATTAGCTCGAGAAGTAAAAGAGCTGAGAAATAAACGGGTCACTCTAGTAAAAGTGTTATGGAGGAGTCATAGTATGGAAGAAGCGACTTGGGAACCGGAAGAAACGATGAGAGCACAATATCCTCATCTATTCTCAGGTAAATTTCGAGGACGAAATTTATTAAGGGGGGAGAAATGTAATGACCCAAATTCCCGGGCACCGAAAAAAATGAAAAAAATGAGTCGTAGGGCCTCCGTCTTAGGAAATTAAGTCCGTAAATATTTATTAAAAATATTTATGAGTATAATTATAAGTTAAATTAGAGTTTAATTAAGTGAATTTAATTTAATTTAGAGTAATTAAGTAAAAGGACCAAATTGAATAAAGTGTGAAAGTTAAATTATAGATTAAAAGAAAATAAAAAGGACCAAAATGGCAATTATGCCATTTTTCCTAAGTGAGGCGGCATAAACATAAAAATCTGAGATTTTTATGTGTTAAAATATATATTAAATTATTATTATTAAAAATAAAGTAAAGAACAAAGAAAAGAAACAGAATAGGCAAACGAAAAGCAGGGGAAGGAAAGAAAGAAAGAAGAAAGAAAAGAAAAAAGGGAGAATTAGGGTTTGAAGACTTGAAGTTTAATTGGTAAGCTCAATCAAGTCCTTTTTCTTAATTTTGATGTTTTAGAAACTTTAGAACAAAGTTTTGATGAAGTTAAATTGATATATTGTAAGATAGTTGATTATAAGACATTGTTCTTGTTGAAGAAATGATGAAATTAGGGATTAATTTGATAAAATTTTGAATTTGAATTGAATTAGGGACTTAATTGTAAAACAAGCCATAAGTTTTGAGTTTTAGGAATTAAATTGAAAGAAATTCAGAATTATAGAAAAATGATGAAAATTTGATAGTTATATGAATATTTTGATGGAAATTGAATAGAAATAAGGTGTGAATTGGTGTTATAAACTTGGTTATTAGCATTTTACATCAAAACAGTTTTGGGAAGTAGCAATGGTCTAATTTTGAAAATTCACTAAAAATTGTAGGAATTGAATTAGAGGATGAATAAGATATGAAATTAAAGCTTATTGGGTCTAGTTTCTTATAGTGGAAACAGTGTAAACAATGAATTTATGAATCAAGAGATATTTGAAATTTTGTAAGACTGGTTCAGGGTAATTGCGAGACACTCTATTCTGACTTTAGAAAATCACCAAAAATTGTATAAAAATAATTATGGGTTTTAATTCACATGGTTAAAATACTTAATGAACCTATTTTCAAGATAAGTAAACGGTAACATTTTTTGAATTTGGTACAAGGAGATAAATTATTTTAAGTGAAGAGTGGTCAGAACTGTTGACAGCAGAACAGGGGCAACTTTAAAGAATAAACTGTACTTATTGGCTAAACCAAAAATCCTAAAAATTTTATGGTAAGAAGATATGTGAGTCTAGTTTCAGGAAAAATTAACGGATCTTAAATTGGATTTTCGTAGCTCAAGATATAAATAATTTAGTAACAATGACTCAAGTAGACAGCTTAATGGTGAAATTATATATATACATTAAAAATGGTTAAATTTGCATGTTTAGGCTCATGGATTAAATTGAATTGTGTTATACTGATGATTATAAATTATTATTATTTTCGTAGTTAACAAAGAACCCAAGACATCGGCGCACAAAGGAAAGGAGAAAGCTATCGAGGATTAAAATGAGAAATTCACAGTTTGTATTACTATAATTCAAATTTCTTTTTATTAAATATTTTATATAAATTCTATACTTAATAAGTGAGATATAGGTAAGTATTGATATTGAGCTGAATAAGAATTGAATTGAATGGTGAATGTGTATGCATAATTGAATTGTCAATTGATTTGAATGTGAAAATTATAATTGAAAAATAATCTTGGATTGGGAATGAAAGTGAATTGAGAATTGAAATACCCTATTAACTAGTCGGGCTAAGTCGGATATAATTGGCATGCCATAGGATCTGGAAGTGTACGGGATTTGCCGGCTTTATCGATTAGGCACTTTATGTGTCGTATTTCAGGCACCTCGTGTGTCGATCGGTGCACCTCGTGTGTCGTTTTAGGCACTTTATGTGTCGATAATCGATCAGTACTATGTACCGTTTTAGGCACAATGTGCCGTACTGGTGTGTTTGGGTTGGAATCCATGTATCCGTCAAAGTCCGAGTTTGTTAATAGGGTGAACATCTAAAGTGAGTATTAAAATAAATTGATTGGTTATGTTATTGAAATATTGAAAGAAATGAGAAAGTTGAGTTATGGATTGAAATTGTTACATGTGACATGTGATGGAAATTGAAGAATAGTTAAAGAAATTTTATTGTTATTATTAATTAATGAAAGTTTAGGAATGAATTGATATTTGAGAAATTAAATAGCTACATGTTTGGTAATTGTGATTCTTTATTGCTATTATAATTTGAATTATGGTAATACCACTGAGTATGAAATACTCAGCGTGCGGTTGTTTCCGTGCGCAGGTTAATAGGAGTCTAGTGTCCTAAGATAAAGATCTCGAACGATCCCGACTCAAAGAAATTTTGGTGACGTTTTCTCTCTTAATTGAAAGTGGCATGTACTAGGTGTTGTATAGTTTATATAAATATGCTTATAATGTTGGTTGTAAGAATGTTATATCATATTTTGTTACTAGTTTGATAAAATAGTAAAGATTATTTTATATAAATTGGTATTTAGTCAAAATGGAAAATGAATGAAGTGATTAGTAAATTTTTGATTAATATCATGAATGTTTAGTTATTAAATGATTATGTTAATGAATTGGTTATGATATTTGTATATTTAGGTTTAATTGTTTTTGACTATGTCATTGGTTTGAATTAGTGGGTTTTTGGTTGGAATTTGTAGGGGGTTTATGTAAAAATAAGGGGATATACTGTCGAAATTTATAATAATTGTGAATTATTCGTAAGTTGTCTGATATGTCCGGTAATGCCTCGTAACCCTGTTCCGGCGACGGTTTAGGGTTAGGAGGTGTTACAAAATACTTCTAGAACACAAGTTTTGCAATTTATTCAATTTAGTCCCTAATTTCAAATTAAGTACTTTATGTATAGAATTTCTTCACGAACTTTTCACACAATCATGCAAACATATCATAGACCTCAAAATAATAATAAAATAAATTTTTCTACCTCAGATTTGTAGTTTCGCAACCACTGTTCCGTTTAGGCCCTATTTCGGGATGTTACAAAAGCGGTATAACTTTGGCTCTGTCAAAATAAAAAAGGTCATGAATTAAGTTGGTTAGAATATGATTGAGCTTGATGAGAGCATTGATGCAATCGCTATTGCAGTAACCAACAATCTCTATCTCACTTGGCTTAAGAAATGTAACCTTCATGCCTCTTCTCTCTCCACTGTGTATGATGCTTTGTATGTAATCACCATTAGGAATTGGCATCTTAACAACTAGAGAGATTCATTGAGTAAACGAGTGGCTCTACTATTAAGAAAGGTAGTAGAGACAGCCGAATTCGACTTAGGTCAAATTATTTTTTATGAGATTATGAAGAATGCTAAAAATTGTTCCAAGTGTTGTACACTTAGAATCCCAAAATTGTTCAAGCAACAGAACAATTTTAAAAGCTTGTGCTAGAATTGAAGTTTTCCCATAAATAGTTAGAAGGGAAACACACTGTGAATGACCTAGCAAAAAAAACCTTATTATTCTAAGTCTGATAACACAGGGAAGGAGGAAAATACTCAATCTAAAGATGTGCCCTGTAACACCCCCACGCCCGAGACCGACGCCGGAATCGAGCTTGAGGTGTTACCAGACTTAATTCATTACTTAAACAGCACAAACAATTTATTTTTAAAATTTCCAGTTAAGCTAGCAATCTGCGTCACAGTCGCTTAAAAATTCATATCTTGAGTTCCGAAACTCAAAATCCAATTCCGTAAATTTTATATGAAACTAGACTCATATATCTATTTACAAATTTTTTCTAGAATTTTTGGTCGAGCAAATTGGTACAGTTTATTAGTTAAATTCTCCCCTGTTTCAGGGTTCGACTACTCTGACCTCTGTGTATTTCAAATCAGATATCTCTCTGTATAGAATTTCAATGACTATGAAGTTTGTTTCTCTTAAAACTAGACTCAATAAGGAATCTGTACATATAAAGAATGACTTCTAATTATTTTTTTTACAATTAATGATGAATTTTTAAATTCAGAACAGGGGATCCAGAAATCGCTCTGGACCTGTTTCACAAAAATTTAAACATCTCATAAAATATAACTCATATACCTGTTTTGTTCCATCCATATGAAAATAGACTCATAAATCTTCAATTCCATATTTTATTAATTCATCCAATTGTATCTCTACTATTTTTAATGATTTTTCAAACTCACGTCACTGTTGCTGTCTGAATCTATTTTATGGTAAATTTTACCTATTTCATGGTTTCCATGGATTAGCTAGTAATTTAGCATACATAACACCAAATATGATCATAACACCAAATATGCAATCATATCATAATTATCAAAATAATTATAAAATAATTATTTCTATCTCAGATTTGTGGTCACGAAACCACTATTCTGATTAAGCCCTAATTCAGGATATTACAACTCTCCCCCCTTTAGGGATTTTCGTCCCCGAAAATCTTACCAGAAAAGTGGTCTTCACTTTTAATATCATATTCGGTGCCGAAGGACTTTCACTTAGACTGTACCTCCAATACATCTCTTTAATTTCTCATATGATCTGAAAGCTCACAGTCTCAACTCTCAACTGTTCTTCCATTTCATAGAAATTTTCACCCGTTTATGCAATCATATCATAATCATCAAAATAATTATAAAATAATTATTTCTATATCGGATTTGTGGTCACGAAACCACTATTCCGATTAAGCCCTAATTCAGGATATTACATGCCCACTACTACAGGCACCAAATTCATCCCCTTGAACGTTAAGCAAAGGATAATTGATGAGTTGAACTCTAACATTAAGTTTAATCAAAGATATGTGGACAAGATGCAAGCAGAAGTCAATGTAGTAAAGAATGTTGTAACACCCCTCACTCAGTCTGGTTGCAAGACCTGAGCTACATAATACTACAATAACTACTGGAACTTATACAAATACATACACAATAATAAATAAGAGAAATGACTACCACATTCAACCTTTAAAGATGAAAACATGACTAATTAGACATTTTAATAAATAATAGAAATAGAACTATTTGAGAAATAAGGATCATTTTGAAAATTTTTGAAATTCAATGTAAGTATCGATACTAGGCAAGCAAGTATCGATATTCATGTGTTAGGTATCGATACTAAAGTAAGTATCGATGCCATTCTAGCTCTCTGCTTTGGTTCAAAATGTTTTATCGATACCTTTGTAGGGGTATCGATATTTTTATCACGAGTATCGATATTTTTATAAAATCTTATATATTTTTAGGCAAAAATGAACCTTTAGATAGATATTTATATTTTTTAAAGCTTTTTAAAATTTGAATTTTAAAGAAGTAAAACTAAA
Organism: Gossypium anomalum; assembly: GCA_025698475.1. NCBI lineage: Eukaryota > Viridiplantae > Streptophyta > Magnoliopsida > Malvales > Malvaceae > Gossypium > Gossypium anomalum. The sequence goes on along the minus strand of CM046967.1, from coordinate 84,970,872 downwards.
TTGAAAGAATGTGTAGAGTTGATGGTTAAATTTACTGAATTTTTTAAAATTAAAACTAAATTGATAAAATATGTAAACATTGGAGAACTAAAATTGTTATTATACTAATAGCAAAAGGCTACCATTAATGATTTAGAAATGGGCACAATATTAAATTTCAATAACATTAGTGACTAAAATATAATTTTTAACCTAAGTGATAAAAACAAAAAATATATATATAGTTTACCCTAGTTTATATTTGTGAGGGAAAAATACATAGTTTATATTTTATGTTCCAAACCATATCACTTAAATAGAATTGGGAAACATGGTTACTCAACAAGTCCTGCATGAGGTGCGTGTGGGTTTCTCCTCAACCATTAATGACTAGAATTGGGAAACATGGTTGGCCAAGCTTTTTGTTAATTATAGTCAATCCAGTTTTAAAGCGATTAGCTATTGCCTTTTGGGCATTGTGGTTCAACCGAAACAGTATCTACCATGAAGGTGAAGGTAAAAATGCACATGGGGTCATATCTTTCATTAAGGCATACATTACTGAAATTGACAGATTGGAAAATGCTACATCTACCATGCATTTCTCAGTAGACAAGAAATGGGAACCACCTGTTGGTGAGGTCTTGAAACTCAATTTTGATGCTTCTTTTCAACAAGATACGAACAGATCGGTTTCCGGTATTATAGTAAGGAATGCGGAAGGATTAATCATGGCAGCATGTACGCACCTAAATGAGTATATAATGGACTCCACAATGGCGGTAGCTTGTGCATATCTACAATCTATAACCTTTGCGGAAGACATGGGTTTTAGAAAGATAATCGTGGAAGGTGACTTATTGATTTTCATCAAGAAAATGAGGACTCCTGTGGATGACAAATCGTGCATCAGTGCTCTAGTGAAAGAAGTTAAAGCAAGGATTCGAAGTTTTGAGAGTATCAACTTTAGTTTCGTACCTCGCTGTGCAAACAACGCTGCTCATGTATTGGCTGAGGAAGGGCAGTCACATGCATCCTCTATGTATTGGGTAGAAGAAGCTCCGACGAGTGTGGAAAGAGCGGCAGAACGGGACCGATGGTGGTTGAACTGGAATGACTGAATGTTTGAGTTTCTGAAATTGAAGGATTTATGACCTTTGGACACCGATTATTTCAGACCAAGGAAAGATCTCGATTCGTTTTCTTATGATTTCATGCCTTACGACTAAAAGGAGGAAGGGAGGCTTTCCTTTTCATGCCTTACAACTAAAAGGAAAGATCGCTGTTTATTTTTTTCCTTTTTTGTTTAATGTTTGTTTCAGTTCTCTAGATAGTGATTTTATTTCCCGAAAGGTAGTTATGACTGGTGGTAGCTTAAACGTTTTTATTGGTTGTTGTGGCGGTGTAATTTCAACTCCCCCCTCTTTTAATAAAGGGTGAAACTATCAAAATAGTCACTTTATTTACCTTAGATTACATTTTAGTCACTTATGTTTAAAATATTACGTTTTAGTTACTTATGTTAACATGTTGTAATATTTTAATTACTGAACCATTAATTGCTGTTAACAATGCAACAGTAAGCTGACGTGATACGTTAAATCATCATATTTTAGGTTAAATTATACAATTAGTACTCATTTTTTTCGTTTTAAGTAATTTAATTTTTTTTATGTTCTTTGAATTTTCCTTTTTTTTCATCCTCTTCTACTTTTCCCCCTGTTTTCTTTCTTCCTTCATCTCCTTTAATGTAATTTTCCTATGTTTTCTATTTGTTAAAACTAACGGGGAAGAATAAAAGGAAAATAAAGAAATAAAAAGAAAAAAATAAATTGTTCAAAAAAATTAAAGTATAGAGACTAATTTTAACAAATGAAAAGTAAAGAAAAAAAAAGAACATAAAATAAAAATATTAAATTACTCAAAACGAAAAAAAGGGGACTAATTATATAATTTAACTTAAAATTTTTGTTTAAAATAATAATTTAACGTGCTACGTCAGCTTACCGTTACACTACTAACAACAATTAACGACTCAGTGACTAAAATGTTACAATATGTTAATATAAATGATTAAAACGTAATATTTTAAACATAAATAACTAAAATATAATATGAGGTAAATAAAAATGACTATTTTAATACTACAAGATAGGTTGATTGAGAGGAAAAAGAAAAGAAATGGTTGGAAGATGCTGTAAATTGTAGTATCATATAAAGTAAAATCAAAGCGTCCAAAACTAATTCCACAATAATATTAAAGTGAACAGGAAAGTCGAACGCCGCCTCTTAGCAACTAGAGCAACCCCCGCAGACCTTTTGAAGTCTTTGCCCTAACCTTTTGGATTAATTACACTATTGGTCCAAAATTTCAAAACATTGGAATTGAACACTCAATCTATTTTATTAAATATCAGCTTAAAATTTGCTTTAGATATAATATATTAAAAAGATAACTTCCCTAGATTTTATTAATACTAATTATTTTAACCCATTGCATTTAAATTTGGGTACACTTAGTTACAATTTAATTTGCTTAATTTAGATACTAATATTTAATGCTTAAACTGACCATTGACTTTGGGGACTCGTTAATAATCTTTGTGAAGTTTAGGTGATAATAGTGTAGGGACTTTTGAAGAAAATAATCCTAACATTTTTCATGTTTTTTTTCTTAGGACAAGTTCTGCTTCAGACATAGACATATAAAATCCAAAAGAACAGAAAAAGAGGAAAAGAAAATTCTTCTTGGTTCAAGTTTAATCTCACTAACGTCTTAAACATTTTAAAGCGGAAAAGGTTTACCACCTCCTTCGATTTGTTTTTTTTTTTTTGTCCCCTTAGTAGGGAGAGCTAGATCGAGAGAGCGAGACACAGACGAGGTCTCTGTTTTTTTATTGATGGGTATTATCTCAAATCTAAGAGGACCAAGAACCCAAGAACATGGGTTACCCTTATCTGATAGTTTGCCATCTTCCACATCAGTTTCCAACAAGACAAAATGTTCCAATTTGATGCCTTTAGTTGTGGCCCTTGTAGTCATAGCTGAAATTGCGTTTTTGGGTCGTCTTGACATGGCCAAAAATGCTGCCTTTTTCGATTCATGGCCTGAGATGTTCTATAAATACCACTCTTCTGATGGAGCAGAGGTTGCTGGCGTTGAAAAGCTCGATATTGAAACATTGGGTGGCGATCAGAACTTGTTTAAAGAGAGCTGTGAGGAGTGGCTTGAAAGAGAAGATGGCGTGATTTATTCAAGGGATTTTGCCAAGGATCCCATCTGGGTTTCCGGTGCTGACCAGGTTTCTTCACCATTTCTTCTTCTTCTTCCTTTTTCCCTTTCTTTTTTTGAGGTAAAATGATAGGATGATCAATTGTCTTTTTTTGGTCTTTGCAAGGTCGTTAGATAATTTAGCGTATTGAAACTGCACTTATCTGTTTCAAATTGGAACCTTTAGCTTTTAAAATTCTGAATTTTTTTTTTCAAATCGATTTTTCTATGAAATTGTTATTCTTACACTGTTATTTGCACAATTTGACAGAATCATAGGAAATGTATTAACAATATGTATTATAGCTTTTAAGGGAAGATCATCTCTCTATAGAATTTTTTAAGGTGGTCAAAGGAACATATATAAGTTTATTTTATCTCTCCTCTATTTTTTGTTATATATAACATTAGGAGTTAAAAAATGTTACTGACTGATGCTAATTCACTCTAAAATGTTCTTATCATTTTTCATATTGATATTCGTGGCTTTGGTGTTATGTAGAAGTTGAACTTTCCTTGATGACTCTGGGGAGTTTAGCCGCTCTGGCTAAGTGGTTTTAGGTTTAATAAATGTTTCCTTGTGTATTCCTAACTTCCTCTTCATGGTTATGTAGGAGTGGGAAACTTGTGCTGTGAGTTGTAAGTTTGGGTTTGATCCTAGTAAGAAACCTGATGCTGCCTTTGGTTTGCCTCAACAATCTGGAGTAGCTAGTGTGCTGCGCTCGATGGAATCGGCTTCGTACTATTCAGAGAATAATCTTGCTCAGGCACGACGGTGGGTAAGCACTATCTGTAATGACTTGGTTGCATTTGAAACTAACACGGATTTTTCCATGAATGTTGTGGGGCTTCTTTTCTGCTCATTAAGCACTTTATTTCTTTCCAATATTCTCTTTACCAAGCTTTTTCCTGCATTTCCCAGAATCTAAGCTCATAGACGTGGCTACATGTGTCCTTATGTTTTCCATGATATTTAGCATGTACTTCTAATATGTTTATATAATGTTAACAGTTTGTGAGATTTTATCTAAAAGCATTCAGTAACTGCATTAGCAACTTTTTTGTAATTAAGCTGGCTTCTATTCTGGAAATGTTCGATATAAATGAACTCGACTATTGACCCTTAAACTGTTGTATGTGTGCCAGTTGTTTCACTGAATAAGTGTCAAAGTGGATTCTGGTTAATGGGGAAGTTTCTGTAATGCTAACAGTTTTTATTTTTCCTTTTCCTTTTGGATTAGGAGGGGTTATGATATTGTAATGACAGCTAGCCTTTCATCGGATGTTCCTGTTGGATATTTTTCATGGGCCGAGTATGATATCATGGCACCAGTGATGCCAAAGACTGAGAAGGCCTATGCAGCTGCTTTCATTTCTAATTGTGGTGCCCGCAACTTTCGTTTGGAAGCACTTGTTGGGCTTGAAAACGCAAATATCAAGATAGATTCCTATGGTAGTTGCCATAGAAATCGCGATGGAAACGGTGAGACGAGTTCTTGTTTTGTTAGGCTTTTTTATTTTTAAAGTAATTATATACTGAAATGCACTCTGATATTAAACTGTTAAATGTTGTAGTTTTCCAATTTGTGGTACTTCCTATATGTAAACTACAAGTTATTGATGTCTATGTTTTCTATTACTTAAATATTTCCTGCATTTCTGAGGTTTCCAATTATCTATACCTGAGGTGGAGCTTTGTATATTTCTTACTCGGGTAAATAAACCTGGAATTTCACAGTGCACTACTCTTATAATGATAATGGTTTCTCGAAAATAGTGAGAGATCTATTTTTTTACCTCCTCAAGTGATACAACTCTAGCCAACTCAGCATTTCTGCTCAGCCATTCTGGTTTCACTTGAAACTTTTTCTCCCTCTATCTCTATTACCATTAGTAATATGCATACATTATACATACGAGACAGTATCCATAGCTATACATGTTAGTTGCTCCAGCTATCAATTTCAGCATGTTATTTCGTCGGTATAAAAAGGATATGGGCCATTTTAGCAAAAGACTGTTTGGGAGGAATTGTTTTCCTCAAAATGCGCATCATGTAAAGTAGCTCACAGATATATTTCATGTAAATTTTGCAGTGGACAAAGTTGAAACTCTGAAACGCTATAAGTTTAGCTTGGCTTTTGAGAACTCCAATGAGGAGGATTATGTCACTGAAAAGTTTTTCCAGTCTCTTGTTGCAGGTATGAACATTACTTCAACTCACAGTTTAAACATTATTTTAGGACAAACGATTTGATAGACAGAAATATTTGTTCCCGGTTCATCTGTTCCTTTTGATTGATGCTACAAAACTCAATTGTGCCCGAGTCTCTTGAATGAACTTAAATGACTCCATGGGGTTTCTAATAAAATCAACAAATGAATTTTGCCAAAAATTGAAAAAATATTATAACTAATTTCTTGGAGAGTTTTGAGAAGGTTAAAATGTGCTAGAAGTCCCTCTACTGTTTGTGCATTTTGAATTTAGTCCCTAATTATTTCAAGAAATTTAATCCATCTAATTTTTTGATTTAAAAATGCAAGTCCAATTGTTACCATCATTATTATGTTTTTCTTAAATTCAGGTTCATTATATATTTTCTACATGGCTACCAAGTGATGAAATGTCAGGCCAGTAAATTTATCAGAAAAATTCTAATGATATTAATAATTAGACCTGAATTTTAACGATAGTAACTTTTGTAGGAACCATACCTGTTGTTGTTGGTGCTCCAAATATTGAAGACTTTGCACCGTCTCACAGTTCATATTTACATATCAAGGAGCTGGAGGATGTTCCATCAATTGCAAAGAAAATGAAGTACCTCGCGGAAAACCCCAATGCTTATAATCAATCACTAAGGTGTTGTTCAATCCCAGGAATCAAATATGCTAAATTGCTAATATACCAGAAACCTGTTTCTTATTGTTCAATAATTAAACAGAAGCCTCTCCCCTTTTTATGAGATTTTTTGATGGTTTGATATCTAGTTTGGGTTCATAATTTAGAATCTTGTTGACAATGTGATATACATGAATTAGGTGGAAGTACGAAGGACCATCTGATTCTTTCAAGGCCCTCGTGGATATGGCTGCTGTTCATTCATCATGTCGGCTGTGCATTCACTTGGCAACCGTCATCCAAGAGAAAGAAGAAAAGAGCTCTGACTTCAAGAAACGCCCCTGCAAGTGTACCAGAGGTTCAGAAACCGTGTATCATATATATGTAAGAGAGCGAGGAAGGTTTAAGATGGATTCTATTTTCTTGAGGTATTTGCTACTAGTACATTGTTACAACCCATTTTTATTAATCCTTTTTTTTTATCTGGATTTGATTTGACATTCTTTTAACATAACAATCAATGGCAAAAGTAGTTGAAACCATGTAAGTGTTACATTCTTAAGCATGAGCCAATTTGTCAATGTGTCGATAGGTTGGTGGAAGTTAATTCACTTATTCCTTCAATTTCAAAACTGGAGGAAGATCCTTATTTCTGACATTGATGACCAGGTCTGGCAATTTGACTCTTGAGGCCTTGGAGGCTGCAGTGCTTAAGAAGTTTAAGTCTCTGAAACACGTGCCAATTTGGAAGCAGGAGAGGCCCAAAAGCATAAGAGGGGGGGATGAACTGAAGGTATACAGAGTATATCCTGTTGGCTTGACACAAAGACAGGCTTTATATACCTTCAAGTTCAAAGGGGATGCTGATCTCAGGAGCCACATTGAAAACAACCCTTGTCCAAAGTTTGAAGTCATATTTGTCTAGATTGAGGGTCACATTATCTCAACTTTACGAATAGGTGACAGATTCCCCATCTCAGTGCTGTTTGCTGAAAATAGTTCCTGAAAGATCAAGGCAACCTCATGCAGGTGTTAAGAATATCATATATATGTATCATTGATGAGCTGTTAAGCTATAGCTGATAGAGATGGGGATGGTTATAATTTTACTGATGGCTCTGTTAGTTTTAGCTCACTTTGCATTTGACCCTTTGAGATTTAGCTTCAGAATTCTTCAAAGCATTAATACAAAAATTGGATAATTTAGTTTTAATATAGATTTGTTCAAGAATCAGCGTGTATAAGTTGTTACTGGAGAATCTCTCTGTTATACCTAGTATGAATCACTGGACTCGGGTTTCATAAGGCTCTTTGTGAGTGTGTTTTCCTGGTTGTATAGCTAATTGGGCTGGTTTGTGCTGTAATCTATCTTGTCTATGTGAGAAGATTAATGTTTCTTGGATTTAGGATGAGGGAATGTTAGATCGGAACATGTGTATTTAATTTTTAAAGTATATATATATATATATATATAGGTATATATAATTTTAAAATATATAAAAATATTTAAGTAGGATATAAGTACAAAACATTATTTAATTTACAAATAATCTGTATCTTATATTCTTATTGATTATGTAAATATAATTTATATATTAAATATATAAATATAATATCTTTTTAACTCTAAAAAAATTACAATGTCTTTAAAACGTATAAAAGGAAAAGACATTGAGCACTATGGATATGGTTACCTAAGTTGTTGAAAGTTTGTTTCTTTTGGGGGTGGGGTAATGTACTAAAAGGGTGTTTAAATTACTTCTCTTTGTTTAAAGGAGTATTTGTGTTGTAGTTAAATAAACTCGTAATCAATGATTTTTAGCCATAAAAGCAGTTCATTTTAATGTTAGCAAAAATAGTGAATTTCATGTTGTTTATCTTAATTTTTATGTTGATATAATACTTCAGCATAAATTTTAAAAGAGTAATTAAAATTTTCAAAATAATAATTAAGACTGATACATAGATAAACACTTTCCAAAAAACTTAAATATTTTATTATTTAAATGCAAATTGCTTTAAAATTTTAAAATATTGTCCTTTAATATTAAAATTAAGGGCTTTTCACTATTTCAATAGGGATGGATTCTTTTTGTGATAGCAATGGGGAAGGGGATAATCTCCCTGGTAATCCGAGCACTAAAAAGGTTTGCTTCAAGTATTCGGAGTCTAATCCGGATGTCGAGATGGTTGTTGATTTAACATCGGCACCAACTTTGTCTTGGAAAGATTTGGTTTTGGGGAAAGGTCCCATTGAATCAAAAGGGATGAATGAAGTTGGCTTTGCTAATGGGGAATTTTCCCTACTTGAAGGTGATGTCAAGAAGTCGGTGGTCAACGGTATCCCCGTTATTGAATTATCAGATAGGGTCCACAAACTCTTAGTCAAGGACATGTCCACTTCTGTGGTTCTTAAGTTGTTGGGGAGGAATATCGACTTTGCGGCTCTGCAGAATAAGGTTTATGGACTATGGAGACTGTCTCAACCTTTTCAATTGATGGACATTGAAAATGGCTATTTCTTAGCCAAAGTTCCAAAATTCTGATTATTATGAGATGGTTTTATCATAGATTCCTTGGCTTATCTTCGAGCTGTATCTAACGGTGCAACCTTGGACAATTGATTTTAATCCAGCGCATCCTTATCCTAGTACTGTTCTGGCCTGGATTAGATTTCCAGGGCTCTCTAGCTATCTCTACAAAAAGGAGGTTTTATGAAAATCTGGGGGAACGGTTGGGAAGGTGACCAAATTGGATTTCAATACGAACAGTGGAACTAGAGGACGATATGTGCGCATGGTAGTTTGTGTTAATTTGGAAAAGCCACTGCTTTCACAAGTTCTAATATTGAGTATGAAAGCCTACCAGTGGTGTGCTTCTTGTGTGGGCGGTATGGCCATTGTCTGCATGGTTTAATAGCAGTGGATTCACCGAGGAAGACAATCCCGATGACTAGAACTTCCCACGCGGTTACTGGTACGACAACTGGAACAGGCGAGTTTGGCCCTTGGATGTTGGTGGAGAAGAAGACTAGGCATAACCCATGTGAGGATAGAAAAATTGGGAAGTCTAAAGTAGGGAGAAATTTTCGAGATTGAGATTTCATGCCTTAATTACTCTTGGATAATATTTTATTTTTATTTTTCATCATACTATTAAATTTATATTTTAATTGAAGTAAAATAATTATATTTTGATACAAGTTGTTATAATTATTATACATTTAAAAATATTATAATTTAATTTATAATTATTAATTAAAAAATATTGTACTAATTTTAAAATAGAGTTATTAGTTAAATAAAATTCTTAACATCTTAATTATCACTTAACTAATTAGAGTTAATTATGTTAATAAAGTATTGTTTTAAATAATATTACTTTGCATTAATTATATAAAGTAGAACTATATTATATGTTGAATATGATAATAATGTTTTAATTATGATTTAGAAATTTTCCATTATAATTTTTAAATTGAAAAGTTAATATGTTTGAATTATATTTAATAATTTAAATAATAAAAGTTATTTTATGTTAATTATTTCAATTAAAATATGATATTTTAAAAATATATATTTTAGTATTCTATTTAAATTTTTGCCTTTTTTAATTTTTGAACTTATATTGTTTGTTAATCAGTTCAAAGTGAATGAAAAAAAAAATGTTTAACACTATATTGGAAGAAACATTTTGAAAAACATTAGACTTCCAAGAATGTTGGAAGATTTTAGCCTTTTTCTCGCGATAATATATATATTTTAAAAGTGTATATATATATATACTTTGTTTTCTTTATTCACTCCAGTAATCAAGTAGAGATTGTTCATTTATAAATGCAAAATTAAGAGTTGCTTGAAAAGTGTAATCAGATAAATTTTAAAACTATACATAAATTTTAGTTTAATGTGTAGTTTTATACATATATTTTGATTTTGTACAATTTTATATATGAAAATTTGATTTAAACCAATTTTTATAAATTATTAACACAATTATTTATACATTATTTTATGTTTATATATTACATGCACATGTAATTATATTTATCCAATATAAAAATAAATTGATGTATTTATTTCTTTAAATGTGTATGGTTGAATCAAAATTAAAGTTTCATGTATATATTTCAACCACAATCAAAATTTTATGTGTATAATTGTATCAAATTGCACATTGAATCAAAATTAATGAATAATTTTAGGATTTATCCCTATTACATTATTTTAAGTTTTTTTTTTTTTAAAAGGCTTCCATTTGTGGAGCCAAAAAAAAATGGCGGTGATCAAGGAAGTTAATCGCGTAGCACACCTTGAAGCATGGTGGAGGTTTCGTGATCGTGGCCCTGCACTTCCTCATGGTTCAATTAGATTTTGTTAATCATAATTTGTTTATATAGTAGCTAGGATGTTTATCATTCAACATTAATGGTGTTCAATGATGAGGAGAGAATGAAGAGATGGTAGTCGTGCAAGAGGTCGGTTTACCTGTGACAAGAGAAAAGTCGGAGGTAAAGGCTAAGCAAGGAAAGGGAGAGGACTTTGGAAGATTTGGAGAGTGGGTATAGGTTCTCTAGTAGAGCGCTTAAGGGAGAAGAAGACCATTTGCTCTTTGTGTGTTAGGATATATATAGGGGGAAGTCCCCTCGTCTAGTAGTACCATGTCACTGGCAATAAGGATGGTGATCCGTTTGTGTGGTCAGCTAGTGGCGTGTTTGTTATATGTTAGTTGTCATTAAATATAGTATGGTGTGGTTCTGATTTGATATTCCCTTTTTTGAGATAGTACAAGGTTGTTATGCCTCACTGGCTTTTCAACGGTTCCTATGGATAGTTCGTAGCAGGTGGTTGAAAGCAAGTGGCCTCTCTTGTACGTGGTATGAGGTTGTTAATACAAAACTTCAGTGAGAAAAATCTCGAACACATGAACGAAACAAGAACAACAACTCTAACAAAAAAAAAAATGAAGCAATAAGACAAGGCTCCAAGGCATGTATCAAGCCACTATCTTCAAGGTTCTATTCGCCCCCACCTATACTCGATGTGCAAATGAGTTTCAAACAAATGAACCTCGAGGATACAAGAAGTCCGATGACTATTTGCATTTTGCACTAACTAAAAATAGTCCACTAAGCATTGGGTAATCTAAAAATAGTAGAAGACGGAGGAATGATAGAAAAAACTTTTAAAAATTTTGTTGGTATGTTTTCCAAATGAAATCTCAGTTTTATTTATAATAATTATTACGTCTCTTCATAAAGACATAACTTTTAATATATATCTTTTATGAATAATCACATCTTTAAAAAAGATATAATTATTCAAATAATATTTTTTTATACTAAATTATTTATCAAAAATCAAGTGATATGACTTATGATAAGTAATTAAAAGATATAACTTTTGATTAATTAATTAAAAATGTTTCGATAGAAATATGTGGATAGCTGGTTATGAACGGTTAACACGATCTACGACCAATAGGATGGCCATTACTAATGAAATAAGACAAAGAGTCATTTATAAATGCCTTCTAAGCTGTTTCTTATGTTGCCACGTATACTGAGATAAGAGTACAATAATCATACTTCTAATTAAAGTAGAATTTGTCTTTTCTTTTTTTTCTTTTTTTGTTAATAGTATTATAATAAGTGGGTTTGTATGTAAAGCTGAAGAGCATGAGGGCAATGCTCAAGCTTCAGCTATGATGATGAAGATGGAAGTGAGCTGTCAAGCCTTGATGAAATGTTCTTGTCACTGGAAGAAGATCTTAATGACCTATCTTCATCCAATTTCTTGTGATTATAATTAGCTACTTCCATATTTAGTTAGCTTTTTTCTCTTTGTTATTGTATATATTTTAAAAATAAATGTTGTGGAACGCTTATTTTATAAAGTTTTCTTTGGGGGGGGGGGGATCAAGTGCATTTGAGCACAAACATAACCCACATGATTATAAATTTTTAGAAATAATTTAGGTATTTTTGGATTTTTTAAAATTTTTTTACATAGTTATAAGTTTATAATATTAATTACGAATTGTCAAAAATTTCCAAATTTTTTAATATATTTTTTAAAATTATTATTAAAAAAATTGTAAATTCACCTAACTGAATATTTTAACTACAGTTAATAAGCTAAATTAGATATTAACCTTTGAGGTAGTGTGCCACGTTATCATTTTGTTAAGAGATAACAACCGTTAATAGATGAGTGATCAAAATGTTATCACCCGATAATGTGGGTGATTATATTGTAACATGGGTTAGTTGGGTGACAAATATAAAACCTTAGCTTTAATTTAGAGATTAATTTTGTAGTTTACTCGTTTAATGAAAAATTTAGCGTCGCTTAATTTATGATACCATTCAGTCAAATATTTAATATTAATATAGATAAGAATTTACAAAATATAAGGTTTTTTTTTGGTTAATTTAATGGTTGAGTTTCTGCTACTTAACTTGCCACCAACATCTGTCTAACATTTATTATATTATTACATTATGATGCATTCATAATGTGGGGAATAAAATTTATGTATAAAAGATTGACATCAGAAAAAATGTTTTCATTGAAATATTAAAGATTATAGATATTAGGTTGAAATCTCTACAAAGAATTTGCTATTTTGTAAAATAATGGTGTTGATAGATGTCAGCCATCTAATGTATGGTATTTATTTTGAGAAATATATATATATATATATATATATATATATATATGTTGTTGTTGTTATTTTATTTATTAGGTAAAAAATTAGGGCCAGAAAAGAAAATCTTTGTTATTCTCTTCGGATGGAACCTCAATGCATTGGAATTTTGTAAAAAGGATCGAATTGTTAGAGAATTTCTGAGGTTTTGATAGGTGCTTTCTCTTTGAAGCTGGTGTTCAATGGAGTCATATATTTGGAGCAGCAATGCCAAGCCTGACGCTTTGCATTTTCTCGTGGCACTTTACTTCGCCCTCAGTTTCCCTGTCGCCAGGTTCTTGCTTGACAAATTCATTTTCCGCGTAAGAACTTTTTTTACTCTTCATCCAATTTTGATTCCTAACGTATTTTCATTGTATCGATTTGCTTTTTTTAATTTTATAATATTTCGTTTGGCATTTTTTTTCTTCTTCTTTTGTTAGTTTTATTGTTTGGCATGTATTAAGCTTACCATAGAATAGGACATTATGTAGTTCAAAAGAAATTCATCATATTCACACGCACACAAATAAAAACAGAGCTCATAATTGTTTGAGATGAGGACGAGGAAAACCAAAATTTTACCAGCTTCACCTATACTCCGATTCCTTTTCTGAAGCAATTTCTTTTTTTTTTTTTTTTCTTTATATATAAAATCTTGCAAATGTACATGGTAAGAAAAAAATGAGCAGCTTCGAATCTTGGACTGGGTTTTAGATTTGTACCAAGGGATAGTGACATCAAATGCTATTGAATTCTTCTTGCTTTTGCTAGTTTGTAAAAAACTGAATTTTGGGTCATCGATGAGCATTCTGTTGCTTCAAGTATTTTCTAGATGAATTGCTTGAAAGTGGTTTTGCTTTTCATGTGAAGCTGCAAAGGCATTTCAATTCGCAGTGGCAAGTGTAGTGAATGGAAGCCTGGAACAAGCTTTTATTACGTAATAGCCAATAATCATGCATCTGTGTTATGTTGATTGTAATCTTAATATTTGAAACTTCTACCTTCATTAGAAATGATGTGCAGCTTTTTGAAATTCGTGCTTGGAGATGTAAAAGAAAGCGTCGGTTATTGTCGATGAAATTTCTTCTTTTGATGGTTTCATTTCATATGTACTGTTACATTCAAGTGCTACTGCAAAATATAAACTGGGTATATGCAAAACCCGTCATAATTTTTTAATACATTTTAAATTTTATTGACGTTCCTTTAGAGGTTATCTGTCTGGTTATTGAGTAATGGATCTGCTCCTTTGAGGATGAATGAGGCTACACAGGTAAAAATTACAAAATGCTCAGAATCTATGTGGAAGCTTACTTACTTTGCTACTGTTGAAACATGGGTCCTCAAAATCACCTACTACGAGCCATGGTTTGGAGACTCAAAAGGGTACTTCAAGGATTGGCCAAACCAAGAGTTGAAGTGAGTAACCTATATTCCTATACTTTTATCCAACTGTTGTTTTTTACAATCTCATTTCTTGTGCTAGCATGCAGCCTTTTTTACCTCTTTACCAGTTTATAAGTGTCTTTGCCATAAACTTTTAGTTCCTCTTCAGTGCCAATGCTCTATGTTTCTGATCTCTAAATTGAAACTGCACGAAAGGCTCTTCTCTTGTTTATAATTACTGTTAAAGATAATGGCCAAATCCATTTTTTTTTCATTTATTTAGTTCTTGTTTCTTTTTAGGTCGCTTGACCTCCTATCTGATATACTAATCTTTAACCTTCACTACTAGCAGAAAAGCCTATGTTAAACTTGTAGTTGTCATCTGTAAACAAGTTTGTTCACTTGTTATATTTTGCTTTGCTTTGATCTTTTATTTTGCATTGGAGGTGGTATAAGTGCCCTCATTGTCCTCTTTCAAGTGAATGTATCATCTTATCTCTGAATTATCATGCTCGACAACATCTTGATGGAAAATAGTTTCTTTTGGGATATTGTCTACTTTAAAGGAATGAATTTGTTTGATCAGCATTTTATTATGTGTTTTTCCCTTGATGCATACCCCAACAACATATGTTTTGTTTTGTTCTCTTTAAATTTCCCATTTTCTTTAATTGTTGGTCCTGCATTGCAGGAGGACTAGGGCTTGTTATACTTACCAACACCTTAGTTGAAATTTAACTTCTTCCCTCTCTTTTTTTTTTTTACCCCAGGCTTTCCTTAAGCCTTTTCTACATGTGCCAATGTGGGTTCTACATCTATAGCATTTTCGCACTCCTTACTTGGGAGACTCGAAGGAAGGATTTTTCTGTGATGATGTCTCATCATATAATTACTTCTATCCTGATTGGATACTCATATGTTACAAGGTAACTTACCCTTTTCTGTGGAAGGGCACCAAATTCCCTGTTATTGCTGTATAAAAAGAGGCAAATATTCTTGTGGTAATCATTATTGCTTACTTGTTGGCATCTTCTGGTATCTCATCATTGGACCATTTATCTCTAGATTGTAAATCGTTTTTAGCATTCCTTGTGTGTTGTTTATATTTTCATTCTTGAAATTTTTTGTCCATAAGTATGGGCTAAAATTCGTTTGCTTTCTATACACATATATGTTATTCCTTACTTCAATGTGCTACTTTGAGTTTACTTTCAGCAAGCCTCCATTAGCTACAAGCCCCTTATGTTAATTTTTACTCACATGGTTTTAAAAGTTGTAGCATATTGTTGTCCACTGTATCATTAGTAGTTTTTGATGAAAGGTAACCTAGAAGTTTTGCTATCTGATTTTCTAAGAGGATAGCTTATGCCTTCTTTCAAAGTTGTCCTGAGATATGTTAATTTTTTCATCATCCGAGGGTGAATTTTTTTTCACTCTGTTGGTATTGCTTTCTTGATTTATAACGTTATTAGCTATTGTTTTGAAGTTTTTTTGGCATGGATGTTTACATCATAATTGAAGGAATAACTCTTGTGAGGGAAGAACATAGCCTTCGAGAATTTTAAACATTTTCCTTATAATAGTTGGTTTGATCAATTATATGAACTTTTAGATATCCAGGTGTGAAGAATATTATAATTTGTTTGTTTACAGCTTTTTCCGCATTGGTTCAATTATCCTTGCCCTACATGATGCAAGTGATGTGTTTTTGGAAGCAGCTAAAGTTTTCAAATATTCTGAAAGGGAACATGGTGCTAGTGCATGCTTCGGATTATTTGCCATCTCTTGGCTTGTGCTACGTATAATAATCTTTCCATTTTGGGTCATCAAGAGTTCAAGGTTTGCCCTTATGGTTAATAATTTGGCTTCACTAAATGATTTGCAGACTGGCTAATCACTTGTCTACTTTTGTGGTTGGCCTAACAGCTATGATGTTATGGAGTGCTTAAGTCTTTCAGAGTCCTATTCCAAATTCCTGTACTACTTTTTGAATACTATGTTGTTCATGCTACTTGTGTTCCATGTCTACTGGTGGGTTCTCATATGCTCAATGATAATGAGACAATGGCAAAATAGAGGAAAAGTTGGCGAAGACATTAGATCCGGTAAGCATCTCTTATCTCTTGTTTTTAACATTAAGAGATATTCTGCATCTTTATCTCTCTTTTTTTCTCAAAAATTTTAAAAGCGTCTCTTTCCCGCTTTCATTTATCATCGAAATTTGGTAAAGCATCTCTCCCATAAACATAAGTCATAGTGGGAAATGAAGAAGTGCAGGGCAGATGCATGAAAGTGTTGGAATTCAAAACTCTCAGTGACGAGATAGAGTTTTGAGCAAAGAAATATTGATGATTTGGTACTCCATAAAATTGAATATTGATTTTCGAAAGTACTCCTACTTTACTAGATGCATGTGGTCACATCGTTTATGTTTTGATAAATAAGAAAACAAGAATGACTAATTGTCAGTTCCCCTCTAATTTAAAGGTCAAGAAACGTGGTTTAATTTCTTGTTCATTATGATAAGAGAATTATTAATATCATGCATACAATAGTTTGATCACTTGATTTTGCGTCCTTTCTTGTCAACTTGTCCATATTTTGAACTGCACCCAAAGATGTAGTTTTGATATCAGACCAGTAAAACAAGAAAAACTTTTTATATTAGTCTTAAAATGTTTAGGCATGTAGAAATAAGTAAATAATATAAAAATTACAATCCTGGGTATTGACTTGCTTCTATTTGTTTGAATGCAGATTCTGAGGATGATGGTGACTAAACTGAACATTTCATAAAAAAAATTTGTTGATGTTGGCGATGTTAAGCGAGGAGGAGATTTGTTGTTGTAGGTTTGTTTCTGCACTCTAAGTGGTAATTACTATTGATTTCAAGTTTTGCTGGATTCATATCCCTGGTACAAATGAGGGAAGTAGGATGGATGATGAATCATATATGTCTTGATTTATATTCTTGGTTATCTAAATATTCATTCCAATTTGTAAAATGGAACTGAATGGCATTAGATAGTTTATTTCTTTTGCTATTCATTTTCATCCTAATCTAACCTATCACAAAAATTGAAGTTTATGTTACTCGGACTTTGATATTGGTGCTAGATATAAGTAGATGTCCGACGCAAGTATATTCAAGATTTTCCCATGCATGTGGAAGGTTATATCTATTGGAAAAACCAATTAAGAAAACAGCTAAAAATTTCAAAGTTTTTTTAAAATCGACACTGTACAACAATAAGTTTAACTGAAATTATACCCGTGTTTGTACAATCTAGACTTAAGTCGATCTCGAGTTTCTATTGAACGACTTTCTCTACTATTCTAGTATCACGAATTATCTCAAGTGTAGACCTTTCATGTATTGGGTCAATCAATGTGTTATCTAGACTTTTATCCAACACTTATAATTTATACAACCTAATATTTATTTTTTATTAACTAAAATATTTTTTAAAATTAATTGTTTAATTAAATAATTTTTTCAATCCAATTCTAATTTTTTTTTTTAATTTATAACAACTTTATCGTAATAAAATTTATGAGGAAATATTTTTAATTTCCTTATTCAACAAATTCATAATGACTTAATTAATCTAATTCTATTTTTGAATTTCAATTATTTAATCATAATTAATTAATTAATAATTTGAAGAACTTAAATTAATTTTCAACTCTCTTTTGTACTTAGCGAGAAAATGCGTTCATTGTGAATGGTGATACATGCGATCTATTTCTCTTAGTTCATCGTATTCATTCATTTCATATTTGTTGGATTTAAATGCAATTTGTTTCTAGTTATCTCGAGCAAGTGGAGGGACCGATTAGACATATACAATTAGGGCTTAAATAATTATAACATTATTAATTACAATATTATTTAGTCACGAAGTTATTCTACTAAAGTATTGTGATTGAACTCTTCCTTATTATATATCATTATGAAAGCTACTTATAAAGTGCTTGTTCAATGACGTTGTTATAAGTGTGTTACCCTCATATGATATCCTTAAGCTCTTTTCTCTTAATATTATGCTATTTTATCTCACAATAACCATTACATCTTCCTTCACGAAAAGTTAATTACTATCAAATAGTAATTAAATAATTTATCACAAAGACATATGATCCATGACCATGACCATGTTTATTTTTCATCTATAATATAATGACGATGAGATGGTATTATTTAACCTTTAACTAGCTATGAATTTCCACTGTTTTGGAATGATGCTACATACTATAGGTAAAATTATTTGGTTATAGTGAACAAGTTGAGTTCTGAAATATGGAATATATTTTCTTGGAAATTTTACTAGAGGTAAAATCATCATAATTTTATTGGGAGTAAAATTGATATGAGAAAAATATTTAATGGGAAATTAATGTTTATTTTAAAAAATAGAAAAATATGCATTGAGTTGGATTAAATTATAAAGTGTTGGGTTAAAAGTCTAAAAAACACATATAATTGGGCACAATGCAATGAGAGGCACGAATCCCCATCAAATACATATGAGAGGAAACACACCCTATTAGGCCCTCTCTCTCTCCTAGTTGGACTACGAAACTGTTTTTTTATTTGAAATAAACTTCTGCAATTCAATAATGGTTCTACCTTCTCTTATTATAAATAGATGGCACCGATAGAGCTATTTACACAACTTGAAGATATTGTTACTCTGTCGAAAATAGAGAGAATTTATTCTCAAATATTATATATATTTTTTCGGAAGAACAATTTTGTCGGTTTCTATTTTGAAGAGAGAATTTTTGTTTTCACCCAAAAAGAAGAGAAAACTTTTTTCTAGCTTTTTTTTTATTCAATTGATTCGAGCCCACACTCAAAACAGCTCGTGATATGAGAATAGCGGAGAAGATCGTCTCGTTGAAAGTTGAAAAACGTTAAGGATCCGCTTATTCGAAAACACATGTATGATTTCTGTTCAATGTTTATTACTATAAATATTACAAACTAGATCAATTTTTAAAATTTTAATTTTCTGCTGTGTAAGAAAACCGTTTTTAAACCGGATTTTTTCCAACATTAACTTCATCCTCGTTCTAGTCCAATTGCAATTTTTGTGGATTTGACTTTCAACTTACTACTTTAGTATTTTGACCATATCATGATCTATAAAAACTCCACATTGGACCTATAATATACTATTCCGAATGGAATTGAAAGCTCTAGTTGGACTTATTTTATGGCTTGGACCCAAAAAAGTTAAGAAAGTTCCCACAAATAGCCTAGAAGTTCACAACTCAAATCTACCAAAAGGGACACAAGGGTTGCAACGTCCCAACCTCCATGAAAGGCACTCCAACTTCACTTTCTTCTAAAATATAATGTTGATTTGAACCCATCAATACTTGATCTTCAATCATCTTAATGCTTCAAAAGTTGACTAAATCTTTCCACCAGTAGGAAAAGACCCAAACACATTGATCAAACGTCCAGAACAATCAGTGAAAAACTCTTCTCCCTGGTTCAAGTTCCCCATTTGAGCCTCTATAAGGCAACGTCTGCAAGTCCACGATAGTTCCTGGCAGGTACTCCAGCAACACTGAAATCCACCTCAAAATTTCATTGTATGACTCATCCTAGTCGTCATACAACTGCTCCATAGTCATTTATTTCGCCCACCATGCTTTCCTGTACGACATTCCATATTATAATTGGGCTTATATGTCTGCAATTAGGACTAATACAAGAATGGTTGGGCTATCTTTCACTAGTGGCTTGATGTAGTTGCAAATATTTTTGGCATCCAGTTTTCGGTGGTCTTGCATCATACGTGCAACGGTGCATGTATAACGCCCTTCTAATTTTCGTATTTGCAACTGTTGAGTCCTCTGTATAAATGCAGCTTGAACCCGCCAACTGCACCTTTCGTTAGCCTTTCAACATTCCCCAACATATAATGTCGGCGTAGAATTTGCAACCTTATAATCAATTGAAACCTTTATGTGTATATTTTGATGGCAAGTACGCAGTCCGCCTTATTCTCGAATCGTTGCCCAACGAACAACTCTTCCAATTGCGAATTTGACGCTAGTCTATAAGCAGGTACTGTAATGGCCTAAATTCAAGGTTATCGGAACAGTGGTTTCGTAACCACAAATCCGATTTAAAGAGAAATTTATTTTAATATTTTTGCATGAAAATTTATATGATAGGAAAGTCGTATGAAAATATTGATAGAAAAATTTTATCGATTTAGTGGCTAGTTAAAAAAAAAATTATTGAAGAAATTAGGTAAAAATAAGTTATCGAGACCCCTATCTCGTAAAAACCGAGTCAAAAATAATTTTATAAATATTTATGAAATGTTATTAATGTGGTATTAAAATTTCGTTAGGAAATTTTAATGTTTGGGTAGTCAATTAAATGAAAAGGACTAAATTGTAATAGGTGTAAAAGTTGCTAGAGTGATTAAATAGCTTAAGAGTCTAATGAGAAAGGATTTAAAAGGCAATTAGACCCAAAAGTTATTTGGGCTGGACGGCAAGGGTATGAAATCAGCAGAAAAATTGATAAATTAAGGGTAAAATTGGAATATTGCAAAATTAACTAAATAAAACTAGGACTAAATAGGAAATATCTAGATTTCTCTTCATTTCTCTTCAATTCCAGCAGCTAAAAACGCCATAGGAGGATTCTATAAGCTGGTATTTCATAATTTTTGCACCAAGTGAGTTAATCCTTGCCTTTTTCTTGTAATTTTTGTGTTTCTAAGACTTTTACAACTAGGTCCTACTATTAAATTCATTAGTTTTTGATTTCATAAATGAAATTGAAAATCACCATGGTTGAGTGCTGTAAGTTTATGATGAAATAGAATGAAATTAAAGCTTTATTTTGTTTATGATATGATTTTATTAGGCAATTTCAATAGAAATTGATTTTTAGGACCTAATTGTGAAAATGTTTGGAATTAAAGTATATTTCTGAAATTCTGATTCCTAAAAGTTGTAAACTAGTTTAAGGTGATATAATGGAATGTTAATTGAGAAAAATCAGCTCAATTGAGAGGCTAATTGAGTAGGGACGAAATTATCATTTATTAAAAGCTTAGGGGAAAAATGGTAATAAACAGCCTGCACTAAAACAGTTTGGACAGCAGCAGTAGACTAACTTTGAAAAATCACTAAAAATTGTAGGAATCGAATTAGAAGATATAAAAAATATGGAATTAAATCTTATTGAGTCTAGTTTCTCATAGAAGAAATATTGTAAGCAATGGATTTGTAAATTTTGAGATATAATGAATTTTGTGAGACAAGGTCAGAATGAATTCGGGTTCCCCTGTTCTGACTTTGAAAAATCATAAAAAAATGAAGAAAAATAATTATGGGTTTAAATTTATATGTATAGAATCCTGAGTGAGTCTAGTTTTAACAGAAAAAAACTAGAACATCATTTGAATTCTGTACAAAGAGATAATTAATTTTTAGTGAAGAAGAGTCAGAACTGTCAGATAGCAAAACAGGGGTGATTTTAAAGAATAAACTGTACTAATTGGCTAGACCAAAAATTCTGAAAATTTTATGGTAAGAAGATATATGAGTCTAGTTTCAGGGAAAATTAACGGATCTTAATTTGGAGTTCCGTAGCTCAAGTTATAAATAATTTAGTGACTATGACTCAAGTAGACAGCTTTGAATGAACTATAAATAATAGTTGAATTATAGAGAATGTTGCATATGAACATGAAATGTATGAAATTGATAATTAAATTTATTTATTTAGATCCAGAAGATTCAAATACGAAGCTAGATCAAGGAAAGGAAAAAGTTCGGGATTAGTAGATTTTTCTTTGTTTACAAACAAGTATCAAGGTAAGTTCATGTAACTTGAATTATATTCTTAAATACTTGAAATGTATGTTATTGATGTGAATATGATTTGAATGTTCATTATATGAAAATTGATGAAACATTGATATATTTGATATAAAGGAAGAAATCCGGTTGAATGAAAGGAAAATTCGATGGATCTCTCGAAAAGGAATTGACGGTAAAAGGATCTAGCCCGGACGGGTGATCCTATCTTGATATAGCCCTCCAAGAAGAATATGTGGAAAATGGATTTAGCCCGGACGGGTAATCCGAATTAGGGTGAATTTAGCCTGACTGGTAATTCAGATCAAGCTCATTAGAGTAATTGTCGTTTGTGGGGATTTAGCTTCGGATGGTAATCCCGACAATACTCTATGAGTTTATATTGAGGATTTAGCTGGATGGTAATCCCATTTGCAAGGTTGAGGTTCGTGAGTGTGCTCTCGAAATGGAAATGTGCGCACATGAATATGAATTGACGGACCGATTTGTACACTAAAAGTGTACTCTACGAAAAATCCATCGAAAATTGCGAGAAATTCAACGGGATAAATATGGAAAAATAACAAGGGAATGGAAATCATAGTAATGATGAGCTCATCAATCATGATATATATTATTGATATATAGAAATTATTGTACTAACTTGAATGTTGAGTTTGTGCATGTTAGGGTAATAATGCATTGAATGGATATATGTAATGTTTATTGTATTGTACTGAAAATATTAGGTAAGTGTAATTCTTGTTACATGAGCTTACTAAGCACAAAGTGCTTACCCCCTTTTTCCTTTTCTCTTGTTTTGTAGTGTTAAGAGCTCGGAGGTCGGATTTGGTGGAGACACATCACACTATCAACCTCGGGATTTTGGTAAATAAAGGAACTTTATTTTGGGAATCAATGGCATGTATAAGCTAACAAAGTAAATGTTAACGTGAAATGAATGTAAAGTTAGCCATTAGTATGGTTAACAAACCTGGTTATAGATATGTGATGACGTTATCTTATATAAATGCATGAATCTATCATGAAAATATGTTAAATTGATTTGATTGATGTGGATTGGTCTCGATTTAATATTACAGGGAAGTTTAGATATTTATAAAAGGGCTATATTGAATAAAAAAAAATTTAATTCGTAAACTCCGGTAATGCCTCGCACCCTATTCCGGCAATGAATACGGGTAGGGGTATTACAGGTACTATATCGGCATACTCGGGTGCATGTGCTGCATTTGGATCTACATTCAACATGTGGGCCCCAAGGTCATTCTGTAAAATAATGTCACGACTCAGGTTCTCGAAAGAAAGGGCGTGAACATCTTCAACTTCCTCTGAGCCTTCATTATCGATATCGTCTGAAACCTCATTAAGATCAAGGTTACTAAAATTTTTAACGTCGTGATCAGAATCTTCATCATTATCGAACCCTTCTTCGATGTTTGCATCGATGCCTATCACCTCCAAATGTAATTGTAGATAAGGAACCGGGACAAGGTTGTTATAGGAACTTTCACTATAATTTGGATTTTTGGGCATTTGCAATGTCCCTTTACAATCTGACTGATTTGTCCATCCGATATTAAGATCAAAGTCAAACCCGCAATGTTGACTTATTGGACTGATATTCTCAACGGGCTCTAAATCGGCTAACTTGGCGAATAACTCAATTGGTTGGGGGTTTTTATTCCCAGTCGACCACCATATTTCCATCATAGTGCCCAAGTCATCATCATCTAACAGTTGCATCTCCGTAAATTTCAACGGATATGTAGAGATTGGAAACTTGTAAAATAATTTCGACATTGCGCTTACACAACGGATAACTATTTTCGCATTGATCTTTCTTTTCATTTCTTCTAGTTTTACAATTTTATTGAATCGCAATCCTACACTCTACCGACCTTAAAATACACAATCAGCATCACCTTCTACAATTTCACCATAAAAAAGAACATACACCAAAAACACCGAGTTATTAATCTTCACCACAATTTTTGAGCTTTCTTATTAAACACAACAATCTCTTTATTCTTATTTTCTAGTTCAATTGTTACAGGAATGTCGAGAAAAATCTGTATATGTAGCATCACCAAGGTGGTCATGCCAAAGAGAATGACTCCACCAAAAAAAAAATCATTTTTATGTTGGTCACACAATTCTCAATGGCACCACCAAAGTGGTCATGCCAAACAGAATGGCTCCACCAAAAAAAAAGAAGAAGCAATTTTTATGGTGGTCATGCCATTCTCAATGGCACCACTAAAGTGGTCATGCAAAAGAGAATGACTCCACCAAAATTAAAAAAAAAAGTGATTTTTATTATTAAAAATAATTTTAAAAAATTTGTTAAAAAAAGGTATGGCATATTAAAGATGGTGGTGCCATTTTCTATGGCTCCACCAAATAAAATAATAGTTTTTGTTTTAAATTTAAAAAAAAAACAAAAAATTAAAAGTTTAAGGTGGTGGTGCCATTCTCTATGGCTTCCCCAAATAAAATACTAATTTTAGTTTTAAATTAAAAAAATCAATCATTATAAATAAATAAATAAGTATGACATATTAAAGCGGTAGCGTCATTCTCTAAGACTCCACCACTATTATTTATGTTCTGGCCATTGAAATATTCAGAAATACTGGTATTAGGCTGGTATTTATACAAGCCCAAATAAAATACTTGTCGAAACCATTTTTAAGGTTTTGAAAAAATAGGGATCGACTTTTAAATAAGGTATGGAGTCGCCACAAATCCTTTTTGTTTAGGTGTGATCGGGTCACCCTATGGTCGATCATTTTAATAAAGCATTTTGGTTTATTAAAACAACGTTTTTGGTCTACGAAAAACTAGAAGACGGATTCGGGAGTCAGTTACGCGCGAGGAAGGATTAGCACCCTCGCAACGCCCAAAATTGGTACCGTATTGATCAATTAACGTCCTAATGTTGAAAACTTGAAAAGATTTTAAAATACAATCTTTCAAAAAAGTTTGGATAACTTGAATTGGATGTCGAGATTCTCTCGTTCAGAAGGAATAAATATCATGTCCAGCACGATTGGATACAATATTTCAAACCCTCAATACAAGATCCTTTCGTAATTTCCAAAACTCATGTATTTGAAATTTCAAAATGATATTTAGTTATTTGGCCAAACGGTAAATCACAACCCAGCACGATTGGGCACGATTTATCGAATTTCCAAATACGAAATATTGCCTCATTTTAATTTAAAAAAACATGGATGAAATGTCAAAAGGGTATTCCGTATCTTAGTCGAATGAAAAATCGAAACCCAGCACGATTGGGCACGATCCCTCAAACTTCAAAACAAGAAATATTGCCTCGTTTTAGTTTAAGAAAACATGGATGTAGCGACGTAAAAATTTGGTTTCGGTCGCTAATTGTGGCGATTCATTGAAAACTGGAAATTGAAATTTGGTTTTAAAAATAAACCGGGAGTCGCCACCGATCTCTTTTTTCTTCTAGGTGTGATCAGACACCTATTAGATTTTTTCTTTAAAAAAACAAATAAAAGGCTAGGTTTAGGTTTACGTTAAAATCGAGGAGAAAAATTAGGGTTTCTGAGTCGGTTACGCCGAAGAAGGTATTAGCATCCTCGCGACGCCCAAAATTGGTATCTTATAAACACATGTTGTCTTGGTTTTCAAAAATACGAGTTTAATTTAAAATTTGGTTGTGATCCGAAAAAAGCCGAGAAATTTTAATTTTATTTCGGTTTTTGATAAGGGTATATCGCTTTAACACGAGTCAATTGACATTCACCCAACATAGCGATGAACTCGATGACTTGATGTTAACTCGATATATTGTCTTGATTATTGAAATTGATTTAAATCATGAATAAGGATATTGGAACAACATTGTAGGAAAATGCGATTTCTGAGATACATATGAAGCGAATGATGAAATAGTAACAAAAGATATTCACGATATATTTGATATTATGCATGATAACAATAACACTAGACATGAAGTAAAACAATGAATTATATATATATATATATATATATATATATATATATATATATACGTAATATATAAGAATGAATATATACAAGACATATTATAGATACTAACAATATAAAAATTGTATATATTAACAATATTACACCAACATATACATATATTTAAAACAAATGCATAATAACGTTAGAATAAAATAATAAATATAATAATGAATGTAAAGATATATAAAGATCATGCCATTTTTTTTTTAAAACATATATATATATATATATTAAAGGTAATAAGTAAAAATGTTTAGGCGATAAAAAAAAATACATACGTATGTGGTAATATCACTAGAAACATTTAGTATATGACATAAAAAAATATATATATACATAATACAAAAATATATATAACGTAGTACCAAAACATAAATACAATACATATATTTCGAAATTAATAAATAATAAATAAAAACATTGATAACATTTTACAAGTATAAATATATATATATACTAAAATATGTATAATAATACATAAAATATATATAATAAAGTATTAAAATTTACGTATAATATATGTATAATAATACAATATCAAAACATTTACCTAATATATATATACACATATTAGAGATAAATAACAACTAAGAATAATAATATTAAAAATAATAATAGAATATATAAACGTATATATACATACATATATAATATACATGTATTAATAATAAAAGTACTAACAACAATAATAATAATAATAAGATAAATAAAAGAAATAAAATGATAATAATAATAATATTAATAATATGTAAAAAGGAAAAATAAACGAAAAAGGACGAAATTGGAGTAAAAATAGAATTGCGGGGCGAATTTAAAAAGAAAATAAAGGGGAATGGCCTATTGGAACACGCGGACAACTCCGGGGGATTAAAAGCGCAATAATCCCTATTGTCCGAAACGCAGTGTAGGGCAAGGGATTAAATTGAAATCCATTGAAAATTATAGGGCCAAATTGCAAAACTGTTAGAACTTGATTGCGAAAGTCCAGAAAAGCGGAAGGACCAAGGGCGCAAATAGACCCTTGGTCCAAAAACACGTGGATCCTAGGCCTCCTGGGTCGGGTCGTCGGGTTACCCCAAACGCACGCTGCAGTTTTGGGCGCGTTTGGGGGTTCTTCAAAGCGGCACCGCTTTAAAAAATTATAAAATCAAAATTTTTGTTTTGTTTTCATTTGTAGCTTGTGAAGAGAGAAAAAAAGAAGAAAGGGAAAGAGAGAGGGGAGAAAGGGGAGAGGGAGGAAGAAGAGGAGAAGCTCGGCCGGGGAAGGGGGCCGTCAGGTCACGGTGGCCGGCCGTCGACCTCCGTCATCATCACGCCTGTTACAACCACACGCTGCGGTGGCGGAAAAAGGTAAAACGCTCCCTTTTTTTATTTTCTTGTATTTTTATTTGTACACAAAATAAGAAAGAAAGAAACACTCTACAAAAAAGGGTTTGAAAAATAATAAGGAATATAAAAAAATCACCTTTTGCTTTAGATTTGATTACATTTCGATTTTTGTTTTGATTATGTTCTTCTTTTGTATTGATTTTCAAAGAAAGAAAAAAAGAGAAAAAAAACCCCCTTTGCCTTTTGTTTCATGGCTTTTATAGCCTTACATATCTGTTTTCTATTATGCTTTGTCTCTTCATTGCAGGTACCAGTGGTGGTAGACTAGGGCGGCGGAGTTGACCGGTGGTGCAGGGAGTAGGTGGCCGACGGTGGCTCCAGGCTCTGACAGTGGTAGGCTGCGGCGCCACCTATTGTTAGGGGATTAGGGTTTTGTCATTTTCTGAAAATAGGTTTAGTTAGTGGGCTTCCGAATTGGGTTTGGGTTGTATTGGGTCTTGGGTGTTAGGTTAGCTGATGGGTTAGTTGGGCTAAGGGGTATTTTATTGGGTTTTAGTATTAGGGCCCAAAATTGGGCTGTACAGCTGCCCCTCTTTGCTCATTATCGTGTAACGGGAATAGAGCAAAGACATAAAGAAAGGTCAATTTTGCCCTGTCTTGCCGCGTCTTGACTTCATTGGTGCTCTTCTTGTTCAAGTAGTCTTCTTCCATTCCACCGTATCTTGTTGCTTTCATCATTCCACTGTATCTTCTGATATGCGTCTGGTAGCTTCAATCTTCTCCAATGTAGCTTCAAGGATATGAGATTTTAAGGCTTCGATCTGCTTCACTTGTAACTCCCGAAAAGTAAGATCTACAACTTCAATATGCTCCTCTACTGCTTCAGTGAGATAAGATTTGTGGTCTTCTCTTCTGTCACTTTAGCAAGGCAAACTTTGATATCTTCGATCAGCTCCACTGCAACTTCAGGGGGACGAGACTTTGCAACTTTTACCTGCTCCACTGCAACTTTAGGGAGGCCAAATCTGGTGTCTTTAATTAATTCCAATCTTTATTCTTTACTTGATATGTGATCTTGAGTTCAACTCATTTCTTGCAATATGAATCGACTCTTTTAAGGAAACACATTAAAAACAACAATTGAAAATACCTCAGCATGTGAACTGAGGCTCAACTCATTTCTCGCATAATATGGGTTGATTTTTGAAACATAGAAATTAAAAGCAGAAATTAAAAGACTCAACTTACCTCTCGCAATATGAGTTGATAATTTGAAAAGTAGATTTCAAAAAATAGAAATTAAAGGCTCAACTCACCTCTCACAATATGATTTGACCTTTTGAAAAACATAAATTGAAAACAGAAATTTAAAATACCTCAACTTGTCACGAGGCTCAACTCACCTCTCATAATATGAGTTGAAATTAAAACATAAAAATTGACAATACCTCAGCGTGCCCCGAGGCTCGACTCACCTCTAGCAATATGAGTTGATTTTTGAAACATAAATTGAAATTACCTCAACGTGTCTTGAGGCTCAACTCACCTCTCGCAATATGAGTCAACTTTTTGAAACATGAACTAAAAATACCTCAGTGTGTGACCTAAGGCTCAACTCACCTCTCGCAATATGAGTTGATTTTTGAAAAGCGAAATTTGAAAAGCAGAAATTGAAGGTACCTCGACGTGCCCCGAGGCTCAACTCACTTCTCACAATATGAGTTGATTTTTGAAACATAAGTTGGAATTACCTCAACGTGTCTTGAGTCTCAACTCATTTCTCGCAATATGAGTTGATTTTTGAGACAACAGATATTAAGAATACCTCAGCGTGACCTGAGGCTCAACTCACCTCTCGCAGTATGAGTTGATTTTTGAAACATAAATTGAAATTACCTCAACGTGGCTTGAGGCTCAACTCACTTCTCGCAATATGAGTTGATTTTTGAAACATAGAAACTAAAAAGCAGAAATTGAAAATACCTCAGCGTGCCCCGAGGCTCAACTCACCTCTCGCAATATGAGTTGACTTTTGAAAAACAGAAATTAAAAACAAAAAATTGAAAATACCTCAGCATGTGAGCCGAGGCTCAACCCACTTCTCGCAATATGAGTTGATTTTTGAAAAACAGAAATTAGAAACAAAAATTAAAAATACCTCAGCATGTGAGCCGAGGTTCAACTCACCTCTCGCAATATGAGTTTATCTTTGAAAAACAGAAATTTAAAATACCTCAGCTTGTTTCGAGGCTCAACTCATTTCTCATAATATGAGTTGATTTTCCTTGAAAGGCATGAATTAAAAACATTAAAATACCAAAACTGTCCTTTGATAGAACTTAGGTGCCTTTTCACTTGATTGATTACAACCATCATTCAGTTTCTGCTCACTTTGTAGTACCTATATATGTCATGCATGAGGTTATCATGATATGCACATGTTTGTCTTAAATGCCTTTATGCCTACATGATTATGCAGTGCTCCTTAAGCATGTTTGTCGCTTGTCCTTTTTGTCACGAATTTTCATGATCTGTGTCCGTTGCTTTGGCTATGGACTTCTTTTTAAGCCATGTACCCGTTTTCAAGCTTTACAAGTAAGCGACATTTCTCAGATATCACTCTTTTGCCTCTGGTTAAACTTTGTTCTTGCCTTGAAGTTCTTGTACTTATCAAGTTTTCATCCAAGTAATGCTTAACATTTCTTTCGTTTAGAGCATGTCATTTCACCATTTATCATGTAAATAAACACATAATGAGATGCATGAAAAAGGTCGAGTAGGAACAAAAATGATATCTCGTATTCATTTATTTCAAGTGTGGCACACAAAGGAAGTTAACCAATGAGAGTAAAAATGTCAAAAAGGAAGAAAGGATCATATTCAACGGATACAAATGCTCTAGATATTCAACACATGAACTCTTCCACGTTCCTCAATCAAGAATCTTTTCGAGTCTGGCTCCTCGCGTAGAAGATTTTGAGCTTTGAGAGATGCTTCAAAATTTGTAGTCTCACTTTGTTTGTCGTCATGCGGTTTAAAACACCTTGCCTTGTAAGCGAATGTTTGCTTCATTAGAATGCCCTCTCGGGTTTTCATCCTAATCTTTTGTTTAATCAAAGCGCCCTTTTCGGGTTTTCGCCCGATCTCTTTTTTTTTTTTTTTAAGATGCCCTTTTCGGGTTTTCATCTTGACTTTTCTTTCGAGGCATAGTACTTCTTCACTGCATCCGAGTTTCTTTGGATTGGTAGCTCTTTGCCATCCATCTCGGTAAGGATCAAAGCTCACTTTGAAAATGCCTTCTTTACGACGTATGGTCCTTCCCGATTCGGTGCCCATTTTCCTCATGAGTCTTTTTGTATCGGAGAATCTTTCTCAGCCACGAGTTCTCCTTCATGGAATTCTCTTGGTCGTACCTTCTTGTCATGGGCGCAATCATTCTTTTTCGGTACATCCGCCGTGACAAATTGCCTTTAGACGCTTTTCTTCGATGAGGTTCAAGCGATCATATCGAGCTCGCACCATCTCGCTTCTTCTAACTTTGATTCCATTAAGACTCGAGAGGGGATCTCAACCGATAGGTAGGTAGTACGACTTCTATTCCATAAACCGGAGAGAAAGGAGTTGCTCCGTAGATGTTAAATACTGGATGTGCGATATGCAAACAGAGCAAATGGAAGTTTCTCGTGCCAATCTTTATACGTCTCAGTCATTTTCCCAATGATCCTCTTAATGTTCTTGTTAGCTGCTTCAACAGCCCCGTTCATCTTTGGGCGATAAGGAGAAGAATTATGATGCTTTATTTGGAACTGCTCGCACACTTCTTTCATCATCTTATTGTTCAGATTCGTGGCATTATCTGAAATAATTCTTTCAGGTAAGCCATACCGGCAAATGATCTCCTTTTTCAAAAACCTGCAAACTGTAGTCCTTGTCACATTGGCAAATGAAGCGGCTTCTATCCATTTTGTGAAGTAATCGATGACCACAAAGATGAATCGATGTCCGTTTGATGCCTTTGGAGAGATTGGCCCTATAACGTCCATGCCCCACATAGCAAAAGGCCACGGAGAGGTCATGACATGAAGAGGAGAAGGGGCCACATGAATTTTATCGCCGTAGATTTGGCATTTGTGACATTTTCTGGCAAAATTGATGCAGTCACTTTCTATTGTCAGCCAATAATAACCAAGTCTCATGATCTTCCTGGCCATATTGAAACCATTGGCATGTGTTCCGCAGATTCCCTCATGGACCTCTTCAAGTATTTTTTTGGCTTCAACATCATCCACACATCTCAAGAGCATTTGATCTTTTCCTCTCTTGTACAAGATATCCCCATCAAGAACAAATCCATTGCCATTCTTACGATCGATCGTTCTTTTGTCGTTCTCGTTCGCTTGTTCGAGATACTTTTGATTCTTGACATATTCTAATATATCATGGAACCATGGACGTCCATCTGCCTCTTTCTCATTGCTCCAACAGTGCGGAGGGACCTCGTATATGCTCATTTTGAGGGGCATTATTTCTGCTTCTTTACTTGCTTTGAACATTGAAGCCAAAGTGGCGAGGGGGCATCGACAAGTTGGTTTTCTTCTCGTGGGAAGTAGTGAAAAGTTACCTCTTTGAATTCTTTGATCAATTCAGCCACTAAATCACATGTACTTAATCAATTTTGGATCCCTTACTTCCCACTCTCCACGGATTTGGTAAATTACTAGAATTTGAGTCTCCGTACACCTCTAGGATTTTGATGTCTCGATCAATAGCTGCACGAAGCCCCATGATACAAGCCTCATATTCTGCAATATTATTGAGTACGAGAAGAAGTTCAGCCTTGCGAAGCGGATAGTGATTCCCCTCTGGTGACACCGAGATTGCTCGATTCCATGCCCCAAAGCATTGACGCACCATCAAAACACATCTTCCATGACTTCTCTTTTGATGACTCTGGTTCCATTTCAGTGATGCACATTAAGTCTTCGTCTGGGAAATCAAACCTTAAAGGCTCATATTCCTCTGTCGTTCGAGTTGCTAGGAAGTCGGCTATTGCGCTTCCTTTTATTGACTTTCGACTTACATAGGCAATGTCATATTCCGAAAGGAGAATCTGCCATCGGGCCATCCTTCCTGATAATGCCGGCGATTCCATCATGTATTTTATCGGGTCCAGCTTTGAAATTAGCCATGTCGTATGGTACAACATGTATTGTCCGAGTCTCAGAGCTACCCAAACTAGAAGCGCAACAAAATTTTTCAATGGACGAATACTTTGCCTCATATTGGTGAACTTTTTTGCGAGGTAGTAGATCGCCTTTTCTTTCTTTCCGTCTCGTCGTGTTGTCCTAATACACAACCCATTGAATTTTGAACACCGTCAAATACAAAATTAACGGTCTTCCACGAGTTGGCGGTACTAGTGCGGAGGACTAGACAAATATTGCTTTATCTTATCAAAGGCCACTTGGCATTCCTCATTCCATTCTCCGGGATTATGTTTTGAAGAAGTCGAAAGATGGGGTCGCATTGGTTGGTAAGTTGAGCGATAAATCGGGCGATGTAGTTTAATCTCCTAAGAATCCTCTAACTTCCTTTTTGCGTGCGTGGGGCGGTAACTCTTGAATGGCCTTTATTTTATACGGATCAACCTCGATACCTCTTTCGCGACAATGAAGCCTAGCAACTTTCACGAGGTCGCCCCAAACGTACATTTGGTGGATTGAGCTTTTAATTGAAACTTTCTCGACTGTCGAACAACTTCTTCAAGTTTACTACATGCTCTTCTTCCCCTCGGGATTTAGCAATCATGTCGTCGACGTAGACCTCTATTTCTTTATGCATCATGTCATGGAATAACGTCACCATGGCTCTACGATATGTTGCCCGGCATTCTTTAACCCGAATGGCATCACCTTGTAGCGAACGTTCCCACATTGTTATGAAGGTGGTTTTCTCTATGTCTTCGGGGCCATCTTGATCCGATTATACCCCGAGAATCCATCCATGAAAGAAAACAATGAATGCTTTCTTTGTGTTGTCCACCAGCGTATCAATATGTGGTAAGGGAAAATTATCCTTTGGTGGCTCGATTCAAGTCACGGTAGTCCACACACATTCGTACCTTGCCGTCTTTCTTTGGTGCAGGGACTATATTAGCCACCCATTACGGATATTTGGAGGCTTGTAGGAAACCAGCGTCAAATTGCTTCTTGACCTCCTCTTTTATTTTCAGTGACATTTGGGTCTCATCCGTCTTAATTTTTTCTTTGGATGGGCTTGCATTCGGCCTCAATGGGAGCTTATGGACTACTAAATCTTCATCTAGCCCTGGCATGTCACTGGTATGACCATGCGAAAACATCTTTGTATTCGCGAAGTGAAGCGATCAAATTATGCCTAGTGCTTTTCGAAATAGAAATCCCAATCTTCACTTCTTGTTTCCTTTCTTGATTGCCCAAGTTTATTGTTTCCACTGATTCTTCATGAGGCAAAATTTGTTTATCCTCTTGTTCCACCATTCTTAACAATTCGGGAGGCGAGACGTAATCTTGACATTTTCTTGGCTTCAAATTCCCTAAGCAAACGACCTTCTCAAAATCAATTTCAAGACTCAATGGGTTTGTTCATGTCATCGATATCGAGCACACTGAAAGTTGAATAGAAAAAGAAACTATAGAGGGCATCCAAGCCTTGAAATCAACAAAGGAATATTATGGCATGGAATGTGGCAAATGTGAATATGGGCTATGAAATGAGAAAATGATTATGAAATTAGCGATAATGCGAAAAAATCGTGACAAAATGCATCTTCATTGATATTCATTTAAATGATAAAGAAGCGAATGCACGCTCTTACAAAAGAATTCTATTATATCTAAAGACGCAATAGAAGGTTAATGTTTGGCATTACTCGAAGACTTATAAACTACAAGAAGCTCTCGGAAGTCCAATTGTTCAACATGAAACCGGGAGGGCAAGGCGTATCCTCGAGACATCTTTACTTGTACCAGCCCCTTTGTCAATGACATTTATATCGACATTACGAAAACCCCTTTCAATTATCCTCAGCATGTTTCGTGGATCGTCTTGTCCAGGGTATATCATTCCCACAGATTTAAATGTTTTTGACAAAGGAGGGTATTCTATTGGTTCCCATTCTGGTTCTCGGCCGAAAGTTCTTGCAATCCTCCTTTCACGATCTTTCTTCCCATGTCTTCTTCTTTGACGCATGTCATTTGGAACCCCAAACCGTATCGAGCCTTGTCTTTGCTTGGCTTTAAAGCCCTAACTATTCCTTGCGGATGTCCGCCTAAACCTCTTCTTGCTCGAGCTCCTCTTCCTACGGTCAACTTGACACCCATTACGGTATTTCTCGGCGGTTTCGACTTTGGAATTCTGTTTCCCTCGAACCAAAGTGGCATTCACAAATTCAAGGGATCGGAAAGAACACTCCCACTGCGTCTTTGTTCACTTCCAAATGCGGTGCATCAGCGTAAAGCAGATCGACAATATCTTCTTCTCCTTCGATTGTGACGAGACGGTAGTCCATGATAAATTTTATTTTTTTGGTGGAGGATGGCGGGACCGCTCAGCGAGAATGGATCCGTGGTCTCCCAAAAGGCGGTTGTATGATGGCGTAATGTCCATGACTTGGAACTCAACATCATAAATGTAAGGGCCCACTTCTAGAGGATCTCAATCTTTCCCATAACTTCACGCCTCGTCCGTCGAATGCCCTACTTCGTGGAATGGCGGGGCCTTAAGTAGGACAAATCCATCGGTGATTACGGAAAGTGTGGCCAATGGCATAACATTTAATCTTGACCCATTATCGATGAGCACGTTCGGTATTATGTAGCCCTTGCAATGAGTCGTGATATGCGGCGCTTTCACCGATCCTCTACCGTTTGGCGGTATCTCATCATCACTAAAAGAGATGAAATTGTCCGCATTCAAATTGTTTACCCACCTATCAAGCTTTTCAGCGGATATGTTATTAGCCACATAAGCTTGATTTAACACCTTCAATAAAGCATTAGGTGTGGCTCACGAATTTAATGATAGAGATAAAGCGAGATTCGTATTGTCGCTTACTCAATTGTTCCACCACACTATACTCGCGTGCTTGATAAACTTCAAGAATTCTTGAGCTTCTTCCTCATTCACGAGGCTTTTGGTTTCTTGCGGGTGGAATTTCTTGCTCGACTTCAATTTCGTGCATCACTCGCTTTCCTTTTACTTCAAATCGCTACTTTTCTTTGTCGGTTCAATTTCTTTAGAATAGCATCTCCCACTGCGGGTGAAGTGACCCACTTCCCGACGCTTCCAATGTGCGGCTTGGGTTTTTCGCTTTCGGGTGTTACGATGTTGACATCGTATTTCCAAAATACCGCCTTGTCATTTTTGTAAGGAAAAGGAGATGGTATTTCAATGATCATCTTTGGTTTCCGGCTCCTCTTGGCGTCATAGTAAATCACCAATGGTCGATCAGTATTTATAAGGGGACTGATGATTGATTGTCGAGGCACATATTTCTCGCTTATCGGCCTCTTTGGCTTTACAAAAATCCCTATCTCCTTGTTATCCATCATACTTTGTAACAATCTTACGAATTCATCACGGGGTGAATGTCGTGTCCTTCGACGCCATGAAACTCGCATAAAAAGCGTGACTCTTTGCATCCCTTTCTTGAATACTCGTTAAAGCGACAAAGCAACCCTTTTTCAACTAGCACCTCCAGTTCTCTGCAGAGGTGTTCTTATGAAACACATCTTTTACTTCGTCGTTTATCTTCTTCTTCTACTACGCTCACATTCCTTCGGTGTGATTTGGGAATGGATTTCTACCGCATCTTGCTAGTACCATCAAATCTCAAAATACCCGCATCGATGAGCCCTTGAACTCTCCTTTTGAAAGCCAGACAGTTCTCGGTAGAATGCCCTTGATTCCCCGCATGGTATGCACAACTAGCGTTTGGATCGTACCATTTTGGATATGGAGGTTTAAGGGGTGCCATGTAGTGGGGAGAGATCAGTTGTTTTTCCAAGAGCTTTGGGTATAGCTCCCCATATGACACAGGGATGGGAGTGAATTGAGGTCTCTCGAGATTAGGCCTTCTTTGGTCTTGGCTCATTTCAGGTTGGTTTTGAGCAGGTGCAGTGTTTTGTGAAAAAGTGGTACTGGGTCTTTGGTTGTTCATGACGTATACGGGGTAGGAGGGAGGTGGTGTTTGGTAGTAAGGGGTTTGAGGAGGATAATGGAAGTTTGAAGGTGGATAATGTCGGGGTCGAGGTTGGTTAGGATATGAATTGGGAATGTAACGACTTCCAGTTCCCACCATGTGAGCCTCTGGCTCTTTCTTCCTTACGGGTGCTGCTTTTCTGGAGCCTTCTGATCCTTCCATTCTACCGCTCTTGTGACATTCTCTATGAGTTCACGGATATTACAATATCCGCAAACTCTTTCGTGGCACTTCCCACTAATTTGTCATAAAACGGCGCCTTTAAGGTGTTGATAAAGAGAACGGTTATCTCCGTTTTTGTTAGTGGGGGTTCCACTTGGGCTGAGACGTCTCTCCATCTCTGCGCATACTGTCTAAAAGTCTCTGACGGCTTTTTCTCCATCATTTGTAAGGTCATCCGGTCTGGCACCATGTCTGATACATGCTTATATTGCTCGCAGAATGCAGATGCCAAGTCTTTCCAGGATCTAATCTTTTCCCTGCTGAGTTGGTTGTACCAACGGAGGGCTGACCCGGTTAGACTGTCTTGGAAGCAATGTATAAGTAACTTATCATCGTTCACGTAACCAGTCATTTTTCGACAGAACATGATGAGATGTGCTTTTGGGCACCTAGTCCCATCATACTTCTCAAAATCAGGCGCCTTGAACTTCGGAGGCAAAATTAGATCAGGTACGAGGCTGAGTTCCTTGGCACCTAGGGCGGAGAAGACCTCAGTGCCTTCTATTGCTTTGAGTCTTTCCTCCAGACTCCTATATTTTGCGTCAT
Organism: Gossypium anomalum; assembly: GCA_025698475.1. Classification (NCBI taxonomy): domain Eukaryota; kingdom Viridiplantae; phylum Streptophyta; class Magnoliopsida; order Malvales; family Malvaceae; genus Gossypium; species Gossypium anomalum. The sequence continues at coordinate 84,933,483 of CM046967.1, read as the reverse complement.
GGTTATCCAATTTCAATTTGGCTACTTCTGGGTCATCCGATCACGGAACTAGGGGATCGTGGGGTGGCCCCTGGGTTTTGCGAATATTCACGGCCCCAAATTAGTGGGTGGAGCGGTGGCATAGGTCGATGTTCCAAGCTGCGGGTTCTCTTGAGCATACCCTCTCTGTGTTGTACATACGGGTGGTGGAGTGAATCCGGAGGATAGAGTGGATCCCGATCGTGGTGAATTCTCGATTGAGGTTCCATAACATCGGGGTTCTGCATGGGTCCCTTTCCCTTGACCAAAGTTGTCATCATCTCCATAATTTTGGCCATCTGATCTCTTTGCTCGAGTGAATCCTCTCGAGATCTTACCATTAGATCTCTCGTCTCTTGTTTCGATTTAGCCAGTTGCTCTTGTAATTCTTTTTGAGCCCTTTCCATCCTTTCGATTCTCTCATTGAACTCAGCTTCCATCGCCCTAGTTTGTTGACGCGTTCTGTATGAATATCGTGATTCCAGTCTTGAAGTCTTGCAACTGCGGATTATATGGCTCTTTTAGTTCCGGTGGATGGTGATATGTACATGCGATGAATGAATGAATGAGTATATGAATGAATGAATGTCCAAGAAATAAATGATGCATAAATGTTAGTTATGAGTAAATATGCAAGAATTTAGTGTTGATTTCAAGATAGCCCCATATGTAGGCATTTCATTTATCAGAAGAGTACATTACAAAAAGTTTTCATTTTTCCACCAGTTACACAAATTTCCTAGCCACATTGCCTTGTTTCTTCACTTGCTCTAAAAACTCTGATATACTCGATCTTTGGCTCGGAGGGAATTGGCAACTGAGAACTTGGCTTCATCGATAATTGAACAACTGCGCATAGCCGCTGGTAATTTCATTGATCAAGAAGTTGAGTTGTATTTCTCTTTCTTGGAGAGTTCCTTCATACGCGTGCATGTCCCTATCGTATTGATCGTTCTTTTCTTCTAGAGCCTTCAGGAGGTCATCTAATTGTTGTTGACGAGATTGTAGCATATTTTCTAAATCTCGTACTCTCCTTTTTAATTTTTGATGTTCAGACTGACTATTCGTAAATTCTGCGATCACCATTTCATACTCGGCATTCTTCCTTCTTAACTCTATTGCGTGTATGTGCATGCCTTTTCCTCTTCTTTCTTTGCTTTTCCTTCCAAAACTCCATTCCTCCTTTGATGTTGCTAATTTCTTCTTTCCACTCAGCTGTTGACTTGCCCAATCCCCTATTCTTTATAGTGCTTCTTAATTTCTTGTTTTCCAAATGAAGGTCCCTTAAGTCGTTTCTCATGATCTCGGCCTCCTTTGTACTTTTCGATTCTGGACCTTTCAACTTGAGCTTCAATCTTCAAGCGATAGTTTTCTTCTTGAAGAGTCACTGAGGTCCCTAAACATCTTAGCTTTTTCTCGCTCGAATTCTTGTCTAGCGATGTCCAACTCGGACGGCATTTCCTCCAAAAAAGGGTTTAGGCAAAGGCAATTTGTTGATGAGATTTGTCGACTATTTACCCGTTGCTTTCTCCATATGTCATAGTCTTGGGTAAGGGTATCAGCATACAAGGCTAATTCCATGAAATGAATTTCTTTCGAGGACTTTGCAATGTCTCGGACTCTCTTCATATATCTCACCCGCGCAAAGCGAACTCGAGATGCGCTAATCCTCCCGTTGCGGGTATAAATTGTCGCAAGAAAATTGCCTTTGGACTAATAGCGGGCGTATCCAACTCCTCTCCCATAACCCGAGTAAAGGTACCCAATCTTGGCCTCCACATTTGTATAGCGGGGTGAAGGACGGATCCAGTGGTGCTCTCCACGTTATATCCTCGTGCGAAGATTCGAAGAACCGATACCCAATGTTGCTCGGTAATTTCTTTGGCCATTCTTTCTTGAGGTAAGCTTCTAGCGGGCGAATGTTTTTGAAAACATGTGGAATGGAGTGCGCTCTATTTTCCAAAAATATTTGAAAATCCAAACATTGAGCATTTGTGCACACCGATAAATCGTCCCTTTCCTACCCTTCGACAAGTACTCAAGGACACAATGTCTCGGCTAAGATAGTCGGGACGGGGTTGACTCCTTGTTTTAGCCTTTCGAAGAAATCAAACATCTGCGACCTCAATATGTCCGAGAACTCTCGGAAAATGACCAAACAAGTAAATGGCCAAGGCGAATAGATTAACTCTCTTCAATATGTCCGGATGACTCGGAAACCGATTCTCGTAAATTTGGACCATGGAATGCAAAGCGGTTTCATTCTTCTTTTTATTTGTTTTTCGCCCATGCATCGGTCATATGCATCGGTCTTACTAATTTTTTCCTAAAGGTCAATGGCTTAGGCTCCTTCACGTATATCTTGCCGAATTGCACATTGTCGATGCGAGTAAAGTAAAGTGACATACTCTTCTATGGTTGGAGTCATGTCCTCTTGATTGAATGTAAAGCACTGATAAGCCGGGTCCCAGAATCGAACCATGGCTTGAATCAACTGTTCGTCTACACGAATGGTGATCAAGTGAGCTATATCTCCATACCTCTCGGTGAAAATGCCCCTAGTATCTGAATCCCATCGATTCCAAACTTGCACCAAATCCTCAAGGTTATTTTGGCGAACATTCACAGTTGTATGTTCGGGCAAATTGGCAACACACCCTTCCACTAGGCTGTCCCCCTTTTCTCTCTGAGTTTTTAGAGACCACTCTCGAACCACGGCATTTTCTCGGTTATTTGTGTAATTGACTCCTCCATCAGAAACCCGTTCTTTGGCAACTATCCTTTAATCAACACCTTCCTAACGTGATGCCTATGATGCATGATGAAAATAAAAATAAAAACAAAAACAAACAAACTTGGTTAGTAAACACAACACAACTATAATTTGAGAAACAAATAAAACTACTCAACCCACATTTTTTTTTTTACATAAACAGTGTAAGGCAAAAGGCATTTCCCCGTGTACTTATTTTGGTGGCTATAAGCGGACAGAGGCTCGGCATGGCTCTAATTGGATAGCTCGTATGGTTCGTTACATGCGGTTTTGGTTCTAGATAGGTACTCGAATTGCCCGTACTATCATCTGCTAAGATTAGTACGGAACCTCGGTCATAGCCCATCACAGGCTCACGAGTTCAATTCGAGGGATTACATTTACTTATGCCTATGCGGAGGGACAAGTTAACTCACGAAAGCATAAGTCATATGTAACCCGAAAGTATTCACTAGCTTTGTGCGGAGGGACGAGTTAACTCACGAAGGCGTAGCGATTACTTTCACTTAAACGGACAGAACCCGGGTTTAGAGTTCATGTTATGCAAAATGCAAGTGCACGGTGTGTGGGGGTAAACTCATAAACCTTTATGCTTTATTTAAAGAAACTAAAACGAATTAAAACCATAAAATGATGGCGAAAAACAAACAAATAACAAGTTAGAAGAAATATTTACAACATGATGCGGATGCATGAATTTAGAAAGTGAGATTTTGGATCACGACCAAATATTTCTTGAACAAGGAAATTTGAAAACTTTTGACAAAACGTGTTTATTCGACTTGACTCTCAAAATCGGTCCCCAGTGGAGTCGCCAGCTGTAGCGACGTAAAAATTTGGTTTCGGTCGCTAATTGTGGCGATTCATTGAAAACTGGAAATTGAAATTTGGTTTTAAAAATAAACCGGGAGTCGCCACCGATCTCTTTTTTCTTCTAGGTGTGATCGGACACCTATTAGATTTTTCTTTAAAAAAAACAAATAAAAGGCTAGGTTTAGGTTTACGTTAAAATCCAGAGAAAAATTAGGGTTCGGGAGTCGGTTACGCCCGAAGAAGGTATTAGCATCCTCGCGACGCCCAAAATTGGTATCTTATAAACACATGTTGTCTTGGTTTTCAAAAATACGAGTTTAATTTAAAATTTGGTTGTGATCCGAAAAAAGCCGAGAAATTTTAATTTTATTTCTCGGTTTTGATAAGGGTATATCGCTTTAACACGAGTCAATTGACATTCACCCAACATAGCGATGAACTCGATGACTTGATGTTAACTCGATATATTGCCTTGATTATTGAAATTGATTTAAATCATGAATAAGGATATTGGAACAACATTGTAGGAAAATGCGATTTACAGATACATATGAAGCGAATGATGAAATAGTAACAAAAGATATTCACGATATATTTGATATTATGCATGATAACAATAACACTAGACATGAAGTAAAACAATGAATATATATATATATATATATATATATATATATATATATATATATATATATACGTAATATATAAGAATGAATATATACAAGACATATTATAGATACTAACAATATAAAAATTGTATATATTAACAATATTACACCAACATATACATATATTTAAAACAAATGCATAATAACGTTAGAATAAAATAATAAATATAATAATGAATGTAAAGATATATAAAGATCATGCCATTTTTTTTTTAAAACATATATATATATATATATATATATATATATTAAAGGTAATAAGTAAAAATGTTTAGGCGATAAAAAAAAATACATACGTATGTGGTAATATCACTAGAAACATTTAGTATATGACATAAAAAAAATATATATATACATAATACAAAAATATATATAACGTAGTACCAAAACATAAATACAATACATATATTTCGAAATTAATAAATAATAAATAAAAACATTGATAACATTTTACAAGTATAAATATATATATATACTAAAATATGTATAATAATACATAAAATATATATAATAAAGTATTAAAATTTACGTATAATATATGTATAATAATACAATATCAAAACATTTACCTAATATATATATACACATATTAGAGATAAATAACAACTAAGAATAATAATATTAAAAATAATAATAGAATATATAAACGTATATATACATACATATATAATATACATGTATTAATAATAAAAGTACTAACAACAATAATAATAATAATAAGATAAATAAAAGAAATAAAATGATAATAATAATAATATTAATAATATGTAAAAAGGAAAAATAAACGAAAAAGGACGAAATTGGAGTAAAAATAGAATTGCGGGTAATTTAAAAGAAAATAAAGGGAATGGCCTATTGGAACACGCGGACAACTCAGGGGATTAAAGCTTAATAATCCCTATTGTCCAAACGCAGTGTAGTAAGGCGAGGGATTAAATTGAAATCCATTGAAAATTATAGGGCCAAATTGCAAAAGCTGTTAGAACTTGATTGCGAAAGTCCGAAAAGCGGAAGGACCAAGGGCGCAAATAGACCCTTGGTCCAAAAAACGCTGGATCCTAGGCCTCCCTGGGTGGGTCGTCGGGTTACCCCAAAACGACGCCGTTTTGGGCGCGTTTGGGGTTCTTCAAGCGGCGCCTGTTTTAAAAAATTATAAAATCAAAATTTTTGTTTTGTTTTCATTTGTAGCAGCAGTAAGAGAGAGAAAAAGAAGAAAGGGAAAGAGAGAGGGGAGAAAGGGAGAGGAGGAAGAAGAGGAGAAGCTCGGCCGGGGAAGGGGAGGGGTCAGGTCAGGTCCACGACCGTCGACCTCCGTCTGTCATCACCTGGCTTACACCACAAAGACGCTGGTGGCCGGAAGGTAAAACGCTTTTTTTTTTTTTTTTTTTTTTTATTTTCTTGTATTTTTATTTGTACACAAAATAAGAAAGAAAGAAACACTCTAACAAAGGGTTTCGAAAAATAATAAGGAATACAAAAAAATCACCTTTTGCTTTAGATTTGATTCTGTTTCTGATTTTTTGTTTTGATTATGTTCTTCTTTTGTATTGATTTTCAAAGAAAGGAAAAAAAAGAGAGAAAAAAAAAAAACCCCCCTTTGCCTTTTGTTTCATGGCTTTTATAGCCTTACATATCTGTTTTCTATTATGCTTTGTCTCTTCATTGCAGGTACCAGTGGTGGTAGACTAGGGCGGCGGAGTTGACCGGTGGTGCAGGGAGTAGGTGGCCGACGGTGGCTCCAGGCTCTGACAGTGGTAGGCTGCGGCGCCACCTATTGTTAGGGGATTAGGGTTTTGTCATTTTCTGAAAATAGGTTTAGTTAGTGGGCTTCCGAATTGGGTTTGGGTTGTATTGGGTCTTGGGTGTTAGGTTAGCTGATGGGTTAGTTGGGCTAAGGGGTATTTTATTGGGTTTTAGTATTAGGGCCCAAAATTGGGCTGTACAATGGATGAAATTTCAAAAAGGACATTCCGTATTTTAGTCGAATGAAAAATCGAAACCCAGCATGATTGGGCATGATCTCTCAAACTCCCCCAATACGAAATATTGCCTCATTTAATTTTAAAAAGCATGGACGAAATTTCCAAAGGATGTTTCGTATTTTAGTTGAGTGAAAAAGCGAAACCCAGCACGATTGGGCACGATCTCTCAAACTCCCCAAATACAAAATATTGCTTCATTTAATTTTAAAAAGCATGGACGAAATTTCAAAAAGGATAATATATGAAAATATTAAAGTAAATAATGTATAAAATTTTGAAATGAGCGTTATATAAAAAGTTAAGATAGATAATAACAAAAAATGTAAAATAAATAAATAAATAAATAGAATGTTAATAACAAGAGTAAAAAACATATATAAGAAAAATAATAATGAAAATAATATTAGTATATAAATAGAAATAAAAACATAATAAATAGAAATATCATAATGGTAGAAATATAAATAGATAAATAAAAATTTTAGGGCCAAAATTAAGAATAATAAAAATTTAATTGCAAAACAATAAAAAAACGGAAGGGCTAAAAGCAATTGGAAGAATTTAGAAAAAACAAAGAAATTGAAATGAAATGGACAAAATTCCCACGTAATTGAAAGAGAAAAGAAAATAATTCAATTCCAATGAAAATAGGAAAAGAGAGAATAATTCAATTCCAAACTGAAGTAGGAATACCAAAAGTAATCGATTCCCTTTTCAAAGAACAAAATACCCCTATTTATATACATGGGGTTTACTAAAAATAGCCTAAATAATTTAATAATAAAATAAAATAAAATAAAAATAATATCTTTCTATTTTTAGCCTTTTACCAAGTCAACAAAACTTGATAACCCCTTGGCTTTCTCCATCTTTTTGATTTGGCCACAATTTAATGATTGTCTTTCAATTTGGCCCTTTTTGGCTTGCTTTCGACCGATTGCATCCTTTGGCTTCGGTTATTATTTTTTCGGGCCCAAGCCAAAATTGGCCTATTACAATACTAATTTTAGTATTAAATTAAAAAATAAACACTATAAATAAATAAATAAAAAGTACAACATATTAAAGTGGTGGCATCCTTCTCTATGACTCCACCACTATTATTTATTTTTTGGTCCTTGAAATATTTAGAAATATTGGTATTAGGCTAATATTTATACAGGTGACACCAAATTGATTGGCTCCACCCAAAAAAATTAATTTTTTAATCCTAACAGCCAATGACTGACTGACGTGACAAGTGGGTAGCGCCAATCTCTTTGGCTTCACCAACTTTCACTATTCATTTTAGGTCATTAATGTATATAATAAAAAAAAAAGTAGGTCTTTTTTGTAATTAACCAAAAATTTTGGATTATTCTTATAAAAAAAGCTGGTATTTGTGGATGAAAAAAATGACACGTGTCAAGTTGAAATTACTGTAAACAAAGTAAAATTTATCATGGGTAAAAAATGATGACATCATATATTGTCATAACTATCTTTCTCTAAATAATTTAAATTAATTAAGAGATAAATAATAAAATTTTATATAATCACTAATTAAAAAACAAAATATTCCAACAGACTCTAACTTTCTTTTTAAAGTTATCAATAAATTTTACTCCAATTTTGAAATGACTTGAAATTTGTGTACATAGTGATCCATCTGCTTTCTAGACCTGTGGAATTCAATCACCCCTTAACTACACCGGTCATTGGTGTGTGACTATCTGGCTTTGATCGCTGAAGGTTGGGTGAATGAAGTTCGACATATCTTTGGAGAGGGGAAAAGTTGTGCAGACCATCCAACAAATTTGGCGCAAAACTCGACCTTGGGTGCGTATGTTTTGGAGGAACCGCCACACAATTGAATGATTGATGCTTGTGGTGAATGTGTAATTAGAAGTTAGTTTTGTTTTATTTCAGGAGTTGAGCTATTTTAGTTTTATTTATTTCAGCATTATACTTTCAATATTTTACTTTTAAAATTTTAAAAATTGCATTTATCAAATAATTTAATTATATATTGTATTTAATTTTAGAAAATATAGTAAACATATTTTATAACTTAAATTTTCAACACTTAAATTTTTTAGTATTTTAACTTTTCAATTTGTCAAATAGCACCTACGTCCTCTTGTACTTATTTAGTTTTATGTGTTTAAAATAATATATTTAAATGAATTTTGATATTATTAATATATTATAGTATAAATTTTAAGCTAAACTATAAAAATAGTCATCCAATTGTTAATGCATTTCTATTTTGGTCACCATTGTTTAAATTTTTTTATTTTAGTTACTAATATTATTGAAATTTAATATTTTGGTCACCCTCCGTAAAATTAATAATAGTGACATTTTTCATTGGCATAATAAAAAATTTTAGTTCTCCAATATTTATAAATTCTAACAATTTAGTCTTAAATCTAAAATAATTCAACAAGTTTAACCCTCAAATTTACACATTTTGTCAATTTAATATTGATTCTTAAAATTTTAAATTTTTAAAAAAAATTTAAAAATGAAAACAAAAATCAAAACTAATTTTTTTGATAAAATGCATTGGGTTTTATATAAAAAAATACATACAAAATTATAAAACTATTTATAAATAAATAAAAATATATTTTTTCTCATTTTCTAACATGAAATTTGTTTATTAAAATAATAACCTTATAAATAAAACAATTTGAAGGAAAAAGCCTTGAAGAAGACTTACATAGATTCAACGTTTTCCTTTTTTCAATATTAGCAACTCCTATGTTTAGGTTGGGTCAAAGACTACAACCCAAGGTTGAAAAGAGTGAGAGTCGATGCCTTTAGGTTGCTGCTTAGAACATAAGGGTGAGCAAAACTCAATTCGGTTTGAAAAAATTTAATTTTTTTCAAACTTCGAGTTATTTAGTTTTTAAATCAGCTTGAATAAGTAATTTGGTTTTCTAATTTGAGCAAATAATAAATTGATATAAATACCCCCTTGGTCCCTGGTAATTTTAAAAATATGCAATTTGCCCACTCTCTAAAAAATACAAAAATAATTAAAAATAATCTTTAAAAAATAATAATTTTTATAAAATATTGTTCAAGATTTTATATTATATATTAAAAAAAACTATTGAAAATACTAAAATTATATAAATATTAAATTATAATTTTTTTAAAAAAATCAAAATTATAAATTGAAGGCCTTAAACAAGTAAATTATCAAACCAAGTTTATCATACTAATTATGTTGTTTTACTCTTATTTTGTTCTTGAACTTGGAATTTAGTTATATTGTCAACAATATTTCAATATGGTCGATTTAATTTCTTTTAATTTAACTCGAAAAAATTTATTCGACTCGGCTCAACTCGAATTTAATTTCACTCGACTCGATTTAGAAAATTTTCAAATCAAGTTAGGATGATAAAATAGGACTTATCAACTTAATTAACTCAAAAATTCTTCACTTGATTCGATCGAACGCTCACCCCTACTAGAACAAGTTTGTTGCATTTAAGGTTGAGTTTAAGGGAGAGCATGATTGGAGATATCTAGGTGAGGATGAGGTCTTGGAGAACCCCCGTAGGTGGAAGGCTATGTTGAAAGCTCCATAATCAAATCCTAATTCAATGGCACGATGATGGAGGATGTAGAAATCGAGTAGTAAAGGTTATTAGTGTTGATGGTTATGGGTGAAGGTGGTGCCAATATTCGGAAAAATTGACTAAGGTCAAACGTATAATAAAATTTATTATTTATAAAATAAACTAAAAAAAAGGAAAAGTTTGAATTTGATTTAAGTTTTGTGGGTTTTTTATTTTATTTATAAAAGTATTATTTTAATAAATAAATTTCATGTCAAAAAAATAGAAAATTGAGTATTTATTAATTTATATTTTGTATGTATTTTAACGAAAAAGTGACCAAAATATACAATTTTGATAGAATTAATAATTAAAATAAAAACTTTTAAACTTAAGTGAACAAAATAAAAATACACTAATAATTAAGCGAATATTTTTATAGTTCACCTTAAATTTTGAAACAAACATTTGATGTTGAAATGACTTGTAGAATAAGATTATATTTTGTGTTGCATTTTAGTTATTTTTGAGTGCAGTATAATTTTAGTCAGTGATGAAGTCAATAGGAAGTTGGCAGGGGTTTTGGCCCCCTAAAATAGAATTTTTTTATTTAAATTCTTTATAATTTATAAAATTTTATATTAATAATGATAAAATTACACTTTAACCTAAAAATATAAAAATTTAATTTAATCCTTTAAAACATAAACATTATTAAAATAATAAAATTATATTTTTATTGTTATAAAAATATATAATTTAATTTCCACACTTATTTTAGCGTAGTTAAAGTAGACAGTTGTAACATATGAGCCGCTTGCCAACTTTATTCAATATCTTGAAGGATGTGGCGACTTGCCCAACATTTGTTGTTAGTGAGTTTGACTTATCTAGAAGAAAAGAGGTTCTAGAATTTTATCTATAAAATCCCACTGGTCAAACTCAAACTAACATCCTTGTTATATTTATTTATTTATTTTTTGAGTAGACTTAGTCCAACGAATCAAAGGAAGGGGGACTACTTGGTCTTTGTTTGTTTCTTCAAGTTCAGATTCAATCCCTTTAAAAAGTTTGTTTTACTATTAAAATCAGTATTTTTAGTTTTTTTTTATTATATATTTTTATAATTAAATTTAAATTTAAAATATTTTTTATTATTGAAATCAGACCGATATAAAATACAAAAATCTTTATTTAAATTCATCCTTAAACGAGTTTGACTTATCATGTCGGGGAGGCTACCTAGCCCTTATATAGATCTATTGGGCAGAGGCAAATTTGGAGAAGAGCCCTTGACCCTCAAGATTTTAATTATAAAATTTCATTTCAATCTGTTTGAGTTTTTAAAATTTTTATTTTGATCTTATAATTAAGGCTTAAACAACAAATGGTACCTACACTATACTAGTTTTTTCAAATTGGTATTTAAATTTTTTTTTGGTTAGAATTGGTACCTTAAACTATTAAACCGTTATCCATTTTATCCCAACTGTTAGTCCCGTTAGAAAAAAAAATTTAGCCAATTATAACTTGCTTTGTAAACCTCTATTTATTTTACCCATTTTCTTATATTTCTTCTCATCAAACAATTTTTACCAGATTTTCTTATTTTCTCATCCACCAAACACTCCCCAAAAAATTTGTTTGCTTCTTTGTACAAAGCTTCCGCCATTTTATCATTTTCAAGCTTCAACTGCTTCTACCATCTTCAAGCTTTTAAACTTCTTTTTTCTTCACCCAATTCTTTTTTTATACAATGATATGGAAAACCCACAAATTTTAACTATCTAAATCCCAGCAAGTTACTCAAGCTATTGTATAAAATTTCTACCATTAGAAAAAATAATAGTTAACACCAACTTTAGGATGTAAATCAGGGTTAGCAAAACATCGATTTATCGACGAAGCCACTCAAAGAATATTTTTGGGTTTTCAACTAGGACCAGAGGCGGTGGATCTACAAGATGATTCGCAGGGGCTAATTCAAACAAGGCTAATTCGTAGGGGCTATTTTTTTGGTTTTTTTTTTTTTTTTTGTGCTTTGAGATCCTACAACAGATACAGGTAATTCAACAAGGCTGGGTTTGCTACAATGCTGAAAAGCCGTTTTGCAGATACCATTAGCAGGGCACAACAAAAGATGAAGGTAGTGAAATCTTGAAAAAAAAATTTGGGTTTTTCATATCATTGTATAAGAAAAGAATTCAGTGAAGAAAGAAGAAGACTAAAAGCTTTAAGATGGTAGAAGCAATTGAAGCTTGAAGATACAAAAATGGTGGAGCTTTGTACAAGGAAGCAAATGATTTTTTTTAGTGTTTGGTTGATGAGAAAATGTAAGAAAATATGGTAAAAATTGTTTAAAGGAAAGAAAACAAGTAAAATTAATAGAGGTTTACATGACAAGTTATGATTGCTGAATTTCTTTTTCTAATGAGACTGATAGTTGGGGTAGAATGGATAACAATTTAATAGTTTAGGTATCAGTTCTGACAAAAAAAAGTTTAGGTGCCAATTTAGAAAAACTAATATAGTTTAGATACCATTTTATTGTTTAAGCCTATAATTAATGTTTAAAAATAGGATAACTTTGTGTCTACTCCTAAAATTTTCTAAAGTTCTTTTATAGAATTTATAAAATTTTATGATAAATATATTAACATTTTCAATAATTTAGTAAACTAATACATAGTGGTATCTAAATATTAATTAAGTAAAAAAGTACACTTAAATAATTATAATATTTAATACAAATTGATAATATTAAAATTTCGAAGGTAATCAGAATATAAAATTTTAATAATGTTTATGAATAGAATAATTAGAATCAAGATGCATATTTAAATTGAGGTTGAATATCTTAGTGGGTCAAACAGAAATTGAAAAAGAAAAGAAACTGGAAATGGAAAAGGTTTTCGTTACCAAAAAGGAAAAATGAAAGAAAAAAGGAAAGTAGGATGAAAGAAAGAAACGGCAAAAACCATTAACTGCCAAGTTTTCATCACTACCCAATGCTTTGGTCGACAGGGTCGTTGTCGCTTTGTTACGTCACTCTCCACTTTTTGTCTTTAATATTTTTTATGTCAGAAATGACGTTATCTGCCACCTCAATACCCACGTACCCGACAAAACCTGATTATTTCTCCTAAGCCGTGTCTTAACGGTGTTACCAGCTGGCATGACACTCTCACAGGTCTCCGTATAAAACTCTTCTCTGCTCTCTTTTTTCTTGTTCTAACCAGACTGAAACCTCGAAACTCAGAAAGAGTTCAGTGTACAACGCCAAACTAAAGTCAGAGACTTTTAATAATTCACCGCCACTTCCCTTTCGCGCTTACTCTGGGATTTATCCCGGCTCCGCCGCCGTTTAATGCCGCCTCCTCCTCCTCCGCTTCATCCTCTTCCTTCCGAACAAGAAATATCCGTCATGGTTTCCACCCTCAAAAACGTCATCACTGGTTCCACTCCTTCCTCCTCCTCCACTGACCTTCGTTTCGATTTCGGTGCTCCCGGAGGTTCGGCTTCTACTTTTACTGGTGGGTTCAACGCTGATCGCGGGAACATGGTATTTCAAGTGAGCGAAGTTCTGGATAAGTGCCACGTGTGCAAATTTGACGGCTGCCTAGGGTGCAATCTTTTCCCGCCAAGTCAGCAAGAGGAAAAAAAGGGGACAACTAGTGCTACAACCACCACCTCTGCAATTAAAACTAAAACAAAACGAGTAAAGAAAAACTACAGAGGGGTCCGGCAAAGGCCATGGGGCAAATGGGCTGCGGAGATTCGAGACCCAAGGCGTGCCACAAGGGTCTGGCTTGGAACCTTCAACACCGCGGAGGAAGCAGCTCGCGCTTACGATAAAGCAGCTATTGATTTCCGGGGGCCAAGAGCTAAACTCAACTTCCCATTCCCTGACAGCAACAGCAACGCCGATGTAATACCGCCGCCGCCAGCTGCAGCAACTGCCATGGGGTTTGATCATGAAATTAGTAGCAGGTCGTCAAATGTGCAAAAAGAAAAGGAAAGAAATGATGTGATTGGCGTGGAAATGGATACTGAAAAAGGATTGGGGTCGACTGAGTTTTGGGATGCAATAGGCGAAGATGAGATTCAACAATGGATGATGATGATGTCAGAGTTTGGTGCGGACAGTTACTCCTCTGATTCAGCTACCACTACTGTTACTACCGGGAATGTTCATTCTTTTTAATCACTCGAAGTTGAATCTTGGGGTTTTACCGGCATAGGACAGGCAGGCTCTTCCTTATTTTATAAAGAAAGAGTATGATCATGGTGATGAGTGAAATTCTGTTTAGGGTGATCATTATTTACTGTACAATTCTAACTTCTCAATGTCTGCTACTTCTACAATATATAAAATGGGATATTAGTTAATCAATCATGGAATTTTATTTGTTTTTATAGTAACCATTAATTGAATAATTAAATAAACAAAGAAATCACTTCAAATTCTGGAGCTTAAAATTTCATTTTCTAGGAATCTAAATCATACTGGTTTGGGGTATTGGCAAGGATGTGGGTGGTCACCACGCTGAAAATTGCAAAACGAGTTGGCTTTCTTGCCATCTGGGACTGCAAAAGTAGTACTGAATTTCAAAGACGAGTTGGGACCCACAATTGCCTGAAAGCAACCACCCATCCCACCTGACGAAAGCAGCACACACACAGAGTGTTTACTGACGTGCGATCAACAATGTTGGTAGGTGGGACCCCTTTTTTTTAACATGTGAATTATGCGACTTTTAATTTTAATCATCTCTTTTACTTTAATGGATAATGTGATGCAGATTTTTTATTTTTTATATATAAAATTTTCATGTCATTCCATATATAGATAATTACATTAATCCTATATTAAAATAAATTCATGTATTTATTTTTTAAAATATGTATTAATACATTACAGATTAAATTAAAATTTGAGATTTATTTCTTTGAAGGAGATACAGTTCAATTATTTATATATATAATATTTTAATTTAATTCAATAAAAAAATATAAAAATAATCACTTATATTTAATATAATATTACAAATTATAGCATTTTTTGGGGGTGTAATATCAATCAAACATCAACTGTGGAATATAATTCGGTTAAAATAATAAGATATTGATCACATTTAGAATGTGCTGAATTGAAATCATTCATCACGTGGGGATAAAAATGAGGAAAAAAAGAGGATGATCTGTTGTATTAAAACGTCAGACTGAGATGCGGAGAGCGGCAAAACCCCAACCTAAACTAAATAAAAAGATATTAATAATGCAGTGTGGGGCATAGTATCATCTAATCTCATTTTAACAAAACCACAAAACTCCCCTCACTTCATCGTTGACCCACTCCTCCTCCTCGCCAACCGCGTTTCCTCTTTAACATTTTTTACTTCTTCTAATCATATTTAATATAAAAAAGTTTTCGAGACATTGTTAAGAAATGAAATAATCACAAATCTCGAGTAACTAAACAAGCTACCAAAATCGCTAAAGTAGTGATAAATCCTATCAGTAAAATGAGCCCTTTAGAAAGTCTATCTATTTTCAATCTCTAGTAAAATTTTAAAAAAAATTATCCATTCATAATCATTCGCCAATTGGATTAATGGATTGTCCAATCAAAAATGATAACAAAATGCATAGGTTAGATTATGAATTTTAAAATGTTAGTATTTATGATTATTTTGTTTGGATAAATAGTTTATTAAAGGAAAATTAGGTTATTGAAATTTGATGAGATAAAAAATAATTATATTAAAAATAAAAAAAATGTGTAATATAAATATCTTTATATTTGTAACTATATATAAATATTTTTAACATAAAATATAAAATTAGAACTAAATAAAATGATATTTTGAAATTTATTTATTTATTATTTTATAGCTGGACCATGTAATTTATATGAAAATAAATTTGATGATCTTCGTATGAAATTTGAATAGAAAGTTTGAGTTAATCAAATCTCCTCTTAAAATTCCTTACAAAATTTGATATTCTTCGTTAATTTTTTGAGTCTTCAGAGAATTTTTAGATTTCCAAATTATGAAGATGTAGAATGGATTAAAAGTGATCCTATAAACTAATTAATAGTAAAAGAGAGTTACTGTAATATATAAAATCTTCATTTGAATAATTCAAAAATATTAAACTTTATTATTTATTATTTATCTTATCTTATATTAATTTAATTAGAGATAAAATAATAATTTATGATAATCACTTCATTGATTTAATTTAATTAGTAATAATATAAATTAACAGAAATTGGTAAAGATTTAATATGATTAAACAATTCAATAAATAGTTTTTGGAGGGTTCGGGGGAAGGTGAAAGGAAAAAAGTTTTGAAGGTTTGGGGAGAAGTC
Source organism: Gossypium anomalum (assembly GCA_025698475.1). Taxonomy (NCBI): domain Eukaryota; kingdom Viridiplantae; phylum Streptophyta; class Magnoliopsida; order Malvales; family Malvaceae; genus Gossypium; species Gossypium anomalum. Next base: position 84,917,299 of record CM046967.1, on the reverse strand, counting down.
AATTTTTTGAAGGGACGTAAAAGTTTTTGGAAGGAAATAAAAAGAAAAAAAAGTTTTGGGGTTGAAGGGAAGTAAAATTATTGGGGGAAAAATAAAAGCGTTTAATATTTAGGTTATTCGGATTATTCAAGTTATTCGAATTAAAAAATTCATCTCAAATCGAACTCAAAATTAAAAAAAAAAAAATTGAATCGATTCAAATAATTCAAAATTTAATTTTTTTTTATTTTTCTGAGTCAAATAGAATTTTATTCACCCCTACTTAAAATACCAAATATTGAGAAAAAAACATATGGAGCCAGATAAATTGAAGGGTTTAAGCCTTGAGAGAATAAGAAAGCATGGTTATTTGCTGAAAAGATGTTCCCAACACTTGAGCAAATTCATGAAGCATAAACATGGGTACATCTGGAGCATAATGGAGTAAGCAACAATTACTTGCGTGCAGTTCAAACTATAGTTAAATTATAGGATACGCCCGAAAAGATGGAGACGGAGATGATAGAGAAATATGATATGGATAGCAAGGTTTTCTTTTTTCATTTTTATAGATTTCTAATGTTTTTTAAATAGGATTGATGGTCGAATCGATTAGATCATCAAAAGTTCAATCGATTCAATTAAAAAATATTAAAAATAATAATAATAATTAAAAAATTTCAGTTTAACTGGTTTTTTACTAGCTTCAATTGATTTGTATTGGTTTTTGAATTAATCAGTTCAAAACCTCTCTCTGAATCGATATCTCAACCAGTTCCCGATCCAATCTATTCGACAAATCAATCTGGCTCAACTAACATTGAGGATTCCATTTTCTTTTTTAGTTCAACCTCAATTTTTTTTTGGATAATTACTAAAATAAAAATAAATTAAAAAATCATTTAAAAAAACATATGCCTTTTTTTAATTAGCAAGTACCGTTTTTTATTGACCAAAAATGTCATGTCTCAAAATATAGGGTTTAATTGAAATAAATAATTAAGAAATAACTTTAGTTTGATGGTTAAGTAGTTAGTGCACTTTTTAGAGGTCTTAATTTTTATCCCCATCTTTCACATTCTTCTCTTTTAATTTTTAGCAACCAAGGATAAATTCCTGAGACTCATTAATTTTATTTCGGCAAAATAAGGGAAATTATCATGTTTCTTTTTTTCATTCCAATTAGAATTTCTCTTCTTTCTCCCTATTTATTCTTTCTTTTCCATCCTCTTCTTTACAATAATTTTTCTCTCTATTGCCGGAATTATTTTTGCTTCACGAATCAAAATCAATTCTCAATTGAATCGTTCCCTACCGGATTCATAATTGCCATTAGCATCAACCTTAGTCTTAGCAAAGAATTGGTAAGAATGACTCGATCCCAATGTTTGAATTTGAATCTTTATAGAATTTCTATCTAACAATAATCTTGCAAGCGACTAAACGATCTTTCTCGGTTTTAAAACGAATCTTTCAATAATCTTGATTAATCTTGATGAATCCTGAAATCAATTGTTAACTTGTGTGAAATTGTCGTTTGAAAGACCTGTTATAGGTACATTGGATCAGATTTGATCGAGCTTTCGGAGACAGGTGTGTGTTCTTTTACAAGCGAATCAGGGCAAATCGAGCCTCGGAATAGGGCCACGCGGCCAGCCACACAAGTGTGTAGGCCACACCATGTGGACTACACGACCATGTCCCCCTGGTGTAGTTCGTGAACCACACGACTGAGTAACCCTTCCACAGGGCCTGACCACACGGTTGTGTCTCATATGTAGCCTAATTTTGCATGTAATACCCCGAAATTTTTACAGTAAAATATTATCAGTAATATAGTAAAATAAGGAAATAAAGTGACAAAAAGAGAAATTTTGAGTTATGTCAATATTGAGAAGTATATTATGATATATTAATTCAAGAAAGGACTAAATTGTAAAAGTGAGAAAAGTTTTGTGGCCTAAGAGTAAATACTCAAAATTTAAAGGATTAAAGTGTAAATATGAAAAAGTTGAAGGACCAATAGTGTAAATATTTTAGGAGTGGAATGATCTAGAAACTAAGGAAAATGGATGAATTAGGACCAAATTGAATAGATGAAGAACTATGAGGGACTAAATTGCAATTTTACCAAATTAAATGATGACTCAAGGATGGAATTTTAAAAGATAATGAAGGGCAAAATGGTCAATTGGAAGAGAGAGAAATCTAGAAAGTAATAATGATGCTAGAGATATTTTGATATTTTATAATTATTTAATTAGATAAATATTATTTTATTAATATTTTAATAAGATATTTTATTATTATTTTATTAGTATATAAAGAAAGAAAGATGAGAAATTCTCATCCATATTTTCCCATGCACTAACGTGAGAGAAAGAGAGGAAGAAAGAAAGTTTTACTTTCTTTACAATTTGGTCCTTTTACCAAAAATTCACCATTTTCACCCAAAAATCAAATAAATTTCCATAGCTACCAAGAGAGAAAAATGTTAAGGAGAGCATGGGGAGTTAGAATATCAGGTTGGATTCAAGAAATAGAAGCTGGAGGAGAGAGGAAATCAAGTTAAAGATTGGTATCAAGAGAACAAGGTAAGTACATCAAGATTTCAATATGTTTTTAAGTTTGTTATTGTTGATAAAGCATGGAAATAATGTTATAGTAGAGTTTTCTTACATAAGGTCCTATGTTCTTGATATGTTAGTGAAGAGAAAATAAGAGAAAGTGATGAGAAATGGTGTAGAAAAAGAAAATAAGGGTGTTATAACATGGTAATTAATATCTTGCACTAAAACAGTTATGGACAGCAGCAGTAGTCTAACTTTGAAAAATCACCATAAATTGTAGAAATCGAATTAGAATATGAAAAAAATATGGAATTAAATATTATTGAGTCTAGTTTCTCATAGAATAAAAAGTGTAAGCAATGGATTTTTAAATTTTGAGATATAATGAATTTTGTGAGACAAGGTCAGAATGAATTCGGGTTCCCCTGTTCAGACTTTGAAAAATCATAAAAAAATTAATAAAAATAATTATGGGCTTAAATTTATATGTATAGAATCCTGAATGAGTCTAGTTTTAATAGAAACAAACTAGAACATAATTTGAATTCTTTACAAGGAGATAATAAATTTTAAGTGAAGAAGGGTCAGAACTGTCAGACAGCAGAACAGGGGTGACTTTAATGAATAAACTGTACTAATTGGCTAAACCAAAAATTCTGAAAATTTTATGGTAAGAATATATGTGAGTCTAGTTTCAGGTAAAATTTACAGATATTAATTTGGAGTTCTGTAACTCAAGAAATAAATAATTTAGTGACTATGACTCAAATGGACAGCTTTGAATATACATATAAGTAAATAGTGAAATTATTGATAATGTTACTTATAAGCATATTATATAAATTTAAGGATGTGGAATGGAGAGGAGGAGGAGGAAAATATGTATGAATATTCATCTAGCATGGCTAATTTGCATGTTTTAGGCTCAGGGACTAAATTGAATAAAAGTAAAACTTTATGAGCAATTTTGTAAAAATGTCAGAAATGACTAAATTGCATGAAATAGATTATTTTATTATTTAAATTATAAAATTTAACAAAATTATCAATTTAGTTCAAGATCGGGGGAAAACATATTTTAGGGATTAAATTGAAAAGTGTTGAAATTATGGAAAATTTTGATATCTTATAGAATTCATGGACTGTTATCAATATATATGAGAATAATAGTTGGAAATAAGGATTAAATTGTAAGAATTTTATTTTCCTGACCCTAATGATGAAATCGTCATTAATTAAAAGTTTAGGGGCAAAATGGTAATTTTGCTTAGAGCATTAATTAAATGCATTAGAATATGAAATGAATGAAAATGATGATCAAATTTATTTAAAAGAGATCCGGGTGACTCAAATATGAGACTCGATCGTGAAAAACAAAAGATATCGGATTAATGAAATTATAAACACAAACAAGCAATGAGGTAAGTTCGTGTAACTTGAATTATATTCTTAAATGCTTGAGATTGTATGTAATTGATGTGAATATGATTTGAATGTTCATTGTATGAAAATTTATAAAACATTGATATATTTGATAAAAGAGGAAGAAATCCCGGTTGAATGAAAGGAAAATTTCGATGGATCTCTGAAAAGGAATTGACGGTAAAAAGGATCTAGCCCGGACGGGTGATCCTATCTCGATATAGCCCTCCGAAGAATATGTCGAAAATGGATTTAGCTTGACGGGTAATCCGAATTAGGTCCGAATTTAGCCTAGACGGTAATTCAGATTCAAGCTCATTAGAGTAATTGTCGTTGCGGGATTTAGCCCGACTGGTAATCCCGACAATACTCTATGAGTTTATATTCTGTGGGATTTAGCCTAGACTGTAATCCCACCGTAAGGATGAGGTTCGCGAGAGTGTGCTCTCTGATATGAAATATGTAAGACCATGGTTGAAAGATACCATGGCAACCTGATATGAAATGTGTAAGACCATGGTTGAAAGATACCATGGCAACGTGATATGAAACGAATAAGACCATGGTTGAAAGATACCATGGCAACCTGATATGAAATGTGTAAGACTATGGTTGAAAGATACCATGGCAACGTGATATGAAACGAATAAGACCATGGTTGAAAGATACCATGGCAACCTGATATGAAATGTGTAAGACCATGGTTGAAAGATACCATGGCAACGTGACATGAAATGTGTAAGACCATGGTTGAAAGATACCATGGCAACGCGACGGGGAAATGAATAAGACCATGGTTGAATGATACCATGGCAACATGCAGAAAATGAGTAAAACCATAGTTAAAAGACACTATGGCATCATGTCGAAGATAAATAAGATCGTGGAAGAGAAACGCCAAGATATTTGTTGAACAACTAATATTCAGGTAATATAACAAATGGTTAAATGAATTGGTTATACAAAATGGTAATGTGAAATGTTTACAGGAATTGGTCATATGGAAATAAATGTACAAAATAGTTGTATGAAATAATTAATAAGATAGATAAATGAAATAAGTATAGGTACATGGAATTTAAATTATGTTAAGTTTAATACTTAACTATTACCAAATAAATATACCTAAGATATAAGGAAATGATGGTGCATGAAATGTTGATATAATAAAATAAATTATATATGTTATTAAAGAAACTGTAAGAGAATGATATGTATCATGACATGTACATATGAGATTATCTTTTATATGTTAACATAAGGAAAATATGTAAGTTAAGACGAGTATTAAATTCAAATATGACATATTGAGAAAATAAGAATTTATATGAAATATGTGTAAGTACACTAACAAGTGTTGTTGTTGATGCTTAGGCAAGTGCCAAGCCATTGATTGAATGATAATATATTTATTGATGCATTGAATTGGTAAGTATTTAAGTGAATTTTTTTAGTGATCTGCAAATAGTAGTAATGCTCCGAAACCCTATTCTGGCAGCGGATACGGGTTAGGGGTGTTACATTGCATGTTCCACAGGGCCTCAGCCTGTTACACGACTTTGACCACACGGCCTATATCCTTCCACATGACCTGACTACACGGCCATGTGCCCCCTATTTTACAGTATTACCCAAAAATTTATATTTCGTTCAGTTTAGTCCCTGCTTGATCCTTGAAGTGTTCCTAGGAGTTTTTTTGCGCTTAATGTATCCTTGAATAGGTGTTTATATGAAAATCTATAATTTATATGCTTGAATGATCACTATAATGTGTTTATCGATATTGATTTATTGAATCTTTATGATGCAATGAATAAACATGCGAAATTGACCATGCCTATTGTTAAAATGTTATTGATAAATTGCGAAGTGCTATTACTATTATCTCCCCACTGAATACATGATGAACATTTCTATTGCCAGTGTTGAATAGAATAAGTGTTAAGCATGCTTACGAATTTTTGCATTATGATATTATAAAGTATGCCATATTGCATTCCATAGGGCAGGATGATTTGTACGGAGGAAGAGTGACAGTTTAATCTACAAACAAGTGATGACTTATCCACAAACCTAGTGACAGTTCATTTAATTAGCAAACACGTTGTGCACTTACAACAAGTGGCAGTAACTGCAAATTTGAGGTTTGATCTCAAACCAAGTGGTAGCTTAGCTGCAATGTTTATCTAAAAATATCGGTGGTTTACCCACAATTTTTACAAACCCAGTGGCAGTTTTTATCTGCAATTACGTTGTGTATCCACAACAAGTGACAGTTATTTGCAAATCAGTGGCGGTTCATCCACAACCTGGAGTGATATGATAGATGAGTTCTACGAAAGTCAGAAGTGAGGTGTGTAGCGAAGTTGGGCAGGACCTTTCTGATAAATTAAACTTGCATTGCCATACACTAGAATGTGCATTTAAAATTGTGTTTTCTGAAATAGTGTAGTGAAGTGATTATATGATAAACCGTAATCTAAAGTGCTTTATGATTGTCATTGTTATCCGAATTGCTAATTCACTTGCTTTGCCTATGGTTTTGTTTCGATTTTCTTGTGACCGAACTCACACTGAGCTTCATATCTCACTCTTCTTTACTTTACATCTTTACAGATAACCCACCAGGTAAGGAAGCGAAATCGGCAAATCGAAGATCTCGACTAGGATTGAAGTTTTATTAATATTTTTATTTTTACCCATTATTATTTATAGTTCATATTATTTAAGAACTGTAATGTATTAATTTAAATTGTGGCACGGGACTTAGTTTCGGGTTATTTAGGGCATGCATGGTATATTTAGGCTATTAATGCTTGAGTTTGATTTTATTTTATAATGCATGAAACATGATTTTTTATTAAATCTAAGCTAGTAATATTTTTCCCGCTGCATTGATGAAAAATGAGTTTTTAAACGAGTAGATAATTTATAAATCAACCAGTTTTGAATTAATAATATTATTTCGTGAGAAAGGTGGTAAAGCGCTAAGTATTTTCCGAAAATAGACTAAGGTTTTCTTTAAAATAAACTGATATTTTAATTTGTCCGTTTTAAAAACTCTAATAGTTTACCGGACCATTTTGGTGGCTATTGTAATCTTCCAAATTTGGGTCTAACGTTTAGGCCGAGTTGGGGAGATTACAAAAAATGTCAACTATCATCTATCTGTATCTATAATATAAATAAAAGCACAAGTTTAAAAAAACTTTCAAACTAATAAGAATACCCTTATGGTTAATTCTATTACTAAATTGATATTAAAATAATAATTTATTAGTATTATCATATGATAATAATAAAAGTATTATTAATTAATATGTTAGTATATTAATGTGAAATTAATTAATTTAGTGTTAGCTTTTAAAAGTTCTACTTTAAAAATAACATAATATATTATTGATTAATAAAATTATAAAATTATAAAATCACTCTATAATCAGACAAATTCAAAATAATTAATAATGTTAAAACCAATTTTTTTATAGTTAATAATAATTAAATGTGTGAGATTAACATGATATATACTAGGAATATAATTTCGCATTACGAGGTTTGATTTTTAATAATTTAATATATAAAATTTTTAATTAATTATTTTTTAAATATAAAAAATTATATATATTAAATTATTATAAATCTAAATTTTTATACAATTAACAAAATCATCATCAAAGTCCTAAATAATAACTTTAAAATTTGAAATTTTATAATAATTATTTTAATTGAATGATAATTAATGTTCAAGACTAATTATATCTTGAGATCCGATAAAAGTAAGTATTTAAGATCCAAACTATCATTAATTTCATGAAATCCAATAGAAAATAGTGTAGATAGGCCAATTTGCCCGGCCCCACTAGAAACCCCAAATAAATACAAAATAAATAAATAAATAAAAACCATAAAAAATCCATTGAGTGTCCAATTACATAGCCCAATATCAAAACCCTACACAAGCCCAATCTTCAAGACCCTAAAATGCAAACTAACCCAAACGGCCCAGTACCCAAAATGAGCCCAAACGAACCAATGCTTTGGTCACCAGAAACCCTAGGGCTCTCTCTCTCACAGCCAAGCCCAAGCCTCTGACCCTCATGACCAGACGACGCACTACCTCCTCCTTGTCCTCATCTCCACGTCGACACCTCCGTACGACTCAGCAGCACCACGCCTACGCCCCGTACTCCATACCTGCGGAAGAGAACAAACGAAAGCAGCAAAAGAAGACAAAGAAAGGAAAAATTGTATTTTTATTTCATTTTTTACATTCGGCTATAAAGCCTACTGATTCTGAGTGTAAACGGGGGGGTTTTTTTTTACGAACAGAGACATATACACAGAGAATAGAAGAGCAACCAAAAATTAAAAGGTGGTTTCAAGCACCTCATATCGCAATTCTTCCAATCCATTTCTTTTTTTCTTTCGTTTTGTTTCTTTAGTATAACGAAATAAAGTAGCAACCTTACTTTGCGAATAGGCCGATCCTTCCTTGCTTTGTTCAGATCGAAATCAAAAGGGGCTTTTTAGGCCGGAGATAGATTCGTCGGAGCCTCCAAACCCTGATCGCGATTCTTGTTGGTGAACCAGTGATGGGGTTAAAAGGGGATTAGGGTTTTGAAAATCAACAGAAAAAGGGGTGCGTTGATTTCGGCTGATTTTAGCCATTTAAACAGATGAGGAACGGCGCTGTTTTGACCAAGTATGATGGTTCAAAAACGACGTCGTACGATAGCTGCGACCCGATGACCCGGCCCATGTTTGGGTGAGACCCGCGCATTCGGCTTTGGAGGGTTAATTGCGCGTTAAGTCCTCTTCGTTCGTATAAGCATTCAACCGTGCATTGCTAATTTTGCTTCATTATTAGGATTTGGCCCTCTTTTGATTATTTTATTTATAAACTAGCCTTTTCATTTTAATCGTATTTTAATTGAGTCCTTTTAATTTAGTTCATTATCTTCTTAATTCGTTTAGCATTTATTTTATTTTCATATACGTTTTAAATAATTTTGATAATCTACTCTTTTATCATTAAACTATTGTCTTAGAATTACTTTGTATATCATGTTGTTGTCAAGACTTTGTATAATTTTTAATTTACGTTTAATTTATATTAATACATGTATGATTTACTTATAAGTGTAGTTTATTTTGTACACATTATGAGCTCTATGTTATTTTACACATATATTTTCTTTTAAATCTATTTATTTGTATTTCTTTTCAGATTTGTTACGTATATAATTTATTCTCTAAAAACATGTTTTATAATTTCCTTGTTATTTAAAATTATTTCATGTATATATTATTTTATCGTATATTGGTTTGCCATTCTGTCATGTATATTCTTATTCTTTATCTTTATTATATCTTCATTATATATATATATATATATATATATATATATATTTACATTGATTTTCATTATTATATATATATTTTTTTAATCTTTTCATACTTGGTACATAATTTAATTTTTTTTAATGAAAATTGTCAATTTTAAGCTAATATTCTTCAATATTTTGTATGTTATTCGATTAAAAAATATTTATTCCATAACACATATTTTAATAATTATGTATATATGAAACAATTTTAAAGACTTCATCTTTGTAATTTTAAAATTATCATTTTTGAATATTACTTTATATTACTTTTGTGTTTTATATAGCCTCCCATTTAAATGTTTTGATATAAGGGTATGTATATAATTTTTAGAATAATTTAAAATTTATATATATTATTATTTAATCTCATGATTTTTTTTTTACAATAAATTTACATGTATATATGTTTTATAAATCTATTTTGTGCGTTATATCTCGTTATATATCTTCACTATTATTTCTTCATATTATATATATTATTTAAATTATTATGTACATTGTCATTTTTTAAATGCATTTGTGTCTAAAATATTTTACACGCAATTTGATTCAAATTTTTATTCTATAATATATATTCCAAAAATCATATAGCTGTCCCTAGTTTTCATGCAAATTTGTCAACCTCTATATATAGGTCCATTTATTCGTTATTATTTTAAAACCGTTTTATAGTACATTGGCTTCTAATTGCTATGTTATTTTTATATCTTGCATTGGTTATTCTATATCATGCTATGTACATTATCATGGCATATTATTGTATGTATTGTTTTGCTTGTGTGATCGTTATCATTTTCATCATTGTATTATTATATCAATTATTCCCCATGCATTATTGTAATCAGGTTGCATTTTTTTAGGTTAGCTATATTTAATTATTAGTTTGTTAATTGATTACATCTCGTATGTGCCTATTACCCCATATCGTCATTTTCCACTTGATTCCTGAAATGTGGTTTTATAAAACCCAAATTTTGTGATCAATTCCATCTTATTGCAAATCGAATTAATGCGTTTTAAGCTAGTTTCAAAATTATTAAAAATCCCTTAAACAAAGGCGATATGCGATATTTGGTAATTCGCAGAATTGTGCCCTAACGTGCTGGGTTGCAATTTCCCGTTTGCTTAAAATAATCAAATATCCCTTCAAAATTTCACACATGTCTTCTAAAAATCCTTTAAAACGAAGGCAATACTCGGTGTTTGATAATTCGAGAATCATGCCCTATCGTGCTGGGTTGTGATTTCTCGTTTGTTCAAAACAATTGAATATTCCTTTAGGTTTTCATTCATGTTTATTAAAAACCTTTCAAAACGAAGGCAATGTCCGATGTTTGGCGGTTTGAGAATCGAGCCCTATCGTGTTGGGTTGCGCTTTTTCATTTGCTCAAAACAATCGAAGATCCCTTCGAAATTTCACTCGTATTTTCTAAGGTGAGGCAATGTTCGATGTTCGGAAATTCGAGGAATCATGCCCTACCGTGTTGGGTTTCGGTTTTTCGTTGGACCAAATAACTGGGCATCCTTTTGTTAATTTCAAATTATAAACTTTCAGACGTCGAAACAAAAAGATTTTTAACAATCAACTCGGGTTATTCAACTTTTATTAAAAAGAGCCACATTCCAAAACATTTTTTTTTAGACATAAGGACAGTATTTAATTGATTTGGTACCAATTTTAGGCGTAGTGAGGGTGCTAATCCTTCCTCATGCGTAACCGACTTTGAGCCTGCTTTTCTAAAATTTTCAGAGACCGCAGTCGTTGTTTTAGTAAATCGCAAATATTTTATTAAAATAACCAAATTCTTAGGTGATCTGATCACACCCAAAACAAAAAGATCGGTGGCGACTCCCTTATTTCTGTTTTTTTTTCAAAAATCGATTCCCCCATTTTTTATTAAAATATTAATTTTTTTTAATCGAAGGATGGTTTCGACAGCTTGGCGACTCCACTGGGGACTGGTTGAGAGTCGAGCCATAACAATCAATTATTTACTGTCCTTTTGTCAAAAATCAAATTTTTTTAAAAAAAAAAGAAGAAAAATCGTGCATCTTTCGATTGCATTTGATTGTATGTTGTTTTGGTGCGGGTCTTGTAGAATAGTACTGCATTTCATTGCATGACCGTTGTGGTCACACCTTCTAACTGGGAGTAAGAAACTACGCTTTCGTGAGGTTTTCACCTTCGTATGGGCTAGCGGATTACTTCCGGGGTACATCCGTACTTATGATTTCGTGAGGTTTTCATCTCCGCATGGTCATAATGAAATGTATCCCCCTGAACCGAACTCGATCTATATGAGCCTATAATGGGTGAGGATCGAGGAATCTGCTGGTTCAGGTACCCTTACTCTAGAACCGAGTCACATATAAAGAGACCTAGGAGCTTACCCTAGGTAGAGCCACTCCAAACCCCTAGTAATCACCCGATTAGGTACTTTGTTGGTTGTTTATTTCTGTACTAACGTGTTTTGTTTTTTGTTTGTTCATGACTGTATTGCATTACATCATCATAGGAAGGAGGTGTTGATTCAGGTTCAATTGCTGAATAGAACAATTTGTCATAAGAAAATGAATTTCTTAATAACACAGATTACAATACGATTGTCCGAATTCGGTCCAAGTGAACAAGACAAAAGAAGGCTAACAATTCATGGAGGAAAACAAAACTTTACCTAAGGATTCAAGTTGATAAGGATTATCCAAAAGCCGTCGCGTCCCGACTTTCTTAAAGGAGTTAATCAACATTGCGAGGATAGTAATTCGCGGCCTGGATCAAGCAAAAGGAGCTAGTAGAGGCATGCATTGGAAGCTAAGTAGATTTGACTTTCACGAAGAAAGGATCGGTTCCCTCGCCGTAAATACGAAAGCAAGGCTGTATACGTAATCTGTTTTATGAAAAAGAATTTGTTTTATAGAAAAGTTGTTCTAGAGGAATTGAATTCAAGATCAACATCTTTCTTTCCTTTGCATTCATCCCATGCATTGGCATTGCATTGCATCATGTGCATTGCATTGCATCATTTGCATTAGATTTTCCTAAAACGACCTTAATTAGGTAAAATTATTTCGTAACCCAAGCAAAAGATATGGACCAAAGGTTGGAGAGAATGGAGCAAAGGCAAATACAGATGCAAGAGCAATTGATCAAAATTCAACAAGATATGCGAGAAATGCTAGAATTCCAAAGAAACATGATGGGCCAGCTAACCCTGTTACTCGCCGGAGAACTTGAAAAGAGGAGTGGCCCAGTGGTCAATAATGAGGATGATAATGAAGAGATCGTCTATTCCTCAGGTTTTACCCCAATAAGCATCCCGATCCAACCAGACATGCAAGGGGTACCCGCTGTTCTCAGACACCAATATCAGACGGATACATCAGCACTGTTGAGTTTCTTGATGGGATCAGGTTTTAACCCGAAAGATGATCAAGCCAAGCCAGTTGCTCTGGCAGAAACAAAGGCAAGGGGAAAGCGGACTTTAACGGCCTCGAAAAAGAAAGAAAAGAAGGCAAACAATATGAGTAGGTATAACAAGGGTCGTTCAGAGCCGATTATAGCAAGCCGGCCAAGGTCAGTAGCTACCAGCCATCAGGCCTCCTCAAGGCAAGAACCCAATCGAAAATTGAACTCAGAAAAACCCTAATACATGCCCATTCCAATCACATACGGAGAGTTGTACCACATTCTGTTCGACACACGTGTTGTATCCCCTTTTTACATAAAACCTATACAACCCCCGTACCCTAAATGGTATGACGCAAGCAGCCAATGAGAATACCATGCGGGAATTACGGGGTATTCCATCGAGAACTGTACCGTTTTTAAAAAGATAATCGAAAGATTGATTAAATTGGGTATTGTGAAATTTGATGGTCCCTCTGGAGTGAAAAATCGGTTATCCAACCTCTCTGTTAAAGAGGCGGACATAATGAGTTCCATGATGGATTGGGGCATGCGATTTAAGGGCGCATCGAGCTCGGGACTCTAATACAATGCCTGATATTGGGGAACCCAAACATTAACGACGTATCAGAAAAGGAAACCCGGAAGTAGACTTTTCCAAGCTTCTGACCTTACGTACTTAGGGTGTTTTAAACAATGGAACTGTGAAAGAGATCTTTGTATTTTTAGAGCTAATCTAGAGTAATATTCAAAACACTCTCGTTGTTTTAAGCCTAGAAGCAACAAGAATCCTTTTTGTGAAATAGGCTTGTACCCAAAATCTTTATTTCAATTAAATGTATGCTTGTTATTATCTTGAGTAAATGTTCTTTTGTTCATTCCATTTCATACTGTACAAACGATTATTCATTTATCTTCATTCATGACCATACCATACAAATAATCATCCTTAGAATTATTTATTCTTTGGAATCTGCCTTCGTACCTTTAACAGGTCTCCAGACATCAATAACGTGAGCAACGCTGTCACTAATTTCGAGTCTCATTTTTTAGCAAGATATGTGCTTAGAGGGATCTCAGGACTTTGAAGATGATAGAGATTGTAGACTATCTCCTGATTTGTCAAAGATGGTAGAACAAGATGAAAAACTGATCCTATATTATGAAGGGTCAATGGACACTATGACCAAAGGCAAAGATTGAAACCTGAGTCACTGCAGGGACAAAATGAATCGTCTTTGAGTTACTTCAAGAGATTCAAAGATGTTTTCACATGATCATGTCGAGATATATTTGAGATATTAAGATCTGTGGATGATACAAAATGTCTATACAGTGCCAGAAATTCGCATGTTAAAGGTTTCATGGTAGCCACACTAATCATGAGGTTTGGATATTATTGATCTGCTATGGAAGGGGGTTACATTGGTCAAAGCCACATTCATTTCTTCACAGATTTTCTCTATATGAGGCAAGGATGTTATCAGGTCATTCTCATCAATTCATCTTGGCAGTCATTGATTACTTCACGAAGGGGGTGAGGGTCGCTTCATATGTCAATATTACAAGATCAATAGTCATCAAATTTCAAAAAAAAAAAAGAGGGTTGCTGACAAGTAATGTCAGAAAGGATCACTTTCAAAAAATAACTGCACCATGTCAAAAGTTTGCAGTTTGTTCAAAGATCAGACACTATATCACAGTGCAGTAAGTATCCAAAAAGACAGACAAAAAGTTCAAGAATAAAAAAAAGGAAAAGCAAACAATAGAACAAAAGCCATAGCGAAAATGATTGAGTCTTGTAAATATTGGCATAAAGAAGTTATCATTTACCCTCTATATTTGTCGAATGTCGGCCAAAACCTTCGCTGGGGCAATATATTATTCGATGGGATAGAAACGATTTTGAAAGAAAGATTTCTTTTGGTCAAGTCGTAGCTGAAGTTGGATTAAGCAGAATAGATCTAACCCCGATATGATCAGTTGAATTTGAAGAAAGGAGGTTGAAAGCCATATGACATGGCCCAATGTGCCAGAAATGAATGATGCAAGCTTACATCGGAAAGGTTCTTCCTAGAGGATTCCATGAGGGGGACCTGGCATTGAAAAGTTCCTTTTACAAAAGGGCTTCCAAAGAAAGTGAAAGGCCACGACAAAAACCCTCAAATGATGTTTTGAGATCTTCAAAAAAGAAGAGAAAAGAAAAAGAAAAGAAAAGAAAAGAAAGAAATAATAAAAAAAAGAAGAAGAAAAGAAAAGAAAAGGAGAGGCCAAGGTGAAAACCCGCAAAGGGCGCCTTGAGACCAAAGGGTATTTTGAATTGAAAACCTGAAAAGGGCGGCTCAAATTTGAATCAAAGTGGGGCATAGAGTAGTCTTGCTATGCCTGAATTAACAATGAAGAAGTATGCTATGTCTTGGGGCATCGACAAAGTACCCCGGATCCCCTAAACACATATTGAACTCAGAAAGCTCCTCAAGATGTTGGTACAGAGAAGCTCAAGCTGCGATATCTGGGCCACCTAGTTTCCATTTTGCTCATTTTTAATTTTGTTATCTTTGATTACCTTTCTTTTTAAGATACACCCCAATAAACTTCCTTCTTATTGCATCGTTATCTTTGGTTAACTTATTCATGTTGAGTTAATTGTCTTTTATTGCATTTGCAATTTTTAATTAATTTATTTCGAGCTACCCTCCTAATCAATTCCCTTCTCGACCATCGTTTGGATCCTTTTCAAGCATTTCGCATTGAAATAACGATTAACGGACTAATAATACCTTCGCAAAATGGGTTCTGCATATTACTCTGGAAGCTTCTAAATAGCATAGGAACCTGAAATAGGACCATCATTTAGAACTCACCAAGCCTAAGGTTTGAAAATGTTTCTAAATTGCGACCATCTCTTTGAATTTTCTGTAAAAGATATCAGTTGAATGAAGAGGCAAGATATTTCGTCGGTGATACAACCTCGACAAATGACGAGCAATGTCAACCTAAGAGGGTTCATTCTCGAGAAAAGAAAAATGATACTCTGTATTCATGCAAATATCGAGCACATATAATGGGTCATTACACCCAGGGATTGGTGTAACAGATCAAATTGATTGAAGATAAAACAAATCCTATACCTTGAGTTGCAGTGGGTCGGATAAGCAAAAAACTCCATAAAGCTTGAGTGGGGCAAGCTTGTCGGGCGGATGAGATTGTTTCTTTGAGTCTTCTATTAAGAACGCCAGTCAAACAAGACGACAGGATAATACGTCAACAATAAAACCTCGGTGAACGACGAGTAATATCAAATCAAGCATTAAAAATGACATTTTGCATTCATACAAATATTATTCATACACATCTACCTAGGAGCATTTGGCTCATTCGAGTTATGGCATCCTAATCATTAGGCATGAACTCATACACATTATACAGGTTAAGTCCTTCAAGGGACAATGAAGATTGATGTGCCTTAATCCCCTAAGCGGTAGGGTAACAGGCTAAAGCATAGCAGATTTGGCGTCTCTGTAGTGGAGAGAAGATCAAGACAATGATTTGGCATCTCCAGTAGTGGCGGAGAGCAGATCGAATATAGTAGATTTGGCGTCTCTGTAGTGGCGGAGAGCAGATCAAAGACAGCAGATTTGGCATCTCTGTATTAGCGGAGAGCAGATCGAAGATTTCAGATTTGGCATCTCTGTATTGGCGGAGAGCAGATCGAAGATCGCAGATTTGGCGTCTCTGTATTGGTGGAGAGCAGATCAAAGATTTCAAATTTGGCATCTCTGTATTGGCGGAAAGCAGATCAAAGATAGCAGATTTGGCATCTCTCAGATTGGCGGAGAGCGGATCGAAGATAGCGATTTGGCGCCTCAGATTATGAGAGAGAGATCGAAGATAGCAGATTTGGCGTCTCTGTAGTGGCGGAGAGCAGATCGAAGACAACAGATTTGGCATCTCTGTAGTGGCGGAGAGCAGATCGAATATAGCAGATTTGGCGTCTCTGTAGTGGCGGAGAGCAGATCAAGATTTCAGATTTGGCGTCTCTCAGATTGGCGAAGAGCAGATCAAGATTTTGATTTGGAGTCTCTCAGATTGGTGAGAGCAGATTGAAGATTTCAGATTTGGCATCTGTAGTGGCGGAGAGAGAGATCAAAGATAGCAGATTTGGCATCTCAGTATTAATGAGAGCGATCGAAGATAGCAGATTTGGCGTCTCAGATTGGCGGAGAAAGCAGATCGAAGATTTCAGATTTGGCATCTCTCAGATTGGCGGAGAGCAGATCGAGGATTTGATTTGGCATCTCAGATGGCATGAGAGCAGATCAAAGATAGCAGATTTGACATCTCTCATTGGCGAGAGAGCAGATCGAAGATAGCAGATTTGGCGCCTCAGAATGGCAGCAGAGCAAGTCGAAGATAACAGATTTGGCATCTCAGTGGGCAGAGAGCGGATCGAAGATAATGCATGATTGGCATCTCTCAGAGTGGCAGAGAGCGGATCAAGATAGCAGATTTGGCATCTCTCAGTAGTGGCGAGAGAGCAGATCGAAGATAGCGATTTGGCGTCTCAGTAGTGGTAGAGAGCAAGTCGAAGATAACATTTGGCATCTCCAGAAAGGGCGCAGAGCAGATCGAAGATAACAGATTTGGCATCTCTGTAGTGGCGGAGAGCAGATCGAAGATAGCAGATTTGGCATCTTTGTATTGGCGGAGAGCAGATCGAAGATAGCAGATTTGGCGTCTCTGTAGTGGCAGAGAGCAAGTCGAAGATAACAGATTTGGCATCTCTGTAGTGGCAGAGAGCAGATCGAAGATAACAGATTTGGCATCTCTGTAGTGGCGGAGAGCCGATCGAAGATAACAGATTTGGCATCTCTGTAGTGGCGGAGAGCAGATCGAAGATAGCAGATTTGGCATCTCTGTAGTGGCAGAGAGCAGATCGAAGATAGCAGATTTGGTATTTCTGTAGCGGCGGAGAGCAGATCGAAGATAGCAGATTTGGCGTCTCTGTATTGTCAGAGGGCAGATCGAAGATGACGAATCCTGGCTTCCTGAGATTGCAGTGAAGCAGATTTGAACCATTATCTTAGCTCCCCAATATTGTAGTGGAGTAGGCTGAAAATTACAGATTTTATCTCTTTGAAGCTGCAATAGAATAGATCAAGCTAATCGCAGAAGAGTAGATTAAAGCCACAGTGGAATAGGTCAGAGCTACGAGTAGTTGCAGTAGAGCACATTGAAGATACTTGAAGGAAAGAAGCGCCAAGAAGAGTCGAAACTCAGCAGGCCCTTGCAAAATTGACCCACTTATAGTCTTTGCTCTATTCTCGTTACACGACAATGAGCAAAGAGGGGCAGCTGTAGATAGGCCAATTTGCCCGGCCCCACTAGAAACCCCAAATAAATATAAAATAAATAAATAAATAAAAACCATAAAAAGTCCATTGAGTGTCTAATTACATAGCCCAATATCAAAACCCTACACAAGCCCAATCTTCAAGACCCTAAAATGCAAATTAACCCAAACGGCCCAAATACAATGGCCCAGTACCCAAAATGAGCCCAAACGACCCAATGCTTTGGTCACCAGAAACCCTAGGGCTCTCTCTCTCGCGCCGCAGCCAAGCCCCAGCCCTCGCACCGTACGACGCACCAGCTACCTCCCTTGTCCTCATCTCCACGTCGACACCTCCGTACGACTCAGCAGCACCACGCCTACGCCCCGTACTCCATACCTGCGGAAGAGAACAAACGAAAGCAGCAAAAGAAGACAAAGAAAGGAAAAATTGTATTTTTATTTCATTTTTTACATTCGGCTATAAAGCCTACTGATTCTGAGTGTAAACGGGGGGGTTTTTTTTTACGAACAGAGACATATACACAGAGAATAGAAGAGCAACCAAAAATTAAAAGGTGGTTTCAAGCACCTCATATCGCAATTCTTCCAATCCATTTCTTTTTTTCTTTCGTTTTGTTTCTTTAGTATAACGAAATAAAGTAGCAACCTTACTTTGCGAATAGGCCGATCCTTCATTGCTTTGTTCAGATCGAAATCAAAAGGGGCTTTTTAGGCCAGAGATAGATTCGTCGGAGCCTCCAAACCCTGATCGCGATTCTTGTTGGTGAACCAGTGATGGGGTTAAAAGGGGATTAGGGTTTTGAAAATCAACAGAAAAAGGGGTGCGTTGATTTCGGCTGATTTTAGCCATTTAAACGGATGAGGAACGGCGCTGTTTTGACCAAGTATGATGGTTCAAAAACGACGTCGTACGATAGCTGCGACCCGATGACCCGGCCCATGTTTGGGTGAGACCCGCGCATTCGGATTTGGAGGGTTAATTGCGCGTTAAGTCCTCTTCGTTCGTATAAGCATTCAATCGTGCATTGCTAATTTTGCTTCATTATTAGGATTTGGCCCTCTTTTGATTATTTTATTTATAAACTAGCCTTTTCATTTTAATCGTATTTTAATTGAGTCCTTTTAATTTAGTTCATTATCTTCTTAATTCGTTTAGCATTTATTTTATTTTCATATACGTTTTAAATAATTTTGATAATCTACTCTTTTATCATTAAACTATTGTCTTAGAATTACTTTGTATATCATGTTGTTGTCAAGACTTTGTATAATTTTTAATTTACGTTTAATTTATATTAATACATGTATGATTTACGATAAGTGTAGTTTATTTTGTACACATTATGAGCTCTATGTTATTTTACACATATATTTTCTTTTAAATCTATTTATTTGTATTTCTTTTCAGATTTGTTACGTATATAATTTATTCTCTAAAAACATGTTTTATAATTTCCTTGTTATTTAAAATTATTTCATGTATATATTATTTTATCGTATATTGGTTTGCCATTCTGTCATGTATATTCTTTATTCTTTATCTTTATTATATCTTCATTATATATATATATATATTTACATTGATTTTCATTATTATATATATTTTTTTAATCTTTTCATACTTGGTACATAATTTAATTTTTTTTAATGAAAATTGTCAATTTTAAGCTAATATTCTTCAATATTTTGTATGTTATTCGATTAAAAAATATTTATTCCATAACACATATTTTAATAATTATGTATATATGAAACAATTTTAAAGACTTCATCTTTGTAATTTTAAAATTATCTTTTTTGAATATTACTTTATATTACTTTTGTGTTTTATATAGCCTCCCATTTAAATGTTTTGATATAAGGGTATGTATATAATTTTTAGAATAATTTAAAATTTATATATATTATTATTTAATCTCATGATTTTTTTTTTTTTACAATAAATTTACATGTATATATGTTTTATAAATCTATTTTGTGCGTTATATCTCGTTATATATCTTCACTATTATTTCTTCATATTATATATATTATTTAAATTATTATGTACATTGTCATTTTTTAAATGCATTTGTGTCTAAAACATTTTACACGCAATTTGATTCAAATTTTTATTCTATAATATATATTCCAAAAATCATATAGCTGTCCCTAGTTTTCATGCAAATTTGTCAACCTCTATATATAGGTCCATTTATTCGTTATTATTTTAAAACCGTTTTATAGTACATTGGCTTCTAATTGCTATGTTATTTTTATATCTTGCATTGGTTATTCTATATCATGCTATGTACATTATCGTGGCATATTATTGTATGTATTGTTTTGCTTGTGTGATCGTTATCATTTTCGTCATTGTATTATTATATCAATTATTCCCCATGCATTATTGTAATCAGGTTGCATTTTTTTAGGTTAGCTATATTTAATTATTAGTTTGTTAATTGATTGCATCTCGTATGTGCCTATTACCCCATATCGTCATTTTCCACTTGATTCCTGAAATGTGGTTTTATAAAACCCAAATTTTGTGATCAATTCCATCTTATTGCAAATCGAATTAATGCATTTTAAGCTAGTTTCAAAATTATTAAAAATCCCTTAAACAAAGGCGATATGCGATATTTGGTAATTCGCGGAATCGTGCCCTAACGTGCTGGGTTGCAATTTCCCGTTTGCTTAAAATAATCAAATATCCCTTCAAAATTTCACACATGTCTTCTAAAAACCCTTTAAAACGAAGGCAATACTCGGTGTTTGATAATTCGAGAATCATGCCCTATCGTGCTGGGTTGTGATTTCTCGTTTGTTCAAAACAATTGAATATTCCTTTAGGTTTTCATTCATGTTTATTAAAAACCTTTCAAAACGAAGGCAATGTCCGATGTTTGGCGGTTTGAGAATCGAGCCCTATCGTGCTGGGTTGCGCTTTTTCATTTGCTCAAAACAATCGAAGATCCCTTCGAAATTTCACTCGTATTTTCTAAGGTGAGGCAATGTTCGATGTTCGAAAATTCGAGGAATCATGCCCTACCGTGTTGGGTTTCGGTTTTTTGTTGGACCAAATAACTGGGCATCCTTTTGTTAATTTCAAATTATAAACTTTCGGACGTCGAAACAAAAAGATTTTTAACAATCAACTCGGGTTATTCAACTTTTATTAAAAAGAGCCACATTCCAAAACATTTTTTTTTAGACATAAGGATAGTATTTAATTGATTTGGTACCAATTTTGGGCGTAGTGAGGGTGCTAATCCTTCCTCATGCGTAACCGACTCCCGAGCCTGTTTTCTAAAATTTTCGTAGACCAGAGTTGTTGTTTTAGTAAATCGCAAATATTTTATTAAAATAACCAAATTCTTAGGTGATCTGATCACACCCAAAACAAAAAGATCGGTGGCGACTCCCTTATTTCTGTTTTTTTTTTCAAAAATCGATTCCCCCATTTTTCATTAAAATATTAATTTTTTTTAATCGAAGGATGGTTTCGACAAATAGTTTAACATAGATTAAGATAATCCTAAAAGATCACATTTTAGACACCCAATAATAACATACCACATCATATTATTTTAGAGTATATGAATAATATAATACATTAAGAAACAACAAATTAACTCTATTACTATTATTTAACTCTAACAAACAATCAAATAAACAAAATTAAATACCCAAAGGGTCATCTATTCTCATGGCGCGTAAATCCCAATGGACTCACGACTAAATTTCAACTTTATATTTTTTATTGTGTGAGTGATTTGCTGTAATTTAATATGTCAAATTAAACTTTCCCGTGTACTTAATGAACTTATTCTCAAGTAGTTTAAGAGTATTTTTTTGTTTTATTTTTATAGATTCTTAGCTTTTAATTTCAATGCTAGCTTTTATCGCATACTTTTGAAACTCAAGTTGACAAAATCAAGCCATTAGAGGTTTAATGATTGATTTGAGCTTGTGTAGGAGGTGATTAAGGCCAAACATCAAGGAAGACCTCAACTATTGTGGAGGTCGCAATAGAAGAGCCTGTGTGTTGCAACACTGACCTTCCATCACCTCGAGAAAGTTGTGTTATAGCCCAATTTTGCCCATTCTAAACCAACAACCCAAATACAACCCATTTACACTTTAGGCCCCAATACAATAAACCCAATTACTAAACCCACTAACCCCCTAAAACCCAAATACATTACCCACAAGACCAATTTATAACTTAAACCCGGTTGACCCATTTACAACCTAAATCCAATTACCCCTTTAACCCTTTTACAACCAGACCCAAAACCCAAAGCCCAAATACCCAAAACTAACCCAAACTAAACCTACCCAAGCCCACCTAAGCTAGCCCAATCCCGAAACCCTAGCTCCCCACTTGCCCTCTGCCCCTAACCACTCCGTTGCCCACCAGCCACCTGCCCACTGCAGCACCGCCCCATCACATCCATCACCCTCTGCAACTGCAAGACAGTAAAGAGAAGAGACAAAAATAGCAGAGAAAGGAAACGACTTGTAAAAAATATAGGCTATAAAAGCCGATTTAAAAGCTTTGTAAAAGGGGATTTTTTTCAATACAAAAAAACGACAGGAACCATTAATCTTTCAGCAATACCAGAACAGATCGAATATAAAAGAAACAGAAGCAAAAACAAGTGTCAAAAACCGAAGGACAGTCACAAATCGGAGAACCAAATACCCTAAAACCTAAACCGAAGGACTAAGGTGATTTATCTTATTTCCTTCTCATTTTTGAGCCTATTTTTAATCTATAAACACATATTTAATAAATATATATTTGAAAAATAATAGTAAAAAAAAAGAGGAAAAATTTACTTTATTTTAATATCTTTATTATATTTGTTTTTTTATATTTCAATATTATTATTATCATTATTATTATGTCTTAATGTATAATCTTTTATATATATGTATGTGTATTTAATATACTTATGTATTATATTATATATATATATATTTTATATTATATATATATATATGTGTTTTTAATATTATATTTTATGTATTATTAGGTATATATATTTTTCAATATTATATTATTTAGATTAGTTATGTACTATCTGATGTATATATTTTTAATAACTATTATGTACATTTTTAAATACTATATATATATATATATATATATATATATATATATTGTATGTATTTTCAATAACTATATTATATGCATATACTTTATAAGCATCTTAATATTATGTATATACTACTATTATACGTCTATTTATGTAGCTTTGTTAATGGTTGTTTTTCACTATTATTATCCCTAGTATATATACTATGTATACATTTTCTAATACTTTACCACATATATGTATATACATTTTTATTGTATTATGTACGTGTTATTATTATATCTATTTTACCTATTATATTTATTATTAATATTGGTATATTTTATTATACGGGTATATATATACTTTTTATATATAGTATTATTTTCATATATCCTTATATTTATTACTATACTTATTATTTTATTCTAATATTATTACGTATTTATTTTAAAATATATGTATATATTATTATTAATGTATATAATTTTATGTTATTAGTATTTATAATGTACCTTGTATATGTTCATTTTATATATTAGGTAGATATATATTATGTATGTATTTTAGTATTACTATGTATACACTCTTCGCTCTTATCATATATATATATATATCTAGCACTATTAGTATTTTTAATATTAAGTTTACATCACTATTACTTCTTATATGTTTATATGTATATGTTCGTTCTTATTTCGCGTTTAATAATATTGTCATCATGTTTAATATCGCATACGTTGTTATTGTTTTAATATTATTATCGTAGTTATTATTTGTTTTGATGTATTTCTAACTCTTATTTTTCGTTTCCCGCCCATTTTATATCATCTCGCCGTTCACCGTTTTAAAAATGTTTATTCATATTTTTATTTATTTCAATAATCAAGGCAACGTACCGATTTAACATTAAGTCATCGATTTCATCGCTATGTTGGGTGAACATCAATCGACTCGTGTTAAAACGGTATGTCCTTCTCAAAAATCAAAAAAATTAAAAATTCTCGTGTTTCAACCAGATCATGACTAAATATTACATTGAACTAGTATTTTTGAAAATCAAGACAACACGTGTTTTACAAGATACCAATTTTGGGCGTTGCGAGGGTGCTAATACCTTCCTCGCGTGTAACCGACTCCCGAACCCTACTTTACTCTGATTTTCTCGTAGACCCACATTTGGCCTTCATTTTTGTTCGAAAATAAATTTTCTTTTCAAAAAAGATGATTTATTAGGTGTCCGATCACACCTAGAAAAATATCGGTGGCGACTCCCTTTTTAATAAGACCAAAAGTCGGTTTTCAAATTTCAAATAAGTCATCTGAATTAGCGACCGAGCTAAATTTTTACGTCGCTACAAGTTGAACTTCACCAAAACTCAACATGGGATAGCTTGTTGTGGAGGCCGCGACACTAAGCACAGGATGGTGTGACGTTAAGCCTCAAAGTCTCAATTCAAAGCCCTCGAGGTTGCGACTCCAAGCCAAAAGATGAAGTTGTTGAAACCAATCGCATGTCGTCCCAATCGTGACATCAGGAAGGGTGTGTTGCGACATCAAGAGCCTCCTATGCCTCTTTCGTGCCAACTACCATGTGTGTTGCGACATTGAAATCTGACGAGTGAAAAATTGCAAAGACAATTTGTGTCCAAACAAACTTAAATCAACCACAATTTTGTCCATATTCAAATGATTTTCCTTCTTAATTGTTAAATTTAGTTTTCTGCAGTGCTTTAACATCAATCTTCAATGCCTAGACAACACATTCTTCATCACTCTACTTCATGCTTCCATTGACCTTCTTAAACTCAGCATTCTCCTTATTCAGCTCATATATAAGATATTTCGCCTTTTCAGTCATTTGTTCGTCATGCCATTTGAAGAACCCATTGTCAACAATCTTATAATTAGGACAGCTGAAAAACCTTCTACCAATATTCGATCTCTTCCAAGTTGTCCACATCAGACAGTAGCAAAACACACCATCTCCCTTGTACTCAAAAGACGCAAACGACAATGGGCGTTGCTTCTCCTGCTTTCAAACGATGAGAAGGATGAACTCATTACTCCCCTGCCTAAACCTTCAACCAACAAATAAACCAAGAGTGAGAATTGACTTTTAAAGTTCAAATAGAACAACAAACCGACAAGAAAAAAATCAACTCTATGTTGGTCCTAAACCTGTTAAAAGTAAACCCAAAATAATAAAAACAACCATTTAAACTTTGAAGAATTGATTCAGGAAAAACAACAACCACAATTGAATATGAATCCAAGAAAAAGAAACACCTTACCCACTTTTGATTGAAGAAGAAATCAGGTTTGTAGTTGAAAGGGTGTTTTCGAATGAACCCTATTTTAGAACCTTTTTTTTATCCTGTTTTAGCTTCTTATTTCAACAAGAAAAAAAAGATGGCAATTTTAGTTTTAGGGTTTAAATGATATTAATTAGTTTAAATCTTAAAAAAATGTTTATTCCACATCAAGTTGTGATGAATTTCCAAAAATAAAATAAAAATTTAATTGGGTTCTAAAGTTTAGTGAGGGTTTAATTGATATTTATAAATTTTTCACTCAAAATATTTTTTTTACTAATAACCTTTAATTAAGCTCTAAAATGTTGAGAGGCTTCTCTTACAAATCACTTGCTAATGGTAAAATTGTAAAGATAATTTAATTTTAATTATTTTAAAATGTTAATCTTTTTAAAAACTACATTTTTATTTAGAGAAAAAAAAAACACTTGTCGTAAATAGTGGTGAAGGACAAACTCCATCAACACAAGAAAGGCTTTAGCCTCAACATCAATATAACATTATTACATGTTGACAATTGGATTTGTCACAACTCAAGCACGACATATTTGGAGTGATTGCAAGCACTTAATACGATAAGGAAATCAATTCCGGATGGTACAAAGTGGCAAGCAAAAATCAACAAAAGAATCGAACATTCACCACACTAGAGAGGCCGACAACAAAATCATCCCTAAAATTACTTGTAAAACCAAGATTACATGCATAAGCAAGATTAAAAAACGTGCTATAAGAGTAAACAAAAACTTCTAAAACTAAAAACTTATTAAATAATGGAAAAACAAACAACAAAACATATAAAGACAACACGAGTCCAAATAGACATGTGAATTCATTTATTATTTTAAAATACTCTCAAAACAGAAACAAATTAAGAAATTGACGAAAAGCCACCCACTTTCCAAGAAAAACTACTGGTGGCCGGTGAAATTTTAGCAAACGATATGCACCGTCATTTGTCCATCACAACTTTTAAAAACAACAAAGATACCTACAAAATAGATCTACAAACTGAAAAGAAAAAAGACATGTGTAGTGAATGAGAAAAAAAGAAAGAAAGAAAGGAGACTAATACTAAGAAAGAAAGGAGACTAATACTACCGCTGAGCAAAACAAAAGATAAGAAACAAACTATTTAGAGAAAAAAGAGAAAAGTTTTAACTACATTTTTAATTTTAAAATGTCAATTTGAAGAGAATCCTAAAAGGAAATAATTTTCATAATTTAATTAAATATAGAATTATATTATATTATAAGTGTGACACCTGTCACAAATTTAACTAACCTAAATGTGATTTTTACCTTATTTGTATGAAGATTATACTAGCTTGTTAGTTGTTACCTATGCGATGCAGTAACTAGTTTTATTTATTTTTAAATAAAAGAAATATTATCTTATAATTTAATATTTTTTGATACATATAATTTAATATTATTAATAAATTTTATGGATAAATCTCAAAATTATACATGAACAATAGTTTAATGTGCAATCAAATATATGAATTTTGACTTTGTACAATTTTATACATGAAACTTTGATTTGATCTAATTCTTGTAAATCATTAACACAATTATTGATACAACATAATTTTATGTTTATATATTGCATATATAAGTAATTATATTTATCCAATATAATAATAAATTGATGTATTTATTTCTTTAAATGTATATGATTAAATCAAAATTAAAGTGTCAAGTATATATTTGAACCATAATTAGAATTTTACGTGTATAATTGTACCAAATTAAAGTTTATTTATAAAATTGCACATTAAATCAAGGTTCATATATAAATTTGAGATTTATCCCTAAATTTAATATAACAAAAAAACATTACGAATATTATCAAATTGTAATATAAGTATAGTAAAATATTTAAAATAAAACTTTTAATAAAAAAAAGAAAAGAAAATAGAAATAAACTTATTATTTAATCATAATATAAGAAATAGGTGTGATTTGAAAACAATTTGAAAACAATTTATTTTAATGATCAAAATAAATTTAAATTTTAAATGATTAAAAATATTTAATATTTATTTATTTAAAGTTTTAAATTTATATTAATTTATTTAATTCATATTATCTTAATATATATATATATATATATATATACACTTTAAAGTTAAAAAATAAATTAAAATACTATAATTATATGCCATAGAAAAGTTTTTTTTTCTACATGTGTTGTAAAAATATACAAAGTGTAAGAAAGTAAATTATTAACAAATTTCATTAAATATATATTTATATTAATAAAAATTATATATTGTAAAATTATTTTCATTTTTGTAAAGCTAAACTCTAATTCTATATTTATAATTTTAAAAATCTACACTATTTAATGGTAATTAAAATTATATAAATGAGTTTTTTATAAAATGTATAAATAATTAGAATTTAAAATAAATCAATAAATCAATATCAATATCTTTTTAAAAATTTGAAGTTATAAAATTATAAAAATGAAACATATATTTCATTTAAAATTATTAATAAACAGAAGTTGAGAAAATAAATTAAGATATATTATCCTAAAAACTATCTCAATAAAATTTCAAATTATTAATTAACTTAATTTAATTTAATTAAAATATTAATAAAATGAAAAATGACAAAAAAAAAAAATCTTTGTTGAGCAATCATAAGATGCTTTAATACTTTATATCCATGAAAATAATTATGAATTAAAATTTTAATAGGAACATATATATAAAGATAAAAGATATTTTGAAAGGATAATGTGATTAGAAAGGTATAAAATTAAAATTTTAAAATTTTAGAAATTAAATTGATAATAAAAAAATTAAATAAATTATTTAAAAAACTATACACCACTTACTGCTAATTGGATAGTGTACATTATTCAAAATAAAAAATTTAGGTGTGAATTTGAATAATAAATTTAAAATCATATATTTATAATAAATGGTATTTTCCACGTGATCAACATGGGCAGAAGACGACAATTAACCACATGTTGTCATCATCCCTAACTATTTTTAAAATTTAGATATTAAATCAAATACCAACACAGCCCAGCCCAACCCCACCCAACCCAACCCATTGTTTACATTTCAAATCAATTTGTTGGGCCCAACCCTAAGTTAGTGCTTCTTCCACACCTTTTATGGCTAGTCTTTTTTATTTATTTATTATTTTTATAATTTTTAATTTAATCCATCCAACCATGAATTCAATTATTATAAAATAAAAATTTAAGTTAATTGTATTAAATGTGTCTATACTATGACATTAATTCTTAAACTATCGATGATATATCAATTAGGTCCTTTCATAACTAAAATAGTTAACTTAACTATTTCATATTTTATTTGGCATAATTTACAATAAAAAATTAAAAGCAATAAAATGTTAAAATGTAGTAATAAAAAATAAAAAGTAAACCCGTCCTTGCTGTCCTCAAACCTCCATATTAAACCTATTCTCTTCAATCCACACAAGCTCTTTGATAATTAATCTGCTGTAATTTGATATATCAAATTAGACTCTCTCAAATATTTAATGAGCTTGTTTTCAAGTAGTTTATGAGTTTTTTAATGCTTTCTATCGATTCTTAAATTTTAGTATTAATGATAAATTTTCTTATATTTTATCTCTTTTGATACTCAAATTGACAAAATTGTGTCATTAGGAGTCTAATGATTTATTTGAGCTTGTGTAGGGAGACAATGCCAACCAAACATTAAGGGCAACTACATCTAATGTGGGTGTTGCAACACTAAGCCTCCATCACCTCAAAGGTGTAAGACTTCAACAAGAAACCAACTTGGAGCAATTTGCTGAGGATGTCGCGACACCGATCTCGAGGTCATGACTCTAAGCTTTCGAGATCACAATTCACTGATGATGGTTGAAATGAAGTTAGGGGCTCTAACAAGGGTGTCATGACACTGAAGCCTGATGAGTGAAAAACTGCAGGCGTAATTTTGTGTCTAAACAAACTTATGTCACTTTTCATTTAAAAGGCATAATTCTCAATGTTAGGTTTGCTTATAAATACCACCTTATATAAACTATTTGGGGGGAGGAGGGGATATGATAGTGTAGAAAAATTACTCTTTTTTTAGTTTAGGTTTTCATTTTTCTCTTCTTCTTTTTCTTTTTCTTTTTGTTGTAGTATTTTATGTCTACCATGTGTTTGTTAAAATGCTTGTGTGGAATTTAAGTTTAATATGTGTTGAATTGTTTTGTTGGTTGATTGAAGAGTAGGTTACTTAACTAAGTCATTATCTATGGCTTGATTAGTTGTTTGTTCAAGCGTATTAAATTGTATATTACACTCGAATTGACGCATCTAGTAGAAGATTTAGATAGACGAGACTAAGAGAGGACTCTATTGTGTAGAACTTTGATACACTTGTGCTCAATAGTGAGACCAAGAGAAGAGCTTTGGTGGTATTTTTTAGTTTAGAATGACACTGAGAGTGTTAGAATTAAGTGACCCTAATTCTTATTTAAATAAAAATACGATGGAAAATAAAATAAAAGTAAAATCCATATAGAACTAGACTTCTTTTATTTTATTTTAGAATAAGGTTTTTTAAACCTTATTAAACTCCATCTATTTTATATTTACTAGGATAAGGTGTTTCAATCCTACTAGAATATGGCTTTACAAGCCTATAAATAGACATAGTCTATTCCTTTTGTATTGATTCAAATTTTCGACATAGTAAATTTTCTTCTCCTCTGGCCCGTGGTTTTTTCCGAAAGGGTTTCCACGTAAAATTTTGTGTTCTTTATTTTTTATTTTATTTTTTTTTTTTCACAATTGGTATCCGAGCTTAGGGTTGTTCATCTCGATCACGGTAATGGCGTCTTTGAAATATGAAATTCCGTTGTTGGATCGCAACACTTTGATTTGCGTTGTGGCGATTAAGATGCAAGCGGTTCTTGCTTGAGATGGATCTGGAGGATGCCTGCTAGGGATAGATAAGATGCCTTCGACATTATGAGATGAAGAGAAGAAGCGTAAGGATCGAAAGGCATTAACACAATTGCATCCGCATTTGTCCAATGAAATTTTGCAGGATGTGATGAAAGAGAAGATCGCCATTGCATTATGGAAGAGGCTAGAACAAATATGTATGTCGAAAACTCTAACAAGCAAGTTGCATATGAAGCGGCGTCTTTATGCTCATCGTTTGGAGGAAGGTGCGTCAGACACGAACACTTAACAATGTTGTTTAAAGAAATTCTCTCAAACTTGGAGGCCATGGAGGTTGGTGATGATAAGGAAGATCTAGGGTTGATTCTACTTTGTTCGTTGCCTCCGTCTTATTCAACCTTTAGAGACACGATTTTATATAGCCACGAGTCTCTCACGGTTGATGAGGTTTATGATTCTTTAACCTCGTATGATAAGATGAAACATCTTGTGGTTAAACGACTCTCGGGGAGAGGGTCTCATTGTTCGTGGGAGACAAGATCGGAATATCGATGATGATCGTGGTAGGACACAGGAAAGAAATCATCGTGGTAAATCTAAGGGTAGATCAAGTCTTCAAATAGAGGTAAAACTTGTAACTTCAGTAAGAAGAAAGGGCACATTAAATCGAGTGCTATAAGCTACAAAATAAGATTAAAAGGGAGGCTGCGAATCAAAAGGAAAACAAACGAGAAAATTCCGTGAAGGCGATGTTGTAGAATACTACGGCGATGGTGAACTTCTAGTCGCTTCACAATGATTCTAAAGTAAGTGAGGAGTGGATACTTGATTGTTTGCACCTTCCATATGAGTCCCAATCGGGATTGGTTTACAACTTACGAAGCGATTATGTCGAAGGTGTTGTTTTGATGGGAAATAATGCTTCGTGTAAGATCGCGGTGTTGGAACAATTAAAGTTAAGATGTTTGATGGAGTTGTCGAACACTTAGTGACGTACGGTATGTTCCGAATTGAAAAGAAATTTAATTTCGTTGAGTACTCTTGATTCAAAAAGTGCAGATACACGACTAAAAGTGGGGTTTTAAAGATTTCCAAAGGGTCCCTTGTTGTGATGAAAGGGCAAAGAAAAAGCGCCAAGTTATATGTTTTGCGTGGTTCTCATCATTTATGGTGATGTATTTGTCGCTTCCTCTTCCTTGTCGGATGATGATATTACTAAAATTTGGCATATGCGCCTAGGGCATATGAGTGAGAATGGCATGGTAGAATTGAGCAAAAGAGGACTTCTTGATGGGCAAGGAATTTGCAAACCGAATTTACGTGAGCATTGTGTTTTTGGGAAGCAAAGAGAGTTCGATTCACTAGAGGAATCCATAACACGAAGGAAACGTTGGAGTATATTCATTACGATCCGTGGGGACCATCCAGAGTGCCTTCGAGAGGTGGAGCTAATTATATGCTAACCTTTATTGATGATTTTTCCGTAAAAGTTTGGGCGTTCTTCCCGAAGCGTAAAAGCGATGTGTTTTCCGTATTTAAGTCTTGGAAAATTATGATTGAAAAGCAGACGGGAAAAGCAGATAAAATACCTCCGCATGCACAATGGCTTAGAGTTACGCTCGATGAGTTTAATAGATTGTGCAAGTCGGAAGGATCGTGAGACACTTGACGATTCGTCATACTCCACAAAGAAAAGCGGCGTTGCGAGCGAATGAGCAGAGCGATCATGGAGAAGGTTCGATGTATGTTGTCAAATGCCAACTTACCAAGTCGTTTTGGGCGAAGACCTCTCATCGCATGTTTTTAATCAACCGATCTCCATCCGTTGCCATTGAGAAAAAGACTCCACAAGAGGTATGGTCCAGTAATCCCGCTAATTATTCGATTTAAAGATCTTTGGGTGTCTGCGTATGCTCATGTTAATAATGGAAAATTGGAACCGAGATCCATTAAATGTGTTTTTCTTGGTTATAAAAGTGGTGTAAAAGGGTATAAGTTATGGTGTCTGAAAATAGGAAAGTTGTGATTAGCAGAGATGTTGTTTTTGATGGCGCTATGCTTCCTAACTTATCTCTTAAAGACTCTTCCAATAAAGAAAATCAAAAGCGGTGGAGCATCAGTTAATACTGAGTCGACTCCTCAAGTCGGTACAAAAATTGAGAATGGAGTTACTTCTTCGCCTCAATACTCTATCGCTAAAAGCAGAACTAAAAGAGAAATTAAACCTCCAAAGAAGTATCTTTGAGGTGATCTAGTTGCTTATGCTTTAAATGTGGCTGAAGATATAGATGCGAATCAAGAGCCATCAAATTATTCTGAGGCGATTAGTGTGAAGACTCGAGAAAAATGGATGTTTGCTATGCAAGAGGAGATGGAATCACTCCACAAAAACAAAACATGGGATCTTGTGAAACTTCCTAAAGGTAAGAAGACATTCGTTGTAAATGGGTGTTTAAAAAGAAAGAAGGGACTCAGGAGTTGAAGAACCTAAATATAAAGCAAGGCTTGTTGCAAAGGGTTACTGATCAAGTTCCAGGAGTGGACTTCATGAGATGTGTTCTCCCCGGTTGTGAAGCATAGTTCGATTCGAGCTTTGCTTGGTATTGTGGCCATGCATGATTTAGAGCTTGAGCGATTAGATGTAAAAAGCGCATTTTTGCATGGAAAACTTGAGGAAGATATTTACATGCAACAACGAGAGGGTTTCTGATCTCGAGAAAAGAGGATTATGTTTGCTTCTTTGAAAAAGTCCCTTTACGGTTTGAAACTTGATCATCAAGGCGATGGTACAAGAGGTTTGATTCCTTTATGACTTCTCACGATTTCAAAAGAAGTAGTTTTGTGATTGTGTTTACTTTAAGAAAAACAATGATGGTTCTTTTTGTGTATCTACTTCTTTACGTTGATGACATGTTGATAGCAAACAAAAGACAAAGGAGAGATAAGAAAGGTCAAAGCCTAACTAAGTGAAGAATTTGAGATGAAAGATTTGGGACCAGCAAAGAAGATACTTGGTATGGAGATTCTTAGAGATAGAAAAACAAGTAAATTGTACCTAAGTCGGAAGGGTACATTGAGAAACTTCTTTGCGAGTTCAATATGCGAGTGCTAAGCCTGTTAGTACTCCTTAGCAGCCCATTTAGACTTTCATCGGCTTTGTCTCCACAATCGAGATGATGAGATTGAGTACATGTCACATGTTCCATACTCTAGTGCGATGGGATCTCTCATGTATGCTATGGTTTGTTCACGTCAGATTTATCATATGCGATCGGTGCGATTAGCGGATATATGGCGAATCCGGTAAAGAACAACTGGAAAGCGATTCGGTGGATTTTAAGATACTTACGAGGTACTATCGATGTTTGCTTACATTTGGAAGAAGCGAAGATGGAGTTATTGGGTATGTTGATGCTGATTTTCTTTGGAGACCTTAATAGAAGAAGATCTCTCACGAGTTACGTCTTTACAATCGGAGGTTGTGCAATAAGTTGGAAAGCCACTTTGCAAACTACGATCGCTTTGTCTACCACTGAAAGGTTGAGTACATGGCGATTCATCGAGGCTTGTAAAGAAGCTATTTGGTTGAAGGGACTCTTTAGTGAACTAAATGAAGACCTTCAAATCAAGACCTGATTTTTTGTAATGATCAGTGCCATCTTTCTTACAAAAGATCAAATGTTTCATGAGAGAACAAAACACATTGATGTTGGTATCATTTTGTTCGTGATATTATTGCTCGTGGTGATATTGTTGTGAGCAAAATTAGTACTCATGAAATCCCTGAGATATGATGACCAAGTCACTTCCTATAACCAAGTTTGAGCATTGCTTAGACTTGGTTGGTGTTCATTGTTGAAGTTAAACCCTTAAGGGTTTTATGGAAGAGGTGGAGAACTTGTTCGCGATTAAGAACTTGTTCATTGAGAATTTGTGTCAAGGTGGAGATTGTTAGAATTAAGTGACCCTAATTCTTATTTAAATAAAAATACGATGGAAAATAAAATAAAAGTAAAATCCATATAGAACTAGACTTCTTTTATTTTATTTTAGAATAAGGTTTTTTAAACCTTATTAAACTCCATCTATTTTATATTTACTAGGATAAGGTGTTTCAATCCTACTAGAATATGGCTTTACAAGCCTATAAATAGACATAGTCTATTCCTTTTGTATTGATTCAAATTTTCGACATAGTAAATTTTCTTCTCCTCTGCCCGTGGTTTTTTCCCGAAAGGGTTTCCACGTAAAATTTTGTGTTCTTTATTTTTTATTTTATTTTATTTTTTTTTCACAGAGAGGATATGAGAGGATATTCCTAGCTAAGAGAGACAAACTGAGAGGATATGAGAGGATATTCCTAACTAAGAGAGACAAACAATATAATCGTCATAGGTTTATTAGTTGAGTTAGTAATCCATGACTTATTCAACCATCATTTCAATCCATTT
Organism: Gossypium anomalum; assembly: GCA_025698475.1. Taxonomy (NCBI): domain Eukaryota; kingdom Viridiplantae; phylum Streptophyta; class Magnoliopsida; order Malvales; family Malvaceae; genus Gossypium; species Gossypium anomalum. The sequence continues at coordinate 84,882,429 of CM046967.1, read as the reverse complement.
GCAATGTTTTTAGTAAAAAGGGAAGAAAGTTTGATTTTTTTTTTATTAATTTAGATATAACTCAAATCATATTTTATTTGATTGCACTAATAATTTTTTACTCAACTAGATTAGTAATTGCTTAAATTGTAATTAATTTGACAAACACATTTACCAATTTAACAATCTCTTGGGTTCGATCATTGAAATACTCTGTGTTCCATTATAACATATATAAATATTACAACTTAACACTGTACGCTTGCAATTGTTTATAAAATTATTTGTTTTTTATGCACGCGGTGAATAACCACTTCCTTCTTTCCAAGAACTCATAATCTCAAATTTTTATCAAGCTCCAACGTCTCTATAGCTTCATCCCACAATTTCTTCTTGCGATTTTTAAAATCAAAGTCAGGTAAAGCCTTATTTGCTAACTTTTGGGTAGAAGCTTTTGGCTTTGGAAACTTGTTCTTGCACCTTCTACCACTCCCTTTTTCTTGCGATTCTAGACTTTGCGTTTCTTTGTTCTTTGATCTCATATAAAGACTTAACTTTTCTCATTTTATCCATATTATTCACACCGAACATTTGTACCTCAGCCTCAGTCGTTTCATCTACATGAAAGGTCTTGCTAGTACTGAAAGTGAAATGTTGTTTTCCCTGTCTACCTTATCACCGGAATGTAAATTACCAAATAACATCTCCTTCTCAACATCTTGGACTGAATTAAACAATTTTAGTAATGATTTTAGTAACAGAAGGATCTAATTGATAGTTTGAGATGTAATTAGAACATTTTAAAATTTAGATTCAATTTAGAACGAGGGCCATAGAATAAGTATGTTTGATGCAAATAGCTCTAAGTTTTTTTTAAAAAAAATTCTAAAAAAGTTATGAAAATAAAATATAAAAAAGTTAAAAAATAAGAGAAAAATATGAAAATTTTTAAATATACAAAATATATAATAATGTAAACATAAATTATTTTTATAAATTACAATAACAAAATTAAATATTTAAATTAACTTAAATATGATTCAATTAATTTTATGGTGATCTTTCTTTCGTTCTTTTTATTTTTTTTAAGGTGTTGATTGGACAATATTTTTATTCAACCTAGTAATTTAGTCCAATTCTGACAATTGTGCATGATAGGATTGAAGAGAAATATGTACAAAAGCTTATACCAAAAATTTCATAAAAATCCACTTACAACGATAAATTTTTTTGGTGAATTACAACAATAGGGAAAAACTTGAATAACAAATGCGACTAGCGTGACTCAAACGCAGGCCACGCCTAAAACAATAAACACCATTAACCAGCAACCCATCACATGGGGTTCACAACAACAATTTTTTTTTTTTTTTACATACTAACAACAACATTATTCATAAAAGACACATATTTATGTTGTCAATAGCAAAAAATATATTTTTTAAAAAAACTTAATTCACGATTTAGCCTCTAAATTATACCTATTTTTTCATTTTGGTACTTAAATTTTTTTGTCCTAATTTAATAACTTAAGTATCAATTTCTTCTATTTTAGTCCATTTTGTAATGGCCGTTAAAAAAATTTTATTAAGCACTTTGGCTAATGGAAAAGTACCACTAGCTTATTTTTGGCCAATAAAAAAATATCACGTGGCAATTAGATTTATTTTAAATAAAATATTAAATATAAATTAATAAATAGAAAATTATAATATTAAATATTAAAAAATACTTTTAACTTTGACCAACTGTTGATCTGTCATGTATTGGCGTTGACCTGTCACGTGGCGCTATTAGAATACGTCACATGTCCTTTTTTTAATATTATATATTATATTGATTAAAAATGAAAAAATCATATATAATATATAAAAAATTTAAAAATTTAAAATCTTTTTATAAAATTCTAAAATATATCATTATAAATTTTAAAAAGTCAAAATAATATATAATAATTGAATATTTTTTATAAAAATTAAAAAAGCATTTAAATTTTAAGTAATTGCTAAGAACCCCTTGAAATCTAAATACTTTTTAGAATTTTATTAAATTTTTAATTTTTTTATAATTTTTAAACTTTTTTATATTTTTTGTAATAATGTTATTAATTTAAACTAATTCTTTTCAATTATCGTATTTTTTGTAAATTTTATTTTTATAATATTTTATATACTTTTTCTAGATTATATATATTTTTCTAAATTTTTTTATATATTTACTTTCAGTTTGCATATTTTTTAATGTATATATATTTAATAAAATAATTAATTTTTACATAAAGCTGCCACGTAGTGCTTTGTGATTGGCTATCAGATTTTTTTAATGCCTGATAAAAAATGGACTCAAAACCAAATTGGGAAGAGATTGATACTTTAGATATCAAATTAATACAAAAAAAATTTAAATACTATAATGAGAGAATAGGCATACTTCAAATGCCAAATCGTGAATTAAACCTAAGAAAACATGTCATGTGTCCTGTTGTAACTTACAGTTAAATCTAGTTGTTGACCCATCGTGCATCTATTCTAGAATTTGTTACTTTTTATTTGTAATTTATATAATTAATTACTAATATAAATTTTAAATTAATATTTATAATTAATCTAGAGTTTGTTATTTTTTATTTGTAATTTATATAATTAATTTTAATATAATTATTAAAATTATTATATATTTTTAAAAAATATAAACTTTAAATTTACTCCTAAACTTTTTAATGCTAAACACTACAGGTAAATAAAATATATTATAATAAAAATTCAAAAAACATAAAAAAAATTATTTTTGCTTTACCAACTTCAATTGTTTGGTGGCTTGTAAATTCATAGAAGTATATACTACTCTCTCTCTTTTTTTACTTTTTTTTATTTTTATCAATAAAATAAATATATTTTTCTAGTTTTACTTATAGAATTTCCTGTAGAATATGATCTTTTCACGTATCTTATGTTGTTGTTTTCTTGTATTTGAATTGGATTTTGGTTTTCTCCTTGATCAGCTTTCTCACTATTATCATCTTTAATATCTATTTAAATGTAATATTGTATTTAACTTTACATCACATGGAATTACTATAAATAAGTAGGGGTGATTCCTCTAATGAGTGTTGAATTATTTGGAGTGAAAAATGTCATAAGAACATATATTAAATATACGGTTAATATTGCAAAGATAAAAACATATAAACTGAAGCATTTAGTATTTTTTTGATAATCTTGAAAGTTTTTTCTGCAAATAATTAACGTTCATTAAAAGAATACATGTAAAAAATAAGTTAAAAGTCAAACAAAAACAAACTTCGGTGAAGAAGGTTTCACTTACTAGACATGCATGACATGACTTGATCAACTCTTTTTAGTTTAATAAATTTCAAAAGATAAAAAAATTAATAATATATGTATAATGCCGCGTTAGCGTGCTCACCGCCCGAGGTCTACCTCCCTTGCACCAAAATGGCAAAATCCACCTCCGTTGACCTTGTCAACGCTTGCAAAAATGACGAGAAAAGAACACAGAAACAGAGCAGAGAAATAGTAGCAGAAACGAAAGCAAACAGTAGCAAAAAATATAAAATATTGTAATGAAATTGGCTATAAAGCCACAAAAACCGATTGTAATTGTTTTCACATAAAAGGCAATAAAAAAACAAGAATACAAAAAACTTTCAGGTGATTTATTCTTTTTTTCTTTTCAAAATAAATAAATAAAATAGTAAAATCTTACCCATCGGTTCGTCCCTATCGTCGTCGGAGACCACTACCTGTGATACTTCGAAACCCATTAGGGTTCTGGCGAAGGTCCAAGCAGGCGGCAAGGCGAAATTTCTTTTTTTGTGTATTATTTTTTCTTTTTGATTTTTGAACTAAAAATCAAGTTTCAAAGTTTTTTTTTTTTAAAAGGGATTGTAAGGCATTTTTTTTTCTCCGGCCACCGGAGGCGACAGTTACTATCGTCAATGACCAGTGGCCACGATAGGCTACTGACGGCCTCCATGGTTGTCCCTCAGAGAAAAAAAAGAGAGAAAGCAGAATTTTTTTTTAGACTGCTGTTGTTTTTTTTTTTTTTTTTTTTTTTGTTCCTTTTTATTTATATAAGGCCCAATAGGACGTCGTTTTGGACCTAAGCTTTAGGCGCCAAAACGGCGTTGTTTTAAAATTAACCCAGTTGCCGACTCAAGACCCGACCCGAACTGCGTAGGATCCTCGCGTTTTTGACATAGGGGGCTAATTGTTCCATGGGTCCTTCCGCTTTTGGGCCTATTTTCAATTTGGTCCTGATTTCTTTTTTTTAGATCGCACCATTCAATTTTAAATTCCTTTCAATTTGGTCCTCAGACCGCTAACCCTCGAGAAGGACGCGTGTATTTTTGGGTGAATTTCTTCGAAGCCCTCGGAGCTTTGTATTGCATTTTAATTTAATCATTCGTTTTTTTTAATCCAGACCTTAGATTTCAATGGACATCCAATTTAGTCCTTATTTCCCCTTTTCCTTAATCATTTTGCGATTTATAATTTAATTTTTATTTAAATTTTAATTTAATTCTTTATTTATTTATTTTCAACTTTTCACTTGATTTTTTTGTGTTATAATTTAATTAGTCATTTATATAGTTATTATTGCGACTTCGACTTTTCATGCTTTTTTATTTCACTATTATTTACTTATTATTTATGTATTTATTATCGCTTTACTTTTATTTTAAAACTTATATTATTCATATTTACACATTTCACATTCATTATTTGTACATATTTCGTTCATTATTTATTTATATTTTTACATGTTATTTACATTTATCATCATTATTTAGCATCTTTCACTTCTATTTTTTTTTTACTTATTTTAAACTACCTCATTTATTTTATCTTTATTATGATGCGATTATTAATATTAACCATAATTACATTATTATTATAGTATTCCTTATTTATTTATAGTATTCCTATATCAAACATTAAGTTTTAAAATTATATATTTGTATATTAAGCCCGAATAAACTAAATGCATATCACCTTACGTGTTATGCTTGTTTTACAATACATAAGAAAGGAGATACTTAAACTAAAGCAAATATTCATCATTTTGGGAATTAGAAAAGTCGTGTTACTAACTTAAAGAATATGGCCTCCTTCTAAAACCAAGATAGTCGAATATTTACTTTAAAATAAAAAATGAGATTTAAGTAATGATCAATGGGCATTTATTCTCATTCTCGAGGATTTAAGGCGTTGTGTCTTAACTTACGAGACATGATCCTTTCTTCTCTATTTACTTGACATAAACCCTTTTTACGAAAATTAATTTCGTTAAGTATTGTCTTAATATGGGATCGTATTTTAAATTCTCTTCAAATTTTCAATTCACGACACTAAGGCACCAAGTAATCAACTAGGTACCATATCTTTGGGTTTGCGTCATTGCTGCAAAGCCCTAACCAATACGGTTTATAACATACAAATACGGTTTACTCTTTCATTTAAATGTAGAATAAGAATAAATCCCATATCTTTGGGTTTGCGTCATTGCTGCAAAGCCCTAACCAATGATCAATGATTCAAAATTTTGAAGTGATCTTTTCTTTTTCTAGGAAGAAAAAAATTGACATAACCCTGATTGGTTAACATTCTTTTGTTTGGTTTGGCTTCTATACTGTAATTAAATTATCACTTTATTATTTATATTATTTTTTATCAGTTGAGCCCTTAGACTTTTCTTTTTATCAATTTAGTTCATATATTTTCATTTTGTAATATTCATTACTCAAATCCAAACTTCTGTTTAGAAAATGTCAAGCCAATCAATAGCCCGCTGCCATATATCAAGAAAAAGTTCAAAAATAATTTAAAATTTTAGAAAATATGAAAAAAATTTAAAATTCATTAGAAACCCCAAAAAACAAAAACCCGACAAAAATATTAACACATAGAAAATTATAATAAAAAATTCATAATCTATTTTTGAAAATTATAAAATTTAAAAGAATATTCTAAGCATGTGAAACTTCAAAATATTTTAACAATTCATAATTTTTTTAAATAAATTGTTTGGAATTTTTCGTTTTCTTAGAAAATTTTAGAAGTCTGAATCTTTTAAGAGTTTTATGGTTTTTTTAATAATTTTTTCTTTTTGCAATTTTTATGATTTTTTTGATATTTTCAAGTATATTTGAATTTTTACATGTGGCAACATTTGATTAGATGGGGAGATTTCTTAACGAAAAATATAGATGGGATGACGGGTAAACAGAATGAAAGTACAAGGGTCAAACTAATAAGAAAATAGTATATGTACTAAAGTGATAATTTAGCTATATGGCAAGGGCTATATTTTCATTTTTTGATTCTTAAATGGGATAAACATAAAATCGATACATTAACACCACATAAACTTTGATTTTATGTAATTTTATATACAAAAATTTGATTTGATTCATTTTTCATAAATCGTCGACATCATTATCGATATAATCTCATTTTATATTTATATGTTACATACACAAATAATTATATTTATTTAATGTAAAAATAAGTTGAGATATTTATTTTTTAAAATATGTATAATTGAATTAAAATTAAAATTTAAAGCATGTATTTGAACCATAATTAAAATTTTATGTATAATCATATCAAATCAAAGTTGATATTTTCTAGTAAATTTAAGTTTGAATAAGATTATTATTGGAGATGCAAATTTTAATTTATATGATAAACTTTAAAAAATAAAATTATTTTAGAAACATAACAATAAAAAAGAAAGAAGAGCAGGCATAATCAGATATCTTTGTTTATAAAATCAACCATTTTGTTCTTCAAGACCTCAGTGTTGTGATTGTCGATGACGACATGGAAGCAATGACCCTCTCCTTTCGTCTCGAAAAATTCCACCTCTCCTCGCCACCCACTCTTCGCCAATGTTTCATAGTAAGCCTCTCCTCTGTTTCTAAACCCATCTTCCTCTGCTACCAAAACAATCACCCTTTCACATGCCATTTCCTTCAATTTCGGATCCGCTACAGGGTTCACAATCGGGTCATTGTCGAATTGGGTACTCGTTGGACAAACGTACTTGTCCAACTCATTATCGTTTGGTTCTCTGGTTCCGAAATACGGATGTACTAGAAGCATCCCTCTGATTGTTAAACCCACCAATTTGGTTGCACCAGCTTGGACTGCCACGAAGTGGGCAATATTGGCTCCGGCGCTTTCACCGGCCAAGAAAACTCGGCTGGGATCCGCATTGTCATTGAGCCATGGTTCGGGCCCTTGTCCGTTTGCGTGAGAAGCGACCCATTGTAGCCCTACCCATGAATCATCGTGCGCAATCGGTAGAGGGTGCTCGGGGGCTAGCCTGTAATCAATCGAAACCACAACGATATTGGCTTGTTTTACAAGTGGGGCAACCACTTTATAGGTGACGGTGTCGAAGGCCGATCCAATGGAAAAGCCACCGCCATGGTAGTGAACAAGCAGGGGAAGCTTCTGACCTGGGGTTGTACTTTGTGGCATGAAAATCCTGGCCTTGACAGCCGGTGAAATCACCACATCTTTAGTCTGGACGCCGGTCGTCGGGTCCAGCCCCGCCGGAACCGGTTGTGTGACAAAGTATCTCTCAACTCGGCCATCTTTGTAGACTTTAAAGAACGGGGGACAATCACGGATTACCTCATTAGTGCTTGAATCCATTTGGCAGAAACCAATTTGATAAGTGGATTTTGATTCCGACTTTACAAGGGTAAGGGTGTGTTTTAAAGAGAGGTGGAATTTATTTTTCATTTTATCACTCAACATTGTCTTCTGACATCTAATTTTGGTGCTTCTAGAAAGATTATTACGCTATATTTAAGTATTTTTATTTAAATTATGCAACACAATTAATTTTTTCAAAATCATTTATTACATATTGCATGCAGCATAATTAAATCACAGCTCATCAATAATTTTGCCTAAGTATTTTATGCAATTGCTTTTTACTTTTTATTAGGTTGGTGTCATCCATCAACCGAGTTCTAATTCAGTTAGAAAATTATTAAAAAAATTATTTTATTTGTTAATCTAATTATATAATTATGTTAGTAATTTTTTTATATTTTTATAAATTAATAAAAATTTATCTATAATGAGATATGAACTTAAGGCACAACGCATATATATTTTTATTTACTATTTGAATTAAAGTAATTTTTTATTTTTACATGAAATTTTAATAAATATATTTATTATATACATTTTTATATGTGGTTCAAGTAGTGACATAGATAGCATATTGTCAAAAAACTCGCAAAGATTTGACATTGTGGACTCTTGAGTATCAAATCCAGGAGCATTAAAAGATTTTCAAGGACTGTGTACCCTTTAGTACAGTAATTGGGAAATGTGCTAGGAATGTTCGCCATTGAAGGGGACTCTGGCATTATAGATCCCTAAGTAACGTAATCAAGAAAGGGATATGAACTGTCTCACATTGATGGAATATATGGATGATTTGTAGGCTTCAGGATATCGAGCGTATCTTTACCTCCACGGCAACATCCCGCTTTCATGGTGCCTAAACACCATTGTCCCAACATCTTTGGAATTATTGAGATCCACTGCGATGTATTTACACCTCCTATTGGACCTTCTAAATGTATATATTTCATTTTGGGTATTAACTTAATACTTACAATGTAACACCCATATACATGTCTCGACTGTTGGTTAAAGATATAGGAATGTTACATTTGTTACAAGAACAACCATGGTTATATTCTAATAAGTTAAGTTTCTCGTAGTAAATATTTTAGTATTATCAACGTAATATTTCCATATTAAGTCGGTCTTAAATAAAATATTATAAAATTATTGGATAAAATTTGTTTCAAAATTTTTTTTCCATACAAAGCAAGGCTCAAGTTTCTATACTGAATATAAGGTATAATACCCTAGCTAAGGTATCGATACTAATTTAAGCTTCGAAGTTCAAAAAATTTAAACAAAATCCAACATGTATCGATATCTATATTGAAGTATCGATACCTTTCCTATAGTATCAATACTTTGACAGAAGTATCGATACCTTCCTTAAGGTATCGGTATTTTACACCCCTGGTATCAATACTAAATTTTGATTTCATGTTTGGAAATAAGAGAATTTCATTAAGGAACAATTTACACATTTATTCCTTAACTTCTCTAAGTCATTTCAAATTACCCAATATGTTCAAAATATGCGGTTTATCATCCAAGATCATTATCCAACAACCCATTTCTTAAATATATATATGATATTTTCTTAATTGATGAACTCTATGTGTAAAACCCCTCACCCGTATTCAACGCCGGAATAGGGTTACGGAGCATTACCGAACTTATAAAACATTTAAACATTCAATTCATATGTAATTTCACATTTCATGCAAACATTATTCAAACTCAAGCATAATGTCCCTATAACGAGCCTACGAGGCCCTAAATATGCTTTAGGAGTGGTTCGGGAATAAACATTATTCACAGGCCGTGTGGACATTCGAAATGGGAGCACATGGTTGTGTTTCAGCCCGTGTCCGACCCCTGTAACTCTCTGACTTGGGTCACACGGCCAACCCACACGCCCGTGTGCCCTAAAAATGGCCATACACTCTAGTGTGCCAGGCAGCGCCAAACCTGTAGGGTATGCTGACTTATGCCACACGGCCAAGTCACACGCCCGTGTGTGAGGCCGTGTGGAGCAAACTGACTTGATTTCTAATTCAACACCAGGGGACCGTGTCACACACGGCTAAGACACACGCCCGTGTCTCTGCCCGTGTGGACAAAAATAAGCTATTTACCAAGCCAATTTGCCACCCAAATTTGTGCACACCTACACAATTCAAATGGTACTCATTCATAGCATAAATGGGCATCCAATTTAACCTCAATCAAGGCTAAAACATACCATTTCAATACCAACAACTAACATGCTTATTATCTCATTTTTTTTACTCATTAAATCATACCAACTTCACATATTCAAATCAACTAATTAAACCTTTTCAAACATGCATCATCATTCACCAATTTGCAAGCACATAACTTCCCAATTATCAACCAATTGACATTCAAATTACCTATTAACAATAAGCATCATGAATCCAACCTCAATCACACAACGTTGGTCATTTGTATACATATAAACATAGCCAAAATCAACCAAAATAAGCCAACTCACATGGCTAAATATACAAACCAAACTTTAGACATTTATGTCGAAACCATTTTTATTTTGAAAAACGGGGATCGACTTTAAAAACGAATTATGGATTTGCCACCTGGTTTAGGTGTGATCGGATCACCTAATAAATCATTTTATTAAAATATGGATTTTGGCCTACGAAAAATTAAGAAATGGGTTTGGGAGTCGGTTACGTACGAGGAAGGATTAGCACCCTCGTAACGCCCAAAATTGGTACCTAATTGATTAATTAATGTCCTAATGTCAAAATTTGAAGGGAAAAAAAGTTAAAATGCGATCCCTTTAAAAAAGAATGTGAACAACTCGAGTTGAATTTTAAGATTCACTCGTTCCAAAGGAATTAAATACCACATCCAGCACGTTAGGACACAATATTTTAAACCTCCAAAAAACTGAGATCACCTCATGATTTCCAAAACACGCGAAACAACTCAAGTTGGATTTTAAGATTCACTCGTTCCAAAGGAAAAAAATACCACATCCAGCACGTTAGGACACGATATTTTAAGCCTCCAAAAATTGAGATCACCTCATGATTTCCAAAACACGAGACGAAAATTTTTAAAAGGGTATTCGGTTATTTGGTCCAACGATAAATCGAAACCCAGCACGTTAGGTCACGATTCCTCGAATTTCCAAACACGAAACATTGCCTTATTTTGAAAAGCTTTCAAATAATCAATTTTAAAATCGGCTCCAAATGGTTGAGAATAGGAATAGGCCGATCAATTCTAATTAAAACGTTGGAATTTGAGTCCCAATGCTATAATATAAAAAAACAAAGTCACAAACATGGAATACAGATTAAATATTATAAAAATGAGTAACCGTAATATGAAATTCGAAAGGAACGAGTTTGGGTGCATGCAACGGTAACATATCATATATCATATAAATGCAAACATTAATAATCGAAAATTAGAAGCCAATTCAGAGGGAATTCCATGCGAATTACACTAAAGGAATATTGAGTTTTAAAATAAAGTTAAATGAATATTATAAAGGAAAAAACATTACTATACAAACAACATAAAGATTTTAAAATAAGTCATAGATATAAGAAATTTAAAAAAAAAAAAGGGAAAAAGGGGGGGAAATAGATAATACATTATTTAGTAATATAAAATGAATTTTTAAAATAAATAGCATAAAGTAAGTAATTTATATGAAAGTTTGAAATGCATCAAAAATAAAGACAAAAAAAAATAGATAATGTGTGCAATAATAATACATAAACGAAATTTCAAAATAAATAATATATATAAAAGACTAAAGTATGTAATATATAAAGTAATATATACGTCAATTTAGGTAAATAATATATGAAATGAATAAACTTAATATAAATAATTTATAAAAAAGTAATAATATATGAAAATGTTTGGAAAAAAACAAATATGCACATAGGGAAAAAAACAAAGAAAAACAGTATGAAATCAATAAAAATATATATATATATGTTTATTTTTAAAAAAATGAATAACTAAAACTTAATTGAAAGAAAAACAAAATCATGAGGATAATTTATAAACAAAACAAATCATTAAAACAGAGTCAAGGGGCAAAATAAAATGCGCACAAATGGTCGGGGATTAAAACTGAAAATGACCCAAATCACCAAAAAACACTGCCCAGGCGCGGACCAAACTGAAACAGTGCGCAAACTTCTGGGGAAAAATGAAAGAAATGTAATAGGGACAGATTAAAGGTAGTGCAAAATAAGAAGGACTGATCGCGAAAATTACCCATTTAAAGGGAGCATGCGCAGAACAAGCCTGTACATGCGCAGGCAATCTCTTTCCCTTCCCCAAAAACCATTAAAATTAAACATAACCTTTATTTTAAAAAAAAAAACATTAAAGAACTTTTAGAAAACCCAAATCCTTTTTTTTTTAAAACCCCTTTTCCTTAAAACATTCACCCTTTTATTTTTTGAAAAAAAACTCAAAAAATTTTTAGATGCTCTCTCAACTCATGCACTTATCTTCTCCTTTTCATCAGACACCGCCTCCGTCAAAGGTCCCACATGCCATGGCCGCCGACGACACGAGCACAACTCCGGTAAGACCTCTCTCTTTTATACTTCGTCTTTGTTTTGGATCCGAAAAAAGAAAAAGGAAAAAAAGGAAAAAAAATAGAAATAAATTACAGTAAATGATCACCTTTAAAATATTCTTCTAGTTGTTCTCTACTGATTTTGTGTTACTTTTGTATCAAAAAACCCCTATTTACAATGAAAAAACGAAGGCTTTATAGCCAAAATACAAATAGTTTCTGCCCATTTCTTTGCTAAAGTCTCAGGTGTTGTGAAATCGTGGAGGAAAAGTGCACGATCGTGCAACGTGCGAGCTAGGAATCCGTTCGTGGGTGTTGAAGTGTGGGAGTTGCGGCGTGGGCAAATGGAACCCTAGGGTTTGCTATTTTTTTGAAAAAATTTGGGTCATTGGGCTTGTAATTGGGCCTTTTAATTTTAGTGATTTGGGTCTGTATCTTGGGCCGAGCAAAATTTGGTCCCTACAATTTACAAGCCAATTCAAATGGCCAAAATCATAACCAAAACATAACCAATATGACCAAAGTCCCTATACATGCCATATACTTAAATTACCAAAATTCATAGGTACCAAATGATAGGTGGATAGTGTGAAGTGATCTCCGACGATCCCCGAATTCGAGCTAGCCTGATAACACTATAAAACACGGGAAAATAAACAAAGTAAGCTATAAAGCTTACTAAGCTCGTATAAAATAAACTCAACTCAATCTCAAGATTACAATTCAACAATTTGAATATATGTATCAACATTTAGCATATATTAGCTAACAAACCTTTCATATACACAATTATGATATTAATCACATTCTTCACAAGTTTCTTCGAACCAAAGCTTATACATGTTATGTATGTACTTGTACCATCTCATATCATTTCCATACTCAATCACATCTTGCGTTTACCCGTTGAACCATTCGGAATAGAAGTCGGATACTCAATAGTCTCGCACAATAAGTACTTATACCATAGCCCGAAGCCAAATCAAGGTAGCTTATATCGAAGTACTGATATCATGGCCCGAAGCCAAATCAGTATAACTCGCACCCGAAGTGTTAATATCATGGCCCGAAGCCAACTCAATGTATTCTCTAATGACATGTCACTAGTATCCTAAACTATTCCTAAGGTTCAACCGGGACTTTCAAATGTCGAATCTTCGTCGAAAGTGTCCGTAAGATCGTAAATCACAATTTATGCAATAACAAAGCATTTAAACATAATTATAATAAAGTTCATTGCATACGAACTTACCTCGGGTTCAAAAACGATGAAATTGGTCGATTAATTGAATACTTTGTCTTTTCCCCAATCTAATTCCAAATTTCGCTTTTCTTAATCTATATAATATCAAATTCACCTCATTTAATTATCCCTCTATTCAATTTAGCCCAAAACACACTTTAAATCACATTTACACTTTTTCCCCTGATATTTCAACATTTTTACAATTTAGTCCTTGGCTCATAAAATGCAAATTCATGTAATTTTAATCATACCCAAGCTAGCCAAATTATCAATATCTCCATAACAGCCCATAATTTTCATTATTTCACATTTCTACCACACAATTTACACATTTCTCAATTTAATCCCTATTTTGCATTTTTCTCAAAAAATCACTTAACAAAACTTGTATAATTCACATCAAACATTCGTAATCTATCATCAAACATCAAAACACATGCTTATTCATCAATGGAAACATTCAAAATCTTTAACAGTTTTGCAAAAGTTGGACCTAATTGCAACGATATCAAAAACATAAAAATTATTAAAAACTGGACAAAAACGAACTTACATGCACAAGGAGAAGTGATCGAAAGTTCAAAGCCCTAAAATGGTGTTTTTCTTCATGAAATTCCGGCAATATCAAGAATATGAAGCAAATTTTGGCTTTGTTTTAGTTATTTTAACATTAATAATTAATTTACTAGAATAACCTTAAAAATAAACTTTTAATTCACCTAATTTAATGGCCATACTTGTCCACTCACAACCGAAATGGTCTAATTACCACTTAGGCCAACATATCTTTTTCATATAGAACTCAAAATTTGCACCTTACGCGATTTAGTCCTTTTTATCAAATTAAGCAACCAAACGCTAAAATTTCTTAACAAAAATTTCACACAATCATATTATCATGCCGTAGACATTAAAATAATAATAAAATAAATATTTTAACTTTGAATTTATGGTCCCAAAAAATACTTTTTCGATTTGACCAAAAACGGGCTGTTACACTATGTGCATACCTTTTGTACTTAAAATTATAGAGTTAACACAATTATTGAAGTTTTACAAATAAGTCTTTTAGAGGACTTGTACGGAAAAATAGTTTAAATTTTCCACATACCATCACTATTGCCAACATTTATCAATCAATTCATCAATTAAGACTTCCATAATTCATTTTAAAACATTCACTCACTTGATACTTAAACAGTAAACTTGAAGTTCTTCTACATGTTAGCAAATCTATCATTTACAACAATTTCTTAACATTATAACTCTCCTATTATTTTGGCTCCTCCTCCTCTCCATTTCACATCCCTATGAACGTGTACTTATATAAAAATCTTTTACCTTTAGTATGACACACTTATATGTAACTTTAAGTATTCTTCCACTATTTACACATATACTTTTAACCAAGTTGTCTTCTTGAGTAGTAATTACTAAATTATTTATATCTTGAACTGCCGAATTCAAATTTAGGATATTCTTTTTGTTTTTGAAACTAGCCTCGATGAAATTTTACCATAAAAAATTCAGAATTTCTACGTAAGCTAATTAATACATTTTTTTCTTCAAATCTTCCCCTGTTCTGCTGCTAGGTAGCTCTGACACTTTTTCACTAAAAAATTAAATATCTTTCAGTACAAATCTCATCTTAAGTTACCATTTTTTTCCTTGAAAATAGACTCATTACGAATTTATTTATATAAATTTTATCTCCTAAACATTTTTGTACAATCTATAATGAATTTTTAAAGTAAGAATAGGGGATCCCGAAATCATTTTGACCTTGTCTCACGAAAATTATTATATCTCATAATTTATAATTCCATTTCTTACTTTGTTTCTTCTATACAAAACTAGACTCAATAAGTTATAATCTGCTAAGTGGTGTTGTTCTTGGGCTTTGAATTTTCCCAAGAGGAGTCTTTGGCTTTCAGCAAACTGTTCTCCTCCTCCACCTGCTCGCACTTGGTTTGTGTATCCTTATACTTGGCCTTCCAAGCTAAGATATAGGAGTTGAGATCCTCGATCTGCCTTACAACTCCTTCATGAGTTTGGCGTAATTGAGCTAAATACTATTCGATCACTATCCTCATTATCTTGGGTGCTTCTCTCCACCCTTGGTCTCTTTTGACTTTTCTTAACCATTGTTTTTCTCGGTGGAGTAGCAATAGCACATTCATTTGCACAAGCCTCATCTAAAATGGTCATGACATCCATATTATCTGTTGGAACGGGCGTAGTGGTATGAAAATTTGAAGAAGACCCTGCATCATCAACAGGAGAGTTAGCTCGATTAGGAGAGGAAGTAGAAGATGTACCATGACTTATAATATTCCAATGGCGTGGGCAAATCCCACAAGAGTCATAGAAAAAGAAAGGAGGTTTCCTTATCCTCCCCGCTAGAATTCATGTCAGATCTTCATTAGAGTTATGGGGCCAAGCCTTTTTAGCAGTTGGGATGTTTCAAGAATCCGTCTAGGAGATCATTAGTTTGACGACCATTGGGGCTTAATCCTTACAGACAATATTTGAAGACATGTCTGACAGTGACAACCTCCCCTAATTTTAGGACACGCCCCACCCTTAACCTATTTATTAGAACTAATATTTTCATATTACTTGTTGTATGTGAATATGCACATTTAATTATTTTTATTTTAAAAAAACATTTTATATAATTTATGTATTAAAAAGATAAGTAAAATCTTTTATCATATTTATTTGAAAAAAAAAATGAAAGTAAAAAAATTGCATAAACGAATAAGTTAATTTTGTTATTATCATAAAATAACTTATAATCTTTTTAATATGTATATATCATTTATCTAAAGAAGTTTTATTTTTTTAATTTATTCAATTATATTCAATAAATTAATATTTAATTATTATTTTTGTTGCTATCTAATTAGTAATATATCAATAAATTATTATTTTAATATCAATTTAATAATATAATGAATAATAAAAAAATATTCTGGTCAGTTTAAAATTTTTTTTAAACTCGTGTCTTTATATATATCTATAATATAAAATATGGATTGTATAATTTGAGATTATACTTTTTTATATATATATTTCTTAAATTAGTATAAATAAAACCAATTTGTTATTTGGGGGGTTTGAGACAAAAATAAAATATATACCATGTGAATTGACAACACATCTTCCTTACCAAATTCATTTTCCAATAGAATAATTTTGGAAATGTACTGACGTTGAAACTCCACACCTACACGGCAGTAGACCGCCATAAATATGATGGTACGACGCCTTTTTTACTGTTCTTTTTTTTTATATATATATTTTTAAACAATCTTTATATTTTTTTAATTTTATATTTATAGTTTATAGTTTTTATAATTTTATTCTATTTAACAAAAAATATTAAATTATTTTCATAAATTTTTAACATTTAGAATATAGTAAAAGACGGTATCATCAACTTATTAGACAATATCACCTATAAAAAATAATATTTTAATTTAAGGGTTGTCGCTAAGCAGGGGCGACACCTTTTTTTTATTATTCTTTTTTTATATATATATTTAAACAATTTATATATTATTTAATTTTATATTTATAGTTTATAGTTTTTATAATTTTATTCTATTTAACAAAAAAAATATTAAATAATTTTCATGAATTTTTAACATTTAGAATAATGATCAAGTTGATAAATTTTTAGTAAATTTGATATTAAAAATATTAAAGTAATCTACCTAAATAATCACTTAAGTTTTCTTAGCGAGATTCTTTGATCATCGATTTTTTTTGTTAATTTCGTCACTCCTATTAACAACCCAAAATATATGGGGTTATATCATTGTTCTAAATATTAAAAAATTTATAATTATAAAATATTAAAAATAAAAATTATAAACTTATAAAAATAAAACAACACAACCATTTTTTATGAAGTAAAATTAAATAATGAAAAATATAAATGATTATAAAACTAAAAAATATAACATTTAAAAAAAAATTAAGAGTGGTGTTGAAAAAGGGGTGCCTTAACATGTTGGTCACAACCTTTTTAAATTAAAATGTTGTTTTAATTATTTATTATAGGAAATGTCTTTACAACTCATTTTCATAAATATTTTTTCAGGTATTATTTAAATAAAAAACCCAAACATCTCTTTCTTTTATGTTATTATTTTTTTGAGCAAATATTATTATAAATATAATACAATAATTAAGAAGGCGAGGGATGTTGAGGATGAGGCAAATCATTGATTCGATTTGGACGTACAACTTGCAACCTTCTGAAGTAATAATTGTGGTCCAACAATTTCAGATTACAGTTGTCCGTTTCAAACCATCTTATTCTTTTCACAAGGAGAAACAAATTGAGATTTAATAAATTTTTGGATTAAAATAAAGCTTTTTCTCCATTTACTTTTATCATTTAAAATGTGTTATCTTAATATTTTCTATTATATTTATATATTTAATCAATAAATTTAAATTAAAAATTATTAAAAGCCTATTTTAGACCCTGTAATGAACTTATCACTTGCAATGAATTCTAGTACAAAGTTATAACAATACAAGGTTGGCGGTTTAAATTGTAGAAGGTACAAAGAGTCATTAAAATAAAAATGGTTTACACCATAAATCAGGGGTGAATTTAAGGGTCCCTTTAAAATAAAAATTTTTACTTTAATCCTTTAAAATTTTAAATTAATAAAAGTAAAATTATACTTTGCCCTCTTAAAAATGATAAAATTTTAGTTTAATCCTTTAAAAATTATATTTTTATTATAGTAAAAATGACAATTTAATTTCAACCTCGTTAAATTTCTTTTTTGACTTTACCCCTGTTGCGAATGGTGCAAAAAGCCACTTGGGTGGTGGTTTAGAATTGTTGAGATCGCATCTATTTATAGGAAGAGTGTTTATAAGGGAATTAAGGCTTGGAGTAGGTCTTTGTGAATTAGATGAATAATCGTATTATTCTTAGAACTTTAGGATTAATTAGATTATTAATTACACATAAAGAAAGACTAAGAATAATAGTTGATGGGAGTCTAAACCAAAAAAAGTTGAATTCCTACTCAAAAATATAAATTTTGTATATAATAGTGAATAGGGTTGAATTCACAGAGACTCGTGATTATCTTATTTCTTTAGTAAAAACAAGTAATATAAAATTCAAGAGAAGGAGGGTTTGAAAATTAAATCTAAAATTGTGTCAAGAAAAATCACACTAGAATTTTAAGAAAATCAATATGATGAAAATCTAGTTAAATGCAAAATCACAGTTTTGATTTATGAGTTTGATCATTGATGTAAAGATAAATTTCAATATTCTATGATAAATTGATTATAGTTACTAATAAATACCTAGTAACCAATTTCTTCTTATCTAGAGGTGAACAATACTTGATCCGTTTCAAAAAAAGAGTTAATTGAATCGAGATATTCCTTTTTTCGAATCAACTCGAATAAATAATTTAGTTTTTCAAGTTAGAGTCGAGTTGAATTTTACAAGGTCGAATAACAAATTTATGTAAATGCCCCTTGTGTCCTTGATAGTTTTAAATTTGTGCAAATTGGTCCCTTTTAATAAAATTACAAAAAAAAATCAAAATTATCTTCAAATATTCAAAATATTTATAAAATGTTTTTTTTTCAAAAATTTTATAAAAATATATAAATTCAAAAATAAAATAATATTAAGAAATCTTTAAAATATATATAAATTTTAAATTATATAAAAAATAATATTAATAAAAATGACTCGATTTGATCAAATGCTCACTACTAATCTTACCTTCTTAATAACTAAGATCAACGTCATTAATTATTTTCCTTATTGAAAAATAACCCTATAACGAGAATACATAAGATTCGATTTACCAATAGCATTAAGATTTAAAAAAAACCAATTCTAGCTATAAAATTAAATCTTTGGTGGAGTTAATGATTACTCTATGATGATTTCCAAAATTTTAAAACAATGTCGTTAATGAGTTTTATTACTAATGTTTGATGTGGCATTGTTTTATTGGCCTGCAATTGTGTTGCTTTGGGGGCCTTTTCTTAAAAAATGTTTGATGTTACTTGGTAGATATAAGTATATATATATATATATATAGGGATGAAATCTTTTTTGTTTTGGATTTAAATATTTATGGATATTCGACTTGAATTTTACAGATTTAGAAAATTTTTAAATTTAAATATTAAAATTATTATATGCTATAGATTTTGAGTGGATGTAGATAGACTTCTCAAATATCTATTATCCGAATCTAAAACCTCTTATATATAAAGTCAAGTTTTAATCATCGATACTTGCCTTAAACATTTATTATAATATACACAAATTAATAAATAACGTATAAAAACATATAAAAGAGCCACTGCAAGTTAACATAAACAATATTGTTGCTTTGAGTTTTTATGGTGCTTGATGTATAAGCGACGAAGATAGTTTATATATTGTGGTGTTTTGTAAAGAACTGTTGCTTCTTCTCCAAAATTTCCCGTAACATTTTACTCTTTTAATGCCGCAATAAGAACATACAAAATTAAAATTGCTATAGGAAATGCCATGAAATCGTGCAACTTATCTCGATGAAACACCGCTATATGTTTAGTTTAGATGGACGGTAGTGTTGAAACAATTTCCTGCAAATTAAAAATTACTATAAGATGATATTTATGTCTACAAATGTTGTTGAATATAAAAGGTGGCTACAAAATGCCACCAAACCACCAATTTGTTGTACTAGTAGAGAGAGGGAGAGAAGTTGTGCCTTCTCATATTGACATGTAGAAGGGGCCTTTTTTCAATTTGGCTGGAGCAGAAATGAAAACATTTATTTGTATTTTTAAAATATTTTATATTTATTTCTATTATTTTACAATTAACTTATCATAAATTTAATACACATAAACATTTTGCTAATAAATTTATTAATTATTTTAAGATTTATTTTTCATTGTCTAATTAATTTATTAATTATTTTAAATAAGTCCATTAACATTTTGCTTTCAAAAAAATAAAATTTGAATGTTATTCATGTATTTATTCTTTTTATTTATAAGAAAAAAAAATTAAATTCAATATAGAATAACTCATCAAAAGTTTTTTACATTCTAAAAATTTCAAAATTTTGAAATACTATTTTTAAAATAATTTACAAGTTTAAAATAATAAATAAATTTTAAACGCATTAAATTATAATTAAAATTTAAATATAAAATCCTAAAATATACCCATTTATTATCAACTGTGATAATGAAATTTACATCTCATGCTCAATATTAGACTAAGTTCAAGTTGTCTAGAGTTTCTATTAAATAGTATATTATATTTATATTTATATTTATATATTATATAATTTAAATCATATAAAGGATAAATGTATAATATTGAAATAATTTTAAATTATCCATAATTCAATAGTTTACAACTTTATTAAAAGAAAAATAAATTATTAAAGATTAAATAAAATAAAAATTATAAATGTGTAATTCTTTTTAATATTTACAATCTTTTTGTCGATACCCATATCCAACCGCGGTAACTAATCATCTCATCATAGGTGCTCTTTAAAGAAATAAACATCTGGTCATGAAATGTGTTCCATTCACAATATACATTTACGATTCTTTTTTTTTTTTTTGGTGAAACATTTACGATTCTTTAAGTACGTGAAAACAATACAAATAACTAGTATAATTAGCTAAAATATCATTTTGAAAACATAATAGAAACAGATCGTGTTTTGGATTAACTAGGGAAATAGGAAGATTTTGCATAGACTAATTAAATTTGGGTTGTTGGATTGAGACATGGAAAAATCGAGATGAATCTAATTATTTATGTATTTCAATTAACTTGGGAAGCCCAAGCATAACTTTTCAATAAAATGCTTTTAACAAGAAGCATTTTTTTTAAGAAATATTTGTGCGGTCATGTCTGATCTTTTCCAGCATTTTCAAATATGTTTCATATTTGGTAGTAGAGGCTTCTTGTGAAATGGATCCCGAATATAATTTTTCAGAAAACACTTCTAATAGGAAGCATTTTAAAAAAATATATATAATCATATCCGATCTTTTCCAATATTTTCAAGTATGTTTCATATTCGGTGATGGAGGCTTCCTACAAAATGGAGATGATGTAGAGAGATTTTTTGGAGTTAAGATAGCCTTTGTGGAGAAAATTTGCATGTCGAGGAGAAGAGTGTAGATGTTAATAATATTAAATTATTTTTCTTCATTTTTTTGCTGCAACATAATTTGGATACTCACCCTAGTAGGCTAATTTGTTTCAAGTATATAATTACATGTTGTTGTTACTCTATTTATGATATTTTATTCAAGAATTTGAGCCAAGTTAATGATTAATGCGCATTACTCAACTGGGAATGTTGCAGTAGAGTTATATACTCGGTTTGAGGATGTACAGGCATTTGCTCTAAGTTCGTTAACATTTCCTATTAATTGTATTCCAGTTTTAGTTAAGACGAGGAAGCAAAAAGTACAACCACCCGATACATGGTGGTTTTTTAGTGTTGTTGGGAAGCTCATATCTGAATATGTCATAATCATCAATACGAAAACATTCATCTATTGGATTCTTAGATTGCAACTTTGATATTTGACATTTTTAAAATCTGCAAAATTTTTTAAATTAAATATAATGATATACAAACAATTTATTTAACAAAGCAATGAATTTATAAATTACAATATATTTAAAATATCAATATAGTTAACATAAAAATTGCTTATCTTTCTAATCGAGATTGAGATTGATAATCGAGGGAAAAAGGAATTTGAGAATGAAATTTAGAGAAATGGTTTGATTAAATTGATTGAGAATTGGATGAAAGTGGGAGGGTTTATTTAGGGAAGGAGCAAACGACAATATTATCATTTATTTATTTTCATTTAATTTTTTTTACCATTGATTTCAACGTTCAAAAAATGGATGGTGTTCTTTTTTCTAACTGTTGAGACCCAAAAGCTAAGGTTATTACAAGAGTCAAAATTTTCTATTTCACAATATTAAATGTAATGCAAGCGAAAGCATGAACCATAATCCAAAATATGACCTATTTCTTTCTTCTTTTTTTTTAGAAAGGAAAATAGGCCAAGCCTAAAAACTAAAGAAACTAGTTTCTACTTGACTATACAAGAACAATCAAACAGATATCCTCTTGTAACAAAATCTTGATCTTGGATGGCGGATCTTTAAGATCCACTAAACGATCAATGTCATCATTAATTGTCGTAGCTAGGTGATCTGCCACTTTGTTATTGGTTTTACAAATGTTCCTAAAATTTACTTTCTAATCTCTAGAATACAAGTCGTTAATCATCTGAATTTCAACAACATTGTTAACCTTTGCAAGTCCAGTTTGAAGAACCTCAATAAGTAATGCATTGTCACTCTCCAATTCGACTTGTCTAAAACCTTTATTCCAGGCTAGTCTCAACCCTTCAAGAACTCCTCTAGCTTTAATTTGGGAAATATCAGTTATACCTATTGCCATCTGGAAACCAAACAACCAACCACCGTTTGGTCCCCTCGCCACATCGTCGATTGCTACTCTTAAACCGCTCCTTGATAACAACCCATCAACATTAATTTTGATCCATTCGAAGGTCGAATTTTGCCAACTATTCACCATAATAGATTTGCACACCCATCTTTCAATTACCCCTCCTGTTTGCAATGATTTAGTCCATGTGATAGCTGAGGAAATAATATCTCTGTCATTCTTGTTCGCCCGATTAAAGATGATATCATTTCTTCTTTTCCAAATGAACTAACAAACAATCCCCCAAAAAACCTCCCATTGTCCACAGCCAAATGCACAATTACCTTTATTCTTTAAGTTCCACGTGACCCATTTTTCAAAAGCAAAATTGAAAAAACATATCCAATATTTCATAGGGACAATTGCTTTCCAAAATGATTGTGCAAAAGAATAATCCCTAACAACATGCAACGTAGCTTTCAAAATGGCACCACATTGCTCGCAAAATGGAACCTGAGTCATACCTCGTTTAGCACGTTATCCGTTTGTCAGTAGCCGGCCACAAATAAGCAACCACAAAAACATCCTAACTCGTTTAGGGGCCATAATCTTCCATATTAGCTTGTTGCCCCTAAAATGTCTTGAATCATCCCTAACAAAAAAAAATGTTTGTAAGACTCCGCGACAAAGAACTTCCTTGTTGATGTCCATTTCCAAGAAACAAAGTTCGAATCAACTCCATTAGTAGGCGCTTAATGTGCAAGAATATGTGTTAAAATTCCTCTAGGGATAACTGAAGATAACCATGGTATATTCCAGATTCCATCCAAGAAAGCCACCTTACGTACTAAAGTCGTGTCATTCGGCTCCCCGGGTCCAAGATAGAATTGTCGTAGAGGACAAATCTCTAGCACCCAATCATCGTTCCAGAAATTGACTAAGTGACCATCTTGAATAATCTAGATAATACCCTTTTTGACTTCATCCCGAATATCCATCAAAGACCTCCATAAGTAAGATGGGTTACTATGCCGAATATCATCAGGTACCAAACTATGAATACTATATTTATTTCTTAAAATTCTAACCTAAAACGCACCAAGATTAGCAATTTAATTGAAGCCAAGCTTTATAAGGAATAACTTGTTTTGAACTTACAAACTTCGGATTCCCAGAGCACCATTACCTTTAGACCGACAACATATATTCCAGTTGATTAGGGATGGTTTTTGAATAATAGTGGAAGACCCCCACAAAAATGCACGAGCCAATTTTTCAATTTCATTACAAATAGTGACAATTCTTGTAGTTAACATGAAATAATTAAGAATCGACAGCAAAACTGACTTTACCAATGTCAGACGACCTGCTAATGATAGCTTGCATAAATCCCACCAAAAAAGTCGAGCTATAACTTTGTCTAATATGAATTGAAACGTATTAACCCCCACTCTATCGTGAAAGAAAGGCATTCTGAGGTATCTCCCCAAATCACTAACCCTTGTAAAACAAAGTTTAAAGCATACACTCCTAGCTTCCTCGTCCTTAACATTAGATGAGAAGAAAACCTGAGCTTTTTGCTTGTTAACACGGTTACAAGCGAAATGACAAAAGGTGTCTAAGACATGCTTGAGACAAACAACTCCTGAATCATTAACTCTACTGAACAACACTAAATCATTTGCAAAAAATAGGTGTGACACATCTGGCCCTCGATGAAAAAGCATTATTGGTTCCCATAGCTTCTGATCAACTGTCGCTTCAATTAGATGGCTTAACAATTACATACACAAAACAAAAATATATGGTGACAGAGGATCACCTTGTCGAACACCTCTTGTTGGAATGAATGAATCAGAAAGAGAACCATTCCAAAAAAGTTGCATTGAGACAGACAAGACACATAGCATAATCGTCTGTCGTAAGCTTTTTCAAGATCAACCTTTACCACCATCTAACCCTTCTTACTCTTGGTTTGCTTCATCATATGGATTACCTCCTGAGCTATGATGATATTATTTGAAATGTTCTATGAGGCAATAAAGCTTGACTAGTTCTATCGAACCATATCTTACATAATTCTTCAGAGATGGATTACAATTGTTTTTGTAATTATTTCTTCTTCTTTTTTTCAAAATAATATTTTTGGCTAATTTTGCCGCAAATAACTTGATTAATTTAATTCCTAATATATATTTCTGGCAAATTAACTCTTAATATCACTAGTTTGGTTGATTAGTGATAACACTCATCAATCGAGTTCCAACTCATGGGAAATTATAAAAAAAAGAACTATTCTTTTTATAAAGTAAATTATATTGATTTTATAAATCAATAAAAAATTATTTATAATAAGATTTGAACCGAAAACATTTAGAGAATTTTGTGTTTGTATTTTGAGGGTTCTTTGTTTTTGGGTTTTTGGGATTTAGTTTTTATCGACATCTTTTGTATTCTTCGTTCTTTAGCCATTGTAGTAAAATTATCTTTGCCCATTGTTTTTTTTATCCTTTTTGGAGGGGTTTTTTCACGTTAAATTTGTGTGTTCAATTTCTCAATTTCTTCCGCTATTTTTCACTTGTTGTTTAATCGGGTCGATACCAAACAAAAGCATTATTGGTTCCCATAGCTTCTGATCAACTGCCACTTCAATTAGGTGGCCTAACAATTCCATACACAAAACAAAAATATATGGTGACAGAGGATCACCTTGTCAAACACCTCTTGTTGGAATAAATGAATTAGAAAGAGATCCACTCCAAAAAAGTTGCATTGAGGCATACGAGACACATAGCATAATCGTCTGTACCAACATCTCTGGCAAGCCTGCTCCAGATAAAGTATCTTGAAGAAAATCCCATCTAACCATATTGTAAGCTTTTTCAAGATCAACCTTTACCGCCATCTAACCCTTCTTACTCTTAGTTTGCTTCATTGTATGGATTACCTCCCGAGCTATGATGATATTATTGGAAATATTCCGTGAGGCAATGAAGCTCGACTGGTTCTGTCGAACCAGATCTTGCATAATTCTTCGGAGACGGATTAAATTATTTTTGTGATTATTTTGTAATTATTTCTTTTTTTTTCAAAACAATATTTTTGACTAATTTTGCCACAAATAACTTGATTAATTTAATTCCCGATATATATTTATTGCAAATTAACTCTTAATATCACTAGTCTAGTTGATTAGTGATAACACTCATCAATCGAGTTCGGATGAGTCGAGTTCTAGTTTATGGGAAATTATCAAAAAATTATTTTTTTATAAAGTAAATTGTTAAAGAGAAAACAAAGGAATGGAAAGGTATGTGAGACTCTATAATTTATTACAAGGTTGGTAAAATGTTTTTTTTTTAAAATTAAAAAAGCTTGCTTTTGTAATGAAAAATAATTAAAGTAACATTTTTTAAACAAATAGTCCTTTTATAAAGTAAGATTAGCAAAAGCATAAGTCCGTTACCAAAAAGTCATCATCACATAATTAAAACGGAACCTGTCCACAAAACGCCATCGTTTTCTGCTTGCTCCGTACTCGCAGCTAGGATTATTAAAAAAGGGTTATGGTGACTGTAAATGATGTGCAGAAAGCAAAGCAGAGTGAGCGTTGCTTCAGAAACGGGCTTCAGGAACAAACAAACAGCCTTTAATCATTTTGTTCTAATCTCCACCATAATTAATCTCATTCCTTCTCTATTTTCATTTAAAAACAAAATAAAGAATTCCAATTTTGTTTGAAAGATAAGAAAGATCAAAGCTATTAGCTTCTTCCCTTTTTATCATTTGAGTGAATAACAAAAACCCATTGGTAAAGGAGTTGCCAATGCCATTTGATTGCTTTACTTTTTGAGCTCTCATAGTCATGGCCGACGATCTCTGTTTCTTCACCAAGGTCAGTTTTTTTTTTCCCTTTTGTAGGAGTGTGTTTTTTTTGGGGGGGTTTCATTGTCGTTATCTTGAGTGAGATTAAAGATTCTATTAATTATTTCATTTTTCATATTTTAGTGTCATGCGAATATACTGATCTATTTTTCCGTGCACACGCACAGAAAAGTGATCTTTGTATTGTAAACTCATATCTTGAGCGTGGCTTGTTTTCTATCGTCAGTTCGCAATACCCAGATTTCATTTTCATGAAAGATGTGTTCTTTGATATTTATGTGCATGTTGGTTTATTTAGTTACGTTAAACGTGATTAATCAATTAATTCTAATTGTATATTAAATTAAACCAAGTAGTGTATTGCCCAACTCACAGCTGAGTCTTCTAGCAAAATCAGATCAGAGTTCAGTTCAGTGCTATAAGAATGCCCACATCATCTCTTTCACAAGTTCCATTTAATGACTTACCAATAACAAAGTTCTGCTTTGTTTTATCTTTTTTTTTTTTTGGTATAATTTGTTATTAATATCTGGCAGATTAATTGGGTTTCAGGATTCTTTCATCCTAAAGTCGCCAAAGAAGTCTCCATTGGTGTTGAGGACGGTTGTATTGTTGTTTGTAATGGTTTGTGGAGTGTATATCTGCACGATTTGTTTGAAGCAAATAAGCACTGGCAGCACCACTGAATTTTTGAATTTTAGAGTGGTCCAAAAGCCCTGTCCTGAACCTAATATTGAGCCATGGGAAATTCCTTACGTACACTATCCGAACCCCAAAACTTATAGCAGGTAAGAGAATGATTTTAGTCCTCCTAAGTTTGTTTCAGTTTTCAGATATAAATATGGGATTAATTTTTTGTGTGTGATTAGGGCTGAATGTGTGTGCAACCCAGTCCGGTATTTTGCCATTATGTCAATGCAGAGATCCGGGAGTGGATGGTTCGAGACATTATTGAACAATCATACTAACATAAGCTCAAACGGGGAGATATTTTCTGTCAAAGTTAGGAGGAGTAATGTGTCTACAATTTTTGAGACTTTGGACAGAATTTATAACCTAGACTGGATGAGTAGTGCCTCAAAAAATGAGTGCACAGCTGCAGTTGGCTTGAAGTGGATGCTTAATCAGGTGAGCACCTCATGGGTGAAATGCGATTTCTAAAGTTTTAACTGCTAATTGCAAATATTTCTATGGCAGAAATACACTGAAAATTACTTATGTTCTTCCCATATGAATCTGCAAAAAGGAGTTGAGTGCTAAATGGTTCACTCTATCTGCTATACAAAGCCTTAGTTATACCAGTTAGATTCATATTAGGAATGGCTAATTTAGTGGGCTGAAGGGAAATCTACAACCAGGACACCAAAAATGAAGCAAAAGAAACCCAAAACATCCTTTATATTTATAAATACTTTTGTGCTTTTAGGTTTTCTAATGGTCTTTCAGTGAATGCAAGTTTTGAGTTCCTTGGTTTCTGCAGCATGATCATGATAAACTCATGACAGCTACTATCATTCTGTGTTTGATTGCCTCACTCTTTTTCTAAATTACCCACTATCTTTGTTTCCTAATCCGGTTTTATGTAATTCTATTAGGAACCTGATGCTTTTGCCCTGTTATTAGAAACCAATCCCCTGCTGCTCAAAAAGAATTAAATGACTATCCTAGCATGCTTTTTCACACAAA
Source organism: Gossypium anomalum (assembly GCA_025698475.1). Classification (NCBI taxonomy): domain Eukaryota; kingdom Viridiplantae; phylum Streptophyta; class Magnoliopsida; order Malvales; family Malvaceae; genus Gossypium; species Gossypium anomalum. Next base: position 84,853,860 of record CM046967.1, on the reverse strand, counting down.
ATAACCCAACATCATGTTATTTTTGTTATTATTCCAATATACCACCAACCTCATATGCTTAACCCAGCCAATTTATTTCCGTATAACTGCTGCTAATTCGAGCCTTACTTGCATCTAGATACTCCTTTTATTAGGACAGCAGGTTCTGGGTCTTCTTCTCTTTAGATGCGAGTTTTCATAAAGTTGGGTTATGATTATTAGATATCCTAGTGCTCCAGATTTCTGATAATAATTTAGGGAAAATTATTAAGTGTATCACTAAGGAGAGTTGAGCTGTTGCATAAGTTTGTGGGATTTTTCTTTTTCTTCTTGTGACTTCTACTTGGTAAGTTAAGGGGGTAAAAATGCAGACAAACATGATGTCTCATCTAGGCTCTTGACATATTTGGTCACCCTGGGGATCATGTCAAGCTTTCTATGACGTTGCTTTTGCAGCATGATAATAGAAGAGGGGTGCAATGAGAGTTAGATCAGTTGTGGCCTTCCTTCCATAAAATGGTTGGGTGTAAATATAAAGCTGTGTCTCTATATAGGCAGGAGAGATTGGAAGTCTAAAAAGTGTTTACCGTTAATAAAAATTTAATTGTTAGATTTAGATATTTCAAGTTACATTGATCTTTTAATGAGAAGCACATTTATTGGTAAATATTTATCTCTACATTGATCCAGATATCATTTTCCATGTTACCTTGAATTACCATAATAGGATTCTTAATCAAAATTATGAAAAGGAAACAGGAGATAAGTTTCTGGTAACCAACAAACATGGAAAGAAGACATGACAACAGCTCATGCAATTCTGATGGATTAAGGTAATTGAAATCTGTGTTTGGAAGTGGACAAAATGTGTATCAAACAGGAGATAATCCCCTTATTTGATGATTTGGAGATTCAACTGAACAATGAGGTCATATTTGGTTAGATCTTGCCTTCGAGATAAACATGTACTTCATGATTTCAGAACAATGTCTGCAGCTCAATATTCATTAATGAACACGCTTTCCCTATGTTTGAAAGTTTTTTAAAGACAGTATTTTGTCTACACACATTGCTAGAATTTGTGATTATGCTTGTCTCTGTTGCATTCATGATCATAATCTTTTACTGCAGGGACTGATGCAACATCATAAAGAAATAGTAGAATACTTTAATACTCGGGGTGTTTCAACTATTTTCCTCTTTAGAAGGAATCTTCTGCGCAGGATGATTTCAATACTAGCAAATTCTTATGATCGGGATGCTAAACCACTAAATGGAACCCACAAGTCTCATGTTCATTCACCTCATGAGGTTTATGCCCCACTCTCTCTCTGTCACACACACATATATATCTAAAAGTTTCAACTCTTACGTAATGATTTCAGGCTGCAATACTTGCTAGTTACAAGCCTGTAATCAATGCCACAACGCTGATTCCAAGCCTAAGGCAGGTCGAAGAGACAACTAAGAAAGGTTTGGAGTACTTCAAAGGCACACGGCACATCATTCTTTACTATGAGGATGTAGTAAAGAACCACACTGTAAGGAAAATGTTTCAAAAAGCTGATCTTTTACTCTGGTTATGAATCTTATATCTAAGTGCGGGTTCTTAATAGGCTCATTTCTGGTCATTGTGCAGAAGTTAGTCGAGGTCCAAGAATTCTTAAAGGTTCCAAAGAGGGAGTTGAAGAGTCGTCAAGTAAAGATACACAAGGGATCATTATCCAATCACATTCAGAATTGGGTTGATGTTGAAAAGGCACTCAATGGAACCAAGTATGAAAGTTATCTACATGGAGATTACAGGAAGTAAAGCATTGGCATTGATGTACATTCCATTTTTGACCCATTTCCGCTCGTCCTTTGTTTCGGATCTCCAAGTGACAGGCACCAACAGTGAACCTACCAAGCTGAACTCTGTTCGGATTTTGGGTACACGGCATGCATCATTTTGCTTTTAAATTTTAACCTTACACTCACACCTTCGTATTCTTTTCATTCTTTTGTTTTTCCGTTGATATAGCTTTGACAGAAAACTGCTGTATTTATGCCTAATCAAAGGAGAAACTTGCCTTTTTGCGTTGTATATGTTAATATGAATATGTTCAAGCTTTTAAAAGTTGAAGCAGGGAGACCGCCCACATTCAAAGTTCCTATTTCGGGTCTCATGAATGCAGGCCAAGGGCTTGACCGGCAGAAACTTGGACCCTTTTTGTTTATGAACCCACTCATCCCTCCATTTTTGACCCTCCAACCAATTCCAAATATCTGAATTAAAACGTTTCTATTTCTTTTTTCTTACGACAGCAAGTGATTGTAGAATCTCAACCAATCCACCAGGTTTAGTTCAAAGAAAAGTCCAGCAGGTTTAGGCATAACTAGGGGGGTCTTAAAGTTTCTTAAACTTTGAAGTCAAGTGGGGTTTAAAAAAAATTGGGGTTGTTGGTTTGAGAGTCAAAAGACTCAATTTTTGAACATCCTTTCGGGAGTTCGTTGAATCGTTATTATTTTTATTTTTGCGCTTTAATCTTCTGTTTCAACATCTAATCTCAAGTTATATAAATCTATTGCTATACTCTAATGCATAGTCTATGGTGGGGGTTATTTATACTTTGGTACCTTAAGAATTTTTTGTATCAATTTCTAACCATGTATCAATATTTATACCTAGTTCTATTTTCATAATTCATACAATGCTAATAAGAACATACCATTTACCTACTTATTTAAGCTATGGTTCTATTATTGTGAGTGAAGTCATGCCATGGGTAAGTCATGCATCTAACATACCATCTTTCGGCCTACTACCATGAGAGCACAAATTTTCAATATACCAAAATACACGAGTCATTTATGTTATAAGTGAACGAATCCATAAATATATTTAAGATAAATTCAATTTGAGTCCAATATGTTATATTGTCAATTCAGACAATCACATTTATGTCTCTATTTTTTAGAGTAAACTTTGCTCCGATAAGTAAGACAAGTTTATACCCCAATTAGACTTATAGATGACATAATAGTCCCCTGTTATTTGAATTATTTGCTTAATTTAATTTTATGGACTATGGGTAATTCAGAGGACATATGAGTTGTCTTCTCACATTATAATCCATCCATATAATGCAGCTTATTATTAATTAAATCTTAAGTAATTAAGGAGCTTATATTTACTTATATATTTTGCTGTTAATACTAAAACTATTGAAGATAAATATATAACGATCAATTAAATGAGCATGTGGTAATTTTATTATTTCAAACAATTTAAAGATTACTACACTAAGGGTACTATTTCTAACAGTATTTCTTGTTTCTTATGATCGTGGACACATAATTATTTGAAATTATTTAAAACAAAAAAATCTTTGTTGGATATTATTGCAATGATGATTTGATATGTATGTAACTAACGTATTTTATGGAAAGAAGTATGTACATCGAATCATATACAACAGTCATAACTCACATTTGTAATTTAAATTAATTACTATAATAGAAATTAAATAATCTATTAATTCAACTATTTGATCAACGTATCAAATTAATAAATTTATTATAAATTGATGATGATGAACTTACCAAAGTTACACATAAATAAAAAATAAATTCATCAAATAAAAGATGTTAAAAATAGAAATAAAAAAACATTAAAATTGGGTTTGTCATATTGAAATTACAATGATTAAAAATAAAAGGTTGGAAAGTTCCTAAATTCTAATTCTACAAGTTACAACAAAGCAGCTAAATTAGTGATGCATTATCTGTAAATCTAAAACATGATCTAATAGGGAAACGGCGGTTGGATCTAGACCGTTGGGGCCAGGTCAGCATGGTAAGATATCCCCACACGACCATCAGGTGGGTCCCTGTCTAAAACTCACGGGCCGGCAACAAACAAAACACGTAAACAACCACCATCGCTGTACCCGAGGCCGAGGCCCTTCCTTCTCGCTATTTACCCCTTCAACTCAGATCCACCGCCACCCTTTATAACCTTACATTCCCTTCTACAGCACCCCCCCTCTCTCTGCTTTTCTTTCTCTCTTTTGGCCATTAAGGGGAGAGAAAGAGAGAGAGGAAGGAAAGAAGAACACCCAGAGGCTCAGATCAGCTTGTTTATCTACATTATCAAAGATGCAGTCAAGTTCAACCAACGCTCCTGATCTCAACTCAAAACAACAACAACAACCGCCACCGCAACAAACCAGACAGCAGCAACAACAACAACATCCACAATGGGTGCCTAACCAGTGGATGGGAGCCATGCAATACCCGGCGGCTGCTATGTTCATGATGCAGCAGCAGATGATGATGTACCCTCACCATCATTATATGGCTTACAATAATCACCATTACCATTATCAACAATACCAACAGCAGCAGCAGCAGCATCAACAGAAACAGCAACAAGGGTGTAATTCGGATGAGGTTAAAACGATCTGGGTTGGTGACCTTGTTCATTGGATGGATGAAACTTATCTCCACGGTTGTTTCTCTCATACTGGCGAGGTAAAAGTAAATACAATAGTGTGGTTATAGCATGAAATCGATAGATGCATGTCTTGTCATGAATCTTATACTAGATCTTTTTTTTTGTTTTATGTTTTGAGGAATCTGTTGGTTTTAGTACTTTGCTGCCTTTTTTGATTGTGGGGTTGAAGGAGAAGTTAAGGCTTGAGGTTTTTTGCTAATATAAGGAATGCTAAGTTTGTGGTTTATGTTTTTAATGTAATTACTGTAATTTATTTAGAAAATAATCTGCGTTTATGGCCTAAAACTTTTTGCCCAGAACATTAAAGCTGATTAATTTAAAGACAAGGATTGTTTTTAATTGAAGCTGAACAGATGAATAGACTATATAGTTGATTGCCATTATAAAATAAAACTAGATAATTGCCAAAAGTCAATTTAAGCTGTGTTGTACACTGCCTGGATGATTAGTCTTTGGTTAAAAGCAGTTTACATCTTGTTTCGTAAACATGGAAATTTAATTATAAGAAAAAAGACCTCTTATTTCACATCCAAAGCTTTGCTGCTGATGCTTTCAAGAAAAAGAACAAGCTTTGCAGCAGTAGCAATCTTAGGTTGTTATAAAACTAGACATGTAATGACTTTTCATTTTGGGTGTTAATTAGGGGAGATAGGCTGGATTACGAAATCAATTATGCTTAAAATTCATTTTCCCCTGCTACATGGACTCCTCCAAGCTTCTGAACATTCAGAATTTTTGTTTAATATGGACTTTTTAAAGTAGATAACTTGTTGAACACATAAAATAGGATTCTCTTGGTTTGGATCCAAAAGTTACTGAGATGCTTATGTGGTAGTGTGAAGTCTTGGACTCCATTTTGAAGAAAGTGCCTGGCTCATATTGGCATTTATTTCTGGGAAGGTTCTAATGTATCCATGATCTTTCCGAAAGCTTCCTTCTTTCTTTGCTTGTATTATTTGAAAAATGGGGGCCTAAAATGACTTTGTATCTTTTACCATTCTTTGAAACCTTGAAATCTTCTAGAGGATTTTATTAGCTTCAGTTTTATTTTTAGTTTCTTGGAAAGTTAGCTGCTCAGACCCATCATACAGTTGATGTCTAATACCAATATCATTTTGAGTATTTTACTTGATTATCCAGAACGCAGGCTATTGTACTGAAAAGGCTATTGCTTATCATCATCATTATACCCTTGCTTACTGAAATTTGGCATTTCAAAAATCCAGGTTTCTTCAGTAAAGATTATACGCAATAAGCAAACTGGTCAGTCTGAAGGATATGGGTTTGTGGAATTTTACTCAAGGGCAACAGCTGAAAAGGTTTTGCAAAGTTATAATGGTTCTCTAATGCCAAATACAGAGCAGCCTTTTCGTCTGAATTGGGCTTCCTTCAGTGTGAATGAAAGGCGGCCCGATGCCGGTTCTGACCTATCTATATTTGTAGGAGATTTGGCCACTGATGTAACTGATTCGATATTGCATGAAACCTTTTCTAGTAGATTTCAATCAGTAAAGGGAGCAAAAGTTGTTATTGATTCAAATACTGGTCGTTCAAAAGGCTACGGTTTTGTTAGGTTTGGTGATGAAAATGAAAGGTCAAGGGCCATGACTGAAATGAATGGTGTGTATTGCTCCAATAGACCTATGAGAATTGGGGTTGCAACTCCCAAGAAAGCATCTGGTCATCAACAACAGTATTCTTCACAAGGTAACTTAATATGGTGAACTGTGCTACTTCCAATGGTTCATCTTTTTATCTTTTTCTGGTTGGAGCATGGAGCTCTCAGAATTTCTCTTATTTCATGGATTATCCTGTTTTTATCATCATGTTCTCGTGTGACTTGAATAAATTACTACAGAGCTAGTTATTTCTAAAAAAGTAAATTCGTCTTTCAAATGTACTATATTTCTTATCTTGTATCTTGATGTGAGATTTAATTGAATCATTATATCAATATTCCACTTTTTATTAGCTTTGGTGCTGGCTGGTGGACATGCATCAAATGGTGCTTTGGCACAAGGTTCTCAATCTGATAATGACTCAAATAACACTACTGTGAGTCCTCCTCCTTCCTTTGTGCATTCTTCACCTGTATATCTGCCATTGATCAATAATTTATGTTTCTTACAGATATTTGTTGGAGGACTTGACTCGGATGTTAGCGATGATTATCTTAGGCAACCTTTTTCCCAGTTTGGTGAGGTCATCTCCATAAAAATACCACCCGGGAAAGGATGTGGGTTTGTGCAATTTTCAAACAGGTGCCTCCCTATATTTACTTCATCTAATTTTTTTTGGGATTGTAATGTACTTTGCGTTGTCACACTCTATGTTATGCTGAAGTATGGTTTTAATTATTAAGGGATTCTTAGTTACAGCTCCATTAATGTTAATACTTTCACAATGTTGATGAATGTTGTTGAATTAAGAGATGCAGAGTGATAGGTTCTGACAGTTGGTATCTTGATTATATTATTATTTTTATTATGATGTCAGTAGTAATATAATGTGCTTTCTTTTCAGAAAGAATGCTGAGGAAGCAATCCAGGGTTTGAACGGGACGACCATAGGCAAGCAGACTGTTCGTCTTTCTTGGGGTCGTAGTATAGGAAACAAGCAGGTAAATTTGTGCTCAAGTTCCTATTCTTAGTAACTGTCTTGAGGCCTATTGCTGCCTTGATATTTGCAAAATGCTTGGAGGGTTTGCGATTCCTAGGTCTAAGTCCAGACATTTAAGGCATCTGACATAGGTGAAAAGGGATGGAAGAGAGTTCCTTTTCATTTTTGATGAAATTACAGCACATGGGAGTTATAATAGTATTTAAGTATTACATATAAGAATTGTATAATTTTACAGTATGGCATGAGTGATGCTACAGTCTATTTGTTACTTGGGCACTTCTGTCCCGTACATATTTGGACATGGGTGTGGGGGCATGATCCTCCAAATATTTGAAAAAACTTTGAAAAATTGAATGTACCCCTGTCAGATATATACTCGCATCTGACACTCACTCGAGTCGAAGCAAACATAGTTTATTTCCCCTCCCTTCTGCTACTTTTTTTCCCCTTAAAATGATTCCCTTAATTTACTAATGCATTGTAGCTTACTTCTTGAAACTGGTTTTAGCAGTGGAATGGAGGACATCATTGAGGGCAAGGCAATGGTGGTTATGGCTACGGCTATGCTGCAGCACCAAATCAGGATCCAAACACGTATAGTGTGGCTGCTGTTACTGGTTCTTCTTAAGAGGGGTGCATGACAATCATGAATGGCTTGTAATCTGAACTTGCAGGATAAGTTTTCAAGTTAATCAGATTCATTAATTAAGTAGGATGGGTTTGGGTTTGCTTGCTGCTTTAGCTGATTCTTCAGGTTACAGAATTTTGTAGCTGGATTTTAATCTTTAAACCTTGAAGTTGTTTTAGAACTGTATTGATATGTCATTTACAATTTAAATTTTTTGCTTGAGAGGTTTTTTTTTTTTTTTTTTTTTTTTTTAATTGTTTATTTGTTAAGAACTGAATTTATATAGAATGAAAAAGAATGGGCTTTTAATCACCATTTTCTTCATGTTGGAGCAAGGAAAAGTTCATATTCTCTCGGTTCTTGCAAGTTACATTGTTCCTTTTCTTCAACTTTGGCTAATATACTAAAAATGCCCTTAAACTATTGTATCTTAGTCTTAACTTATCATTTTTAAAATTTATTATTAAAATAAAAATATTTTGAATTTTTAAACTAATTTCATTTATGCTTAGAATAATTTATTAAATAAAAAATAATAACAAAATAATATTTTAAATTTTTTGGAAGTATTATATACATAACCTCTTTTGAAAATTTTTGATTTGTTCTATTAGCAAGAAATTAAGATAAGAGCTTAAAATTTAAAATAAATTTATTTTAATAATAAAAGAAAAAATATAATTTAACTACTTGTTTTAACCCAGACTGATAATTTGCCCTTTTAGTATATTTAAGTTTTTATGTCTCAGTTTTTCGAGGTCTTAGGTCAACTCTTACACCATGTTTGGTTGAGAGGAATAGAATAACATTCACCTTTATTCATTGGCTGGTAAATCATTTTTTTATTTGATTAAACTAATACACATTCAATGGAATGGCTATTACTTTCATTTTACTTGTCCTCCCATAATAATTATTATTTTTTGATAATAATTATATTAAAATATGATTAAATTATTTATTATTGGATTATAGTTAATAATAACCTTATTAAAATTTTAATAATAATAACAATAATCATCCATCCAAAAAAGCTCTGCGAAGGGTAGGGGTGTTCAATCGGTTAACCGATCCGAACTACCATTAACCGAATTAACTGACCCTTTTAAACCATTAACCGTTAACTGAATTGAAATTTTTTCAAAAAAAATTAACCGAACCGAACTTTTTTGGTTAATTCGGTTAATTAACCGAAATTTATATATTTTTTTATTTTTTGTTAAAACAAGTATAAAACATATCAAAAATTAACTGACTTAACTGACTGATTAATTTATATTTCCAAAAAATTAACCGAACCGACCGAATACTTATATATTATAATATTATTTATTAAATTCGGTTATTTTGGTTAACCAATTGATTTCGAACCGAATTAACTCTTAACTAAACTTCCAAAAAATTATTAACTGACCCCAGATTGAATTAATTCGATTAACCGACCGATTAACTGAATTAATTCGATTTTACCCGAAATTTGCATACCCCTAGCAAAGGGTACTTGGATGGTTTAGTTTTTTTTTGTTGTTGTGCTATTTACAACATTTATTCCATTAAATCAAACACAAGAATACTATTACCATTCTATTCAACTAAAAAGTTGAACTATTGATTATAGTCCTATTCAATTCCAGTGAACCAAATAAGCCGTTATTCTCTTTATTTTTTTAGAGATTTGAATCCTCAACTTCCTAAGAAGAAAGAAAAATACATAATTTCTAATCAAATGTAGGTTTAGAGATTGGTTGATGAAGATCTCCAAGCAATTTCTATGGTTGTCAAAGACAAAGCAAATGGAATATAAAAAATTGTTCAAAGTAATTTCGAATGAATTCTTGTATTATTAATAAATGTGATTTTCAAATAGACATCTATTGAAGAGTAATGTTTTTATGAAAAGACACTATAACTGTTATAAATAATAAAGAAATTTTATTTTACATGGCATATTAAAAAATATTGAGAAATAAAAGTTTCTCTATTCTCCTCCATCTTCTACTATTCAAAGATTGTTCTATAAAAGAATGGGTGCAAAAGTTTTTTTTTTTTTTATAGAATTTGATACTCTTATTATTCGTCGCTTAAAATTTAGTGAACTAATTTTATTAGTACAAAACGCAAAAAATTATTAAACTTTATTGTATCTTCAAAATTCATTTATCAGTAACTCTTGCAAACGAAAATATAAACGAGTGAAAAGAAAACATTATTTCTAAGTTTGAAAATTTCAACACTTCTCATAAATTTATTTTTATTCCCACCCGCACACTAAGATCTCTTGCTGCATGGAAATTAACACGCATTCCAGGTACAATTTCGTTCCAGGACAAAGCAAGCAATGAGGGTGGAGAAGGATATACATATGTAAACAAAGTCTGCATAGATTCAGCCATCTAATTTGATATTTTCCTCATTTTCTTCTAGATTAGTCAGCTGCAAAATATAAAAACTCCACAGCCACTCAATCAGGGATGGCCACAATTTGAAATTCCATTTTTTTTGGGGTCTTCACAATGCATCCGAAAATAATAAAACACACATCAGCTTATTTAATAGAATTTAAAATTCAAAACTTAATTGCATTGATTTTTATAATCACCTCTAAAAAAGTAAAAAGAATTAACAATTTTATAATTTGAATATTAATATTTGTAGGTTTGTTCCCTAGTTTTTTTTTTTTTTTTTTTTGAGCACAATCGCTGGGCACTGTTAAAGCAGTAGAAGCAATAGCAATACAATCTTTAATTGTCAGTGATGAGGTGATCGAGTGTGTTGATGTGGTCGGCAAAAGGTGAAACATGATGTTGAATCTTGTAGGAAAGTGAAGAGGGATGGTTTGTGAATTGCCATTGTCCAACAATAAAACCAGATCATAAAGTCAAAATATCTTGTCATAAACCAGATCTGCTGGAAGAAAAAGACTCTGGTCTTGCTAAGCTTTGTGCATTGAAGGTCAAATTGCGATTTTAACGAGGATGAAGTACATTAAACAAATATAAAACAGATTGCCCAACACATTTATACTGCTGCCAATATGTCATGAAAGCTCCTTATGGACGAGTTCTCGTACTCCAATTCCACCTCGAAATCTTTCCGACGCTTAACCACCTTACTGCAGAACTTAAGTCTCATTTCGACAACCTATTAAGTAAAACTAATACATAAAAATGAGAAACTCAAATAATTAAATATATAGTGGGAAATTATATGGTACATTGTCGGTAAAGTTTTCAGACTAAAACAAGGTTAGGAGTTGATAATATAGTAAAATATTAAAAAAAAGAAGACACATGTCATTTTTTTAAGATTTCTTGTTGAATTAAAAAATTACGCTGCGAGTGTACTAAATGCTCATATATATATTTAACTAAATATCACAATTTTACTGATTGAGCATTTAGATGGTGCAAATGTCACGGGGTTAGAACTTTAGTTGGACAAACCGCGTGACCTTAGACGATTTCTTGGGTTAAAATCCGCCAAAATCAGCATAATTCTCGAAGAATGAGAATTGTTGTAGAAATTCTTTAAGACACCGAAGCAACACGGGCAAATAGAAAAGCCACAGAAAATAGTGCTCACAAAGTGTTTGAGTAAATGCTCTCAAAGTATTCTCTATTACTTTGAAGGATTACAACTGGATGATTATAAATGAGGGGGAGGGCTTCTATATATAGTTGAGCTCCCCCAAATAAAATGGTACAGATTGAGTTACATCAACGGTTAAAATTTGTGTTTATCTACAAGATGAGAGTCTTAAGAGATTTAAACTCTATACATCTTTATCCCTTAGGATTTACATTAATTAGCTTGGTAACTCTAGTCTTACTAGAGTGTTTCACTAGGCCACCAATGCTTCAAGTATATGAGTTTCTTCATATGTTCTACAAGTCGGGTCAATTTAAGTGGGTCAAATAAGCCCCATTTAATAAGTTGACCTCTATGGGACTGTAACATCCCGCCCGGTAAAGTCATAGTATTCGAGTACTATTATTAGAAGTAAGACTTATAGAATAGGTTCTGAGTGAATATGGTACTAGATATGACTAAGTGACCGAAGACTATAGAATGCGTCTTTGGACGAAGTCTTTATTAAGGTGAGCTTGATGGTCTAGCGGACTCTCTTACAGGGTATATGCCACCCTAACTGATAAACATTAATGTTTATTCCTTAAGTGTTAAGCCCTTAGTTTAAAAGAATGGTCGACTTTATTATTATTTTATTTGGAACCATTTAGTTGACCTAAGGAATACTAGTTAGAATAGAACAAGGTTTCTGAAATTGAAAAGAACATGCATTTAAGATGAGAACAAATGTTATTAGTCACAAGTATCGAAGGAAGCGTAGTGGGAGGATAAACTTGCCCATTAAGTTTTCCTTTCATGTGTACCAATATAAAGCCAGCATTGGCTTTCTGACTAAATTTTGCGCTTTCTTTGGCAAACTTAATTTTTCTCTTCAACAACTTTCTCTGCAATTTTCCAAAAAATTCGAGAATTAAGACTTGCCTGAAGGATCGAGTTCACTGTATCCAGCAAACTCCGCTAACGTTGGTACATGGTAAATATTGATGAAAGTCAAGTTATTTTCATAGTTATTTACGGGACCTTAGGGTTTTATGCTTTAGGGTTAGTTCAAGAGAAACAAGGAGAAATGTTCAGTTTTTGGGTTTCCTATTAACACTCTTGTTAGACATGTTTAGTTTCTTGTAAAATGATCTAATAAGATAACTCTTCATGTTATAGCTCAATAAACTCCTGAAAGCTCTTGAGATAAGGGCAAGGGTCCTGTTGTCTGAGCTTTTCTGCAACTTGTCTGGTGAGTTCCTTCATACTCTATGAGTGTGTTATGTTTTTGTTCATGTCTAGTATAAGGTAAGTCTACTTGTTCTGTGATGGTAAAGAATTTGCACCAAAGTAACAAATGATTATTGTGAAAAGTCTAATATGCCATATCTGCATAAACGAATGCTTATTTTTGCTTTTCCTTTCCCTCTCGACAGTTTGGTGTTGTCATTAGCTATAAATAATAACAAAATATATCATACAAAACATGGATTTTTTCAATTTATTCAATTTAGTCCCTAAAATTAGGATAAACATAACTTTCAATTTAGGGCCTCTGATTACAATCCGATTTCATAATGACTCATTAGGGACATTCTATTTTCTATCCCTACCAACATTTCACAATAGTTTTGTATTTAATTTGATTTGGTCCCTAATGTATGAAACTAACAATTAAGCTTTACAATTTAATCCTTTTCATAATCTAAGCTTAATTTCTAACAATTTCACACCAATTTCATTCAATCTCAACAATGGAAATTTTTAAAAACTTTAACAGTTTTATAAATTAGTTCATTGGCTAACTAAATTAAGCTCCCATGACCTTAAATCTATAAAAATTAATAATAAATGGCTAGGGGCTTACCTAAAAATGGTGGTCAAATGTGTAAAGTTTTCAAAAGCTTTCTCCTATGGCTTTTTAGGGTGGATGGTGGTGTATAGATAAAGAAGATGATATTTAATCTTTTTTCACTATCTTTAATACATATAATTTGTTTAGTCTTAATTAATTAACTTAATCATAACTAATTAATCACTAATCATTAGTTACTTTAATCTAATGGTAATTAACATCACATCACACTATTGTCCATTTAAAATTGGTCTATTAGCCATTTTAGTTCTTTGAATAATTTCTATTTAATTCCCCAAGCCTTAATCTAATTAAAAATCTATAACGATTAAACTTTTACGATTTAGTCTTTGAGCCATAATTACTCACAATTTTGTCTAAATCGCTTAACTAAATTTTAATTCATCTATACCCGAACTCTGTAAAAACCCTTATTTAGTATTTACAGACTCAGCTTACGAGAACAAGGTCCCGAAATTGCATTTCTCGACACCACTAGAAACTGGATTGTTACACCTCTATTCTACTAAGGGTCTATTTGGATAGCACAGAGTAATTAAATGGAAATATAATTACTAGGGTAGTAATTACACTCTCTTGTAATTACAAAAAATTGTAATTCCTTAGACTTGTTTGGCTGACATAGTGTAACTACATCGTAATTCCCTATGTCATGTTCGATAGTATAAATTGTAATTACATAGTTAAATAATTTATATATTTTTAAAAAATATTAATTACTATAATAATATTAGTATGATAAAAATAATTTATTGAAAGTACCAAAATTAAAATCAAATCATGACATGTATCATATTAGTCTAAACAAGTAGTTGATAATACAATTACTAATAAAAATAGCCAGAAAAATAAACATCATATGCGTTTTTATCTAATTGTTATAGTGCATACTTGTTGGGTTTATTCCCTCTTTAATATTTAACATATGCTCATTATCATCATCTGTTGGTTCTTAATTAAGTTCATCATCATTTGAATTTGAATTTGCATCATTAAGATTATCAAGGTTTCCTTCTTCCATGTATTATATGAAGTATGGATCATCTTAATTTCACTTATTATTGAAGTTATGAATATGCAACCTACTAGTGTCACGGGGCTATAACTTTAGTCTTGCAATCTGTGTAGCCTTAGGTGAGCTCCTCACTTCAAATGCGCCTTAAGTCAGCCTAGCCCTCAAAAAGTGAGAATTCACAATGAGAATTCTCCAAGGCACTGAAAATAAAGCAGAAGCAACTCAAAAACAAAGAAGCAACAAAATAACAGAAAAAGCCACAAGAAAGCAACGCTTACAAAGTTTTGAGTAAAATGTTCTCAATACTATTCAATAACTATGAATGAGGATACAATGGGATCAAATGGGATCCTATCGAAAGATTACAAATGAAGGGGAAGGTCTCTATTTATAGTTGAGCTCCCAAAGATCCAATGGTACAATTTACTTTACATCGACAGTCAAGATTGAAGTCAGTCAACAATTAAGATGCTTAAAGATTTACATGATCCATTAAGATTACAAAATCAAATCTTCTAAGATTAGTTTTTTTGTAAATGTTTTACTGGGTGATGGTCGCTAAACTAACTAAAAATTTGACTAAGGCAAGCGCACCTATTGAACAGTAGTATAGTTATGGTGAGACCAGAAATATCATATCTACAAGGACTAAAAGTACTAGTAATTATTATCTTTTTATTATTTAGCCTATGAATTAAGGGATGTTTTAAACTAAGACTAACTATCTAATTGACTAAGATTACGACAGAGATAAAAGTTGGAAAATACTATTGGAAAACCGATGGAGCAGACAATACCTAAGGAAGAATTCACCTAGACTTTACTTATTAGTATTGACTTAGACGATTTATTCACTTGACTTAATCCGTAGAAATCCTTGATTTATGTTAATATCTCTCTCGAGACTAAAAACAACTGACTCTAGGTTGATTAATTGAAATCTCTTTCTAACTAAAACCCCTATTGTTGCATTAACTCGATTTATAGACTCCCTTATTAGATTTGACTCTAATCCAGCAAATTTATGTCATCCTATCTCTAGGATTGCATGCAACTCCGCTTAATTATGGAAGATCTACTCTTAAACAGGGACTTTTGCTCTACTGAATAAGCACATCAAAACCCGAATTAATATCCTGGAATATTAAGACAAGTATTAAGAACACATAATTAAGAATAAGAACAAGTATTTATCATATAACTCAAATAATAATAAGATCTGTCTTAGGTTTCATCTCCTTTAGGTATTTAGGGAGTTTAGTTCATAATAATGGAAAACATCTCAAAATTGGGAAAATAACAAAATATAAAGAAACCCAAAGAACTTCTAGGAAATTGGATGGAAATATTTAGTCTTGAGGTAGATCCTGCTTCCGAGCTGATTCCGATGGCTAGCCTTGAGTATTTTCTGTCTTCTACTCTCTATGTCCCCTTTGATCCTTTTCTAGGGTGTTTATATAGACTTTGGAATGCTTTTAAACCCTCAAAATTAGCATTTTTCGAGTAGAATTAGACTTGGGCTCGAAAAGGACACGGCCGTGTGCCACGCCCATGTGAGGGTGCTCAAACCGTGTGTAATTCTGAGTTGGTTTTTAGTTGACACGGCCATGACCCATGGGCTTGTGGCCTTCCCGTGTGATTACCCGTGTGGAAGTGCCTAGGCCGTGTGAAACACTGAATTAGGCCTATTTTGTCAGTTTTTGACCCGTTTCTTGCTCCTTTCGCCTTCCTATGCTCACCTAAGTATAAAACATGAATTTAAAGGATTAGGAGCATCAAATTCACTAGAGCTTGTGATAAATCATCCAAAAATATGCCAAGCATGGGGTAAAAATATGTATATATTATGGTTTATCACTGGGCCACCAATACTTCAAGTAGATAGGCTTCTTCAAGTGTTCCATGAATTGTGCTAGTTTAAGTGGGTCAAATGAGCCCCATTTAATCAATTGACCTCTATGGACGTTCTGTGCGCATCTGTCACAGGGTTTGATCTGTGGCTTGTAACATTAGTACGATCAACTTTGTTTTTTTATGTTATACTAAGATGGTGTTGTTAATATGGAAAATATTCTTTTTGAACAATGAATTTCTTCTTAACCATATTTTGAAGTATTGAATGTCTCAAATTAAAGAGTTTGCAAACTGTCTATGGTTCTTGTGTTTGACACCATTCTCTCAAATGGTATCAACCCCACGATATGGCGTAATAATTTTTTTTATTTACATAATTAATATCGACTTTATAATATTTAGGCTCACAGTCTAAATAGTTTGTAGCTTTAATTATAAAAACTCCTATAAACTAATTTAGAGAAATACTTATGCTAGATTATATCCCATTTTTATAATACGTAAATAAAGTAAAAATAAAAAAAAATAAAGTAAAAATAATAAAAAATTTATAATATATAACTTTTATAAAAAAATATTTTATAAATAGTCCAAAACTTTCATAACACTTCTGATAAATAATACAATTTTTTCCATAACTTTAGAAAGTTATTTTATATAAATAATTTATGATAAAAAACTTATAACATTTTTATGAATAAATATGTTATTTTATAATATATATACATGAACACATAAAATAAGTTATGTATATACTTGACTATAATTTTTTTAATAAATAAATATTTTATAATACTTTTATAACATGTAAATTAATTTTTTATAATAAACTTTTTAGCCTTAACTTCAGAATTTTTTAAGGAATTGAATAATTATATGTTTTTTTTAATAAAATACACAAAATATTTTTATAACATTTTTTAAAGATTTATAATATAAGAAATTTATTGTCATAGTCATCCCAAGCACTTATACGTGCTAATACTTATAAAACAATATTTATAAATTGTATAAAAATAATTTTTTAAAATTGAATTTGGATGTAATTACTTGTGTAATTACTCCAATTCTTATCCTCTCCTTAAGAATTGGAAAGTGTACTTGGGGTGCTTCAATTGCATCTAATTTGGTGGAACCCACCAATTGCAATAGTTATCCAAACATGCCACCATTATGTGATTACAAACAATTAAATCTAAATCCAATTGTTAATTAGTTTTTTTTATTTATAAAAACCAACTAGACTTTATTAATCAAATAAAAAAAGATAGAACAAAAACAAGAAAACAACCCAAAGTAAAACACAGGCCAAAACAACCCACTAGTGTCACAGGGCTAGACCTTTCGTCTCGCAATCCGTGCGGCTTTAGGCAATTTGCTCATCCAAACTCGCCTAAGTCAGCCTTTTTACCCACAATGAGGATTCCTCAAGAACTCCTCCAAGGCACCAATTTGTATAGCGGAAGCGTTTGTGCCAAAAGAAGCTACAAACAAGCAAAAGAAAGCCAAAGAAAGAATGCACACAAGGTGTTTGAGTAAATGCCCAAGAATTCTATTACTCTTAAGAATTCAACATACAATGGATGATTTACAAATGAGGGGGAGGCTCCCTATTTATAGTTGAGCTCCCCCAGAACCGACGGTCAAGATACATTTACATCGACGGACGAGATTAACGATATCCCATGATTTAAGGGATTTACAAGATATGCCTTATCAAATCTAATCTAATTTTTACAAGATATGATTCCCTCTATCTTCTAAGATTAGTTACCCAAAATAACCTAGGTTGCCATATCTTTTTGCTATCGGGCCACCTGTGCTTTAGTCCGACAAAGCTTCTCCAACAATTCTTGGAATCGGGCCAGTTCTCGTGGGCTGAATGATCCCCATCTAATCGATCGACCTCCATGAGGCGCATCTTGTGCCATGGTCATGGGCTTTGAACTTTGGCCCGTGACACTAGAATAAAAAAAAAAACAAAACAATATGCCAAGTCAGCCACATAGCTGGCACCCACCCCCTGAAAAAATAATAACCCTAAATGTTGTCGATACTAATTACCAAATTCAATAGCTTTCCAAAAAAACCATCTGTTTGTTGCCATTTCCACCCCTCAAAACCTCTCCCTTCAACTCCTATCAATCAGTTTCTCTCTATCTCCTTCTCCCCTTCCTACATCGAAGTCCATTGGCACACCTCATTCCAGGTAAAGTTCTCTTTCCATTTTCAAACATTCGGTGGCTAGGTTGTGAGCAAGGGTATTAGCAAATCTAGGGACGTGTTTAAACTGCAGACACTGAAAGAACTTTTTCTGTTGTTGAATGTCTTGAATAATAGCTCCTATCTCCGATTTATCTTCAGTAACAAATTGACATTTTTAATTATTGGTCTTGCATCACATTCTATAATAGTCGACGAGAGACCTAGATTGTAACACCTTTAACCCATATCCGTTGCCAGAACAGGGTTACGGAGTATTACCGAAATTTACAGAACAATTATGGACATTTCATACCATTTCTTATTCATATTAGAAATCATTCATAAGTCAATCATATTGTCCCTTATATGAGTCTTCGAGGCCCAAAATACGCATTAGAATCAAATCGGGACTAAATCAGGTACTTAGAGAATTTTTTCGCAAAATTTCAAAATTTTCCCTAGGTGCATGGAACACACACCTCTGTGGCCAGGCCGTGGGGGCAATTGAAGTAGGGCACACGACCATGTTCTAGCCCGTGTAATTCTCTAACTTGGGTCACACGACCAAGCCACACGCACGTGTGCTAGGCCATGTAAGCAATTTAATTTGCATTATTTAGGTGCAGGGGTCACACGGCCAAGTCACAGGCCCATGTGCTAAGCCATGTAGCTAATTTTGAGCATTCTGTTTCTCAATTTTTAAGATGTAGGGGACACATGACCAAACCACACGCCCGTGTGCTAGGTCGTGTGTCACATATGGCCGAGACACACGCCCGTGTGGACGAAAATAGGCCATTTTCAAGGCCACTTTTCTCATCTAACAAGTCTTCCATCTACATTAATACCTTAACACATTCATAAGCCAATGTAATACATCCAAATCAAGCTCAAACTAAGTCTTATACATGACATATCAACTTATATGTTCAATCATCCAATCTTACCAAAACAACCATACATACATATAGGCATATTTTACCAAATTTATACTATCTCAAATTAATCCTCAACATGCCTATATAATTTCCATCATTTATCCATTTTAAACACACACCAACATATTAAGGCCACTTTTTACATATTAAAGCATATCAATTACAAGCCATACCAATGGCTAATTTCAACCAAACTCATACATGCCATACTTGACCACTTTTAGCCTATACATGCCATTATAACCTAAAATTTAATTTACTATTTATACCGAAACGAGCTGATGGATAGTGTGAGATATCTCTGCCAAGCTTCCAACCCAACGAGCTTCTGAATTACTTTAAAACAAAGGAAATAAAAAAGAGTAAGCATTTAATACTTAGTAAGTTCGTATAACAGGAAATTAACTTACCATTTAATTCATATTTAAGGTAAGCAAATAAACATGCTCAAACCAATTTGGTCAAATGCCTAAACACATATCCTCATCAAGCATGTTAGTCATGTAATTCACATAAATATCAAGAAACATGTATGAGCTCATCAATATTCAATTTCCATATACATGTATTTATCACATCATTTCAAATATATATTCGTAACGATTCATCTCATTTCATAATTTCTCATGTCAGAACTTTGTCCGTTGAATCATTTATAATATTGATAGACACTGGGTAGTACACACTAAGTGTACAAATTTGTAATCCGTCAATTCATATTTGGGAGTGCTCATACGAGCACATAAATGGGAAGCTCTTTCGAGCCATATAATAGGAAGCTTCGGAGAGCCATTAATGGGAAGCTCATACGAGCTAATATTAGGAAGTTCAAGCGAGCCAATAACGGGAAGCTCATAAAAGAGCCTTTAATCGGGAAGTTCCGAAGAGCCATATATCGAGACGCTTATAAGAGTTGAGGTGTGTCTACAACACATGCAGGATCACAACCAATCGGGATGCTCCAAAGAGCTAATAACAGGAAGCTCGCAAGAACCATATAACGGGATGCTCATAAGAGCTAATAACGAGACGCTCCTTCGAGCTATGGTGTGTCTGCAACACATGCAGGACCACAACCAATTTAGGAACCCTGTATCCATCAAATTTTATTTATCCAAACGGGACTTAATACTTGTCGATTATTGTCGGATATGTGATTTACACTTATATATGGCATTTATACATTTCAAACACAACAACATTCAATATAAAACATTTAAATACACAATTTAATTACACAAACTTACCTCGACAATGTTCCTGTATGGAACATTTACTAATCCTACATTTTTTCTTTTCATTGATCTAAATCTGTATTTGGTTTATCTAGATATATATGAATGAATTTAAAATCAATTTAATACAAATCATATTCAATTCAATTCAATTCACATCCTAGGAAAAATTATCATTTTGCCCCTATACTTGTATTTACTTCTGATTTCATCCCTGAGCTCGGAAAATAAAATTCATGCAATTTAATCCATATTCCAAGCCTATCCAATTTTTACATTTAACAATAAAAATCGATGTATTTCACAAAAAATCATAAATTTTCCATGAATTTTACATCTTTTCAATTTAGTCCCTAAATCACAATTTCATCAAAATTCTCTTTACAAAAGTTGTTTATTTATCAGCAACCTTTCATTTTCTACCATAAAATTTCATAATTCAACTATATTCATCCATGGAAAAATCCTAGCACTTTGATAACTTTACAAATTAATCCCCGAGATAGCTAGATTAAGCTATTACGATCTCAAGAATATAGAAATTATTAAAAATGGGACAAGAAAACATACCTAATTGAGCCAAATAAGCTTACTCAAAACTCAAATTCCACGGCTAGGGTTTCCATATTTTTATTTAGGAAAGATGATGGAATATGATGATATTTTAGTATTTAATTAATTTATCATCTTAATTTTGTCATCTTTCTAATTTAATCCTTTTCTTTTCTTAAATTTCCATGGATGAATCATCATACTTATCTATTAAATCCTATAAATGATCTATTTGCCATATAAGGACCTCAAATTTTGAATTCCATAGCTATTTGATGCCTATAGCTACTAGAACTCAACTTTTGCATTTTATGCAATTTGGTCCTCTTCATCTAATTAGACATGTAACCAATAAAATTTCTTTACGAAATTTTCATATGATATTATAATCATAATGTAGACCATAAAATAATTTTAAAATGATTTTTCTTTCAGACTCAGATTTGTGGTCCCGAAACCACTGTTTTGATTTCACTGAAAATAGGCTATTACACAGATGAATCTATAAGAGCACCGTTTGGAGGCATGCATATCTCTTCGCTGCCAACGGGGATGCAACCTTTCTGTGAATAATCATTTTCAAAGCTAAAATATCCCCCATAGAGTTCCTTGCAACAACCCTAGAACCTGATCTGGACAAACCACGATTAAATGATGTCTCAAAATTAATCTTAACTTTTGAATCTAATAGGGGGCTCCATTCCTTGATTTCACCAAATTTGGTAAGCAACCTTTTTCCCAATCCATCAATCTCACTAATATACCTAGCCTAAAACACAAGCTAACAAAAAAAGGAGGATAATTAACAATGCGCCAACCTTGCTTGGCTAACAAAGCGATGTTAAATTTGGCTAAGCTATGGAAACCCAATCCCCCATTATCGTTTAGCTCACTCAACTGATCCTAAGTGCACCAGTGAATACCTTTCTTGCCAAAACCTTTTTTACCACCAAAAAATTGCCATAATACTTTCCAACTCTCCACGAAGAAACTTTGGAAGTAAAAAACACGCCATCAAATAAAAGGGAATAGCTTGTAAAATTGACTTCATAAAAACCACATTTCCCCCAGAAACAAAAACCTAACACTCCAACTTTCAATTTGGAAAGCATCATTTTTCTTCCTTCCTATCATATTAGGCAAACCAAGATACCTTTTCGGTTCATTTGAGTGCTTAACCCCCAATATTCCAGATATGAGTTGCCTATCCCTTTCAGAAGTATTGGTACTAAAAAAGATAATAGGTTTTTCAAAATTAATACATTGCCTAGAACATCTCTCATACTCCCTCAAAACTCCTTTTAATGTTTGCAATCCCTTCATATTAGCTTCTTCAATAAGAATATAATTATCAGTAAAAAGCAAATCTAAAAATTTGAAGGCCACTCTACTCACCTTTGCCCCTTTTAACAAACCATCTCCATGGCTAATTGGGTAAGAAAGGATAAATCCTCACTACAAATCAAGAACAAAAAAGGACTCAAAGGATCACCTTGTTGAAATCCTCTACTAGGCCTAAACCGCTCCCCAATCTTTTCGTTCACAATCACTGAATACGAGATAGGAGAGATACATTTCATTATAGTATCAATCCACCGAATATCAAATCCCATTAGTGTCAACATCTTCTGAATAAACTGCCACTCGACTCAATCATAAGCCTCTTTTTCCACACTCGTTTATGATGAAATGTATGCAAGATCTCATATGCTACTAACACATTATCATAAATCAATCTCCCAGGTAAAACGCTTTGGCTTTGTCAATGCAGACATCTAATACATCCTTAAAACGGCTAACAATCATTTTGGCTACCAATTTTTATAGAATATTACACAAACTAATTGGCCTAAAACTCGCTAAATTTGTAGGATGAAAAATTTTTGGAATCAACACAATATTGGTAATATTCAGAAAGTCAAAGTCCATACCTTCATTCAAGACTTCCATACAGAAGTTAGTAACGTCCTTCCCAAAAATGTGCCAACACCTTTGGTAAAACAAAGCTGGAAACCTATCCTCTCCAGAAGACTTTATTGGACCAATTTCTTTCAAAGTTGCAATAACTTCCTCCTCCGCATAGTTTGACGTGAGCCTTAAATTCGTATAATCAGAAATGCAATTGCCTATACCCAAAAGAATATGACTCGAGTCTCTAACTCCACTTAAAGTAAAAGGTTTTTGAAAATAACCTCAAGCTATTTCTTCAATTTCACCTTATTTACTAGTTTTACTCCCATTCTCTTACAAATTTTGAATGGAATTCTTACGATGCCTATGTGACGCATGATTGTGCAAAAATACCATATTTTTTATCTCCCGCCTTCAACCAATTAGGTCGGTCTCTTTGCTTCCAATACCTCTCATCTTTGTCGATCTCAAAATTTAAATAAACTTTCATATCAATGATTTTCGCAAGGCTTTCATCATCAGCCTCCCTTGCCATTCATTCTTCCAACTTCCTCATTAACTCCATCTTGAGACCTTTTTTTTTTTGAAATAATCGAACCTGTCCATTTCGTCAAACTCTTTTTTAAAGCCTTCAATCTAAATAGTAAATCGCTATGAGTTGTCTCCCAAATATTTTTCACCACGTCCTCAAAAGATCCTTCCACAACCTACCAAGCCTTGAAATGGAACCTCCTACTTGCCAATTCATTAGTACCTAATTCAGTACGAATAAGAAGGGGATAATGATCTAAAAAAGAATGAGGGATATGTTGAATCATTGTACTAGGAAACATACTCATCCACTCAACATTAGCCACTCCCCTATCGAATCTCTCTCTAACATTAGTATCTGGTAAATTCCTTCTTTCCCATGTGAACCAAACCCTAGAGTAACCAACATCCATCAATTGACACTTCTCTAGCACCCCTCTAAAGGCTTTCATCCTTCTTTCATCCCTTAAGGCTCCCCCACTTTTTCAAAAGCATACATGATCTCATTAAAATCTCCACAAACCAACCAAGGAAGCCCATGTGTATGCCTAAATCTTAGCAATAAATTCCATGAGTTATCCCTATTTTGGGCATAAGGTGAACCATAAAAGCCAATAAACCTCCACCGCTTCCCTTCATCGCTATCTTTCACATCAACATTAATATGATTGTCAGAGAAGCTTTTTAAAGTGACCAAAATATTGTCCCTCCATGCCAAACAAAGACCTCCTATAGTTCCCTCAGTCGAAACATCGATACTATTTAGAAAATCACACATTCGTTGAAATTTTTCCATTTTCATCTTATTTATTTTAGTCTCTATAAAGAAGACTACTTGGGGGATTAAACAACTTCAACACATGCTGAAGTCTTCTAATGCCCCTAGGGCTCCCAAACCTCAGACATTCCAACTTATTATTTTCATTGCGACTGGTCGGTATGCCCCTTGGCAACCGTCGATAAAAAGGTATTTTGATCCAACCCCCTCCCATCAACAGTCCCCAGAGATCCTAACTCCACCCCATTTTCGCGTTCACCTATATCCCTTCTCGACCTTTTTTTTCCATCACATCCTTCTACGATATGTTCTTCCGAATCATGATCCATATCCATCTTACCATACGCTATAGAAGAATCCCTCATTCGTTGAGGCAATAAAGATAGTTCCCTTTCAAGATTCAAACCTAGCATTGGATCAATTTGAATCCCACTATCCCCGCTTTGTTTCACCCCCTAATTTTGCCCACCTAAATTCCACCTACCATAATTATAGCCCCTTTTCACCCTTTCGTCCCCTTCCTTTAGCCATACATTATTCATAGCTATAGCTCGCCTAGACTGAGCTTTTAAGGTCAAATCCCAACCCATCTCTGCTACCTCAACTCCTAGAGCTATTCTTGCTTAACAAAATGACTCGCTATGCCCCAACTTTCCACAAAAGAAGCAAAACAGCGTTAGATACTCATATTTAAAATTAACATAACCACAGATCCCTGAGGAAAACATGACCCTCTTCTTCCTCTTTAAAAGACGTCTAACATCCAAGCAAATCCTCATTCGAAAGCAATTTTGCATCCCCTTCTCTAAACAGACACTATCATACTCTAAAAATTTCCCAATAAAATCTCTTAACTGTCTAGCCAGTGGCTCAGAGAAGAAACCCGGTGGAATATCGTGTACTTGAACCCAAAAATTTGCTAGAATTAAATGCACCTTCTTCGAATTGTCCCCCCTCCTCAATACGATGAATCATCAGCAAATGATTATTAAAAGTCCAATAGGCCCCACTAATTACCTGCTCCATATCCATCTTGTGAAAGAAACGAAACTAGAACCTTTTCTTTCCTAGATCTGAGATAAGGACTCCATTAACAAAATGTCATAAATTTGCCATCGTGGTTCTCATCGCCTGGAAGTGAATAACACTTGCTGTCAGAAAATAACCAACTATGCAAAACTCATTTTCCGTAACCGAAGAATCAACTTGTCTTTAGACCTCCAGAATCTCGCCCTCATCATCATTTAGAGATAGCCCCCCGCCAGATCCCTTTCCATCATGAAATCTCAATACCAAGAAAGCAGAACTCGAAACACAACAGAACAGATGCTACACCCAAGTAAACAAAAACCACAAAAACAAAGAAAATTCAAAGCGAATCTAAAATATAACAAGTGCCGACACAAAACCACAACCCACCAAAACGTTAAAACCTAATAACATGCTAGAAACAACATACCAGAAACTTGCTAGAAAGCAGACCAGAAACCAATTTTTTTTTTAATTTCTCAAACTTTATTATTAAGTAGTTTTTTAAACCCTATATAAATGAAATTTGAGTGTATTAGCTAATTCTTTTTTTGTTTCTACTTTTTCACTTTATATATAAAAAAACCATCCTATTATATCAAATAAATATTTAAAATTGATCACTTAAGGACTTCTGGGCTTGGCTAGGCAAGCTGCATTTTAGAGGTCGCTATCAGATTAATCATCATAATTTATCCTTTTCAATTAACCCATAAACAAAGATTTAAATAAAATATATTCTGCAGTCATTTTGATAGATTTAAAAAAAAGAAAAAAAAGAATTGATTACATATTTTATTAATAAATTTTAATTTAATATTTAAATATTTTATTAAATTGATATTAAGAATTAATCGGACCCTAATTTAATTAAAAAATAATTAAAAAACTATTATATTTTATAGAGTAAATTTTATTATGATGATGATATTTTTATAAATCAATATAATAAAATTTAAACTTAAAAGATAAAAAAATTAAACATTTTTATTCTACATTATAAAAACTTTCTTCACATCTAGTAATAATTATCCCATTATGATGTTGAAAATTCATAAGTAAAAAACTAGTCAGATTATTTGGGCAAAAAGAAAAATAGTCATATTATACATGTGAGTGATATCTAATATTTTTCTTTCACAATGAGATGAAAACCCAATAAGCAACTACAATATATCAATTTTAAAAATCAAAGAGTGTTCATTCTATATTAGTCATCAATAATAATAAAAATTAAATCAATTAGAATATTTGTTAATTTTTTCAAATTTACTTAATAAAAAATACAAATATTTTATGTCCATAAGCTGCAGTTTAAATCCATGCTTGAAATCAGCGAATTCATTAATTGGAAGTGTTGATTGTAAAGGCGGCTTCAATAGACTTGGTCAATTTACTCTCCTTCGTCTCTCCTTCCCTTTTTCATTTTCCTCTCTATAAATTCCTCTGATTTTTATGTTTATGGTGGTTGAATTTTGAGAACCCGAGATGGAAATGGTAGCGCCAGTCCCCGCAGTGGATTTCAACTTCGATAGCGCCTGTTCATCTCCATACATGACTGCTCCTTCAAGTCCTCAACGCTTCGGCAATTTCCTCTTCAGTGCTCCATCCAGTCCCACTCATGTTTCTTCTTTGTATCCTTTTCAATGGGAGGAAAAGCGTAAGAACAACCATGATGATGATGATGGCGGCCATGGGTGTGAAGAGGATTTCGAGTTCAACTTCAGTGGGCATTTAGAAATACCTTCTTTGTCTGCAGCCGATGAGCTCTTCGATGGAGGAAAGATTCGACCTTTGAAACCCCCGCCTGGTTATGATGAACCTTTCTCAAGTGCCGTTTCTTCTCCTAAATCAAAGCGACAACATGGTCAAAACGACATACAGTTTGGATCACAACAACGCGGGAGAGAAAGAACCTCTGCTGCTGCATCTTCTTCATCTTCAACGTCTTCAGCCTGCAACTATGTTCATAAGAAAAGCAGATCATTGTCTCCGTTAAGGGTATCCGACATCATGTTCGAGCAAGAAGAGACATCATCAAATTCCCAGAAAAACAATGAATCTTCCACGGCAAACAATCCAAAATCTTCTTATGTTTCTTCCCTCCTGTCATCCATTTCGTTCTCAAAAGTCAACAAAAAATGGAAGTTGAAAGACCTATTACTGTTCCGGAGTGCATCAGAAGGGAGGGCAACGAGTAAAGATCCCCTTAGGAAATATGCTCTTTTGTCAAGGAAAGAAGCGGAGGAGGAGGTTAAAAACGCCAGCTTCCGCTCCACTGATAGTATGGGTTCGGTGTCAAGTTCGAGGCGGAGAGGACGGGTTTCGGCTCACGAGATGCATTACACGGCGAACCGGGCCGTGTCGGAGGAGATGAAGAGGAAGACCTTTTTACCTTACAAGCAAGGCCTCCTTGGATGCTTGGGTTTCAATCCAGGAATGCATGAGATTTCCAGGGGCATTGGGTCATTGACACGTGGATCATCTTGATTTACTCATCTAATGCCTCTTTTCTTGAAAATACACTTTCCCCAAATTTCATTCTTTTTATGTTTACATATTTTCATGTATCACTTTGTTTATATATATATATAAAAAAGAAATGAAGTAAGAAATTCATAAAGGACAGCTATAGATTAGAGGTTTCAAGCTTATTTACTCAAATTAAATGTATACTATTGTTATGCTACTTCAAAAGGTTTGTGAATTATGGTATCCGCAAGGATGGAGAAAAATAAAGAAATGGAGTATGGTACTTCAAACTAGTTTTTGTTTGTTGGGTTGATTTGGGAAATTAAATTAGTTGCAAAGCTACAAAAAAAATATTGTTTATCAAGTAGTTAGAGAGCCTGCCAATAAACATTTAATTTCTCTCAACGTGTCAACTAAGCAGCTCACAGTATTTCCAGCCAGGGCCAAAACTTTTGCAATTTTTCTGACATTTTCAATGGCTGGAAAACATTTTAGTCAAAAGCGCCCGCTGCTTCTTCCTCAACTTTCAATTAATCAATCTACTTAATAAAACTTTTGGCAGAAACAAAAAGAATTTTGGATAAGTTAATTTTCATTAGATTAGATATTTGATGCAATTCTATCCATCATTAATTAATTATAAATTATCACTTTATTAAATTGAAGGACTTTTTAATAAATACTTGAAAAATTAATTAAACATAATTAAAACGGTACAGTGCTAGCATCACGATACCTTTGCAAGACGCCGCCTTCAACATCTGAACTGACCCACATGTAACAATCTGTTTTTTAGTGGTGTTGGAAACAGTGATTTTAGGATCACAATTCCAACAAGTGAGTCCGTATATATTAGTAATTAATATTTAAGAGTTAAATATAGTATTATGGCGAATTTTGGTTAGATAGATTTTATTAATTGGTTAGTTAGTCAAGGTACAAGTGGTGCGTACTGAAAGTCAGTTGTTTTGAAAAATGAGGTATCAAAATCTCATTTTCATAAAACAAGCTTGTAAATATTTTTATTAAATATTTACGGATTTTTTGTATAAATGGATTGAAGTTTGGTCTAATAATTTTAATGATTTGATAGTTACTTAAGTAAAAAGGACTGAATCGTCAATGGTAAATTAAATGAGGTTTAAAAGGAAATTAGAACGTAGTACATATGGGTGGACGGTTTGGTTATAATTTTGCATTGTTTTATTGAATTTTTTAATTAAAAATAATGGTTAGATAAATATAATAAAACATATTGAAAAGCAAACATCTTTTTACTTTCTTCTTCCACCGAAAATGAAACTTCAAAACTCCTTTGTTGAACATGTTCAGCCAACTTAGGGTCATTGCATAGTAATGTTTTCTAAGTACGTTTTTCGTAATTTTTATGTTTTTGATATCATTGTAATTAGGTTCATTTAATTCGTATATCTTTTTTCAAAATTATTAAAGATTTATAAAATTGTCATTGATGTTAATTGAACTTTTTGAATGCTTATGATAGATTTTGAAGCATAGAAATGAAATAAGATTAATTTGTTAAGTAAATTTTGTTAATTTTGAGTTTTTGGATTAAATTGTGAATATTTTGAAATTTGTATGAAATTTTTGTAAATTGTGATAATAGGAGGTTGTATAAGAACATAAATGAAGTGGGTTTAAAATTTGAAGTTCAAATTCGGAAGATATGATAAGTTCGATTTTAGGGACTAAATTGAATAAAATATAAAATTTTAGGGGGAAACCGAATAATGAAATTGAGTTGATACATATTTATAATTGGATGAAATAAGAGAGTTGAAATTTATAAATTGAATTGAATAATTGTATAGATCAAGAATTGGACTAAATCAAAATTAATCTCGGAAAAAGATAAAATTGTTGATTAGCCCTTAGAGAATTGATTGTTTGTTGTTTTTTAGGTAAGGTCGCATAGTATGATTGTATTTAAATTATTTTACATTTGATTGTAAATTTGTATTTGTTTGATGTTAATTTGAATGGTTCACAATTTGGTACAAAAGGTGAATTCTGGATTGATTTGCAAATGAAGGATAAATTGACAAATAAAACAAATTTAAAATGTTGAATTGAATTACGAGATATAAAATGAATTTAAATGATTTGAATCGTACTAGTATGAAATTGATTGACTACCGAGATAGAAGATAAAATTTAATATAGTATGACTGGGTGAAATTATAAAATTAACTTGGAATCGAGATGAATTATATTATCACTTATTTGAATTGATGATTGATTGATGAAATTATGATATGAAATTGAGAAATTGACTTATAAATGAAATTGAGAAATTGTATCATATTAAATGTTCGGTAGAATCGGATATAGTTAGCATGCCATAGGATAGGAAGAGTTAAGGGTTATACGACTACGTGTCGAGGAGTGCTGGGCACACCCATTTGTCGGTTATACCAACTATTACTGAGCACATCTACTTTTTGGTTATACTGACCAGCGCTGGGTGCATCTTACCATTTTCAGATTTATCCGATAGGCACTAGGTGTCAAATTGGTGTGATTGGTTGGATCTGTATATCCGTTCAAGTCCGAGTCAGGTTAATAAGGGTATAAAATGTGATATTTGATTTGTGAGATATAAATTGGATTGATAATTGTGAAATGGTAATAAAAAGTTGATTAAAATATACAAGCCGGAGGGCCAATATGGAAATGTGATAAACCTATGAATTTGATGCAGAATTCGAACAATAAAATGGAGTGATGACTACCATTATATTGAAATTGGATGTATTGTTGACAACAAAATGAAATGATACGATATAATATTTAGATTGATTAATTGAAGCTTGTATACATTAATGCATGTGTATCATTGAGACTTTTAGTTGTATTTGTAAATTGAAACGTTGATTGGAATGTTGTGAATGGTATTGAGTTGTTAGTTCCATGCGATTAGTATTAAAATTAATTGAAATGTTACATGTTCAAATTATTATATGAATTGGTTATAGGATGAACTCACCTTGTTGATAAAGAGTTGTCGGGTTTAGGCAAAATCGTCAAGTTGAATAACTTATTGTATAAATTCATAAAATGAGGTAAGTTGTTGTTTTAATAACTGTGAACTTACTAAGCATTTGTAATGCTTACCCCACGGTTTCTTTTTCACTGTATATTGCTAACTTGCAAAACGTGTCAAGCGGATCGTTGAGAAGCTCACACTATCATGTTGTTGTTTCGGTAAACTTTTAATCGTTCAAAGCTCGATTTTGTGGCATGTATATAGGTGATTCGTTTTTGGTCAATCTTGCGTGTTGATGCTTTAGTTCTTGAATGTGGTTTGTGTTTTGATTGGTTATATGTTATGTACATAGGTTGATATGTGTAAGTGTTTTACATGATTGCTAATGGTATTGAAGGCTTGCATGTTATGTTTACATGTCTTGTATCTCAATATATATATGTCTATGAATGATGAAAATTAATGGTTAGTTTATTCTTGAGAATGGCTTGATACATAAGTGCTTAGTATAGAAATAAATAGATAAGGAATGTGTGCATGATTTCAATGATGCAAAAGGTAAAAATGGAGATGTCATTTGTGTACTAAATGAGGTATATTTGGAAATTTATTTGTATGATCTAAAATGTTCTTGTTGAGGGGGTACTTGGTGCCAGTATGACATGATAATTGGTGTTGGTTGTGGACGATAAATTAATGTTCTGTATATATGAGAAGGTTGACTAATGTGAAATGAATAGCATAAATGGTATTAATTGAGTTGAATGAATTGTAATTTTTTGAAATCCTCGATTTGTGATGGTGCCATTGAGGCATATTGGTTAGTGAATTAGGGATTAATATATGTATGTTTTGGCCTGATTTTGAAATGTTTTGAATTGCCAAAATGTGTTTTAAAGTTACTTTGAAAATTTATTTTGAAGTAAATACTTTATGATCTATTTGGTACCACATGAGCAGCCACACAGTTGTGTGAGATACATGAGTCAGAGGCACAATCGTGTGCAGTTTGTTAAATATTAACATTTTGGTCTACACAATCCCTATTTATTACACGGTTTGACTACACAGTCGTGTGACTACTAGAGGGCATGGCCATTTTTTTGCCACACGGTCACAAAGAGTTACACAGCTTGGGCACATGGCCATGTGACCTCTGTTTTTCAGACTTGTCTTTAACTTTTAAAAATGTTTCAATTTAATCCTTATTTGTGCTCGGGTCAACTGAAGAGCTTTCGTAAGCTCGAATAAGACTCGAATTAATTATATATCATAATACTTGAGTGTTTATGACATGAATGATTATTTGAAGGATTTACTTATGATATAATTGATTTGTAATTTTGAAAATGTTGCAAATTAGTCCTAATTGAATTTTGGGTGATACTAGATCATATGTAAGCTCGTATAAGGCCTTGGAAATATTGTATTTGGTGTTTATGTATTGAATTGGATTTGATTGTATGATTTCTATCTAATTTGAGTTTTAATTTTATATTTATGAAGTATTCCATGTTTATTTGAAATAATCATTGTGAACTAGAGGCGTTTGGTTCCTGTTATGATTGTACCATTCCATAGATCGGGTCTGGCAATCAGACTAGGTAATGGGTGTTACACCACGCCCATACTGGCCATAACCACCACAGAATACTTTACTTATGCATAGATAAATTAACTATACAGTACAGTGCATAAAGAATATGATTTACCTCTTGATCGATAATGATCTTAAAACCAAACCAACAAAAGAGTTAACCAACTTGAAGTTAAGTAAAAAAATAGATTTCAAAAAATTTGAAAGGAATAAAAATTTAGGGGTAATCAATCTTCTTCGTGAAGATTCCCCTCCTTTAAACTGTTAGATGGACAGAAACGTATCCCGCAAGTTTCAAAGTTAAAAATGTCATCTAGATCCACCATCACGTGTTCAACACATGTAAGTGTCATAGAAGGGTCACTTTATAACCCTTCTTTGACTAGCCGGGGGGACAAATTGTTACAATCACATATCTTATGACTCGATTTAAATGGCGACCCGACTAGAGAAACCCAAGCATGGCGACCCAACTCGGGAACCTGAATAGCTCGCCATCCCCTTGTCCGTCTAACATCCATAGCTACCTATCTCTCGTGTCAATGGCTCGCCATCCCCTGTCTACCTAACGTCTACAGCTCACTTCTCCTTATTCGTACACCTGTAAGGGTTTCTCTTCGAGGAACTCCTTAGAGGATACATGTCAGATCTAGGAGGGATAACATGTCCTCATGCATGACACATAGTTATCCCCTAGTATATCCTATCAAAGAACCATGCCTTATAAATACGAGGAGTAATCCCAGGAGGAAAAGGGGGAGAATAAAAAAACCAACAACATATATAAATCAAAAAGGAAAAAAAGTGAAAAAGAAAAAAACAATGAAGTCTTAGAACTCTGACTAATTGAGTAATCAAGGTGCAATGCTCGGGTTATCATCTATCTTTGTTTCAAAAGATCAAGTGATATTCTAAGTGGTTCATTTACTCTCCTGGTCATAATAATTATGAGTATAGCTAATAACCAACTAGAGTTGTGATTGATTGAGCAGCTAAAGTGAGGTGTTAATATTGTCATCTCTCTTCGTGCTAAAGGACTTAATGATACTCTAGACAAGTCAATAAGATGCTTGACTTGAAAAAAAAGGGAAAAATAGGAATAAAATATTATTCATGGTTGTGAACTCTGTTTGATTAAGATGTCTTAACAAGTTTGGTACAAAGTCAACTTTATGGAGCATAATTCGATTTTATTGTGATAAATTGGGTCCTTAACTAGACTTGCAAGTCATTAGGTTTGTTGTTCAGAAAAAGATTGTGGAATTACTATTTTAATTGTGTCTCTTTATTTAAATTGATTGAACATTGTCGAAGATAACCCAAGTTAAATGATTTTGGCATGTTTATGGTAATTGATACAACCACCAATTCCAAAAGGAATCAAGATATCAATCTTTCGAATTGTCTAACCACTAGAAGTAAAGCACATCAAAAAAAGATTAAGTTGAATTCATTTTTCCAGGAATTCATTTTTTTCCATTTTGAATGAAGAAAACCAAGACCAAGAAACTCATGGATAAATTTTGAAGAAATCCTTAACCATGGTAATTTCTAGAAATAACATAGTAACCCGTAACAAGCACTTAAGAATAAATGATTAAAAAAAATGACAACACAAATTTAATGTGGTTCAACCCCTTTAGCGTGCATCAAATATATATATAATTACTTTTTATTTATAAACTTGGTCACTAAGGATTCTAATTTCTTAAGACTTATCATATAATATAAATACTAATTAAGTAAATTTAGTGACCAAGTAATCTCGAACCAGTAGAATTGTATTTCAATCCTATTTTAACGCAAATTAGAATTTAGATCAATATCTAACAATAATCTTGACTGACATGATGCCTTAAAATGTTTCTTGGATAACCTTTTTCACTATAATCAAACATATTAATTTTGATCTTTCCCAACTTTTCATCTCTCTTTTCATGAGAGGTACTCTCATCTGTATATGGTGGAAGAGAATCTATTGGGAATCGACCTGTATAAACAATGAGTAAGAAAAGGTAAAGAAGATCAAACATAAATACTTACGTTGAAAGCTCCTCTGAAGAGGATAAAAATCATAGGCAAAAGAGGTATAAGCTTTTCAATAAATGAGTAAACAAACGAGAGTTTAATATGGATAAAATAAACCTAAACGTACTAAATGCACATTCCCTAATACCCTGATACAAAGCTCAAAATCCTAAAGAGCAAAATGGTAAACAAAACCTTGATTCTTATAAGGCACTCACAAAAGGGCTATAAAATACTCTCCATAATTATCATGAAAACTCTCACCAAAACTCATCTACGACTACATCTTGTTTCCCCCAAAAGAAAAGCCCTTGCTGATTAACATATCAAAACAGGGATACAAGGTTCCTTTAAATAGGCTAAGGTTAGAGTTCTAATCATACTAAAATATCCCTTGAATAATTAGAGTCTAGTTGGGAAAAGAAGTCCTGCTAAAAGTCTAAAATGTGGCTCCCAAATAGGAGAACATGTCATGACATCGCAACATTCCATTTGCCTTGTCATGACTTCGTCCATCGCGTTGTCCTGATGAGCCGACGCTTCTAGTTCCAACGTCGGGCCTATTTTGGCCGGTCTTTAGTTGCTCTTTGATTCTCATCTGAGGTGCTTGTAACTTGTCCGATGAATGCGAGGCACACCCCACAAATCTCCACATTGACTCGCATTTATCACGCCTCATTTTCTATGCTCCGTCACGGGCCAAACTTGAATTTTGCTGAATGCCAACCAAGTCTAAATCATGCTCGAACTTGGAAACTACAAGACTCTTAGTCTTCAAATCAAAGTTGTATAATGCAACAAGGGCCAATAATACCTAAATACGAGAGACTCTCTCCACTTGATTGTAACCCTCTACGACCAACCTTTCCTTAAACACTTTGGGAACCACTTGAGTCTTAAAGACAAAAAAAGAGATAAGATTATTCTCTAAATCAAACACATGCTTGACATCTAACACGACTCCACCTTCAATTAGATTATGTAGAGAGCAACAAATCATCACCTTTGTCCTCGACCACATCAGCTACCTTTCTGAAATAAACATATTCAAATATTCATTCAATCTATATTCATAAATCCTTTAAAAAATTCAACATAAAAAAAATCAAAGATTCAACATATATTTAATCATAACACTAAATTGATATATTAAATTCATAAAATCTTAAGAACAAATCATCTAAAAGATTAGAATAAATCTTCCATTTCCAATTATTCAACTTGGCAATGTTTTAATGCCACTTGTTAGAATGAATTAAATCTTATATGAAACTTAATCTTCCAATCTTGAGTCTTGTCATGTGTATAATCCAGATTAGTATGTTATTAAGAGAAAATGACTCATTTTTAATTAGATGGATGTCAAAAAAATTATGTTTCATATAATTTGAAGATCATAACCCTAATTTGTAACTTATACACATTTAGTACAATTTCTAATTTAGCATAATTTCTAATTAGCTCATTATAAATAAAAATTAGTTACTAGTGTATCTACATATAGCCAACTATACTTTATTTGATAACTGAAGCGCGATTATCATTAACCATATTAGATTTCTTTTAATTTGTACTAACTTTTTTCTGATACCAAATAACATACAATTATAGTTATATGCTTAGGGTTGTATCATTTATTAATCGAATAAATAGATTTTTTTTTTGAAATTCTAAAAACAAAAATGATAGAAATATTAAGATTTAAATTTGAGTTTATAAATGTTTTTTTTTTTTAAAATAATTGCAAGATTTAATTGAACTAATAATTAGAGTAATTAAATTGAGGTTGATAAATTTTAAAGTCAAAGCTCAATTTAAACTTGAGCTTTACATTTAATTATTAAATTCTAATAAATAAAATCAAGTTGCTAGTAAAAGTCTATTTAAGCAATATAGTGTAATTATTAGGGCAGTAAATACACTTAAAGAAATTTCATCCCTGGAGTTTCCCACTAACAAAACAGTCGTTTAAACACAAGTCCCCTTACTACACTCCTGCTGCGCACTCTAATCCCAATGCACTACCATACCATACTTAACCTCTACCAAAAACAATATTACTTCACTAACACACACAAAGCACTATCCTACAAATAGATAGTCAAATCATTCTCAAACAACAATACACCAAGTCAAAATAACCTACAACCATACCTGTCTCAATGTCGCCGAAGACACTCCTTAATCCAATGCTCTGTGGACTCGCATCTGAAACACACTCTTAACTTTTTTCGACATTCGCTCAGATGATGCTTCTTATAATGCCCACAAACCAAAATGTCCATGCCACTAGTAGAACCTTCGTCATTACCTTTACTACCATCTTGCTGAGATTTGACATGCTTCGCAGATTGAGGCTCTGTACTGAAAAGACTGTGATCCCTCTTCTTCCCACACTCCCCACTCCTACCTTGAACCACTTCTCTGGTTCTCTCTAAACTAGCGTCGAAGACTTTCTCTAAAACTTCCCTCACCACTTGAGTCAACGTCTCAATACCAACCTCTAGGTTACCATTACCTGCAGCTAGCGAAACCACAACGACTTCTGACTCCTGAATAGTCACACATCCGAGAGAAGCAGATAACTATTTGAGAGTTCCACAGGCTGATCTTTGTAATTTAGCTTGACACCAGAATCCATATCGAACCTCGTAACTAAACTTAAGAGATCTACCATATCAAAACCAAACATAAAAAAAAAGAATCTAAGCACTATAGTTCTAATTTTACAGATCTAAACTTACAATCTCGAAGTTTCATACAGACTAGCATCAGAGTCTCAGACATTTTGTTTTCGCAAAACATTTTCAAAACACAAGTCATTTTCAAAATATTGTGGTATGTTTGTCAAAAAATATTTTTAACACGCACATGCGAACACGTAAAAACATAGACCTTAGTTTTTGCAAACCTAGCTCTGATACCATTAAATGTAACACCTTGAAACCTGGCCTAGAAGTTTCGATTGAATCCCAGAGGTCACATTGACTACCAAAATGGCAAAATACGAATCAAGAGTTTAAACACCTAAATTCTTTTCGAAATCTTTTTCTCTTGCCGCTTACCAAAACTGGAAACAAATTTTGCCAAAACGCTTTGCAAACGTTGAAATTATTTCCGTTTAAAACTCTACTTGGAACTAATTTACAATTAATGAGTTATTGATAACTATACTTCCATCTTGCCAAAAGATCATATTTAATTTTAAACTCATACACAACATTACAAATTTTAAGTTTTGAAAACCATAAACTCAAAATGTACTGATTGTCTGAAAATAAAAACACATACCACAGTATTATAAACTCCCTTACAAATCAACTGAAAATAATAAACTGAATTTTAAGAACCATTATTAAAACAAACCAAACTCTTTAAGAATCCGAGACCACCAGTATGCTGAGTCCAACCTCCAAGCTCAAAGTTAACCTAAAAAGAGAGGAAACTAAGGGGATGAGCTATGCGAGCTCAATGTGAGACCGAAATAATAGTAAAGGCAAATGACCATGAATCAAAATAAATATTTTAAAAGAGATCTTGTAGACTAAGTATGAAAGTCTTGGTCTGGTAATCAGACATATAAACAGTGTCATTGCCAAACATAACATAAAGATATTATCCTTAACACACCACTTACCTAATCACGTCAGACTACTCAAATTATTTCGCAGTTATGCCACTATCCTTGCAGACAGACTTATACTCGAATATGAAAATGTATGCAGCAAACTAAAAACCCACCCAACCAACCGAACACCAATTCGTCCACCCTACACATCACATTTTTGGAGAAATTTGTTTTCAGTCTTGGTAAGCGGCAAGAGAAAAAGATTTTCGAAAAGAATTTATGTGTTTAAACTCGTGATTTGTATTGTGCCATTTGTGTGGTCAATGTGGCCTCTGGGATTCGGTCAAAACTTTTAGGCTGGGTTTTGGGGTGTTACAACTATTACTTATAAAAACAACAAGAAAAGCATACATTAGATGTAATTTTACCTATTTGCTTTAGTATTTCATATTTGTTGGGTTATTTCTTATTTAACATTTAACATTTAACATATACTCCATATCATCATCTGAATCTGAATATGTATTATTAAGATTATCAAGATCTTCTTCTTCCATGTACTCTTCAAAGTATGGATCATCCCAATTCCACCTATAAATGAACTTATGAAGTATGTAACATGTCAGTACGACCCAAACTTGTTTTCTTATGCTATACCTTGGTGATATTGTTAATATGAAAAATCTTTTTTTCTAGAATAACAAATGTTTTCTCAACCACATTTCAAAGCTTTGAATGTTTCAAGTTAAAGAGTTTGCGAGTCATCTCTAATGCTTGTATCTGACTCTATTCTCTTAAATGGTATTGTACCCTAGAATATAGTGCAAGAAAATATTTTGTATTTCAATAACTAGCATTTACGAGATAATATTTATGTCCATTGTGCAAATATTTTGTAGCTTTAATTACAAAA
The DNA here is from genome assembly GCA_025698475.1 of Gossypium anomalum. Lineage (NCBI taxonomy): Eukaryota > Viridiplantae > Streptophyta > Magnoliopsida > Malvales > Malvaceae > Gossypium > Gossypium anomalum. The sequence goes on along the minus strand of CM046967.1, from coordinate 84,815,057 downwards.
AAAATTATATAAACCTAATTTGGAGAAAAAATTATACTATGTTATAACTCTTTTTATAATAAATTAGGTTAAAAATAATATAAAATTTATAATATATAACTTTAAAAAATGTTTTATAAAGTGCCCAATAATTTTGATAATATTTATTATAAATAATATATATTTTTTTGTCATAACTTTAGAAAATTATTTTTAACACTTTTTTTAAGTATTAGTTTTTATAATATACAACATGGACACACATATAAATGATGTCTTTACTTTTTTACTATAACTTTGTTTATAAATAAGTATATTATAACACTTCTTATAACACATAAATTATTTTTTATAATATGCTTTTTGGTTATTACTTTAAAAACATTTAGGATTTAAATAATATAAATTTTCGTTATAACTTTATAAAATATACATAAATTATTTTTATAATATAATTTTTATAATATAACTTTAGAATGTTTTTTTGTCATAATCATCCTATACACTTATATGCACTCATGTTTATAATATAATTTTCATAACTTAAATTTATATAAAAATATTCCTTTTAAAGTTCAATCATGTATACGCGTGAAAAGTTATAATGTAATTAGATTTAGGTGTAATTATCTACGTAATTACTCTAATTTTCACATTCCAACTAAAAATAATATATATATATATATATATATAATTAAAGTGCTTCAATTAAACTTAGTACTATAAAATTTATCAATTATAATTTTAAAAAATTACGCTAAAATATGAGTTTCTAGATACTACCAAAGGATTTAACAATATTAAAACCAAGGCAAAGTAACTTTGAAATATAAATGTCAGATTTATAGCTAAAGCAGTTGAAAATAATTGGTGTGATTTGTTTCGGTCTTAATAAAAACATTAGTTTACGCATTCCAAGCAAGATCCCAGGAAAGTAGAAATGTTGGAGAATAATACCACACCGCATGGTTTAGCCAAAAGAAAAAGTGAGGGAAAAAAAAGAGAGAAGGAATATTGGCACCACACATGGCAGTGGGAAAGCTACTTCTACCATCATCATTAGCATTTTGAATAATTACGGATGATGCTTAAACAGTCTCAAATTGGGTTTTTGCAGTCAAACAAAAAGTTGAAAACAATCCATCCAAACTACCAAAACCCCTTCATTTTGTGACCAACAATTATGATAATAATTCGGATTTTGAAAATAATTTTGATTTTTTTCCCAAAAACTAAAATGAATTCCAAAGCTGCAATGATGAAGGGTTGGCCAAAAACACCCTTTTATTTTAAAATCTTGGTAGGTTCAATCCATGTGCATTGGCTTAAAGTTTCAATCAATTTAATTTGCTTTGTTTTTGTACTTAAAAGTTTCAAATAAAGAGCGACATAAATGGCCTAATGATGGTGAAGTGTGTTTCCGTACCATAAACTGTTTTTTTTTTAAATGAAGGAATCAAAATCAAAATTAGATAATCAAGAATTTCTCCAACATTTTGTATTACAAGTACAGATCATTTCCACCAACTTTGAACACAAAATGTAATCATTTAGCTAGTAGTAATCCGCATTTGGAATTTATTTATGGGATGAGCAGATTTAGCCAAGGGTCCACAGTGAATGTAGAATGCAACCTAGTAATTATAACCGGTATGCCAATTGCTGAGTGCTATAACTTCAAATATGCTTGTTATTACCGTCTGAAGTAGTCAAACTGAAGGAGGGGAAAAAGGTAAAGAGAGATCAGAGATTGATAATTAGGGTACAGTGTTATGCTTATATTTGTAAGACATTTTTATATGGTCCTGTAGCGATCAGCCAATGCTTACAATGTTAGCTTTACAGAAAGTTTAGCTATATCAATTATAAAGGAGACCTACAAGAAATCTTGTAATTATGGTCACTTCCCTTTATCCTCCTTTAATTCTTTCAAGGTTGTTTGGACCATGGCCTATGATATGTGATGCAATAATGCCTCATTTTTATAATATTTATGTAAAATGGAAAGAAAGGGAGGAAACGAAAAAGGGGGAAAAAGCTTGTCTCATTTATGATAATGATAAGCAATGATGTGGATGATGATGGTGCTGATGTTAAAATGGCATAGAAGATTGGTGCCTATTCTTGTTCTTTGCTTTGCATTCCATGGTTGTCGGTGATAACATGGTTAAAGTGAAAAGAAAAAGAAAAAAAGAAATGCAATCTAAAAGAGACACGTAAGTAAATTTATTTATTAGCCGATTTATTCGATCAAGTTCAAAGGTTTAAAAACAGAATTCTAAAGACTTCAGCCAATTTCGGCCTATTAGCTTATGTTCTGTGCTTTACAAGTTGACTATGAAAGTGATCGTGAACAGGTTTAAGGTGATTTTTCCTAAGCTGATATCTCAGGAACAAACTGGTTTCATAGCTGGCCAGAACATATCGGATCACATTATTCTTGCACAGGTAGTTATTCATTCTATGCAGTGTAAGCGAAAAGGGAAAAACTGGATGGCCGTTAAGTTAGACTTGGAAAAAGCCTACAATAGAGTTATTTGGGAGTTCACTGATACAGCATTGAATGTGGTCGGAATCCCTGTCTTTCTGCTTAGAGTGATTATGTCAGCTATATCTTCCTCTACTATGCAGATCCTTTGGAATGGAGTGCCTACTCGTAAGTTTAAACCAGTTAGATGTATTAAAAATTCATGGCTTAAGGGTGTAAAAGGCCCTAACACTTTTTAAAAAAAAAAGCAATTAAGCACCTTTTTTTTTTGCACTCAATTGGGTACTTAAACTTTCAAAATGCACTCAAACTTTTTCAAATAAAGAAATTAAGCCCCTACTGTTTTAGTACTTAATTGGATAATTGAACTGTCAAGATGCATCAAAAAGGCCCTTGAACTTTAAAAAAAAAAAGCAATTAAGTCACTGTTTTTTTTTGTTGCACTCAATTGGATACTTGAACTGCCAAAATGCATAAAAAAAGGTCAGGGGTGAATCTAGGGGGCTGGCAGGGGCCCCGCCCCCCTAAAATAGAAAATTTTCCATTTAGGCTATTTATAATTTATAATTTATAAAAATTTAAATTAGTAATGATAAAATTGCACTTTGCTCCTCAAAAATGATAAAAAATTTATTTAATTCTCTAAAAATTATAAAGATATAGACTATTAAAATAACAAAATGGCATTTTTACTATCATAAAAATATATAATTTAATTTCGGCCCCCAAAAAATATTTCTGACTTTACCCCTGCACCTCCTACGTCGTATTTTTAGATCCGCCATTGAAAAGGCTATTTGATTGTTAGACGTTAAAGTTATAGAAAAATTATAAAATGTTTCATTTGGTACGATAATTTTTATTTTTTTTACGAATTTTATATTTCCTTACATTTTTTTATAATTTTCTTACGGCTTTATAGAATTTTATAATTTTTCTATATTTCTATATATTTTATAATTTTTTACGATTTTTATAAAATTTTAAATATTTTAATACTTTTTTATTAAAATTTAATAATTTTTATAACTTTTATTGATTTTTATTTTTTTATCATTTTTTGCCACATGTCACGCCGTGGTTGTGACCCGTGGTGGCCACGACGAAGCGACGGCCTTGTGGCCGAACATGGAGAGCTTTAAAGAGAAAAAGAAAGAAAAGAGAAATTAAAAAAAAGTCTGAAATATTTTTTTATTCTTTTTTTACTTAAATAGAATCACCAAAACGGCACCATTGCATCCAGGCCCTAAATGCCCCAAAACGACGTCATTTTGAGGGTCAACCCGATGACCCGATCTAGATCCCCTGGGATCCACGTGTTTTCATGGGAAGGGTCTAATTGTCGCCATGGTCCTTCCTCCTTTGAGTATTTTTCAATATTGTCCTAATTTCTTTTTTTTTCCTTTTAGAAATTATACCATTTAATTTAGATTTTTTTCAGTTTGGTCCTCAGACTGTTGCCCTCTGGGGAGTGACGCGTGTACTAGGTTGGATTAATTTCCCTCTAAGTCCCTAAAATTTTGTATTCCATCTTAATTTAATCCTTTATATTATGTTTCCTTGTAATTTAGGCGCTAAATTTTGTTATATTTCCAATTTAGTCATTTACTTTCTTTTTTCTTATTTATTTCGCAATTTATACTTTAAGTTTTGTTTAAATTTTAATTTAATCCCTCATTTATTTAATTCTACCCCGTTATTTTAGGGGGGCGAGGCCCTTGCCAGCCCCCTTAAATCTACCCCTAGCCTTTTTGATGCATTTTGGCAGTTCAAGTTCCCAATTGGTACTAAAAAAGAGCAGAGGCTTAATTGCTTTTTTTGAAAAAGTTTAAGGGACTTTTAGATGCATTTTGACAGTTCAAGTACCCAATTGAGTGAAAAAAAAAAGAGATTAATTGTTTTTTTTTCTGAAAAATTTTGAGATCCTTTTTTATGCATTTTGAAAGTTCAAGTACCCAATTGAGTGAAAAAAAAGAGAGTAAGTCTTAATTGCTTTTAAAAAAAAGTTTGAGGGCTTTTTACACCCTTAAGCCATAATTCATCTATTCAGTATCAATTATTAGTGTAAAAATATTACCATAAATCATAATTTCCCTAATTTAACGTGTGTATTTAAAACACCACTCAATAAAATTCAATTATAAGATGTAAAAATATTATAGTAGATAAAAAAAAGGTTCTGTCGTATGCTTTGAAATAAAAAATTAAAAAGGACTAGTTATAAGTTAATATTAATATTTTTAACGCAATATCAAAATTTCTAATAGAAATCATTAGATATCTTGGTATACCAAAAAAAAATTTCTTGCCCGTGCGTGGGGACCAATAGTCTATACCATAGTTTTTAATGTTATACCAATATTTTTAACATCTACCAAAATTTATTAGGGATATTGTTAGATCTTTTGATATACCAAAAATTTTCTTCTACTGCCTTTATGTAAGGACCAATAGCCTATACCAAAATTACTAACGCTATACCAATAAGCCTAATGTGAAGCCAAAATCTTTAACGGATGCCAAAATCTCTAACAAATATCGAAATTTCTAATAGATACCAAAATCTCTAACCAAATACTAAAGTGTCTAATTGATACCAAAATCTCCAATGGATACCAAAATTTGTAACCTAATACCACAATCTCTAACCAAATACCAAAATTTCTAACCATATATAAAATTTTCTAATGTGATGCCAAAATATCATGTTCTTCAGTCTTTAGAACTTTCGTTTGACAAATTCAAATCTTTCATCGAAAAACTTAAAATTTTCATATTCTGGTTATTGGAATTTGGAATTTTTTCAGAACAAACTTTTTTTTTTTCAAATCCTTCTTGTTTTCTTTCAAAACTAATCTTTTTCTTTCCTCTTTTGAAATCTAGAGACTAAACCCAAACAATAATTTTTAGAACTACTCTCCTATTCTTTTTTTTAATAAAAAACATCATCTAAAATAATTCTTTTAGAATCTTTTGATTTTTTTAACACTCAAATCTCTCCATGAAAACAAAAAAGGAGATGGAAATCCCTCTGTGGAAACAAATTTCTCTCAATCATTTTGGTTTTTGAGATAAGAAAGAAGATGAGTTTTGATTATAATGAATAAATAAATCAAAGAACAATTTTTTTAAAGTTGAAAATTCAATATTCAACAACAAAAGTAAAAAAAAAATAAAAATTAATGGGTTTTCCCTCTTCTTGAAGAATGAAAGAGAATTTGTTCACTTCTCATGCAAATTTAGGGTTACTTTTCACAAATTCAAACAATGAAATGATAGTTAGGAGGAGATGAGTAACATACTTAAATCTTAGGCCGATTCGATAATCGAAAATAGAGATCAAAGAGGGAGAGCTCAAAAGTTTGGTTGTAGATCTAGGAAAAGAAGGGCTTATTTTGGCAAAACTAATGTCGTATTTGGAAAAAGGAGGTTGAAATAATGTTAAGGTGGATTGTTGGTGTTGATTGGCTGTCAAAGAGCGACGATCAATAGTGCCAGCTGTGGTTTTCTTGGCAATGGTTGCTAGATTATGGATTTTATTATACCAAAATTTCTAAGAGCATATCATTAGAAATTTTGGTTTAACCATTTACCTTTTTTACCAGAATTTCTAATAAGATGCTTGTTAAGAGGGATCAACTCCTTCGGGACAAGTCTTCGAAGTGTCGTTCGTCGGGTAGTTAATACAACTCCCAGTAATCATATGTATTGTCTCGGGACCCAGGTTTTGTGTCCCGACTTCACGGAGAGCCCTGAGGGTTCATAGAGTAGGAGCACCTCGGTTGATAGAGGGAGTACATATATGAAAGACGTGTAGATAATTAATCGATGAAGTCGTGCGCGAAGTGGATCGAACCACCAACCAAGGCATAACTAGCTTTTTTTAAGGAGACATTGCACTTGAAGTGGCTAGTTATTCCTTTGGTGGGGAGAATTGTATGCTTTGACTCAATCGTTACCGAGCAGGCCAACAATAGGGGTTAGGAAAAAAGGTTAATGTTTATTGCAACTTTTTTAACTTTAGTGGCAGAAGGCAAGGGCCATACACAAATTGTTGGGTTGAAAAATCATTCAACTTTTGGGTGGAATAGATGAATTGGTTTATGACATTTTGTAACACCCTTTGTTGGACCCAATCGACGGATCCGAGCTACGGGATGCTACATCCATTTCTTGAACAACTTTGATTGAAACAAACATAATTTTTCCATAAACACAACAATTTATTCTAAATATACGATTATTGACTTATTATATCATGTCAAATTTCAAATTGGGGTTTATACGAGCTTACGAAAGCTCTATTGATAACTCGGGACTGTTGGAAGACTAAAATGTAACACTATTAAAAGTTTCCAAGTTGATGTCGCGACATCAATGGTCCAATGTCACGATTTCCAAGAAAATATACAAACTTTCCCATTTAAGGACCAAATTGTAAAGTTTTCCAAAACTATACTAGATGGACATCGTGATCTTAAGGTTCAATGTCATGACTTCTAAGGTTGGCATTGCGACCTTGAAAGAAAAAGCTAACTTCCTAACCTAAGGACCAATTTATAGAATTTTCAAACATCATAAAGTCAATGTTGCGACATCAAACAGGGGACGTCGCGACAAGATAGCTCAGTGTCGCAACATTCAAGGTGTGAAGTCGTGACATTCATAACAAACTACTAAGCTCCAGTTTCCATACATTTTCAAGCTAACATAAGACTTCAAAGGTTGATTAGAAGGCCTCAACTTGACCATTCCTATACTTATGATAAATTAATATATAAACTCAATTCAACCAACACTATATTCATGCATGATCAATATCATTTCCAAACTATGCATCAATTCATCTTCCCCAATCATTTCAATTTGTAACTTGTAACATACCAAACTCAAGCAAGTTCAAAATCATCATTCATGCTAGCGCCAAACTTGACCAAACCATGCATCAACTATATTATAAGCAATACTAAACATACAAGTTTAACCATTATCACATATACCACATAACTATCAACTCAAAATGATCATTTGCGCACCAAGGTGCCCTTATATACATGCCACAATATTGGACTTAAAGTGAACATAATTCTACCATCTTTTGATAGTGTGTGCTTCCTGCTGATCCGGCTAGGCAAATTTCGCAAGATGATGACCTACAAAGTAGAGAAACAACTAGAGTAAGCATACAAATTGATATGGATGAGTGCGGAAATAGGATCATAAGTTTGTCCAAGTCGCAAATTTGACTTAGGGCTCTAGACGTTTGGAAAGAAATTTGGGTTCTGACACAACCTAAAATGCAAATGAATCCAAGTTAGATAAAAAAAATTAACGAAAACAATTAAAATAAATAAGTAAGATAAATAAAATAGAGCAATAATGTAATACCCCCTACCCGTACTCATTGCCGGAATAGGGTACGAGGCATTACCGAAGTTTACGAATATTTTTTTTTTGAAAAATTCAATATAATCCCTTATACAGATATCTAACCTTCCCTGCAATATTAAATCGAAATCAATCCACATCAACCAAATCAATTCAACATATTTTCAAGATAAATTCATGCATATTTATAAGATAACATCATCACATATCTAAAATCAGGTTTGTTAACCATACTAATGGCTAACTTTACATTCATTTCACGTTAACATTTACTTTGTTAGCTTATACATGCCATTGATTTCCAAAATAAAGTTTCTTTATATACCGAAATCCTGAGATTGATAGTGTGATATGTCTCTGACCAAATCCGACCTCCGAGCTCTTAACACTACAAAACAGGGGAAAAGGAAACAAGGTAAGCACTTTGTGCTTAGTAAGCTCATGTAACAAGAATTATACTTACCTAATATTTTCAGTACAATACAATAAACATTACATATATCCATTCAATGCATTATTACCCTAACATGCACAAACTCAACATTCACGTTAGTACAATAATTTCCATGTATCAATAATATATATCATGATTGATGAGCTCATCAATACTATGATTTCCATTCCCTTGTTATTTTTCCATATTTATCCCGTTGAATTACTCGGAATTTCGATGGATTTTTCAGAGGTACACTTTTAGTGTACAAATCCGGGTCCGTCAATTCATTTCATGTGCGCATATTTCCACTTCAGAGAGCACACTCCCGCGAACCTCAACCTTGCAGCGGAATTACCAGTCCAGGCTAAATCCCCTGCAATATAAACTCATAGAGTATTGTCGGGATTACCATCCAAAGCTAAATCCTCGCAACGACAATTACTCTAATGAGCTTGGATCCGAATTACCAGTCCAAAGCTAAATTGGACCTAATTCGGATTACCCGTCGGGCTAAATCCATTTTCCACATATTCTTCGGGAGGGCTATATCAGGATAGGATCACCCGTCCAGGCTAGATCCTTTTTACCGTCAATTCCTTTTCAGAGATCCATCGAATTTTCCTTTCATTCAACCGGGATTTCTTCCCCTTTATATCAAATATATCAATGTTTCATCAATTTTCATATAATGAACATTCAAATCATATTCACATCAATAACATACATTTCAAGTATTTAAGAATATAATTCAAGTTACATGAACTTACCTTGATACTTGTTTGTAAACAAGCAAAAATCTACTAATCCCGAACTTTTTCCTTTCCTCGATCTAGCTTCGTATTTGAATCTTTTGGATCTAAATAAATAAATTTAATTATCAATTTAATACATTTCATGTTCATATGCAACATTCTCTATAATTCAACTATTATTTATAGTTCATTCAAAGCTGTCTACTTGAGTCATAGTCACTAAATTATTTATAACTTGAGCTACGGAACTCCAAATTAAGATCCGTTAATTTTCCCTAAAAGTAGACTCGTATATATTCTTACCATAAAATTTTCAGAATTTTTCGTCTAGCCAATCAGTACAGTTTATTCTTTAAAATAACCCCTGTTTTGCTGTCTGACAATTCTGACTCTTCTTCACTAAAAATTAATTATCTCCTTGTAAAGAATTCAAATGATATTCTAGTTTTTTTATATTAAAACTAGACTCACTCAGGATTCTATACATATAAATTTAAACCCCTAATTATTTTTCTTCATTTTTTTATGATTTTTCAAAATCAGAACAGGGGAACCCAAATTCATTCTGACCTTGTCTCACAAAATTCATTATATCTCAAAATTTACAAATCCATTGCTTACAATATTTCTTCTATGAGAAACTAGACTCAATAAGCTTTAATTCCATATTTTGTTCATCTTCTAATTCGATTCCTACAATTTTTAGTGATTTTTCAAAGTTAGTCTACTGCTGCTGTCCAAACTGTTTTAGTGCAAGCTGTTTATTACCATTTTTCCCTAAGCTTTTAATAAATGATAATTTCGTCCCTACTCAATTAGCCTCTCAATTGAGCTGATTTTCTCAATTAACATTTTATTCTATCACCTTAAACTAGTTTACAACCTTTAGGAATCAGAATTTCAGCAATAGACTTTAATTCCAAACATTTTCACAATTAGGTCCTAAAAATCAATTTCTATTGAAATTGCCTAATAAAATCATCTCATAAACAAACTAAAGCTTTAATTTCATTCTATTTCATCATAAAATTACAGCACTCAACCATGGTGATTTTCAATTTCATTTATGAAATCAAAAACTAATGAATTTAATAGTAGGACCTAGTTGTAAAAGTCTTAGAAACACAAAAATTACAAGAAAAAGGCAAGGATTAACTCACTTGGTGCAAAAATTATGAAATACCAGCTTAGAGGACCCTCCTATGACGTTTTTAGCTGCTGGAATTGAAGAGAAATGATGAGAAATCTAGATATTTCCTATTTAGTCCTAGTTTTATTTAGTTAATTTTGCAATATTCCAATTTTACCCTTAATTTATCAATTTTTCTGCTGATTTCATACCCTTGCCGTCCAGCCCAAATAACTTTTGGGTCTAATTGCCTTTTAAATCCTTTCTCATTAGACTCTTAAGCTATTTAATCACTCTAGCAACTTTTATACCTATTACAATTTAGTCCTTTTCATTTAATTGACTACCCAAACATTAAAATTTCCTAACGAAATTTTAATACCACAGTAATAACATTTCATAAATATTTATAAGATTATTTTCGACTAGGTTTTTACGAGATAGAGGTCTCGATAACTTATTTTTACCTAATTTCTTCAATAATTTTTTTTTTTAACTAGCCACTAAATCGATAAAATTTTTCTATCAATATTTTCATACGACTTTCCTATCATATAAATTTTCATGAAAAAAATATTAAAATAAATTTCTCTTTAAATCAGATTTGTGGTTACGAAACCACTATTCCGATAACCTTGAATTTAGGCCATTACAACTCTTCCCCCCTTTAAGGATTTTCGTCCTCGAAAATCTTACCAGTAAAGAGGTTTGGGTATTATTTCCTCATTGTCTCCTCCGGTTCCCATGTCCCTTCCTCAATCCCGTGCTTTTGCCACAATACTTTCACCAAATTTATCTTTTTATTTCTTAGCTCTTTTGTCTCCGTGCCAATATCTTGACCAGGTTCTTCACACGTAAGTCATATCTGGTTGAATCTCCACTTCTGTCGGAGAAATAACATGTGAAGGATCTGATCGATATCGTCGTAACATAGATACATGAAAAACATTATGGATTCTATTAAGTTCCGGTGGTAATGCCAATCGATAAGCGACCGGTCCAATTCTTTCTATGATTTCATAGGGCCCGATAAATCTTGGACTCAATTTACCCTTTCGACCGAATCGGAGAACTTTCTTCCAAGGAGACACTTTCAGAATACCTTGTCACCAACTTGAAATTCAATCTTTTTAGTTTTAAGGTCGGCATATGATTTTTGACGATCGGAAGTCGCTTTTAGACTATCCCGAATAACCTTTACTTTTTCTTACGTTTCCGGATCAAATCAACCCCATGTGTCTTCCTTTCATCGAGCTCTGTCCAATATAACGGTGTTCTACATTTTCTCCCATACAAAGCTTCATACGGAGCCATTTTAATCTTTGGACTGATAAGCATATTGTAAGGAAATTCAATCAAAGGTAGAAATCTCTCCCAATTACCTTCAAATTCTAGTATACAACATCGGAGCATATCTTCCAATACTTGAATTACACGCTCAGATTGGCCATCGCACGAGGATGAAATGCGATCTTGAAATACAACCGAGTACCCAAGGCTTCTTGCAATTTGTCCCGAAGCGAGACGTAAATCGGGGATCTCTATCTGATATAATGGAGACAGGCACTCCATGTAACCTGACAATCTCAGATATATACAGTTCAGCCAGTTTATCTAAAGAATAATCCATACGTACCGGAATAAAGTGCGCTGACTTTGTCAATCGATCAACAATCACCCAAATAGCATCTTTTTCCTCGGAGACAAAGGTAGCCCCGATACAAAATCCATAGTGATTCTTTCCCATTTCCATTCCGGTATAGTAATTGGTTGAAGTAATCTCGAAGGTACTGATGCTCTCGGCTTTAACTTGTTGACATATTAAACACCACGATACAAACTCGGAGATATCACGTTTCATTCCGACCACCAATACATCTTTTGAGATCATTATACATTTTATTACTTCCGGATGTACGGACATAGTACACCGTGAGCCTCACGTAGAATCTTCTATATGAGCTCGAATTACGAGGTACACATACCCTACCTTTGAATAATAAACAACCATCGAACCAACCTGAAATTCGGGATCATTACTTGACTCACACTGTGCCCGTTTAACTTGTAACTTCTCATCATTCTTCCGAGCTTCACACATATTTTTGTAAAAATGTCGGTTTAGCTCTCAATTCAGCTAGGATTGAATCATCATCAGTCAGTGATAACCAAGTATTCATAGCTCGCAAAGCAAATAGAGATTTCCGGCTCAAAGCATCAGCTACAACATTAGCTTTACCTGGATGGTAATCAATAATCAAATCATAATCCTTTATCAGTTCAAGCCACACTGCATTTGTCTCAAATTCAAATCTTTCTGTGTCATCAAATATTTCAAGCTTTTATGATCAGTATAAATATGACATTTCTCACCGTACAAGTAATGCCGCCATATCTTCAGCGCAAATACAATAGCAGCTAATTCAAGATCATGTACTGGATAATTTCTTTCATGTGGTTTAAGTTGTCTTGAAGCATAGGCTATTACTTTACCTTCTTGCATCAAGACACAACCTAAACCATTTAATGAGGCATCACTGTAAATAACAAATTCCTTACCCGGTTCAGGCTGCACTAATACAGGTGCTTTCGTTAGTAGATCTTTCAATCGGTTGAAACTCTGCTAACATTCATCAGTCCATTCGAACTTTACATCTTTCTGCAATAATCGAGTCATTGGAGAAGCTATCATAGAGAATCCCTGTACAAACCTCCGATAATAACCAGCTAAACCCAAGAAACTTCTAACTTCAGATACATTCTTCGGTGGACTCCAATTGACAATAGTTGAGATTTTACTCGGATCTACCCTGATACCTTCGGCAGATACAATATGTCCTAGAAAACCCACTTCTCGAAGCCAAAATTCACATTTACTGAATTTAGCATACAATTGCTTCTCTCGCAGAATTTGTAACACAGTTCTCAAATGTTCTGCATGTTCTTCTTCATCCCGAGAATAAGCCAAAATATCATCAATGAATACTACCACAAATCTGTCTAAATACGGTCGGAATATCCGGTTCATCAAATCCATGAATACTGCAGGTGCATTAGTTAGCCCAAACGGCATAACCAGAAACTCATAATGCCCGTACCTGGTTCTAAAAGTTGTTTTTGGCACATCTGACTCCTTTACTCGTAGCTGATAATAACCCCATCGAAGATCAATCTTTGAAAACATGGTAGCACCTTTCAACTGATCAAATAAATCATCGATCCGGGGTAACGGGTACTTATTCTTTATAGTTACTTTATTAAGCTATCGGTAGTCGATACACAATCTCAAAGACCCATCTTTCTTTTTCACAAATAAAACCGGAGCACCCCAAGGTGAATGACTCGGTCGGATAAAACCCCTGTCAACAAGTTCTTGCAACTGTGTCTTTAACTCCTTTAATTCTGTAGGAGCCATACGATACGGAGCTATGAAGATTAGAGTAGTTCCCGGGATCAAATCTATAGAAAATTCTACTTCTCTTTCTGGTGGCAATCCTGGTAATTCCTCTGGAAACACATCGGAAAATTCACATACCACTGGAACTGCCTGTATTTTTGACTCAGATACTTTGGTGTCAAGTACATAAGCCAAATAAGCATCATACCCTTTTTTAACATACCTGCTGTCTTTGCCATTCACGAAATCACATCGAGATAACCCCTGCATCGATCAGATTTAACCGAAGCAATTCACCATTCTGACATTTTAACATAATATATTTATGTCTACAATTTACTACTGCATCATCCTTGGGTTAGCCAATCCATGCCCAATATCACGTCAAATTCATCAAATGGCGGTAACATCAAATCAGCCAGGAAACAATAACCTCTTACTATCAGTGGACAATTTTTACAAATTTTATCCATTAACACGGACTGGCCTAGGGGGTTCGAGACTTTAACCACAAATTCAGTAGGTTCAACAGATAAATTTTTAACAATTGTAAGTTTAACACATATATATGAATGCGTAGAACCAGGATCAATCAATGCAAGTAATATCGGTGTCAAGTAAAGAAAATGTACCGATAATAACATCGGGTCTTTGAGGTATCTTTCGCGCATGAATGACATATGTCCTAGCGAGATTTGCTCGTACTTGAGCCTACTGCAGTATCTTTTGTAGCTCCTCGACTACGGTGACATTACCGGATGGTCGAGGTGGTGCGCCTCGAAACTAGATTACTCGGCCCGATATGTTCAACTTTTTTTCAACCCTTTCGGACAATCTCGAGGAAATGGTCAAAAGAACCACATCGGTAACAAGCCCCACTCTTAAATCGGCATTCACCAAAATGGGTTTTATTACAGTACTGACATCTCGGCTTAGGGGTACCAACACTGCCAACACTGGTAACTGATGGAGTGGAAGGTCTTGGATTAGTATATTGAGAACCTCGCTCTCTACCCGAATACCCAGTGGCTGAGGTAGAACGATATTGGTGTTTCTTCAATTTTTTTGAGGCAAAAAACTGAGATTTTCCCATCGGTCTTTTACTAAAAATTCGAGCTTCCCTCTCAGCCTGTTTCTTTTCTTTACTCAATTCTTTTGCTTTATAAGCTCTCTCTACCAATGTAGCAAACTCTCGAATTTCAAGAATTCCGATCAGTAACTTAATGTCTCCATTCAACCCTTCTTCGAATCGTTTGCACATTTCAGCTTCTGACTGTACCCATTCTCGAGCATATTTACTCAATCGAACAAATTCTCTTTCATATTCAGATACTGATCTATTGCCCTGTTTCAGCTCAAGAAATTCTTTTCTTTTCTGGTCAAGGAACCTCTGGCTGATATATTTTTTTCTGAACTCGGTCTGAAAGAATTCCCATGTAATTTCTTCTTTCGGAACAACTGAAGCTTTAGTATTCCACCAATGGTAAGCTGTGTCTTTTAGCAGTGAGACGGCACATTTCAGACATTCTTCTGGTGTACAAGATAATTCCTCCAGAACCCGAGTAGTGTTTTCTAACCAGAATTCAGCCCGTTCGGAATCATCATCAACTGCTGCTCGAAATTCTTCGGCCCCATATTTTCGGATTTTATCTACAGGAGCTTTCCCTTTTCTGACAGATTCAGTACCTGTACCCTGTGGGATCTCGGGAACCGGTGGAGGAGCAGGAAGGGGAGCTTGAGCTTGTTGCACTACAGGGTTAGTTCTTAAATATTGACTAAACCATTCATTCATCACTTGAAAGAAGGCTCGCTTTGCCTCTCTCCTTGGCCCTCGAATCACGGGCCTTGTACTACTAGTTACTTCACTTCCTCTGTGTGCGTTCTAGGCGGAGCATGACTCCCGGCTTCCTCAGTTGAGCTCGGTCGGTAGATATTTACTATAAAAAAACACATTTAAATGGTCGGGAGATATCACACTATCAATAATAATTTAAATGGCATGTATAGCTAATTCAGTGTTTGCTACATCGGTCCTAGAACAAACTAAACCGTAGCTCGATACCAATAAATGTAATACCCCTACCCGTACTCATTGCGAAATAAGTACGAGGCATTACAGAAGTTTACGAATATTTTTTTGAAAAATTCAATATAATCCCTTATCTGAGATATCTAACCTTCCTGCAATATTAAATCGAAATCAATCCACATCAACCAAATCAATTCAACATATTTTCAAGATAAATTCATGCATATTTATAAGATAACGTCATCACATATCTAAAATCAGGTTTGTTAACCATACTAATGGCTAACTTTACATTCATTTCACGTTAACATTTACTTTGTTAGCTTATACATGCCATTGATTTCCAAAATAAAGTTTCTTTATATACCGAAATCCACGAGATTGATAGTGTGATATGTCTCGACCAAATCCGACCTCCGAGCTCTTAACACTACAAAGCAGGGAAAAGGAAACAAGGTAAGCACTTTGTGCTTAGTAAGCTCATGTAACAAGAATTATACTTACCTAATATTTTCAGTACAATACAATAAACATTACATATATCCATTCAATGCATTATTACCCTAACATGCACAAACTCAACATTCACGTTAGTACAATAATTTCCATGTATCAATAATATATATCATGATTGATGAGCTCATCAATACTATGATTTCCATTCCCTTGTTATTTTTCCATATTTATCCCGTTGAATTACTCGGAATTTGATGGATTTTTCAGAGGTACGATTTTAGTGTACAAATGCGGGTCCGTCAATTCATTTCATGTGCGCATATTTCCATTTGAGAGAGCACACTCGCGAACCTCAACCTTGCGGCGGGATTACGGTCGAGCTAAATCTCGCAATATAAACTCATAGAGTATTGTCGGGATTACAGTCCAGGCTAAATCAACCTGCAGCGACAATTACTCTAATGAGCTTGGATCGAATTACAGTCGAGGCTAAATTGAGACCCTAATTCGGATTACCGTCAGGGCTAAATCCATTTTCCACATATTCTTCGGGAGGGCTATATCAGGATAGGATCACCCGTCCGGGCTAGATCCTTTTTACCGTCAATTCCTTTTCAGAGATCCATCGAATTTTCCTTTCATTCAACCGGGATTTCTTCCCCTTTATATCAAATATATCAATGTTTCATCAATTTTCATATAATGAACATTCAAATCATATTCACATCAATAACATGCATTTCAAGTATTTAAGAATATAATTCAAGTTACATGAACTTACCTTGATACTTGTTTGTAAACAGCAAAAATCTACTAATCCCGAACTTTTTCCTTTCCTCGATCTAGCTTCGTATTTGAATCTTCTGGATCTAAATAAATAAATTTAATTATCAATTTAATACATTTCATGTTCATATGCAACATTCTCTATAATTCAACTATTATTTATAGTTCATTTAAAGCTGTCTACTTGAGTCATAGTCACTAAATTATTTATAACTTGAGCTACGGAACTCCAAATTAAGATCCGTTAATTTTCCCTGAAAGTAGACTCGTATATCTTCTTACCATAAAATTTTCAGAATTTTTCGTCTAGCCAATCAGTACAGTTTATTCTTTAAAATAACCCCTGTTTTGCTGTCTGACAATTCTGACTCTTCTTCACTAAAAATTAATTATCTCATTGTACAGAATTCAAATGATATTCTAGTTTTTTTATATTAAAACTAGACTCACTCAGGATTCTATACATATAAATTTAAACCCCTAATTATTTTTCTTCATTTTTTTTATAATTTTTCAAAATCAGAACAGGGGAACCCGAATTCATTCTGACCTTGTCTCACAAAATTCATTATATCTCAAAATTTACAAATCCATTGCTTACAATATTTCTTCTATGAGAAACTAGACTCAATAAGCTTTAATTCCATATTTTGTTCATCTTCTAATTCGATTCCTACAATTTTTAGTGATTTTTCAAAGTTAGTCTACTGCTGCTGTCCAAACTGTTTTAGTGCAAGCTGTTTATTACCATTTTTCCCTAAGCTTTTAATAAATGATAATTTCGTCCCTACTCAATTAGCCTCTCAATTGAGCTGATTTTCTCAATTAACATTTTATTCTATCACCTTAAACTAGTTTACAACCTTTAGGAATCATAATTTCAGCAATAGACTTTAATTCCAAACATTTTCACAATTAGGTCCTAAAAATCAATTTCTATTGAAATTGCCTAATAAAATCATCTCATAAACAAACTAAAGCTTTAATTTCATTCTATTTCATCATAAAATTACAGCACTCAACCATGGTGATTTTCAATTTCATTTATGAAATCAAAAACTAATGAATTTAATAGTAGGACCTAGTTGTAAAAGTCTTAGAAACACAAAAATTACAAGAAAAAGGCAAGGATTAACTCACTTGGTGCAAAAATTATGAAATACAAGCTTAGAGAACCCTCCTATGGCGTTTTTAGCTGCTGGAATTGAAGAGAAATGAAGAGAAATCTAGATATTTCCTATTTAGTCCTAGTTTTATTTAGTTAATTTTGCAATATTCCAATTTTACCCTTAATTTATCAATTTTTCTGCTGATTTCATACCCTTGCCGTCCAGCCCAAATAACTTTTGGGTCTAATTGCCTTTTAAATACTTTCTCATTAGACTCTTAAGCTATTTAATCACTCTAGCAACTTTTATACCTATTACAATTTAGTCCTTTTCATTTAATTGACTACCCAAACATTAAAATTTCCTAACGAAATTTTAATACCACAGTAATAACATTTCATAAATATTTATAAAATTATTTTTGACTCGGTTTTTACGAGATAGAGGTCTCGATAACTTATTTTTACCTAATTTCTTCAATAATTTTTTTTTAACTAGCCACTAAATCGATAAAATTTTTCTATCAATATTTTCATACGACTTTCCTATCATATAAATTTTCATGAAAAAAATATTAAAATAAATTTCTCTTTAAATCAGATTTGTGGTTACGAAACCACTATTCCGATAACCTTGAATTTAGGCCATTACAAATAAAGGAAAAAATAAAGAAGATAGATGGAAAAGATGGAATGTGGCCTGTAAAAGTCCTAAGGAGCCTTGAGCACAAGAAGAATCCATAATCCCCTTTAAGCGACTCTAATTTCCCTTCCGAGAAAGAAAACTTGGCAATAAAAAGTTTGAAGATGATCCCCACAATCTGAAAAGATTGTTAAAACTCTTCTAAAGAAAACTCAAGAAAAATTCTTGAAAAGAAAAACTTAAAGTGATTTTATTAACTCAAAAGAGAAGTTGTTGAATAATAATGAATTGATTTTTTGTGTACAATGCAAATGCCTTTATATAGGCTAGCTAAATAAATCTAAATAAAACTCTTAAGTATTTTAGAACTCTAATTAACCTAAACAATAAGTAGTTTTAAACTAAACTTTCATGTTGACATAAAACTCCTAAATAACTTAAAATACTTAATAATTATAAAAAAGTTCAGAAAAAAATAATAGAATAATAAGAGCTGATAAATAGATTATTGAGTTCATATATAATAAAAATTAAGGCTAAAGCTCGAACCAATATGATATAAACTCGAATTAAAAGCCCAAAACTCATAATTTACGTATTAATCTCATCTAAAAATTCTGCTTGTGCAGTCTTCACTAAAATGGTTATAACTTGAGATCCCAAACTAAAAATCAAGTGATTCAAAGTGCATTGTGAAGTTAAGAGGTAGATATTTGATCGATATGAAGACATATGGATTCGAAAATGTCTGGGTCCCTTCTAAAAATGCACCACAAATTGATTATTTGTCACGTGGCTAAGTGTGTGGGTTTGATTGGGGTCCTTGAAGTGCAATGCCTAAGCTTGTTAACATCTTCTACATGGGCTTGTCATCATAGATTGAGGTTTTAGGCCCACGAACAACATTGGTCCCTTCTAATTCATTCTCGCTCTGTATTGTATTGAACTCTAAAATCCATCGTCTTGAAGCTTCAACTCTTTTTCTTGATTTTTTTTATTTGTGATAAAGTCTTGAATGAATAAGTTGAGTTTTGACTTTAACTGTTTGGATTTGGATCTTGTGATCGGGCCTTGAGGAAAACTAAGCCCATCTCTATTATGGCCTTTGAATTGGACTGAGTTACTCGTATCACAAATGCTTTGTAAGTTCAAACAGAAATACTATGCTTACCTTGATCACTTAAAAGTATGATAATTGCCAATCATTTTGGTATACGTACAATTTGGTTATCTTTGGCACATAATGTCATAGCTAGTCACGTACCAACATTAACATCTAAATAAGTTAGATACACTTACATATAATGAATAACATCACTTAATACTAGAGTAATCACATGCCACATATCAAGTTACAAGCATATACCATTCGATATTCAATATATTTTAAAGTTATCCCATTTCAATTAAAATACATACATCGCCCGATAGAACTCTAGTAAAATGGACTCAGAGGCACGGGTGAACTAAGTTGGTCGTCCGAGTTGAACTTACATCAGGTTACTTGCCCAGGCTAAACCTATGTCATATATTACTTGAGAATCCACGACAAGGTTGGATCTCACTATATTACCCAAGAATCTGCAACAAGGTTAGATCTCGTTATAACCTGTAATAATCTTCGATTAAGCGCACATATGATCCTATTGGCATGCGAGTCGTATCCTAAGCTTTTACTAAGTTCGCATGGGCATCAATTACATATATTTCAGTATCATACCTATAATCAATCATTTTCTTACATTTATACCTAGCAGTTATTCACAAAGTTTCAATTCAATCCGTTCTAGCCATATGTGCCAAACTACTAGTATATCAATATATACTCAAACATACATATACATTTATATATCAAATTAAATAAAAGTATACATACTACACAAAATGAGTTAGTAAATCCATGTGAACTTACCTATTCAAAACACCAAAACAAGTGGATTCTTTAGGGACTAACCTGTAATTTTAGCTTTTCCCTTATTAGCTCCACTTTGATCCAAATATTGATCTAGCAGTTGTTTTATATAACCAACCAATACTAAACATTTTCATGTTATGTCATGATATACATGATCCTATATAAATGTATTTTTTAATTCTCCTTATATTTTACATTTTATTCAATTTAGTCCCTAAACTCGAGATAAATATAACTTTTGATTCCTAGCTTCAGATTAAAATAAGATTTCATATATTTTCATTAGGGACCTTACACTTTTTATTTCTAACATAGTTTCATGATAGGTTTTACATTTATTCAATTTGGTCCTTAATGAAACAAAGTTAAGAAACAAGCTAGATTAACTTTACAATCTAGTTCGTTTCACAATCTAAGCTTAAAATCTCTCAATTTCAAGCCTAATTCATCAATTAATCAACAATGGAAACTCCCTAAAATTTTAATAGTTTATCAAACTGGTACATGGGTTAGCTAAACCAAGCTCCCATGACCCCAAATCTATAAAAATTATAATAAAAAGACTTAATTTCCCTTACCTATTAATGGTCGAAAGCTTCAAAAGCTTGAAAGGGTTTTTATTTTACTGTAACAACGGTAGACGGTTTAAGGATGAATAAAGATGGTGAATTTCCACTGTATTTATCTTTTTTACTTTAATTAACCTAAATTGATTAAATTAAACTTAATTAATCCTTTAATCACAATTAGTGAAATATGTCATCATCATGCACTATATCCTATAGGAAAATGGTATATTTACCATTTTGAACCTTTGGTTAATTGTTATTTAAGTCCCCAAATCTTTGGTCAATTTAAATTCTATAACGATTAAAATTTTACAATTTAGTCCCTAAACCTTAATGAACTAATAATAGAGTTTTAAAACAACATTTTTCGATATCACTAAAAGTTGGACGGTTGGACGGTCACACGTTTCATCCTCTTGCATCCTTACATATATGTGTATCACATAATTATATTTGTTAATATATTATCTATTGTCAATTTATTGGTTGTTAATTTTGCTATCATTATATAGATATTATTTTATGTTGTATAGATTTCATATTCATGAATGCTGAACTTAGATATATATATTTTATATTTATTTAACCCAATTCCATAAAAAAAAAAAAGTTCCCAACTAAATATAAAGTTTGTGATCCATTAGATAAGTGACACAATAAGCATTGACTTCTGCTTAATTTCCTGTTAACATATTTTACAATTTCTTCTTAACTAGTCACACCCGTAGATGTTGACTTTAAGGTTCTACGTTCTAGAAGTTAATTTCTTTTGTTAGCATTTAATTTTCATTTTTTTACTTTTAACTTAACATTATCTAGTGTCAAGAGGTGAATTTAGAGGCGTTAGAATGTCCATCTCTAAAATGAAAAATTACTATTTAAATTTTTATTTTTTAAAAATTTTAAATTAGTAAAAATAAAATTATATTTTAAACTCCCTAACATTATAAAAATTTAATTTAATCTTTTAAAAAATTATAAAAATATAAAATACAAAAATTAAAATTTCATTCCACATTTAAAAAATTGTTCTGATTTCTCCTTATTGAGAAATTTTAGTTATTTCATAATTTTGATTACGGCCATTCAACGTAGCTATCATTGTCTGCAACGTGGTCAATGTAAATAATATTCAATGTTATCTTATTGACCTTTGCCGTCTTTTTTGACTCTATGAAGTCGAGAATGCAGTTAATAATAATTTCACATGGACTTAGATTTGGTACGTAAGTACATTACATTACTTTCGAAATTGGAGTTTTTTTACGAGAATGAATCACATTATCATTTGTAAATTAAAAAAATATATATATATATATATATATATATATATATAGTTTTTGTACTTTTATATTTTACATAATTTTCTCTAATTTTAAAATGAGGACGTGATAAAAATTAAGAGTGTAACATCACCACAATTTAATATAATTCAAATTCATGATTAAATTGAAAAAAATTACTAAATTTTGAAATTGTTGTGAATAAAAAAAATTCAAATACTAAATTAGAGTTAATTTATCTCAAATTAGATTTCCAAAAATTTCATTCATCTTTTGTGTTGGAAAAAGATATGAATATCACATATATAATAAGATTAATTATATATTATTATTTAATATTATAAAAGGTTAGTCCAAAATTAAAAGTGAGCTAATTTGATTAAGGTTAAGTTAATATAAAAATTATATATTAGAGTTATAGTTCTCAAATAATATATATGTAATTTTTTTGATAGCTCATCTTCAGAAAATATTTATGTGTTACTCTGATGATTTTTACTTAATGCCATGAGTCTATTATTTATATATATAAATGCTTTGTTTGTGTTATATCTTCTTTGTTATAAACGAAAGGAGAATGAGATTTAGTTTGGAAGTGCATTCATATGGTAACTGAATGCAGGTTGTTTTTTTTATTTAAAAGTAGATTATTATATATTTTTTAAAGAAATTATAAGTATGTATATTTTGAGTATTCATACAGCTTCGATTATTATTTGTTGACTCTCTACATTTAATCTTCTTTCAATTTTTATCGATAATAAGGAATCGAATGAAGTTGTTGTTCTAGAATTTCAAAACCTAAGAATTTGTGTATTCTTAATATCATGAAAGTTGATTTTCCTGTTATTCTTCAATTGTAATAATGTATTCGACCATTAGAATTAATTTTTTAATTTTGATAATCTATTTTAATACCTTTTGAAATTTATATTTCGAATTTTAGGAAGAATATATTTGGGTTTATGCTATAATGTTACATGATAATGTGCTTTGTATAAATCTTTTGAATTTTATGTTTCGAATGATATATTAAATATTAAAATTAGTCAAGAGATTAATATTTTTGGTTTTTATCGAAGAATGAGACAGTCTTATTTTGAGTTATTTCAAAATTGTAGTACGATTAGAAATTTCAATTTTTAATCTTTATCTATTATGGAAAATTTCAAAATATAATGGTATGTTTATATATTTTAAAATAACTTAATTCAAGTATTTGGGATCATTTAATCCCAATTGATTGGCATACTAGCTTTTATGTCAATAGTCTATAGGATTGGCTACTTCTAAACTTGTAGAACCATCAGAAGTGGAGTTTGAGAGACGTGGAGTGGCAAAGTCTTTTCAGGGTTATCGCATGGTGACTTTGGAAGAACCGCAACTCTTTCATATTTCGGAACGTTACTTGGAATGCAACTGGAATTATTAAGGTATCATATAGCCGGGCAAAGCAATACACTTCTCGAAATAGTAATGTTGCGACCACATCCCAAGGTTGAATTTATGGCCCCAATTAGGCGGTAATTGGGTTTGTTTAAATACGGATGGGTCTGTTTGGAATGAAGGTAGGGTAGCCGCAGTAGCGGGAATAGTGAAAATTCGAGAAGGAGAGTGGATTTTGGGATTCATAAGATATTTAGGGAATTATTCTATTTTTTATGCTGAGATGTGGGGCATTTTGAATGGCTTCACTCTCTTAATAGACTGTAGTTATGATAAAGTTTTGATTCAAACTGATAATCTTGAGACAGTCCAAGTTATTCAGGAGAAGATAGCAAATGGATCTAATTCTGCTTTGGTTTAGAGAATTCATCACTTGTTGAGGCACTTTAGTCACTAGCATATTGGTCACATATCTAGAGAAGATAATTAGGATTAGGATAGACTAGTTAAACTAGCTCAACATAGTACTTATGATTTATGCTAATATGAGGACTCCTCTACTAGGGGGTACGTTAATTTTTGTAACTTGATTTAGTTTTATTTCTTTTTAAAAAAAAAATTTAATCGAAGCAATAAGTCATCAAAGTGACCTCTATTGTGTAAATTATTTTTTTTAAAATATAAAAGATTATTTTCTCCAAAAAAAGATAAATATAAAAGGTTATGTACATGTAACTTAAGTTATGTTAATATTGATTGGTCCAAAAGAAGGTTAATATTTAATAAAATTACATGTACAACTGTAATAATAAACATGTGATGATTATTTGGTTTTACACGTGAGTAAGGAAAATTTATTGTTCGGCATGTTCTTATTGAGTAACAAAATTTTTGTGTTAATGTAAACGAGATTCCCTAAATCTATTAATTGATTTTTTGTGAATAATATATGAAAATATTTAAACAGATATATCATTATACATATAATAATATGTTTGACACATTTAATTTTAAAAAATTACAGAACTTAATGATTTAATAGTTGTCATTTTATTAGGACTAAAATTTCAAATTCTAAAAATATAAAGACCGAAAATAACAAAATTAAAATACAATTACAAACTATAATAGCAAGTTTTAACTTATTAATTTCCATACTCCCATCACCAATGTAATAGCCAATTTTGGCTCTAAAGAAAAACCCAAGCAAATAAGCAAAAATAAAATAATAAATGTCCAATTTGTTTTAAAGTCCATTTACAACCAGATCCAATACATAGCCCAAAATAATAGCCCAACAACCTAAAGTTTTCAGCAGCAACCCTAGCCCCCTTCAGCCTCAGCCGCCGCATGCTCCCTCTGCCACGTGCGCCGCCGCCGATCAGGGCACCAATCGCCGGCCTTCCGTGCTCGCGTCACCTGCAAAGACAAGTCTAACACGCAAAACAGAAAGAGACAGAGAAGAAGCAAACAAAAGAGGCAGAAAACAAAGAGCAAAAAACAAAAAAGAAATGACAAAACAGAAAGATAATGAGTCGATTTTTGGCTATAAAAACCCATTCTCAGTCCTTGTAAACGGTTACAAAGGGGGCATGTTAAGCAATCAAAAAATCAAAAATATCAAAGAGGTCGATTTCCGATTCATTCTCTTGTTTTTTTTATTTTTTCGTTCTTTTGACTTTTAATTCTGTTAAATAAAAAGGTAAAAAATATAAAGAAAAAAGGAAAAGGGGCCTTACTAGATTTTTGAGGTTTTTCGTGTCGGGCTCTCTCCTTCGTCGTCGGGGTTGAACCGAACAAGGGAAGATCCTTCCCTTTCGCATCTTAGGGCCGAGAAGGTACGACCTTCGGGGGACGCCTCGGGAAGGGACTAAACAAACTACACCTTGTCAAGGCGTCGCGACCTTTGTTTGTGGTGGTGCCGTGATAACGGCGACGATGATGGGTTTTCTAACCCTAGCCAACTGAAATGATAGCAAAAAGGGGAAGGAAGAGAGGCTAAAAGCCTCTGTTTTCTTTTGAAATAAAAGGGGGAAGAAGCTGAAGTAAAAAAAGAAAAAAAGGGAATGACTTAAATGCCAGAGGTAAACGGCACCATTGAGATGGGGGATGCATGTTTCCCTTAAATGGGAAATTACCCACTTTGGTCCCTTCCCCTTTTTCTGATATGTGGCTTAGTCCTGATTTGCTTTCTTTTCTTTTAAATCTAGCCCAATTGTTTCATTCCAGCTCTGATTTGATCCTTGGATTGAACATATGAAAGGCAGAGTATTAAACTTGGAATATTACTCCAGTTGGTCTTTGCAAGTGCTCAGCACGTTTCAATTTAGTCCTTGGAGGCCTTTTTTTATTATTTCAAATTTATACTCTGAAATTCTAATTCATTTTCATCTATATCCTAAATTCATCTAGTTCATTCTTTACACATCTATCTTAATTTATTTTAGTATATTATTTGTTCATATCATTATTATTTATTGTAACTCACTTTAATATGTTGTTTGTTCGAGTTATTACTATTTATCTCAACTCACTTTACGAATGTATTATTTATTTTATAATCTTTACTTATTATGTTTGTATATATCATCTATTTCAAGTTTCTACATGTTTGCTATCATTCCAAAACTATTTTTGCTACATATTTATTTTAAATTATATTATGTTGTTTATTCTTGGGTTATTATGTATTATGTATTTCTAATAATTCTTTAGATATTATATCTAAGTTGTTATTGTAAAGTATATTTGTATTGTCTATTTTTAATTCTTTTACGTATTATATATTTTAAACTTCTTATTTATTATTTTTTAAATTAACTTATATATTATTTATTTTAAAATTATTCATATATGTCATTCTTTAGTTTGCTTTGTGTATTATAGATTTTAAAATGTCTCATACATTATTTATTTTAAACTTGTTTTATGTATTATTCATTTTAAATTGTTTTATTGTTTACTTTAATTTTTTTTCCTATATATATATATATATTATCAATTTCAAATTTTTATATGTATTATCTATTTTTTATATACCATTTATTTTTAAAATGTTTTGTATGTTACTTAATTTTAAATTTCTCACCACACAATATTCATCTTAAATTTATTTTCATTATTTATCTTAAATTACCTTACATATCATTTATTTTAAACCCCTTTTTTACAAGTCATTTTGAATTATTATATATATGTTAATCATTTTACATCTGCTTTTTATCTATTTATCTTAAACCTTTTTTATATATTATTTTTGAATAGCTTATTATTTTAAGTTTATAGAATGTTTGATCTTAAACTTCTTTTTGTATAGATCACTTATTTTTAATTTCCTTATGTTTTTATCTTAAGCTCTTTATACATTATTTATTATACATATATTTATGTTAAATTGTTTTTATATATACTATGTATGTTATTTCTTTAGAAAATTATTTTTAAGTATTACTTATTTTAGACTTTGCGTTAATGTTTTTTCAAATTATTTTTTATTATTTATTTTAAGTTGCTTTTATAGTATTTATCTTAAACCTTTTCACGCATATAATATTTAAGATCATCTTATTATTTGATTTAAGTTTTTTCATACTATTGCTTCATTTCTATATTTATTAAAGCTTAATGTTAAATAATGTATGTTGTGGAATTATTGCTATTGCATGTATGAAAATTTGCTTACTCGCGTTCATATTAGTGCCATGCGCTTGTGGAATATTTTATGCGCGGATCCTTGTTCTATGTCGCACTATACTTCATTTCATATCATTACCTCAAATTAGGCCGTAATACCTTTATCCAATAAATCACCTTATTTTAATCTAACAAATACACGTCATTTAAATATTGTATTCGCTACTATTCAAAAACAAAATTTTCCAAATAAGGCAATGTTATGCATTTTGAAATATCGAGGAGTTGTGCCCTAACTTACGGGTTTCGATTTTCTCGTTGTTTCTAAATAGCTAAATATCCTTTTCGAGTTTTAAAACACATGAAATTCTCATTTTAAAAGACAACCTTGCGCTCGGGAATTCATGGTATTGTGTCCTAACTTACGGGATGTGATACTCCGATATCTCGAGATAAGGAAATCTTTAAATAATCGATTCGCCCTAATTCAAGCATTTTCAAAATCTATATTAATAAAAAGGATCGTATTTCAAACTCATTCCCGATTTTCAATTTTCGACATTAAGACACTAACTAATCAATTCGGTACCAATTTTGGGCGTGTCGAGGGTGCTAATCCTTCCTCGCACGTAACCGACTCCCGAACTTGTTCTCTTGAATTTCGTAGACCAAAATGTCATTTTAGCAAACTGTTTTATTAAAACAAAGGTGATCCGATCACACCAAATAAAGATCGGTGGCGACTCCCGTTTTTAATTTTCGTTTTCAAAATCCAGTCGATTCCCGTTTTCAAAAAACGGTTTCGACAACCAATAACCAACCATACAACTTAAATGGCGTAAAACTGCCATCTTTAGAGCCAATATTTAGTTCAGACCTAAAATACCCAACGAAGATGTGGTAAGTTTGACTTGACACATCTCAGGGAGGAGGTGGACGAAAGTGATAAATCATCGATGCCGACGACGTGCGAAGAAGCAGGCCCTTTCTTGCCCCTATCAATAGAGTAAAATTGTTTGGTAGTTTTTCAAAAAATTGAAATTAAAAATTAATACATTCACTTTTTAAGATGATAAATTTGTAATTTATTTTTATTAAAAATTCTTAAATAATATATTAATACAATAATAAATTTATATTTTAATCCCTTAAAAATATATAATTTAATCTTTACCCAAAAATTTAAATTTTCAGCTCTGTCGGTGCTTAAAAAATCAATAAGCCAACAAATTGGTCAATTTATATTGACTTACAGCCAAAAAACTGAATTTAACTCACAATAGTAGATTTTTCCTTCAAAGTTTAATTTCTTCATGTTATATTTATTAATACAGTGCCAGTTAACACTTGAAGAATAAAAAATATGAATGATGGCATAAATTACTAGTATGAGAAACTCCATTGCAAATATATATATATATATATATATATATATATACCACCAAAAACATGAAACGATGAAATAGTTTGAATTATATGTTAAATCTTTGAATATTTTACATAAAATATATCTTTAAGTAATTATAAACTTATGTAAAGCTATTTTAGTGTTGTAGTATGATATAAACAGGGAAAATTAGGGGTTGGCAAGAGCCCTTGTTCCCCTTAAAATGAAATTTTTTTTATTGATGTTGTTTAAAATTTTTAAAATTTTAAATTAGTAAAGGTAAAATTGTACTTTATCCTCCCTAAAGATGATAAAAATTTGATTTAATCCTTTAAAAATTATAAAGATAGAAGGTATTAAAATGATGAAATTATATTTTTACTATTATAAAAAATATAATTTAATTTCAGCCCCTAAAACAATTTTCTGGCATCGCCTTACATATAGATATAAGAAAATGTTAGATCTAAATTTATAAAGTCTGTCTATTGATAATAACTAATAACTTGTTGACTATAATTGAACATGTGTTCTGTAAATTCTGGTTATCACCACAGTCCGAATTATGTATAAGCCTCGGAGATATTTGAGTCAAAACTGAAAGTATAAAGCCAAAAGTAACAAACGACGATTTCAAGCCAAATCGTTCACTAAAGTCCAAAGACTTTAGCATATATATATATATATATATATATATATAAAGCAGTACTGTCAGTCTTCCCTGCTATTGTCTCCATGGATCAGTGGTTCCAACGGAAAAATGGCACTACCATAAACCTCATACGACCAACCTTGCAATGAAAACCGTTACGTTCACCGCAAGCAAAGTAATAGGGCCTCCATCGATTGAGCACAAAGTGGAAGCCGTCGCCGCCTCCTTGTGTGGGACTAGCAATCATCTTTGCTCTTCTTAAGTCACAAGTCAGGAAACTCCACAGATTTGGCAGCAAGTAAACGCTGTGTGGAAAAGTGTTGTTGCTTGGTGGATCATATTTGAACACTGGGCAGCCATCATGTTTACATTAAATATGGATCGTATGAGGGAAAAGAAAGGGAGAAAAGTCGCGTTTAATAATGACTCACCTAGTGTATCGTTGAAGTAGAAAGGACCATTCTGGAATGCCCATTCAGTGTAGTTGAAGCCGAAGTGCCAGTTTTCTGATCCGCCCACATTGATCTTGTTGGGGCCTTGTGTTTGATTAGGGGGATGGTAGGGTCCCCAGCCCCAGCCCCAGTTGGTGTGGTTATAACCAGAGCCCCAATCCTTGTTGGCAATGCTCATTCCCCATAGGGAAGCCACCATCATTATGACGAGTCTTGTGGAACCTGTAAAACGCATGTTTGTGATCAAGTGATGAAATTAGGAGATAGTAAAAGTTGAATGATTCTGAGATTGAGAGGATGAGCGGCATTGGTTTATATAGAGGAAAGAGAGTTTTGAAAATGATGAAGAAAACCATAATTCCATGGTGCTAATTTGCCGAATTCAATTGACCCTTTATTCTACATAGGCAGGAAATGGAAAATGTGATAGGGAAGGTGCTTCAAGGAACTCAAGTTTACCCCAAGTCGACTCCTATCCACTATGACGCTTGTTCCTCCTCTTTTCTTCTTTCCGACATTCCATTAATTCTTTGTTCAAAATCATTACATAATTACCTACCTATACTAAAATCTAACACAGTCGTGCAAAATTTTCTTTCAGACCTTAAATTTTCACTTGGGTTGCACTACTCTTCGAACTCACTATCAATCAGAACCATTGAGATCTTTTTTTCAAAAAATAAAAATTAAGATATTATAATAATCCGACAGGCAGGATAGTGGGTTGGTGAAAGAAATGGTAAAACCTCTTTTGATTAACCGATATGAATGGATGAACATTGTTAGTTTGCATAAAATAAAATTGTGTTTTCTCTCCACCACTACAAATTTGCAAATTGACCTAAAATAGATTGCAAAAGTCAAAAGTAATATACGATCTTAGGCAGACACAACTACGCGCGCACTCACGTTTATGTGATGTAATAATGACGGTTTAACAGCAGACTATATGATCAATCTTGTGTTAGTGAAACAGAAATGTTTTGAGTTTGGCATATGATAAAATAGTGGTAACTTCATTTTGAGAGACAAGCAAAATCCCAAGACATCATTATTCAATGCATCAGACGGCTGCCACTGCATTCACCAAAGTGATGGGTTTTACAGCCACTTGATTGTCACAATCCATCAGTCACCAATCGGAGTGGAGTTCTTGCGTAGAGAGCTCAAGTACATTTCAAATTTCTTCTCCTTTTCTAACCATTAAACCCATGTGGTTTGAAATTGAATGCATTGTCCTCATACAATTGTCTCATACAATTGTCATCCTCCCCCTTGCTGCCCTTCTTTATTTAACATCAGGTTATGTAATTAACCTCGTGACCAACTTGTTACAACCATATCTAAGATCGTTAAATTAAATTTCATTTTTAATACGTTTTTGGATGTGTTAGAATTAAGTGATCCGAATTCTTATTTAAATAAAATACAGTGGTAAAATAAAATAAAATAAAGTAAAATCCATATAGAACTACACTTCTTTTATTTTATTTTAGAATATGGTTTTTTAAACCTTATTAAACTCCATTTATTTTATATTGATTAGAATAAGGTGTTTCAATCTTACTACACTCCTATTAGAATATGGCTTTACAAGCCTATAAATAGACATAGTCTATTCCTCTTATAATCATTCGAATTCGACATAGTGAATTTTCTTCTCCTCTGCTCTTGATTTTTTCCCGAAAAGGTTTCCACGTAAAAATCTGTGTGTTCTTTATTTTATTTTATTTTATTTACAAATTGGTATCAGAGCTTCCGAGTTTTCATCTCGATCACGGTAATGGCATCTTTGAAGTATGAAATTCTGCTGTTGGATCGCAACACCAGATTTGTGTTGTGGCAGATTAAGATGCAATCAGTTCTTGCTCAGATGGATCTAGAGGATGCCCTGCTAGGGATAGATAAGATGCCTTCGACATTAACAAATGAAGAGAAGAAGCGTAAGGATCGAAAGGCGTTAACACAATTACATCTGCATTTGTCCAACGAAATTTTGCAGGATGTGATGAAAGAGAAGACCGCTGTTGCATTATGGAAGAGGCTAGAACAAATACGTATGTCGAAAACTCTAACAAGCAAATTGCATATAAAGCAGCGTCTTTATGCTCATCGTTTGAAGGAAGGTGCGTCTATACACGAACACTTAACAGTGTTTAAAGAAATTCTCTCAAACTTGGAAGCCATGGAGGTTCAGTAGGATAAGGAAGATCTAGGGTTGATTCTACTTTATTCGTTGCCTCCGTCTTATTTAACTTTTAGAGACACGATTTTATATAGCCGCGAGTCTCTCACAGTTGATGAGGTTTATGATTCTTTGACCTCGTATGATAAGATGAAACATCTTGTGGTTAAACTCCACTCTCAAAAAGAGGGTCTCATTGTTCGTGGGAGACAAGATTGGAATGCTGATGATGATCGTGGAAAGACACAGGAACAGAATCCTCGCGGTAAATCTAAGGGTAGATCAAAGTCTTCAAATAGAGGTAACACTTGTAACTTCTGCAAGAAGAAAGGGCACATTAAATCTGAGTGCTATAAGCTACAGAACAAGATTAAAAGGGAGGCTGCGAATCAAAAGGGAAAACAACCAGAAAATTTCGGTGAAGCTAATGTTGTAGAAGACTACATCGACGGTGAACTTCTAGTCACTTCTGTCAATGATTCTAAAGTAAGCGAGGAGTGGATACTTGATTTAGGCTGCACCTTCCACATGAGTCCCAATCGGGATTGGTTTACAACTTACGAAACAGTGTGTTATTTTAATGAGAAATAATGCTTTGTGTAAAATAGCAGGTGTTGAACAATTAAAGTTAAGATGTTTGATGGAGTTGTCAGAACACTTAGTGACGTACAACATGTTCAAGAATCGAAGAGAAATTTAATTTCGTTGAGTACTCTTGATTCAAAAGGGTACAGATACACAGCTAAAACTGGAGTTTTAAATATTTCTAAAGGTTCCCTTATTGTGATGAAAGGGCAGAGAAAGACTGCCAAGTTATATGTTTTGCAGGGTTCTACTGTTACTGGTGATGCAGCTGTTGCTTCCTCTTCCTTGTCAGATGATGATATTACTAAACTTCGGCATATGCGCCTAGGGCATATGAGTGAGAATGGCATGGCAGAATTAAGCAAAAGAGGACTTCTTGATGGGCAAAGAATTTGCAAACTGAATTTTTGGGAGCACTGTGTTTTTGGGAAGCAAAAGAGAGTTCGATTCACTAGAAGAATTCATAACACGAAGGGAACATTGGAGTATATTCATTCTGATCTGTGGGGACCATCCAGAGTGCCTTCGAGAGGTAGAGCTAATTATATGCTAACCTTTATTAATGATTTTTCTAGAAAAATTTGGGCGTTCTTCCTGAAGTAGAAAAGCGATATGCTTTCCGCATTTAAGTCATGAAAAATTATGATTGAAAAATAGACGGGAAAACAAATAAAATACCTTCGCACAGACAATGGCTTAGAGTTCTATTCTGATGAGTTTAATAGATTGTGCAAGTCAGAAGGGATCATGAGACACTTGACAGTTCGTCATACTCCACAGCAAAATGGCATTGCAGAACAATGAATAGAACGATCATGGAGAAGGTCGATGTATGTTGTCAAATGCCAACTTACCAAAGTCGTTTTGGGCAGAAGTAGCCTCTACTGCATGTTTTTTGATCAATCAATCTCCATCCGTTGCCATTGAGAAAAAGACTTCACAAGAGGTATGGTCTGGTAATCCTGCTAATTATTCTGACTTAAAGATCTTTGGGTGTCCTGCGTATGCTCATGTTGATAATGGAAAATTAGAACCAAGATCCATTAAATGTGTTTTTCTTGGTTATAAAACTGGTGTAAAAGGGTATAAGTTATGGTGTCTTGAAAATAGAAAAGTTGTGATTAGCAGAGATGTTGTTTTTGATGAAACTGCTATGCTACCTAACTTATCTCTTAAAGACTCTTCTAATAAAGAAAATTAAAAGCAGGTGAAGCATCAGATTAATACAGAGTCGACTCTTCAAGCCAGTACAAAAATTGAAAATAGAGTTGCTTCTTCACCACAATAATCTATTGCCAAAAACATAATTAAAAGAGAAATTAAACCTCCAAAGAAGTGTGTCGAGGCTGATCTAGTTGCTGATGCTTTAAATGTGGCTGAAGATATAAATGCAAACCAAGAGCCATCTAATTATTCTGAAGCGGTTAGCTGTGAAGACTCGAAATGGATGTTTGCTATGCTAGAGGAGATTGAATCACTCCATAAAAACAGAACATGGGATCTTGTGAAACTTCCTAAAAGTAAAAAGGTTGCTTGTTGTAAATGAGTGTTTAAAAAGAAAAAAAAAAGACTCTAGGAGTTGAAGAACCCAGATATAAAGCAAGGTTTGTTACAAAGGGTTACAGTCAAATTCCAAGAGTGGACTTCACAGATGTGTTCTCCCCAGTTGTGAAGCATAGTTCAATTCGAGCTTTTCTTGGTATTGTGGCCATGAATGATCTGGAGCTTGAGCAGTTAGATGTAAAAACTGTATTTTTGCATGGAGAACTTGAGGATGATATTTACATGCAACAACCAGAGGGTTTTACAGTCTCAAAAAAAGAGGACTATGCTTGCTTGCTGAAAAAGCCCCTTTACGGTTTGAAACAGTCACCAAGACAGTGGTACAAGAGGTTTGATTCCTTTATGACTTCTCATGATTTCTAAAGAAGTAGTTTTGACAGTTGTGTTTACTTTAAGAAAAATAGTGATGGTTTTTTTTGTGTATCTACTTATTTATGTTGATGACATGTTGATAGCAGCAAAAGATAAATGAGAGATAAGAAAGGTCAAAGCCTGACTAAGTGAAGAATTTGAGATGAAAGATTTGGGACCAGCAAATAAGATACTTGGTATGGAGATTCTCAAAGATAGAAAAGCAAGTAAATTGTACCTAATTCAGAAGGGGTACATTAAGAAAGTTCTTTGCAGGTTCAATATGCAGAAAGCTAAGCCTGTTAGTACTCCTTTAGCAGCTCATTTTAGACTTTCGTCGGCTTTGTCTCCACAATCAGATGATGAGATTAAGTACATGTCACATGTTCCATACTCTAGTGCAGTGGGATCTTTCATGTATGCTATGGTTTGTTCACGTCCAAATTTATCATATGCAGTGCAGTTAGCAGATACATGGCAAATCCTGGTAAAGAACACTGGAAAGTAGTTCAGTGGATTTTAAGATACTTATGGGGTACTACTGATGTTTGCTTACAGTTTGGAAGAACTAGAGGTGGGGTCATTGGGTATGTTGATGCTGATTTTGCTGGATACCTTGATGGAAGAAGATCTCTCACAGGTTATGTCTTTACAATCGGAGGTTGTACAATCAGTTGGAAAGCCACTTTGCAAACTACAGTCGTTTTTTCTACCACTAAAGCTGAGTACATGGTGATTACTGAGGCTAGTAAAGAAGCTATTTGGTTAAAGGGACTCTTCAGTGAACTCAATGAAGACCTTCAAATCAGTACAGTATTTTGTGATAGTCAGAGTGCAATCTTCCTTACAAAAGATCAAATGTTTCATGAAAGAACAAAACACATTGATGTTCGGTATCATTTTGTTCGTGATATTATTGCTCGTGGTGATATTGTTGTGAGCAAAATTAGTACTCATGAAAATCCTGTAGATATGATGACTAAGTCACTTCCTATAACCAAGTTTGAGCGTTGCTTAGACTTGGTTGGTGTTTATTGTTGAAGTTAAACCCTTAAAGGGTTTTATGGAAGAGGTGGAGAACTTGTTCGTTGAGAGTTCGTGATGAAGAACTTGTTCATTGAGAATTCGTGTCAAGGTGGAGATTGTTAGAATTAAGTGACCTGAATTATTATTTAAATAAAATACAGTGGTAAAAAAAAAGTAAAATCCATATAGAACTACATTTCTTTTATTGTATTTTAGAATAAGTTTTTTAAAACCTTATTAAACTCTATCTATTTTATATTGATTAGAATAAGGTGTTTCAATCTTACTACACTCCTATTAGAATATGGCTTTACAAGCCTATAAATAGACATAGTCTATTCCTCTTGTAATCATTCGAATTTGACATAGTGAATTTTCTTCTCCTCTGCTCGTGGTTTTTTTTCAAAAAGGGTTTCCACGTAAAAATTTGTGTGTTCTTTATTTTATTTTATTTTATTTTCATAGGATGATTATTCGAAGTTAATTGTGATTTTTATGCTCCTAATCCTTTAGATTCATGTTTTTATACTTAGAAGAACATTTGAGATCAAAAAGAGCAAAAAATGAAAAATCAGAGTAAGGTACAGGATTCACACGGACTGACCCATTCCACACAACCGTGTGAGCCACACGGGCTATCACACGACCATGTGATAGGCCGTATAAAACATATATTAAATCAATAATAAATAATACTTTCAAAATCATATTTAAATAATTTAATTAAAAAATAGTTTTCATCACAATATTACATCTTAAATTAAAGTCAATTTAAGTCATTTTTAATATAAAATTTTAATTCTTATACAACTGCAATATTTGAAATTGTAAATTAATATTGCATAAAAATTAAATTTCACAATGCAAAATAATATATAAAATATAATAATTCTTTTAGGTGATTGAGTTATCCAAATAAAAACAATTTTAATTATAAATAATAATCTATATACAATTTTAAAGTGTAAAATAATAACTAAGTTCAAAAATTTAAGATTTATATTTAATGTGTATTAAAAGAAAAAAAGTTAAAAGTGAAAAAGAGAGAGAGGAAGTGGACAAACCATTTTTTTTAAGAGATGTAAAAAAAAAAAAAGAGTGAGAGGATTTCATGTAAAAATAACTTCTCGGTTCTTGTGTTTCTTTTATCGAATATAAAATTTTGAAAAAGATAAAACAGAAACAAAAAAGAAAAAGTATATTTCAGATTAATACATTTCACTAAAAATATATTATAAATATTGAAAATATATAAACAAGAAATAACAATAAATAAATAGATCATGACAGTGATAAGTGCTAAAAGTAATATACTTTAATCTCATTTTTAATACAACACCCTAAAAGTGATAGGGTTAGAATTAATAAAATTATTATGAAATGAGCCTTAGTTTATACAATAGTAAACTTAGTAAATCTTTTAGAGAGCTAAGATTCAAGTCCTACTTTTTTCTTTTCCCTCATTTACTTTTCAACAATTGAGGAACAAAAACTAAGCTGGTATAAATACATAATGTGGTGGAAAATTAATAACCAAGTATGAACAACAATCCAAGTGGTAAGGTTTCCATCTTCCCTTTATACCTAGGATTGAATCAAGCTAAGACCATTATCCCATCTCTTTTTGCATTTTCGGCAAAAAGGGTATTTTACCAATTAACCCCTTAAATTTCTGAAACCTTAACTATTTAATCATTTTCCCTAATTACATTAGGATTTTTACTTCTTTTTCAAATCCTAATTAGAATTTCTTTAATCCCCTCTTTAAAAACATCCTTTTCTTTTACCTTATTTTCCTTTTATAAAATTTTCATCTTCTTTTGCTGAAAATTTTATTGTCGAATCCCAAACCCGAATTCCACCCAATTCAATCCATTCTTCGTATTTTTTTAGTGTAACATCTTCGAATTCTGTTTTTAACGAGCCAATATCTATAAGCACTCTTATTTATAACTTTGTAGAACCCTAGAATTCTGGAATAAATATCATCCTTGTCAATCTTTCAAATAGATTACAAATCTTTTATGAACTTTCCCAAAAATCTTGATAAATTCGGTAAATCTTGAAAGTTGATATTAATTCTTGCATTTTTGTCGATTGAAAGACTCATTGTAGTTTACCTGAATCAGAATTGGACATGAGGATCATCGTACAAGACCCCAAAAGTCATATGTGTGTTCTTTTACGAGAAAATTGAGGCAAAATCAAACTCAACCCAGACCACATGGCTTACCACACGGGCGTGTAAGTCACCCGTGTAGATGACATGGCCTCACACACAGCCATGTCACCCCTAAAACCCTAGGATGTTTGACTTTCACACGGCTTAGGACCCTTTACATGGCCTCCGACACGGCCGTCTCTTTCCTGTAGGTTGAAATTTCAAATGTCACATGGCCATAGTCTCTCACACGGCCTAGCCACAATGTCCAATCACATGGTCGTGTGTCCCCTGGAACCAAGAATTTAAAGTTTTGGCCCACAATTTTATGTTTTGATTAGTTTAGTCCCTGAATAGGTTTCAAACTATTTTTTGTGAATTAAATTATGCAATTAGGTCCCTAATGATATATGGCATACTAGAATCCATGAATGATTACATTAATGCGATATTTATTTGCACATATGAATATTTCTGTGAACTATAAATAGTATATGTTACCTTGTATATATATGTTTGAGATTGTATGACAGACATGCCCTAAATTATTGTCAATCTGAATAATTAAAGAGCTTGACTTTGCTACATGTTTTCCATGTATTAGAACGTTAAATATTACAATATATGGATGTATTAAATTGACTATATTGCATTGCATAGGTTGGGTCAATATGACCGGAGGAAGTAACGACAGTAAATCTACATTTAAATGTTTGTTGTACACCCACAGCCAAAGCATATTCCAACTGTGTCATTTTGTTGTGCATTCACAACTCTCTGATAGCTTTTATTTCTGACTATGTTGTGCTTCCATGACCATTGGCAGGTTTCATCTGTAATATTTTGTTTTGTACCCATAGCCAAAGTAGATTCCAACTGCGTCATTTTGTTGCGTGCCTACAGTCATTGGTAGTATAATTGATCAAGTTATACTATATGTGTATAAACATAAAGATTCACCTGTTGAATGGTTGTGATGGATAGGGTTATTGTTTATTAATTATTATTGTGTGATTGATATATATATATATATATATATATATATATATATATGAGTGAAGGATTTGATATAGGCTAGCATGCCACATATTTGGGCTTGCAAAATTTTAAATAAATCATAAAATATTGAAAAACTATCATGGTAGAAGTATAATTCATATTATATTATATTGGCATAGTTGAAATACTTAGAGAATGAACTTTAGAATAAGATTAAGGATAAACCTTCAAGTGGTGAAAATCTCATCAGAAAATTTGTCAAAATTTTAAATATCCCTTTGTCTTTCCTTCTTTCTATAGGATCTATAACTACTTTAGTGAGGAAATCATAATTCTCATCGATAATAAAAGATAAATTTTGATATTTATGTAAAAATGGAAGAAAAACAAATCATCTAAAGTGAAATAAAATTATCACTCAAAAAGAACTTAAATAATAGTTACACGTATACGTGTGGTTATATATATCTATAGTTGATTTTTTTTTTTAACTTCTATGAGATTAAAAATGAGAAAAGTAACTTCCAAACAATATAAAAAAAATAAAGCATAATATTAAATTAAAATGTAACAACAATATAATGCATATAAATAGTTTGGTTTAAATTCATAAAATGTAAACTTAATTAATTTTGAACCAAAATGTTCTTGATTTTTTTCACCTATACGCAATTAATTAAAAAATAAAAAAATTAATTATATACAAATAGATTTATTTATACATAAAAATAAATAAATAAAAATAAACTTTTTACTTTTTTATTTTTGCTTGCATTATAGGACCAAAATAACCTTTACATAATTAACTAAAAAAGAAAAAAAATAATTGTATATAAGTAGATTTATTTATAAATTAAATAATAAATAAAAATAACTAAAATATAATAAAATTTATAAATAAACTAAGTAACTATTTTGCAAAATTTCTAAATAACCCTTATTAAATCCTAAAGTCTGAATTATTTTTCTGTACTATTTAAAATATCCCAATTAACTCCTATGGCTCCATCAGAAGTTGATTTTATATAATATATAGATAGTATTATATATAAATATGAATTCTAACAAATTGAAAATATATATTAAAATAAGATAAAAAAATCGCTTTTGACTTCTATGGCTCCCTTAAAACCTGTTATTATATAATATGTAAATTAACCTATAATTGATTTTGGATTTAAGTGCTTCATCTCTATTTAAATTATTTAATTTTGGGTATGTATATAGAGCTACTTGAACTTGATAATTTATACTTACTTGATACTTTTCTTTTCTTTTCTTTTTTTAGATTTATCTGACATCTAAGCTTAAAAATCGTAAGTCAGTTTGGTACTTTTTTTTAGGTATTGACAAACACTTTTAAAATATGCTGACCAATAACATAGTGACATGTGGTAGTTTCACTATGTGGCAAAAAATAATTTTTTTTGTCAAATATCAAAATGTGATGCTGTCACGTGTCATCAGATTATTGATCATCAATACTACGCCAATATATTTTAACGATGTTAAACAAATACCTAAAATACTAAAAAAAAATTAAATACTAAGTAGAGGTAACTTTCTATAAATTAAGAATTTAAAATTTAATTCTATGTTCTCCTATTGTAGTGCTTTAGAGGGGGTTGTTGTGCTTAATAAATTAAAATTTTATTGTCTATATTATCCGGGCAGACTGGAATATTCATGGTGCCGGCAAAGTGATGTTACATGCCGTAAAAAATTGCTTATACTCCTAAAATACCCACACCTTAAAAACTTGGGGTAACATAGACCAATACAATTAGTTAAGGAATGTTTGATTATCTGTATAAATTTATATGCAAGATGTCGTAACCATTTTTTTGTAAAACGGTAGTCGACTTGGATTTTGAAAATGAAAACGAAAAAACTGGGAGTCACCACCAATCCTTTTTTGATGAGGTGTGATCGGATCACCTTAAATTAATCATTTTAATAAAAGTTAAGCTTTACTAAAATGATAATTTTTGGTCTACGAAAATCAGAAAATGAGTTCGGGAGTCGGTTACGCACGAGGAAGGGTTAGCACCCTCAATACGCCCAAAATTGGTACCTAGTTGATTAATTAGTGTCTTAGTGTCAAAAATTTGAAAACTTGATAGAATTTAAAATATGATCCCTCTTTGTATTAATGCTAACTTTTAAAAAAATGATCGAATAAATTAAAACGGATGTTAAGGACTCTCTCATCTCGAGGTAATAAAATATCATGTCCAGTAAGTTAGGACACGACATCTCGAACTTTGAGACAGAGTTTGCCTTTTATTTAAAATTAATGTATTTTAACTTCTTTTAAAAGGATATTCGGTTATTCAGTGTAAACAAGAAAAATCGAAACCCAGTAAGTTAGGGCACGATATCTCGAATTTCCAAATACCGAATATTGCCTTTGTTAACAAAAATCTTATCCCGAGGTAACAAAATATCATACCCGGTAAGTTAGGGCACAACACCTCGTATCTCCGAGAATATTTCAAAACTCGTGTCGCGATTTAAAAGAGTATTCCGTTATTTAGGTTAAATGAGAAAAATCGAAACCCAGTAAGTTAGGGTACGATTGTCTCGAATTACCAAATACGGGATATTTACTTTTATGAAAGATTTATCATTGGGTTGGATGAAACCTAAATTCATGATGGAATGAGATAATAAAGAATGCATAACAAATAAAAATCGATAGCCATAACAAGATAAACATAAACACAAATGTGAATGATAACGATAAAAACAAAAATAAAATAAATGCGTCAAACGAAAAATAAGAAAGGGAATAATAAATAAGCTAAATGTTTGAAAAATAAAAACTTAGTCGTAAAATAATGAAGATTATGAGAGTCTATTTAATAAAGTAGTAATAATGATGATAATGATAAGAAAATATAACGATAGTAAAATATAATATTAGTACCTAAATATTAATATAGACATAATGCCTAAAGCTAATAATAGCGAAAATATGTATGAATAAGAAATATAAATAACTAAATAATGAGAAAATAAATAAATAGAAGAAAAAAAAATAATAATAATGACAGTAAAAAAAGAAAAAAAAAATTAGTGATAACAATAATGTGTCAAATAATAAAAATAATAATAGTAACAATAATTTTGAAAAAACAGTAAAGTAATAAGAGGGTAATAATAAAAAGGAATAACAATATGTTAGATAGTAAGTAATAAAAATAATAAAAATAATAATAAATGATAATAGTGAAATATCTATAACAATATATGCTAATAATAGCAATAGTATGAAGAATGAGAAATAACAGTACACGAACAGTAATGGATTGCTATGATAATGGTAAATATTGATAATAATAATAATAATAATAATAATAATAATAATAATAATAATGATAATAACAAATTATATCCGTAATAAATTTAGAAGGAGATACAAAAAAACTGATTTAAAAGAAATAACATAAAATAAAACTGATGATAATATAAAATTGTATATATAAATGCATATAGGTGTTTTAAGTTAAATATTGTACAAAATCTTGAAACAATATGATATATAAAAGATAATTTTAAAATAGCACTTTTATAATAGAAACAAAGTACTTTATCTAAGTAATTTAAAATGTATATATAAAAAAAAATTAAAACATGACTGCTAAATGAAATTCATTTTAAAATAAGCTATACAAATTAAAATGAGAAAAAGATTTTAATTAAAACAAAATCAAACTAAAAGGATTAATTAATAAATTAATTAAACTTCTGAAACCGAAATAGGGACTAAAATGGAGTACGCGCGAATGTGAAAGGATTGCAAAGGTAAATATTCCAAACATCAAAGTGCAGTGTTTAAGCGTGGATCTAATTGAATTATCGCGCAAATTCTGGGGAAAAATTAAAGAAAAACAAAGAAATCTGAAGCAGGTCCAATTACACGCTAATGCAAAAGGAAGGGACCAATCGTGAAAATAGACCATAAGTCTAAAACACGCGGATTCCCTCCGGTTTTGGGTCGGGTCGCGGGTTGGAGCCTTATACGGCGCCGTTTTGGCACTGTGATGCTGGTCTCCAAACGGCACCGTTTTGTGCCGATATAAAAACCCATTTTTTTCTTTTAAAATCACTTTGCTGTTTCAAACAAACAAAACAAAACAGAAATGCTCTCCTTTCTTCTGCGCTAGGGTTTCGAAACCCTAGCTTGCGCGACCGCCATGACCGCCACCCCTCCGCCGCGGGCGCCGTCGCCGGCCACCGCGAGCGGTGGCCGGAGTTTCGAAAAAAGGTGTATTTTTATTTTATTTTTATATTTTCCTCTTTATTTTAATAATATATATATGCACAACCATGTAATCGGGAAAAGAAAAGTAAAAAAGAAAGAAAAACCGATCCGAAACTTAGAAAATTTAAACACCTTTCGATCTCTGGTTTTGATTTCTTCCTTGGGCTTCGTTCTTTTCTGCTTTTGATGTTGATGAAATCTCTGTTATTTGTTTTGTATTCTTTAAGATCTAATAATTGTTTTTCATTTCAAGAAGAACAAAAAAATGTCCCCTTTCAAAAATACAAAACCTCTCTCCTTTTCGATTTTGGCTTTGGCTCTTTCAAGCCAAGTTACATACTTTTTATTATTATTATCTGTCTTTTCTTCCTCTGTTCTGCAGGTGCAAGTGGCAAGGGCGGTGGACTTGGCAATGGCGGTGGAGGCAGCAGGCAGGAGGTGGCAGACTTGAGGGGCTAGGGTTTTTTTTTAGTTTTCCATTTTGTTATGTGTGGGCATGGGTAGGTTTGGGCTAGTGTTTTAGGTGTTGGGCCCGGGCAAATGGGCTTGTACACAAGACGTATGGGGTCAAGAAGCAAATTGTTTAAGAAAGGGAAGGGGAGATTCGGCAGAAGAGAAAATGAATATAACAGCAACGACAATACCATTAAGAGCAAACACCATCACTTACACTTAATATCGGCAAAAAGGAGGAGAAGAAATCGAAACTTTATGAAGAAAACAGTAGTTGACAGAGAAAGAGCAGGGTATTCGGCTACGAGAAGTTTAATGGAGAAAAATAAAAGAAGAGGGTGTCTTGCCCACGCAGAGAAATAAAGTAGAAAATCAAGGCCACGGTTTAAAAGAGAAAAGAAGAACACAATTGGCACAAGCAAGAAGAAAAAGAAGAGAGTGAAATCGACCAAACAACAAAGAAAAAAACCAAAAATCCGAGAGGACACTTTCAAAATAAATTCGGCACACAGAGAATGGTGAGAAAGGAAATGTCCCAAAGAAATTGAAAGGCAGAAAACAAAGACCTGAGCGGTAAAAATTTCGGCTCCCACCAATGCAAACTAGGCAAAAACCGAAAAGGAAGACAAAATATTTACCAAAGCCGAAAAGTGAACCCAAATTTCCCCCTTGCCGAAATTCTATGCACAACAGGAGTCCCATGTCGATTCCATCCTCCGAACAACTCAAATCTCCTTGATTCACTCCTTAATTCTCTCCATAATCCCGTGAAAGAATCACAATGGAGCAAAATTGAGACCAAAAGAAGCTATAGAACAGTAAAATCCCAAACAAGAGACAAATTTAGCAAAAATATCGCATAAAACAAATTACGACATATTAGATAGAAAGAAGAAACATGAACGGATTACTGAATTCCAATCTCTAATCTTATTGTCAATAAAATGATACAGAACATAATAAAGGCAGGCACTGCGTCTTCCCTGGATTCTGTTGGTGTTCCATCAGAAGGGCCGAGGACGGAGGAGCGGCGCCACAGCGAATTTCATAATCCCAACCTTGC
Organism: Gossypium anomalum; assembly: GCA_025698475.1. NCBI lineage: Eukaryota > Viridiplantae > Streptophyta > Magnoliopsida > Malvales > Malvaceae > Gossypium > Gossypium anomalum. Next base: position 84,770,536 of record CM046967.1, on the reverse strand, counting down.
AGTGAAAGCCATTACGCTCACCACAAACGAAGTAGTAGGGCTTCTTCTTATTCTTCTTCTTCAAAACAAACTCAAACCCATTTCCGCCACCTTGAGTTTGGTTGGCGATCAGCTTAGCTTTCTTCAAGTCGCAGTTAAGGAAGCTCCTGAGGTTGGGTAGCAATGAGACACTGTGAGGAAACGTGGTGTTGCTTGGTGGATCATATTTGAACACTGCCAATTTTCCAACCATCACATCAACATAAACAACATAATTCGGACATAAGAGTTTTGGGATTTTAACTTATGAGTTACCAAGAGTGTCATTGAAGTAGAAGGGAGCGTTTTTGAGTGACCAGTCGGTGTAGTTGACTCCAAATTGCCAATGCTGTGATCCCCCAACAGTGAACCTTTTGGGGGCACCGCTATGATTGTAGGGATAAGTATGGGAATCCCAACCCTTGTTAGCCAAGCTTACTTCCACTACGCAGGCAATAGCCTGCAGTAGAACAAGCCCTTGAGCAAATCTAAACCGCATTTTGTCAATCAAATTTAATGATTACAAACAAAGTGTAAAAGTTGGGTGGTGGTGTCGGCAAATAGAGGATTACTAGACAAGTTATATAGGCAAAAACTCGTAAATGTTGACATTTCTCCAACTCATTCACATTCTTTTACCGTTACCTTTTTTCCCCCTACATTTGCTGAGTATGTGTTTATCAACTTTATTAAATGCCTGGTGAAATTATCCCACACTTTTCGCTTTTGTTTTGTTTCTTCAAAAAAATCTAAATTTTGACTTCGACCATATGAAAATCTCAAATTTACTTTTATAATGCTATTCTATAAACATTTCCTAATTTAGTGGTAAATTTGTATGACTTTTAAATTTATTGCATGAGATTTAGATTTCAATTTTTATGTTTATAACGGATTACAATAAAATCTATTTATTGGTAGGACACAAAAGTTTAACTTTAATCAAACTTCTAGTATCGGTCCTAGTCTAACCAGTGAGTAGTATTTATTTATTTTGGTGTGGAGTTATTTCTTTATCAACAATAATTTATGTCTTCTATTTTTTAAATTCTATCATTTTCTTCCTCTTATCTTCTTAATATTTAAATTCTAGAAATTTAGTTCTAAATGCAAAATATTGATTCATATTTATATTTAACTTTCTATGATACAAGTTGTTATTCATACGAAAAAAGTCGTAATCTCTAAGATAATTATACTATACTTGTTTCGTATTTTTTAATATATCATATCATAAATTAGAACATTTCATGCATATTATAAACATGCATTTCATGCATAACTTTACACTTATCACTATAACGTATAATACTCCACTTATCAATACATCATTACACAATCACATCTGGCACCCAGAGAACATACTTGCAAGCATCCATATATTTTCACAACCTTATGCATGCATAGCATACTAATTCACTATGATCATACACAACCATGGAATTCAAACAGAACTCATAGCAAACGTTCGAGCAAAACAACACAAACGAACCCCTGAGTGGAATACAGAAACTCACCTTAAATCATTCGTCCTCGCCAGATTAGCTTGTCAAAATGCCAGAGCCTTCTTCGTCCTGGAAGCTAAGTATGACAACACATAGCGGTTAAACCAAAAGTGTTCAGACCTTAAAACTTCAAATCCATATTTATATAGAAGCTTTTCAGGAATCCTTACTTCTCTTTTCCTCTAATTCACAAGTACAGAGAGACTTAGGAGCTTACCAGCTTACTAGATTTTATACTTTCCTCTATTCACATTTTAGGATAATTAAGAAGTTAGTCTAGTTATTGAAAAATACATAAACTTTAACAACTGGTTTTTATTAGTTTATTGCATATAAATTGTTGAAATATTTTTTTGTTAATTAATTACATATAAATTGTTGAACTGTTTTTTCCTAGATCAACAATTTAATAGTAAGGCTCAATAGCATTATCAATTGGGCTAATTTATCAGATTTAAAGTATGACGATCAAAATTTGAAAAATTAAAGTAAAGAGACTAACTTAATAAAGCAGAGGGATAAAATTAGGAATTATATTTGTTTTGTGCTAAACAATACAACAAAGATAGAAATAGAATGTTTAAAGTTTCATTTTCATTCAATCTTTCATACCTAATAATACTTGAGTTAGGGTATTTATACAATAAGGAATATGTTTGCTACCAACAATAATAACAGCACTAACCACATTAATTGCTAGTAACTGACTTACAACTAACTTAACAAATAATATTTATCTTAATATTTCCCTGGTTTTCTAACTTTTGTTGAACTGATCTTCACTTGACAACACGCGCAATGCTTTTCTATAAGTAGAAAACTATTTTGGTGTAATTGGCTTTGTGAGCACATCAGCCATTTGTCTTTCTGATGGAACAAAATTGACCTACAACATGCCATCAAGAACTTTCTTACGCACAAAGTGATAATCAATTTCCACATGCTTCACCTTAGCATGATGAGTAGAGTTTGTAGCCATTGTCATTATCATTGTTGATGTGTTATGTAACACCCCTATACTCAGTCCGATTGTATGGACCCGGTACAAGACAATTACATTTGGTGCCAAAACGGTTTTGGCTAGACACTATTTAATTTAAACATTTATACACAGTGTTTTAACTTTTTTAACCCAAAAATTATCGATATAAACATCCGGGGTCATTATTAGATGTTTGAATGTGTTTTGAAATGATTTTAATATCGTTTTTACTCAAAACAGGGGAACAATATCGATACTTAAACAACAGATATTGATACCTTTTAAAAGGTATATATAGTGCTACACAAAATCAATACCAAAATAGCATTTTGGAATTCCGGAAATTCAAATTTTGATGAAGGTATTGATACCTTAGGCCTAGGTCTCGATACCTAGCCTTCAATATCGATACTGATGTTAAAAACGATACCAAAATCACATTTTGTTTTGGAAAATTTGAGTTTTAAAGCCTAGGTACCAGTACCTATACCCTTGGTATCGATACCTTGGGTAAATTTTGCTAAAAATCAGTTAAAAAGTTCACTAAAACCCCCTGCAATATACTGGATTCAACTCAACACTTAAGGCCAATTCAAGATGCATTTAAACTACTTAAAACAACTCTAAATCGATCAAAATTATCATATTGATAAACCACATTTGGAAACATACTTATAACCTCAATAAATCATTTCATATAAAACCAAAATACTTTAAATAAAAACCCAAAATAGATTAAGTTTCAAGAGCTTGAATTTTAGTCCTTAACACTTGGGAACACATTCAGTCTACCTATATACATGCCATTTTAACTCAAAATATAGTACCTACTCTTGAAGCTCTTGAAGATGTGATGAGATGAGAGATCTCCTAGCCCGACTCTAACTCTTCAAGTTCTATTGTACCTACGCGTTAAAATAAATACGTTAAGCCAGTGAAAGCTTAGTAAGCACTATAAGAATAAGTAGGTAAAGGAATCGTAACATAATGTTTTAAAATTATTCAATTAATACATGCTTACACACATACTAATTCATACAACTATACCTTACTTTAACAAAATTTAACTTACCTTTAAAAGTTACTAAACTTACCTCAACACTTTGATAATTCACTTTTGTTCACATTTCATATCTTAGGCCCATAGTAGACTTTTGTAGAACATATCGAATATACGGAACAAATAAAGAGGTATATTATTATGCACTAATAGACAGAAAGCACTAGAGTGCTATATAGAGAGCACGAATATGCTAAACGGAGAGCATTAATGTGCTAATAATCGGAGAGCGCGCTAAGGTCCTTTAATGGCATGCCACTAATATCCTAGTAGTTCTAAATTTCGTCTTTTTAGGCATTAAAGCTAAATTTCATACATTTAAATACTTTACATAAGTATTTCAGAAAAGATTTCACATTTTTCCATCATCTACAATTTAGTCCCCATTTCATAAATCACAAATATCACACATTTTTCACACATATACTTTTATCACAACATCATTACATAGTGTTCAAAAAAATATACCGTTTCATATTCTTCACCTATAATTTTCTTTACAAATTTCATAATTTCATAATCTAATCCATTTTTTATTATCTATTTACAAATATACATATATATTTTACATTTCTATTCTAAGTAATTCCATATTACAATATAAGCATTTAAATAAAACTAATTTAAAATCTTCTAGTACTTACAACAAAAAGGTTAAGATGATGCATTTTTTTCTTTATTCACTCTTTGGCCTTCTACTTTTATTTTCCTTCAATTTTATCATCTCCCTTATTTTCTTTCTCTTCAATTTCTTGTAAAACATATATCATTAATAAGTTAAAACTAAAATCATATAACTTTTCTATGCTAGTTAATGAAAATAAATATGTCTGACATGATAATTTCATCATTTCTTACCTTAACTCTTTAATATCTCAAAACTCTAACTCTTGCTTTTCTCTCTTTTAACACATATATGGGTGTTCTCTTATGAGATTAAGGTGTTCACTAGCTTTCTTTTTAGTTTTTATTAAAGAAATTTCGAAGAAAAAGAAACGGATTTGACAACTGCAAGACACTGTGTTCAAGTAGTAGGTACAGTAGATTTGATAGCAACATTTAAATGCAACTTGTAGAGACAATCATGAACCAATCCTTGAAGAAGCACACATCGAGTCTGCAAATCACGTATTTGACATCTAGTAGGAAAAAACCCAAACACTACTTAATTGTCCTTTGCAAATTTAGACACAAAGATCAAGTTTTTTTAGTAATACCATGTACAAATAAAAAAGACCTCATATACAACAGACGAGAACGAGTAAGTAAAAATGTCTAACCAGTATGAAGAACAGGTAAAGCAGATCCATTGCCCACAAACACTTTACCTGGGCCACTGTATGGAGTGTTTTGTTGCATTATTAAAATAGAGTGAGTGAGATGATGTGTGGCACCAAAATCTGAATACTAAGTATTATCTCTAATAGTATTAGGCATAGCAACATAAGCTTGAGGATTTGGACTCAAGACAGAAGTAGTTGTTGAAGCACTTCCAAGTTGCTATGTTAGATAAAACAGGTTGAACCATGCATTTGTAGGAGTTGGAGAAGGTGAGAAACCCAATTTCCATATAGAGCCATTGTAGGAGAAGACATTGGTAAACTAAATGAAGGCACCCATGATGGCATTGATGATCCATTACCAAACATACACAAATTTGCTTGTGAAGGCCGATTACCAATACTCTTGTAAGTAGCATCAAACCTATGATAGAAATAATCAACAAGATGCCCTATTTTTCCACAAAACTGGCACTGAATGCAAGATCCAAACATGCGGCCACATCCCTAACCATGTGAGGAATTCGAAGCAAGACGATAAGTAGGAGTTGAATCACTATCTACCACTAAAGTAGTCTGTTGATGAGTAACCATGTTCGCTGAACTAGGAATCTCAGCTACAACATATTGTATCCGTACTTCAGCATCAAGAAGCATAGTAGTAATATTCTGAACACTAGAAGGTAGTTGACTTATTGTTATGACAGTTACGACTGATTCATACTCGGGAGATAGACCAATGAGAATGGAAATAACATGCTCATGCTCACTAATGATCTCACTACAACTAGCAAGACTATCACTATAGCCTTTAACCTTATCAAGAAATCCTTCATTAACAAAGCTCCATTGCGTTGAGAATGGAGAGCACGTCAATAAAACATTAACCTAGATGTGGTTTTACTACCATATATAGTAGCAAGTGTATTCCATACCTGTGCACTAAAATCCATGCTAATAAGTTGAGGTAACACACTTTGGCTAATAGAAGAAAGAAGCCAAGATGCAAGCGCACTGTCATGTTGCTCGTACAACAAAAAAGTAAGATTTTCTTGAAGCACACCTGTACAAGCCCGTTTGCCCAGCCCAATACCAAGACCCAACTAACCCAAAACCCATTTTCTAAACCCAAAATACCCCAAGCCCAATAAAATTTTAACAGCCCAAATCCAAAGAAAAAAAGAAAGAAAAAAAAAAAACTAAACTAAAACCCTAGCCCCCATAGCTTGCAGCCACCATCCAGTGCCGCTCATAGCCTGCTGCAGCACTGCCCCGTCACCTCCATCGTCCTAGTTGCACCTGCAAACAAGATAGAAACGAAGTAAGCAGAACAAAGACAATGCAACACGCAAGAAAGTACAAAAATAGCAGCAATAATAGAGAAACAGTAGCTATTTTTTCTATTGTAATCAGCTATAAAACTGAAACGAAATCAGTTTGTAAAGGGAGAGAAGTTTTGTAACACGATTAAGCAAAAAAAAAACAACAAAAGGTTGAGTTTCATTCTCTGTTTCTTTATTTTTTGTTTCTTTATTTTTTTTATTTTTATTTTCCTTTTTTTCCTAAAATCGTTTTTAAAACAAAAAATAAAAAGGAAGAGAAAGGGGACTAACCCAAACCTCGGAGCCACGACGTCGGAGTCCTACTCCGTCGTTAGAATCGGCTTTCGCAAGGAAAAATGGGGGTCTTTTCTTTCGTGTTTTCAGGCCAAGAAGACATGGCCTTCGGACGTTTCAAAACCAGGGTAGAGAAAACCCTTTCTTCTTGCGACTCTGATCACCACCCACAGTGGCACGACGGCGGCGCAGAGCTAGGGTCCAAACCCTAACAGGAGAAGAGAAAGGGGAGGGGAGAGAGAGCAAATAAGCTCTCTGGTTTTTCTAAAAACAGGGGCTGAAAACACAAAGCAAAAAAAGGGTTTTAAGTTATTTTTTTAAAAAAAAGGAAGGCCTGCACTTTGACCCGTTAACAGGCCTAATATGTGCCTTTTAATTGAAAATGGGGGAATTGTGCATTAGGTCCTCCCCATTTGCGCAAACACTCTATCATGTCTCATTTCTTTTTAATTTGGCTTTGAAACTTATGTATATTAGCAATTCGGTCCCATTTCTTTTTTATTTTATTATTTTCACCCCGAATTTCTGTCTAGAGTTTAAATTAGCCTCTTTTCGTCCTTTTCTTTTATATTTTATTTTATTATTTAACATTATGGTATTATAATTGTATTTTATTTTCTTGCATATTATTTGCTATTATTATTATTACCTTCATTCCATTATTATTATTGCTATTGCTATTTTTTTTGTTGTTTATATTTTTATTTATATTATTATTAGTATCATTGTTATTCCTTAGTTTATTATTATTTTTATCATTTTATCGTTTTTATGTATTTATCTACATTATTATTATTATTATTATTATTATTGCATTTATTTTTGAACATATCATGCATTTTAAATTATTACTAATTTTAAATAATTTATATATATATCATTTCTTTTAATCACCATATGTAGTATTTATTTTAAGATTCTGTACGTATCTTGATATTTTAGATTATTACATGTATACATACATATATATATATATATATATATATTATTTTAAATATTTTTCTATGTATTATCTTACATTAAATGTCTTTATTCACATCATTCTTTCTAAATATTTCGTATGTCATTTGAGTTAAACCCTATTTTAAATTTTTTATATATTATTTAGTTACACTATATAAAACTATTTTAAATCCCTTTATTATGTATCGTAAGCCTTTTATCATTTTTAAGACTATATAGGTACTTATCTTAAACCTTTTATATATATTATTTTGGATTTATATATATATATATATTTAAATTATTTTTGAACAATATTTATTTTAAATTTCTTTTTTACACACTATTTATTTTGAGATCTTTTGTAAGTTATTTTAAAGTGTCCTTTTATTTTTTTAATTTTTTTTTGTGTATTATTCATCTTGATCCATTTAACATATTGTTTATTTGAAGTTTGATATATATACATATATATAAATATATATATATATATATGTTATTTTATTTTACACCAAAAATATTAAATATGTTAATTATTATAAATTGTTTTATATTCTTTCCTTTAATTTGCCTTTTCATTTTAAAATTGTTTTGTGTATTATTTATTCGAAAATGTTTTATTATTTTAAATTGTTTTATGTCCCCTTTTAGAACTCCATTTATTTATTTTAAATATTTTATTTATTATTCATTATAAGTTATTTCCTCATATTATTACCTATTTCATACTTATATACATATATATATATATATATATATATATATAGGTGTACGCATCATTTGATCTAAAATTTTTGTAAATAAATGTATCATCTTTTCTTAAGTTATTTTATATATTTTAAAGATTCATTTTTCACTTTATTTACTCTTAAAACTTAGTTATTATCATGTTGAATAGTTTTTATGTTTTATTCGTTTTAATTTGCCTTATACTATTTATTTTTTAGATTGTCATATATGTTATTTATTCATTTATTTTTTATTGTTCCTTGATTGCTAATGTTAATATTTAAATAATGCATGTTGAGTGCTTATTGTCATTGTGTGTACCTTAATTCATCCACTTGCATCTTTATATTTGTCGTACATTTGTGATGCTATTCTTGTATTATTATTACATGCTCTATACTCCTTTTTGTTTTGTTTTGTTTAAATCATATCGTCCATCTACCTCAAATGTATTTGTCCAAACATGGACCGTTTTAATCCAAACAAATGATACACGTCGCTTAAGTATCACACTTGCTAGGTTTTAAAAAACAAATTTTCTAAATAAGGCAATGTCTTGCGTTTTGGAATATCGAAGAATCGTGCCCTAACTTACGGGGTTTCGATTTTTCTCGTTAATTCTAAATAGCCAAGTATCCTTTTGAGTTTTGAAACACACAGAATTCCAATTAAAATTAAAGATAAATTTGCGCTCAGGAGTTCATGGTATCGTGTCCTAACTTACGGGATGTGATACTCTGATACCTCGAGACAAGGAAATCTTTAGCAATCATTTTGAGCTAATTCAAGCATTTTCAAAATCGACATCGACATAAAAAGGGATCGTAAAAATTAGAAACAAGGCAATATTTTGTGTTTGGAAATTCTGAGAAATCGTGCCCTACGTGCTGGGTTTCGATTTATCGTTTGACCGAACAACCAAATATCCTTTTTTAAAGTTCAATGCATGAGTTTTGTAAATCATGAGATGATTTTGGTATCGAGGGTTTGAAATGTCGTGTCTTACGTGCTGGATATGATATTTTATTTCTTCGGAACAAGAGAATCTTAATATCCACCTCGAGTTATCCAAACATTCATAAAAATGGATCGCATTTCAAAATTTATTTTAAATCTTTTCAATTTTCGACATTAAGACATTAATTAGTCAATTAGGTACCAATTTTGGGCGTTACGAGGGTGCTAATCCTTCCTTGTACGTAACCGACTCCCGAACCCGTTTTCTCAAATTTCGTAGACCAAAATATCGTTTTAATAAACTAAAATATTTTATGAAAACAAAGGTGATCCGATCGCACCCAATAAAGATCGGTGGCGACTCCTAATTTTTTGTTTATCATTTTCAAAACCAAAGTCGATTCCCGTTTTTTCAAAAAAATGGTTACGACAGCTTGGCGACTCCACTGGGGAAACAAATAAGAGAGTCAAGCCACGAGTTGATTAACTTTTGTCTTTTTGTCGAAAATTAAAAATTTGGTTTTGATGTACGATCCTTTCATTACATTTCACTTGTTTTTCTTACGGTTTTCATCATTTTATTCCTATTTTTTTAATCGCTTTGAGTTTTTTATGCATATATCCTCGCACATTGCATTGCATGACCGTTGTGGTCACACCCTTTAAGTGGGAGTGAGAAACTATTCCTTCGTGAGGTTTTCACCTCCGTGCAGGATAGTGGATCGCTTTCGGGATACGTCCGTACCTATGTCTTCGTGAGATTTTCATCTCCGTGTAGCCATAGAAAAATGTATTCCCCTGAACTGAACTCAGTCCATATGAGCCTATAATGGGTGAGGATCGATGAATCTGCCGGTTCAGGTACCCTTACTCTAGAACCAAACCACATATAGAGATCTAGGAGCCCACCCTAGGTAGATCCACTCCGAACCCCTAGTAGTCACCCGAATTGCTTTATTTGTTATTTATTTATCCTGCACTAACGTGTTTTGTTTTGTTTTGTTTATAATTGCATTGCATTACACCATCATAGGAAGGAGGTGTTGATTCATATTCGATTGCTAAATAGAACAGTTTGTCATAAAAAAACGAATTTCTTGATAAAGTGGATTATAACACGGTTCTCTAAATATGGTCCAAGCAAACACAATGAAAGAAGGCTGATAGTCCATGAAGAAATACAAGACTTTGCTTCATTGCCTGAGGATGCAAGCCGACAAAGATTATTTGAGAGTCGTCATATCTTGACTTTCTTAAAGAAGCTGACGAGTATCGCAGGGACAAGTGATCAATGAGTCGCGGCTTGGATCAAGCAAAAAGGAGTTAATATAGACATCTCTTGGAGAATTTACAAGACTCGACCATAAGATCCGGATATGAAGAGGAAGATAGGTGTCTTCGCTTGGAATATGAGAGAAAGGCCGTATATGTAATCCGTTTTATGTAAAGGAATTTGTTTTTTAGAATAGTTGTTCTAATGAAATTGAATTCAGAGTCAACGCATTCCTTTCTTTTGCATTTGCATTTGCATTTGCATTTGCATTGCATTATTTGCATTAGACTTTCCCTAAAACGAACCCTGATTAGGTAAAATTATTTCAGTTAACCTGGGAACCGACAAAAGTCAAGCGACTAAGCATCTTTATGGTACAAGGGGAAAGATAAAAGATATGGATCAAAGACTGGAAAGACTGGAACAACTCTAAAAAGATATGCAAGACCAGTTACAACTGCAAATGCAAGAGCAACTGGTGAAGATCCAGCAAGACATGAGGGACCAAATGTTAGAGTCCCAAAGGGATATGATGAATCAGTTGTCCCATTTACTAACTAAGGGGCTAGGAAAAGGAAAAAACTCCATGATTAATACTGGGGAGGACAATGAGGAGCCTCTATACCCTCCAAATTTCACCCCGATAGATGATCAGACATGTCCGCAAGATGTACCTATTGCTATCAGATCACAACAACATCAAGCTGGTATCTCGGCACCCATGAACTACCCAACGGGCTCAGGTTCCAATCCAAGGAACAGTCCAACCAATCATGAAGTTCCTGATCTCAATGAAATGGCAGGAATAGAAAAAGCAAAGGTTGAACTGGCAAGACAACTCGAAGATCGATACAAGTGGTTGGAAGAAAAACTTAGAGTGATGGAGAATACTGATCACCATCACGGGGTTGACGCTAAAGATCTCAGCTTAGTCCCAGATTTAGTACTCCCGCCGAAATTCAAGACTCCAAAATTTGAAAAATATAATGGGACTAGTTGTCCTGAAGCTCACATCACGATGCTCTGCCGAAAAATGACAGGTTACGTTGATAACAATCAACTGTTAATTCATTGCTTCCAAGATAGTCTGATTGGGTCAGCGGCCAAATGGTACAACCAATTGAGCCGTGCCAAAATTCATTCATGGAAAGACTTAGCACAAGCTTTCATGAAGCAATATGGCCATGTGACAGACATGGCGCCCGATAGAATTACACTACAGAATATGAAAATGAAGCAAGGTGAGAGCTTCAGGCAATATGCCCAAAGATGGAGAGAGGTAGCGACACAAGTCCAGCCACCTCTTCTGGAGAAAGAAACTACAATGCTTTTTGTCAACACTCTGAAAGCTCCGTTCATTACCCATATGTTGGGAAGTGCTACCATGAGCTTCTCAAACATAGTAATATCAGGAGAGATAATCGAAAACGCAATCAGGAGCGGGAAGATAGACGCAGGCGAAAGCTCCCAGAGGTCAACCCCAAAGAGAAATGAAAATGAAGTGAATAATATGAGCAAAGGGTACCCCAAATTGGTCAACATAGGCCAGTCGAGCAGGAATCCAACTCGAGGCCAAATACAGAAAGGCTCCAGTTTACACCCATCCCGATGTCATATAAGGAGTTGTATCAGAATGTTTTTGATGTGCATGTGGTGTCTCCGTACTTCTCGGAACCAGTGCAACCTCCGTTCCCAAAATGGTATAATAGGAATGCTCAATGCGAGTACCACGCGGGAATAACGGGACACTCAATCGAAAACTGCACTACATTCAAAAAGTTGGTCGAAAGGTTGATTGAAATGGGAATTGTGAAGTTTGACGATTCCGCAGAACCAAATCGCCCTGATAATGCAGAAAAGACGATTTAAAAGTGGGGAGAAAAGAGTTGCGATGCCTTAAACAAAGCTTACAAAGATTATTGAGGAATCTGAATAACTTATCTGAAGAAGGAATCAGGGAATAAAAGTTTCCAAACCCTTGCATTACTTGGAAGTGTTTTGAACAATGGGACTGTGGAAGAGATCCCTTTATTTTTAGAGCTAATCTAGAGTAATATTCAAAACGCGCTTGTTGCTTTAAGCCTAGAAGCAATTAGACCCTTTTTGTGAAATAGGCTTGTGTCCTAAGTCTTTATTTCAATAAAATGCATCTTTTTAAGCAAATATTCTTTGATTTCATTTTATACGATACAAATAATTATTCTTAGATTCTTTTGTTCTTTGCACTTTCTTTCAAATAGTCATTTCTTCATTCATGATCATACCACACATATAATCATCCTTAGAATCATTTATTCTTTGGAATCTGCCTTCGTACCTATAATAGGTCTCCAGATATCAATAACGGGAGCGACGCTGTCACTGACTTTGAGTCTATTTTTGAGCAAGATATGTGTCTAGAGGGATCTCAAGACTTGAAAGATGACAGAGACTATAACACATCTCCTGATTTGTTAAGGACGGTAGAATAAGATAAACAAAATGAATCCTACCTTACAAAAAGTCAGTGGACTGTAAGCCTGCATCACCACAAAGATAAAGTGAGACATCATTGAGTTATTCCCAATTCAAAGAGGTTTTCGCATGATCGCATCAAGATATGCCGGAGCTGTTAAGACATGAGAATGCCGCAAGGTGTTTAAACAATATATGCTAATGGTTTTATGATGGTCAGGCTAATCATGAGATTTGGATCCTGCTGGTCCACCAGAGAAGGGATTGCATCAGTATGCCGTAAATGCCAAATTTATGGAAAGAAAATTCATATGCCCATTCATTCTTTCGACTTTCTCTATGTGGGGCATGGAGGTTATTGGGCCATCTCTTCAAAGGCTTCTAGCAGGCATCAATTACTTCGTCAAGAGGGTGAAAGTCGCTTCATATGGCAATAAAAAAAAAACCAAAAAAAGAGATCATGGAAAGGTGACTGAGACTTGTAAAGATTAACATAAAAAGTCATCATTTACCCTCTATGCTCATCGAACGTTAGCCAAGCCTTCGCCAGGGCAGCATATTTCATTAGTCTACGGGATAAAAACGGTTTTGAAGAAGAGATTCCTTGTCTCTGAGTCTCGACAGAGTTGAAGTAGGATAAGGTAAAATGGATCCAATCCCTATATGATCAGTTGAAGAAAGGAGCCATCTGTCATGGTTCAATGATTATGAGCTTACCATGGAGAAGTTCATCCTAGAGAGTTCCATGAGGGAAAACTTGATATTAAAGAAGACCCTTGCTAAAGTGGATGTCAAACTGGGAATGACTTTATGTAGTAAAAAAGGGCCCATTCTGGAGGGGCGTTGATGACAAAAATTTGCCAAATCCAAGGAATTCAAATCCAATCAAGGAGCGTTCTACCTAAAAAGTAAGAGGCCAAGGTGAAAACCCGCAAAGGGAGCCTTGAAAAAAAAAAAGGAGAGGCCAAGGCGAAAACCAGCAAATGGCGCCTTCAGACCAAAAGGGATTTGAGTTGAAAACCCGAAAAGGGCAGCTCAAATTCAGATCAAAGTGGGGCATACAGCAGTTTTGCTATGCCTGAATTAACAATGAAGAAGTATACTACTTCTTGGGGCATCGACAAAGTACTCCGGATCCCCTAAACATATATTGAGCTCAGAAGGGTCCTCAAGAAGTGGGTACAGAGAAGCTCAAGCTGCGATATCTGGGGCACCTAGTTTTCCATTCTACCCATTTTGAATTTGCTATATTTGATTAACTTATTTATTTTGAGTTAATTTCCTTCTTATTGCATTTGCAATCTTTGATTAATTTATTCATTTCGAGTTATACTCCTAATCAATTTCCTTCTTGTTCATTGTTTTGATCTTTTTCTAGCATTTTGCATTGAAATAACGATTAATAGACTAATAATACTTTCACAAAAGAAGTTCTGCATATTACTTTGGAAGCTTCTAAATAGTACAGGGGCCCGAAACAGGACTATTATTCAGAACTCACCAAGCCTAAGGGTTGGAAATATTTAAGCCCAAATTGAAATTATCTCATTGGGTTTTCTGTCAAAGATATTGGTTGAGCAGAAAAATTACATTGGTGTTATAATCCCGGAAAAAAAAAAGCAATGAGATTATTCTCGGGAAAAGAAAAATGATACTTTGCATCCATGCAAATATCAGGCATATACATCTGGTCATTACACCCAGGGAATGGTGTAACAGATCAAATTGATTGAAGATGATACAAATCCTGTACCTTTGAGTTGCAGCAGGATGGATGGAAGAAATCGAATGTTGTTCCTCTGAAATTGCAGTGAGAGGCACAAACTTTATGTCCCAGAAGGTACAGTGGAAGGGACTCTGAAATTACAGCGGGGCAAGCTTGCTGAGCAAAATGTGATTGTTTTTCTGACTCTTTTGTCAAGAATACCAGCCGAACAAGATGGCAGCGTAATACGTCAGTGATAATGTCCTGATGAACAACGAGTGATGATACCTCAAGCCTTTAAAAGGATCATTTTCATTCATATATCATTCATAACACATCTAGTTAGGAGCATTTGATTCATTTCGATCATAACATCCTAATTATTTGGCATAAGCATAGATACCTGAAACCGATTCTACAGATCATATCCCTAGAGGATGGTGTAGCAACATAGGTGAATTCACAGATCTTATCACCCTAAGCAGTAGGGAAACAGATCGAAGATGATGGGCTTTAACCCCTTAAGCAGTAGGGTAGCAGGCTGAAAATTATAGATCTTGTCTCCCTAACCGGTATTGGAGCAGATCGAAAATGATGGGCTTTAACTCCCTAAGCAGTAGGGTAACAAGCTGAACTTACAAGCCTTAACCCCCTAAGCAGTAGGGTAACAGGCTGAAGATTTATAGATCTTAACCCTCTAAGCAGTAGGAAAACAGATCGAAGATGATAGATCTTAACTCCCTAAGCAGTAGTGGAGCAGATCGACGACGCATGGGCCCTAAAGCCTAAGTAGTAGGGTAACAGATTGAAGACTTACAGATCTTAACCCTCTAAGCAGTAGGGAAACAGATCAAAAGCGATGGGCTTTAACCCCTTAAGCAATAGGGTAACAAGCTGAACTTACAAGCCTTAACCCCCTAAGCAGTAGGGTAACAGGCTGACGATTTACAGATCTTAACCCCCTAAGTAGTAGGGAAACAGATCAAAGATGATGGGCCTTAACCCCCTAAGCGGTAGGGTAACAGGCTGGAAATCAAATATCTTTTCCCTAAAATGGCGTTAGAGCGGCTAAAAGCCATAGCAGATCTCTTTAAAGTTTCAGTGGAGTTGATTGAAGTCACATATCTTATTTCTCTGAAGCTGCAAGTGGAGCAGGCTAAAGATAGCAAATCTTATCTCTCTGAAGTCGCAATAGAGCAGATCAAAACAAACCTTATCTCGCTAAAGCTGCAATGGAGCAGTGGAGCAGATTAAAGCAACAGGAGGCACTAGGATGAATGATGTCACCTAAAGAAGAGGAGCACCAAAGAAGTCAAGACTCGACGTGGCTGGGCCAAACGGGTCTTTCTTGAGAGTCTTTGCTTCATTCTCGTTACACGACAACAAGTAAAGAGGGGCAGCTGTACAAGCCCGTTTGCCCAGCCCAATACCAAGACCCAACTAACCCAAAACCCATTTTCTAAACCCAAAATACCCCAAGCCCAATAAAATTTTAACAGCCCAAATCCAAAGAAAAAAAGAAAGAAAAAAAAAACTAAACTAAAACCCTAGCCCCCATAGCTTGCAGCCACCATCCAGTGCCGCTCATAGCCTGCTGCAGCACTGCCCCGTCACCTCCACCGTCCTAGTTGCACCTGCAAACAAGATAGAAACGAAGCAAGCAGAACAAAGACAATGCAACACGCAAGAAAGTACAAAAATAGCAGCAATAATAGAGAAACAGTAGCTATTTTTTCTATTGTAATCAGCTATAAAACTGAAACGAAATCAGTTTGTAAAGGGAGAGAAGTTTTGTAACACGATTAAGCAAAAAACAACAACAAAAGGTTGAGTTTCATTCTCTGTTTCTTTATTTTTCGTTTTTTTATTTTTTTATTTTTTTTTCCTTTTTTTCCTAAAATCGTTTTTAAAACAAAAAATAAAAAGGAAGAGAAAGGGGACTAACCCGAACCTCGGAGCCACGACGTCGGAGTCCTACTCCGTCGTTAGAATCGGCTTTCGCAAGGAAAAATGGGCGTCTCTTCTTTCGTGTTTTCAGGCCAAGAAGACATGGCCTTCGGACGTTTCAAAACCAGGGTAGAGAAAACCCTTTCTTCGTGTGACTCCGATCACCACCCACAGTGGCACGACGGCGGCGCAGAGCTAGGGTCCAAACCCTAACAGGAGAAGAGAAAGGGGAGGGGAGAGAGAGCAAATAAGCTCTCTGGTTTTTCTAAAAACAGGGGCTGAAAACACAAAACAAAAAAGGGGTTTTAAGTTATTTTTAAAAAAAAAAGGAAGGCCTGCACTTTGACCCGTTAACAGGCCTAATATGTGCCTTTTAATTGAAAATGGGGGAATTGTGCATTAGGTCCTCCCCATTTGCGCAAACACTCTATCATGTCTCATTTCTTTTTAATTTGGCTTTGAAACTTATGTATATTAGCAATTCGGTCCCATTTCTTTTTTATTTTATTATTTTCACCCCGAATTTCTGTCTAGAGTTTAAATTAGCCTCTTTTCGTCCTTTTCTTTTATATTTTATTTTATTATTTAACATTATGGTATTATAATTGTATTTTATTTTCTTGCATATTATTTGCTATTATTATTATTACCTTCATTCCATTATTATTATTGCTATTGCTATTTTTTTTGTTGTTTATATTTTTATTTATATTATTATTAGTATCATTGTTATTCCTTAGTTTATTATTATTTTTATCATTTTATCGTTTTTTATGTATTTATCTACATTATTATTATTATTATTGCATTTATTTTTGAACATATCATGCATTTTAAATTATTACTAATTTTAAATAATTTATATATATATATCATTTCTTTTAATCACCATATGTAGTATTTATTTTAAGATTCTGTACGTATCTTGATATTTTAGATTATTACATGTATACATACATATATATATATATATTATTTTAAATATTTTTCTATGTATTATCTTACATTAGATGTCTTTATTCACATCATTCTTTCTAAATATTTCGTATGTCATTTGAGTTAAACCCTATTTTAAATTTTTTATATATTATTTAGTTACACTATATAAAACTATTTTAAATCCCTTTATTATGTATCATAAGCCTTTTATCATTTTTAAGACTATATAGGTACTTATCTTAAACCTTTTATATATATTATTTTGGATTTATATATATATATATAAATTATTTTTGAACAATATTTATTTTAAATTTCTTTTTTACACACTATTTATTTTGAGATCTTTTGTAAGTTATTTTAAAGTGTCCTTTTATTTTTTTAATTTTTTTTTTTGTGTATTATTCATCTTGATCCATTTAACATATTGTTTATTTGAAGTTTGATATATATACATATATATAAATATATATATATATATATATATATATATATATATATATATATATGTTATTTTATTTTACACCAAAAATATTAAATATGTTAATTATTATAAATTGTTTTATATTCTTTCCTTTAATTTGCCTTTTCATTTTAAAATTGTTTTGTGTATTATTTATTCGAAAATGTTTTATTATTTTAAATTGTTTTATGTCCCCTTTTAGAACTCCATTTATTTATTTTAAATATTTTATTTATTATTCATTATAAGTTATTTCCTCATATTATTACCTATTTCATACTTATATACATATATATATATATATATATATATATATATATATAGGTGTACGCATCATTTGATCTAAAATTTTTGTAAATAAATGTATCATCTTTTCTTAAGTTATTTTATATATTTTAAAGATTCATTTTTCACTTTATTTACTCTTAAAACTTAGTTATTATCATGTTGAATAGTTTTTATGTTTTATTCGTTTTAATTTGCCTTATACTATTTATTTTTTAGATTGTCATATATGTTATTTATTCATTTATTTTTTATTGTTCCTTGATTGCTAATGTTAATATTTAAATAATGCATGTTGAGTGCTTATTGTCATTGTGTGTACCTTAATTCATCCACTTGCATCTTTATATTTGTCGTACATTTGTGATGCTATTCTTGTATTATTATTACATGCTCTATACTCCTTTTTGTTTTGTTTCGTTTAAATCATATCGTCCATCTACCTCAAATGTATTTGTCCAAACATGGACCGTTTTAATCCAAACAAATGATACACGTCGCTTAAGTATCACACTTGCTAGGTTTTAAAAAACAAATTTTCTAAATAAGGCAATGTCTTGCGTTTTGGAATATCGAAGAATCGTGCCCTAACTTACGGGGTTTCGATTTTTCTCGTTAATTCTAAATAGCCAAGTATCCTTTTGAGTTTTGAAACACACAGAATTCCAATTAAAATTAAAGATAAATTTGCGCTCAGGAGTTCATGGTATCGTGTCCTAACTTACGGGATGTGATACTCCGATACCTCGAGACAAGGAAATCTTTAGCAATCATTTTGAGCTAATTCAAGCATTTTCAAAATTGACATCGACATAAAAAGGGATCGTAAAAATTAGAAACAAGGCAATATTTTTTGTTTGGAAATTCTGAGAAATCGTGCTCTACGTGCTGGGTTTCGATTTATCGTTTGACCGAACAACCAAATATCCTTTTTTAAAGTTCAATGCATGAGTTTTGTAAATCATGAGATGATTTTGGTATCGAGGGTTTGAAATGTCGTGTCTTACGTGCTGGATATGATATTTTATTTCTTCGGAACAAGAGAATCTTAATATCCATCTCGAGTTATCCAAACATTCATAAAAATGGATCGCATTTCAAAATTTATTTTAAATCTTTTCAATTTTCGACATTAAGACATTAATTAGTCAATTAGGTACCAATTTTGGGCGTTACGAGGGTGCTAATCCTTCCTTGTACGTAACCGACTCCCGAACCCGTTTTCTCAAATTTCGTAGACCAAAATGTCGTTTTAATAAACTAAAATATTTTATTAAAACAAAGGTGATCCGATCGCACCCAATAAAGATCGGTGGCGACTCCTAATTTTTTGTTTATCATTTTCAAAACCAAAGTCGATTCCCGTTTTTTCAAAAAAATGGTTACGACACACACCATTTTCATCAGAGATCATCGATGGAGGAACAACAGTTTGAGGATCAAGAAAATGTTGTAGCTTGTAAGTTTTTATTGCAAGAAGTACCTATTAACACCATAGCAAATAATTGGAGTCGTCAAGAAGAATATTAATCTTCTTGGTAGAAAAGAAGCGACTATCAAAAACTGAATCAGAAACCATTGCTGGTGCAGTGGGAATAGCCATGAATGCTCCATAGGTCCTAAAAAATCCGTAAGGAGAGAGACTTCTGATACCATGTTAAACAATACAACAAAGATAGAAACAAAATGCTTAAACTTTCATTTTCATTCAGTCTTTCATACCTAAAAATACTTGAGCTAGGGTATTTATACAACAAGGAATACTTTTACTACCAAAAATAATATCAAAACTAACCAAATTAACTGCTAGTAATTGACTTCAATTAACTTAACAAATAATATTTATCTTAACATTTTGCATACCAAATATATATACCAAAATCATGTGATATTATATATATTATATATATCTTATAGACGTACCAAAACTATAGTAATAAATAAAGTATATAAAATAAAAATAAAAATTAATAATAAAAAATTATAGTCTAACAATGTCGAGTAATTAGAATCAATGTAGACCAATTTATTTTTATTTTTTATTATTAAATTTAAAGTTCTGTTAATATTTATTTTAATATTAATAAAATGTTTTTATAATAATTTAAGAGTAAATTATATTTTTATTTTATTTTAATTACTTTCATTGAAAATAACATTTTTTATATGAGAAATTTTTAAAATTTAAAAAATAAAGCATCGTTTTAAATTTGTTAATATTTGTAGTTATTTTCTTTAGAAAAATGTTTTTTTTTTTCAAAACTATTGAATAGAAAAAAAAATAATTTTATAAATCCCATGATAAAGACTTGGATTTACGTAGGAAGAAAAAAAAAATGAAGAAAGAGATTGTTGAAAATGAGAAATTATAAAAATTTATATTGAAATTGTGAAAAATATTTCGTTAACCAATGAATGTTGAGATAGGTTAATGGGGAAAAGAAAACATACTAAATATTTCGTTACATCCCCATCTAACAAGGGTCGGTGCCTTAAAGGCACTTTTGTTGGAAAAGAAGAAAAAAAATCCTAACATAAAATACTACAAAATTAAAATTGAGATTTTTTTTTATCAATTAATCTAAATTACAAGGATATTCTACAAACAAATTTAAACCTTTATTTCTATCAAAAGTCATCTTAGCAATATGATCAGTTTCTTTATTATCTTCCCTTGAAATGTAATGTAGACTCCAATAATATATATTCTTCAAATAATGTTGAATCCTTTTAACTAATGTCGAGTTAGAAGTCTTCGAGATAGACTTCTTTATAGCTTTAATGACTTCCAAGCTATCTGAATGCTAAGGATACCTAAAATTCTACCTAAAAAATGGTACACCTTCCCAACCTACAATTGAAGCCCAAAATCCACTCCTCTCAATCATTCCTCAAGACTTGCCAGCAGGAGTCAATCCTGAATCCGCTTTAATCAACCCATCAGATTTTAACTGCAACCAACCATCTATCTGATTATACTTACCGCCCATCACATGCGTTGTATTAGAATTAATCTTTGGAGGACGTACATAATACTTGGACCAACTAAGTGATCGCTTGATAATTTCTTCTTTACTCCATGACCAACCTTGAAACATAAAAATTTCTCAACGCAAAGAATTTACCTTTATAAAACATGACATAATTAAATATTTAAACTAACTTTGCATCATTCAATTGGTAAAAACATCAATTAAAGTCAGCCAAAAATTAATATGACGTACACAAGTCAACTAAATGGGTAGCGCATCAATAATGTCATCAACTTTTGTGGGGGAATCCTTTTCCATATTTAATATGGTCTAGTAGGACTAGGAGGCAGCTGATCGAAAGGCACAGTCTGCGGTAAAAATGGAGACACCACTCCGACTCTTGACTTGCAGCTTACAAATACTTTTGATTCTTTATTTGCTTTTAATATATCAAAATCTTCTACTTATCATGAAAAAATTAAAATACAGGAAAATATCTAAAAAAAAAAAAATAAGGCAAAACAACAAACACAAATAAATAATAATATAAACTATCATTGTCTAAAATATAAAAACATAATTAAATATTTAAATTAAATTTTAACTCAATCCAGTGCAATTTTAACTCAACCCACGTTAGACTATATGATTTATAAGTATATATATGGTAACACTTCTTAATTACAATTTTTTTATTTTTTTTGAATTATAAGAGGAACTTGACCATCAGGCCAAACAAGGTTTCTTAATTATCACTTTAATTCTGCAAATTCCTTAAATCCATCTCTTCTTAACACTAACCATTAACCCCTTCTTCATCTGACAAACCTCTTTCCCTGGACAAATTCTTGGTCCCGCAAGGAATGCGCAAAATTTGCTTGGAGACTCTCTTTTAATCTTTCCTTCTTCACTGATCCACCGTTCTGGCTTGAGTTCATAGCAATCTTCTCCCCATAAGCTTTCCATCCTTCCCATTGCATGTATTCCGATTAAGACTCGGGTGCTCCGGTCCACCCGATGACCAGTCGGAAGAAAGTCGGGCTTTGTACATGATCTGAATTCAAAAGGAACCGGTGGATATAGCCTTAGGGCTTCACAAAGCGCTGCATGAAGATATGTTAGCTTACTCAACTCGTCATAGTTGGATGGTATTTGCAGGCCCCCCTCCACTTGTTTCTTTGATAAGTGTCTCTTTATTTCTTCTCTTGTTAAGCTGTAAGTACCTTCACTGCCAAACAGAAATTGTATAATGTTGTCTCTCATAAGACTATCCTTCGGTGTCGGCCTGTCGGGCCTGTTATCTCATGACCTGTCAGGTAACAGCTCAAGAAACTGAAATCATGGTCTTCATTTGATGATGCCATTGTTTTGTTGGATTTGCGGCTTTGAATCGATATATATTGTGTTAAAAGATCATCGAAAGCCTTCCAAGCATCACTCCGTTTCTTCTCTTTCCCGATCTGAAGCCAACTCTGCAACTTCCAGAGACTGTAGGCATCACATAACTGTAAAAAAGCTGCTTCCATAGCAGCATTCGTGGCTTTGTGGAATCGATTTTCTGGGAATTCGATGGATAGTACGCGAGGGTTAAAGCCCATGCCCATTATACAACCGATGTCGAACGCATGCCTTGCAAACAAATCTTGCAAGTTCACCACCATCTCACGTCGACAAACATATTCAAGCACTTAAACAAGCGCTTCCTTTATTCGTTGATGGAGAACCTTTGAAAGTGATTGCCGGATTTGTGGGTGATTGAAGAAAGAATGGAAAGCTTTTCCGTGACGTTTCCATGCCTCACCATCGGAATTGAAAAGTGCTTCGCCGAAGATACCACACTGTTTTTCAGCCATTCAGGACCTTTCAAATAAACAGAACTGTTGGAGCTCAATATATAATGTACATTCTCAGGATCCGAGGTGGCTAAGAAGCTGGTGTTAGTGAACCAAAGTCCTCTATAAATGAAGGTGCCATTGCTTCGTCCGAGGATTTGGGCAACTTTGTCCTGAGGGAGATGGATGTTGAGAAGTAACGTGGGAATCATCCCTACAAATGGCCAGTTTCGAGGGAGGCCACTGTTGTCTATGAAACGATAGAGAAAACAAAGAAAAATGATTCCAAAAACCATAAATCCGAGATATACAAACAGTACTACCAACATGTTCTTAGAAAGAGTTTAAGTTGCTTAGGACATATACCCAGTCACCAGTCGGGACACTATATATAGATTTAGCGTTTAGCCTTCGTCTTCTTCTCTACAAGTCACAATCAGAACAGCTTATATTGTCTTTGAAATGAGAGATTCCCATTTATATCATATTGTCAAAGTAGCCATGATAGTAATTACCCAAAATGGTATATATTATGAATATCAATATCATGTTTTTATGAAACACGGAAATATTTACTAGGGAAGAACATAAAAATATGGGAAACAAGAAAGTTGAACGAAAATTTAAATTAAAAAATTTCAGTTAAAATGAAAAAAAAAAAAGAATTATATAGAATACATTTTTTATGATAATTATTTGATATAAATACAATAATCTTATGAAGTGTTTTAATTTGAGGATTAAAACCACTTCATATCCTTAATATAATTTTTTTATTCTCAATAGCAATTAAGTCCATTTTGATACTTATATTTTTTTATCTGTTTTGGTATTCGAATTTGATAATTAAATTTATTTTGATCCCTAAACTTGAAAAATATAAAAGTTTGATGACCTGACACTTTGAGATTGTGTCTTATCATCACTTGAAAAATTAAAAAATATATAAATTTTTAGGTGACATGATACAAATTTAGAGTGTCATATACAATGTTCTAATCACTGGAACAGTGGTTGAATTGGTCAAACCACTGGTTTCTAATTTAATTGGTTTGTTCGGTTTAACTATTAAACCAACAATAATTAAATAAATAATTACAAATTCATAAAAAAATAAAAAATTATTAAACATGTTCAACCTATTTAATTACTAGTTTTTGTTCCCAATTTTGATTTTTACCGATTTCGAGCATTTTTCAATTCAATTGATTCAACATTTTTGTTTTAACTAGTATATTGGTTGGTTTTCAGTCCAACCAACCAATCCAATCATATTTCAAGAACATTGGTCACATCATTAAATCTTGATAAAACCCAAGTTCAAATACCAAATAAATCTAGTTGCCAAAATTATCAAAGTGAAAGAGAAAAAAAACACAAATACCAAAGTAAACATAGTTTCCAAATTTCAGAGACCAAAAAATTATATTATCTCTACCTTAATTAGGATTTAAAAAATCAAAACTAAATAAATAAGAAAAATGATATTGTTTAATATAAAAAAATTGCCCTCTACATAAATTTATATACAAACCTTAACCACATAATTAAATCTCATTAAAATATCTTTAACACTTTATTATAAAAAATAGAAAATAAATGAAAATAATTAAAATTACTTAACAATTATTAACTATACATAGAAATGGAAGCATGTGGAATATCTCCAATTTTTGGATTACTTCAATTCGCTAATTATTATTCAAATTTGAATCCAAATTAAATATCATTCTGTCTGGATATTTAAATTTATAAAAGAAACTTGAATTTAACATTTTCAATCATATGTCGGATATTTGAAACCGTGAAATAATATAAAATAAAAAATTTAATTAAAATTTATCTATAATTAACAATAAATAAAAGTAGTTAAATAACAATCCAAACAAATTAAACATAATAATTTCGTAAGAATTTAAAAATACCTAATAACTTAAACATAAGGTTTGCTTGCGGAGCCTAGCTTAATGACTATCTTTAATTTACAATACAACAAGTGATTCACACTCTATCACTATCCAAGTATAGAAATCTCACATTTGTACCTAA
Organism: Gossypium anomalum; assembly: GCA_025698475.1. NCBI lineage: Eukaryota > Viridiplantae > Streptophyta > Magnoliopsida > Malvales > Malvaceae > Gossypium > Gossypium anomalum. Next base: position 84,745,528 of record CM046967.1, on the reverse strand, counting down.
AGACCAGAAAACTCACTTCCAAATCCTCCCTTTTAAGATCTTGACCAATAAACACTCAACAATATTTACAATTTAGTTTGCACTCTATCACAAAAATAATTTCTCAATGAACATATTAGAATGCACTCAATAAACTCTCGTACAAAACCTAGACAAGCCTCAAAGAATATATAACTTTTGGCTTGCTAACATAGAATCTAAGTAAACACTAATTAACTCCTTAAAATAGCTAATACATCATTAATAATCAAATTACAATCAATCAAAGATGTGATCTCTAAATCAACAACTCAATCTTCATCGATTCTCCATATTCTAAGGGTTAAATTGATTCACTTGTATTCAATTTATTTTTCAAAAGCCAAAGATTGGTTTCAATAGATAGATCATAATATCTTCAAAATAACAGCAAATTGACAAGTCCAAATATTTTCTTTATTAAATTACCAAACCAAATAAGACAAGTAATAAGTTGCCTCAATGGTAGCCCACAGTGAGCACTACCGAATGTCACTCAGCTTCATTTAACATATCTTACTTCAACAAATTTATTACATAATTATTTTTACCCATGTAATAAACGTAGTATAATCTAATAATTTTTACATATGGGGTGCTTGGTAAATAGAGTTTTTGGCCTTTTTTAACTGATTTGGGCACAAATGGAGAATTGGGTAGTCAAACCCTTTAATTGTAGTATTTGATGAATGGATATTTGCAAGAGCTTATTGAGCTAAAACCTCCAAAATAAAAACGCTGGGATGGGCAACTTTTTTTAACAGTTGATTGGGAATGAGATATGTGGAATGACATATCTGACCATACTTGTTCAAAAATTACTCCTTTTGCCACATGCTCTCAAACCTAAAAAGGGTGTCAAGATATCAGTAGCCTTCATTCTCTCATTCACTTTCACCTCCAAAGTCCATAGTAAATCTCAAAAAAAAAAATCCACCGTGAATCTAATAAAATCAATATTGCCACGAGAAATTTTCAATCGAGCCCATTCATCATTGAACTTTTATGTACTCTTAATTTATTTTCAATTTACTTGTGTAAAATAATTACTTATATAACTTTATATTAATTGAAATATGCTGCTTGACAAATTTATTTAGAGTGTGACATAATTATTACTAATTTACATTCTAAGAACATGACATAATTATCATTAAGAATATAGTTTACAATTATATTGATACACTATTAATATTTATCAATTTTCACAAGGTTAATATTTTCTAATAAGGAACTTAAAAATTTGTTTATTTATATTTTTAAAAATATTTATTAATTAATTTTCATAATGAATATTTTTAATTCTTTGGTAATAGTGTTTTATTTAAATAATTTTATCAAATAAAGACTACTTAACAATAAAACGTGTCAAACCCTTATTTATCATTTTACACATATCAGCTAAGTTTTAATAAATACTTTTAAATAAACAGTTAATCAATTATTGCAATCAAACTCCGAAACAGAAGGATTACCTTTTAATTTTTACATAAGCTTTTCTCTTTCCACTATTAAACGAACAGTAATCCATTACACTTAAGACATAGATACATTTAACTGACAATTGTCTGATTCCATGGATGGAATCTGAGACACACGAAGGAAATCACTTGTAATTATAAGTATTCTTCTTTATATAATATATACGGTAACTTCTTAATTACTTGTTCAAACGTAAAGCCAAATTTCTCAACTCCATCTCTTCTTAATCCTAACCATTAACCCCTTCTTCATCTGATAAAACGCACTGTTTTTGGGACCAATATTCTGCCCTTCCACCACATGAAAGTTGTAGTTATGAATGATGGCTGTTGCGGTAGCCTTCATCAACAGAAACGACACCTCTTTCCCTGGACAAATCCTTGGCCCCGCAAGGAATGCGCTAAATTTAGTTGGCGACTCTCGTTTAATCTTCCCATCTTCACTAATCCATCTTTCTGGCTTGAACTCATAGCAATCTTCTCCCCATAAGCTTTCCATCCTTCCCATTGCATGTATTCCAATTATGATTCGGGTGTTTTGATCGACCCGATGACCGCTCGGAAGAAAGTCCTGCTTTGTACATGTTCTGAATTCGAACGGAATTGGTGGATGTAGTCTTAGGGTTTCGCACAACGCTGCATGAAGATATGTTAGCTTACTCAACTCGTCGTAGTTGGATGGTATTTGCAAGCCCCCCTCTACTTGTTTCATTGATAAGTGTCTCTTTATTTCTTCTCTGATCTTGTTTTCAACCATGGGTGCCTTGGAGATGAGATAGAAGAACCAAGTGAGAGTTAAACTGTAAGTATCATCACTGGCAAACAAAAAATGTACAAGGTTGTCTCTTATAAGACTGTCTTTGGGTGTTGGGCCTGTTATCTCATGTCCTGTCAGGTAACAGTTCAAGAAATTGAAATCGTTCTCTTCATTTGAGCCTGAGGATGCCACTGATTTCTTGGATTTGTGGCGTTGGGTCGATATAAATTGTGTTAAAAGATCATCGAAAGCCTTCCAAGCATCACTCCGTTTCTTCTCTTTCCCAATCTGAAGCCAACTCTGCAACTTCCAAAGACTGTCAGGCATTACATATCTGTAAAAAGCTGCCTCCAAAGTATCACTCATGGCTTTGTGGAATCGATTCTCAGGGAATTCAATGGAGAGCAGCCCAGGGTTGAAGCCCACGCCCGTTATGCAACCAATGTCAAACGCATGCCTTACCAACAAATCTTGCAAGTTCACCACCATCTTTCGTCCAGAAACATATTCAAGAACTTTAACAAGCGCTTCCTCTATACGTTGATGGAGAACCTTTGAAAGTGATTGCCGGAACTGAGGGTGATTCAAGAAAGCATGGAAAACTCTGCGGTGACGTTTCCATGCCTCACCGTCGGAATTGAAAAGTGCTTCGCCGAAGATATCAAACTGCTTCAGCCATTCAGGACCTTTCAAATAAACAGAACTGTTGGAGCTCAATATATAACGCACATTCTCAGGATCCGAGGTGGCTAAGAAGCTAGTGTTAGTAAACCAAAGTCCTGTATAAAAGAAGGTGCCATTGCTTCGTCTGAGGATTTGGGCAACTTTGTCGTGAGGGCGATGGATGTTGAGAAGTAACGTGGGAATCATCCCAACAAGTGGCCAGTTTCGAGGGAGGCCATTGTTGTCTATGAAACGATAGAGAAAACAAAGAAAAATGATCCCAAAAACCATAAATCCAAGATATACAAACAGTACTGCCATCATGTTCTTAGTAAGAGTTTAAGTTGCTTAGGACATATACTGAGTCACCAGTCGGGACGCTATATATAGATTTAGCATTTAGCCTCCGTCTTCTTCTCTGTAAGTCACAATCAGAACAGCTTACATTGTCTTTGAAATGAGAAATTCCCATTTATATCATATTGTCAAAGTAGCCATGATATTACTTACCCAAAATGGTATATATTATGAATATCAATATCATGTTTTTATGAAACACGGAAATATTTACTAGGGAAGAACATACCAATGTGGGAAACCATAAAGTTCAACGAAAATTTAAATTAAAAAATTTCAGTTAAAATGAAACAATAATTAAGATTTATATATAATACGTTTTCAATATAATTTTAGATAATTATTTGATATAAATACAATATCTCATAAAGTGTTTTAATTTTGAGATTAAAACCACTCCAATTAATTTTTTTTTAAACACCCCTGACCCGACTTAGGAGTTTTAACAAAGTCAAAAGCGTTACATTCAATCACCGAGGAGATCCTGTAAGACCATTCTTCTTACTTGAGTTGATTTATGTGAAAATCATTTTTTTAAGGAAAAAAACATTCATTAATTTAAACTAGCTTTACTTATCAATTCAATTACAATATTGTTGAGGCGTAATTTTGAGAAAACGATTAGGTTTAAAGAGTTTTTATCAAAACATTTAAGTATTTATAAAGCAACGGAAAAACATTTTAAAGTAATGATTTTCTAAATCTTAAAGCATGCAAATATCGAAAAAAAATTTAACCACATGTCATGCTTTAAAATAAATAAGTTAAACAATTTCAAATCTCCATTATAAAAGTAAGAAAATACTTAATAATTTCAATCCCAAAATTAAATAATTAAAGATAGCTTTAATAGAATCTTTTAATATAACGATAACGGAAAATGAGTTGCTAGTCCGAGCCCCTCTGATGCTATCCCGAGTTCTAGTTTTCTATGCTACCTGAGAGAAAAGGGGGAATGAGCTTACAACAGCTCAGTGTGAGACTAATATTAAATCATTATATATAATCTTACAAACAATAAAGTATTTAATTTATAACGTAAATAACAATTTAAGCATAATATAAGGAACAAATATTAAATCAATGCATATGCATAATATATTTATGATGTAATGCAAATGCAAATTTCCCCTACAGTCCATCCTAACCGCCCTTGAGCATTGCTTGACACACCATCTCACATAAAAATTGACCATCCCGGATTTGTGTTTCCGATGACGATAACTGTTCACTTGACAAAAAGTACACTATATATCATAATCGTATAATTATCATACATTCATAATTTACTTATATATAACAATTGATATACTATATGTAGTTAAACACGTATATGTACTAAATATAATTATATCTCACATTATAAAATAAATTAATTATAATTATAATATTTGTTTTAATTATATAAATATTAATTAATTTTTTTTGTTTAAATTAATTTAATTAATTTATTTGATCAAATAATAAAGGGGATAAACACAAATATAAGGATTCTGATGATCCCATCTTATTATTTGATTAGGTTTATGGATGCAAAAGAATATGATTTAAGATAAACTAATTGAAATATAAGAGAATAATATGTTAAAAGAATATATCTTTTTCTTATAAAAATATTATATTTAATTTTTTATTAATTATTAGATTTAATTTTAAAAAATATTTTATTTTGATTTTACACAATACTTATTAATTTGTGTAAAATATTATTAGTATTTAAGGTAAATATTGATGATTAAAGCATGATTTTATATGTAAGAAATTTTGGGTTCAAATTTTATTGGAAACATTTTTTTATAAACAATAAATTCATATTAGATATTCGCAATTGTAAATATCCGAAGAAATCTATTTATATCTACTCCAAATATGTAACAAATAGTAATTTTAACATCGAATCTAAATCCACTATACAAATTATCATTCCAAAATCTATACACCATCTCGGCCGCCATTGTCTTCCCACCTTAATTCTGTATTACTTCCCCCTTAACCTAGGAATAGGTTACAGTCAGAAATTGTAGCCCATTCCTGCAATTTAAGAGACTTCAAATCAAATGGTGGGCTTATTTTCCCCTTAATTCTTAATGGCGAAATTGGTCCCATCCTTCCCTTATGTTCATCCCATTTGGTCCTCATCCAATGAATCCTTCAATCCACCGTTTGTTTGATGAGCATGATGATAACTTAGTCGGCAACTACCTTGACACAACTAGCTTCATGTAATATCTTTTTCTTTGTTTTAGATTAAATTAGAAAAACAATTTTGGCCACTGTCCATCCAAGTCATCCTTATATGTCTGCTCATTTTAAGTTAATGGTATGCAAGTCAATCATAAATGCCATTTGATTGGCAATTTATATATTAGAATTAATTGAAATCTGGCCGACGTTAGTTATTGGATTGTGAAGAAGAGAAAGTATGGCGAAGGGTTCCCACTATGAATTACATCATCTTGCGCAACTCAAAGTTGATTTCCCTTGTTGGAAGGGTTTGCTGTTATACGATTTTGAGGAAATTTAATACTATTTCATTATTACTGGTATGGTACTATATATGAACATTACTAGGGCTAAGAAAAAACCCCATGAAACTGACAAGAGTGGAACCGACAATTCCATTAGATTTGTGTTTTTTTTATAATTAGTTTGTTTTCAATTAGATAATATCAATCAATCACACATTTAGATTGAAAAACAACTTATATTAGTAGATGAACTTAAACATATCCTTAGTCTAATCGGAAATGAGCAAGTCGATTGAAAGGTTAATATGTCGTTTATCAAATCCAATTGAGGAGATGCTTTGTCTTGAGTATCAGAGCAAATGGCTCTAGAAGATAGAAACATAGATGTGACTGACCGGACTAACAATTCATTGGAGAAGAACCAAGTAGAATGGATCATAAATCCATTAATGGATTTATTACTTGTGACATTCATAGTATGTTATTCCTTAATCATGAGTGGATGATGGACTATGTATGTGTGACTCGTATGCTTTGATACAAGTAAAAACTTGAGTTCAAATAGATAAGGAACCGAAAACTAGTACGTTAGATATACGACTTTTGCAATATGTAGAATTACTCACAATAGTGAAATTCATAGCCCAAGAAATGGGTAAATAATATCCTCCCATTAGTATTACATGATACATGAAAACTAAACGTGGTTACGGATTATTTGACTTTGTGATAAATAACTTGATTACTATTTGATAGTAGTTGACTTTTCATGAAGATGTAATAATTACCATGAGATAAAATAAGATCATATTGGGAGAATGAATTTATCCTAAAGAGATTAAGGATATTGATAGGTGCTAAAATTAACATGTTTTAGTCTTATTCTTAAAGTGTTTTTGGGTGATTATTCGATGTTAATGGTGAATCTTATGCTCTTAATCCTTTAAATTCATATTTTTATACTTAGGAGAGCTTTTGGGAGCAAAATGAGCAAAAAACAATTGAAAATTGAAAAATCGAAGCAAGTTACAAGAGCCACACGGGCTGGACCATTTTACACGGCTGGACACAAGGCCGTGTAAGCCACACGAGCTGCCACACGGCCATGTGGCAAGCCATGTCGATTTTGCAAATTGCACTTCGAACTACGAAAAAACGCGATTCTTAGGGTTTTTTTGGGCACTCTGAGACCTATATATGACAAAAATAAGAAAATAAGAGGGAGCCATCATAGAATATTCAAGAAAACAACTCAAAAAACACCATTGAAGCGGATTTTGAAGTAGATTTCCATCAAGATTGAAGACTCCCTTTTGATTTCTTTGGAGATTATTATGAGTTTCTTTGTTTCTTGTGGCTATATTATCTTTGGGATGTTTTTATTTGCAAGTATGAACTAATTTTCTAAATACCTAGGGAGATGAACTTTATGATAAATTTTGTCTTTTGATTTTTATTTTACACAATAAGGACTTAGATCTTGTTCTCAATTGTGTGTGCTTAATTCTTGGTTTAATATTTCTAGACTATTGATCAATGTTTGATGTGCTTAAATCAGAGGTGGAATAGACCCTGTTTAAGAATAAATCTAGCGTAATTTAGTGAAGTTGCATGCAATCCTAGAAATAGGACGACACAAATCTACCGGATAAGAGTAAATATAATAGGGAAATCCATAGATCGAGCTAATGCGATAATAGGGGTTTTAATTAAAAAGAAATTTCAATTAATCAACCTAGTGTCAGTTGCTCTTAGTTTTGAATCAAGATGCTAGTATAATTTAGGGATTTTTATGGATCAAGATTCTAAGTGAAGAAATTGCGTAATTTAGATTAATAGAGATAGATGAAATCTAAGTGAATTCTTTCCTAGGTATTGTTTTGCTTCTTGGTTGTTAATAAATTATTTTCCTGATTTGTTCTTTATCACGTTCGTAGTTAATTAATTTAGTTAATTTTATTCTTCAATTGATCATTCAAATTTATAGGTTAAATAATAGAAAGACAGTAATTACTAGTAATTTTAGTCTTCGTGAGAACGATATCTTTACTCACCGTAGCTATACTATTAATTGATAGGTGCATTTGACTTGGTTAGATTTTTAGTTGGTTTCGTGGACATTTGATATCCTAGTAAGGGTAACACACTTATGACAAGGTAATTGGATGAATATTGATCGAATAGCTTTCGTAATGGTATGTAATTAAAGAGAGCTTAGTCACAATATTATAGTGAAATGAGTTCATGACTAAATGAGTTTATGACTAAATAAGTTTATAATTAATAGACAAAAAGTTGGAACTTAATTATAAACTATTTGAGCCTTAATTATATATTTTCAATCGATCCCTCTACTAGCTCGCTAAAACCATAAATGAATTGCATATATAATCAAATTAACAAAAATGAATGGAAATGATAAATTTGAATAAATGAATCACATTCAGAAATGAATGTGTTTTCTCATAAGTATGAAAACAACTTGAGAATTAATTTAAATTTTTTGAATTATTATTTAAATCAAATAATTGAAGTTCGGAAATAGAATTAAATTAATTGATCATTCTGAATCTGCTGGATATGGAAATTAAATATATTTTTTTATAAACTCTCTTACGGTAAAGTTGCCATAACTTTAACAGAATTAGAATTGGATTGAGAACATTATTTAATTGAAAAATTAATTTAATAAATACTATTTATTTTGGGAAATAGAAAAACATGTATTGGATTAGATTAAATTATAAAATGTTAGGTTAAAAATCTAAGAAACACATATAATTAACCTCAATACAGGAGATGTCCAAAATTCCCTCATAATCAAATTCAAAGACAATTTTGTCTAAATAAAATCCAAAAGCTTAAAGCCCAAAAAGAATATGGAAACCTGGAACTTGAACCGAATTGATTTAGTATGATTTGATAATAATCGGTTTCTTATGTCCATCGGTTCAATTTCTGTTTGCAAAATGGAACAACCAAATACACTGGTTCGGTTAAAAAATCGAAAAACTAAAACAATCTTATCCCTAAATATTATTCAAATAACTGATCAAAGAGTACAAATTTTATTTTTTAAAATTTACAAGTAAAATTATAATTACAAATAATACATATTTGAATTAATTATAATTAGAATCTTGCTGGGTACAATTAGATTAATATCGTAATACTAGAATAGTTCTAGAGACTATAATAAGATTAATAATCGTAATACATGCGGAACTAAACTAGAATAGTTCTAGAGAAGATTTACACATAATAAAATTTAAGCTAAAATAATTTAAAAACAACATACATGATTCACAAAAAATGAGAATCGAAATTGGTATATCAATATCGGGGAGCCTTAGCTTTTGCTAACATTACCCCTAATTGGCAACTTTATATTTGAAAATAACATATTTTTTAAAATAACATTTAATAACTTTATATTTGAAAGGTAAAATCTAAAACCCTTTGTATTTCTAGTATATTTTATAAGAGACGAATGTTAAAATTACACTTGAAGTTTGATGGAATACATAAAGTGCAGAGATACTCAGGGCCAAACAAATTTTGTATTAAAAAAATTTAAATTGAATTATTTTTTTTTAAAGAGCTAAAAGAGAAATCTAATTATTTGAAGCGAGGGATTAAAACTCGAATCTACCTTTAAATTTGTCATATGAAAATTTGATTTTAATCTTAATTCACTGACAAGAGTATTATGTTATAAGCATAAGAGTTTAAGTTCAATTTTAAGCAATTATATCATACTGCAGTAATTAAAATTTCAGAGGCTTAGAAAAAGTGATAAACAGATATATAATCTTTCAATTATTCAACAAATTAGAAACAGAAAACTGAAAAATGGTGTCCCACTGCCTGGAGGAAACGACTACCAGATGGCTTAAAAAAAGTAATACTAAACCTACATTACCCTCACCCTATATTTTCTGCATCCGTGTACGGTATATAAACATATACATGTTGGACACATACACGAACCAAATACTAATGACGTGGAGTCAGGGTAACATAGAACTAAACCAAACCATACAACTTGAACTATTGGCAACATATTATAGACCAGACTATGCATCTTTGCTACTTAAATCATGTCCTGTTTTCAGGAGATACAGAGCCATTCAAAATACTATAGTTGGAGAAGAGAAGAAAGAATGTGTCATCCATTACTTCACAGAGGAAGTCAATGGCTTGCCTCGTCCCATGGTGAAACCCTTGGTTCCATCTGGCATTCTGGGGCCCTTAGAAATCTGTTTTGCAGATGCTTCACACTGGGATGCGTTGCTAGATTGAGGAGATAATACATGCTTGTTGTTTTGAACACGCCCACGCCCTTTTCCTCGCCCTTTGGCCCTTCCTTTTTGGGATCCCGTTGCAGTATCCTCAGACTACCAATAGCAACCAAATATCAATTCTCTAATGCTAAACGATTGAATAAACATTCTTTAATGTGCTTACATTGTTCTCAGTTGATTCAGTAGTATTGTTTGGCTGAGAAGAATCGTCAGAGGTTTCATTAAGTAATGAATCATCCTCGTCCAGTATCCCATCGAATTCTGATTTTCTAGTTTTCAGAACAGATTTGGGCTGCATTTTTTTTTTTTTTTTTGTTTCAATATAAATGCTTAATGATCATAAATGAAAAAGCACAAATATTAAGAAAATGTAGTTTAGTATACCGTGAGTCCAAGCAGCAACCTTACTCTCAGACCCTTTCTCCAATTCCTTTCATCATTTAACTTCTCAACCTGAACCAATATATATATATATATAAGCAACACTAACTACAACCTTATTTCAAGTATAAGAACAAGTAACTACTAGGATTTGCAACGGGACAGGACAACTAGTCAATTTCTCGGGAAAGGACAGCCTTTATCTAAAATTGCTCTTAACCTAATCCTCCAAATCTATATACCTAGTAAGGTGCTTTTGGTGACATGCTTTTCTTTTCTTTTACATTTTCAAAAAATGGTTAAATTTTAGTTTTTATCTATCTATTATGTCTAAATTTGATACTTTATTTTTAAATATAATTTAATCATATATTTTTATAATATTATTAATACCATTAACTTTTTCAATCAAAATATTACCTGATTCTATATCATTTAAATACCTAAACGCAACATTTGGTACGATGAAAAGTAGTCGCTTTTTTTTAGAATTTAATTAGTTGGAAAGTGATTCCAACATTTGATATATCAATTTTTATTTACTTTCCTTAGAATCTAACTTTCCCTTAAAAATCACTTTCCCGTGAACATGACAACATGGTTTTCATGATAAAAAGTGGAAAAGTTATTTTCTCATGTAGATGGGAAAGTTAGAAAAATTATTAAGACAAAATTTAGAAAAATTATTAAGACAAAATTAACCTCATTTTATATTGGTTTTAAGATATTAATCTATTAAAAAACATTTTTTAAAAAAAGTTATTGCATTCTTCCTTTGTCTTCCTACTTGATTCTCTTTATTACTTCAACGAATTCTTCGCAAGTATTATATATATATATATATATAAGTTTTTTAAATTTATTCCTAAATAAGTTTTATATATACATAATTTTATATATGCATTATTATATTTAGAAAATATATGTAAGATAAATTTGAAATAATTTTATTTTCAATTAACATTATAATTTAAAAAATTAAAATTTATTATTAAATATTTAATTAACACCAAATGCTACATAAGAGTCTCAAACGTTGACACATGGCTTTGTATATTTTTTAGGTTTATGTTGTTTTTTCTACAACGTTGGTCCCTAGATTATGTTGAAACTTGATATTTAACTTATATACTTTAATTCTAGACAAAATTTAGTCTCTTTACTTTTATAATATTATTAGTAAATCTAAATAGTTAATATTTTTAACTATTTCAATTAAAATGCTAACAACAATTTTTCTTAAGAACATAAAAAAAAATTACGAATCATAATGAGTTAGAGCGGGTATTTTTAAGAAAAAAATTCTAATTAGTTTTTTAATATTATTTTTATTATTGCATGACTAGTTTTTTTTTTTTTTTTTTAATTTTCAAAATGTAACAATAGAATTTGATAAAGTATATATATTTTTGATAATTGGAGAAGGAGAATAGATTATGGTGATAGCATTGGACTAAGAAGGTGTTGATTTTAGCAGTGCAATAACTTACCGCTTTCTCAGCGATGTGAGGTGAATCATACTCCACAAGTGCATGTAGCTTAAAGACAAGGGAAAGAGAAAAGGAATGAACAAGGGATAAATATTGTGTAACCATCTTTTAAACCCAATCTTCATACTTCATACCTTGTTACGGTTAAAAAAATCGGTTTTAGATTTGGAAGAATTGGATTCCTGGGGATGACATATTCGGATATTCTTCACACTGTATCATCATACCATTAGTATCTGCTGCAACACAACATACTACAAAACTGAAATAGAAATGTGATTAGAAACAACCTCCCTACGACATTAAAAATTTTGTCCAGGTTCTGATGAGAATGATCTTCAGGCAAATTCTCTACAATAACAGTACGAGCCTGCAAGCAAAAATAACATTCCGTCCTATGTTAATCCACTCGAGTAATTTAAGAAAATCTAAAGTCCCCCATATATTTTACCTGCACTTCCTCTCTGTCCTTTTCAGTGAAAGGGTGTTTACGTCTAACCTTCTTACCATCTGCACTCACAACCTTTCAGGCACATAAAAAGAAAAAGACTATTACATCAATGAAACTCAAGCTTTTCTGTCTGAAAAGAACAATGAGACTAAACAAATTACAAGCTTTGTAGAGGACCGAAGTGCTTGAGCCAGCAACTGGTTGGCATTGACGAGGGACTTGATTTTCTTTGTGGAAGCAATAAAAGATATGGGCACTAGAAAAATAGTCATTACTTTTTAGTGGAAATTTGTGTTATATTGAAAACAAGAACAAATTGTTGGTAAGCACCAGAAATTTGTTTACCATATCCTTCAGGATCTTTACTTATTTGCTTTGACAATGATTCATTTGCTAGAAGGCTCATGTCACTTAACTGGTACTCCACCTGTTTTATACACACAAATCCCATCATGCTTGAACTTGATGAATCAAAAGATTAGACAAGGAAATCAGAAATGGGACCTGTTTGATGATCTTGACGCGGAGATCATCTGTGAGCACATTCTTGGAAGAACAATGGGGTATGGAGATATTAGGATTAGAGATCAAACAAGCAGCACGTTCTTGATCACCAACTAAGAACCAATCAGAGGAGCCAGCCGCAGCAGCAGCACCACCAAGATAGTGGAAACAAGGGTAATAATAACCCGAAATGGGGATTTGAGTATGCGATCTGGGCACGAACTCCTGTGCATGCGCATTGAATTTGAAAGAAACACCGTTGTTGCTACCACCACCATTACTACTACTGCTACAACTGGTATTTGTTGTTACAGATGTTACCATGGCACCTTTGGCTTCAAACTTTTCTTGGGGTTCTTCAGGTTTTTCCTCGGCTTCAGCCTGTGCTTGTGCCATTGCTATTTGTTACTTTTTGATCTCAGGCTTTTCTATTCGGTTTGGATTAATGTGTGTGAAACATGGATTTGATGTGTTGTCTCTCATTGTCTCCTGAAGTTTAGTAACTGTAAGTTTGATATGGGAATGAAATCCACCACGTTTGGCGCCCACTTATGGATAGAGAGAGGATTTCTTACAAATTACCGTTCTTTTAGTTGTTTGACCGTTTTTTCAAGGTTTAGAGTTTGCCACCACCACCCCCATCCCCTCTTTCTTTTCTCTCCCACTTTTTTCTTTTCCTTTCTTAATTTGCCATATGCCTAAATTATTAACTACTCCTTCAACTTTACTTTTTTAATTAAATCCTGAATGAGGGAATACGGATTTACTTAAGTTAGAATTTTAATTTCTTATTTATGTCTAATAAAAATAGGACCTAATTAGATAAAATGATAAACTTCAAGCGTAATTTATTATTTTAATCCAATCCAAATTTATCATGGTCATGTCCTCAATTTGAAATCAGTGTCAAGTTAATTTGTGATACCATCTCAATCAACAACATTATTAATATAATACTAGAAACTCTATCACGCATGTATGCATTTAAAAACTATGTATTTAGAACACATATTTGTGTTTAAAAATGATATACAATAAATAACGAAATGTATGATTTGAAACTAATTAATAATAATATATGAAATATATACGATATTAAAAATAAAAAATTAGATTAAATTGTAAGTAAACTAGAAATTAAAACACATGAATACATCGGATGAAGATTGCCAAATGAATACAATTATTTATTACAGTATTATCATCAATCCTAAATTGGTGTCGAGTTAATTTGTGACACAATCTCAATCAACAGTATTGGAGGTAATAAAGTATCTCAAATAATATAATTTAAATTAAATGCGAAGGGATATTAAAGTAATTTCCCTAACTAAGTTGGGACTCGGTTGATGAGTGACACCAACTTGATAAAGGGCTATATAAATAGTATAGATATACAATTGATGAAAGTAATAAAATGTGATAATAAAATTTAAATGTATAAAAATATCTAAATTCTTAAGTGATAAATTGAAGGTTGCTAACCTAAGGTTCAATTCTCATTATATGTATATTTTTATTGTTTTTTAAAATAAAAGAAAAAAACTAAACTACCCTTAAATAATATAATTAATGGGTGACATTAAATTTTCGAATGATTTTTTTTTAAAGTAAAGACCATATCTAATTGAACCTTTAACTACTGGAATTTTTATCAATTAAGTTTTTTGACCGTTAATTTTTACAATTGATCATTAAAATGTAATAGTTGATATTTTGTTTTTGGATATTTTTATCATGTATCACGTGGTAAAAATATAATTTTTTAAAAATTGTTACAATATCATTGAAAATATTTTTAAAATTACAAAAATAAATACAAAATTATTAATTATTATATATGTTTATTTTGAATTTATTTAATAATATATTTATTAATTTAAAATATAAATTGTTACTAATTAAATGATTATTGATTAATCTATAATAAAAATCGATTGATTTTAAAAACTAATAATTAAGATAATAAAACAACATTTTAGAGGTAATGAAAAAAAAAAGATGAGAAACAATTTACAGTAAATATCAAGCAATTAGACAAAATAACTTGACATTGGATTACGAGTCAAAATTTTATCTATTACTTTAATACTTCAATTAGTATTTATCAAAAATAACTTTTAATTTATTTATAAAATATTTTTATTTTTAACATAAAAGTTAAAAATAAATAAATGGGTAAATTATAGATATTAGTATATTACTAATATATTGATATTATATTTATATCTCACATATTATATTTTCATTTTCATTTTTTAATAATTTTTTAGAATAATATTAATTAATAGTTTTTAAGAATTTTAAGACTCATAATTTAAGTATAGATATTGAAATTTTAAAATTCATATTAATAAGTCTTAATATATAAATTTCATCTTCACAATTTACCTAAAAGAAGAAATCCGAATTTGACAGGGAAAAGGCAAAATGGGCTTAATAAAGGGAAGCCCAAATTAAGCCTGCAAAGATGGCTTTAATCCACACCAATATTATAATATTAGGGGTTGAAGTAGATTTAGACCCTTCATATTAGTTAAAGAGGTTAAATACTAGATTATGAAATGGAGAGGAGAAAAAAGTAAAAACATATATATTTAAAAGGGTATACTTGATGGTTTTTTTTTTTTTAATTTTATAAATAGAGTTAAAAGTTTGTCACACTACTTATAAAGTTTAAAAGCTCTAACTGATAGTATACCAAATAATTTCCTGTACTAAAGATGTAACTATACACACAAATTTCAAGTAGAAAGTTGATTTAAAAATTCAAAATCAAATTTATTGATAATTGTGAATAAAAAAGTTACAACCTCTAGAAACTTCTTGAATATAAAGAGAATATCATTTGATTCTTCTATTCGGTTTGGCTTTGATCCAAGGGTTGTTTGACTTTATTTTGGATAGATGTGGATTGCTTAAAGTGTTGTGTTGACTTGCTTTTGAAATGGGTTTGGACATCCTTTCTTTAATTAATTTGGATGGAAAGGTTGTTTTCCTCATAAACAACTTTTGGCATCTTCTCCTTGGTTGAATTGGATCGAAAGACAACTTTTCTTCAAAATGACTATGGTGTTCATTAGAATTTTTTTCAAATTCTTCAACTTCTTTAGAGAATTCTAAAGAGATCTTCTAAGCTTCTTGAACTTATGAATATATTGAATGGCGAGAAAGGCTTCTTGAACTTGTGAATATACTGAATGGCAAAAAAAGGTTGTATGAAACTATGATCCCAAATCATCCCTATCCCTTTCCAATAGAAGAATGACAAATCAGATTTTTCCTCTTAATTTTTCGATAAGGATGATATGGAATCCAGTTTCATAGAATCCATTCTCCTTGAATGACTTGGGATGACCCCTTTTTATGGTGCCAATCACATGAATAAGATAAAGTTCTAATAAAATATTTTAACTGTTTCATTTGATTATTCTACAAGAACTTAAACTTTTTTATTTATTATTTGTCTCTTATTAATTTAATTAATTAAAGATAAAATAATCATTTGATATTATCACTTAATTATTTTATTTTAACTAGTAATAATACAAAATTTTTAATATATATCTTTTAATTAATTGAAGTTAATTAAAAAGTAATCATGACATAGATATGATGTCATCACTTTCACCACGATAATTTTGACTTGATACATGACACTTTGCAACAAGCATTTCTCAATCATCATTCTAATGGCCTCAACCTTATTACTAGAAATTGAAAAAACAAAGTTCAAAATCTTTTTATTCAGTTTGCAATTACTATTTGCAATGAAGTCCATGCATGAGTAATTAAGCAAACTCTCAAACAATAACTCCTCAGAAATTGTTTTAGTTTATCCCTTTCATCTAAATACGATTGATAAACATCCCTCACCACAACAATTTTTTTTTTATAATAATTACATTTAGCCTTTCCTAAATCTTAGTGAAATGAGATTATTTTTCTTTTTTCACCATTCTCATTTGTTTGGCTTGAAGTTTCACTTGTCGAATTTTCAGAATATGTTGAAGTAGGTATAACACTATCCTCAACAAATATTAGTTCACTAGATAACTACAAGCATAAAATTGATATAACAAATTAATCAACAAATAACAATTTCCAAAATTACCCTTAGCATTCATAATCCGAAATTACAATGGTAAAATAACAATTTTAATTTAAAGCTAACACTTTTTTCTAGAGACAACAAAAAGGGAGGAAAGTACCTATTTGCTTATACAAAAAATATATTGTTTGAATTTAAAGTTTTTTAAAATATTAATTAATATATATATATATATGTATATCATTATCAAGAAATTGATATATTTGTTGGAAAAAGAATTAGCTTATGATAACTGTTGAAGCTTAAGTTCAAAAAAGAGATTGAGAGATTTGTGATATCCCAAAATGAAGATGAAAAAAGAAATAAAGTTGTTAAGTTGAAAAATCAAAAGAATGTTCTCATAATATATATTGGGCCTATCTAATATATTCATCTATTTATAATATATTGGCCTATAATATATTATTATTAATTTCAGTTAATCAATTAATTACTCGATTTTGAATTGAATTAATCAAAATCAAAATTTTAAAAAATCTTTAATCGACTCCAATCAAATTAGATTCGGAAGATTTATATATAGGTCAATATATTATAAATAGGTCAATATATTATATAAGCCAGTCAATTAGTAACTTTGATGAATTGGCCCACTAATTTGAATGGCATCATTTCTCTAATATCACTACCAAGTCCCAACAAATGGCCCAATACGACAATGTCAAAGTAAACAACTAACAATTCCAAATGGTCGATCTAATAATGCATAATCCAAAAGCTAGTATCCTCGTAAGACAATAAGGAAAAATGGTTGCTAATTGGGAAGAGCCCTACAAGGTCAATAGATAAATAGGGTATAGTGCATTTTGGATGACTAACCTATCCCTAAGACATGGAATGTCAAACATATGAAGAAGTATTACGTATAATCTCAACTACCAACTAGGCAAGTAAGAATATGAATGATAATATCTTTTCTGTAAAAATCTAAAATGTTCCTAAAAAAGTCACCAAACTGGACAATCTCAATTCTAATGGCCTTTTGTGGGCCTCAATTTCCACTTAAAGAACCTTCTTAAAGCTCCAATACCCTTATAAAGCCCTAAAAAAGCCTACCGGATAAGCCTTTCAAGGGCCCCAATGCTTGGCAAAACCTTTTAAGGCTCCAATACCCCCATCAAATGAGGCCTCTTAAGGTCCCCATGCCTTTTTTGGTGTAGGCCTTCTAAGGGTCTGAATGTCACACTTGAAGAAGCTTCTTAAGGCTTTAATGCACCATTAGATAAGGCCTTTTAAAGCCTCAACTCACTAATAAATGACTGTTAGTAAAGCAACTTATTGGGGCTTAATGAAGCCTCTTAAGAATGTAATGCCTCAATGGGCAAGGCTTCAATGTCAACTATAGCATAGGCCTTTTGAAGGCCTTAATGTCATACTTGGAAAAGTATCTTAAGGCTTTAATGCCCCCATCAAATAAGGTCTCTTAAGGCCCAAAATTGTTATTAAACGGTTAACAACAAAATAGTTTTTCAAAGTTCCAATGACCTTCTGAGGGCCACAATACCATGCTCAGCACAGCCTCTTAAGGCTATAATACCCCTATCGAATGAGGCATTGTAAAGCCTCCAATACGGCTTTCCAAAGTGTAACACCCAACCGATAGGTCAGACGACTGGCCCTTCGAGATTTCAACTATTAGCATTTACAAAATGACTCAATAATCATTCAACAGTTCCATAGTGTGTTGCCGTGAAATCAAAAAACAAACTTCTGATAATATTAATATTTTATAAAAACCTGTCAATTTAGCCTTATGTCTAATTACAATTTGAAGTAAGTTTAAAGAGTTCTTATCCATATACAAAACATGAGTTTAAGCCTACAAGTTGCCCCGATATCTACACATGTTACAAAACGTAAGATGACATGCTCATGCTAGACTTTGAAGAGTCTGGCTTAGTTCCCTTTCTCCTATGAACAACAATTTAGAATACATGAAATAGAGGAGAGAAACATGGTAAGTTCATAAGGAACTTAGTGAGTTCTATAATAAGAATACTTCCCCTTTTATTTCAAAATTAAGAATTCACCACAAATTTCGCTTAGACAAAACTTGTGCATTCATATTTCGCAGCTTATGCTTGGGCTTGAACAACACAGAGGCACAATACATAATGTATTAGAATTCATCCCATGAAAGATCATGAAGCATATAATTCATCCCATGAAAGATCATGAAGCATATATTCTCTTCATACAGAATTGTTGCATATAATCTTAGCAAAAAACCCACCGAGTGGAGAGAGTCATTTGGATTAACTTGGTGGACAATCTTGCAGACTTTTACGTGCGGATTTCTAGATGCAGATTTTTATATGTGAACTCGTAGAAGAAAATTCATAGATGTGGAGAATTCATACATGTGAATTCATAGTAGAAAATTCATAGATATGGCGGACTCATACATGTGGATTCATAGATATAGTGAACTTATACATACGAATTCATAGATATGGCAAACTTATACAAGCAGATTCATAGATATAACAAACTCATACATGCTAATTCATAAATATGGAGAACTCATACATGCGGATTGTGTCACAGACTTCGTATGGTGAAGTCCCACATATAACTTTGACAGAAAACTTAGAGAACAAGTCCGACAGACTTTCATAACTTTCATATGTCATGGTCATGGACTTACTTATGAATGTGAGGCTTTAAGCCTTAGACTCCTAACCACCTATAAATGAGTTATTGTTTATAGTAAAAATATAACACCAAAAATATAAGAATTGAGAACGACAGTGCCCATAAGTGCATGATTCAAATTGTAATATAGCTTGTACAACAAAATACCTAGAAGTATTTCGAGAATCGTACTCAAGAAAATATGGAATAAATCATGAAAACCTTTTTACAATAATAAGTATAAGTAGTAGTAATTAATCCTAAATTATGATAAACCATAAAAGAGATAATTGAAATAAAAATAAATAATTAAGAAAAATAAACAAACAAATTAAATCAATAAACTAATCAATAAGATTAACTCGTTTCAGGGTTTGTAACTAACTTCAGATTAGGATTTTAGGGTGGATTAGCTATCGATTAACCACTTATTACCTCCCAGCCTCTAATTAATTGATTGATTGGTTAATACTTACTTATCTCCTAATCTCACTTTCTCAACCAGGCTAAATTACGATTTACTCAGTTCGGCTTGTCTCCTGACCTTGTCTAGGCTATGATAACTTCCTAGGGTTGTCAATCCTAGTGATTTAAGCACACGTAATTCATACCAACTAATCCCTCTCAGGAAACCCTAAATCCTCTATTAATCACATCCCCATCCACTTTATAAAGCCTTATTCGACAACTAGGTGGAGGGGCAATTGTTATACTCCTGCGCCGCAACACTCCCCCCCCCCCCCCCACACACACACAAGGCACTTACACCCCCAACAAAGCAGTCATGGCGAGCAACAAATCTCTCAAAGCTATCACATTAGGTTAGCATAACGGCTTGAAGCAAGATACCTAAGTTCGCATCTAACACGATGTGAACTGCCATCTCAATAACAACTCTCTACACCTCTCGTAGTGTAAACCACCATCATTGATCACTTAAATCTTTGTGTTGAAATACTTTTTTAAAAAAAAAAAATCTTGGACACCAAAGATTACTTTATAAAATAAAACATTTCACTTTAGATTACATTATAATTGAACTCAATGTTGTTTCCTCAAGCCTGGACAAGGTAAATAATCTTAATGATGATTACAACTCAGTAAAAAAAAAGAAAAAAAAAAAAAACACTTTCGATTTCCTAGCTGGTTAGAATTCAAAGTAATATTCTGTTAAGCTGGTGTTCTTGGGGTTTGCTTTTTGTCACCAAATACTTCCCTTTCCAGTTAAAACTTGCATCATTATGCTTTCTCAAGGATCATAACCTATGGCTGGTCTTTCAAGGAATCTTTGATATGAATAGTTTCCCTTTGTGGGACCAAAAACAAATGCATGCATGTAATTTTGTTAAGCTTTGCCATGTGAGACTGAAGGTAGCTTAATGTGCATATATTCAATCCATTGTCTTCTTCTCTAAAAAAAATTGAGTAATATATTGTAGTACTTATTTTGTATTTCTAAATGTTATCAATTAATCCATCCCTTAACAATATATGAATATAAATGCCTTAGTTAACCCTGTTTAGAAAGGAAATTTAATGACTAACTTCCATCATTTCCATTCACTCCTACCAAACCAATTAATACCATATATAAATTACCTGATAAATATGTCTCAGATTCTTTGGGTTTTTCATTTCTAATATTAAATATGAAGTTATATATGTGATAGTGGAGCTCTCTTTGTAGGGTCCATTTAATTATACATTGTCGACAAGATTCTCTCTATTATTTTGGGGGTGAGAGGGACTCTTTTGTCTTGATCCTTTAGATAAACATTCCAAGTGATTGTGTTTTATAGTGGGATATGAGTGGCTTAGGTAAATAAACAAAACCCCTTGGCCCTTGGGTGTTTTTGAACAGTTTGACTAATTAAGACCTTGTTTTGGGGCCACACCCATATAATTACATGATCAGCTGCTTCGAACTATGCATTAATAATTTAATGCCTTTACAAATCATAGATGTTTTTCACGTAATTTCTCAAAACATAAGTTAAAATTACCGTGTTGGTAACTACATAAAAGAAATTACCATACAGGGTAAAAGAAATTGTTATTTTAATTTATGGCAGTCAGCACCCAATTATTGATTAAAAGCTAGTAAATATATATATTTATGGCAGAAATTGATTAAAAGCTACAAGTTTTTATCGGCATGAAACTTGTGTTTGCCAAACAGTCTTGCAATTTGAGAATTTTGGTCACTTAGCAAAAAATCTGGAAGAATATGCCAACCACTTGTCTTATCTTTTCAGAAGAAGAAAAAAAGTGCATTTTAGAATAATTTTGAGACATATTTTGTACGTAACCATAAGACACAAGGGAGGGAATATTAACCCTAAAATCTTATTCCCAAGATAAGTTGGGATCTTCCGTTTTCTCATTATATTTATCAAATCACTGAAATTAATAAAGGTTAACAAATGTTGTCTATCCTCATAGTAATTTATATTATGAATATGAATATGTAAATACATTAAAAAAAGTGTGATTTACTATATATATTTATCTTTTTTAAGGTTGATCATATGTAACAACCTAACAAAACCCCAGATTGGTGATGCAATCTCTCGTATCAAATATGAAAAGCCACCTGTGGTGGCATTTACCAAGCCTTCATCTTTCTCCTTAAGAAAACACTCTCTCAAACAAGTCTCGAGTAAAAAAAGGACAAACTTCAAAAGGACCAGACACATGAATCAATTGTCTATGGCTTAAGTTAGGATTAGGAAAAGCCTTGTTAGACAAAAAGAATACTGCAAAACAAAAGCGACTTTTGACAACAAACTTCTAAAACCTCAAAACAGTATCAAAAGCACTAGCACAACAGAGGTTCAATGTAATAGAGCAAGTAAAGGAGAAGCTAAGCTTTATGATATGGGAATACTGCAGTGCTCATATTTCTTCCAATGGTGAAAACATGGATGATATATAATTGGAATTCTTGTACTGGTTCCGGAAGAAAACCAAAAAAAATAAACTTGATTCGATATTGAAGGAAAGCTAATCCTGCAAAATTTTCACAGCCTCTCTCATTTCTCAACATCCTCCTTTTATGTATGATATAGTAATAGTGTATTGTAATTTTTATGATCGCCAACTCCTCCCATGTATACTTTATATCTGCAAAATTCATGGTGGATAAACATTCTATACATCATCTTTCCCAGGTTTGTGAATATGGCTTTTCCAGCTATAGCTTTCAGATTTTGCATCTTCATCATCTTCCATGCTGTCACCTCCCGGATTGGAGGTCCCCCCAGTGTTTGTGGCTAGCTGGAGAGGTCCTTGAGGAGAGCCAGACTGGGAACTGCTCCCCTTCGAGGATTCTCCGTACTGATCCTGGGACATCCACAAACCACTCCCCAAAACAACGACTGATTGATTCGCAGGACTGGTTGTGGAAGCTGGAAGTCTTCTCGTGTGAAGTCGGTATTTCTGGAAAAGTCACAGGAAAATTTCCCATCAAATATTCATCCATAAAAAACCTTCATATAACCATTAATCCTGGAAAATATTAAGACACCAAACATTCTCTTTTTTCCTTTCATGAGATCAAACCACCAAGAAAAAATTACATAAATCTAAGAACCAACCTGCAAATGACTCTTAACTTCATCATTGGTCAAGCCATCTACTTGCATAAGTTCCCTAATCTGCTTTGGAGTGGCCACTGCAAAAAGTTTTAAGAATTTTGATTCAGAAACTTTGAAGTAAAATTATCAAAGAGTGAATTGCCATGGAAAAAGAACACTTCAATGCAATGATCCCAACAGAATCATTCAGATATTACTTAGCCAGATTTGAAACTATACTTTCCACCTCTAAAAATATAACCAGACTGAGTGATAAATGAACCGAAAATCGCTACAAACAAGTGCTGTTTCTAGCAAATCTAATCTTCCCATTGACCAAACTTCTAAATTCTCATCTAAGATGACTAGAACAATATATAATGCAACTCAAGACAGGGAAAAGAAGATCTAAGATCAACAAAATAAAAATTGTCACAATCTAAGTACATTACCAATGGAACATCAGTTGCTCACCTTGAGAGCCTCCTAATTGCTGCAAGGCATTGACAAACCGGCGATGCAACTCAGGTGACCAGCACCTCCTTTGCTTCCTAGCAGTCTGTTGTTGTTGTTGTTGCTGCTGCTGGTGATGGGACAGCGGCTGTGGTACAGAGTGAAAAGTGGACTGAGCATTGGGGGCAGAAGAAGAAACTGCTCTGCTACAACTTGTCCTAGACCCTGTAGAACATGATTCCTCTTTCAGATTCTTGATTCCAGGAGTCAAAAGCGTTAATCCATGAACTGGTATCTCCTCTTTCTCTTCTTTCCTCACTGCAAAACCCAAATTCATCTTGAATGGCATAAAGGCTGTTGCTGTTCCCCTGTTTTTACATCCTTGAGATGAATCACCGTCCTTTCTCTGTTGCAAAACAAACAAATAATATTCAATTTTTAGCACTGTTATTTCATTATAAACTACAATTCTTTAGCTTAAATGTGGTTCAATCTTCTCTTTACTTTGAGGTACCTTAGAATCTAGTTTGTGACTAATGGAACTATAATCATCATCAGTGTTCCAAAGCTGAACAGAACTCATCCAATTTTTCTTGTCCTTATTATTATTGCAGTTGTTGTTGTTAGAATCTTTTTCCTTTTTGTTGGTGATTAAGGCACCATCTTCTTCACTTTGATTATTTTCCTTCTTGTTCTTCAATGGAATGAACTCTTCTAAAACTGGTTCAACATTTCTTGACATACATTGCACTGACTCCTCTTTTAAAGCTACAATGGCTGCAATCAAACAGAAAATCAAATTTACATTTGATAGATTAATTAGAGTCCCAAAACAACAAAAACCCAAGTTATAGAACCGATCAGAAAACCAAAAACAAAGCTAAAGACAAACGTTTTTCAATTGAAACTCGCAACCGAGAGCTGGGTTTTTTTCTTTACAAAAAAAAAAAGGAAATCAAAAGAGAACCCATTAATAAGGGGGAAAAAGGGGTGTGATTTATATGGATTGAAGAAACGAACCATCGTTGAGAAGGAGCATGCAAAGAGGAAGTTCACGTTTAAAAGCATCGATCTTTCTCATTTCTTCTTCCAATCTTTTAACAAAAGCATCAAGTTTTGAAACCTTGTCAGGAACGTTGCCGATTAGTGAAACCTCTTTGAGAAAAGTACTGATCGTTTTGGGTACAAAAGTGGGTCTAAAATCCAAGCTCAGTTCTGGGGGAACCGAACCCATTTCTGATCCTTTTGGGTTTTCCTCTCACAAGCCTACCCTTTTGCTTCCTATGGTTTATTTTTCCTTCTGATTCCTCTATGGTATCTGTTGAAGCTGAGAGAAAAGGAGGTGAAATGAGAAAGGAAGTGGCGAGATCTATGAATGAATATATAGAGAGAGGGTAAAGGGAGCTATTTCTTAATTAAATTGCTTTATTTATATATTTCGAAATAATGAGATGTATGTGAAGAGTGAGAGAGAAGTGATAGTTGTTTGGGGAGAGAGAAAATGAAGGAAAATAAAATTTGGGTTGCTTGGAGAGGGAGTCGGGTGAGAAAAGGGAAATGGAAATTAAGAAGGCGAAGATTCTGTTTGCGGTTTTTGAGTTATAAAGTCACTTTCGCGTCGTCGCATATCCTATCTCTCACTCACTCTTTTCTCCGAGTTCACTCACCTTTTTTTTCCTAATTCTCTCTCTTTAAGCCTTTTTTTTCCTTTTTTTTGCAATATATCTATATATCTAGTCTTGAAGAGGTTAATTCTAGCTTTATTCCAAATCCCAATTTTAATTTTATTTTAAAATCAATTTATCTAATATTTTCTTCAAATTAACTATATAGATATGAAAATCATGTCTACAACTAACCGTAACCTCTTTAATTTTGTGGTTTGAGTCCCATTTTAAATATCAAATTCTTTCATTATTCTAAAATTTAATTTCTATATTTAATTTTTTTTTAAATTTGGTTAAAAATATGTTATAAGTTCATGTATTCTTTAAAAATTTGAAATCTAATCTATGTACTTTTATTTTTAGTGATTTAGTCCTTTGACTTTTTAGATGTAAAAATTTAAATTTAACTGTTAACACTATTAAAATTATTTTGTTAATTCTAAGTTCATTACTACGTCTCTTTTTAGTTACATGCTACCAAGTGAGTATTTTTTTTTTTATTT
Organism: Gossypium anomalum; assembly: GCA_025698475.1. NCBI lineage: Eukaryota > Viridiplantae > Streptophyta > Magnoliopsida > Malvales > Malvaceae > Gossypium > Gossypium anomalum. The sequence continues at coordinate 84,719,711 of CM046967.1, read as the reverse complement.
CAAAATATAAGATCAATAAATGGTACATGGGCTAAATTTCAAAATTATACATGAATTTTGATTTAATATGTAATTATATGCATGAACTTTAATTTGGTGCAATTATACACGTGAAACTCTAATTGTGGTTCAAATGTATACTTGAAACTTTAATTTTGATTTAATCATACACATTTAAAGAAATAAATACATCAATTTATTCTTATATTGCATAAATATGATTATTTTATATATGCAATATATAAACATAAAATGATATTATATCAATAATTATGTTAATAATTTACAAGAATCGAATCAAATCAAAATTTCATGTATAAAATTGCACAAAATCAAAGTTAATGTATATAATTGCAACTGTAGTTCATGTATATTTTTGGTATTTATCCCCGTTTTTAAACTTTTTAATTCTATTTCTAATCCATATTGTAATCATTAAATTCCTCAAGTTAAAATCTGTTATTTTCAAATATCAATCTGTTATTTTTACATAATACTCACAAAAAGTCGCACATATTAGTTAATGAATTTAAAAATTATTATTTGAGACATAACTAAAGTTTCAAAATTAAAAAAGTATTAAAATTAAATGATCAAATTAGAGAATAACGACTAAATTTAAAATTACGCATAATTTTAAATATATATAATTATATGCGACTTTAATATTATATCACATTATTATAGTTTTACGAAATCTAAATTTAAATACTAAACTACACCTACTAAATTCATATATATATATATATATATATATATATTAAAGTCTACTTGTTGCCACAAATTGATAGGCTATAAATCACAACTATTGGAAAATAAGCTACTGCAAAACAAAATATGTTAGGATTGACTGGAAAATAAATAACAAATTAAGAAATTAGAAATTTACTGTACCGTGGTAAATCATTACCTTAGAAATGAATTCACCCTGATCAGTATAATCGTGTAGTGGACGTCTTCCCCCAAGGTTAACACAATGCTTCGATGTTCGTACACCCGAATAAGGAAGATGGAACTCGATTGGCGTCGCTCTTCTCAGGGAAATCACAATAGGATCAATTCACAGGAAAGTTTAGAGGGGTCACAGACGGTCCCGCTTAAAACCCAAACTCCTAGATAAAATTTTCTCTAAAGTGATTTAAGGGAAAAACCGACAAAGTGTTTAAGAAAATTGGAAAGGAAGAGGAGGATAGAGTTTTTTAGAAAGTGTTGTGTTTTCTTTCTGTGTGTAAAAAATAAGGAAACCAATCCGGTAAAATGGTAAATAGGCAGAGGCAAAAGAGTAAAATACGCAGCATAGGAACAGTTTTGAAATTATCCTACTATTTTCGCCCAACAACCAAATAAAAATATTATTTTCTAAAAATAATAATAAAAGATATACACACGATACGTGTCAAAGACATAAAGACGGAATGGGCGAGCGGCGGCGGTGCGTGCTGTTATAGGTCTATGGCCTAATTACTCAATGAGAGTAAGAAGTAAAGCTATATAAAAACTCTTTTGATAGATTATACTTAACCAACGTGGGTATACCCACTAACATCAACCCTTTACATTTCCAACCATCCCCCACTAATGCAAAGTAATTTGGAGGTTTTGAAAACATGAGGAAAAATAGAGTTTTTTTTTTCTAGTTAAATCGTGAGAAGAGCAATAGTGAAATTAATTGCTTAAGCACTAGTATCTTATGGATTTGAACTAGTACATAGTGAAATAAGCGATTCTTCTATTTAACAAGTGAACGAATCTTGAACTTGTTAAGATAGAAGTTAACTCATGACACACAACTAATCTTGGATCCAATTGATGTTCCGTGATAACTCAACAAGTTTTAACCAATATACCTCGGGATGCTGGTAAGTGCTCTAGAAAAACTGCCCAAAATGGTTTTTCATAGAAGGTAGATAGCCCTTCACACTTATGTAGGTGATTTCATCAAGTTTATCTTAATATAGACTACTCGAATTGGGGCTATAAAATCATTAAGAGCTTTCATTAAGCTCATCCTCTCAAATTTAAGTTCGGCGAATTCATCAAGTCTATCTCAATAAGACCACCCAAACTCTTGGGATTGAACTCATTAAGAGTAATAAACTCAACCTCTCAAATCGGTGAATTCATCAAGTCCGTCCCAATAGGAACACCCAAATTCTGGGCTATGAATTCATTAAGAGTAAAAACTCATCCTTACGTATGTACATCATTTGTCATAGGGATAGGTAAAATGTACATACTGAGTCTTTCCATGGTTTCGTTTGACCACATTGAACTTAGAAACTAAGTTGGGTATCCACCATGAATTCCTCAACCACTAGGCTTAAGACTCATCCCCTCGACAAATCAAGAACCATTTTCCAACTTAACCATTTGGTTAGGGGATCAGCTAGGTTCCTTTCAAACCTCATGTACTTCAGAACGAGTACTTCATTCTTTATTTAATGTCTCATAGATTCATATCTTATTGGAATATGTCTCTTCTTATCATTGTAAGCTTGACTCTTAGCAACACAAATTTCGACTTGTGAGTCACATAATAAAGATACGGAAGGTACTGGTTTTTCCCATAAAAGAATCTCTGCAAGTAGATTCCTAAGCCACTCAGCCTCTTTCTCGGCTAAGTTTGACTCCATCACGGAGCGAGCAATACAGGTTTGTTTAGCAAACTTCCACGAAATGGCTGGTCCACCCAAAATAAAGACATACCTATTTATAGAGCTTACATCATCATTATCAGTTACCCAGTTTGCGTCAAAATAGCCTTCAAGGACTACAAGGTACTTGGCAAATTCTAACTCCTAATTTATAGTACCTTTAAGGTATTTAAGCAAACGATTTGGAGCATTCCAGTGCTCATTGCTTGGATTATGGGTATATCTACTTAGTCTACTAATTGCATAAGCAATGTTCGGTCGAGTGTAGTTCATCAAGAACATAAGACTTCCAATACTCTTAGCATACTCTAATTGAGAAACACTATTTCCTCTATTCTTTATTAGTTGTATGCTAGAATCATAAGGAGTTCTCACAGGGATTACACCAAAACTATTAAACATTTTTAACACTTTCTCTATATAATGAAAATCCCTTTTCTGATTTTGTAACTTTAATTCCTAATATTACATCTACCTCTCCCAAACTAGTCATTTCAAATCTGGTAGATAAGAAATTTTTTTATTTTATTAATGGCTTTTTTATTGGAACTAAAAATTGACATGTCCTCTACATACAGGCTTATGATGACACAATCAGAACCAAACATTTTTGAATACACACGTGCATCTGCACTACTAACTATAAAACTAAAACTAAGAATAGTCTTATGAAATTTCTTATACCATTGTTTTGGAGCTTGTTTAAATCCTGGAGGTTGCTCCATATAGATCTCCTCATCCAAATCACCATCCAAGAAGGTTGTCTTTAGGCAAGTGTACTAATTCCCAAGTGTAACTAGACATAATAGATTCAAGCTCATTATTAGTAACATCTCTCCAAGAACAAGCATCTATTGAATTTATGGCTTCATCGTAGGTTTTTGGATCTTCATCTATCAAAAAAACATGAGCAATAGAATCCTATGGTCCAATTACTCAATAAGAGTAAGAAGTAAAGCTATATAAAAATTCTCTCGATAGCTTGTATTTAACTGCCCACTAACACCAGCCCTTTGCAGTACCAACAACAATGACTTTGTACTTTACAATAACTTTCTATTTTACAAATCTGTGAGTTATATGTATATACACACATTTGGCTTTTTTCTGTTGTTTTAGATTCTCCAAGAGTTTTCAAATTGTAATTTGAAATATAAATTAATTCTATATATGAGATTACACATGCCACCAAGAAAATGTTATTCACGCAGCATAGCATATCAGAACCACCCAGTTTAGTATCTTATTATATTATATGATTACTTGAATGCTTTTGTAAAACTAACATATCGACTAGGAAATGGAAATATTACAAGTGATTACAGTCAAGAAAGATGGAAACTATGAAATTAACTAATAATAGTATTGTAGATTTAAAAGTAGTAATAATAATTATAAATAAATTCCAAACTTTGGATAGGTGAAGTCTCAAGAGAATCAATTTGGTCAGTGGGAGAAACAAAGGCCAGTCATTATGGAATGGAATTTCGAGGCCCTACTCTTTGTTCACACAGATTCCAACACCTCTATAATCTTTTCTTCACCTTATCACTTTACCAATAAAGCTTTTAGTTAAAAGTAATAAAATGTTTTATATAAAAAAATCTTCCGATAATTACTCAATTAAATTAAGACTTGATTGAAAAGCGACACTAAATTAATAAATCCCAAAAATATAGTATTCATTAGGTGAGTGTAAGAAAAAATTTTAATTAATATTTATATTTATAAAAGAAAATAACAATTGAGTTATAAATGGAGCGGCGAGAGCTTGGGAGATTGAGATAGTTAACAGATTGTGGGGGTAACCAGGTTGCCGAAGTTTTGGCACGTCTGACAAGTACTTTGACATTGGAACTCATGTGTTCAACACGCCACCTTCTGAAATTGTCGAGCTGCTGGTTAATGATGCTAACGGCAAACTGTTCTATAGGCCTGAGCTTTTATTAAATAAATGGAGTGCTAAAGTATTTACATATTTTTAGTTTTTATTTAATACGTAATTATTTTAATTTTCACAATTTCCCTAACAATTGAAGAGTATAATTGGATGCTCCACTTACGTTTAATACAGCGAGGCTTACTAATTATAATGATTAATCAAACATGTCACGCATATGTAATTTGCATAAGAAAACTTAAAATTAAATCATTATATATAATATATTAATCCGAAAAAGTATTTGACAATACGGTTACTTATAAATTAATAAGAAAAGCAAACATTTTATGCAACTTTATCTGATCACTTTAGATATATGTTGGGTTATTCTATCTTTAACATTAAATATATACTCATTGTCATCATCAATTAGTCTTTGGCCAAATATAAATAATTACTAAGGAATACTTTGTAATTTCGTTAAAATTAGTATAAATAATTTATAATAAATACTATATAATTTAGTTCATTATTTAGTAGCTGAGAAGTAATCTTTTGTCAATAAAATTTTCATGAGGTTTGTAAAATAGCATATAATTATATTTTAAAAATAAAATATATGTTCTAAAATTAAAAACAATTTTTTAAACTTAAATCATTTACGAGTATGTTTAGAAAGCTATATAGTAATTAGATTTAAGTGTAATTGTTTGTAATTATCTGCGTAATTACTCTAATTCTCACAATTTCCCTAACAATTGAAGAGTATAATTGGATGCTCCGCTTACGTTCAATACAACAAGACTTACTAATTATGATGATTAACCAAACATATCACGCATTTTTAATTTGCATGATTTAACATAAAAATTAAAAATTAAATCTCTAAAAATATTTAGTTAATTTAATTTAATTTAATTTAATGTATTATCAAACAAAACCAAAATTGCATAAGATGATTTAGCATAAACCTGTAAGATGCTTTGGTGGATTATTTTATGATTCAGATATCAAAGAGGAATCCCCTACTTTGAGACCTCGTCTAAATTAATTAGTGGATTACAAAATTTAGAATTTTTTTTTTGGTTGATGCCATAACAGGCTACCTTATTCCTTCAAAGGTCCTCATAGCCACCCAAAGGTATATTTTGGGTTTTATTCGGAAAAAAAGAAAGGAAAGAATTTTTTCCCCAACCCTAAACCACTAAACCCAAACAGAAATCCAGTTTTGAGCAGTGTTTGAGTACTTGAAGAAGTGGTCTCCATAGTGTTGGCAAATTATATCTGTCCAGAATAGTTTATACATCCAACTAAGGTTTAATGTGAGAGCAAATCAACCAGAATATTTCAGAACATCATATTAATTATATTAATGTATGGGCTTATTTGTGTGTTTTAGGAATTTAATCTGATTTATAAAGCAATAATATTAATGAGTTTTGAAAATTTCCATATTCAAATATCCGATTTAAAAATTAAATTTCAATAGATAACACTTATTCAAATTTAATAGAAGTCAATTAACAATATTTCTAACTCGACTTCAATTTTTAACAATATAGAGACCTAATTTATAGTAGACATAATAATTTATTTTAGCTAAATCAATTTAGAATTAAAATTAGAGACAAAAAGGACATCAATTGAAAAATTTTTATTATCCGTTTGGCATAGGTTCAAACCGTATTACCCAAACTAAATAAAATTTATATTATTTTATCATAAAAAGTTAAAAAAAAAAAAACACAATTTTTTTTTTCTTTCTCAATTCCCATCCTTTATTTCTTTATCATTAAATTAAAGTAATTAATGGAATCTAATTTTTCCAACAATTGTAGAAATAAGATCAAATTTGAAGTTGGATTATGATTCCTTCAAAAAGTGATGTTTTAATGAGAATCTAATTTTTGTTATGGTAAATAAGGGCATCCATGAGTTGTTCAATATAGATTATCCTACTTTTCAGATCAATAATCACAATTGAATAACTAATGAGAGGGAGATGACTGTGTCATCAATTGAATTCTTGTTTTTAATAACACAATAATTTCCTCACTAATTAATTATAATAAAATAAATTTTATAAATATCCACACTTTCACTTAAAATAAATTTAAATCTAGTCCATATCTCAAAATTTTCTATACTTCAATTCAAATTAGTTGAATATTGAAATATTATTTTTTAAACTATAAATGGGTTTACAAATATAACTAATATTTTTACAAAACCATAACTACAATCCTCCAAACAACTATAACTAGAATGAAATTAATACAGAGTACAATTAGACTGAAATTTGAAATAAATCAGGACAAAACCCTCACATGGTAGACTTAAATTTTAATTAAATCTACAGGATAATCCACACTAGAGATAAGCGTTCGATCGAATCGAGTGAAAAAATTTCGAGTTAATCGAGTTGACAAGTTCTATTTTATCATCCTAACTAGATTCAATTTTTTTTCGAATCGAGTGAATTTGTTCGAGTTAAAGTAAAAATTTAAACATGTCAAATTAAAATCTTATTACATAATAACTAATTCCATATTAGGGCACATAAATTGGAACCATATATATCTGAAAACTTTTCTCAAGCAAAATAATAATAAAAAATATTTTAATATGATAAACTTGAATCATTAATTAACTTATTTAGGTCCCAAACTATTCTAGAAAATTTTTAATTTATTAACTTTGTTTATATATTTTTTTAGAATTTTTAAAAAAATATAAAATATGGAATATTTATAAATATTTTGAATTTTAAAAATTATTTTGAATTATTTTGTAATTTCTATTGAGAGAGAGACCAATTTGCCCATTTTCAAACTCGATAGGGACCAAAAGAGTATTTATACCAATCTATTATTCGAATTGTAAAATTTAATTCGATTTAAACTCGAGATTTCAGTTGATTCGAATAATTCAAATCACTCGGTTCTATTAACTCGAAATTTAAATTTTTTTTTATTTTTTCGAATCAAATAGATGTAAGTTATTTTAAATATTTTATCCGTACATTTAAGTTTCTTAGATCTTGACCTCTATCCTTATAACATTATCCTTAGATGAAATCCGGTTTCTTTCCGACTAAAACCAAAAATTTGGTTGAATTATTGGAAATTTTGATCATCTAAATTTAAATCCCATCTTAAATAAATGTGTAAATTATTAAATTTATTTTAATTAATTATTTTAAATCGATTGAAATCATAGATAACTTAAAAAAACAAATAAAAACAACAACCTTAAATATTCGTTAAAAATATTGTGTTTTAACATCACAGAGTAATTTCCTAAATATATGTGACTAATAGAATGTAATTATATCGTAATTGGTTATATATGTTATATTTGGTAATATAAATTGTAATTACACATACATAATTTTAAATTCTAAAAAGATATTAATTATAAAAAAAACTATCAATAATACTTGAGAAAAAATTCTCTAAACAAGTAACAAAATCTAAAATCAAATCATTGTATATAATACGATAATCCAAAAAAAAAAAGCATTCGACGATACGAATACCAATAAAATTAAGAATAAAAATAAATATCATAAGCAATTTTATCTAATTACTCTTAACATTATATATTTGTTGAATTATTCTGTCTAGCATTAAGCATATATCGATTGTTCTCATCGATTGATCATTAACCAAGTTTAGTAATCTAGTTAAATTTGGTAAAAATAATGTATAATATATCTTAAAATTAAAATTCGATTATTATTGTAATAAAACGACTATAAGTATAATAATTTATAATTAGTCGTATAAATATTTTAATTAAAAATTTTAATTACACTCAAATTCAATTATTAAAAAACTCGGGAGGGTAAATATTAGAAACATAGAGATGAGGAATCTTTAGAGGATGTGTTGAATGGACCCAACTTGGGATTTAAGTTGTTTGTTGCAACTTGTGTTGTAAGAAGGAAAGATAGTGAAAGATGGTGGGTTAAAAGGACAAGCTTTTCCAGCCATTACATTCTATTTCTCTGCCATCGAATTAAGAATCTCAATATCCTTTCACTCTTTTCATTTCAACATTATCTGGTACATATGTACCCTCTTTTCTTTCTTTCAACCTCATAAATCAATTATTTATAATATTATTTATTTGTCAAAATCAATTTATGTTAATAATAAAATATATTAAAATTAAAATTAATCTGAATAAAAAAACTCGAATATAATAAAAATTAAATTCAGAATAAAATTTCTTGAAATTTCTTGAACTTTGAACCTTAGCATATTATTATTATTATTATTATTATTATTATTATGTATTTATTTTTGAATTATGTCTGAAAACGTGCAGTTTGGATTGGATCCAACTCCGGTTTCTCGCATCTCCATCGGTTTTGTCGGATGCTTGTATTCTAACCAAGGATTCTATTTATGTCCCTTTTTTTTCCTACGTTACCAATATTGCCCTTCCATTTTCTCAATTATATTTTGGGTTAACTACATATATAGTCATCTAACTATCAAAAGCTTTCATTTTAGTTACCCAAAATAATAAAAAAAAAGTTTATAATTTAAGCACCCACATTACATAGTTTGGTCGTTTTGGTCCATCTGTTAAAAACACAAACGGCAAGCTGACGTGACAGTTAAAAAAGTTGGTATGACAACAAATTTAACCCTCAACTTTTACATATTATATCAATTTAGTCATAATTTTAAAAAATTAACTCTCAAAATTTACAAATAATCTCAATTTAATCCTAATTCTAAAAAATTCAAAGAAATATATAAAAAAATATAAAAATTTTAAAAAAATATAATAATAAATTTAAATTTTTGTATTAATTTTAAATTAATATTAAATAAATATAAATATATTAATATTAAATAAAAATCCCCCGTCCCTCCCTGCCTCATGAACCCTTAAATTGATCGGCAACATGGAATGGGAGGAATATATGCTTCATCATCAATGGTTTGTATCTGTTGAGGGAAAAAGAAAATAGGAAAAAAATGATTTCTTTATCTTAAATTGATTGCATAACTTTTGGTTAATATTTTCTAGGTTTTTATGTTAATTCAAAATTTGAAAATCATTTTCGACTAATTTGTGTTGCTCTTTTCTGTGTCTTTGGTTTGATGGTCTTTTTCTTCTCTTCTAAAGTTTAAAGCTAGGTTTTAGATATAAAAGAGATATTCTAGAATGAGATGCAAAGGTTTTCTCAAACGATGAAAGATGATGTTTTACTAGTATCCTACTTTTAGAGATTGAACTGTCTATATATTTCCAGTTCTTTAGAAGACAAAGGGGGAGGGAGAAAGGTATCGAGACAAGAAGAATTTTATTTAATACTAATATAACATTTAAATTTATTATTATATTTTTTAAAAATATTTATGTATTTTTATATATTTCTTTGAATTTTTTTTTTAAAATTATGACTAAATTGATATAATATGTAAAAGTTGAGGGCTAAATTTATTATTATACTAAATTTTTAACTGTCATGTCAGCTTGTTGTTTGTGTTTTTAACGAGAGTGACCAAAATGACCGAACTATATAACGTAGGTGGTTAAATTATTTAATGAATCACAACCTGCCATTATACATCTTATTCTTTAAGTCTTCTTAGGTAGGTCTATGAGGTGACTTGATGGGACATGGACACAAGATACACGAGTGATAGTTGACAGCAATCTTGTCAAGTAATGTAACACCCTTAACCCTCTTTCGTTGTTGGATTAAGGTTACAGAGTATTATGACACTTAACAAATCAAATGGGAACATAAAACCATTCAAATATTAATTTAAATATAAAATATTCAAAACCAATCGTCATTCATAGTATATATACGAATACGAGCATTATATTGAGCTCACAGAACCTAAACATCAATTTGGAAACAATTAGGGACTAATTCGAAACAAAATAAAAAAATGTAGAAAAACTGAAAACAGGGATCACTCAGCCGTGTACAGAGCCCAAGTCGTGTGGCTTAGGAACATGGTTGTGTGGCCAAACTATGTACAATTCGAAAATAGGGTCACAAGGCCATGTCGCCAAGCTATGTGCAATTCGAAATAGGGTCACACGACCATGTAACAACTTGTGACCATGTGGGGCAAACCTACACCAAAATTAAATAGGCCACATGGCTATGTGGTGTGACCATGTGTGGCACACGGCCATGTGACAGCCCATGTCCTAGGTCGTGTGCACCTAAAATGACTTATAAATGATCAAGTAGCAAGGATAGTCAAATTGTTTACCAAAATGATTAGTATTTGTCAAACTTTTAAGTGATCAAGGTAAACATAGTATTTTCATTTGAACTTATTAAGCATTTGTATGCTTACTCTAGTTGTTTTTCCACTTGTAGATTATCATCTTGTAGAACTTACCAGGTCAGATCAGCGTGAAGCACACACTATCAAAATATGGTAAATTATATTTGTAACAGCCCATTTTTAGTGAAATCGAAATAGTGATTTCGGGACCACAAATTCGAGCCGAAAATAAAATTTATTTTAATTTTATTGCATGGTTCGTATTATGATAGAAATGTCATGTGAGAATTCTGTTAAGAAAATTTAACCGGTTATGTGTTTAATTACGGGAAGGACCAAATTGCATAAAATATAAAAGTTGAATTCTAGTAGCTAGAAGGATTAAATAGCTATGGAATTCAAAACTTGAGGTCTTTATATGATAATTAGACCATTAATCAAAATTTAATAGATATTTTTGATGACTCATCCATGGAAATTCAGAAAAAGGGTAAGGACTAAATTGGAAATAGAAATAATTAAAAGATGATAAATAATTAAAAAGAAATTAACATATTATTTTATGTCATGTTCTTCCCCAAATATTCCATGAAAAACCTAGGAAAGAGAAAGCAATCTTTCTTGGCTTAATTGGGTAAGTTTTCTTGTCTCGTTTTTAACATTTTTGATATTTTTGAAATCGGGATAGTTTATTCTATCTATTTGGGGGATTAATTTGAAAAGTTGTCAAAGTGTAGAAGTTATGTCATGGATGAATATGCTGAAAATTAGAAATTTATGGTAGAAAATGAAAGGTTGTTGATAGATAAACAACTTTTACAAAGTGATTTTTGATGAAAACATGATTTAGGGACTAATCTGTAAAGTTGTAAAAATTGAAGAAAAATTCTGAATTTTATAGAATATATGTGCTGTAAATTTTATATTTAAGTTTCGATCAGGTTTAGAAAAAGGAGTAAATTGCATAAATTTCATTTTCCGAGCCTAGGGGCAAAATTAGAATTTATGGAAAGTTTAGGGGCAAAATGGTAATTTTGCCTAGGATGTAAATTGAGTCCAAATAAATATGAAACGTGATAAATTGATGATTAAATTCATTTATATAGATCCGGATAACACAAATTCGAGGCTAGATCAAGGAAAAGAAAAAGTTTCAGATTAGTAGATTTATATACGCGAACAAGTGTCGAAGTAAGTTTGTGTAACTTAATCGAGCTTGTAAATATGTTAAATTGAATGTTCTGTTTGTATGGAATATGTTTTATATTTATCTGAATTAATTTGAATGTTATAATAAAGAAATGAATACATGTTTGAAATGGTTTAAAAGGGTTAAGTTCCGTTTGAATATTAGATTTCGATAGATAAATGTGATTTCCGTTATTGAATGAGGTCCTGCATTTGTTGCTGACGAGATTTAACTCGGACGAGAAATCCTATTGACCTCATTACAAATAGGATTTAGCCTGGACGGGTAATCCTGCTATAATCCCTCTCGAGCATATGTTATAATTAGGATTTAGTCTGGACTGGTAATCCTAATTAAGCCCTTCTGAGCACATGTTACAGAAAGGATTTAGCCTGGACTGGTAATCCTGATATATGATATGTGGCTCGAGAGTGTGCTCTCTGATTAAGTACCCTGATGGATACTCCTGAATATAAATTGGCGAGCTATTGAATTGTACACCTTGAGTGCACTACCTGAGTATCCATTGGAATTTCAATGATTCAACGCATAAAATACTTAACATGATATGAGAGTTATAAGATGAAATGAATAATGTTTTGAAAGAATATAGTATGATGAGCTCATCTATGTTTACTTGATGTATTTGAGAATTATGTGACTAACATGTTTGATTGAATGCATGTGTTTAGGCAATTTTACCAAGTTGATGGAAAACATGTTATTGTATGTGTCAAAACCATTTTTGGATTTAAAAATGGGGATCGACTTTTTGAAAGCAAAACGTGGAGTCGCCACCAATCTTTTGTTTTGGTGTGATTGGATCACCTTAAAAAATATATTTTATTCCATTTTAGATCTATTTTGGCCTACGAAATTTAAGAACACGGGTTCGGGAGCCGGTTACGTAAGAGGAAGGATTAGCACCCTCGCTACGCCCAAAATTGGTACCGAATTGATTTGATAATGTCCTTATGTCTAAGATTTAGAGCTATTTTTGCAATATGATTCCTTTTAAAACATTTGAATGGCTTAAGGTGGTAGTCAAAATTCTCTTGTTTCAAAGGTATACAGCATCACATCCAGCACGATATGACATGATCCACTATACTCTCGAGAACATGATAAATTTTTTACTTCCAAAAATTTATATGTTGAAAATAAAAAAAGGATGCCCAATTATTTAGTCCAACGAAAAAAATCAAAACCCAGCGCGGTAGGGCACAATTCCTCGAACTTCCAAACATTGAACATTTCCTTGATTTAGAATTTATAAAACACGAGTGAAATACTAAAGGAATATTCAATTATTTGGAACAAACCGAAAATCGAAACCCAGCACGATTGGGTACGATTCCCCGAATTCCCAAACATCAAACATTGCCTTTGTTTTAAGGAATTTTCAGACGAATAATTGTAAAACTAGCTTACAACGCGTTAATTTGACTTGAAATAAAATGTAATACTTAGTTTTAAAGAGTCAGACATTATAAAGCGATATTTGTAAACCAAGAGAAAAAATGAATACATGGGATGACATGCATGCATAAAATACAACATTTGGTAAATGAAGATAAAATAATCTTATTTAATCAACTAACAAAATAAACAATTAAATATAATTAATCTAAAAATTATAACCCAATTTTCAAGCATGTATGGAGAATAATTGACATAACAACACAAAACAATGAGTAAATGTGGTGTAGCAAACATACATGAAATAACATAAAGACAATTAACACATGAGATACCAAACGATACAAAACCAATACGATACAAAAATAATTTATAAAAATGATGGATTAACGGTCAAATAACATATGCTAGAACTTGAAATAATCTATAAGAAAAATAAAGAACATATATATAATTTTTTTTTAAATTTGATGTTGCAAAAACAAGACATTTAAAGCAAATAATATGCCAAATACTAAAAAAATATATATTTATAAAAAAGATTGACAATATACACACAATGAAGGAGAATTTAAATAATACATAAAAATTGAAAAGATAGTAAAAAGTATATATACTAAAAATATAATCTTAGGAAATAAATCATATACATAACAGATTAAAAAACAAATATATCTATATATGTATATATATATATATATAACTTTTAAAAGCAATTTTATGTATCAATAGCATGGAGTTAAATAGGTATCTAGGATCAAATATATGCACCAATATATACAAGACATTCAAACAAAATATCATATAAAATGTTAAAATAATTTAATGTAAAAAGAATTTTAGAACGATGATTTTATAAAACAAAATAAAGTTATTAAAATGGCTCAACACATATAAGAATTTTAAATGTATTTACAATAACAAGTCATACAAATACAAAATTTAATTAAAATTGAATGAAAATAGAATGGATAAATTTTAAATAAAATAAGTCATTAAGGTTAGAATTAGGACCAGCGCGCCACGCATGTGAATACACAGGGACTAGAACTGGAAATAATCCAAGCCCCAAAACGCTGCGTTAAGGCACGGATCCATTTACAAACATGCGCAAATTACGGGAACAAATTTAAAAATGAAACAAAACACATTAGATGAAATTGAATGCTTGTGCGAAGGGGAGGACCTAGCTCGCAATTATCCCTCCCCGCTAAAAACACGCGGATCCCAGGGGCAAGGAAATGGATCAGACCAGGGTAGCCCATATGGCGTCATTTTAAGGCTACCAGATCAAGCCTTAAACGACGTCACTTCCTTTTGTTAATTAAAAAGAAAAAAAAAACTAAAACAAATCTAAGCATCGCAGCAAACATGAGGGGAAAAGAAAGGGAAAACCCTAGATGTTTGCCCCCTTTTCAATCAGCCATTCAACCACCATCATTCCACCATTGAAATTGGTGGATGATAGCTCGCAATGAAATCGTTCCATTTCCCACTCTAAATCTCGCCTCAATAGGTCAGATTTTAGCCTTGAAAACCTATCTCGACTTCGATTTCAACGAAGAAGATATGGCCTGATGGCTCCTTTGAAGGTATGCTTTCCCTTCTTACTTTCTTATGCAAATAAACTTATGCAAAAGCTAGAAAAGAAAATAAATAAAATAGATTCAAAAAAATGAAGCACTCGAGATCACCCTTTAGCAATTGCTTTTGAATTTTCTATTCAGTACGTATTTTTTGTGTGCGTAAAACATACAAGATGATTCCTTTGGGCTTCTTATAGCCAAAAAATAAAAAGAAAAATACATTTTCTTTGCTATTTTGCTGCTGTCGTGTTTTGGTTTACAGGTACGGGGTACGAGGCCAGCTGTGGTGGTACGTGGCACTCGACGTAGGGCGTACGGAGGCTGGTGGCTGCTGAAGCGCTGGAACGTACGGAGCTGAGAGCGTACGGGGGTTGGAGGCTACGGCGCCAAGGTGGAAACCCTAGGATTTCTGTGGCTAATCTATTCTTGGGCCATTTGGGCCCGATTTGTTTTATTTGGGTATTGGGTTATGGGTTTAGTTAGTTGTTGGGCTATTGAAATTTGGCAGATTTGGGTTGATGTAATAAAGGGATTTGGACTACTATTAAAAAAAATTTGGTTTCATTTAGTTTATGTTTGTACGGGCCCCGAGTAGATTTGGGCCTCTACAGCTGCTCCACTTTGCTCATTGTTGTGTAACGAGAATAGAGCAAAGACTTCAAAGAGGACCAATTTTGTCTGGTCTCATCGAATCATAACTTCTTTGGTGTTCTTCTTCTTCGAGGTAGCTTTGTTCCAATCCTCTGCAATGTCAGGGGTATAGGAATTGTCGCTCCAATCTACTCCACTGTAACTCTAGAGAGACTAGCCTTGTAGCTTTTAATCTGCTCTACTGCAACTGTTCCACTGCAACTTCGGGGAGATAAAGTTTGTGTTCAGAGAGATAAGGATTATGGCTTCTGTACAGGCCAATTTCAAAACCCAACCCCAAATACATTTTAAACCAATACACAAATTACCCTTAACCCAATAAGCCCAACAAATCATTACCCAAAATAACCAAGACCCAAATACAATTGACTCAAACCCAAAACCAACAAAGAATTTCAATCAAAACCAAAATTAAAAAGAACAAACCCTAGCCTAAACCACTTGCCCCGCCGCCTCTGACTCCCACCGCCTCAGTCACGTCGATAGCACAAGTGCCTCTGCTCCACCGCCCATTTTTCTGCAGAGAAAGGACAGCAAATAATAAAAAAGGGATTGTAAAGGCTCTATAAAAGCCGAATGAAAACAGAGAACAACTCTCTTTTTTTTGGATTTCATTCGATAGTAATAAACAAAAGCAAGAAGGGGAGTATTTTACTTTCAAATTCAATATAGTGGTTCCATCAGTTTAAAATAGAAATAGTATCTAGACAGCAAAGACATCAAGATCTACAACCCCAAATTTAAAATCGGAATCGGCCTAAGGTGATTTGTTTTTTCTTTTCTTTTATTTCAGTTTCATTTAAACCGACTTTATACATATATATATATATAAAATATATAATATATAATATACAATAATAGAATAAATAAAAAAAAAACTAAAAAATCTGGATTTTTTTAGGCGCCGGCGCCGGCGAAGGCCCGATGACCGGACCGACGATTGGCCCTAGCCGGACCTTCCCCCCTCTCCTTCTTCCCTTCTCCCTTTCCCCTTTTCTTTCTTTTTTTTTCTCTTGCTTGTGCCAAATGAATTTTTCAAAATTTTTGACTTATATAGGGGTCCAAAACGCACCGTTTTGGACCCCCTCTGTTAATAAGAAAAACGACGTCGTTTTGATGCGGGTCGGGCCAGGATCCGCGTGTTTTTGAGGCGGAAGGGCTATTTGCGCAATCGGCCCTTCCGCATTTTCAGTGTTTTAAAATTAAGTTCTGTTTTAATTATGATTTTGCCCTAAAATTTTACCTTGCTTGCAATTTGATCCTCCTGCATGCGCACCGTTTTAAAGGCGATGGAAAATTGTTCTTTTGGTCCCCGCTACTTGCACGCGTGTTACGATTAGGTCCCTTTTCTTTGTTTTATTTTAAAATTAGCCCACAACTCTACTTTTTATTTAATTTTAGTCCTTTTTTTTTCGTTTTTATTCCTTATTTCATATTATTATTATTATTATTATTATTACACTGGCTATTCTTTTTCTACTATACATAGATGTTTTAACATGTATTTATATTATATTTATCATATTAACATTATCATTATTAGTTTATATTATTGTTGTTATATTAAAATTATTGTTAATATTATATTTTTGCCATTATATCTCCTATTATTTCCCATACTCTTCAACAAATGTTTTTTATTTCATTACAATTTTTCTTTCCACATGCTATTATTATATTAATGTTTATACGTATATATTTAAATATTTATATAGTGTATTAATAGCCTTAGTTTCCAATATATATATATGTATGTTACGAAACTATCCTGCCACTATATTATATACATGTACATATATATATATATATATTTTATACTATTATTTATATATTTTGTACTATTATTTATATAAGCTTTTAATACCGTATTTTATTATTACATACGTGCATTAATATTATTAGTTATGTATCATTTTACTATTATAGTATTTTCCTAACACCATATTATACATATTATTATTATATTTGTTTTTATCCTTATTACACTTATAGGCAATATTAGTACATATACTTTATTATGTATATATATATATATATAGTATTATCATAATTACTCTATTTTAGTATTGTTATTATATTATATTATATTTATTTTTATTTGTATCATATTATCATTTTTAGTATTACCGTTATATAATATTAGTGTATATTTTTATCATATATATATTTATATATATAGTATCACTTTTTAATTCATTGTAATATTCTTATATTATGGTTATGTATGTGAATTTAATATATTTGTGTATCATATTACATATATCTCTTTACGTATGTTTTAATACCATACTTTTATGTATTGTTACGTATATAATCTTAATGTCATTTTTTTTATATATGTATATTCGTTGTGAGCTCGTATTTCATATTATGATCTTGCATGCATTATTAGTGTTTTCCTTCAATATTCATCATATCTCGTTATTTGTTTCAAATATATTTATAGCTCTTCCATTTATTTATTCTTATTACATATCAACTTTGTTTCACGTTATTTTGAAAACCATATTCTTATTTTGCTAAATAATTTCAATAATCAAGGCACTATACCGATTTAACATTAAGTCATCGAGTTCATCGCTATGTTGGGTGAATGTCAATTGACTCGTGTTAAAGCGATATACCCTTCTCAAAAACTGAAATAAACTAAAATTTCTCGCTTTTTAATCGGATCACAACTAAATTTTGTATTGAACTCTTATTTTTGAAAATTAAGACAACACGTGTTTATAAGATACCAATTTTGGGCGTCGCGAGGGTGCTAATACCTTCCTCTCGCAGCAGAATCGACTCTCGAACCCTAGTTTTCTCGGATTTTCGTGTAGACCTAAACTCACCTTCTTTTTTGTTTAAAAAAATAAATTATTTAGGTGTCCGATCACACCTAGGAAAAGGATCGGTGGCGACTCCCTTTTCATTTCAAAATCGAACTTCAGTTTTCAAACTTTTTCATTAGATCGCCACAATTAGCGACCCGAAACCAAAATTTTTACGTCGCTACAGCTGGCGACTCCGCTGGGGACCTCGGTGCGAGTCGAGTTGGATTAAACATGTTTTGTCAAAGTTTTCAAATTTCCTTGTTCAAAGTAAATATTTGGTCGTGATCCGAAAATCTCACTTTCAAAATTCATGCATTTGTATCGTGTTGAAAATATCTCTTCCAACTTGTCATTTGTTTGTTTTTAGTTTTAATTCTGGTTTAGCTTCTTTAAATAAAACGTAAAGGTTTATGAGTTTTTCCCCCACACACCGTGCACTTGCATTTTGCATAACATGAGCTCTATACCCGGGCTCCGTCCGTTTAAGTGAAAGTAAACGCTACGCCTTCGTGAGTTAACTCGTCCCTCCGTACAGGCTAGTGAATACTTTCGGGTTACATATGACTTATGCTTTCGTGAGTTAACTTGTCCCTCCGCATAGGCATAAGTAAATGTAATCCCTCGAATTGAACTCGTGAGCTTGGATGAGCTACGGACCGGGGCTTCGTACTAGTCTTAGTAGACGACGGTACGAACAATTCGAGTACCTATCTAGAACCAAACCCGCATATAACGAACCATACGAGCCATCCAATTAGAGCCATACCGAACCTCTGTCCGCTTATAGCCACCAAAATAAGTACACGGGGAAATGCCTTTTGCCTTTCATTTACACTGTTTATGTAAAAGAAGTGGATTGGGTAGTTTAATTTGTTTCTCAAATATTTGTTGTATTCACTAACCAAGTTTGTTTGTTTTTATTTTTATTCATCATGCATCATAGGCATCACATTAGGAAGGTATTGATTAAAGGTTAGTTGCCAAAGAACGGGTTTCTGATTGAGGGGTCAATTACACAAATAACCGAGAAGAATGCCGTGGTTCGGGACTGGTCTCTAAAGACTCAGAGAGACAAGGGGGACAGTCCAGTGGAAGGGTGTGTTGCCAATTTGCCCGAACAAATAACTGTGAATGTTCGTCAAAATAACCTAAAGGATTTGGTACGAATTTGGAATCAGTGGGATTCAGACATTAAGGGCATTTTTACGGAAAGGTATGGAGATATAGCTCACTTGATCACCATCCGTGTAGACGAACAGTTGATTCAAGCCATGGTTCGATTTTGGGACCCAGCTTATCAATGCTTCACCTTTAATCAAGAGGACATGACTCCAACCATAGAAGAGTATGCTGCTTTACTCCGCATCAACAATGTGCAATTCGGTAAAATATACGTGAAGGAGCCTAAGCCAATGACCTTCAAGAAGAAATTAGTATGACTGATGCATGGGCCGAAAAACAGATAAAAAAGAAGAATGAAATCATTTGCATTCCATGGTCTTCCTTACGAGAATTGGTTCTGAATCATCCTGACATATTGAAGAAAGTAAATCTATTCGCCTTGGCCATTTACGGTTTGGTCATTTTCCCGAAAGTTCTCGGACATCTTGAAGTCGCAGTATTTGATTTCTTCGAAAGGCTAAAACAAGGAGTCAACCCTGTCCCGACTATCTTAGCCGAGACATTCAGGTCCCTGAGTACTTGTCGAAGGGTTGGAAAGGGTCGATTTATCGGATGTGCACAGCTGCTCAATGTCTGGATTTTGAGTCATTTTTGGAAAGTAGAGCGCACTCCATTCCACATGCTTTCAAAAACATTCGCCCCACTAGAAGCTTACCTCAAGAAAGAATGGCCGAAAGAAGTCACCGAGCAATATTGGGTATCAGTTTTTCAGAATCTTCGCGCCGAGGATATAACGTGGAGAGCACCCTGGATCCGTCCTTTAGTCCTGCTATACAAATGTGGAAGCCAAGATTGGGTAGCTTTGCTCGGGTTATGGGGAGGAGTTGGATACGCTCCCCTATTAGTCCAAAGGTAATTTTCTTCGCGACAATTCCTTCCTGCAACTGGAGGATTAGCACAGTTCGAGTTCACTTTTGCGGGTGAGGGATATATGAAGAGAGTCCGAGACATTGCAAAGTCCTGGAAGGAAATTCATTTTATGGAATTAGCCTTGTATGCTGATACCCTTACCAAAGACTATGACATATGGAGAAAGCAACGGGTAAATAGTCAAGAAATCTCATCTACAAGTTACACCGCCGTAATCCTTTTTGGAGGAAATGCCATCCGAATTGGAAATGGCTAGACAAGAATTCGAGCGAGAAAAAGCTAAGATGTCTATGGACCTCGCATCTTCAAGAAGAAAACTATCAGTTGAAGATTGAAGTTTAGGTTGAAAGGTCCAGAACTGAGAAAGTACAAAGGGAGGCCGAGATCGTGAGAAACGACTTAAGGGACCTTCATTTAGAAAACAAGAAATTAAGAAACACTATAAAGAATAGTGGATTGGGCAAGTCAACAGCTGAGTGGAAAGAAGAAATTAGCAACATCAAAGGAGGAATGGAATTTTGGAAGGAAAAGCAAAGAAAGAGGAGGAAAGGCGCAGTACACTGCAATAGAGTTAAGAAGGAAGAATGCCGAGTATGAAATGGTGATCGCAGAATTTGCGAATAGTCATCTGAACATCAAGAATTAAAAAGGAGAGTACGAGATTTAGAAAATATGCTACAATCTCGTCAACAACAATTAGATAACCTCCTGAAGGCTCTAGAAGAAAAGAATGATCAGTACGATAGGGACATGCACACGTATGAAGGAACTCTCCAAGAAAAAGAAGTGCAACTCAACTTCTTGATCAATGAAATTCGCAAAGCGGCTATGCAAGTTGTTCAATTATCAGATGAAGCTGAAGTTCTCAGTTGCCAATTCCCTCCGAGCCAAAGATCGAGTGTATCAGAGTTTTTAGAGCAAGTGAAGAAACAAGGCAATGTGGCTAGGAAATTTGTGTAATTGTTGGGAAAATGAAAACTTTTTGTAATGTACTCTTCTGATAAATGAAATGCCTACATATGGGGCTATCTTGAAATCAACACCAAATTCTTGCTTATTTACTCATAACTAACATTTATGCATCATTTATTTCTTTAGACACTCATACATTCATATGCTCATTCATTCATTCATCGCATGTACATATCACCATAATCATCCACCGAAACTAAAGGACCATATAATCCGCAGTTGCAAGACTTCAAGACTGGAATCACGACATTTATACAGTAACGCACGACAAACTAGGCAATGGGAAGTTTGAGTTCAATGAGAGAATCGAAAGGATGGAAAGGGCTCAAAAGGAATTACAAGAGCAACTGGCTAAATCGCAACAAGAGACGAGAGATCTAATGGTAAGATCTCGAGAGGATTCACTCGAGTAAAGAGATCAGATGGCCAAAATTATGAAGATGATGACAACTTTGGTCAAGGGAAAGGGACCCATGCAGAACCCCGATGTTATGGAACCTCAATCAAGAATTCATCACGATCAGGATCCACTCTATCCCCCGGGATTCACCCCACCACCCGCATATACAACACGAGAGAGTATGCTCAAGGAGAACCCACAGCTTGGAACATCGACCTCATGCCACCTGCTCCACCCACTAATTTAGGGCGGGAATATTCACGCCGAACCTGGGGGCGGCCCTCACGATCCCCTAGTTCCAGATCTAGATGACCCCGCAGAAGTAGCCAAATTGAAATTGGATAACCATGACGCGAAATATAGGAGTCTGGAGGAAAGACTCAAAGCAATAGAAGGCACTGAGGTCTTCTCCGCGTTAGGTGCCAAGGAACTCAGTCTGGTACCTGATCTAATTTTGCCTCCGAAGTTCAAGGTACCTGATTTTGAGAAGTATGATGGGACTAGGTGCCCAAAAGCATATCTCATCATGTTCTGTCGAAAAATGACTGGTTACGTGAATGAGGATAAGTTACTTATACATTGCTTCCAAGATAGTCTAACAGGGTCAGCCCTTCGTTGGTACAACTAACTCAGCAAGGAAAAGATTAGATCCTGGAAAGATTTGGCATCTGCATTCTGCGAGCAATACAAGCATGTATCAGACATGGTGCCAGACCGGATGACCTTACAAATGATGGAGAAAAAGTCGTCAGAGACCTTTAGACAATATGCGCAGAGATGGAGAGATGTCTCAGCCCAAGTGGAACCCCCACTAACAAAAACGGAGATAACTGTTCTCTTTATCAACACCTTAAAGGCACCATTTTATGACAAACTAGTAGGAAGTGCCACGAAGGAGTTTGCGGATATTGTAATATCTGGTGAGCTCATAGAGAACGCCGTTAAGAGCGGTAGAATGGAAGGTTCGGAAGGTTCGAAAAGGGCAGCGCCTATGAAAAAGAAGGAACCAGAAACCCACATGGTCGGGATGGAAAACCGCTATGCCTTTAATTCATATCCTCGACCCCGAAATTATCCACCTTCAAACTTCCATTATCCTCCTCAAACCCCTTACTACCAAACACCACCTCCTTCCTACCCCGTATACACCATGAACAACCAAAGACCCGTCACCACTTTTTCACAAAACACTGCACTGCTCAAAACCAACCGTAAATGAGCCAAGACCAAGCAAGGCCTAATCCCGAGAGACCGCAGTTTACTTCCATCCCTGTGTCGTATGGAGAATTGTACCCGAAACTTTTGGAGAAACAACTGATCTCTCCCCACTACATGGCACCCCTTAAACCTCCCTACCCAAAGTGGTACGATCCAAACGCTAGTTGTGCATACCACGCAGGGAACCAGGGGCACTCTACTGAGAACTGTCTTGCTTTCAAAAGGAGAGTTCAAGGGCTCATTGACGTAGGTATCTTACGATTTGATGGTACTGGCGGTACGACCGGGAATCCATTCCCAAACCACACCGAAAGTAATGTGTATGCAGTAGGAGATGAGGATAAATGACAAAGTAGAAGATGGGTTTCTGAAGTAAGAACACCTCTGCAGAGAATCTGTGAGGTACTAGTTGAAAAAGGGTTGCTTTGTCGTTTTAACGGAGTATTCGAAGGAAAGGATGCAAAGAGTCACAGTTTTTGTGAGTTCCATGGCGTCGAGGGACACGACATTCAGTCCTGTAATGAATTCAGAAGATTATTACAAAGTATGATGGATAACAAGGAGATCGAGATTTTTTGTAAAGCCGAAGAGGCCGATAGTGGAGAAATATGTGCCTCTGACAATCAATCATCAGGTCCCCCTTATAGCGCTGATCGACCATTGGTGATTTATTATGATGCGAAGAGGGAGCCGGTGAAACCAAAAATGATAATTGAAGTACCATCTCCCTTCCCTTATAAGGTCAACAAGGCGGTACCTTGGAAATACGATGTCAACATCGTAACACCTGAAAGTGAAAAATCTGAAGCCGCAATCGAAGGCGTCGGGAAGTGGGTCACTTCACCCGCAGTGGGAGATGCTATTCTAAAGAAGTTGAACCGGTAAAGAAAAGTAGCGACTTGAAACAAAAAGGGAAAGCAGTGATGCACGAAGACGAAGTCGAGTAAGAAATTCCACCTGTGCAAGAAACTAAAAAGCCTGTGAATGAGGAAGAAGCTCAAGAATTCTTGAAGTTTATCAAGCACAGTGAGTATAGTGTGGTGGAACAACTGAGCAAGCAGCCAGCGCGAATCTCAGTTCTATCTCTATTGTTAAATTCAGAGCCGCACCGGAACGCTTTATTGAAGGTGTTAAATCAAGCTTATGTAGCCAATAACATATCCGTTGAGAAGCTTGATAGGTGGGTAAACAATCTGAATGCGGATAATTTCATCTCTTTTAGTGATGATGAAATACCGCCTAATGGTAGAGGCTCGGTGAAAGCGCTGCATATCACGACTCGCTGCAAGGGCTACATAATACCGAACGTGCTCATCGATAATGGATCAGCATTAAATGTTATGCCATTGGCCACACTTTCCAGAATACCGATGGATTTGTCCTACTTAAGACCCTGCCATTCCACAGTAAGGGCATTCGAAGGGACGAGGTGCGAAGTTATGGGAAAGATCGAAATTCCTTTGGAAGTGGGACCTTACATTTATGATGTCTAGTTCCAAGTCATGGACATTACACCCTCTTATAACTGCCTTTTGGGGAGACCCTGGATCCATTCTGCTGGAGCGGTCCCATCATCCCTCTACCAAAAAATGAAATTTATCATGGATGGCTGTCTGGTCACGGTTGAGGGAGAAGAAGACATCGTCGCATCCATCTCTGCAGATGCGCCATATCTTGAAGTAAGCAAAGATGCAGTGGAGTGTTCCTTCCGATCCCTTGAATTTGTGAGTGCCACTTTCGTTGCTGAGGGAAACAGAATTCCAGTGCCGAAACTGTCGAGAAATACCAGAATGGGTGTCAAGTTGACCGTAGGAAGAGGAGCTCGTGCGAGAAGAGGTTTAAGCGGACATATCGCAAGGAATAGTCGATGACTTTAAAGCCGATTGCACCACAAGGCCCGATACGGTTTGGGGTTTCAGCCTGATATGCGTCAAAGAAGAAGACAGTGGAAGAAAGATCAGGAAAGAAAGATTGCAAGAACTTTCGGCCGAGAACCAGAATGGGAGCCCATAGAATACCCTCCTTTGTCAAAAACATTTACATCTGCGGGAATGATATACCCTGGACAAGATGATCCGCAAAGCATGCTGAGGTTAATTGAAAGGGGTTTTTAATGTCGATTATAAATGTCATTGACAAAAAGGGCCGCACAAGTAAAGATGTCTCGAGGATACGCCCTTGCCCTCCTGGTTTCATATTGAATAATTGGACTTCCGAGGAGCTTCTTGTAGTTTATAAGTCTTCAGAGTATTGCTAAACATTAACCTTCTATTGTGTCCTTAGATACGATAGAATTCTTTTGTAAGAGCGTGCATTCGCTCTTTATCATCTAAATGAATATCAATGAAGATGCATTTTGTCACGATTTTTCGCATTATCACTAATTTCATGACCATTTTCCCATTTCATAGCATATCCTTACATTTGCCACATTCCATGCCATAACATTTTTGATTGTTGGTTCCAATACTTGGATGCCCCTCTATAGTTTCCTTTTCCATTCAACTTTCAGGTGCTCAAATATCGATGACATGAACAAACCCGTCACGAATCTCTCGAAATTGATTTTGAGAAGGCTGTTTGCTTAGGAGAATTTGAAGTCAAGAAGATGTCAAGATTATGTCTCGTCTCCGAATTGTTAAGAATGTGGAGCAAGAGGATAAATGATTTTGCCTCATGAAGAACTGTGGAAACAATAAATTTGGGTAATCAAGAAAGGAAACAAGAAGTGAAGATTGGAACTTCTATTTGAGAGAGCACTGTGCATACTTTGATCGCTCTACTCCATGAATACAAAGATGTTTTCGCATGGTCATACCAGACATGCCGTGGCTAGATGAAGATTTAGTGGTCCACAAGCTCCCATTAAAGCCGAATGCAAGCCCATCCAAAGCCAAAAATTAAGACGGATGAGACCCGAAATGCTGCTGAAGATAAAAGAGGAAGTCAAGAAGCAATTTGATGCTGGTTTCCTACAAGCCTCCAAATATCCAGAATGGGTGGCCAACATAGTCCCGGTACCAAAGAAAGATGGCAAAGTACGAATGTGCGTAGATTACCGTGACCTGAATCGAGCAAGCCCAAAAGATAATTTCCCCTTACCACATATTAATACGTTGGTGGATAACATAGCAAAACATTCATTGTTTTCTTTCATGGATGGATTCTCGGGGTATAATCAGATCAAGATGGCCCCTGAGGATATGGAGAAAACTACCTTCATAACAATGTGGGGAACGTTCTGCTACAAGGTGATGCCATTCGGGTTAAAAAATGCTGGGGCAACATATCAGAGGGCTATAGTGACGTTATTCCATGACATGATGCATAAAGAAATAGAGGTCTACGTTGACGATATGATTGCTAAATCCCGAGGGGAAGAAGAGCATGTAGTGAATCTCAAGAAGTTGTTTGACAGGCTGAGAAAGTTCCAGTTAAAGCTCAATCCAGCCAAATGCACGTTTGGGGCTACCTCAGGGAAGTTGCTAGGCTTCATTGTCAGTGAAAGAGGTATCGAGGTCGATCCAGATAAAATAAAAGCCATCCAAGAGTTACCACCCCCGCGCACGCAAAAGGAAGTTAGAGGATTTTTAGGGAGATTAAACTACATCGCCCGATTTATCGCTCAACTTACCAACCAATGCGACCCGATCTTTCGACTTCTTCGAAAACATAACCCTGGAGAATGGAATGAGGAATGCCAGATGGCCTTTGATAAGATAAAGCAATATTTGTCTAGTCCTCCAGTGCTAGTACCGCCAACTCCGGGAAGACCGTTAATTTTGTATTTGACTGTGTTCGAAGATTCAATGGGTTGCGTACTGGGGCAACACGATGAGACGGGAAAGAAAGAAAAGGCGATCTACTACCTCAGCAAAAAGTTCACTGAATATGAGGCAAAGTATTCATCCATTGAAAAATTTTGTTGCGCTCTGGTTTGGGTAGCTCGGAGACTCAGACAATACATGTTGTACCATACAACATGGTTGATTTCAAAGCTGGACCCGATAAAATACATGATGGAATCGCCAGCACTATCAGGAAGAATGGCACGATGACAGATCCTCCTTTCGGAATATGACATTGCCTATGTAAGTCAGAAGTCAATAAAAGGAAGCGCAATAGCCGACTTTCTAGCAACTCGAACGACAGAAGAATATGAGCCGTTAAGATTCGATTTTCCAGACGAGGACCTAATCTGCATCACAGAAATGGAATCCGAGTCCTCAAAAGAGAAGTCATGGAAGATGTGTTTTGATGGTGCGTCGAATGCTTTGGGGCATGGAATCGGAGCAATCCTGGTATCACCAGAGGGGAATCATTACCCGTTTACTACAAGACTGAACTTTTTCTGCACCAATAATATCGCAGAATATGAGGCTTGTATCATGGGGCTTTATGCAGCTATTGAACGAAACATCGAAATCTTAGAGGTGTACGGGGACTCAGCCCTAGTGATTTACCAAATCCGTAGAGAATGGGAAGTGAGGGATCCAAAATTGATTAAGTACAGCGATTTAGTGGCTGAATTGATCAAGGAATTCAAAGAAATAACTTTTCATTACTTCCCACGAGAAGAAAACCAACTAGCTGATGCCCTGGCCACTTTAGCTTCAATGTTCAAAGCAAGTAAAGAAGCAGAAATAATGCCCCTCAAAATGAGCATATACGAGGTCCCTGCACACTGTTGTAGCATTGAAAAAGAGATAGACGGACGACCATGGTTCCATGATATCTTAGAATATATCAAGAATCAAAGGTATCCCGAACAAGCGAATGAGAATGACAAAAGAACAATCAGAAGAATGACAACGGGGATTTGTTCTTGATGGGGACATCTTGTACAAGAGAGGAAAGGATCAGATGCTCTTGAGATGTGTGGATGATGTTGAAACTAGGAAAATACTCGCAGAGGTCCATGAGGGAATCTGCGGAACACATGCTAATGGTTTCAATATGGCCAGAAAGATCATGAGACTCGGTTATTATTGGCTGACAATGGAAAGTGACTGCATCAATTTTGCCAGAAAATGCCACAAATGTCAAATCTACGGCGATAAAATTCATGTAGCCTGTTTACCCCTTCATGTCATGACTTCTCCGTGGCCTTTTTCTATGTGGGGCATGGATGTTATAGGGCCAATTTCTCCAAAAGCATCAAATGGACATCGATTCATTTTTGTGGTCATCGATTACTTTACAAAATGGATAGAAGCCGCCGCTTGCCAATGTGACGAGGACCGCATGATGCGTGTGTTTTGAAAAAGGAAATCATTTGCCGGTATGGTTTGCCTGAGAGAATCATTTCAGATAATGCCACGAATCTGAACAGTAAGATGATGAAAGAAGTGTGTGAGCAGTTCCAAATAAAGCATCATAACTCTTCGCCTTATCGCCCAAAGATGAATGGGGGTCATTGAAGCAAAGCGACTAACAAGAACATTAAAAGGATCATTGGGAAAATGATCGAGACGTATAAAGATTGGCACGAGAAACTTCCATTTGCTTTGTTTGCATATCGCACATCTGTGCGAACATCTCTACGAGCAACTCCTTTCTCTCTAGTCTATGGAATGGAAGTCGTGCTACCCATCGAGGTTGAGATCCCCTCTCTGCGAGTCTTAATGGAATCAAAGTTAGAAGAAGCAGAATGGGTTCGAGCTCGATATGATCAGTTGAACCTCATCGAAAAAAAGCGTCTAAAGGCCATTTGTCACGGGCAGATGTACCAGAAAAGGATGATTGCAGCCCATGACAAGAAGGTGCGGCCAAGAGAATTCCATGAAGGAGAACTCGTACTGAGAAAGATTCTCCCAATACAAAAAGACCTACGAGGAAAATGGGCACCAAATTGGGAAGGACCATACGTCGTAAAGAAGGCATTCTCAGGAGGAGCTTTGATCCTTACCGAAATGGATGGCAAGGAGCTACCGAATCCAGTGAACTCGGATGCGGTGAAGAAGTACTATGCTTAAAGAAGAAAGCCAAGATGAAAACCCGAAAAGGGCATCTTAAAAAAAAAAAAAAGGGATCAGGGCGAAAACCCGAAAAGGGCGCTTTGATTAAATACAAAAGATTAGAATGAAAACCCGAAAGGGTGTTCTAATGAAGCAAACATTCGGCTTACAAGGCAAGGTGTTTTAAACCGTACGACAAACAGTGAGACTACAGTATTTGAAGCATCTCTGAAAGCTCAAAATCTTCTACGCAAGGAGCCAGACTCGAAAAGATTCTTGATTGAGGAACGTGGAAGAGTTCATGTGTTGAATATCTAGAGCATTTGTATCCGTTGAATACGATCCTTTCTTTCTTTTCGACATTTTTACTCTCATTGGTTAACTTCCTTTGTTTGCCACACTTGAAATAAATGAATATGAGATATCATTTTTGTCCCTACCTGACCTTTTTCATGCATCTCATTATGTGTTTATTTACATGATAAATGGCGAAATGACATGCTCTAAACGAAAGAAATGTTAAGCATTACTTGGATGAAAATTTGATAAGCACAAGAACCTCAAAGCAAGAACGGAGTTCAACCAGAGGCAAAAGAGTAATATCTGAGAAACGTCGATTACTCGTGAAGCTTGAAGCGGGTACGAGGCCTGAAGAGAAAGTCGAGAATCAAGGTAATGAACACAGATCCTCAACAATCGTGACCAAAAAGGACAAGCGACAAACATGCTTAAGGAGCACTGCATAATCATGTAGACATAAAGGCATTTAAGACAAACATTTACATATCATGATAACCTCATGCATGGCATATACAGGTATTCCAGCAGAGCAAGAAATCTGGAATGAGAGTCGCATTGAATCAAGTGAAGAGACACATGAGTTCCACCAGATGTCAAGTTTTGGTATTTTGATATTTTTTAATTTACGCTTTTCAAGGAAAATCAACTTGCGAGAGGTGAGTTGAGCCTCAAGACACGTTGAGGTAATTTCAATTTATGTTTTCAAAAAAATAAACTCATAATGCGAGAGGTGAGTTGAGCCTCAAGACACGTTGAGGTAATTTCAATTTTTGTGTTTTAAAAATCAACTCATATTGCGAAAGGTGAGTTGAGCCTTCAATTTCTGCTTTTCAATTCTTGTTTTCAATTTATGTTTTTCAAAAATCAACTCATATTGCGAGAGGTGAGTTGAGCCTCAAGACACGTTGAGGTAATTTCAGTTTATGTTTTTCAAAGAATCAACTCATATTGCTAGAGGTGAGTTGAGCCTCAGGGCAAGCTGAGGTATGTTAAATTTCTATTTTCAATTTATGTTTTTTCAAAGATCAACTCATATTGCGAGAGGTGAGTTGAGCCTTTAATTCTTGTTTTTCGAAATTTACTTTTCAAATTATCAACTCATATTGCAAGAGGTGAGTTGAACCGTTTAATTTCTGCTTTTAAATTTCTTTTGTCAAAAAAATCAACTCATATGGCAAGAAGTGAGTTGAGTCTTTTTAACTTCTGTTTTCAATTTCTATTTATCAAAGAAATCGACTCATATTGCGAGAGGTGAAGTTGAACCTTTTAATTTCTATGTTTCAAAAATCAACCCATATTGCCAGAAATGAGTTGAGCCTCAGTTCACATGCTGAGGTATTTTCAATTTTTGTTTTAATGTCTGTTTTTTTTAAAGAGTCCATTCATATTGCGAGAAATGAGTTGAGCTCAGGATCACATGCCAAGCAAAGACTAAAGATTGGAGCTGATTAAAGATACCAGATCTTTTCACCCTGAAGTTTCAGTAAAGCTGATCGAGGATATCAAATCTTACTTTTTTCAAGTCGCAGAAGAAATGACCACAAACCCTATCTCACATCAAGCGATAGAAGAAGCGGATCAAGATGTAGATCTTATCTTTCTGAAGTTACAAGTGAAGCAGGTCGAAGCTACAAGACACAGTGGATTGAACCAAAGCCACAAGACACAGTGGATTGGAAAGAAGACTACCCAGAACAAGAAGAGCACCAATGAAGTCAAGACTCGCAAGACAGATCCAAATTGGCCTTTCTTGAAAATCTTTGCTCTATCCTCGTTACACGACAATGAGCAAAGAGGGGCAGCTGTACAGGCCAATTTCAAAACCCAACCCCAAATACATTTTAAACCAATACACAAATTACCCTTAACCCAATAAGCCCAACAAATCATTACCCAAAATAACCAAGACCCAAATACAATTGACTCAAACCCAAAACCAACAGCAGCCCAATCAAAACCAAAATTAAAAAAAACAAACCCTAGCCTAAACCACTTGCCCCGCCGCCTCTGACTCCCACCGCCTCAGTCACGTCGATAGCACAAGTGCCTCTGCTCCACCGCCCATTTTTCTGCAGAGAAAGGACAGCAAATAATAAAAAAGGGATTGTAAAGGCTCTATAAAAGCCGAATGAAAACAGAGAACAACTCTCTTTTTTTTGGATTTCATTCGATAGTAATAAACAAAAGCAAGAAGGGGAGTATTTTACTTTCAAATTCAATATAGTGGTTCCATCAGTTTAATATAGAAATAGTATCTAGACAGCAAAGACATCAAGATCTACAACCCCAAATTTAAAATCGGAATCGGCCTAAGGTGATTTGTTTTTTCTTTTCTTTTATTTCAGTTTCATTTAAACCGACTTTATACATATATATATATATATATAAAATATATAATATATAATATACAATAATAGAATAAATAAAAAAAAACTAAAAAATCTGGATTTTTTTACCTTTTCCGGCGCCGGCGAAGGCCCGATAACCGGACCGACGATTGGCCCTAGCCGGACCTTCCCCCCTCTCCTTCTTCCCTTCTCCCTTTCCCCCTTTCTCTTTCTTTTTTTTTTCTCTTGCTTGTGCCAAATGAATTTTTTCAAAAATTTTTCACTTATATAGGGGTCCAAAACGCACCGTTTTGGACCCTCTCTGTTAATAAGAAAAACGACGTCGTTTTGATGCGGGTCGGGTTGAACCGACCCGCCCCAGCCAGGATCCGCGTGTTTTTGAGGCGGAAGGGCTATTTGCGCAATCGGCCCTTCCGCATTTTCAGTGTTTTAAAATTAAGTTCTGTTTTAATTATGATTTTGCCCTAAAATTTTACCTTGCTTGCAATTTGATCCTCCTGCATGCGCACCGTTTTAAAGGCGATGGAAAATTGTTCTTTTGGTCCCCGCTACTTGCACGCGTGTTACGATTAGGTCCCTTTTCTTTGTTTTATTTTAAAATTAGCCCACAACTCTACTTTTTATTTAATTTTAGTCCTTTTTTTTTCGTTTTTATTCCTTATTTCATATTATTATTATTATTATTATTACACTGGCTATTCTTTTTCTACTATACATAGATGTTTTAACATGTATTTATATTATATTTATCATATTAACATTATCATTATTAGTTTATATTATTGTTGTTATATTAAAATTATTGTTAATATTATATTTTTGCCATTATATCTCCTATTATTTCCCATACTCTTCAACAAATGTTTTTTATTTCATTACAATTTTTCTTTCCACATGCTATTATTATATTAATGTTTATACGTATATATATAAATATTTATATAGTGTATTAATAGCCTTAGTTTCCAATATATATATATGTATGTTACGAAACTATCCTGCCACTATATTATATATATGTACATATATATATATATATTTTATACTATTATTTATATATTTTGTACTATTATTTATATAAGCTTTTAATACCGTATTTTATTATTACATACGTGCATTAATATTATTAGTTATGTATCATTTTACTATTATAGTATTTTCCTAACACCATATTATACATATTATTATTATATTTGTTTTTATCCTTATTACACTTATAGGCAATATTAGTACATATACTTTATTATGTATATATATATATATATAGTATTATCATAATTACTCTATTTTAGTATTGTTATTATATTATATTATATTTATTTTTATTTGTATCATATTATCATTTTTAGTATTACCGTTATATAATATTAGTGTATATTTTTATCATATATATATTTATATATATAGTATCACTTTTTAATTCATTGTAATATTCTTATATTATGGTTATGTATGTGAATTTAATATATTTGTGTATCATATTACATATATCTCTTTACGTATGTTTTAATACCATACTTTTATGTATTGTTACGTATATAATCTTAATGTCATTTTTTTTATATATGTATATTCGTTGTGAGCTCGTATTTCATATTATGATCTTGCATGCATTATTAGTGTTTTCCTTCAATATTACTGTCATATCTGTTATTTGTTTCAAATATATTTATAGCTCTTCCATTTATTTATTCTTATTACATATCAACTTTGTTTCACGTTATTTTGAAAACCATATTCTTATTTTGCTAAATAATTTCAATAATCAAGGCACTATACCGATTTAACATTAAGTCATCGAGTTCATCGCTATGTTGGGTGAATGTCAATTGACTCGTGTTAAAGCGATATACCCTTCTCAAAAACCGAAATAAACTAAAATTTCTCGTCTTTTTAATCGGATCACAACTAAATTTTGTATTGAACTCTTATTTTTGAAAATTAAGACAACACGTGTTTATAAGATACCAATTTTGGGCGTCGCGAGGGTGCTAATACCTTCCTCGCGCGTAACCGACTCCCGAACCCTAGTTTTCTCTGGATTTTCGTGTAGACCTAAACTCAGCCTTCTTTTGTTTAAAAAAAAATAAATTATTTAGGTGTCCGATCACACCTAGGAAAAGGATCGGTGGCGACTCCCTTTTCATTTCAAAATCGAACTTCAGTTTTTAAACTTTTTCATTAGATCGCCACAATTAGCGACCCGAAACCAAAATTTTTACGTCGCTACAGCTTTGATCTGCTCCACTGCAATTTCAGGGAGATAAGATCTGCTATCTTCAGTCTGCTCCACTGCAACTTCAGGGAGATAAGACTTGTAATTTTTAGCCTGTTACCCTACTGCTTAGGGGTTAAGGCTCACCGTCCTCGATTTGCTCCACTACTACTTAGAGAGACAAGATCTATAATTTTTAGCCTGTTGCCCTACTACTTAGGGGGTTAAGGCTCACCGTCTTCGATTTGCTCCACTACTACTTAGGGAGACAAGATCTGTAATTTTCAGCCTGTTACCCTACTACTTAGGGGGTTAAGGCTCACTGTCTTTGATCTACTCCACTACTACTTATGGAAACAAGATCTACAATCTTCAGCCTGTTATCCTACTACTTAGGGGGTTAAGGCTCACCGTCGTTGATCCGCTCCACTACTGCTTAGGGAGATAAGATCTGTGAATTCACCGATGTTGCTATACCGTCCTCTAGGGACATGATCTGTAGAATCGGTTTCATATACCTATGCTTATGCCAAATAATTAGGATGCCATGATAAAAGTGAGTCAAATACTCCTAACTAGATGAATGACTATGAGTGCAGAAATGTCATGAGAATGATTCATTTTTAAATGCTTAAGGTGTCATTGCTCATAGTTCATCAGGGTTCTATCATTGATGTGCTATCGCGTCTTCTTGTTTAGCCGTTATCTTTGACAGAAAATTTGAAGAAATAGTTACAATTTGGACTATTCTTTTTCCAATGTTTCCAACTTCGAATATGGTTAGTTCTAACTAGTGGTCCTATTTCAGGTCCTTGTACTATTTAGAGACCTTCTAGAGTAATATGCATAACTTCTTTTATGTGAATGTTATAAGTCCAAAAATCGTGGTTTCAACAAAAAATGCTCGAAAGAGATTATCATAATAGATAAGATGGAATTTTATTGAGAGCAAAACTCAGAGTGAATAAGCTAAACAAGATAGCAAAATTTCTAAGGTACAAAATAAATAAGATGAGAAAACGGTGCCCCAGATATCGCAGCACGAGCTTCTCTATTCAAACTTCTCCGAGACCATTTCGAGCTAAATATGTGTTCAGGAGATCCCGAGTATTTTGTTCATGCTCCAAGATGTATTGTTCTTTCCTCTTGTTAATTTGGGAGGACAAGACTACCACATGCCCTATATTCAAAATTTAAGCCGCCCGTTTTCAGGTTTTCAACTCAAAAACCCATTTGGTCTCAAAGTGCCCTTTGCGGGTTTTCACCTTGGCCTCTCTATTTTTTTTTTTTGCTCTCAAAGCGCCCATTGCGGGTTTTCACCTTGGCCTCTCCCTCTTTAGGTGAAATACTTTTTTACGGCATCCGAATTTACAGGATTGGGCAAGTTTTTACCATCCATCTCGGCTAGGATCAATGCTCCTTCAGAAAAAACTTTCTTTACCACATAAGGTCCTTACCAGTTTGGCATCTATTTCCCTCTGAAATCTTTTTGTATGGAAAGGATATTTTTCAAGACCAGGTCTCTCTCATGGAATTTTTTAGGGCGAACCTTTTTATCATAGGCTCTTATCATTTGTTTTTGGTACATCCGACCATAACGGATATCTTAACCTCTTTTCTTCAATAAAGTTCAATTAATAATATCGAGACTAGATCCATTCTGCTTCATCTAACTTTAGCTCCGATAACACTCGAAGGAACGTGATCTCGACTTCGATTGGCAAAACCGCTTCCATTCCGTAGACCAAAGAGAAAGGCATTACCCCAGTAGAGGTTCTGACTGATGTTCGATAAGCGAAGAGGGCAAATGGTAACTTCTCATGCCAATCTTTGTAGGTCTTAGTCATTTTCCCCACAATCTTCTTAATGTTTTTATTCGCCGCTTCCACTGCCCCATTCATTTTCGGGCGATATGGTGACGAGTTGTGGTGTCTGATCTTGAATTGACTGCAGACTTTCGCTATCGTACTATTTTTCAAGTTTAATGCATTATCAGATATGATCCTCTCCGGTATTCCATATCGACATATGATCTCTTTTTATAGGAATTTTCTAACTGTCGATTTTGTAACATTGGCATATGAAGTGGCCTCTACCCATTTGGTGAAGTAGTCGATAACCACAAAAATGAACCGATGCCTATTGGAAGCTTTTGGTGACATTGGTCCAATCACATTCATACCCCACATAGAGAAAGGCCATGGGGAAGTCATGATATGCAGAGGTGAAGGAGGCACATGAATTTTGTCTCCATAGATTTGGCATTTATGACATCTCTTGGCGTAATTGATACAATCTCCTTCCATAGTGGACCAATAATACCCGAATCTCATAATTTGCCTGGCCATTGTAAAACCATTAGTGTGTGTCCCACAGACGCCCTCATGGACCTCTTCCAAGATTTTCTTAGCCTCTGCAGCGTCCACGCATCTCAATACCACTTGATCCTTTCTTCTTTTATATAGGATCTCCCCATCTAAGACATAGTAAATGGCTAATCTTTTCAATGTCCTTTTATCATTCTCGTTTGCCTGGTCTGGGTACTCACGATTCCTCACGTATTGCAATATATCGTGATACTAAAGGTGATCATCTTTTTCTTCTTCTTCTTCAATAATGTGACAGTGAGCCGGAGTTTCATAAATGCTCATCTGGATGGGTTTGACATCTTCTTGCTTGTTCACCTTGATCATGGAAGCTAAGGTGGCCAAGGCATCAGCCATCTGATTTTCATCTCGTGGAAGGTAGCAGAAGGTGATGTTATCGAACTCTTTAATCAATTCAAGGACCAGTTTTCGATACTCAATCAACTTGGGATCTCTCGTCTCCCATTTTTCTTTGAGTTGATAAATTACTAGCGCAGAATCTCCATACACCTCTAGCACTTTAATCTTGGGTTCTATGACGGCACGGATACCCATGATGCACGCTTCATATTCTGCCATGTTATTCGTACAATCGAAATCCAATTTACTAGTAAATGGATAATGATCTCCGTTTGGGGATACCAAGACTGCCCCGATTCCATTACCCACAGCATTTGAGGCCTCATCGAAGTTTTGTTTCCAGGCAATTTCTTCTGGAGCACTTTCTTCATTGGTTGCAACACATATCAAGTCTTCATTCGAGAAATCAAAGTTTAAGGGCTCGTAATCTTCCAAAGCTCTACTGGCCAGAAAATCTGCTATTGCACTCCCTTTTACTGCTTTCTGGTTCACATAGACTATGTTGAATTCAGAAAGCAGAATCTGTCATCGGGCCATCCTTTCATTCAGAGCGATTGACTCCATCATGTACTTTAAAGGGTCCAGTTTTGAGATGAGCCAAGTAGTGTGATATAACATATACTACCTCAATCTTCGAGTTGTCTAAACTAGGGCACAACACAACTTTTCTATTGGCGGATACCTTGTCTCACATTCTGTGAACTTTTTACTGTGATAGTAAATAGCTCTTTCTTTTCTTCCTGATTTATCGTGCTGGCCAAGTACGCATCCCATGGAATTCTTAAATACTGCCAAATACAATATCAAAGGCTTATCGAGGTTAAGTGGCATCAGCACCGGAGTGTTGGATAAGTCTATTTGACCTTGTCAAAAGTCCTTTGGCATTTTTCATCCTATACACCTGGGTTGTATTTCTTGAGGAGGCAAAAAACAGGCTCACATTTCACGGTTAGCTGTGAAATAAACCGAGTGATGTAATTTAATCTTCCTAGAAAGCCTCGAACCTCTTTTTGGGTACGCGGCGGAGATAGCTCTTTTATGGCTTTGACTTTGTTTGGATCGATCTCAATCCCTTTCTCACTAGCCACGAATCCGAGAAGCTTTCCAGACTTGGCTCCGAAAGTATATTTGGCTGGATTGAGTTTTAGCTAAAACTTTCTCAATCTTAAGAACAATTTCCTCAGGACTTGTATGTGCTCCTTCTCTTTTTGGGACTTTGCGATCATATCATCGATATAAACTTTGATTTCTTTGTGCATCGTATCATGAAACAGGGTCATCATGGCCCTTTGATATGTTGCCCCCGCATTTTTCAGTCCAAACGGCATCACCTTGTAGCAGAACGTGCCCCACATGGTTACAAATGTGGTCTTCTCTATCTCTTCAAGATGCATCTTGACCTGGTTATATCCAGAGAAGCCGTCTATGAAGGAAAACAGTGAGTGTCCTGTCGTGTTGTCCACTAGGGTGTCAATATGGGGCAGTGAGAAATTATCTTTCGGGCTGGCCTTATTCAAATCTCTGTAGTCTACACACATTCGTACTTTTTCATCCCTTTTAGGGATGGGGACGATGTTGGCTACCCATTCTGAGTATGTCACCACTTTTAGAAATCCGGCGTCAAACTGCTTTCTAACATCTTCTTTTATTTTTAGCAAAACATCGGGCCTCCTTCTTCGGAGTTTTTACTGAACTGGCTTACATTCTTTCTTTATGGAGAGTTGGTGCACCACGATATCAGTGTTCAACCCGGGCATATCTTGGTATGACCATGCAAAGACATCTTTAAATTCTTGAAGTAATTCGATAAGGTCTCGCTTCATCTCCATGGTGATACAAGTTCCGATCTTCACCTCTTGTCCCTCTCCTAAGCTCACAATTTCTACTGATTCTTTGTGAGGTAGGATTTGTTTCTTATCTTGTTCTACCATCCTCAACAAATCAGGAGATAGGTTACAACCTTGGTCATCTTCGAAATCTTGAGAATCCTCTATACACATATCTCGCTCAAAAGGAGACCCTGAGCCACTAGCAGTGTCACTCATATCATTGATATCTGGAGACCTGTCATGAAGATGAAGGAAGATACAAAGAACCAAAATAATTTAAGAATACTTATCTATATGGTATGATTATGAATGAAGAACGAAAGAATATTTAGAAGAATGTCCGAAGGACAAAAGAATCTGAAAGTAATCATTTGCATAATATGATTATGAATGAAATGGAAAGAATGAAAGAATATCTGCTCAAAATGATAATAATGTGGACTTTATTATAACAACATTTTTGAATATAAGCCTATTTCACAAAATATTCTTATTACTCCTAGGCCTAGAACAATAAGTGTGTTTTAGACATTACTTTGAGTTAGTTCTAAAAACTATAGGAATCTCAATTCTGCCCATCACCCTTCTCTCTGTGCCATCGAATGCCCTCACTATATTCTGGCACTCTTTCAT
Organism: Gossypium anomalum; assembly: GCA_025698475.1. Classification (NCBI taxonomy): domain Eukaryota; kingdom Viridiplantae; phylum Streptophyta; class Magnoliopsida; order Malvales; family Malvaceae; genus Gossypium; species Gossypium anomalum. The sequence goes on along the minus strand of CM046967.1, from coordinate 84,680,589 downwards.
GTGAGAGCTGTCTACAGGTAATCTATTTAGTATGGACAATGGTAGGATATTCAAGGCCGATCCGTTGTCAATCAGTACTCCTGATAGCGCATACCCCTTACAATGCGTGGTGATGTGTAAAGCTTTAGTCGACCACATGCCACCGGGTGGTATCTCGTCGTCATTGAAGAAGATAAAGTTACCGGCACTTATGTTGCTAACCAAGCGGTCTAGCTTGTTGACGGAGATATCATTAGCAACATATGTTTCATTCAAAACTTTCATCAGCGCGCTGCGATGGACTTCCGAACTTAGGAGTAAGACCAGCACTGAGATACGAGCTGGTTGTTTACGCAACTGTTCCACAACACTGTACTCGCTGTGCTTCAAAATTTTTAAAAACTCCATAGCCTCCTCTTCGTTGACCGGCTCATTAATAAGAAATTCAGATTTGGCCGCTTTTTCCTTCTTATATTCGACCACTATGGCTTTTCCTTTTGCGGGTTCTGCTTTCTCGCTTGCTGAATCATAGCGTCTCCCGCTACGTGTATAGGAGCCCATATCTTGGTATTCTTTTGTAGCGTTAGCCAGGTTCTCTTTTCCCGGGATTGTTACGTTACAGTCATAATTCTATGGGACCCTCTTACTCTCTTTATAGGGGAAGACTGCAGGTCTTTGAATTATGACTCTCCGTGGCATTTGCACTCCCGCTTCATTATTTTTGGGTCGTGATATGATGACCACAGGGTAGTTAACTGTTTGGATCTGCACCATCGATTCTCCCTCTGACGCGCATATATCTCCCTCTCCGGGGTTTTTGGTTTTTTCATAAAATTCTATTTCTTTATTGTTTATCATGTCCTGCACCAGAGCCCTGAAGTCCACACACTCTTGAATTTCATGCCCCACCTCGTTGTGGAACTCACAGTAGTTCCTCTTTTCTTCAGATTCTACTCTCAAATCTAACACCATCAATCCTCTCTTGACCATCTCCTTCCACACCCGTCTCAAAGGGGTCTTGACTTCTGCAACATCATATTTAATCTTCCTGCTTCCGCCTTTGTTTATCCCATTTACTCCTTGGTCGGTATGATTGGGGAGCGGGTTTCCTGCTACATTGGGTACAGCTGGGTCGTCAAACCTTACAATCTCTATTTTAATAAATCTTTCAATTAGCTTCTTGAACATGGTACAATTTTCGATCGAATGCCCGGTGATTCTTGCATGGTATTCGCATTGGGCGTTTGTGTCATACCATTTAGGAAACGGGGGTTGCAACAGCTTCAAGTAGAAAGGGGACACTACATGAGCGTTGAATAGGTTCTGGTACAGCTCCCTATACGTTATGGGTATAGGCGTGAACTGTAGCCTTTCTGTGTTCACCCTCGCGCTGGATTCTTGTCTCGCAGTGCTATGTTGATTGGCGATCACCGTCTTTGGTTGGTTTATAGTGAGTGACTTGGACTATCCCTTCCTAAATGTGCTCGTGTTGTTCACTTCGTTATCTCTTTTCCTCGGGGCCGATCTTTTGGTACTTTCTCCTACTTTCATTTTGTCGCTTCTTACAGCATTCTCAATCATTTCACTTGTCATCACTATGTCTGAGAAGCCTTTGGTGGCATTCCCCAACATATGAGTGATAAATGGAGCCTTTAAGGTATTGATGAATAGCATAGTGGTCTCTTTTTTTAAGAGAGGTGGCTGGACTTGTATAGCAACCTCTCTCTAACTTTGGGCTTATTGTCGGAAGCTTTCATTCGGTTTCTTTTTCATATTCTGTAAGCTAATCCTATCCGGGGTCATATCTTTCACGTGACTATACTGTTTCATAAAGGCTTGAGCTATGTCTTTCCATGAGTTAATCTTAGTACGACTCAATTGGTTATACCATTTGGATGTCGCCCCAACCAGACTGTCTTAGAAGCAGTGAATCAATAGTTGGTCGTTGTTGACGTATCCAGTCATTCGTCTGCAAAACATAGCAATATGAGCTTCAGGGCAGCTCGTTCCATTATACTTCTCAAATTCTAGCATTTTGAACTTGGAGGGAAGGACTAAGTCTGAAACCAAGCTCAAATCTTTAGCGTCGATCCCACAGTGATAGTCATCGCTTTCCATTACTTTGAACTTTTCCTCTAACCACTTGCATCAATCTTATAATTCTTTCGAGAGCCCCGTTTTCGCTCTCTCGGCTTCTGCCATGTTATCTAGATCAGGGAATATAGGATTAATGGGGTTATCCCCTAGATTAGAGCCTGAGCCTATTTGATAGTTAATTGGCATTGAAGTATCGGCCTGAAATTGTTGGGGCCTGATTGTAACGGACGGCCTTTACGTGTGCAGCCCGGGTTGCGTTTGAGCATTCGTCAGGGTGAAACCAGGGGGTACAGAGGATCTTCAGTAACGGATGGCCTCAGCGTATGTATCTTATGCTGCGTTTGAGCGTTTGTCGAGGTGAAACCGGGGGGGTAAAGAGGATTTTCATTGTTATTTCTAGTATCAGCCATAGGGCCCTTTCCTTTGTCTGGCCTATTAGTCAGTAGTCGGGTTAACTCTTCTATCATGTCTCTTTGTGATCCTAGCATTTGGTCCCTCATTTCCTGCTGGATTTTAGGTAACTGTTCTTGCATTTATGCTTGCATCTGCTCTTGCATCTCTTTCTGCATTTGTTCCATCTTTCTAGTTTTTTATCCATTACTTTAGTTTTTCTTCTTGTACTGTAAGGATGCATACTTGGGAGGTTTTCATCGGTTTCCATATTACTGAAACATTTTTAATTAATTAGAATCTTTTTATAGCCTTTAATGCATATGATGTAATGTAATACAAATACATGAATGCAAATGAGACATAAATTTTGATTCAATTCCATTTAGAAAACCTTACTAGAAAATAAAATTCTTTACATAAAACTGAGTTACAAATAAGACTTCGCCCTAATGCTCAAAGCCTTAATTTTCTTAAGCAACGTGGCTAACTCCTGCCCCCGATCTGACTCCAACTCGTACTTCACGCTCAGTATGTCCGCTTGTACAGCTAGAGCTTGCAAGTAATCGGCTACATCCCGAATCTGGGTTACAGCTTCTCCCATAATGTAATACCTGTTTCTGACTTGATCTTGCGCATAGTGAAGTTGTTCCTTCCAACGCTCCTCACTGGCTTCGAAAAACTCAATCCGCATCTTACAGCTTTGTAATGACGCTTCTAATTCTTCTACTTTTCCTTTCATTTCTTCTACCTTACTCAAGCTTACTCTCAACTCCATTGCGGTATTACGACTTCGGTACAAATGAAGAGACTTCTCGAGTTCTGCCACTCTAACCCTTAATTCACCTCGCTCATTTTTGCTTTTTGACAGACTGTTCTCTAAATCCTCATTTCGTGTCTGAGCCTCTCGGAATTTCTTTTCCCATTGGTTGGCTTTGGTCCGTTCCTCTCGAATTTCCTAGCGCCATTGTTTTGAATTTTTACCTAACCAAGCAGTCTTCATAGACAGGCGTAACTTCTTATAATCTGTCTTCAAACTGTCTAGATCCTCTTCAGCCTTACTTTTCCCTTTTCTCCACTTCTCAGCCTCTGACCTCTGAACATCTACGTCTAATCACAGATGCATCTTTTCTTCCTCCAACTGCTCGATCCTTTTCCCAAGCTCAACACTCTTCTTCTCAAAATCTTGTTTTATAATTTCCAACTCTGACGGGGCAACTTGTAATTGTGGGCGATATGGTGACGAGTTGTGGTGTTTGATCTTAAATTTACTGCAGACTTTCGCTATCGTACTATTGTTCAAGTTTAATGCATTGTCAGATATGATCCTCTCTGGTATTCCATATCGACATATGATCTCTTTTTATAGGAATTTGCTCACTGTTGATTTTGTAACATTGGCATATGAAGTGGCCTCTACCCATTTGGTGAAGTAGTCGATAACCACAAAAATGAACCGATGCCCATTGGAAGTTTTCGGTGATATTGGTCCAATCACTTCCATACCCCACATAGAGAAAGGCCATGGGGAAGTCATGACATGCAGAGGTGAAGGAGGAACATGAATTTTGTCTCCATAGATTTGGCATTTATGACATCTCTTGGCGTAATTGATACAGTCTCCTTCCATAGTGGACCAATAATACCCGAATCTCATAATTTTCCTGGCCATTGTAAAACCATTAGCGTGTGTCCCACAGTCGCCCTCATGGACCTCTTCCAAGATTTTCTTAGCCTCTGCAGCGTCCACGTATCTCAATACCATTTGATCCTTTCTTCTTTTGTATAGGATTTCCCCATCTAAGACATAATAAATGGCCAATCTTTTCAACGTCCTTTTATCATTCAAGCTTGCCTGGTCCGGGTACTCACGATTGCTCACGTATTGCAATATATCGTGATACCAAGGGTGATCATCTTTTTCTTCATCTTCTTCAATAATGTAACGGTGAGCTGAAGTTTCATAAATGCTCATCCGGATGGGTTTGACATTTTCTTGTTTGTTCACCTTGATCATGGAAACTAAGGTGGCCAAGGCATTAACCATCTGATTTTCATCTCGTGGAAGGTAGCAGAAGGTGATGTCATCGAACTCTTTAATCAATTTAAGGACCAGTTTTTGACACTCGATCAACTTGGGATCTCTCGTCTCCTATTTTCCTTTGAGTTGATAAATTACTAGTGTAGAATCTCCATACACCTCTAACACTTTAATCTTGCGTTCTATGACGGCACGGATACCCATGATGCATACTTCATATTCTGCCATGTTATGCATACAATCGAAATCCAATTTACTAGTAAATGGATAATGAACTCCGTTTGGGGATACCAAGACTGCCCCAATTCTATTACCCATAGCATTTGAGGCCCCATCGAAGTTTTGTTTCCAAGGAAGTTCTTCTGAAACACTTTCTTCAGTGGTTACGACACAAATCAAGTCTTCATTCGGGAAATCAAAGTTCAAGGGCTCGTAATCTTCCAAAGCTCTACTGGCCAAAAAATCTGCTATTGCACTCCCTTTTACTGCTTTCTGGTTCACATAGACTATGTTGAATTCAGAAAGCAGAATCTGCTGTCGGGCCATCCTTCCATTTAGAGCGGTTGACTCCATCATGTACTTTAAAGGGTCCAGTTTTGAAATGAGCCAAGTAGTGTGATATAACATATACTGCCTCAATATTCGAGTTGTCCAAACCAGGGCACAACACAAATTTTCTATTGGCGGATACCTTGTCTCACATTCAGTGAACTTTTTACTAAGATAGTAAATAGCTCTTTCTTTTCATCCTGATTCATCGTGCTGGCCAAGTACATATCCCATGAAATTCTCAAATACCGCCAAATACAGTATCAAAGGCTTATCGATGTTAGGTGACACCAGCACCGGAGCGTTGGATAAGTACTGTTTGACCTTGTTAAAAAGTCCTTTGGCATTTTTCATCCCATACACCCGGGTTGTGTTTCTTGAGAAGGTGAAAAATAGGGTCACATTTCACGGTTAGTTGTGAAATGAACCGAGTGATGTAATTTAATCTTCCTAGAAAGCCTCAAACTTCTTTTTGGGTACGGGGTAGAGATAGCTCTTTTATGGCTTTTACTTTGTTTGGATCGATTTCAATCCTTTTCTTACTACCCATGAATCCGAGAAGCTTTCTAGACTTGGCTCCGAAGGTACATTTGGCTGCATTGAGTTTTAGCTAAAACTTTCTCAATCTTAAGAATAATTTCCTCAGGACTTGTATGTACTCCTTCTCTATTTGGGACTTTGCGATCATATCATCGACATAAACTTTGATTTCTTTGTGCATCGTGTCGTGAAACAGGGTTACCATGACCCTTTGATATGTTGCCCCCGTATTTTTCAGTCCAAACGGCATCACCTTGTAGCAGAACGTGCCCCACATGGTTACAAATGTGGTCTTCTCCACGTCTTCAAGATGCATCTTGATCTGGTTATATCCGGAGAAGCCGCCCGTGAAGGGAAACAGTGAGTGTCCTGCCGTGTTGTCCACTAGGGTATTAATATGGGGCAGTGAGAAATTATCTTTCGGGCTGGCCTTATTCAAATCTTTGTAGTCTACATATATTCGTACTTTTCTATCCTTTTTAGGGAAGGGGACGATGTTGGCTACCCATTCTGAGTATTTCACCTCTTTTAGAAATCTAGCGTCAAACTACTTTCTAACATCTTCTTTTATTTTTAGCAAAACGTTGGGCCTCATTCTTCGGAGTTTTTGCTGGACTGGCTTACATTCTTCCTTTATGGAGAGTAGGTGCACCACAATATCAGTGTTCAACCTGGGCATATCTTGGTATGTCCATTCGAAGATATCTTTGAATTCTTGAAGTAATTCGATAAGGTCTCGCTTCATCTCCATGGTGATACAAGTTTCGATCTTTACCTCTTGTCCCTCTCCTAAGCTCACAATTTCTACTGATTCTTTGTGAGGTAGGATTTGTTTCTCGTCTTGTTCTACTATCCTCAACAAATTAGGAGATAGGTTACAACCTTGGTCATCTTCGAAATCCTGAGAATCCTCCATACACATATCTCGCTCAAAAGGAGACTCTGAGCCACTAGCAGTGTCACTCATATCATTGATATCTGGGGACCTGTCATGAGGACGAAGGAAGATACAAAGAACCAAAAGAATTTAAGAATACTTATCTGTATGGTATGATTATGAATGAAGAACGAAAGAATATTTAGAAGAATGTCCGAAGGACAAAAGAATCTGAAAGTAATCATTTGTATAATATGATTATGAATGAAATGGAAAGAATGTAAGAATATCTGCTCAAAATGATAATAACTGTGCATTTTATTGAAATAACATTTTTGAACATAAGCATATTTTACAAAAGATTCTTATTACTCCTAGGCCTAGAGCAATAAGTGTGTTTTAGACATTGCTCTGAGTTAGCTCTAAAAACTACAGGAATCTCTTCCGTAGTCCAGTTATCCAGAACACTTCTAGGTATGTAAGGGCAAATGCTCGACAAATTTTCTCCTCCAGCCCCTTCTTCGTATGTGACGTTGATTTCTAAGTTTTCTAACTTTTCTTCTATGGCTTCCTTTCTTGGCGTGCCCCGCTCGGGATGAATGATTCCTCCGAACACAAAAGTTTTAGATATATGGGGGAATATCATTGGCTCCCATTTGATTTCCTCCCCTTTCAACTGTGCTCTCCTTCTTTCTTGTTTCTTTTCCAGCTCATTTTTCCTTTGTCTCGCATCCGGCTTAAATCCTAAGCCGAAGCGGTCTCTCTTGTCCTTCAATACTAGCGTTTCAACCCTTCCTTGGATATGTCTCCCGAGTCCCCTTCTTGGTAGAGCTTCTTTTCCAACCATCAACTGTAGACTCATCCTTGTAGTTTTGGATAATTTCAGCGTCAGAATCTTGCTTCCCTCAGTAATGAATGTCGCATTAACAAATTTTAAAGACCGAAATGAACATTCGATTGCTTCGTCATCTGTCTCCAAATATGGTACATCACTGCTTACAGTTGTAATGATATCCTCTTCAGCATTTATCGTTATCAACCGACCTTCTGATACAAACTTCAACTTTTGATGCAACGATGAAGGTATTGCCCCTGCTGTATGTGTCCAGGGCCTCCCCAATAAGCAGTTGTATGAAGGCTTAATATCTATCACCAGGAAATCCACCTCATATGCGTTTGGCCCGATCAGAAGAGGTATCTCAATTCTGCCCATCACCCTTCCCTCTGTGCCATCGAATGCCCTCACTATATTCTGGCACTCTTTCATGTGAGAGCTGTCTACAAGTAACCTATTTAGTGTGGAAAATGGTAGGACATTTAAGGCCGATCCGTTGTCAATCAGTACTCGTGGTAGCGTATACCCCTTATAACGCGTGGTGATGTGTAAAGCTTTAGTCGACCCCATGCCACCGGGTAGTATCTCGTCGTCATTGAAGAAGATAAAGTTATCGGCACTTATGTTGCTAACGAAACGGTCTAGCTTGTTGACGGAGATATCATTAGCAGCATATGTTTCATTCAAAACTTTCATCAGTGCGCTGCGATGGACTTCTAAACTTAGGAGTAAGACCAGCACTGAGATACGAGCTGGTTGTTTACGCAACTGTTCCACAACACTGTACTCGCTGTGCTTTAGAAATTTTAAAAACTCCTTAGCCTCCTCTTCGTTGACCGGCTCATTAATAAGAAATTTAGATTTGGCCGCTTTTTCTTTCTTCTGTTCGACCACTATGGCTTTTCCTTTTGCGGGTTCTGCTTTCTCGCTTGCTGAATCGTAGCGTCTCCCGCTACGTGTATAGGAGCCCATATCTTTGTCCTCTTTTAAAGCGTCAGCCAGGATCTTTTTTTCTGAGACTGTTACGTTATAATCCTAATTTCGTGGGACCCTCTTACTGTCTTTATAGAGGAAGACTGTAGGTCTTTGAATTATGACTCTCGGTGGCATTTGCACTCCCGCTTCATTATTTTTGGGTCGTGATATGATGACCAAGGGGTAGTTAACTGTTTGGATCTGCGCCGTCGATTCTCCCTCTAACGCGCATATATCTCTCTCTCCGGGGTTTTTGGTTTCTTCATATAACTCTATTTCTTTATTGTTTATCATGTCCTGCACCAGAGCCCTGAACTCTACACACTCTTAAATTTCATGCCCCACCTCGTTGTGGAACTCACAGTAGTTCCTCTTTTCTTCAGATTCTTCTCTCAAATCCAACACGATCAATCCTCTCTTGACCATCTCCTCCCACACCCGTTTCAATGGGGTCCTGACTTCTACAACCTTATATTTGATCTTCTTGCTTCCGCCTTCGTTTATCCCGTTTAATCCTTCGTCGGTATGATTGGGGAGCGGGTTTCCTGCTACATTGGGTATGGGTGGATCGTCAAACCTTACAATCTCTATTTTAATAAATCTTTCAACTAGCTTCTTGAATGCAGTGTAGTTTTCGATCGAATGCCCGGTGATTCCTGCATGGTATTCGCATTGGGCATTTGTGTCATACCATTTGGGAAACAGGGGTTACAACAGCTTCAAGTAGAAAGGGGACACTACATGAGCGTTGAATAGGTTCTGGTACAGCTCCCTATACGTTATGGGTATAGGCGTGAACTGTAGCCTTTTTGTGTTCGCCCTCGCGCTGGATTCTTGTCTCGTAGTGCTATGTTGATTAGGTCACCGTCTTTGGTTGGTTTAGAGTGAGTGACTTGGACTGACCCTTGCTAAATGTGCTCGTGTTGTTCACTTCGTTATCTCTTTTCCTCGGGGCCGATCTTTTGGTACTTTCTCCTACTTCTATTTTGCCGCTCCTCACGGTATTCTCAATTATTTCACCTATCATCACTATGTCTGAGAAGCCTTTGGTGGCACTCTCCAACATATGGGTGATAAATGGAGCCTTTAAGGTATTGATGAATAGCATAGTGGTCTCTTTTTTTAAGAGAGGTGGCTGAACTTGTATAGCGACCTCTCTCCACCTTTGGGCGTATTGTTGGAAGCTTTTATTCGGTTTCTTTTCCATATTCTGTAAGGTGATCCTATCCGGGGTCATATCCGACACGTGACTATACTGTTTCATAAAGGCTTGAGCTAGGTCTTTCTATTAGTTAATCTTAGTACGGCTTAATTGGTTATACCATTTGGATGCCGCCCCAACCAGACTGTCCTGGAAGCAGTGAATCAATAGTTGGTCGTTGTTGATGTATCTAGTCATGCGTCTGCAAAACATAGCAATATGAGCTTCGGGGTAGCTCGTTTCATTATACTTCTCAAATTCTGGCATTTTGAACTTAGGGGGAAGGATTAAGTCTGGAACCAAACTCAAATCTTTAGCGTCGATCACACAGTGATAGTCAGCGCTTTCCATCACTTAGAACTTTTCCTCTAACCACTTGCATCGGTCTTATAATTCTTTCGAGAGCCCCGTTCTCGCTCTCTCGGCTTCTTCCATGTTGTCTAGATCAGGGACTATAGGATTAATAGGGTTATCCCCTAGATTAGAGCCTGAGCCTATTTTATAGTTAATTGGCATCGAAGTATTGGCCTGAAATTGTTAGGGCCTGATTGTAACGGACGGCCTTCGCGTGTACAGCTCGGGTTGCGTTTGAGCATTCGTCGGGGTGAAACCAGGGGGTAGAGAAGATCTTCAGTAACGAATGGCCTCAGCGTGTGTATCTCATGCTGCGTTTGAGCGTTTGTCAGGGTGAAACTGGGGGGTAAAGGGGATTTTCATTGTTATTTCCAGTATCGGCCATAGGGCCCTTTCATTTGTCCGGCCTACTAGTCAGTTGTCGGGTTAGCTCTTCCATCATGTTTCTTTGTGATTCCAGCATTTGGTCCCTCATTTCCTGCTGGATTTTAGGTAACTGTTCTTGTATTTATGTTTGCATCTACTCTTGCATCTCTTTCTGCATTTGTCCCAATCTTTCTAGTTTTTTATCCATTACTTTAGTTTTTCTTTTTGTACTGTAAGGATGCGTACTTGGGAGGTTTTCGTCGGTTTCTAGATTACTGAAACATTTTTAATTAATTAGAATCTTTTTATGGCCTTTAATGCATATAATGTAATGTAACGCAAATGCATGAATGCAAAGGAGACATAAATTTTGATTCAATTCCATTTAGAAAACCTTACTAGAAAATAAAATTCTTTACATAAACTTGAGTTACAAATAAGACTTTTCCCTAATGCTCAAAGCTTTAATTTTCTTAAGCAACGAGGCTAACTCCTGCCCCTGATCTGACTCTAACTCGTACTTCACGCTCAGTATGTTCGCTTGTACAGCTAGAGCTTACAAGTAATCGGCTACCTCTCGAATCTGGGTTACAACTTCTCCCATAATGTAATCCCTGTTTCTGACTTGATCTTGCGCATGGTGAAGTTGTTCCTTCCAACGCTCCTCACTCGCTTCGAAAAACTCAATCTGCATCTCACAGCTTTGTAATGACGCTTCTAATTCTTTTACTTTTCCTTTCATTTCTTCTACCTTACTCAAGCTTGCTCTCAACTCCATTGCAGTATTACGGCTTCGGTACAAATGAAAAGACTTCTTGAGTTCTGCCACTTTAACCCTTAATTCACCTCGCTCATTTCTGCTTTCTGACAGACTCTTCTCTAAATCCTCATTTTGCGTCTGAGCCTCTCAGAATTTCCTTTCCCATCGGTCGGCTTTGGTCTATTCCTCTCAAATTTCCTGGCGCCATTGTTCTGAAGTTTTACCTAACCAAGCAGTCCTCATAGACAGGCGTAACTTCTTATAATCTGTCTTCAAACTGTCTAGATCCTCTTCGGCCTTACTTTTCCCTTTTCTCCACTTCTCAGCCTCTGACCTCTGAACATCTACGTCTAATCTCAGATGCAACTTTTCTTCCTCCAACTGCTCGATCCTTTTCCCAAGCTCAACACTCTTCTTCTCAAAATCCTGTTTTATAATTTCCAACTCTGACGGGGCAACTTGTAATTGTTCCTCCACAGGTCGAGTATCTTCTAAACTTGGCGTAGGAATATTATCATTGACCCTTTTCCTAAACCATCCATTGTATTCAGGCGTCACCATGAAACCGACAGCCAACCTTTTCATCCAGCTGGTTTGCTTCCAAGTATCAGAAAGTTTTCGAACCTTCTTCTTATAGTGGTCACCTTTATAGGAGAATTCACATTGAGCAAGCCCGTAATTCGTAGGTACAAACTTCTTCGATTTATATTGCCTTAATGCAAGCAATGGAGTATACCCACTAGCCCTCCAAATTCCTGACAATGGTACCCAATCAAAATTACCGCATTGATATAGGATCTCATCAGGAACAATCCAAAAACCTATCCACTCTATATCCCCTTCCTTGAGATTTTGAAGAATTTCCATCCATTTTTCCTCTAAAATATCGTCTCTCCTCTGCATGGTTGTCTCCTCCTTTAACGGGGAATAACCTTCAGAAAAGACCTGGTAAGAAACCTTGTTCACTTTCCAAAAAAGCCCATGAAACCACACCATCAACAGCTGTGCACATCCAATAAACCGCCCCTCGCCTGTCTTCCGACACATGCTCAATATATAACTTAATCGAGCTTGTAAATATGTTAAATTGAATGTTGTGTTTGTATAGAATGTGTTTTATATTTATCTGAATTAATTTGAATGTTAAAATAAAGAAATGAATACATGTTTGAAATGTTTTAAAAGGGTTAGGTTCCGTTTGAATATTAGATTTCGATAGATAAATGTGATTTCCCTTATTGAATGAGGTCCTGCATTTGTTGCTGATGGGATTTAACTCGGACGAGCAATCCTATTGACCTCATTAGAAATAGGATTTAACCTGGATAGGTAATCCTGTTATAATCCCTCTCAAGCATATATTATAATTAGGATTTAGTCTGGACTGGTAATCCTAATTGAGCCCTTCTGAGCACATGTCACAGAAAGGATTTAGCCTGGACTGGTAATCCTGATATATGATATATGACTCGAGAGTGTGCTCTCTGATAAGGTACCCTAATGGGTACTCCTAAATATAAATTGGCGAGCTATTGAATTGTACACCTTGAGTGCACTACTTGAGTATCTATCAGAATTTCAATGATTCAACGAATAAAATACTTGACATGATATGAGAGTTATGAGATGAAATGAATAATGTTTTGAAAGAATATAGTATGATGAGCTCATCTATGTTTACTTGATGTATTTGAGAATTATGTGACTAACATGTTTGATTGAATGCATGTGTTTAGGCAATTTTACCAAGTTGATGGAAAACATGTTATTGTATGTGTCGAAACCATTTTTGGATTTGAAAACGGGGATCTACTTTTTGAAAACAAAACGTGGAGTCGCCACCAATCTTTTGTTTTGGTGTGATTGGATCAACTTAAAAAATATATTTTATTCCATTTTAAAGCTATTTTGGCCTACGAAATTTGAGAAAACGGGTTCGAGAGCCGGTTACGTACGAGGAAGGATTAGCACCCTCGCTACGCCCAAAATTGGTACCGAATTGATTAGATAATGTCATTATATCTAAGATTTAGAGCTATTTTTGCAATATGATTCATTTTAAAACATTTGAATGGCTTAAGGTGGTTGTCAAAATTCTCTTGTTTCAAAGGTATACAGCATCACATCCAGCACGATAGGACATGATCCTCTATACTCTGGAGAACACGATAAATTTTTGACTTCCAAAAATTTATATGTTGAAAATCACAAAACGATGCCCAATTATTTAGTCCAACGAAAAAACCGAAACCCAGCGCGGTAGGGCACGATTCCTCGAACTTCTAAACATTGAACATTTCCTTGCTTTAGAATTTATAAAACACGAGTGAAATACTAAAGGAATATTCAATTATTTGGAACAAATCAGAAATCGAAACCTAGCACGATAGGGCACGATTCCCCGAATTCCCAAACATCAAACATTGCTTTCGTTTTAAGGAATTTTCAGACGAATAATTGTAAAACTAGCTTACAACGCGTTAATTTGACTTGAAATAAAATGGAGTACTTAGTTTTAATGAGTCGGACATTATAAAGCGATATTTGTAAACCAAGAGAAAAAATGAAAACATGGGATGACATGCATGCATAAAATACAACATTTGGTAAATGAAGATAACATAATCTTATTTAATCAACTAATAAATTAAACAATTAAATATAATTAATCTAAAAATTATAACCCAATTTTCAAGCATGTATGGAGAATAATTGACATAACAATACAAAACAATGAGTAAATGTGGTGTAGCAAACATACATGAAATAACATAGAGACAATTAATACATGAGATACCAAACGATACAAAACCAATACGATACAAAAATAATTTATAAAAATGATGGATTAACAGTCAAATAACATATGCTAGAACTTGAAATAATCTATAAGAAAAATAAAGAACATATATATAATTTTTTAAAAATTTGACGCTATAAAAGAAGACATTTAAAGCAAATAATATGCCAAATATATATATATATATATATATATATATATATATATATATATATATATATATAAAAGATTGACAATATACACACAATGAACGAGAATTTAAATAATACATAAAATTTGAAAAGATAGTAAAAAGTATATATACTAAAAATATAATCATAGGAAATAAATTATATACATAACAGATTAAAAAACACATATACCTATATATGTATATATATATATAACTTTTAAAAGCAATTTTATGTATCAATAGCATGGAGTTAAATAGGTATCTAGGATCAAATATATGCACCAATATATACAAGACATTCAAACAAAATATCATATAAAATGTTAAAATAATTTAATGTAAAAGGAATTTTAGAACGATGATTTTATAAAACAAAATAAAGTTATTAAAATGGTTCAACACATATAAGAATATTAAACGTATTTACAATAAAAAGTCATACAAATACAAAAATTAATTAAAATTGAATGAAAATAGAAGGGATAATTTTTAAATAAAATAAGTCATTAAGGTTAGAATTAGGACCAGCGCGCCACGCATGCGAATACACAGGGACTAGAATTGGAAATAATCTAAGCCCCAAAACGCTGCGTTAAGGCACGGATCCATTGACAAACATGCGCAAATTATGGGAACAAATTTAAAAATGAAACAAAGCACATTAGATGCAATTGAATGCTTGTGCGAAAGGGGAAGACCCAGCTCGTAATTATCCCTCCCCATTAAAAACACGTGGATCCCAGGGGCAAGGAAATGGATCGGACTGGGGTAGCCAATACAGCGTCGTTTTAAGGCTACCAGATCAAGCCTTAAACGACGTCACTTCCTTTTGTCAATTAAAAAGAAAAAAAAACCTAAAACAAATATAAGCATCGCAACAAACAAATGAGGGGAAAAGAAAGGGAAAACCCTAGATGTTTGCCTCTTTTTCAATCTGCCATTCAACCACCATCATTCCACCATTGAAATCGGTGGATGATAGCTCGCAATGAAATCGTTCCATTTCCCACTCTAAATCTCGCCTCAATAGGTCAGATTTTATCCTTGAAAACCTATCTCGACTTCAATTTCAACGAAGAAGATATGGCTCGATGGCTCCTTTGAAGGTATGCTTTCCCTTCTTACTTTCTTATGTAAATAAACATATGCAAAAGCTAGAAAAGAAAATAAATAAAACAGATTCAACAAAATGAAGCACTCGAGATCACCTTTTAGTAATTGCTTTCGAATTTTCTATTCAGTACGTATTTTTTTGTGCATAAAAAATACAAGATGATTCCTTTGGGCTTCTTATAGCCGAAAAATAAAAAGAAAAATACATTTTCTTTGTTATTTTGCTGTTGTCATGTTTTGGTTTGCAGGTATGGGGTACGAGGCCAGTTGTGGTGGTACGTGGCACTCGGCGTGGGGCGATTTAAGCTGGTGGCTCTACCGGCGCTGGAGCGTCACGGCTTCTGAGGCTACAATACAAGGTGGAAACCCTAGGGTTTCTGTGGCTAATCTGGTCTTGGGCCATTTAGGCCCGATTTGTTTTATTTGGGTATTGGGTTATGGGTTTAGTTAGTTGTTGGGCTATTGAAATTTAGCAGATTTGGGCTGATGTAATAAAGGGATTTGGACTATTATTTAAAAAAAAATTGGTTTCATTTAGTTTATGTTTGTACGGGCCCCGAGCAGATTTGGGCCTCTACAATATGCATAGATTTAATAAATGAGATTGGTAAGTTTAATTCCTATAATACGAACTTACTAAGCATGTAATGCTTACTAGGTTTTATTTTCTCTATTTTATAATGCTCGGTAGCTCGCGAAGGTTGGTGATCGGTTGGAGCATCATCACACTATCCACTAGCTTGTTGTGGTATAAATAGTAACCTCATTTTGGTATAATGGCATGTGTATGTAACTTTCTAGTTATTTGAAATGGCTAGTAATGATTATGTTTTGGGATATCTATTAATGTAATCTTATGGTATTATCATAAGTATATATATTAAGGTTTGATTGAGGTATGCATATAATGATATACTATGTTAGATGCTTAAATTGGTCTTAATATAATGCTTGGATTGGTTGGTATTTGGATATAAGTTTTGGTACAAGATATTGGTAAAATTTTGGATGAGAAATGAAGCTAGAAATGGCTTTATTTAGTCCACACGGGTAGAGTGTGTCTAGATAGTGTGTGACACACAGCCTGGTACATGGGTGTGTGGTTAGGCCGTGTGTCCTCTGTATCTTAAATTCGAGAAACAAAATGCTCAGAATTAAGCATACAGGCTGAGACACAGTGCTACATGGCCTAGAACACGGGTGTGTGTTTTGGCCGTGTGAACCCTGCACCTAATTTTTAAAAATTAAATTGATCACACGACCTACTTATACATGCATGTGGCTGGCCGTGTGGCACAAGTCAGAGAGTTACACGGGGTCAAACACGGCCTGCAGCACGGGCATGTCTTAGGGTCACACGGGTATGTCTTTAGACCACACGGGCGTGTGAGCTTTGTACCTAGCAAAATTTTAAAAATTTTACGAAAAATTCTTGGAGTTCCCCATTAAGTCCCGACTCAATTTTTATACTCGGTTTGGATCTCGAGGGTCCATTTAAGGGACATTATGAATAATTTCGATAAATGAATAGTAATTAACGTAAATTATTTGTAAATGTTCTGAAAGTTTCGGTAATGCTCTGTAACCTTGTTTCAGCAACGGATACGGGTTAGGGGTGTTACAATATTCATTTTGAGTCCAAATATTAAGACATGTATATAAGGGCACCTTAGTAAGCAAATGGTCATTTTGAGTTAATAGTTATGTGGTAATTGTAATGATGGTTGAACTTGTATGTTTAACATGGCATATAACCTAATTGATGCATGATTTGGTCAAGTTTGATGTTATTAAGAATGATGATCTTAAACTTGTGTGGTTTGGCATGTTAAAGGTTACAAGTAAGCTAGTTGGGAAGCTAAGTGATAAATGGTTTGAGAATGGAATGTTTCAATGTTAAGCATGAAATGTAACTTTGTGTATGCCTTGTTTGATTCATGCTAGGGTCATTTAAGTGCTTGGCTCTTAAATTGCATAACTGTGGTATGTTTGAATTATAAAATATAATAATTTGGTATAGCTAGTAGTTAAAAAAATGAATTTTCTTAAATGGTGAACAATTGTTTTTGTGCTAAATTAAAGGGTTGGTTCAATCATACCCTTGAATTGGGTTAGTTTGATATGAGATAATGGTGTTTTGCTTGTTGGAAGTTGAATGAAAGCATTTAGGTATTTGTTTAAAAGTATATGAATAGGCTGTGATTTTTACCTGTAAAAAATAGAATGATGAGAATGGCAAGAAAAGAGAGAAAAATAAAACACACAGATTTTACAAGAAAACCTTTTCGGGGAAAAAAACCACAGGTAGAGGAGAAGAAAATTCACTATGTCGAATTCAAATGATTACAATGAGTATATACTACGTCTATTTATAGGTTTAGAAAACCTTATTCTAATCAACATCTAATAGAAGTAATGTAGTAAGGTTGAAACACCTTATTCAAATCAATATCAAATAGAAGAAGTAAACTTCTATACGGATTCTTCTTGTGCAGCCTGTACCGTACCCCAGGGGCCTCCGGTTGCGACCCTAGTCCAATATCTTGCTTATTAGGGATCCACGATGGGTTGCGGCCTTCGCCCTTGTGGATTTCCTTATCTTGCCACTTGTATTTTATTTTAATAAGAATTTGGGTCACAATTCTAACATTACCAAAACAAGGCAACGTCGCGACACAATTCAGCAGTGAGTGGCATCCGACGTTGAAATCCTTGAAGTCACGACGTAACTCACTGACTAGCGATGTCGCGATGTGGAAGCTATGATGTCACAACATTGGCTTGAGATTTTAAAAACCTTGCAATTTGGTCATAATTTGGCTTTGGGTTAGTAAAAGAGCTTTTGTAAGCTTGTATGGGACCTGAGAATGATTATGTAGCATAGTATGAATGTGGATAATACTTAAATGCATGCTTATATGGTTGTACAATGTAAAATTGATTGTAGTTACTCCAACAACAAATGTAGCATCCTATATCTTGGACCCGACGATTGGGTCGGGCAAGGGGTGTTACAGTTGGTTTAGATATAGTGCATAATATTTGAGTAGTGGATAATTTGAATATGCATAATAGTATCGATAATGAGGATCGTAGGGATTGTAAGGGTCATAAGGACAATTTGCTTACTATTGGTGAAGGTGTTGATGTTAGCCTTGACCTATCTGGGTTGAAGGTTATTTGTTTGGTTCTCTTACTCTCGACTTGAAGGGATATCAGAGTTGGGTTGATCTATGGTGGTTTATGCTCACTGCATCATCGTTGATGTATTGAAGTGTGTATAAAGGTTGTAGACGGTTCACTCGGTGGGCTAAGAGTAGTTTATGTTTACGTTGGAAACTGTTTGGTGTGTTTAAGCTTCAGGGTAGGTAGAGAATAAGAGAATTGTCCTTCGATAATTTCTTTTAAGGGTGTTTAAGAGAAACTCCCTTTGTTAGAATTAAGTGACCCGAATCCTTATTTAAATAAAATACAGTAGTAAAATAAAATAAAAGAAGAATCCATATAGAATTACACTTCTTTTATTTTATTTTAGAATAAGGTTTTTAAACCTTATTAAATTCCATTTATTTGATATTGATTAGAATAAGGTGTTTCAGTCTTACTAGAATATGGTTTTACAAGCCTATAAATAGACATAATCTATTCCTCTTGTAATTAATTCGAATTCGACATAATGAGTTTTCTTCTCCTCTGTCCGTTGTTTTTTCCCGAAAGGGTTTCCACATAAAAATCTGTGTGTTTTTTATTTTTATTTTATTTTATTTTATTTTATTTTATTTTTTCACACCCTTAATACCTTAACAAACCACATCTCCTCCAGTGATTCATGGATTGCCACTAGATGTCTTGTTCTTTAAATCTCCTTAGGTAGGTCTGTGATGTCACCTAATAAAACATGATCATAGAATACGCGAGTGACAGGTGACAATAATCCTGCCGAGAGAGATATCCTACTTGGTGAAGTATATTGGGTGATGAGACAGACTTGGGAGCTGAGTTCCTCTTCATTTTCCCTCAGTCATAAGGCAGCTGACTTGGTGAGCCACGCCTGGTTCAGTATAGGCGTATGGTTTATAAGAGGGAGCCAATCAAATTCAATTAAAATAAAAACAAATATATTTTCAATAATGTTCTTCCACTGAGGTGGAAAGAATATATCGAAAAATAGGGTTCCAAAGTGCCAAAATGATAGGAGAAGAGTGTGTTTGAGAAGTATGATTAGATTTGAGTCTGAGATGGACGAATAGCACTCCATTCTCAAACACGATGCCATGCTTTGCTCCTCTTTTTTAAACATGCTTACTACACTAATTACTATACCATACAACTGTCACAAAATCATTTTTAAACAATAATGACTTAAGTAGAAAACTGAGTTCTACTCTATTTTATAATTAGAAAATATCTTTATTTTTGTTTTATTATTATAACTTATATTTTTTAATCCCAAGAATGCATAAGTATCATTAAAACTTGATCCATCTGCCATTGATTTTCTTTTCTTTTTCCCATAAACTAGTCATGAGAAATGGAGTCTTATTTAGGTCTAATTGGGTCATAGCCATCTTGCGTGTTTAAATTTTGTAATAAGAAATTAAATTAAAGATGTGCTTATAGGTGTAGTGGACATTAATTCTTGAATAATCTTTACGTTTTTAAAAAAAAAAAAAGTATTTATATATATATATATAGAAAAAATGCATCGGGAGTTTACATTGTCTGATTTTACTCTACATAAATCGCTAATAATTGAGCGTAAATTATACAAATAATTATCCAACTATGTTACTGTTATTGTTTACGTTGTCTAATTTTAAAATCTTTTAATTTTGGTTACATATCGTTAAATTAATAACGGAAAGTCTTTTTCTAATTGGTATAATAACATATTTAATCCTCAATACTTATTTATTCTATCAATTTGATATTAATTCTAAATAATTTCAATAAATTTAACCCTTCACATTTACAAACCCTATCAATTTGATCTTCAAACTTTCTAATCAAAGTTTTCAGCTTTTAAAACAAAGGAATTCCACATCTATTAATTGTTTTATTTAAGGTTGAAATTATCCAACTCGATACATAACCCTGTTTGTTTATATTTTTAAGAAGTCAGTGTTAGAAATTAACTAAATACCATTAAAGATAATAGAAAATACAAATTTTAAAACCGTAATATTAAATAAAATTATATAAATAATTTAATATTTGTAAAAAAATGATTTTTCACTCTAACTAGCATAACTTTAGTTTTTAATTAATTTGGTAAATAATTTGATACTAATCAGATTGTTAATGATACATATTGCTTATTATGGATTTAAAAAAAAAAGAAAAAGAACCCCCATGTATTGGCCCGATGGCTAGGGTGTTCACCGTCTTAGGTGTGGCCTAAGTTTGAGTTGCGTTAGTCGCGTTATTATTAAGGCTTTGCCTTCCTCTTGTAATTCACCAAAAAAATAAAAATAAAAATAGATAGAACACGTAATTACTGACAATTGGAATTTTCAAAGTCATAGTTTTTTAACTCTAGATTTGATTTCCAATTTCAAGAATCAACTTTGAGTACTAATTCTATGCGCCTTGAAGGAAATATCATACAATTAACAACAAGAGTAAATTTGAAGTGCTTGTTTTTTAAAGGTTTTTCCATTTTCTTTAACCAAAACTTTATCAATTTAAAGGATTATAAAATATTACATTTACGAAAAAAATAATGAAAAAAAAAGTTATACACATTCATTATTAATGTATTTACAATAAATTATATATATATATTAAAATTATTTTGATTTATAACAAAATTTAATTAAAAAGTTAGAATAAAATTAATATGACAAATTTAGTGGGACCAAATATTTTATAAGTAGAATTGGATGTGAGGTGTACGAATAGGCTACTCAAAAGGTATATGTATAACATCATATTTATTGAGTTCCAGGAAAGGTTACAATCATAGAAATAGTAATAAATTTATTCTTCAATCTAAATGAATATTTGGGAAGTCAAAGCAGAATATGATTCCAATGCAAGTCATGATATCTAATTAAATGTTTCATATTTTTATAATTTCCATTAATAGGATTTGATACTGTGATATTTTATATTTATATTTTTTATCAAATACTGTATTTAAATTTTCAATTAATAATCATATTTATGAATTATATCTGTTTTTTTTTTATAGAATGCTTAGAACTACCCATAGCTCCTCCAACCCTCAAATAGGAGGATAATGAGCTTCAACGCACTCGAATTCACGTCCTCATGCACTGATAATAATACCGATAATAATCGAGCTAAGACTCAATCGACAATAAATATTTATTATTTTTCAATTCAAATTATATTAAAAAGATAATAAAATCTTAATTGCTATTATTTTTAATTCTTTGTACTCCAATCTTTAGTTAAATCAAATTAAAAAATAAAATTAATAACTTTTAAAAATTTATACGAAATTTAACATGTTTTAGATAATGTAAAAGAAATTTGCAATTTTTAAAAAAAAAAATTATACAAACTTTAATTTTTTTAAATATTATTAAAAAATAAAAAAAATAGAACTAAATATTAAAATATATTTTACAAGATATAAACCAAGTCCAACACTAGGTGAGCATATATGTTAGAAGATAGCACTCAAAAGAGGATCATGCACTGAAAAAACGAGTCACTACTCAATGATATAAACCAAGTCTAACACTAGGTGATCATACAATACCAAGTAGGCCATACTCCCCTACCACAATCAAGAGAAAGGAGATTTAATTTTGAGCAAGATTGAAAGCACATTAAAATTTGATGTTATAATATTAAAATTAATGAGTATTAAATTGTTATGCTTAAAATATAATTTTAAAAAAGAACACACGTATTGATAACATGTGTCAAATTAAATTTATATTTTTCAAATATAATAAGAGTTAATTACATTCATTGATTAAAGTAGAGTAAAAATAAATACAATATTACAAAAAGTCGAATATTAATAATTTTAACATTAAAAAAATATAAAACAAATAGTCTATAAAAATATTAATAATATTATTTAAATTTAATATATTAATATTAATATTCAAGACATGATAATTTTTTATATTATTTTAATATTAAATATTTTTAGAAATATTTTGTAATTACATCACGTTTTCAATTTATTAATGATTTTTTGAAGAATTTATTTAAAAATTTTAAATAAAAAATATTATAAATTTAATATACACAATCAACCCGTGCATCGCATGTGAATACAAACTAGTTAACTTACTATGTATGATTTATGTCTTGTTTACGTTAATTTGAGTTTTTATTTAGTTTATACTTAATTTTTATAGGATTTTGATATTTAATTAAGTATTTGGAGGCTTGAATTAGGATTATGGGAACTTAAAGGTTGGAGTTTAAAGACTGTTAAAAAACCAAAACGAGGGGAACGGGGCACGGTAGAAAATGAGCGACTTTGCCAAGTCGGGTGCCCTTGCCCCAAGCCGGTGTAGAACTTGATTTTTGTCAACCATCCCCAACCTACAGTACATTCTCTTTAAGCTCACTGAACAAACGAAGGGTCATGACGTACGTCTCGTAACTATATGTGCTTAAGTCTTCCACATTTTGGCTCATGTTTTAGTGTTAAGTTGATGTTTTAATGTTTAGGATATAATATAGTTTAAAAATGCATTTCTTTTTAGAATTTAAATAAGTAGGGGTTATTAGAATTAATTTGGATGTAGGAGGTATTGAAGGAGCCCAGACTTCGGGGCCAATGTCGTGATGTAGTTTGATTTTGGTGAAGCAAGGAGGCAAACTTCAAGTTGGACGTCGCAACGAGATAGAAGTGATGTCAGACCGTCAATTTTAAAAGGAAGCCAAGTCGGATAAATTACATGTTTAACGCTGCAACATTGGAGGGCATATTGAACCTTCGAGGCTACATCATGATGTTGAGGAGGCTAAGTCCTAACGTTTTGCAGGTAACTGCTGTGAACTTGATGGTTACTCAATGGTAACTTATGGAATTTTGCAGCAGCGCCACAACATAGCTAAGCTTAAGTCGCAACGTAGTGAACAAGTTAGAACTTTAATGAGGGGTTATTTCATCTTTTCCCCGCTCTGAAGCTTTTAGTATAAATAGTTTTGTTTTAAAAAAGTTGAGGGAGTTAGACTATTTCTTTTCAAAGCTAGGGACTTTTCTTTTAAACTCCTACAGAGAATTTGAACTTTTCCTTTGTAATTTTCTTTTTCTATCTTGTTTTCTAGCTTGTTTTCTTTTATATTTGAATTGTAAACTCTCAAAAGTGACGGAATCTTCAAGACTTTGCATGGATTTTGCTTCGGCTAGTTGAAACTGGAAGTTTTGGAAACATATCATCTTTGAATGAGTATTTCTTCTCCTTTAATTTTAATTTCTGTTTTGATTGTATAAACATGTTGAATGCTCTCGAGGTTTTAGGCTTGTAAGATTTTGGGCTCATATGTGCTCAATTTGTAAGGTCATCTTCCTCAATTAAGGGTGTTGACTCGTGAGTTCATAGGCACACAAGATATAGTTATATCAATTTCCACTTAGTTGAAGTGGAGATTATAAAGTGACCTCTCCTAAGACATTGGGCTTATGGGATCTATCATTTGGGGTGGTGAAGATTTCTTTTAAATAAAACAATATTTTGCGAGCTTGTGACATTGCAAATTAACTCATTTTTTCGAAAGAGAACTGACTTGTAAATTGAGATACTTGTGACCTCAAACCATCTGAACCACATACTTAATATGGATAGGACATAAGTCATTCACATAACACATATATTCGTTCCCTTAGCATGACAACCTAGACATTAGGAATTGTTTAGACAACCTACAAAAATAAGCCATCAATAGATCAACTAACTTGCATGGAATCTAGAACCAATACTGAGCTACACATAGTACCTTGGTAACTATTAGAGAACCCTCATAAAGGCTTTTGGGTAATATTTTTTTGAATCGAATCAATGACCAAATCAGTTAAACCGGTCTAGTCGATTCAAAGAAAATAAATTATTAAAAATATAAAAAGTAAAAATTATTAAAAGTAAAATTTAATTCAATCAATCTGTATCAATTCGCGAGTCAATAAATTTTATACCTCTCATCAAACCAATTTGATTCAAACAAAGTTTCTTTCCAGCAGAGACCAAGACTCTCTTTTTTAACTAAACTCTATCTTCTTTTAACTAGACTTTCAACCTTCTCCCCTCTTCTCTAATCCTTTGACATCTGCATTCCAATCATCTTAATCTTTCGACGACTCTCCGTCTAATAAGTTAACTGTCACTATCTCTTCCTTATGTCAACAGTATATATTAAAGACTATACGTGTTGAACTTAATTTTCTTTTGGAACAATTTTAAGAAGTCGAGTGTATGATGTTAAGTTGGTATAGTCAAAATCTAGCTAGGCAACAATTGTGCTTATCCACGACAATTAAAAGCAAAGATAGAATCTTTTACTGTAATGAAAATGGTGGGTGTGTCTGCAAAATTTTCCACGAGATTCACTGAATGAACCCATTTCCCTTTCATTATCAAGAAAGTTAGAGAAAAAAACCTACAAAATTGAATCCAAAGAACAATTTAAGATACCTTGTTTAAGAAGTTTTTTTTTTTTTTTTTGGAAAAGACTTAAATTCCTTATAAAAAATCCTTTCCTCTCAAAAGCATCTTTCACGTGAATGACAACAAGTTCCATTGTTTTCATGGCATTTTTGTGACCTTTCTTCAGTAGGGTATCTTTTGTCCCCATTATTATCATTATTATTTTTGTTATTCTCTCACTTAAAAAAAAAAAATTCTTTGCCCCTTTGTCAAGATGGAATCTTTTCGAATAATGAAAAGATGTTGCAAAGATTGAACAACTTCTAGCCTTCTTTCTAAGCCTGGTTTTGTCATTTAGGGTTTTGGTGTCTTTGTCTAGTTTAAAAGGCGTTGTTGTGTGGCATTATTGGTTCTTCCTTTCTCCTTCATAGAATCCACTCACACACTATTACATATGACATAATCATGTTTAAATATATTTTATAAAAATTTTCATACATTCTATAATTTAGATCGTATAACATATCATATTTTATACTCTTTCATAGTAGGTGAATATTTTGCCCTCACCCCCCCTAACATTCTTTTTTTAACACTTACATGATCAACAGTTTTCAACTCAATAAAATATAGGGCTATTTGTTAATTTTTCCACTAGTTTTCAGTCAAAATCCTTTATACTTAGAATAAAATCAAAAGCGTGATAGCTGATTGCATTAATCCATCACACAGACTGGACCACACTTCACTTTGAATCTCTTCCCCAAAAAAACTTAAATTTGGCTCTTCTTTTTCACGCCATCATTGTTAATTTCAAATAACCTTTGCCCATTTTAATCCCATAACATTATGAACAAGATTTACGCATCATCAGCCATATATTCAATGTTGGTATTTTAGTCATATATATTGCATATGGAAACTTTAGAATCAATGAGCAATGAGGAAGTGAATAGGCCCAAAACAAAGTTCGCCCCTACATAGAGTGCGTGGCAGATGATGGATGGAATCGGTTCGCCGCATTCTTTTTTAAACATTTCCACGGTGATGGCCCCCATTCTCCGCCATATTCTGTTCATTCTCCATCAAAAATTACAGACCCAAAAGGACAAAAACGGGGGGGGGGGGGGATTTTCTACCAAATTAGAGGTTTTTATCAAAATAATAAAATAATTTCGAAAATGATATGGCTTCAAGATTAAATACAAATATAATGAGTTGTATACGATGTTCCATACATGTCAAGCAAGTAATTGTTACTTGAGTATTTCTTTCAAGTTGATACTTGAGTTTTTTTTTTATCTCAGTTAAATATTTGAGTTTGATTTCAATGTTCAGTTTGGTACATGAGTTTTTTTATATCCCAATTGAGTGCTTATTTCTTTTACTAGAGCATACATATCAAACATTCATTGGGTCTTATGATGCCATTTGATTTGAGCATCAAATTGAAAATTGAAGTCAAACTCAAGTACCAAATGGTCTATTAACCCTATTTTTTTTATTTTCCATGCGAAGAAGCTAATATAATACTAGAAAATGTAATTTTAATGATCAGTCTTCAAATTAACAAACAATTGTTAACCACTGACAATGCAATTTGCCTGTTACCATTATGTCATCAATTGTTCAATGTTATTCCAAACAAGGAAAACAAATTTAATGGGAATAAGGTGAAATTCACATAGTTGTTAACACTAATAAAATCAACCCGAAGATAATGAAATTGTCAAATAGAGCTTAAATGTTATACATTATAGGAATGACGTTGTTGCTAGAGAACTCTAGCAACTAAGGTTCACTGCATGTATCCAAGTTTATTGTCAAATTTTCATTTGGGCAATACATTCAACTAGGGGCAGCAACTCTAGCATTCCTCTACAAGGCACTTTGCAGGGCCACTTGACATAATATCGGCTTTGCGTACATGAGTGTCGATACATATCTCAATTCCTTACTATTTGAAGGTGATAATGTTTTTTGGATGTATTAAATTATAAATATTTAACATGTTCCTTACATTTAATGTTTAAATAATTTTTTTAGTCACTTGGATCATGCCAATTATCTGACGTACCTTAACGGGGTGTGATGAGATATCAATTGATTAGAAACTAAAATGGTATATTACTAATATATTTGTATTTATTTAATATAATTAATTGATCTTGAGACACAAGTTGAGATAAAATAGTTTTAAAGCAAAAAGTAGTACTGAGCAAAATAAAGAGAGAATCAACACATGATATTTGTTAAGGCGGTTTGGATGCACCAATCCTACGTCTATGGAACATCATTCAAAGAATGATTTTACTCAACAATTTATTCGGTACAACTATTCACTTAAGCTTAATCTACCCTTTCACAATAGATAATTGTAACTCCAAAGTCGAACCCGAATTGTGACAAATCACAGTTCGGTTTTTCTACGTCTGCGGTTTCTTACCTAGAGAGATAATCCATTATCTTAGCATCTTGTACAACAAGTAAATACAGCTTTTAACACTCACCAGATTAGACTCTTCACTTTTGTGTCTAAGATCTAGACAATACTCCTCTAAGTTTTTCCTATGAAAACTTAAGACTTTAACCATATAACACACTTTGAACTTTTTACTCACCGGATTCAAAAGAAACGTTCTTCAATGAACAAAAATAAGTGTTCTCAGTTGAGTACATTACCTATACAAATCTTTTCAATTTATAAAGAATTGAGACTTGCTAACATACTATATTAATTACAATTTATCTTCCCATCAAACAAGCAAGATAATAAGTATAAAGAATATGTTCAATCAGCTTAGGATAAGTGTCGAATCTCCAGGATATACTTCCAAATTTCACTCAATTCAATCTGATTCTCCAAACTTGGAAAGTCAATTAACTTTACCTAAATCCAAATCAATCTTCAAGATATATTACTAATGTATAGTTTAAATATCAAATATGGTTGTTTGTCGTTCAATCAGCTAAAATAAAAACCAAAAACTTTACCTAAGACTTTTGTTATCAAAATTTATTAAAGTTTTTGAACAGACAATATCGGATATCATTTGGTATTGATACATAACACTACTCAAAAACTGTCTCAACAATTCACCTTGTTTGTCCCTAAAAAACCAGAACAAATAAATAAATAAATAACAAAACCGGCTTTCTAGATGCCCACATCTCATCTTTCCACTTTCTACTACGTCTAAGAAAACATCGAGCGGTGCCCTCCGATGCGGACTATGTAAAGAAGGTAAACCCCGCACTCCCAACACCTTTTTCCCCCTCTTAAACCATAATGGCCCCCAAGTCCTACCCAACCTAAAGGAGACAAAAAAGTAAACTTAAAACTCAAACCAAGAAATATGGTGAGGGTAAAGCATAGGGGCAAAAGCCACAGGTATAGGCTATCATGAGGGATAATAGCGGAAAGTTTTTTAATCAACTTCCTCAAATATGCTGCTTCCATTTCTAGGACATGTTAAATAAAGTAACAATTACCAGTTGACAACACTAATTTCATCATCAACCAGAATTGTCCATTTCTTATGGGCTTAAAAGAGAACTCACTGTTGTATTTTGATGAAATGAGTTTGTTAGAAGCTTCGGGATAGCAAAGCCATTGAAGGAGTCCAACTATTGTTCCTTGAGCCTAATAAAATATAAATTATGAAGCATCACAATTACAGTATCTTACTGTCTTATCTGCAACAGTTGTATGCATTTAGTGACGCACAGATAAGAGGCTGAAAGAGAATCTTGTCAAGTTACCCTTTTGAAACAATTGGAAATGATTCAAAAGAACGATATCAAGATGAGGAGGAGCAAAAATCCTGTGAAATACATTTATCATGTTGCCCAGGCTCAATTTCAGATTTTCAAAGAGTAGGGAAGAAATCAAACACAGTGCTGATAAGCCGATGGTTTTTCTAACTTCAAAATCATCATCAGAAAAATAGGTATACATGTATGTATGGTATTCAATGCTAAGATTTTCAGCAGACCCTGTATTACACCAGCATAATATAAAGCCACTAATAGATAAGACAAAACAATTAATGTCCTTAAGCTCCAACTTCCTAGAATAAGTACTCTTCAGAATCTAGGTCATTCTCATGTTAAACCTGTTGTTAGTAGTCAATGATAGGTGATAATAACATAGAATGAGACATGCTCATACCATGTTTCAGACATAATAAAGTTGAAATTTAGTTTCATTGGATTAGAGGAATTAGTTGAAGAAATCAACACATCTGTAACATTTACAATTAGAACAACACATCTTTTATCCAATATTATCCCAACCTCACATGTTTTCGCGAAAACAACTTTCCGAATACCAGCTGCTCGTATAGATAGAAGAGTCAAAGGTTCGCTTTCAAAAGAAAATTTACCAACTTTGCATTTATCACAAATACTGAAAGCGTAATTTATGTATTTAAAAATTTTCACTACTGCCACTGTATGCAAGCTTTTAGCCACTGTTAGGACCAAATCCTCGTGATATTCTGTCCAGAAAAGAAGACTACACAGCCGCAAGTTCCCCAGTTTCTCTCCCAAAACTCAAGGTTAAATGAAACAAGACACACACACGCAGAAAAAATAAAAGATTGGGGCATTTTTGGTGCTCAAAGTTTCAAGCTGAAAATCCCAAGCACCAGCCGGTTAGGTTTGTCGAAGCCTTCTCCAGTTCTGATATATTTTCCCAAGCAGCTTGTCCTGGCCGGTTTCTCAGACACAAAATGCAATCTGTTATAAGACAGGAGGCATTAGCTATGCTAAGAAGTGCATGTATAACTTCAGTAATTAGACATCATTACTCATAGTAATGGAAAATTAAAAAGAAAGGGCGTCTATGATAATAACCAACTTGACAATTAGATTATCATATACTAACAGCTAAAGACAACTGCACCAATTACCGATCATTTTCTATGTTACACACACTACCCAAAAACCTTTACCTGTTGAGATTACCGCTTATTCAATTTCAGAATCTCTGACATTTACCAGACTATTAGGCAACTCAGCTCCTGATATTTTGGATCTGCGATACCACAAAAACATAAACCATAGAGTCCTGAATAATGCTCCATTTGCAATGTGAGGAATGAAAATCCGCCCCCAGTACGGGTAATATGGGCCTGGCAGTTTGATCAATGTGAAGAATATTGCTATTGCAATCAGGTGCCATGGAACTTCTGCATCCTGAAAAACAAGCCAAAAGATTGACATAATGTTATGTGCCAACATTTTATCCCATATGTACCGTGTCAATAACAACAATATTTGACATTTTGAATAATTCTATGAAGGGAAACAATAATAAACATGTCCAGGCATTCTCTGTGTGATAGATTCTGGCTCAAAAGTTACCAGAAACACTAAGGAACAATGACATAAATAAGGCATTCTCATAGTGACTGTAAACAATTTCATAACTATTGACAAGGTTTTCAATAGTCTGCTCAACCAGCATGTTTAAGTTTCCGACATCCTTTATTCATGAGTAACAAAAATACATACCTTGAGAAGAGGAGAAAGTTCCAAGGCAGTTTCTTTCAGAAACCCGGCGAGTACAAAGCCAAGGAGTAGGGGAACAGGGATGATGGTCAACTTCCTTTGATGCGCACAGTAGGACATCTCACTGAGGGATGAAACTGCCAGTACGGGTACACTTAGATATTTGACCACTGCTAGTGTAAGATCAAGTATGAGTTGAACAAAGTTCTCCAAAGCTCTGTTCCAAGGAAATCTCTTCACAGGTTGAGGACAACTGTCCCACAGTCTTCTTGCCTTCTCTTTTATATTGTCAAAATTTACTTTTTCAGGGTCACCAGACTCGCCTGTGGCCATATTTATAGCAGAACAGATACTTCGCTTAGTATTCAGAATGACTTGGTTTTGTTTCATGCTCAAACCATATTTGTGTGCTTCAAGAGTCTGAGTTGAATCCTGATACAACAAAGTAAGCACACAAAAAAGTATGATAAATAATCTTGTCTTTAAAGTAAAGGGAAAATAAGCAAAAGTAAATTAGTAAGCAACCATTGAACTTTAACAAAAAATATCACTATTCCATGTGTCAAAATTAAATTAATAAAGATGAATCCAGCATGAAGATTATTGGCCAAAGATAATCTTGTCCAGGAGAGATAGGATACAAGAATTAAAGCAGACATTCAAATGGGCAGTTTATTTTTAAAAGAACAGTACCTGCTTCTTACTATAGATTGTAGAACCAAAATTTTAAGCAAAGTCACCAAACAAATCGAGTAAAAAAAAATTCATATACCAGTAGGTAATCATACCTCAAAGCAGAAACAAAAACATAGCACTATCACAAGGAAAATTTAAAGTGATAGGCGAAACAATTCAAGAACTGGAATACTTCTGTTATTTGAACAAAATAAAACATGTGCAAGTGCAATAAACATGTAACTTCCCATGCTCCTTTTGACAAACAAAGAACCCTAAAACAACCTATCAATTTAAAAGCTGTTAGCATCCGGTACCTTCATACTTTACAATGAACATAGTTAGGTAAGACACAACTCACCCGGCCAAAGCTCAATACAAGCGGAATAACTTGAAGCACTAGCTAGAGCCATAGCTATTTTGGCAAGTATTACGACTAGTCGAAATACAAAGTAATATGGGAATAAAGCTAGCTAGTTGAGTGAAAGAACGTGAAGCAGCTGTAGAATATTGGATACAAGAAGACGCGTGATTTCACAAGTAAATGATGATGCATTCAATAAGATTTTCCAATTCAAGAACCATTTCTAATATCTAATTTTACCCTAGACTGCGAAAGACACAGGACAAAAGCTCACAAAAAAAAAAAAAGGTCAACCCAATTAAAAGCAGAATATAAAACCCAATATTCAGAATGGAATTAATTGGTAACCAACCCAAAAGGAGAAAGAGAAAGCTTTACCTTGACCTTATGAAGAAAAGGGGAATGAATTTTTAGATAGGTTTTAGGGAAGCCATGGAAATGGGTAGAAGCAGATAACAAGTGAGAAGAACATGCAGCGATTGTGGCCATTTTCGATAATCACAAAGACCCTTTCTAGAGATCAATGAGTAAATGTCTTGCAGAGGGGAAATCTTTTTATGAAGGGCACAAAATCGCCATTGTTGCAGATATAGTGGGAGAATGGGTGTGGGAGGGATAAGATTGTATCTTTTGATAGTTGGGGCTTTGGGACTCTTCTCTTTACTTGGAGCTTATAGAGGAGAAAGAAACGTTCGTGTAGATGGAGGGTTTATAGGTAGAGCCAGGCCATGCTACTAGCGTGACTATTTTACGCATGGGTGAATCTATCTTTCAACGGTTTATGATATGCAAGTTTAAAAGCTGTGTTACTCAAAGCGGAACTGTATTCTATTTTATTTAATATATAATTTATTTTAATTTTTTATTATATAAAAATTAAAAATATGGGTAAACTACATGATCACTTTAAAATAAGGTTTGTTTGTTCTTTCTAAATTTTTTTCTCAATTTGGTTATTCTAATTTAAATAATTATCCGAATCAATAATTATCGCTAAAAGTTATGTTAATTCACTAATAAATTACTGACATAGCACATGAGTTCATAGGGTAATTGACACGTGAATTAACCCAAAACACTTTTTTTTTTTTTTGTTCTTTCTCTTCTTTGGCCTCTTTTTCTATTTGTTTTTATTTTACTTTTGATTTCTATAATATGCTACAACTCCTTCTACTCTTTGAATAATTGAAATTTAGTTTCTATATTTTTACTTCTAAGGAATTTAGTCTCTCTACTTTTCATATTTCCAAATTTAGATCCAACTACTAATGTTGTTAAACTTTTTTATTAAATTTTTTGGTGTGGCATTTCGAAATTAAAGAAAAATAGAGTGACCAGAATATGGAAATAGTATTTTAAAGTGACCGTGGGTGTAGTTTACCCTTTTTATACTTAAAATGATGAAAATAATTTAAAAGTTGTTAAAAATTATTTTTTTAATATTTATGAAAAAAAGTCGAAATTTTGTCAAATATTATTTAAAATTCATAAAACAAAACTCATTTTGTCAAAATAAATCTAAAATTTTAAAACCAAAAAATAATATGAAAAGATACGAAAATCAAATCGAGTTATACAGAATTATAATGAAAAGTTTAAGAAATTCAAAAGAAACGCGATCGAGCCGAACCAATATCACCTTTGCGACTTTGAATGGGACATGATTTAAGTTTTTAAAAAAATATTTTTATAAAACAATAGTAGTATTTTAGGGAAACTTATATATTGATGTTGCCTTTTTAAAAAAAAAAATTCAAAGATAACATTGAAAATTAATTACAAAGCTATGTTGGTTTGCAAACCCGCTAAATCACTTGTTGAATAAGTGACTAGTTAAGAAGATGCATTCATTCAAGAACCTAAATCGGCTACTACTAGCCGACTTATTGATCGCGTCACAGTGTACGAATGTCGAGCAGAGAATTAGCAAAAAATATCATAAATTAAAGTGACTTGACTGCAAGTGTGACAGGTCAGTTGTACTATTTTAAATGTTACAATAGAACAGTTTGAGTATTCCAATAATTAAACCCAAGGACATTAAAATCTTATAATAAAAATATTATAAATAGATTATATCTTTTAGCGTTGACCGTATTATCATAGTCTCAAATTGAATGACTGTAGTATTTAGCTAGGCATAATAGCAGATTAGAAAGTTGGATAGGCTTGGAGATCATCACCATATGATCAGACCCTTTGATCACTTCAACTTGATGGGGTGGGTTTTCCCGGATCATCCACCCTACAAAATCCTTCTTGGAGACCAAATCCTTTTCCGAAATTATAAAAACCCGATTAACCGACCCGTATTTCTTCTGAGAGAGTACTACTTCTCTTGACATGTCTTCTGCACTATACAACCGTATTGGTCTCATCAACATACTTGCCAATGCAGAATCCTACAATTAAATTTTTATTCGTACATTCTTTAGATTCTACAAGTAAATTTAAGGTGTGACAAGTATTTTATATAATGCAGAATTCTATCGAATTTATGTTCATTATAATGTCATTTTTTTAGTTACAAGACTATCAAATGAGTTTCGGAATCTCACACAAACAAATTTAATAAAAAATGTAACTTTTTTATTATTTTCTAATTTTTCACATATTTTTATTTTTATTTTCTATTTTTTTAAATTATTATCTCTAAATTCTAAAATTTTAAATAGTATATAAACTTTTACCCGAATTACAAACTCAGCCCGAATAGACCGGACCAACGAAGCCGAAGCAGTAATGTGAGTATCGTACCTCAGGTGGGCTGAGCTGGTAGACTTTAGAAGAGAGGAACATTGGACCAAAAGTGAAGGTGGTTGAAGGGCTGCTAGGCCCATCATCATATGTATAATGGTTGTCCATTTGGGAATCTTGATCACGTAATGCCTTTCAACAAAAACAAACTAGTTTCTTTTCAATCATTTATTCAATAATAAAATGAATCATTGCATCATTGCATGCGTACCTTCTGAATGAGGATGGAAACGTTGAGTGTTGGACCAGGCATGGAGGCTGTCACAAAAACTGCTACAGCGATTTTTTCCGGAAACATTTCCATTGCTTGAGAGATGGCCAAACCGCCTAAACTGTGACCAACAAGCACCACTTTTTCTTCATCGGGTAACGATGCCATGAATTCCCTCAAGGGCTTTATGTAATCAGAGATCGATCTCAGAGTGTTGACTTGCTGTGGATCAACCCCTGACCCACCCAGGTCTAAGGCGGTAACATTGTGGCCACCTGATTTTAGCAGTGGCACCACCTTGTACCATGACCAAGCGCCATGGCAAGACCCATGAACCAGCACAAAGTGCTTTGGTGGCTCCGATGATGTTCCCGGCACCTTGGATAGAAGGTGGCAAATCAAAAGTGAAACTAAGAGCATGAACTTCCAAATCTGATACATGTTTTTAGGTTGAGTGTTGGGTATTATCTGGTTACGGACAAAGCTCTTCACTGGGAGCTTTGGTTGAATGCAATATTATAAATCATTCAGTTGGAATGACAAATTTACTAGAAAAAATAGTATAGTAATATGGGTATATAAATAATTTGTGTCATTTATTTTTTTCCCCACTTGCCTCATGACACAGGATAATGACATTTTCAATGAAGGGCACGGGGACCAAAACAACGATATCCAGGATGAGTTCCTCTCTTTGGATTTGGCGGTTGACTCCAAATCGGAAAAATACATTCCAGATCGGGGTATAATTAAACAGGACATTCAATGAATTGTTTGTGAACTGTTTGTATAACGTTCATTTATGTTCATTTATTAAGTTAAATAAACAAGAATAAATAAAATTTTTATGTTCGTTTAATAAACGAACGAACACGAACTAGGGTGTGTTCGGTTCGTTTATATTCACAAACAAGCTCGTTTAAAAGCTCGTTTATTGGCTCATTTATAAGTTCATTTATTGACTCGTTTATAAGTTCGTTTATTGACTCATTTATTTATTAATGATATTTTCTTATAAAAATTTCATTAGTATATATTAATAAAATTATCTTAAAACTCGTTTATTGTTCTATTAGTATATATTAATAAAATTATCTTGGTTTGTATTGTTTTTATTTATAATATAATTATTAATATTTATATTTGACTATTTTATATCTAAACAATATATGTATATGTATTTATTGTTTGTTTGTTTGTTTATTATTTATTAACATTGTTCGTGAACATGTTTAAATAAGTTAAATGAACATGTTCATGAACAATAAATAAACGAACATGAACACAAATAATTTTAAATAAATGAACATGAACAAAAATTTAAAATTCTTAACGAACACAAATTGAACACGAACAAGTTTAAAAATAAACAAACAAACATGAACAAATATTTATTCGTTTAAACTCGATTCATTTACAACCCTAATTTCGAAAATCACTTTGGTGGGGAAAACTATGTTAGACGGGGACAAAAATCAGGACTGATTTTCTCTACTCTTAAAAAAAGACTGGCCGGTGGAGAACAGCCACAAGATGGGCATAAATCCATACATTTTTGCTTTAAATTTAAAAATACAAGATGAAAGTGTTTAAGCTGTGCCCCATGGTCAGTCCTTGACTAAAATTCTCATGGGAAAGATGTTGGGCAATTGTTCTCTGATGAGTCAGAGCACATGGTGTTGGATGTAAGCGCCATTGTGAATGCCCAACAAGAACAAGGAAAAATCGTGGGATGAGACTTACTTAGGCCTAATACCATTGGGGAAGGGATTGGCTTTGATAATGCCCAAGCAATCACCGGACTGGAGAGAAATATTAGGGGAAGTTGAGCATGGAGTTTTAGCTTTCCTGTTAAGGTGGACCCCGAATACAATATTTTCCCTTTTTTTCATTTTTTTTTTTTTTAGAATCCATTAGCCGTGGGAAAATTTGAACTTATTGACGAGGTAGAAGTTCAAGAGTTTGGAAGAATAAAATGGGCTTAAGACACTACTCCAAATAAATAAATAATACAAAGTGAGTAGACAAAAAGGAAAATTGTCACACCCAAGTTTGATGGATTTGAGACTAAAACATGTAGCAGTGAAATTATTTGTTTGGCGAAGTGTAATCCACCCATTTGTTTATTTTGGCGAATAGGAGTATGCTTATAGTAACCGCCGTGTAAGTACGTGAAGATTCTATTTCAAGTCATTCTACCATTTAAAGAGAAAAATTTTGTTAAGCGAAAATGTAATTATGGTATGAGTTCCACCAAATGTATAGTACGCCTTGTTTGTTTGAGTATTGTGCTTGTTAGGTTGTAAAATGATCTAATTAGGAACCAACCGGATTGACTGGTTTAATATCCATTATACAATATCTTCATTTATATTTCTCTCGGAGTTTGAAGGCCATTAAGAAGGACTAAATCTAAATTAAGTGACATTTGTTAAGTTCCATTAAGTAGAATTGGGTTATATATATATGACGAGGGCTCCTGAGAAAGGTTATTTTTCTTTCAATATTACTCTCTGATTCTTTTTTTTTTTTCAAATCTAATTGTATCTCTCCCTTATTAAGTTGGAAGCGAAGGTTCTGGGTTTAATCAGTGCTCATTCCATCTCCGGGTAAGTGTTACGGCTCTACATGTTAAGTTTTGAAAGAGTAAGTCTATAAGGGGTATATGAACAATAGGTTGTTAGTATAAGGTCTTGCATGGGGTTATCTACGATTTAGATGTCATGGAATTTGTATGCATAAGGGTTGTAATAGTGAATCTATGTTCTTTAAGCAGTTGTTACTACTGGTTTGAAAAGGATGTCTGGATTAGAGCTTCAAGCTACAATGGGTGAGAATCACATGAGTCCCTAATGTCGACTCCTACAAGTTCTTCTAGATAGATCTCTTGTGATCGATGTTTCAATAACGATGCATGAGTACTTAAATGACAGTTGAAAAAATATATATGTAATCTTAGTATAACGTTCTTGTGAGCTAAGTATGCAATGATTTGTATGTGTGGGTGTAAGTGATTCTTTGAAGCAATTATGTGTGTGTGTGCCTGGGATGTATACTGTGATACATGTTTGTGTTTATGTGTGTGAAACTTGTATTAAGTCTGATTTGATTAAGAAAATGAGTATAACCTACCTGAATGTATACTTATGTTAGATAAATGATTGAAAATGTTAGAGAAATGGGGTGTAAAAGAGTGATGGGAGATTATGTGATGTGAGCTTTGACACCACGGTGGTATTCAAAAAAGTTCGTCAAGACAGTATACATGAATTTCGGTATGATAATTCTAAAGAAGTCCATGGTCATGGCACATTCTAAAAAAGGGCGGATGAGTTGCATTTATCTATTGACGTTTTCTGCATGTCCAGGGCGATGATGGTCTCACACGATGTGAGTTTAGGCAAATCTATATCGCAAACACAACAGTTCATGGAGTGCCTGGGTGGCATTTTGATTGGCCTTTGTGGCAAATTTTGGTTAGCCTTTGTGGCGTATTCTATTTGACATTTGTGGCAAATTCTGATTAGCCTTTGTGGCGTATTCTTTATGCTACCTTTGTGGCGTATTCTATATGCTACCTTTGTGGCATATTCTGTTTGGCCCTTGCTACGTACTCTGCTAAGTCTGTGGTAAATTATGTATTGCAATTGTGGTGAATTATGTATCACAATTGTGGTGAATTCTACACTCTGTGTGTTTTTTGATAATCAATTTTATGATAAGAAATTATATGTCTGGAGTTATTTTGGTATGGTTAGCTCTGTGACGTACCGAAGGAGTCATAATGGAAGTTTCCTAAAAGGAAGTATATATCTATATGTTTAAAAAGGGTATTCACCATGGTAATTCAAGAATAACATTGAAAATTAATTATAAAGCTATGTTGGTTTGCAAACCCGCTAAATCACTTGTTGAATAAGCGATTAATTAAAAAAATGCATTCATTTATGAGCCTAAATCGGCTACTCACTAGTTGACTTACTAATCGCACCATGGTACCCGAACGTCAAGTAGAGAATTAGCACAAAATATCATAAATTAAAGTGACTTGACTGCAAGTGTAACAAGTCGATCGTAATATTTTAAGTGTTACAATGGAACAGTTCAAGTATTCCAAGAATAGAACCCAAGACAGATTGGGCAATAAAGTGACTAACAATGACAACGTATACAACTAAGAAGTCTAGCTAGCTAATCACAATGTAGTATATTACGACAAATCAACATCAAGGGTTAACTACACTAAACTACACCTAAGAAGACTAAATTGCATAATAGACAAAAGTGCACAAATATAAAATCAATGGGCTAAAGTGTTTAATTGATATCCAAGTTGTTAGTCAATTATTGGATTAAGGATTTAAATTTCTCAAACTCCTAATTCGTGCAATTTTACCTTTCGATCACCATTTTACCCAATTAGACGATTTAATCTAATTTATCTCTCGATCTCACTAAACTAATTTGAGACACTCAAATAAACCATTAGATTTCAACATTCACAAGGTCAAGGATGTTATTCATAAAAGTGGTTGAAAAAGCATGTGCGGTAATGGATACAAAGTGCATATATTACGAGAAAGTAGCTAGAGTTATGGATGCAAATCATAGGGAATTTAATTCCATGAGAGTGGAAATATAAAATATAAAATATCAATTTTCATCATGTGGCACAACCTTGATGTATCGCATGGCAAAAACAACTTAAAAAAATGGTTGTCAGTACTCTGTAACGGTTGACCGTTAACTTTAACAGTCTAATGGCTTAAGTGATTGAGATTTAAACATTTGAGATTGAGTGCAAAAAGAATAAGGGTTTAATTAATTTTTTGAAAATATTCAAGGGCTTAATTAATAAAGAGATAAATATATATCATAATTGTATTTAAAGTGTATAAAAAATATGAATGATATAAAATTATATTCTTAAAGGACATATTATAAATAGATTATAATAATTTAAATTTTTTTTAGCGTTGACTGTATTATCAAAGTCTCAAATTCAATGACTGTAATTTTTAGCTAAGCATAATAGCAGATTAGAAAGTTGGATAGGCTTGGACATCATCACCATATGATCAGACCCTTTGATCACTTCAACTTGATGGGGTGGGTTTTCCCGGATCATCCACCCTACAATATCCTCCTTGATGACCAAATCCTTTTCCGAAATTATAAAAACCCGATTAACCGACCCGTATATCTTCTGAGAGAGTACTATTACTCTTGACATGTCTTCTGCACTATACAACCGTATTGGTCTCATCAACATACTTGCCAATGCAGAATCCTGCAATTAATTTTTTATTCATACATTTTTTTAGATTTTACAAGTAGATTTAAGGTGTGACAAGTATCTTATATAATGCAGAATTCTATTGAATTCATGTTCATTATAATATTATTTTTTTAGTTACATTACTATCATATGAGTTTCGGAATCTCACACCAATAAATTTAATAAAAAAATTTAACAGCGTTAACAATTAGACATGCATGCATTTTGAAATTGAAAAGTAAAGAGACTAAGGCCTGTTTGGTTTCTCAAAATATTTTTTATTTTCATCTCTAGAGAATAGTTTTCTTTTTCTTTTTCTTTTTCTTTTTAAATTGAAAATATGTTTGGTAAATAAAAAATTTTATTTTTAATAATAAAAACATGAAAACATACTTAGTAACTATTTTTTTAATAAAAATAAAATATAATAACTACATTTATACGAATTCAAAACAGTGTACCAGATTTAATATTAGAAATACTGTTAATATTTTTGTGTTTATATGAGTTTGAATTAAGGGCAGTTCATCTAAAGTTAATAGTCCTTTTTTTAATTATTTTCATTCTTGCAAAATTTTTTTAGTGAAAACTATAAAAATAATTTTTTATTATTTTCTAATTTTTCACATATTTTTATTTTTATTTCCTTTTTTTAAGAAAAAAGATTATTATCTCTAAATTCTAAAATTTTAAATAGTATATGAATTTTTACCCGAATTACCAAGAAGCAGTAATGAGAGTATCGTACCTCAGGTGGGCTGAGCTGGTAGACTTTAGAAGAGAGGAACATTGGACCAAAGGTGAAGGTGGTTGGAGGGCTGCTAGGCCCATCATCATATGTATAATGGTTGTCCATTTGGGGATCTAGATCACGTAATACCTTTCAACAAAAACAAACCAGTTTCTTTTCAATAATTTATTCAATGATAAAATGGATCATGCGTCATTGCATACGTACCTTCTGAGTGAGAATGGAAGCGTCGAGTGTTGGACCAGGCATGAGGGCTGTCACAAAAACTGCTACAGAGATTTTTTCCGGAAACATTTCCATTGCTTGAGAGACGGCCAAACCGCCTAAACTGTGACCAACAAGCACCACTTTTTCTTCATCGGGTAACGATGCCATGAATTCCCTCAAGGGCTTTATGTAATCAGAGATCGATCTCAGAGTGTTGACTTGCTGTGGATCAACCCCTGACCCACCCAGGTCGAAGGCGGTAACATTGTGGCCACCTGATTTTAGCAGTGGCACCACCTTGTACCATGACCAAGCGCCATGGCAAGCCCCATGAACCAGCACAAAGTGCTTTGGTGGCTCCGATGATGTTCCCGGCACCTTGGATAGAAGGTGGCAAATTAAAAGTGAAACTAAGAGCATGAGCTTCCAAATCTGATACATGTTTTTAGGTTGGGTGTTGGGTATTATCTGGTTATGGACAAAGCGCTTCCCTTGAAACTTTGGTTGAATGCAATATTATAAATCTTTCAGTTGGAATGACAAATTTACTAGAAAAAATAGTATATTAATATGGATATATAAATAATTTGTGTCATTTATTTTTTTTCCCACTTGCCTCATGACACTGGATAATGACATTTTCAATGAAGTGCACGGGGCCAAAACAACGATATCGAGGATGGGTTTCTCTCTTTGGATTTGGGGGTTGACTTCAAACTGGAGAAATACATTCCAGATAAGAGTGTAATTAAATAAAACGTTCAATAAATTATTTGTATAACTTTCATTTATGTTCGTTTATTAAGCTAAATAAAAGAGTATAGACAAAATTTTTATGTACTTTTAATAAACGAATGAATACGAACTGAGGTATGTTCGGTTCATTTATGTTCACAAACAAGCTCGTTTATTGGCTCATTTATTGACTCATTTATAAGTTCGTTTATTGACTCATTTATAAGTTCGTTTATTGACTCGTTTATTTGTTAATGATATTTTCTTATAAAAATTCAATTAGTATATATTAATAAAATTATCTTAAAACTCGTTTATTGTTCTATTAGTATATATTAATAAAATTATCTTGGTTTGTATTGTTTTTATTTATAATATAATTATTAATATTTATATTTGACTATTTTATATCTAAACAATATATGTGTCTGTATTTATTGTTTGTTTGTTTGTTTATTGTTCATTAACATTGTTCGTGAACATATTCGTTTAATGTTCGTGAACATGTTCGAATAAGTTAAATGAACATGTTCGTGAATATTAAATAAACGAACATGAACAAAAATTTTAAATTCTTAACGAACACAAATTGAACATGAACAAGTTTAAAAATGAACTAACGAGCATGAACGAATATTTGTTCGTTTAAGCTCGATTCATTTATAGCCCAAATTCTGGAAATCAATTTGGTGGGGAAAACTATGTTAGACGGGGACTAAAATTAGGACTGATTTTCTATACTATTAAAAAAAGGCTGGCCGATGGAGAACAGCCACAAGATGGGCATAAATCCATACATTTTTGCTTTAAATTTAAAAATACAAGATGAAAGTGTTTAAGTTGTGCCCCATGGTCAGTCCTTAACTAAAATTCTCATGGGAAAGATGTTGGGCAATTGTTCTCCGATGAGTCAGAGCACATGGTGTTGGATGTAAGCCATTGTGAATGCCCAACAAGGAAAAAGAAAAATCGTGGGATGAGGTTTACTTAGGCCTAATACTATTGGGGAAGGGATTGGCCTTGATAATGCCCAAGCACTCACCAAACTGGAGAGAAATATTGGGGGAAGTTGAGCATGGAGTTTGAGCTTTCCTGTTAAGGTGGACCCCGAATACAATATTTTCCCTTTTTTTCTTTGTTTTTAGAATCCATTAGCCATGGGAAAATTTGAACTTATTGATGAGGTAGAAGTTCAAGAGTTTGGAAGAATAAAAGGGGCTTAAGACACTACTCCAAATAAATAGATAAAACAAAGTGAGTAGACAAAAAGGGAAATTGTCACACCCAAGTCTGACAGATTTGAGATTAAAACGTGTAGTAGTGAAATTATTTGTTTGGCGAAGTGTAATCCACCCATTTGTTTATTTTGGCGAATAGGAGTATGCTTATAGTAACCTTCATGTAAGTACGTGAAGATTCTATTTCAAGTCATTCTACTATTTAAAGAGA
Organism: Gossypium anomalum; assembly: GCA_025698475.1. NCBI lineage: Eukaryota > Viridiplantae > Streptophyta > Magnoliopsida > Malvales > Malvaceae > Gossypium > Gossypium anomalum. The sequence goes on along the minus strand of CM046967.1, from coordinate 84,638,021 downwards.
AAAATTTTGTTAAGCGAAAATGTAATTATGGTATGAGTTTCGCAAAATGTATAGTACGCCTTGTTTGTTTGAGTATTGTGCTTGTTGGGTTGTAAAATGATCTAATTAGGAACCAACCGGATTGACTGGTCTAATATCCATTATGCAATATCTTCATTTATATTTCTCTCGGAGTTTAAAGGCCATTAAGAAGGGCAAACTCTAAATTAAGTAACATTTGTTAAGTTCCATTAAGTAGAATTGGGTTATATATATGTGAGAAGGGCTCGTGAGAAAGGTTATTCTTTTTTCAATATTACTCATTGATTCTTTTTTTTTTTTTAAATCTAATTGTATCTCTCCCTTATTAAGGTGGAAATAAAGGTTCTGTGTTTAACCTGTGGTCATTCCATCTCCGGGTAAGTGTTACGGCTCTGTATGTTAAGTTTTGAAAGAGTAAGTCTATAAGGGGTATATGAACAATAAGTTGATAGTATAAGGTCTTGCATAAGGTTATCTACGATTTAGATGTCATGGAATTTGTATGCATGAGGGTTGTAATAGTGAATCTATTTTCTTTAAGCAGTTGTTACTACTGGTTTGAGAAGGATGTCTGGGTTGGAGCTTCGAGCTACAATGGGTGAGTATCATGTGAGTCCCTAATGTCGACTCCTACAAGTTCTTCTAGATAGATCTCTTGTGATCGATGTTCCAATAACGGTGCATGAGTACTTAAATGACTGTTGAAAAAATATATATGTAATCTTAGTATAACGCTCTTATGAGTTAAGTATGTAATGATTTGTATGTGTGGGTGTAAGTGATTCTCTGAAGCAATTATGTGTGTGTGTGCCTGGGACGCATACTATGATACATGTTTGAGTTTATGTGTGTGAAACGTGTATTGAAGTCTGATTTGATTAAGAAAATGAGTATAACCTACCTGAGTGTATACTTATGTTAGATGTATGATTGAAAATGTTACAGAAATGGGGTGTAAAAGAGTGATGGGAGATTATGTGATGTGAGCTTTGACACCATGGTGGTATTCAATGAAGTTCGTTAGGACAGTAAACACAAATTTTGATATAATAATTCTGAAGAAGTCCATGGTCATAGAACATTCTAGAAAGGGGCGGATGAGCCGCATTTATCTACTAAGGTTTTTTGCGTGTCCCAGGGCGATGATGGACAAACCTCATACGATGTGAGTTTAGGCAAATCTATATCACAAACACAACAGTTCATGGAGTGCATGGGTGGCATTTTAATTGGCCTCTGTGGCGAATTCTGGTTAACCTTTGTGGCGCATTCTGTTTGACATTTGTGGCTAATTCTGATTAGCCTTTGTGGCGTATTCTGTATGCTACCTTTATGGCGTATTCTGTATGCTACCTTTGTGGCATATTCTATTTGGCCCTTGCTACATACTCTGCTAAGTCTATGTGGTGAATTATGAATCGCAATTGTGGTGAATTCTGGGTACACTCTGGATGTTCTCTGATAATCAATTGTATGATAAGAAATTATATGTATGGAGTTATTTTGGTATGGTTAGTTCTATGATGTATCGAAGGAGTCATAAGGGAAGTTTCCTGAAAGGAAGTATATATCTATATTTTTAAAAAGGGTATTCACCATGGTAATTTGTTCGTTAAAAATGCGGGTGTATTCACAATTATGAAAGATATGAGTATCCATTGGTCTGAGTTGTTTGTACTATGTAGGGTTGATTCTGAGTTATTTGGACTCCGCCACATTTGAATAGTATCATGTCTGGTTCTGGGTTCCTAAGGAATTGAAGTTGCTGTCTTGGATGTCTGGTGTTTCGTAACAAAGATGTGTGGAATTCATTTGAATGATCTGAAATGTACTTATGATGGTAATTTGCCAAAAGTAAGATTCGCAAATAATATTCGCCTAGAACCTGTGGTTTTGACTGTTCTGGAATAACTACTGGATGGTTATTGAAGGGAAGAGAAAGGACAGTATTAACTGGTAAAATCTTGAGTCAGCATTTTAGTTAGATGAAAGATGATAAGTTAAGAATGTAAGTGGTGTAAAAGTATGAGGTTATCTGACTATGTGAAGGTATCTGCCAATAATAGAATTGAGTAATCTGATTATGCATGATGAAGAATTCAACAAGAAAGTTTAAAAATGTAATTTATATTCAAGCTCAATAAGTTTTCCTGAACTTACAAGTGTTATGATTATATTTCATATTGTCGTATGAAGGAGCTCAGCAGGAGGGACAAGCAAGGAGTGTGCCAATGTTGCGGCGAAGTAGGTTGCAATGCATATGATGGACTATTAGTAAATAAGGCATATTGTGCAATTATGCTTTAAAGAGTCTATCTTTAGTACATGTTTGAAATGTAAAAGATATAGTGACAAGCAATGGCAGAGCCTGAATTTTTTTGGGGGGACGGAATTAAATTGTATATTTTTACGATAGTAAAAATACAATTTCATCATTTTAATAGCCTATATCTTTATAACTTTTAAAGGGTTAAACCAATTTTTTATCATTTTTGGAATGTCAAAGTGCAACTTTACCATTGCTAATTTAAAATTTTATAAATTATGAAGGGCCTAAATTAAAAATTTACCATTTTAGGAGGGCCATGGCCCCGGCTCCACCACTGGTGACAAGTCTAATGTATTCTATTACGTCTAAATATTTTCAATTGTTTCTTTAAAAATGAGATTTTAAATATAGTAATTTGAAAATTGTTTAAAAGTCGAGTTCAAGAGAGCTATTTTGAAAATTTTGTTAAATGTTATGTATAGTAACACCCGAGATTCGGGCTCAGTGATTCAGGTCGGGTTAAAGGCATTACAAGTAAGACAAGATCTGTGAGGCATATAAAAAGGAAATCTAGTTAATGAAGCATCAGCTTAGGTTCTTGAGACATGATGATGGTCCAGAACTAATGGAATTGCCAACCGAAGAGATCGAAGGGAGTGAGGAGGCAATGACCTCCTCAGAGGAGAGGCTTAACTAAACTTGATAACTTTATTTAAGGCGAGGAACAAGACCTTGAATGAAGCTATAATCTTTTGGCTTGATAACTTTATTGGTTGGGATGATCCAGGGGTCAGATTATGAGGTAGAGGTTCCTGTAACTTCCTAGGATCTAGTTTGTTTTCTTGATTAGTGTTGCAACAGTTATACAGGATGTTTCATCTTACTGTTAATCACATGCTAACATTGTTAACACAGCTATTTGTTTTAGGTGGCTGAACTTAGGATTGGGATTGACCTGAAGTTAGAATCTCAAGTTAACAGTCATGGAAAACTTGTATTACCGTTATCTACCTTCAGGAGGTTGCACTTACAAATGTCACTCCATAGGCAGACCTTTTTCCTTTTTCTTATTTGTTATTTGTATACTTTGTATTTCTGACTTTTCTGGTCCAAAGGTTTTTGTAGTTGACTATGACATCCTTTTCTTTTAACGTTCTCATTTTCCTACATCGCCCCATAAAACAATGTTTTTGTTGCCTTCTTAACCATTGGCCACTATTCCAAATTCCAACTTTTTGCATTGGTTTCCAGCATCCGAAATAAGTTCTTTGATATCACTAGAATTACATACAGCATGGTCAATGACTGAGGTTCCCTTAGGCTTCCCTGGTATCAGAGTTCGGCCAGTGGAACCTAGTTGGCAAGATATAGATCAGTGTGTCAAATTGAGATCAAATGACTTGCACGTTGCATTTTATGTTCGCATTATATGACTTATCCCCACCTTCACTCACTGTATGGTGCAGTTCACTGTTTCATGTAAAGCTCAAAGGTCGCAGTTCAGTTTTCCAAAATAGTGACCATAAAATCAAGAACAAGAAAATTTTCTTAAACATTTGAAATCCGTAAAAAAGAACATGATGTTTGAATTTCATTTGATCCTTAACGTGGAAATGGTTGTTTAACATTCCAGATTAACATTCAAGTTTAACAAAGAAATCTACCCAAAAGAAACTGCTTTACCCCCTGCTTAAAAAATGAGTTCAGTTTCAATGGTGTAGAGCATAAAAAGTTTAGTAATACTGGGGGTTAAAACCCATCTAAGATGCAACTATTTACATTCGCACTAACAAGACATGCAGAGAATTCAGGTTTTCAAGCAGCTGGCATTGAGTTCGAAAGGACCACATACGACAAATTTTGGAGTCCATCCTGGATTTTGTCCACTGCAATGTTCTGATCACTACGGAGATGTTCAGAGAAGGAATTAGCTTTCTCCTGGATAGATGCTTTTGTAAGTGCTTCATGTGAATCTGCATTAACACTCTTAATGGCCGCTAAATAAGCTTCAGCTACATCGGATATGCCTGAACACATTTAAAGATAATCATCCTCTGCTAAGATGCATACCAATGTTAACATATATAATATAACTGATAACAAAGGAGTACAAGGAAATTAACCTGTGATAAAGCTGCTGGATACAGCTTCCACGTATCCTGTCATTGATTGTGCCTTCAATCTTATTAGTTTAGCCTTCTCAACAGAATCTTCTGGCCAGTCAATATTCATCATATCACCATCGGCATCTTCATCTTGAACTTTGTTAGAACCAGATATGACAGATTTACCCAGCATCAGGAGATGAGACATTGCTAAACAGCACATTTCTGAAAGCCTCTGCATTGACATGCATAATCTTTTAAGATCGCCAAGGTACAGGAAATGAAAATCATGTTCAAAAAAAAGTATCAAAATGTTGAAAAGAATTTGAAAACATCTCAATACATGAACCCCCTCTGAGTGCAGCGAATCTAGCCTTCCAGCAGTTCTTTGAATTACATCATTAACAGCTAATCCTGCCAATGCATTTGTGAACCTGAAAATGTTGTGGAATTAACAACAGACCAGCAACAATTATGAATATCACTATGCTTATCAGAAGAAGAAAAAAAGACAACAAATAAAAGTTTACAACACTATAATATGAGTTGATAGTTCAGAACAAGAGTTATATCACTATTGCTGTATACCCATTCTGAGTTCATACTGGATCCAGAAACCCTACAAACTTGCAAGTTGCACCCATGCATATAATATAAAAAATGTTAGGTCAAAATCTATTATTATGTATTACAAAGCATGTCTAAGACTTAAATTCCAAAGGACGAAAAATGGAATAGTTATCAAGCAAAGGCTACTTAGCATATTCAAACCAAAACCAACTCATTAAAAGGAAACTCCAATTTGTTATTGAACCGGATGAGCTCCTGAATGAAAGCCCAAACAAAAGATGCCTATAAGTAGTGCAGACAATCAGAGAACCACAGTATATAGCCATTAGCCACTAATGCCATGGAGCAGACAATTTCTGAGCTAAGGTAAATGAAAAGCCATCTGTTTTCAGCAAATTACCCAACAGCCATATCAGCAGCCTTGCTGACACTTGAATCATGTAAAATTTTCATCTCATCATGACTGCCATCAGTTCCAGTCTCTATTTTCTTTCCTTTGGCCGACTGAGGACCATTTCCATCAATTTCAGCATCTAAACTGAAAATTTGTTGGATTTGTTTAAGCTTTCCCTCATACACAGATTTCTGTTCAGAAGGCAATTTTGCTTTTCTCCGATTAAACAGAAGGGCATAATGGCTGGATAATGCTTCCAGTTCCTGAGTAATGTAAAAAAATTTAGTCATTCTAATCATCAAATATCAACTTCAAGTATAAGAAGCTAACCTCTAACTGCTCTGGACCTCCGTATATGTAGAAGCATCGATCAAAACTAACTTCCTCTACCGACTGATCCTCATCAGATAGATGCTCAGTGCCCTTAGAGTTCTTTTCAACTTCTATACCAGTTTCATTGATCAGTAAATCCATAGTCTCCTTTCCCACATATTCAAGCACTTGCATTCCCTTTGTCGTAAAGGCTTTTCCAGTCTGCAATATAAATGTGAGAAACAAGAGATCATCATAACTTTACCAAACAGGATAATAGGGACTGAACAATGACAAACCTCAATTAATGAGGGTGCAACTGAACCAGCGGGTAAACCTCCATGCTGAATGGAATCTGCAATGTTCACAGCAGAATGCTCAAGCCTAGACAATAAAAGAGATAAACTTATTAGTGGAAAAATGCTTTCACAAGTATCCGTTTCTTGAGTTCTATAGCAACTATGAACTATGGAATGCTACTGCATAAGGAGAAAATTGAGGAAAATTATACAATGAAGCACAAAATAGAAAATAGAGGAAAATTAGACAATGGAAGCACAAAATCAAGCAGCAGCCTACGGTACTCAGTTGATTATCTTAGCATAACAAATCCCATTTCTAGAAATAAGTCTATCCAAACATGACATCTGAATATTCTCAACGCCAGGAAAATTCTACAGAGTCCCAAGTGATACGTGAGTGGTTAATGTCTTGAACATACAGTCACATCATGGCTTCTACAGAGGAAAGGTAAGATCCAATATACAGGAAAATATTCTATGATAGTAGAACTCTGAATCCACCAGTTAGAAATTAAATATTCACACTGAAGGACTTCCAAAGATTTGTTTTGAAGACGCATTGCAATTAACAAGCATCAATTATTTTTTCTCTTTTTTCTTTTGTTTGTTAGCTCCTGGAAATCAACTAATTATTTTAAAACCAAACTCTATATAGCTTGCAATTTGAACAATCAATCTTCTGCCATATGCAATCAATAACAAGATGCAAATAAAATGACACATTGAAAGACATGAAACATACTTCTGAACAAAATTGGTACCCCCTTTCCATGCACTCCCTAGTGCCTGCCATGCACCAGAAGCAAAATTTTCCACAGAGTTGTCAAAAACCTTCAAACCCTGCAAACAATGAAAGTAGAATATAAAAGATAAAAAACCAAAATATTGATTCTGGTCCATCACAAAGATATGGTACAACTGAGTACACACCTTGGTGTGTCTGCAGAAACAAAGCTTAAAGAAAATTACCATCATTCCAGATTTGTGCAGCAAATACTAGTAAAAATAATATAAAAATGACTTGCCTGACCAAGGAAAGAATCGCCACTTGCTTTCTCTAACTTATCCAGAGCAGACTTTCGTAGCTTGTCATCCTCATCCTCATCCTCACTTTCCTTTTCACTTGGAGATTCTTCTGCTTCATCTGCCTTAGAAGATTCTGACTCTTCAGCAATTTGTATATCTGCAATGCTCTTTGCAGCCTTCTCTGCAACCACAGAAGCCTGCATCCAGAAAGCACTGCTTAACAAAATTGAAAACAACCTACTATGACTAATTATTACATGAGAAGTTGTATAAATCTCCTATAATTATCAGTTTATGTTATTCAGGATCTTTCTAGATCATAAAGATAATTCTCATTACTGGATACCATAAAGAAGATTCTCACAACTGGAATCAAGAAACTTTCAAGTAACCATTTGAAATATTTAAAAGCAACATATTACTTCCCAAAGCCTAAAAACTCATACTGCACAAACTGAAATCTGAAAGTATTAAGAGGACAGTGAAAATATGAAAATTATTGACCTTAAGGGGACACTTGTTGATCTTAATATTATTATACCATTTTTCCTATTCAACATTTCCAAATTCACTAAGGATAAAATGGCAATAGTTAGCATAGGAAAAGCAAAATGCAATTGATCCCTGAAACCAAATAGGAAAAGTATAAATTTAACTCAGATTCCTTAAGCAAAATGGCCTAGTTGCAAGTTTGACAAGACTCGTTTTCAAATAATGAGTCGGACAAATTTTCACCCAAAATAGTGAATAGGGTTCTTTGTAAGGAATGTAATTTCAGTAATAAATCACAACATCTAGTATCTATGTGAAACTTAATGATATTTCTACAACCAGCAGGTCTATTGTAACAAATAAATGACTATAGTAGCAACTTCTTTGGTCCTCAAACAGCGAGCTGCATCTTTGACAAAATGCAGTTAAAAGCAAATCACAAAAGGCTCCACCTAGAATTGGGTAAAAAAATAGAAAAAGAGTTCATTATAGATAAATAACACATATTTCCTTTGCCATAATCAAATTGATTACATACGTTATAACCATTTTATGGATACGGGAGTTCATGAAAAGGGTGGGGCAAGTAAGGAATTCAACTGCAGTTAATTTTTTATTATGTAATGACCAAATTCAGACCATACAAATCCAACACCTAGGATATGAATTTTAATAAAAGACTAGGTCTTTGAACAGCGAGCTTCATTTTTCTCTTCCTACAATGCTTCACGTATTAAACACAGAGTAAGGTTTAATTCATCAAAACCAAAAATCTCTAATAACTAAACCCATACTGAATAAGGTTTCCACAGTATCAAAAACCTACTAAATTAAACAACAAAGTGATGCACACTTCAAAATGGGTATTCGAAAAAACAGTCCCAAAACAGAATGTTTCAGTCCAAGATCTGAATTCACTCAAACCCACATATCTAAACATAATAAAATAAACAATCTTTCATTGGAATAACAAATCCCGGAAAATTATTATAAAAAGGGAAAAAAATGAAGCGTACATTGCGAGAGATCTCCTCAGCGGCAACAGTGGCAGCCTTTTGAAGATCTGAGAGAACGGAGAAAGCAGAGAAACCCCAACCGCCCCATCCTCCTCCACCATTTGGCGCTGTAGTTGAAGCCGGTAATTGCTCCTCCGTTTTGGGTTCTTCTTCTTTTCCTAGTTCTTCCTTTTCTGAAGATACTAATTGTTGTGGTGGTGGGTTCTTGGCATCTTCCATTTCTTTTCTTTGCTTTCGTATAAAAGAACAAATTAAAAGTTGGTATATCAAACAAAAAACCTATTTAAGAAAAAAGTTATGTTTGGCTTTGATTTTCTGGTATTTTAGAGAAAAGGTTGAATGAGATCTGTGCAAGGATAGTTGGAGGTTCAAGTTGTTGAGAGTCGAGGGGAATAGCGGCTGTTTTCAGTCGATAATTGACCACGAAACCGTGACTCAACGTGCGACCGAAGGCAATCGACTTTCAAACCATAAGCAAACCAAACGCTGCCGTTTTATTATTGGTTGGGGCCATTGGGCCAGAACAAACCTATTCTATTCACGTTCTCAACCCATTATCCACCGATTGGATTAAAGTTTTAAGGGTAAACTACCATTAGTCCCTCAATTATGAGTAAATTTTTATTTTAGTCAATTAATTAAAAGAGTTACAATTTGATCATAATATTTTTAAATTTACATTTTTTACTCTGTCGTTAACAAGAAATGATTATAATAATAATTTTAGTCTTCAACTTTTATAATTTTTGTTAATTTAACCTTGATTTTGTATAAAACAATTAAAATATTTTTTTAAACTTTTTAAAAATTCTAAAAAAATCTAAAAGTACATCGAAAATTCAAAAAATAAAAATTTAAAAAATAGATAAATTCTCAAAAAAAATTGAAGTGGGAGAAAATGGGGAAAATTATTTTTAAACCCTTCAAATTTTCTCTCTGTATTATCTATATAAAAATATACAATACCATTCTTTAAAAAACACAAAAAAATATTGTAAAATTCTAAAATATTATTTAAAAATCTAAAAATCTTATAAATTTTTAAAAATATATATAAAAGAAATACAAAAATTTAAAATTCAACTATCCAAAACTTATCAAATAGATATAATTGTAAGTTGGAGGGAGTAGCCTTTTGACTCTATACAAGTTCATCATTAAAGTTCACTCTCTTAGTGTTAATTTAGCATTGCTTTTGAAAAATGTTTAGCATTGCTGTCAAAAAGTGTTTTTGAGAAATAAAATATTCATTTTAGACATGATATTATAAAGTAACAAATATACATTTAAATATGTTCAAATTAATTAATATTATGATATTTTAGCAAGAATATAAAAAAAATTTATTATAACTTACTGTTAATATTTTAATATATGAAATATAAATTTTAAATATTTGTAAGTAATTAATATTAATTGTATCATTTAATTTTTTTATACTTATCAGCTAAATGAATATTTTTTATTTTTTAAATAAATATTTTTAAGTAATTAATATTAATTATATCAGCTCGCAACTATCGACCACCCCGATATGGCACACATTCTGACCGAGGATTGAATTGATTTATTTTTTTATACTTACCATGTAAATTTTTAAATAAATATGAAATGTTTTTAAATAAATAACATTTTTGCATCAAAATGGGTTGCTATTGTCATTTTATATTATTAAATCAAATTTGTACGGGAATAATGGAACAAAGTTATATATTTTATTGATTTGTATAGTATAATAAAAATGTGTGTTTGCAAATTATAACAAAATTTGAGTATGAATGAAAAAATCAACAAATTCATTGTTTATTGTTATATTTTGAAGTTTGATTTTATAAATAAATACCAAAAAAATATTTTTTTATTTTTATTACAATATTAGTAAATAATTTTATATATTATAAAAAAAATTTAAAAAAATTCAACATAAACCCATGCATCCTAATATTTAAAAGAAAAATAATTGCTTTATATTTAAAGGTAACATGAAATTAAGAGTAAAATGGTGAAACATTTGATTTCATATTATTGTAATATGGCATACCCTAAGTATGGCATTAAATACATATAAGTTACCTCTCTACCAATTATGTGACAATTGTATTGGGAATGAAATGCATGCGCAATTATCTTTTCTTTTCTTCCATTTTCTTATACATTATCAAGGTTGTAGTACTCAGTAGCCTGGGAACATTGGTGGAGGTGGCGATGAGTATTGGAATCCCAAGTTTGGAGGGAGGACTACTTTTTTTGTTGGTGGCGGTGTCAAAGCAACAACTGGAGGTGAAGTTGGTGGTGGTTGTGATTGAACTGGTGGATGTGGAGAGTAGACGGGTGGTGGTGATTGAACTGGTGGAGGTGGGAAGGAGACGGGTGGTGGAGGGGAGAGAACTGGTGGTGGTGGAGATTGAACTGGTGGAGGTGGAAAGGAGACGGGTGGTGGAGGGGAGAGAACTGGTGGTGGTGGAGATTGAACTGGTGGAGGTGGAGAGTAGACGGGTGGTGGAGGGGAGAGAACTGGTTGAGGTGGTGGTGGTGGTGATTGAACTGGTGGAGGTGGAGGGGAGCGAACTGGTGGTGGTGGTGATTGAGCTGGTGGAGGTGGAGGGGAGCGAACTGGTGGTGGTGGTGATTGAACTGGTGGAGGTGGAGGGGAGCGAACTGGTGGTGGTGGTGATTGAACTGGCGGAGGTGGAGGGGACCGAACTGGTGGTGGTGGAGATTGAACTGTTGGAGGTGGAGGGGAGCGAACTGGTTGTGGTGGTGGTGAGTAGACGGGTGGTGGAGGGGAGAGAACTTGTTGTGGTGGTGAGTGAACGGGAGGTTTTGGCTGTGGCTTTGGAGGAGCTTTGACGGGTGGCTTAGGTGAAGAGCCACCACCACATTTGTCTTTACTACAATCAATTGGATGGCTCAAAACAGCTTCGCATTCATTGCCTAACTTCTGGTTCGGCCTATCACCCAAACAATTGCCAGTGTCATCCAATACGATGTCTTTCCTCGAAGTTGGTACACAAGCATTGGCCGCTCCATTAAAGTAGTTTTGAGAGAATGAGAAATTAGACAAGCTTGGCAACTTACAAATATTCTCAGGCAAAACACCTGTCAACTTGTTATGGGAAATGTCCAAAACATTAACCCCTATCAAGTTTGAAAGCTCTTGTGGCAAAGCACCGACGAATGAGTTAAAGCTGGCGTCGAACACAGTCAGGTTCTTAAGCGAACCAACTTCAGATGGGAAGCAACCGCCCAGGTCATTGTTCATGAAAATAATCTCATCCAAGTTCTCCATTTTGCCAATGCTACGTGGAATACAACCTTTGAATTTGTTGTTGGCAAATGTCACCACGGAGACTGTGGATTGGCCGATTGTTTCGGGAATGGTCGAAGTGAACCTGTTGTTATTTAAGAACAATGCGTCGAGTTTCATTTCGAAAAGCTGAGGCGGTATTTGGCCTTCAAAATTGTTGAATCTGATGTCGATGTACCTGACACTCGACCAGGATAATGTAACATTCGGGAAAGGGCCGACGAAACGATTGTTGCTAACATCAAACTCATGCATAAGCGTAAGCTCAGAGAAGCTCTTGGGTATAATCCCACAAAATCTGTTGGAATTTATGTGGAACAATGCAAGATCGGTCATCAACCCCAGCTCTGCCGGAAGGTATCCGGCAATGTCAGCATGATTAAGATCAACACCAGCAACAACTTTTATTTTTGGGTCATCCAATGCTTGAGCGCAAAAGACACCGGAGTAGCCACATACATTAGGACCAACCCAATTGTTGGTTATGTTCTTCGGATCAGAATACATTGCCTTTTTCCAGGCTTGGAGGGCAATGTAAGCCCTCCTCAGTCTAGAATTATCAAATTTTAAGTTTATTTGAACTTGAAACTCAAAACCATCAGGAAGTTCACCATTTTCAGGGAGGGTTAAGAGTTGACGTTGACTGAGGTATGATGCTTCAGCATCAGACAATGCGAAGGAAGATGTGGATAATGAAGAGAGAAAAGAAAAGAAAAGAAAAGATAACCCAAAAACCTGCGACCTTCGAGGTTTACCCATGCTACCCACCTTGATAGGCCTGAGGCTGCTTATAGTTGGCAAAATGATATGTGCAAGAGGGTAGATTATATTGAGGGGGGAGGGGGAAGAAGGCGTGGTTTAACACGGAAGGTGGCACCTGTTCTACTTTTAGAAAATTTGTTGCGCCAAGCATAGCTAAAAATAAAAAGATTTTACCAAGTCTTGACCATTAACCTACTTCTCATTATGGATCAGCTAACTAACTCTTCCTATTTCAATATCAAACAATGCCCGGATTCAAGAATGTAAATCTTTTGTTGATGTAGACTCCCAATTTTATGTAAGTTCAGTTTTGTCCATATAATGATAATTTTTAAATTATGAATCAATATTGATTTCGATGATTTCCCTGTAATATTAGGGATGCTTGAATTCATCCTCCCAAAGTTGAGACACTTAACAATTAATTATGTTTTCAAATTTCGGTTGCAATAAACAAAATCATGGTGGTAGTACAAGTAAAACTTTGAAACAAAAACAGTGATTAATAGGTAATGGAATTACAGAGATTCAAAACACAAACTTGCAACACAGTCATTTTCAAAAATGGAATCAGGTAAACCCCACATTCAACAACAGTTTCTCCACAGCAATCCCACTTGAAAACCCATTTCTACAAACTCCCAAAACATTTTATGTACAAGGGGAGGCTAGTGTATGTATGATAATAACATTTATATCAATTGGTCTCGTGGTCAGGTGCAGGAGAGTACCAGGCAGGAAGTGTGCCTTTGGTTCTAAGCATTCTGGTAAATGGGGAATCCAGCATTCTTGCTCTCTCTTCTTCCTCTATTTCTTCTGCAGATTTTGGCAACCCATCTGGGATATGACTGAATCTTTTACCTTCATGTTCAGTCTGCAATGGCTTTGCCTTACTTGAAATTCCTTTGTTGTTTCCATTGTTGTGGATGGATGCGATTCCATGTAAGAAACCAATCAGTGACTTAACTCCCCCTGCTTGTATAATTAACTGCTCTACCTCTTCTTTCGCTACCTCTTTCTGTCATGCATTACAAAGTTAACCACTGACTCTGTTTCTTAAACTTAAAATATCTATGTCTATGTCTACCATCCATATAATCCTTCAAAAATCCTCCAAAAAATTTCAATATATATATATTTATACCTGTTTTGAACATATAACATATCCTATAGTATCACCAAAATTTCAAAAATTGACTGCTAGAATCATAGTTGGATCCTCGTAATTATGGCATAAAAACACTAGAGACTAACTATTCTTTCCTACTTTGATTTATTTTCTACGAAATCAAACGAAAATGAACTAAACTTGGAAAATAATAATTTATGTAAATTTACCACAATAATCTAATCAATAAATTGGAATTATTATGGATTTTAAAACCTTCCCAGATTAGTTTAATTGACTTTAGAATTAAATGAATTCATAGAACAGAACCTATAGATTCTAGACTTAACATATTTCACCTGTATTTTCTTACCATCCAAATAAGTGCAATATCTCAATTATTTAAAATTTAAATCTATAAAAAGCTTACCTCAAGATCTTTGAGTTCGAAATAAGCTCTCCAGCAACTATAAGATTCTTCTCCTTCAAGTGTCGAACAGTAATCTGAAAATAACGAAATTACCAAAATAAATACTAAATCACTATTAATTTCTTTTTTAAAAGTTATACAAGTAATTGACGTACCAGCGAGATCGTTCTCAGATTTCTCAATCAAGGGAGGGTCTTTAACAGCACGCTCAAATTTTGTTCTACTAAAAGGCTCGAGCTTCGGTATGTAGGCGTCGTTGCTCGAAGAAGAGCGAATCGTGGAAGCAAATCTCGTTTTCGACAACGGTGATAATCCCGAACGGCGGATATCCTTAACCTCCACAAGGATAGGAGCAGAATAGGTACGTAAGAGGATGGACTTTATCATCGTGACCCAAAATCACAGAAATTCTCCTGTTTAGCTGGTAAAGATGATAATGTGTGGCGATGCGTTTCAAAATTTATAGTGGAGTGGAACAAACTGGATAAGAATCTAATAAAGATATTTTATTTGAATGATTGAGATTAGGATATTTTGTATTGAGCTTTTGAATATTTGGATGACAGGCGAATCGTAGCCGTTGGATCTGGTTTGATCTTAAGCCGCCCACGGCTTTTGCACTTGTTGGGATTTTGGCCCTTCATCCGTTGTTTTTCCAGCCGATCCCTTGTTTTTGTAGATGGATAAGCGTAATTTTCTTCTTAAATTAATTTTGGCTTTTGCATAAGCTTAATTAAGAATCAAAGTAACCATTACATCAAAAATAAATTTTACATTTCCAAATCAACATAATCTTTAATTTAATAATTTTGAACGACTTATTTAATATAAAAATACTTTAATTATCTAATTAAGTAAAATCAACACAAAATAATATTATATTTCAATAATATTATATTTTGGATAAGTTACACTAACAGTCACTCAACTTTCAAAAAATGACAAATCAGTCACTACCATTACAAATGTAACAGAAATCTGAGGTGGCCCGTTAACTTGCCATGTTGGCATCCCACGTGGAAACGACATCCTCTACAACATTCCTGTTAACTTGCAGTAGTAGGAGAAAAAGAATAAAGAAAAAAAATCCCCCTTTTTCCATTCAACAACAATTGTTTCTCCTCTTCCCCCTTTCCTATTCTAAACTAACACTCCTCTTTTATCATTGCTACCCTACCCGACTCTGCTGGCAAACAAACCGTCATCTCCGAAGATAATTTTAATGATCTTGGGGTCATTGTTTCGGCTTGCTAGTAAAGCCATGCCATACAAAAGTCATTTACCCAACATATCGGCTATGGACTCATTCATCTTTAGAGCATAAGCCTCCACTTATATCAAAGGACATGATTTGTATATTCATGGTTATTGACTAACTCAGGATTTAGGTAAATTACACCATGAACGTCACAAGTGAATTAATTCACAAATTGATTTTGAATTAATTCATCTTGGGTTAGTCCAATGTATCATTCTACCAATCAATACATCTATGCCTCTACTCGTGGAGTCAAATGCTCCAATAGCCAAGACTAGCCATCTCTCCAATTGGAATTGTAGGCGACATAATGATCCTTCTCAGTATTTGAATCAAATGTTCACTTCGATTCTTTTAGAGGATTACGGACTTATTTAGATTATCTACTGAAGTAAATTATCTTTCTTGTAATGTAAACATTCTTACAATGCCACTTATCTTGAGTTTGAACTTAGACAATCAATAAGCTAATATTTGCTTGTCACATTTTCACTATACATGCAAAATATAAAAGACAAAAATATAAAGGACATAGTAGTGAAATGTGAAATTAACTTTATTTATTCATCGTTCAAATAAATAGAAAATAGTTATATGTTTACTACAATATGGGCACATTTTCCAACAATATGCAAGTATAGTTATACTTGAAATGATGTTAAACTGATGTATATAAATTATTGAATGCCATTGAGATTTTGATTTTGAATGGTTGGATGAAATTGATTATTAGAATATCATATATGTGCGTTTAGGATGTATTAGAAGCTTGTAAATATTGTTCATTTGGTAAAAATATGATAGGAATATGAACAAGCCTGTGTTGTGTAAAAATTGTAGGTTTTTGGTAAGATATTGTACAAAGAGTATGTGACGTTGCGACGTTACATATGTCATTGCGACAAGTTCTAGACGAAGTGAATTTTGTTTCAGTGACAAGAAAGCCATTTGGCTAAGTCAGTATGTTGTGTCACAATGAGGAACCCCCTCATGTAGTGACATCAACTCAAAGTTTTTAAATCTTTTCGATTTGATCTTTGTTCGATCGCGAGTTAGCTTAGAGCTTCCGTAAGCTCGTATAAGACCCGTGAATGTTTATTCATGGTACTGATCACTTATATTTCTTGTGGTTATGTGATTGATTATGCAAATTCATATTTAAATTGATCGGAGTTGCTCCAACAATGAATGTGACACAGTGTAACTCAGACCCAACGATCGGGTCGGGTATAAGGTGTTAAAATAGTACTTGTTATCTTCTGGTCTAACTCATTAGCAACTTTTAGTGACTAACCTTTAGTTTTTGTAGGTTATTGTAACACCCTTAACCCGTCTCTATCGCCATATTAGGGTTATGGAGTATTACAGTACAATCGAAAATATTTAAACATCATAACATTCAATAATTTAGATATATTATAAACCATTCATTATCATACATTTTGTCCTTAAATTGAGCCCTCAAGGCCCTAAAAATAACTTGGAAGCAATTAGGGATTAATTTGAAACAAATCAAAAAAGTAACAAAAATTGAAAACAAGGGTCACACGGTTGTGTGAAACCACCCTAGGTCGTGTAACTTTCGAACAAGGGACACATAGCCATGTCCTAGCCTGTGCCCTCACCTGTGTAACTCTCTGAGTAGGGTCACACGCCCGTGTGCTAGGTTGTATAACTCTCTGAGTTGGACAACACACTTGTGTGCCAGGCTGTGTGTTAGGCCGTGTAACTCACTAACTTGAACCCTAAGAAAATCCTCAGATGACACATGAAATGTCGCCAAGCCGTGTGCCTCACACGGTCGTGTGACAGCCCATGTCTCAAGCCGTATAAACCCAAAATTCACCTAAAATCAAGCCATTTCATAACCTAACTATGCATAAACATTCAATCCATTTGTGCACACTTTAAAAGGACCTAAACGTAATCCAAACATACATAAAGATTCTATTTCAAGACCCTAATTCAATTAAACAATATGCCATTCAAAGGCACTACAATATACCAAAAATACAACTATCAAAACATGTCAATATTACCCCATTTCATACATGATAAACTATTCCAACTAGGTACCAAAACATACCACATGTAACCATTTTCAAACCATTCAAAACATACCATAAAGAACCTTATTTACAAGTATTAACAAGTGACCAAAATGACATAATTTGGCGAGGTATCAAAGTGCAACAAATTAACACAACTTCAATAACTTAACATACCAAAACATACATCATAAATATCCTATACATGCCATTAATAACCTTGGCCAAAATGCACAAAAACTACCAAAATGATCACTGGATAGTGTGATAGGTCTCCGACGAGCTTCCAACCAAATCGAGCTTCCGATAATTTATAAAACAATGAAAGTAAACTACATAAGCAACAAGTGCTTAGTAAGCTCGTATAAACTTAAAACATAACTTACTATTTCTATAATAAAATTCATAGAATAAGTACAAACCAATACCAATGCCATAAGCCTAGTGTAAGCCTATACAACATCACCAACTCACAAGTTAGTATACCCATCCATAACATAAATGAAATCATTCATAAAATTTGTAATTTTCCATATAAGTACAACATTATTTAGTTCATCAATCTTTTCATTAAATCATGATTCAATCTATTTGCATACTTACCATTTCGTTCCATTTTCTTACCCGTTGAACCATCTAGAATTACATCGGATACTCGAGAAAACTCACACAAAGTGTGCCTTTACATATAACCGTAATCTTTCCTTTACATCATTGCTCACACGAGATGTGGGTCGGAATGTAAGCTACACAATGCTACTCACACGAGCTGTGGAGAATCCGCAATAAATGCAGGACCTCAGCCATCAATAAGACATTCAAGACCAACATCTGAATCATGAAATCTATAATTACATGTCATTTGTATCCTAATAATTCCTAAGGTTCAACTAGGACTCAATATTCGTCAATTTATCATAGCGTTTGTAAAGACCCGTTTTTAATGAAATCAGAACAGTAGTTTTGAGACCACAAACCTGAGGTCATAAAATTTATTTTAATATTATTTTATGGTCTATAGCATGTTAGAATTATGTTATAAAATTTTCGTTAAGAAATTTTACCGTTTGTATGCTCAATTTATAAAAAATGACTAAATCGCGTAAAGTGCGAAAGTTGAGTTCTATTAGCTAAAAAGGTTAAATAGCTATAGAACTTTAAATTGGAATTCCTTACATGGAAATTAAACCATTAAATGTGATAGTGGAAGTTGTTGACTTGGCAATGGTGTAAATATTAAATGATTTTAAGGGTATTTTGGTCTTTAGGCATAATAAGACAAAAGTAAGTAATAAATGAAAGCAAAATTTTCATCCTTTCTTTCTTTATTCAGCCAATTGTGAAGAGGAAAGAAGCCATTTTTGGTTGAGCAACATTTGACCAAGCTTTTAATGTCCAATTAGGTACGATTTTTGGCTACGTTTTTGATGATTTTTATGTTTTTGAGATCGTTGCAACTAGATCTAGTTAGCCTGTGCATTTAATTTTGAAAATATTAAAGTATTTAAGTTTTTCCATTGATGAATATGTAAATTTTTTAAAGTCTAATGGGAGAAAAATAATGGTTGTTGTTAGATAAACAACATTTGTAAAGAAATTTTTTATGAAATTATCAATTAGAGATTAAATTGAGAAATATGAAAATTATATGTTATATATGTGAAATTATGAAATTTATGGGCTGCTGTAGGCTTATAAGATATTCGACTAGGCTTGAGTGTGATGAAATTTAATGAATTTCATTTTACGAGCCTAGGAACTAAATTGCAAAGAATTAAAAGTATAGGGGCAAAATGGTAATTTTGCCAAAAATTGTGTGTTGGACTAAATTGAATGTGTTTAGTATTGAATTGAGTTAAATTCATTTGTTTAGATCCGGTTAGACTTCATATGAAGTTAGATCGAGGCAAAGAGAAAATCTCGAATTAATCGCCTTCGAATTTACATAAACTAGTCAAGGTAAGTTTGTGTAATTAAATTTCGCATTTATATGATTTAATTGAAATACATGAACGTGAATGGTTTAATTATTTTGTATAATTATTGAAACATAACCGATATTGTACGAAGAATACCGAGCCTCGTTGTAACCTTCAAAATTCGTGGGATATAAATGACAATGTCATTAGGGTTACCGATTTGGTCAAGGTCTTGCATATGTTGCAGACTCACCACAGCTCGTATGAGCTTATCGGTATTCAGCTCGTATGAGCTTATCGTTTATCGCTTATATCAACATATATGTATAAGAATTGACAGATTACCGTTTAATACACTTCCTGTGTACTACCCGTGTATGGTTCAACGAGCATAGTATTATTACGAGATTTTACAAGTTCGATACGAACTAATACAAGTATTTATATAGAAATGGTATATATATGATATACGGATATATGGTTTATATGTTACATGTACATAAAATTTAATAATTGTCAAATTCATACATAATTCTGTTACGAGTTTACATGAAATCGATACGAACTAGAACAGGTATATACATAAATTACACGGAAATTGTTTATGTATGATATATGAATACATGGTATAGATGTTACATGTATATGGAATTTAAATAGTTAATGGATTCATACATGATTTTTGGTTTTTATATGAATACATGGCTAATTTGGTAAATGGTTCAGCGGGCAATGTTCTGATATTTGATACGAGCTATTATAGGTATAGATATGAATTACAGGGAAAATGGTATCATATGGTATATTGGTATATGAAATGGATGCTACATGTTTATGCAACTTGACTAATTATTAAGTTCATCCATGATTATTGATCCATAGGTGAATTTACATGACTAACATGGTTGGTGTATATGTGCTTAGGCTTTGGCCAAGTGTGGTTAGATTATACCACGTTAAACTTTTATGTTATGCATTGTAATGGTATATGCTTAAACAGAAATATACTTGTGATCATGAAAATGTGATTTTTGGTTTATATATGTGTTTATATGTTAGGCTTTGGGGCTAAATTAAATTGTGATATACCTTATTTCAATTACTTCATTTATGATTAAATGGGTATGTAAAGAATATAAGAACAATAAATTGCTTCAATTAAAATCGCTATGGTAGTATGGGATAGTATGAGTTTTTTTTTACTTTTTTTTTGTATGATTGGAATATGTTTAGCCACATGTTGGAATTATAATTGCATGTAAGTAGTGGATATTTATGTTATGATGTTTTGAGGTAAATTGGGTTGATAATGTGTTATTTAACCTTGAGAGGTAATTGTTGTTTAGGCTAAGGCCAAGACACGCCGGATTGACTTAAATGGATTGCACTTATAAATTGAAACGGTGAACTTTATTTTTAAGTTGCGAACTTATTAAACTTAATTGTTTACTTTGTTTATTTTTCCATGATTTTTAGATATCGGAAGCTCGTTCAAGTTGGAAGTTGTCAGAGATTTCATCACACTATCTATCAGCTATTTTTGTACTAATGGTTTATAATTTTGGTTATAATAGAATGTATAGGTTGTTTGGCTAATATAGCCTATTTGATTTGGTCAAGTATTTAGCCATTTGATTTGACTTGTTTGATACATGTTGTTATGTATATATATAACTAAATGGTCTTGTCACATTGATATATGTATTATGATGGTATGTGATATTATAACATGTTATAAGCTTGATATTGGTTGGCTTTTGAATGCCTAATTATGTCATGATTATATGCAAATTGTCGTATTTAGGTTGGCACCACTTTGGGTGAGAAAAATGACTTGAAAGATAGCCTATTTTTGTCAACACGGGCGTGTGTCTTCGCCGTGTGTGA
Organism: Gossypium anomalum; assembly: GCA_025698475.1. NCBI lineage: Eukaryota > Viridiplantae > Streptophyta > Magnoliopsida > Malvales > Malvaceae > Gossypium > Gossypium anomalum. The sequence continues at coordinate 84,616,795 of CM046967.1, read as the reverse complement.
CACACGACTAGGTGACACGCCCGTGTATCCTCTGATACTATTTAGAAATTAAGTCACTAGCTCTACACGGTCTAGCACACAGGCGTGTGGCTTGGCCGTGTGGCACAAGTTAGTGTACCCTCCAATTTGCACACGGCTTGGCACAAGAGTATGTGAGGCCATTTCGAAGGGTACATGGCCAGGCACACGGGCGTGTGGTCTGGCTGTGTGACCAAACTTAGAGAGTTACACGAGGCCGAACACAGCCTGTAGCACGGGCGTGTCCCTTAGTCACACCGGTATGTCCCCTATCCACACGGGCGTGTGACCCTTGCACTTTGAAAAAATTTCATGTTTTCATAAAAATTCATTGAGTGCTCAGTTTAGTCCCGAACCACTTTGATAAACCGTAATATATACATATTTTTACCCTATGCTTGGCATATTTATGGATAATTTTTCCTTGGTTTTATTGAATTCGATGCTCCTAATCCTTTAAATTCATGTTTTACACTTAGATGAGCATAAGAAGGCGAAAAGAGCAAGAAACAGGCCAAAAACGGACAAAATGGGCCTAATTCAACATAGCACACGGCCTAGGCACTTCCACACGGGTGATCCACATGCCCGTGTTTCATAGCCGTGTCGACATTAATCCAAGTCAGAATTGCACACGGCTTGAGCACCTTCACACGGGCGCGGCCCACGACCATGTCCCTGTCGAGCCCAAGTCTAATTCTACTCGGAAAAAGCTTATTTTGGGCTATTTTGGGCATTCGAAAGCCTATATAAACACCCTAGAAGAGGATTAAAGGGGGAAACATAGAGTAGAAAGTAGAAAATAGCTAAGGACAGCCATCGGCATCAGTTCGGAGGCAGGATCTACATCAAGACTGAAGATTTTCATTCAATTCCCTATGAGTTCTTTGGGTTTCTTTATGTTTTGTTGTTTTCTAAATCTTGAGATGCTTTTCATTATTATGAACTAAACTCCCTATATAACTAAAGGAGATGAAACCTAAGACGGATCTTATTACTATTTGAATTATATGATAAATACTTGTTCTTATTCTTAATTGTGAGTTTTAAATTCTTATTTTAATATTCCAAGGTATTGATTCAGGTTTTGATGTACTTATTCAGTGGAGCAAGAGTCCCTGTTTAAGAGTAGATCCCCATAATTAAGCGGAGTTGCATGCAATCCTAGAGATAGGATGACATAAATCTGCCAGATTAGAGTCAAATCTAATAAGGGAATCCATAGATCAAGTTAATGTGACAATAGGGGTTTTAATTAGAAAGAGATTCCAATTAATCAACCTAGAGTCAGTTGTTTTTAGTCTCGAGAGAGATATTAACATAAATCAGGGATTTTTACGGATTAAATCAAGTGAATAAATCGTCTAATTCAGAAGTAATAAGTGAAGTCTAGGTGAATTCTTCCTCGGGTATTGTCTTTTTCATCAGTTTTCCAAAAGTACTTTTCCAACTTTAATCTCTGTCGTAATCTTAATTAATTAAATAATTAGTTTTAGTTTAAAACCTTCCTTAATTCTTAGGCTAGATAATAAAGAGATAATAATTACTAGTACTTTTAGTCCTTGTGGATACGATACTTCCGATCTCACCATAACTATACTACTGTTCGATAGGTGCGTTTGCCTTAGTCGAATTTTTAATTAGTTTAAGAACCATCAAGTTTTTGGCGCCGTTGTGGGGGATTAAGATATTAGGAATATTTGATTTTTATTACTTTAGCCATTTTTTCTTTTATTGCAATTTATTTTTGTTTTTATTTTAATTTACTGATAATTTTTCTTTTTGCTTCTGGCAGGTGTCTCTAGTTTATGACTAGGAGGAACCCGTCAGGACTTTTACTTTTTGACAGTGAGATCGAGAGCACAGTTCGCAGAAATCGAAGAGAAATAAGGTGAAGCCTACAATACATAGAAGAAGAGCAAGAGGACAATATCCATAATACAATTGAGGAGATGGTCGATAATCAAAATAATCAGCTACCTCATATGGTTGCTGCAGATCCAGTAAATCAGAATCCTGTTCCTCGTATTATGTATGATTATGCTAAACCTAAGTTAACAGGAACTGCATCGAGTATAGTTAGACCTGTTGTTGCTGCAAATAATTTTGAACTGAAACCTAACAAGATTCAAATGATACAACAGTTTGTTCAGTTTGATGGTTTGTAGGAAGAGGACCCAAACACTCATCTAGCAAATTTTCTGGAACTCTGCGACACTTTTAAGATCAATGGCATTTCTGACGATGCCATTCGCCTTCGGTTGTTTCCCTTTTCATTAAGGAATAAGGCTAAATAGTTGTTGAACTCGTTACTGCGAGGGTTAATCACCACTTGGGAACAAATGACCGAAAATTTTTTACTTAAATATTTTCACTGGCTAAAATGGCTAAATTAAGGAATGATATCTCTTCTTTTGTGCAGATGAATCTAGAAATACTTTATGATGCATGGGAAAGATACAAGGATTTATTGAGAAGGTGCCCTCACCATAGGATACCTTTATAGCTACAGGTTCAGACTTTTTATAACGGTGTGAACCCCTCAACAAGGCAACTGGTCGACGCAGCCACCGGTGGAGCTTTAAACAAAAAAACACCTGAAGAGGCTTACGAATTTATTGAAGAGATGTCACTGAATAACTATCAGTGGCAAGTCATGAAAATAAAGCCGACAAAAGCAGCTAGTGTTTTCAACCTCGACGTGGTCACTATGCTATCTAATCAGGTAGAACTTTTAAATAAAAAAAATGATGATTTGTATGGTTCTACTCAAGTATATCCAGTGATGATGTGTGATTCAAATAGAGGAGTCGTGTACGATTCAGATTATTCATCTTTCAACCTTAGCATCGATGAGGATCAAGTCCAACATATGGGTAATAATTCTAGACCTCAAAATAACCCATATAGTAACACTTATAATGCAGGTTGGAGAAGCCATCCCAATTTCTCGTGGGGTGGTCAAGGAAATCAAAGGCCACAACATCCTCCGGGTTTTCAACAACCACTTTACCAACAAGAGAAGAAACCGAACCTTGAAGAGATGCTTACAAAATTTATCTTGGTGTCAAAAACTCATTTTCAGAATACCGAAACAATGCTTAAGAATCAACAAGCGTCGATTCAAGGGCTCGAAACTCAAATAGGACAGCTTGCTAAGTTGATCTCTGAAAGACCATACGGTGGCCTACCAAGTAATACTGAAACTAACCCAATGGAGCAACTTCATGCCATTACTGTGCACAATGATGAAGGGTTAGTCGAATATGAACTGAAACTGATGCAAGATAATGTGGTAGCTAACGGTAAGGCTGATGTAAGCAAAGAGTATAAAACTCGTGTGCCATACCCGAATGCGATAAGGAAAGACCACACAGACGAACAATTTGGTAAATTCCTTAAATTATTAAAGAAATTACATATTAACTTACCGTTAATTGAAGCCTTTTCGCATATGCCAAACGCAGTGAAATTTTTAAAGAAACTTTTAACGAATAAGCGAAAGTTGGATGATGCGTCGCATGTGGAATTAAACGCAGTTTGCTCAGCCATTCTACAGAATAGGCTACCCAACAAGTTGAAGGATCCAGGGAGTTTTACGATTCCTTGCTTAATTGGTAGTTTAACTGTTAACAATGCTTTGGCTGATTTAGGGGCAAGTATTAATGTTATACCCTACAAAATGTTTAAACAACTAGGTCTTGGGAAACCCAAACAAACTAGGATGATCATTCAATTGGCAGATAAAACAATTAGATTTTCTAGGGGTATTGTTGAAGACGTGCTTGTCAAAATTGATAAATTTATATTCCCAATTGACTTTGTTGTTCTAGACATGGATGAGGATAGTGACGTACCTCTAATTTTAAGAAGACCATTTTTAGTAACTGCTAAAACTATCATTGATATTGGCACAGGTGAACTGATACTTCGTGTAGGTGATGACACGATTAAATTTCAAGCCAATGATTCTGCTAAAATATCTAGTAATCGAGATGATTGTTTAAGCTCTGTTAATTTGAATAATGTTGCAACTCAAACTCCTTTGTAGGAGTCCCCTAGGAAGAACGTAATGGAGCCTCATTTTAATCCATGCAACAAAAACAGAGTGACTCATGAAGAACGAAGGCTTCAGATCGATGAACTAGACGAATGGCGAACACATGTTAAGGAGAAACTAAAAGCACAAGATGAATCAAATCGACACCATAATAAGCGTAGGGATGTAACAAAGTAATTTAAGGTAGGGGATAAAGTATTGTTAGATGAAAAAGACCCCTGCATTGCTACTTTAGAGCTTAATACTAACGGAGTGACTCTTTTCACGGTACTGAATTTTTTTCCATACAGTACAGTCGAGGTAAATCATTCTCAATTCTGCACTTTTAAGGTAAATAGTGCTCAACTTATACTTTATATGGATAATAGAATTGATAGTGAGAAAGAGGAGTCTCGACTCCATGATCCGCCATAATAATGAAAGGTAAGTCGAGCTTAGACTCTAAATAAGAGCTTCTCGGGAGGCAACCCGAGCATTAACACCACTAACCCGTTTATTTTTTCTATTTTTCATGTTTTTTATATAGGAACAGTGACCCACACGGCCTGGACACACGGGTGTGTCCTTGGCCATGTAGAAACAGGGCTAAGAATCCCTAAGTACCGAGCCATGCGGCCGTGTGACACGACCGTGTGAAGCAAACGGACTGGGCACACAAACGTGTCCTAGGCCGTGTGAAAACTAGAGTAAAATTTTTAAATTTTTAACAAGTCAGAGAGGTACACGGGCCAGGCACACGGTCGTGTGTTCAGACACATAGGCGTGTGGGATACCACACGGGCATGGGGGAAGCGAACAATGAAGAACATGACAGTGCGACACGGCCGTGTGACGAATGGACATTAAATTTTCGCGATAAAAATGAGCTGAACTCGATCCACACGGGCGTGTGACACTACCGTGTGAGGCCCGTGTTGGGCCTCACACGACCGTGTCCCCTTTAAAACCCCAACCCTAACTTTATTTTTGTCATCTTCTTCATCAATCTTTCCCCCCAAACCCTAGCCGCCACAGCTTCCCTTTCCCCCTACTCCGGCCACCAGCATTCCACCATCGCCACACTCCGGCTACTGCCCGTCTCTTCTTTCCCTTTCATTCTTTCCCCCTCCCCTCTTCCTTCTACCACACCCCCTCTTCCATTTCAGTCCTGCACCCACATCCCTTCTCCCCTTCTACCTTCGTGCCTCACTAGTACACACACACACGCATGGCCTAACCCCCACGCCTGTGCCCCTCCTCCCCTTCCCCTGTCCGTCGGCCCACCACCACTGTTTGTTGGTCTCATCTTGTTCTATTTCTATTTTCAGTTTATTTTTATTTTATTTTCATTGACTTCTTTATTACTTATTTTCTTCTTCTTATTATTTTTAATTTGCTTTCTTTTTCATGATATTTCTAGTTTATATTACTTAGTTTTCCATTTTAGTATTCTTAGTTTTATTTGATAAAATTATTTTCTATTTGTTATTGTCTCATCCGTATTTTTGTTATTGGCTGCATTATATTGGGACTAGTGGATTGCATATTTACTTTTCTTATTACTATGCTCCTTTCTAAATTTTGTCACTAATTATTAGTATTTTTTAGGTTTTAGCATAATGTTTCTTCATTTGCTTATTTCCCTCAATTATTTATTATTAATTTATTTATTATTTCTGAATTTATTTTTATTATTAGTCTCTCTTCTTTCTGTTGGTTTATTTATTTATTTTTTCTTTTTGTTCACTCTTTTTCAGGCTCACAATGACAAACACAGGAGGCAAGAAGACTGCTGTCCCCACTTCAAAAAAGCGGAAAGGTCCTAGCGCAACCTCCTCGAGCGCCTCGACCGAAGCTCGTCATCATTTTCTTCAATTTTCGTCAAGCCCACAGGACGACTTGTTTCAGCTTCTTCAAATACGACAATTAAGAGTGGGTCGTTGTATTGATTGGGCTGCCTTGGAGCAAGTCCAACTTGCTCAACTAGTTCGGTTTCATCTTGATACTGCCCCATGGGATCGGTTCTTTACAATTATAGAGCCCACCTATTCGGAGCTGACCTTGGAGTTTTGCACTACATTCCATATACAGCATGTGATGAATACACATGACGAGGCTGGTACTATCATTTTTAGACTTGGTGGACTCGTAAGGCACATGAGTGTACCAGAGTTTAGAGCTGCTTTGGGCCTCTACACGGAGGAGTTTATGGCTTCCGAGAATTTTTTACAACTTCACCATCACATACACTACTCGCCCTCTTGCTGTTGGACAAACCTTACGGCGAGTACTGTTCCCTATGATTCAAGTCACTCAAAGGTGACTTATCTTCCTCCAGCACTATGCTACATCCATGCTATGTTGGCTCATACCTTGACTAGGAGGAGAGAGAGCACCGGTGTCGTTAGCACCACCGATGCTTACTTCTTATGGAGCATGGCGACTGGTCATGTATTTTACTTGGCATATTTTATCGTCCTTGCTTTTCGCCACCAGATGGATTGCCATAGGAGGGGCCCCATTTGCCTTGGCCCCTACGTGACTCGCCTCGCTCGCCATTTCGGCCTCTTCAACACTTTAGAGATGTCAACGATACTCACACTAGTAGGCCAGATGTCACCTCAAGGAATATCTAGCATGATCCATATGAGGATGATAGAACAACGCCATGGAGTTGACCCTCCTCAGTACAGACTCTTCCATTCTAATGATTAGGATGATCCAAAGGACATTACTGATGATGTTCCTTCCCCTCACAAGGACCCTCACCCACCACCACCATCGAGTCACCGACCTCCTGCTGCTACTTTGACAGATATATCCGAGCGACTCACTCGCTTTGAGCAGTAATGTTTTGAGTGGTTCGACAATATCGATGCCACTCTCCAACAGATTTGCCACCACCTCCACATCTCTCATTTGGTACCATCGACCCACGAGGCATCCGATGATAAGGACCTTTAAGTCCTCTTATTTTAGTATTAATTTTAATTTTAATTTTAATTTTAATTTTAATTTTCTTTTATTTATTTTTTAAGACTTATGTTTTATATTTTGAACTAAATTTATCTTTTTAGTTATTATTAAGTGATCCCTTAATTCTCTTCCACAATGGTGTTTATTTTCTTATTAGTAACTTAGAATCAAGCCTCTTATTCAGATTTCTCTACAATTCTGACTTTCGCTCTTCCAAGTATTTCATCCAAAAATTCAGGGCAGTTTCACTTCTCCCCCTCTCTTCTGATATTATGCTTATATTGCTCTTATCTATCTTCGTACATTGAGGACAATGTACACCTTAAGTGTGGGGAGCTTATTTATATGATTATCAGAAAATCCCTAAATTTTTATCTTATTCTCAAATAATTTTCTCATTTTATTGTTAGAGTGAATTCTGATTGATTTATAATTTTTATTGATATGTTTTAAATTAAATCATAGGTAATTGTACATTAATTGTTTAAACTTTAAGACATTAGAAAATCAAGTATGATAAGTTGAAACTTTTGAGAATTAAAATTGTTAGGTTGTTTCCCTGAATTGAGGTATTATCTTAACTTTTGAATTTACAGGATTGACATCAAATACCCATAATTTTCTTGAGATTTTGAGCCTTTTAGAGCATATATCTTTCGTGCTCACTTATTTTATTTGTTATGAGGGTGTCAATATTGAATTGTTATTCTAGAACTTGCTTCGATTATACATGTCGAGACCACACTTTTGATTTGATATACTGAGATGATAAAGGCATTAGTTTTTAACCTACTTACCCCAAAAAAAGCCTACCTTCATAATTAACCCTTAGTGAACCCCTTTGAGCTTAATAAACTATTTCTTAATTTACCATAAATTTTAACCCCTACATCATACTTTTTGATTCGTTGAGAATTTTTCTTATTTTATTAACTCCCTTTTTGTCGAGATTTGATCTGGTTAATTGCCTAACCATGTTCTCTCATTTGAGTTGTATAATTTTCTCTCATTACTTGTTCTTATTCTTAAAAAAAAAAGGAGAAAAAAAGAAAATAAATGCATTATTTCTTTGCTTTGAGCTTAAGTATTTAATTCCATATTCTGAGAAGAAGCTCGTGTTTATCTTTAATAAATTCGATTGATGTTAGTTATTTTTCCAGTTAGGTAATTTATCAATTTAATCTCGATTCTAACCGTCTTTTTCGGCCTTTATCCACACCTTTGACCCAAGCCCCGTTACAACCCTTCAAAGACCTTTTGATTTGTGTATCATCTCATTTATAGTGGTGGAGATTTAATTTTCATGCAAGCCTATGGTAATAACTTTCCGTGTTTGACTAATAAGTGCTTAATCATTGAACCTCAAACACATTGAGTGATTTGAGTGAATCTTTAGTGAGGATGTCAACCCTTGTCAATTTGGAATTAAAGGTAATTACTTAGATAAAGGGGGATACTTATGATTTTATGATTGAAATGCTCAATTTGGATTGTTTGAAACTTTAATGTTCGTTTAGTAAGCTCTTAATGTATGATTACTTGTGAATTATTTCGAACATTATTACTTGTGAATTATTTTGAACATTATTGATGAGAATTATAAGTTGAGAAGGATTTATTTTATTTGTGAGTTGAGGATTTTGCTTGAGGACAAGCAAATGCTTAAGTGTGGGGATATTTGATAAACCGTAATATATACATATTTTTACCCTATGCTTGGCATATTTATGGATGATTTGTCCTTGGTTTTATTGAATTCGATGCTCCTAATCCTTTAAATTTATGTTTAACACTTAGGTAAGCATAAGAAGGCGAAAGGAGCAAGAAACAGGCCAAAAACGCACAAAATGGGCCTAATTCAACATAGCACACGGCCTAGGCACTTCCACACGGGTGATCCACACGCCCATGTGTAACACAGGGGTAGACCACATGCCGGTGTGTCATGGCCTTGTCGACATTAATCCAAGTCACAATTGCACACGACTTGAGCACCTTCACACGGGCGTGGCCCATGGCCGTGTCCCTGTCGAGCCCAAGTCTAATTCTATTCAGAAAAAGCTTATTTTGGGCTATTTTGGGCATTCGAAAGTCTATATAAACACCCTAGAAGAGGATTAAAGGGGGACACATATAGTAAAAAGTAGAAAATAGCTAAGGACAGCCATCAGAATCAGCTCAGAGGTAGGATCTACATCAAGACTGAAGATTTCCATTCAATTCCCTAAGAGTTATTTGGGTTTCTTTATGTTTTGTTGTTTTCTAAATCTTGAGATGTTTTCCATTATTATGAACTAAACTCCCTAAATACCTAAGGGAGATGAAACCTAAGACGGATCTTATTACTATTTAAATTATATGATAAATACTTGTTCTTATTCTTAATTGTGAGTTTTAAATTCTTATTTTAATATTCCAAGGTATTGATTCAGGTTTTGATGTACTTATTCAGTGGAGCAAGAGTCCTTGTTTAAGAGTAGATCCCCATAATTAAGCGGAGTTGCATGCAATCCTAGAGATAGGACGACATAAATCTGCCGGATTAGAGTCAAATCTAATAAGGGAATCCATAGATCGAGTTAATGCGGCAATAAGGGTTTTAATTAGAAAGAGATTTCAATTAATCAGCCTAGAGTTAGTTGTTTTTAGTCTCGAGAGAGATATTAACATAAATCAGGGATTTCTACGGATTAAGTCAAGTGAATAAATTGTCTAATTCAAAAGTAATAAGTGAAGTCTAGGTGAATTCTTCCTTGGGTATTGTCTTTTTCATCGGTTTTCCAAAAGTATTTTCCAGCTTTAATCTCTGTCGTAATCTTAGTTAATTAAATAATTAGTTTTAGTTTAAAACCTTCCTTAATTCTTAGGCTAGATAATAAAGAGATAATAATTACTAGTACTTTTAGTCCTTGTAGATACGATATTTCCGGTCTCACCATAACTATACTATTGTTCGATAGGTGCGCTTGCCTTAGTAGAATTTTTAGTTAGTTTAGCAACCATCACACTTTCAATGGCTATTTAGGGCCTTGAGGGCTCGTATTAGGGACTATATGAATAAATTAGAGTGGTTTTTGATTTGAATGAGAATTGTATATGACAAGTTTGAATAATTGAATTATAAGTCCGATAATGCTCCGTAACCCTGTTTCGGTGTCGGATACGGGTTAGGGGTGTTACAGCATTGATACATTGTATATTAATTCATTTACATCAAAACAACATAATAATTATTCAATTTAAAAAAAAACATTAAAGCAATTACAGTTCATACAAACTTACCTCGATAATCAGGGCGTAGAAATAAAGTCGAGTTAATCCAATGTTTTAGCTTTTCCTCGATTTAGATCTGATTGTGGTTTATCTTAATCTAAATAAATAATTTCATTCAGTTTAGTGCTTCTAGAATTCAATTCAATTCAATCCATAATTCATATTTATGAAAAATTATGAATTTACCCCTAACATTTTAACTTTTCACAATTTAGTCCTTAAGCTCATAATTTGGAATTTAACCATTTTAATCCTCCATATAGGCTAACCGAACTCATTTAAGCCAACATTTTATAATTTTAACATGAAATTTTACTAATTTCTCAAACAAATCCCTAAATGCAATTTCATAAAAAATCACTTAACAAAACTTGTTTATTTTTAAACAAAGATAAATAATCCGTCAACTAATATTAAAACCTATTCAAAAAAATTCATGGAAAGTCCCTTAACCTTTAACATTTTTGCAAATTAACCCTCGGGCTAGCTAAATTAAGCTAAAATGGACTCAAAAACATAAAAATCATTAAAATTGGGGCTTGAATTCACTTACAAGGATCATGGAAGCTTGACCAATTATCTCATCCTATTTAATGGCTATTTTAGGGTTTGAAAAAAATAAAGATGATACCATCTTTGTTTTATGTTTTATTATTTAGTTTTACTTTTATTTACCAAATTACTACTTTAACCTTTAAAAACTATCAAAATTTCATTTAAACCATGTCTATGAATATCCACTAACCCTTTAATTGGTACATTTACCATCTTAGTCCATTAACATCCCTTTCCATAGCCATTTAGCCTTTTTAACAAATGGAACTCAACTTTTTTACCTTTTATGATTTAGTCCTTTTTACTTAATTAACTATGTAAACTTCAAAATTTCTTAACAAAATTTTAATACGACCTTAATATAATCTAGTAAACATTAAAATAATAATAAAATTGTAATGGCCTAAATTCAAGGTTATCAGAATAGTGGTTTCGTAACCACAAATCTGATTTAAAGAGAAATTTATTTTAATATTTTTGTATGAATATTTATATGATAGGAAAATCATATAAAATATCGATAAAAAATTTACCGATTTAGTGGTTAGTTAGAAAAGAAAAGAAAAGAAAAGAAATTATAGAAGAAATTGGGTAAAAACAAAGTATCGAAATCTCGACCTCATAAAACCGAATCGAAAATATTTTTATAAATATTTATGAAATGTTAGTGATGTGGTATTAAAATTTCGTTAGAAAATTTTAATGTTTGGGTAATCAATTAAATGAAAAGGACTAAATTGTAAAATATGTAAAAGTTACTAGAATGATTAAATAGCTTAAGTGTCTAATGAGAAACGATTTAAAAAGAAATTAGACCCAAAATTTATTTGGGCTGGATGGCAAGGCATGGAAACAGCAGCAAAATTGATGATTTAATGGCAAAATTGGAATATTGCATAAATAACTAAATAAAGATAGGACTAAATAGGAAATATCTAGATTTCTCTTCATTTTTCTTCATTGTCATCAGCCAAAATGCCATAGGAGGGGTTCTCTAAGCTGGTATTTCATAATTTTTGCACCAAATCCAGAAGATTCAAATAAGAAGCTAGATCGAGGAAAGGAAAAAGTTCGGGATTAGTAGATTTTTGTACACGAACAAGCATCAAGGTAAGTTCGTGTAACTTGAATTATATTCTTAAATGCTTGAAATGTATGTTTTTGATATGAATATGATTTGAATGTTCATTATATGAAAATTGATGAAACATTGACATATTTGATAAAAAGGGAAAGAAATCCCGGTTGAATGAAAGGAAAATTCGATGGATCTCTGAAAAGGAATTGACGGTAAAAGGATCTAGCCCTTGACGGGTGATCCTATATCTGATATAGCCCTCCAGAAGAATATGTGTAAAATGGATATTAGAGGATTTAGCTGGACTGTAATCCATTTGTAAGGATGAGGTTCATGAGTGTGCTCTCTGAAATGAAAATGTGCGCACATGAATATGAATTGACGGACCCAGATTTGTACACTAAAAGTGTACCTCTGAAAAATCCATCGAAATTTCGAGAAATTCAAAGGGATAAATATGGAAAAATAACAAGGAAATGGAAATCATGGTATTGATGAGCATATCAATCATGGTATATATTATTGGTACTTGGAAATTATTGTACTAACTTGAATGTTGAGTTTGTGCATGTTAGGGTAATAATGCATTGAATGGATATATGAATGATTATTACATTGTATTGAAAATATTAGGTAAGTATAATTCTTGTTACATGAGCTTACTAAGCACAAAGTGCTTACCACATTTCCTTTTTCCCTGCTTTTTGTAGTGTTAAGAGCCCTGAGGTCGGATTGGCATTGAGAGACATCACACTATCAAACTCAGGATTTTGGTATATAAAGAAACTTTATTTTGGAAATCAATGGCATGTATAAGCTAATAAAGCAAATGATATTGTGAATGTAAGGTTAGCCATTGGTATGGCTAACAAGTCTTGGTTTTGGTATGTGATGACGTTATCTTATAAATATGCATGAATCTATCTTGAAAATATGTTGAATTGGATTGGTTGATATGGATTGTTCTTGGTTTAAAATTGCAGGGAAAGTTAGATATCTATAAAAGGGGTTATATTGAAATTTTTTAAAAAAAAAATTAATTCGTAAACTCCGGTATTGCCTCGTACCCTATTCCGGTAACGAATACGGGTAGGGGGTGTTACAAAAATAATAACTCACTCATCAAAATTATGGTCTCGAAATAACTGTTTTTGACACTGCTGAAAATGGGTTGTTACAACTCTCCCCCTTAAAGGAATTTTCTTCCTCGAAAATCTTACTAGAAAATAGTTTCGAGTATTGCACTTTTTCCTAGGTAGCCTCTTTAGTTCCATGACGTTGCCAGAGAACTTTAACTAAAGCTATTCTTTTATTTCTTAACTCTTTAACTTCTCGAGTTAAAATTTTGATCGGTTCTTCACTGTACAGCATATCTGGCTAAATCTCAACATCTACAGGTGAAATTACGTGTGAAGGGTCTGATCGATACCGTCGTAACATCAACACATGAAACACGTTATAAATTTTCTCTAACCCTGACGGTAAAGCCAATCAATAAACTACTGGTCCAATCCTCTCGATGATCTCATACCGCCCAATGAATTGCGAACTAAGCTTTCCCTTTCGGCCAAATCAGAGAAATTTTCTCCAATACGATACTTTCAGAAATACTCTGTCACTGACTTGATACTCAATATCTTTTCTTTTCAAATCTGCGTAGGATTTCTGACAATTAGAAGCAGCTTTCAAACTGTCTCATATTACTTTAACCTTTTCTTCAGTTTCTCTAATCAAATCAACACTTAATAACTTTTTCTTGCTCAGTTCAGTATAATGGAGTTCGACATTTTTTACCATACAAAGCTTCATACGACGCCATTTTAGTGCTCGTCTGATAACTGTTATTGTAGGCAAATTCAACTAACGGTAGAAATTTCTTCCAATTACCTTTGAATTCTAAAACACAACATCGGAGCATATCCTCAAGTACCTGAATTACTCGCTTAAACTGACCATCGGTCTGTGGATGAAACGCTGTGTTGAAATATAGTTGAGTACCCAGAGCTTTGTGTAATTTACTCCAAAATCGAGAAGTAAACCGTGGATCCCTATCAGAGATAATAAACACTGTTACACTGTGTAGTATAACAATCTCAAAAATGTACAATCCTGCCAACTTTTTAAGTGAATAATCTATACGCATTGGAATGAAATGCATGGATTTAGTCAACCGATCTACAAAAAACCATACAACATCTTTCTTTCTTGGAGATAGGGGCAATCCCGATACAATATCCATTGTAATATGTTTCCATTTTCACTTTGGAATCATCACAGGTTGTAATAAACCAGAAGGTACCTAATGTTCTGCTTTAACTTGCTGACAGATCAAACATTTCGATACAAACTCTGAAATGTAATAAACATTTCTTGGAGCTTTGTCGCAATGCCACTAAGAACACATCAAATCTAATCTCATTAATGTTTCCAACTTCTTGACTCATCAACCTTGAAAGGGGCCACGTTCATACAATACTCTAATCTAAGCTTAAGTTAGACTCTACCAATAAGGCAATAATGGAATATAGGGATCACTCCAAGTGCTCTCCTATCTATGAATACCCCTTTTTCCAAGAAAAGAATGATCATGTCATCAAACATGATATCCATGTTTTGCTCAAGCGCAACCTTAACTCCTTCAAGTCACCATTTCTAACGACTTTTCGCATCATTTATGATATGAACTGCCTCCTTTCTAACAAATTTTCACACCTCTTATACTATAAACCACTATCATTGTATTGTTGTACACCTCATATAACATAATTATTATTACAACAATTAAACTTTTATTTATAATATTGTTTTGTAATTCATTTTACACAAATATTTTCAAATGATAAAAATATAAAATATTAAGATTTTATATTTGGATGTGAAAAGTTTGTATTTAATCCACGACCGCGGATAAGACTGAAAGGTGGGAGTATTTTATCATGACCACGTAGACATATAAAATATTACCCATGTCATGTGAAAAGTCATCCTTAGCCAGAGACATACGATAACATTTCGGATAAAAATAAAAGCAGTCAAGTTTCTTACGTGCCAACATTTTAGACGATCATAATCTCCTAAACATTTGTTTCCTTTTCCCACGCATTTTATTGCTGTCTAACTAAACTACTAAACCACATTTCTATATAAATTAAACACAACCAAATTCCACATACTCTGTTTTACCCTTCTCATCTTTCTTTGAAATTTCAATTTCAACAACCGCTGAAGCTTAGATGATCCAACAATATATCCATATATGCATGAGAAGAAGATTGAATTTTTTGATTTCTCTGTTTCCCTCTTCAATGTTTAAAAAGATTTAATAATTTGAATTCCGGAATCCTTAGGGAAGAAACACACAAAAGCTGGATAATGAAGCCAATGGAGACAATACAGGATCTGATCGACGAAGCCAAAGTACGTACACTTTGGTTGGCCATGGTTATCTTTCTCGTCACTTATTTCTTGTCTCGTAAGTTAATTGATAATATTCCAAAAAAATAATTATTTGTTTTATGTTGTTTCTCTTTCAGATATTTAAATTGTATTTTTTTAATATATGATTCTTTGATTCTACATCATTTGGATGCTTCTTGGAAGTTTTTCGGACGATTCCAAAGTATTAGGAATCAATTAAACATTGTATTTTGCATTTCTGTTGATTGATCATGTTTTGGTTTTCCATTACTATTTTGTGTTTATGTAGTTTCATTTCTGCATTTATGAATTGATTATAAGTAATTTTTTGAAGTTTCCGGAGTACTCTGTTTTTATTAATCTTCTTCTTTTGTTAATTTGTGCAGATACAAGTACGTCAATGTGGATGAATTTACCTATAGCAATTATTATTGTTTCCACATTCAGAGTTATAGCTAATGAGGTTGAGTTCAAATGGAAAGTTAAATCAGTTCATCCCCGAACCTATTTATCTCATTTGGAGAGGAAACAGTTGTCTGTGAATGATTCCCGCCTTTCTAGCTCACCGCCTCCACCCAAGTGGAAGCAGAAGATTGATTCTCCTATAGTTGAGGCCGCTCTCAATGAATTTATTGATAAAATACTTAGGGATTTTGTCATTAATTTATGGTATTCGGAGATAACTCAAGATAGAGAAGCCCCTGAGCTGATACGTGCATTGATTTTGGGTGCTGTTGCTGAAATAACTGAAAGGGTGAAAGAGATAAACCTTGTTGATTTGCTTACAAGGTGGGTTTTTAGTTTAAGAAGGTTTATCAGCTCTAAACATATTTCACGCTTTTAAAGCTCAAGGCTTTCAAATGGTTGTCTAATGTCTCAGGGATATAGTTGATTTGATAGGAGATCACTTGGATCTTTTTAGAAGAAACCAAGCTGCAATAGGTGTTGATGTTATGGCAACATTATCATCTGAGGAGAGGGATGAAAGATTGAAACACCACCTTATGGTTTCTGGAGAGCTTCATCCTGCATTGCTTTCCCCAGAGAGTGAGTACAAGGTGTGAGTGGAGTGTTCTGATGAAAACACATTTTGCCTTTGCATTTCAGGGGTTGCTTTTGTTTATTTTTATTTTTTTTCAGGTTATTCAGCAGCTTTTTGGCGGAGTTTTAGCAGTAGTATTGAGACCTCGAGAAGCTCAATGTCCTTTGGTTCGAACTATTGCTCGTGAGATTGTAACTTGCTTGGTAGTGCTACCTCTTTTGAATTTGGCAAGCCCTCGGTAAGCTTTCAAGCTTTAACTTCAAGATAGCAAAAAACGTAATTCGTACTGTACTTAAAATTGCCATTCCGTTTAACTGAGTTAGCCTAAACTTTTAGGTTAAGAATTTTGGTGTTAATTGGAAATGCATTTTTTTAGTGTTTATTTGGTTCTTAAATAGAGTGGAATGGTTTGCGTTTATACAACTCGATTAAATTCTTACCCTTGACCACTGTATGTAAACCAATGGGTGGAGAATGTTTAGAAGGTTACCCTGGCTGAACTTCAAGCACTTTGTTTTAACTTAGTATATACCTTCCTCTGTTAATAAAGAATCCTTATTCTATCCCTTTTCCCTATATGTTTTGTTAGGTATATCAATGAAGTGATTGAATATGTTCTACTTGCCATTAAAGAAGATTTGAATAAGATCGTGGCAGGTTTTGATCAGTCTTCAGTGGGAGTACGTGATGATGGTTCTATGACATGCAAAACACCGTCCTTGAATAGTCAAGAAACTGATTTAAATTTGGCTAGATTTGACAATCAGAAAGAAACATATCCAGTTTGTAACAGATATGAGGAAGAACCAGTGCACCATAGACCAGCTGATTGGGCTCGAAAATTAGAGGCAGCAACCCAGAGAAGAACTGAAGTTCTTGCTCCTGAAAATCTTGAAAACATGTGGACAAAAGGAAGAAACTACAAAAAGAAGGAGAGCAAATATGTAAAAACAGGATATCAAGAATCTATTCCTAAAGGTTCTGAGACAAAGAGTGGTGTACTGATGGGGAATTCAGTAAATGATTTCTCTAGAAACAAGACCAGAACTTTTATGGGAAGCGAAGAGAAAACTATGACGCAACTTGAGCATGGCTTGAGCCTTGACACCCTGTCATGTGATGATAACATGATAGACACAAAGTTAGCTAAGTCATCATCATTTGAAGGAGATCGTCATGTTAATACATTTAATAATGTTAGTGAGAAAGATGCTGATGGAAATAAAATTAGGCTTAAGAGATCCAGTAGTACCTCTGATTTGAAAGTTGGAACTGATACAAAGAAGGCACTTAATGTAGATGTTGAAGGGCCTATTATTTCAGAATGCTATGGCCCTGATTTTGACAGGCATAGTGAAGAATATGGGGGTAAGATTGCCTCAAATATAGTACTTCGCAATGAGGGGCCACATATTCCCAAGCTCAGGTGTCGGGTAAGCATTCCTGTCAATAGTGCTGCTAGTTATGCAAATTTGAAAATTGCACTGCTAGCTGAATCAAGGTGTGACATGGGATATAAATTAAAATAGTTCTTGAGCTTGGTCGTGTTGATTGTTTTCACAGTCACTCTCATTTCTCTTAGCTATAACTAGATTTGCTATTTTCTGTCTATCTCTGCAGGTTATTGGAGCATACTTTGAGAAACTTGCATCAAAATCATTTGCAGTTTATTCAATTTCTGTGACTGATGCGGAAAACAGAACTTGGTTTGTCAATAGAAGGTTTTATCTCGCCCAACTTAAAAAAAAAAAAAAAAAAACTAAGGGAATTGAAAATGTTGTTTTTTTTGAACGAAAACAGAATTGAAAATGTTAAAAAGCCGTTTAAGGGCCTTTACTTAGTTCAATGTCCCTCTTGATATTTTAAAATCTTTAAAGTTTAAACCACAATGTATTGATCTCAAGAGAACAAAATGAAGCTCTGAGAATTTGATTTTTTTCTTCTTTAATGGTTAATCTTGTCTCTCTCTTTTTAATCTGCAGATACAGAAATTTTGAACGGTTGCATCGACATCTGAAAGAATTTCCCAATTATTCATTACATTTGCCCCCCAAAAGGATATTTTCATCAAGCACAGAGGATGCTTTTGTTCATCAGCGGTGCATTCATCTTGACAAATATCTGCAAGTAATTTATGTCCTAGTCTTTCATTTTTTTAGGATGGTTACTTTTGAACCTGTTTCTTCAACTAAGCCACCTCTTTACAGGATCTGTTGTCTATACCCAATGTGGCTGAACAGCATGAAGTGTGGGATTTTTTAAGTGTTTCCTCAAAGGTGCGTGTCTTCTTGGAATTGGGTGCTCCCTTATTTTCTATGGATAGAATGAATGACATCCAACACTAATTGTGCTTGTAATTTTCTTTTGAAGAATTACTCTTTCGGAAAATCCTCATCAGTGATGAAAACCCTTGCAGGTATGTTGTTTCTGTTCTTGGTTATTATGCCATCCTTACTATTTATGCTCTGGTTTCTGGCTGTCAGTTGCACTTTGTGGTTTTACTACTTCAAAACACAAGATCTTCTAGAAATCTTCTTAAAAAAAATCAATAAACTAATGATACTCCAAGTGGGCATCAATAAGTTTAGGAACTCAATCATATGCTTCATCTTTCAGCCTGTCATTCAGTTGTCTGGTACATGATGTTTAGCTATACTATTGATGTCACCCTTTACGCTGATGGATTTTACCCATACCAGCTTTCAGAGATTTACACATTTTATTGCTTGCTTAATATTAGTTGATCTCCAGATTTCTTATGAATACTTTATCATCCTTTCTCAGTTACATTGTGTTCAGTTCATTTGATTACTCTGGCCTTTTATGATTTTGCTTTTCTGTAATACCGTGCAGTATCTTTATTTCCATCCTTTTTGGTTTATTTTGTTAATTTTACCATTTTCTTTTAATTGGGAATGAAGAAAGGAACCTGACTCTTTGAGCAGGTATTTTGCACCTACTTTTGAGCTAGTTGTCTGGTTCTCCATTTTACTTGTTAAGATGATTTATTTTTACTTTTAAGTGAATTCTAAATAAAAATAATCAATTTGTGTTTGTTTTTCTCCTTACACATTTTCTGTGCACTTGTGCTTAAGCTTGGTATTAGTTCTTTTTGTTGCCGTTCCTTTTTTTCTTTCTTTTTTTTTTTTTTTCTATTTTCTCAATTATATTTAACAAACAGTTCTATTTATTCCTGCATATATCTTCTAGGCTCAAACATCATTACGAACTCCTAAATATGTCATCAATATTGGAACATGTATTCTTATTGATGATCCTTCATATGTGTAAGCATCACATACTTTTTCGCCTCATCTTAGAATTGTAAATGATGAGTATCTCCTATATCCAGTTTTCTTAAAATCATGCATGGCTTGTTTACTTATCGGTTTGACTTGTCTTTTTTTTTTTTTTTTTTTTGTGTGTGTGCATAAACGGCATTTTTTATTCTATTAATTGCTGATATTTTGAATTCTCTTTTCTATTGACAGTCAGTGTGGATGATGCTGTAGATGATATTGTACGCCAATTTAGGGGAGTCTCAGATGGCTTAATGCGCAAAGTAGTTGGTTCATCCACTCCCCCTAGTGAAGCCTCTTCTTCAGCCACTGGCAGGACGCTGTCATGGAATGCAGATGAGATTGCTAAAGACATTTCAAAGCATTATAACTTAGACACGGTACATAGTGCTTCTGACAATGAAGATGGTAACAAAGATGGGGACCATGGTTATGAGGATGATGGATCATATTCACAAGGTCTTGATATGCATTTGGACAATGAGTTGAACTCAAAGAATTTGCCGCCACTGGTAATAGAGCGTGGTCGGGAGTCTGTTAATTTAATTTATGAGAAACATAATTTAGGTGTGAAACCTGAACCGTTTGGCCAGGGTGGATCTCCTAAGGTAAAAATATCAGCAACCTCCAGCCATTTGGAGGATCCAGTTGGAATGCCCCCTGAGGTATTATGCTTTGTCTCTGTTTTATTTACTGTTAAGATTTTAGTGTTCCTTTGTCACCAATACTTAGTTTATGTTCCCTTGGAAGCACCTCCTCCAAATTGCTTTCATAAGAATCTCAACCAAAAGCGAGCATCATTATTAGAAAATCACTCTTGGTTTGTTGTACAAACTCTCTAGCTGCTGCAACCTTTTTCTTTGGTGTCCGCTTGGCTGTAAGTCTGTAACCCACCCCTATTATCAGTGATCTTTTGTTTGAATAGTTAGTTTAGTTAGCACACTCAATTTAATGTAGAACATTTTTTTCTGTTTTGGAATTTTGAATGATTATTTAATTGATTTTTGTGCAGTGGACACCGCCTAACGTGAGCGTACCTTTGCTGAATCTAGTTGATAAGGTGTTTCAGCTTAAGAGAAGAGGCTGGCTAAGGTGAGTGAATTTTGCCATAATTCCATATTGTGAAATTAATCAATTGCTAAAATGTTGTATTTCTCGTCAGGAATATAATCTGGAAAGATGAGAATGATATGGTACCTTGTACTTTGGTGTTACTAATATTTGTTGCCTGTCATTTCAATTACTTGGTTGTTTGAATGATCAATTACTGCTTCCAAGGTTTTTTGTTGTGTCCTTTTAGAAGGTGGTAACTCTCTCGTCTTTCAGACTATGTCATCCTATTAACTTTATTAGCATATTATGGGTTTTAAAATGACTTGTTTCCAGAATAAATTGGCATAAACAATGGAAATGTTTTCATTGATGCAGAAGACAGGTCTTTTGGATATCTAAGCAAATATTACAGCTGGTGATGGAGGATGCCATCGATGACTGGCTCTTGCGCCAGATATATTGGCTTCGGAAGGAGGAAACCATTACCCTAGGGATTCGATGGATTCAAGATGTAAGGGCTGAACACACTAGAAAATTGTAATTTAAGTTTGAGTTTAAGCGATAACTGGCTCAGCATCTGGTGCTGTAAAAGCACGAGTTTTTGTCATAAAGCAGTGTGTGCACTTACTAGATCTGGCTAAAATTGATGTCTTTAACCTGAAATCAATCTCTGAATGATAACTGTGTCAGGTTGAGGCTTAGTTCACAGTTGTAGCCCAATCTCGAGATCAATGAGTCACTTTCACTATTTACCTAGTCAATGTGTTCTGTTTCTTCTAATTTTCCCTTCTTCTCCCAGCTCTTGTGGCCAGGTGGTAAATTCTTTAGAGCAATTGGGGACATTCACAGCAAATTTGATAATAGTAATCTCAACCAGACACCTATACCTCTGCTCAACTTCAGCCAATTTGGTGGGAGTAATGCCTCTAAACCTGGGTCCTTTGAGCAACAACTTGAGGCTACTCGTAGAGCAAGCGACATCAAAAAAATGCTTTTTGGTGAGTATGTGTTCTGTGTTATTAAAATCTTGTCTGATCAGGCATGACTTTTGGATCTATATTTTACATGCCTGCAATTCAATGCTTTTGGTTTAATTTCTTGGTCCATAGTTCATTGATTATAATTCTAATTTTTTTCATTTTTTCTTTTCTTATATCTAGTTTATGATGTCGTAAGCATTGAACTTTGTTGATCATAAAAGTACTTGATGATCAATTTATTTATATGTCATGTATTTCCCCTGGATTCTGTCAGATGGACCACCAGCAACATTAGTTGGCCTGATTGGATATAAGCAATACCGACGGTGTGCAAGAGACATTTACTATTTCACTCAGGTGGAAATTTTATCCTTTTTTTCCCCACGTACTAGAATAAGTGTATGATGTAGATATTATTCTCTTAGTTCCATTCTATTTCCGCTTTTCATACTTGTAATTATATGTACGTGTCGTTTTTGCGTTGCAGTCTGCTATATGTATCAAGCAACTTGCTTATGCAATCTTAGAACGACTACTTATATCAGTGTTCCCTGAGCTACGGGATCTTGTGATGGATCTTCATGGGAAGAACATATCAACATTGCATAGAAAGTAGAAACTTCTTGTTTCTGGTTCTGCTAAAGAATACCATGACAGGTAAGTGTTTCAAGGAACTCGAAGAGTCATGCCACCATTTGTTTCAGTGATATTATTATTCACTATAGAAACTACCATTTGTTTAAGAAATAGATCGTCTGTATAGAATCGGATCTTATACTCTTATCATTTTTTAAAACTCTGACAGCAGCCACTCGGTAGGACATTAAAGAAACACAGTGAAGTGAAATTAGTTAGATGTCTGCATAAAAATGATTCCTCCATATTTCAATCTTCTTTTATCAATATTAGTTACATGAATGAAGGTTTCATGCTTCTTTACATTTTTTACTAATCATCTTTAATTTAATTTTAGAATTTATCCATATACATAATTTTAACATATAATTCTCTACATACCTATAAAATATATTAGTTTTAATGATAGGCTGTGTGTGTAATTTTATCAATTCACAATATTGTAAATTAATTTATTTTTTATAAAAATGTAATTAAAATCAATTTTTATTATTTTATATTAATATTAAAATTTCAAATTTAATTCCAAAATATAAAAAGAATATTACAAAAAAATTAAAGCATAATATCAATAAAAAATTAATATATATTTTTTTCTATTTAATTTTATATTGCCATAAATTTAAAAACATATAATTGTAAGCTAATTTTTTAACATTGTAAATTTTAATATAAATATATTCTCAACTAACTATTACAAAGAAAATAGTAATATTTATGAATTATATGATTTTTTTCTTGATTAATAAGTTTTTTCCCGTAATTAATAAGTTATATAAGCTTTCATAATTGTAATTATAAAGTTTACTGTGATATTATATTATCAATTATTTATTTTTATGTTATATACCGTTTACTATTATTTTATCAATAATACCTTTAATTATATTATATATTATTTATTACCATTGTCGAAACCATTTTTTAAGACTTTTGGAAAAACGAGAATCGACTTTTAAAACGAAAGTTTGGAGTCGCCACCAATCCTTTTTTGAGGTGCAATCGGATCACCTTGAGATTGATCATTTTAATAAAACATTTAATTTATTAAAACAATAATTTTTGGTCTACGAAAATTGAGAAAACGGTTTCGGAAGTCGGTTACGCACGAGGAAGGGTTGGCACCTTCGTAATGCCCAAAATTGGTACCAATTGATTATTTAACGTCCTATAGTTGAAAACTTAAAGAAAAATTGCCAAAATACGATTCCTTTAAAAATGTGTGATCAACTCGAATTGGATTTCAAGATTCACTCGTTTCAAAGAAATAAAATACCACATCCAGCACGTTAAGACACAATATTTTAAGCCTCCTAAAAACTGAGATCACTTCATGATTTCCAAAATGCCACGAAAAGGGTATTCAATTATTTGGTCCAACGAGAAAACGAAACTCAGCACGTTAGGGCACGACTTCTCGAATTTCCAAACATAGAACATTGCCTTATTTTAAAAATTTAGAAAACATGAATGAAATTTAAAGGAAGATTTGACTATTTTGGGCAAGCAGAAAATTGAAGCCCAGCACGTTAGGGCACGATTTTTTAAATTTCCAAATGCCAAACATTGCCTTTGTTTTAGAATTTTTTTAAAAATTGATAGTTACAAATACGAATTAAAAATACTTGTTTGCTTGAGGATAAAAACAATCGATACTGAGTGAACATGGGGATTGAAACCATAATGCAATTACAAGAAATAAAAAACATAATTACATGCATGGATAATAATATGTGAAATCGATATGAAAGCCAATGACGACACGTGATATGCAAGACAACACAAGAACTAGGAGTCAATGATATAAACAATTTAAAGACTATTAAATATATACAAAGAAATAACACAAGCAAAAATTTGAAATAACCTATATGCATATAAAAACTGACAATATATGAATAATTATTAAAATATATATATTACGTAAGAATAAATTCAAAATAAATAATATAAAACATAAATAAGTTAATTTAACTAAACATGTATATATGAAAATGGGAAAAACAAAAGAAGTGTAAATGATATATACCAAGATGCTAAAATATTTTAAATAAAGAAAATATACAATGATCCTTTAAAGAGAACCGAATTATACATAAATAAATTTAAATATATATATATATTTAAAAGAGAATATTTACATAAAATTATATGGAAACAATAATGCACATAGAATTGGGCTAATTTTATCATGAATTATACTTGATAATATATAAAGATATTTTAATTACATATAACTCAAAACTTCTAAACTACATAATATAAAAGAACTATAGCATAATAACTATAATAAAACAAACAAAACGTAAAAACAGCATGCTACAACAATGCAGAATTAGCAAACAGTTTATGACATAACAAGTTTTAAAAAAAACAAAAGAGTAAAGAACTACAAAAACTAAAACGCTCAAAAAAAAGGTAAATATAAACTAAAGGGGTAATTAACAAATAAAACCAACTATTGGGACAAAATCATGGACTAAAACCCAATGTGCGTCAATCATGAAGGACTAAAAAAACAATAAACCAAATCTCCAAAGCGCAGCACTTAAGTATGGATTAAATTAAAATAACATGCAAATTCCAGGGACAAATTTAAAGAAAACATAAATGGGCTTGATCGCATGTTGGTGCGATAAAGGGGGACTGATTGCGAAATTAACCATCTAAGAGGAAAAAGCGTGTAGACCAAGTCAAACATACTGACTTCCAAACCCCCCATGCTGTTTTATTTTATTATTAAAATAAAGCTTATTTGAATTATCTTTTTTTGCTTAAAAACGTTTTAACTTTATTTTTTTAAAAAACCCAAGTTTTGAGATGCTTTCTCAGCCCTCTCACACTCCCTTCTCCCTATTCAGCCGAATTACCCAAGCCCTCAAACACTGCCGCTTTCCATCGCACACACCGCCGTGGACTACCAAGGGAAAGCCCTCCTGCCAGGCGAATCGGGAAGTATATATATCCTTCCTCCTTTATTATACCTTAGTATATAATCGTGGATTTGTATAATAAAAAAATGAAAAAAAAAGGAAAAAAACAGAAGACAATAGCAATAAATAACCACCTTTGAAATATCTTGGTTGCTCTCTATCGATTTTGTGTGCATTTTGTATTCTATTTCTCTAGAAAAAAAAAAAAACCCCTTACAATGAAAATTTTGTAGGCTTTATAGCCGAATACAAATAGTTTTCCTACTGTTTTCTTGCTTAAATCGCAAGTCGTGGTGACATGAACGGATGTGGGCGAGCAACGAACGGGTTAAGGGTCGTGCCTGGTGACATGAGAGGCGCTGATGGTCGTGAGTGGAGAACGTGGGCACATGGTGGCTGAAGGGAGGCAGTTTCCCTCTTTGCTGAAAAAATTTGTGGGCTATGGATTTTTAAAATTTTGGGCTTTTGTTTTATTTGGATTTTTATGTAATTGGTTTATGTTTTGGGTTTATTATTTAGTGTAATTGGGCTGGTTATTATTTGTAAATGAACTTACTTAATATTTTGTTTTATTTTTTGGTCTTTGTCTGTGTATGAGCCCGGCCTAAAAATTGAGTCTACAACCATGTTTATCTTTATTTCATTAATTAATTGCAAATTATTATTATTATTATTATTATTATTTATAACCCTTCTTTAACTCCTAAATAAAAAAAAAACACGCTCGAATCTACATTTTCTTCACTAATGACAAAATTAATACCGATCGAATTAAGACATAATTAATAACAAAATATTATTATTAAATATTAACTAATTTGTTATACATAAAATTATTAAAATAAGTCATATGTTATCTTTACTAAATATCTAACTTTTGTGCGAATTTTAATAAAATTTCAAAATATAAAAGCAAATAAGCTGAAAATTTATTATGACTTAATATATTAATAAATTTTTATCTTGATGAATTAAATATTAAGTATTATATTACAACGTTTAAAGTACAATTACACATTTGTATTATAAAAATATTAAGACATGTAATTAATAATATCGATAAAAGCAACATTTAATCTTTGAATTTAATAAAATTTTGTTGGCCTAGTGATTAATGTGTCCATTACCTCAAGTGTGGTTTGGGTTCGAGTTATACTAGTTGTGTTGATGTTAGGATTTCGCCCTCCTCATATAATTTACAAAAAAAAAACTTTGAATAACAACTTTTTTCAACAAACAATTTAATCTATTTTTATAACATTGTAATGAGATGATGATGTGATTATGAGATTGTATCACATCATCACTTATTTTTCTTTAAAAATTTATATAAAATTTTAAAAATCTAAAATACATATAATTAAAAAATATAAAAAAATTTAGAAAAAATATAAAAAATAAAAAAATTCTCATGGAATTAACCAACATACCCATCCTGTAGTGAGGAAATGAGTCCTTGGTTGGCCTTCTGAACTAGTGAGATACATAAAAATAATGTGTAGCTAATGCATAGTGGACAGCAAAAATATAAAGGCATAAAATGTAACCAAAATATATATAAAGGCTTAAAGTATCTCATCTAATAAAACCCTACAGCCTCTTCATATCAAATGACTTAAGTTAAGACCTCCGAAAATATGCTTAAAGCGCCATGAACATCCTTGCTATCCAATCCTTGGGTCAGTGTAGCATCATCTATAAACTGATACTAGTTTAGGGTGTAAATTAATTGCTATTCCTGGTAGTACCATCACCATGGGATCTGAAAAACTTTATTTGATATCTACTACTTACTTATCCGGTGATCAGTATCTTAAAATTATATTTTACATTGAAAAATGATTAATTTGATTTTTTTTAAATCAAATTGTTAGTTCCTTTGTTTCTTTACTTGTACCAAATCTATATTTTTTGCATTCCAAACATCAATTATACTCTAAACTCTAATATCATATGCTTTTATTTCACATTTAATATTAATTATTATTTTATAATTTTTTAAATATTATAACAAATTAAAACAAACTATTAGAATTGAATTTCTGAATAAAATCATTTTGATAATCAAAATTGTTTCAAGTGAATCAATTTATGTACAATTGATGGTGTACAAGTAAATTTAAGAAAAAATGTAATCAAATGAATTATATAATTAATTGTAAAATCATTATTGAATCAGTAAATATATGAATGTAATGATATTGTGGAGGTGTACAAGGAATTTTAAGAGTATTTATTAAGGTTGTTGGAATCGAATTAAGACACAACAGGGGTTTTAGTTCAGAAAGAGAAATTAGATCAGTTGACTTGTCAATCAGTATGAATTGAGCTAAAAAAATCAATTGAATCAATGGTCGAATTGATTTTCACTATTTTTAAATTTATTTTTATTTTTTGAGTTTTTAATAATTTGTTTAATTGAATCGGACGAACAAGTCGAATTGAGAACCGATGGATCGGTTTGACCATTGGTTCAGTTTGAAATGTAATCTTGTAAATTCCGCTAATTACAACTTGAATCAGATAATTGAATTGATTAAATTATAAAATTAATAGATTAATTTTTTATTTAATTAAATTGGTCTAAACACAAAAAATCAGACACACATGACTCTAATTACAAACACAGTGTATTGGATGATCAAATTATCAATTAATCACTGATTTAATTGAATAGGTTTATGTACAAACGTAAGCCCATTTACTCGTATACGCACGTATCTAGTTAGGTCCTGATTTGTGAGTAAAAACTTCAAGGAACAAAGTAAAAATAAGGTATAGTTTAGGGAATAAATAATGCATTAAGCATAAACAAAACATACTTGGTAGGAACGTAGTCAATGGAGTGCTGATAGGTTGCAATTCCCTTCAAAAGAAAAAAGAAATCAAACTTTCTTTAATAACTTATAACGTTTATCAAGTTTCTTGGAGTTGTTGCATTTTGGAGAGTGATCAAATTCCAAACGCTTTAATTTTTAAGAGGGAGTTACTTGTTCTACAAAAGGGAATGTAAAATTAAGCAAATTCAGATAATTTGACCTCTAATGTATATTCTTGTTATACCCTTATTCGTATCAAGACACGTAGCAAGTGAAGAGGATACAAATAGTAAAATAGTTGTCAATAAGTCAGGATGTAGTCCACAAGCCTCTTTTCCAAGATGACCATCTGGACAAGCGCGTGCCACCCGCCATTTGGGTCCTCAAACTTCATTGGGAACATAAAGTTGTTGGTCACTAAATATCCACGTGAGTTCAATTGCTCCATACCATCAAGTCAGAATAAATGACAAGATCTGTCTCATCACAGACATCACTATCCCATCGAAGACATCCACCCCGAATGTTTCATAATGATGGCTTAGTGACAAGTCCAACACGTTAACATCACCTTACATGAAACCCTTGCCTATAAATACCATCAAGAACGAGAAGAAAAGATTGATTCTTAAAGATACTAAGCCCACACTCTATTAACTCACTTTTAGCCTTCAGTCTTCATACTCTCCTCATATTCACCTTTTAAAACTTCTAGCTTTCTATCCTGGCTAGGTGAACTAGCTTCCACAACAACCACCACTTTCTCCTCCATATCTTCTCTTTGTTGTATCATTGTATCACCAATTGGTGTGGTAAGCGTGAAAAACATGGATTTACAATCACTGAGTGGCATCCTCATTGACCAAACTAACTAGGCCATCAATTCAGCCAATTAAATCCACTCCTCCACTCCACCCAACACCTCTATCCCACTTGCCTCAAGAACTCCCATTGGTATGAACTTCACCTAGAATCCTTCTCCTGTTACCCTTATAGGAACCCCTCTACGGTACGCTATTATCCTTTTCCCTTACCCTGGAACAATTGATGAAGCACTGAGGGATCATTTGGTTTCCAACCCTGTCATTTCTACTTCACCAATAGTAACCATTCCCCAGCTGCTCCAACCCCACCAATTATCGTAGTGCCTCAACTGCAATGTGATGTGTCCCCTCTTAGCCACTCATTGTTTGTAAGAGGCATAACTTGTCTCACAACCACGCCTGCTCCACCAACCGTGACCCACACCACACTCCCTTAAACTAGGGTTTTCACCAACAAACACCAAGTTCTCAGCCTCATAAATCAGAAACTCAAAAAAAGTTGTGACGCTTAAAAGAGCAGTTTTCCCAACAGGAGCACTGTTTCAAAGAACAAAAAGAACAACAACGCGTCTTTGACCAAATGAACACCCAGAATGAGCAACTTATTACTAAGCAAAAAGCTGCATGGGAGGTCCTCAAATGAGATTTCCCTTACCTATGGTAGAACCTCAACAACGCCGATGGTTTCTTTTGATTCCCTTCGAGTAGCTGGTACAGATTTTAGAAGACCTTAAGCTTCGGTTCCTTTTTTCTCTCTTGACAAAGGATGATGAAGCAAGTCAGTAACCATCAAGAGGTTAAGGATAGTTGCTGTAACACCCCTAACCTGTATCTGTCGCCAGACTAGGGTTAAAGGCGTTACCGGACATATTAGAACATTCACATATACTTAAGCATAACACAATCAAAACATATAATAATGATACACAAAGTAAGCTTTCAAAAGCTTAGTAAGCCATATACAAATAAACTTATCATTTTAAGCATATAAACAACATCAAATTACAAATACTCCATAGCCAAATACTATCACAAACCACATAGTTCATATGCACTTCACATATTCCAAATTCATTTGCACTTATAGCATATTTCCTCATATATCATCACTTGTACATGTACTTAACTTTTATTCTCAAACATAGTATACATTTCAAGCGTACCTGGTTCGGATACAAATTTTATATATTTATTCTTTTCTCGGATTTCCTGTTGAACCTTTCGAAATCAATAAAGATACTCGGATAACTCAAAAAGCTCATACAATTCCAACGTTCCAGACGTGGTCTTACATGTAATCAAATATCGATGCCACTATCCCAGATAGAGTCTTACACGAAACCAAATACGATGCCAATGTCCCGAACATGGTCTTATAGGTAAATCATAAGTCGATGCCAACGTCCCAGACATGATTTTACACGAAAACACATATTGGATCCTATGTCATGACATATGTATCCTAACTATTCCTAGGGTTCGTACGGGGCTTTTCAGATGTCGTCGCATTATCGGAACTTCCTCAGATTTCTCATATTCAACTCAAATAGCCATTAATCATTATTCAATAGCATATAAGCAATAATAATTCAATTAAAAATACATTTATTTGTATATCGACTTACCTCGTACTAGAGGTGTGCATGGGGCGGGGCGGGGCGGGCCTGAAAAATGAGAGGGTTTGGGTAAAAATATAGGCCCGAAAAATGAGCTTGGACAAAAAACGAGGCTTGTTTAGAAAATGGGTCAGGCCTCGGGTAAGATTTTTTTGGCCCGGGTCGGGCCCAGCCCGGCCCGAATTTTATATTAAATTATTATTATTTTTAATCCTTTTTTATTTTTAACTTTAACTTTACCCTTACCATTTTTTTTCCACTTTCATTTCGTGCTACTGCTGCCTTCGTCTTACTCCCCTTATTCCCATTTCCAAAACCCAAATCCCTAGCTCACCACCACCTCCACCGATCCAGTTGTCTGTCAGCCACCTCCAGCTAGCCTCAAGCTCTGCTCAGCTTCTTCATTTTTGCTTCTTCATTTGCAATCTCGGTAGCCGATCTAATTGTCTCTATCATCTTCATTTGCGGTCTCGGTGCTCCCCAAAGTTTTGTCTTTACTAAGGCTCCCCATACTGCTGGCTGCTGCAGTTGAAGACTGCTGCTGTGCCTTACTTTATCCGATAAGGCCTCTTCTTCACGGTAAGCTTCTTCTTCTTCTTCTTTACTACTGCCATGCACACCTCTACATAAATAGATCTGCTTTATCTTAACTACCTAATTACAGTTACCATTAATTTAATTGCCTTAGATTATTTAATTTCAACCACCGAAAACCAAGCATCATTAATGCTACTTAATCTTATAAACTACCAAGCATCATTAATGCTACTTAATCTTATAAACTATCTTAGGGTTTAAATTAAATTTTGTTATTATAATTAATTACTGGTCAAAACCAATGTAATGATACTTATTATTATAATAATAATGCATGTGGACTAATTACTTTGTGTGTTTTTTATCGAGTAAGCCAGTAAGGTACTATTTTATATTAATTATTATTATTTTATAATTTTTTAAATATTATAACAAAGTAAAACAAACTATTAGAACTGAATTTCTGAATAAAATCATTTTGATAATCAAAATTGTTTCAAGCGAATCAATTTATGTACAATTGATGGTTTACAAGTAAATTTAAGAAAAAATGTAATCAAGTGAATTATATAATTAATTGTAAAATCATTATTGAATCAGTAAATATATGAATGTAATGATATTGTGGAGGTGTACAGGTAATTTTAAGAGTATTTATCGAATTAAGACACAACAGGGGTTTTAGTTCGGAGAGAGGAATTAGATCAGTTGACTTGTCAATCAGCATGAATTAAGCTAAAAAAATCAATTGAACCAATGGTCGAATTGATTTTCACTATTTTTAAATTTATTTTTATTTTTTGAGTTTTTAATAATTTGTTTAATTGAATCGGACGAACCAGTCGAATTGAGAACCGATGGTTAGATCGGTTTGACCATTGGTTCAGTTTGAAATGTAATCTTGTAAATTCCGCTAATTACAACTTGAATCAGATAATTGAATTGATTAAATTATAAAATTAATAGATTAATTTTTTATTTAATTAAATTGGTCTAAACACAAAAAATCAGACACACATGTCTCTAATTACAAACACAGTGTATTGGATGATCAAATTATCAATTAATCACTGATTTAATTGAATAGGTTTATGTATAAATGTAAGCCCATTTACACGTATACGCATGTTCCTAGTTAGGTCCTGATTTGTGAGTAAAAACTTCAAGGAACAAAGTAAAAATAAGGTATAGTTTAGGGAATAAATAATGCATTAAGCATAAACAAAACATACTTGGCAGGAGCGTAGTCAATGGAGTGCTGATAGGTTGCAATTCCCTTCAAAAGAAAAAAGAAATCAAACTTTCTTTAATAACTTATAATGTTTATCAAGTTTCTTGGAGTTGTTGCATTTTGGAGAGTGATCAAATTCCAAACGCTTTAATTTTTAAGAGGGAGTTACTTGTTCTACAAAAGGGAATGTAAAATTGAGCAAATTTAGATAATTTGACCTCTAATATATATTCTTGTTATAACCTTATTCGTATCAAGACACGTAGCAAGTGAAGAGGATACAAATAGTAAAATAGTTGTCAATAAGTCAGGATGTAGTCCACAGGCCTCTTTTCCAAGATGACCATCTGGACAAGCACGTGCCACCCGCCATTTGGGTCCTCAAACTTCATTGGGAACATAAAGTTGTTGGTCACTAAATATCCACGTGAGTTCAATTACTCCATACCATCAAGTCAGAATAAATGACAAGATATGTCTCATCACAGACATCACTATCCCATCGAAGACATCCACCCTGAATGTTTCATAATTATGGCTTAGTGACAAGTCCAACACGTTAACATCACCTTACATGAAATCCTTGCTTATAAATACCTTCAAGAACGAGAAAGAAAAGATTGATTCTTAAAGATACTAAGCCCATGCTCTATTAACTCACTTTTAGCCTTCAGTCTTCATACTCTCCTCATATTCACCTTTCAAAACTTCTAGCTTTCTATCCTAGCTAGGTGAACTAGCTTCCACAACAACCACCACTTTCTCCTCCATATCTTCTCTTTGTTGTATCATTGTATCACCAATTGGTGTGGTAATCGTGAAAAACATGGGTTTACAATCACTGAGTGGCATCCTCATTGACCAGACTAACTAGGCCATCAATTCAGCCAATTAAATCCACTCCTCCACTCCACCCAGCACCTCTATCCCTCTTGCCTCAAGAACTCCCATTGGTATGAACTTCACCTAGAATCCTTCTCCTTTTACCCCTATAGGAACCCCTCTACGGTACGCGATTATCCTTTTCCCTTACCCTGGAACAATTGATGAAGCACTGAGGGATCCTTTGGTTTCCAACCCTGTCATTTCTACTTCACCAATAGTAACCATTCCCCAGCTGCTTCGACCCCACCAATTATTGTAGTGTCACAACTGCAATGTGATGTGTCCCCTCTTAGACACTCATTGTTTGTAAGAGGAATAACTTGTCTCACAACCACGCCTGCTCCACCAACCGTGACTCACACCACACTCCCTTGGACTAGGGTTTTCACCAACAAACACCAAGTCCTCAACCTCATGAATCAGAAACTCAAGAAAAGTTGTGACGCTTAAAGGAGCAGTTTTCCCAACAGGAGCACTGCTTTAAAGAACAAAAAGAACAACAACGCATCTTTGACCAAATGAACACCCAGAATGAGCAACTTATTACTAAGCTAAAAGCTGCATGGGAGGTCTCCAAACGAGATTTCCCTTACCTATGGTAGAACCTCAACAATGCCGACGGTTTCTTTTGATTCCCTTCGAATAGCTGGTACAGATTCTAGAAGATCTTGAGCTTCGGTTCCTTCTTTCTCTCTTGACAAAAGATGATGAAGCCAGTCAGCAACCATCAAGAGGTTAAAGATAGTTGCTGTAACACCCCTAACCCGTATCTGTCACCAAACTAGGGTTAAAGGCGTTAGCGGACATATCGGAACATTCACATATACTTATGCATAACACAATCAAAACATATAATAATCATACACAAAGTAAGCTTTCAAAAGCTTAGTAAGCCATATACAAATAAACTTATCATTTTAAGCATATAAACAACATCAAATTACAAATACTCCATAGCCAAATACTATCACAGACCACATAGTTCATATGCACTTCACATATTCCAAATTCATTTGCACTTATGGCATATTTTCTCATAAATCATCATTTGTACATGTACTTACTTTTTATTCTCAAACATAGTATACATTTCAAACGCACCTGATTCGGATACACATTTCATATATTCATTCTTTTCTCAGATTTCCCATTGAACCTTTCGAAATCAATAAGGATACTCGGATAACTCGAAAAGCTCATACAACGCCAACGTCCCAGACGTGGTTTTACATGTAATCAAATATCAATGCCATTGTCCCAGACGGGGTCTTACACGAAATCAAATACGATGCCAATGTCCCAAACATGGTCTTACACGAAAACACATATCGGATCCTATTTCATGACATATGTATCCTAACTATCCCTATGGTTCGTACGGGGCTTTTCGGATGTCGTCGCATTATCGGAACTTCCTCAGATTTCTCATATTCAACTCAAATAGCCATTAATCATTATTCAATAGCACATAAGCAATAATAATTTAATTCAAAACACATTTATTTGTATATCGACTTACCTCGTACGGATTTAAACGAACAGAGTCGACTACGCAACTACTTTCGACTTCCCCCGATGTAATTTCATTTTCTTTGATTCTTGATCTAAATACATTCAAATTTAAATCTTTTATTCAGCAAATCATTCAATTCAATCCATATACACATATTTAGGGCATTTTACAAATTACCCCTTACATTTTCACATTTTCACATTTTAGCACTTTAGTCCTTAATTCATAAAATCGCAAAATACACAAAATTTCCTTATATATATACTTAGCCAAATTTTTATATAATTCATACAAGTCCACATATTTCATTTATTTCACATTTTATTCCTTCAAAATCTCATTTTCACAATTTAGCCCAAATTACTTAAATTTATCAAAAATTCAAAGACAAAACATGTTAACCCAACATCAAACTTCCATATACTATCATAAAACTTCATAAAACTCATAGTTTCATCAATGACATAACTCAAAATCATCAAAAAAATCAGAAGTTGAGACATGGGTTTGATAGAACACTAAGCAATGGTCACAAAAAACGTAAAAATCATCAAAAATGGAATAAAACTCATACCTTAATCACCCAATTTCTTAGCCGAAACCCTAAGAGCTCTTCAACCTTATTTTTATTTTTGATTTTCTTCTATATGAACTCAAATGACTTAATTTTCATGTTTTGTTTTATTATAATTCATTTAATAATCAAATACCATTTTTAACCTTAATAATATCATTAGAAATCCACTAATTAATGACCAAATATGTCCATGCATTAATTCAATGGTATAATTGCATCATAAAGACCCCACATATATTAAGAAATAACAATTTGACACTTTAGCTAATAGAACACATCTTTTGCATTTTACGCGATTAGGTCCTTTTTGTAAATTAAGCACACAAATGATAAAATTTTCATACGAAATTTTCATAGATGTTAATTCATATATAATAAGCACGTAAAATAATATTAAAATATTTTTTGACTCAGATTTGTGGTCCCGAAACCACTATTTTGACTAGGGTCTAAACTGAGCTGCTACAACTCTCCCCCCTTAGGTATTTTCATCCCCGAAAATCTTACCGTTGAACAGATTCGGATATTACTGTCTCATAGCATCTTTGGGCTCCCACGTAGCCTCTTCAATACCGTGCCGATGCCACATTACCTTTACTAATAGAATTTTCTTATTTCGCAGTTCTTTAACCTCGCGAGCTAAGATACGGATCGATTCTTCTTCATAGGTCATATCAGACTGAATTTCTATCTCAGATGGGGATATTACAATGCGAGGAATCAGATCTGTATTGTCGAAGCATCGATACATGAAAAACATGATGAATATTTTCTAACTCAGATGGCAACAACAATCTATATGCAACCGGTCTGATACGTTCGATAATCTCATACAGCTCAATAAACCTCGGACTCAATTTGCCTTTACGACTGAACCGAAGTACTTTCTTCCACGGAGACACTTTCAGGAATACTTTGTCACCGATCTCAAATTCAATGTCTTTTCGTTTCAAATCTGTATATGATTTCTGGCGATTAGAAGCTGTTTTCAAACTTTCACGAATCACTTTCATTTTCTGTTCAGTCTCTTTAATCAAATCAACTCTGTGAATTTTATTCTCACTGAGCTCAGACCAATACAAAGGTGTACGACATTTCCTACCATATAAAGCTTCGTATGGTACCATTTTAATGCTTGATTGAAAACTATTATTGTATGTGAATTCAATCAATGGTAAATACTATTCCCACGTACCTTCAAACTCATGAATGCAACATCTTTACATATCCTCGAGTATTTGAATAATTCGCTCGGATTGACCATCTGTCTGCGGGTGAAAAGTAGTACTGAAATGCAATTTTGTACCTAATGCCTCATGTAGTTTCTTCCAAAACCGTGAAGTGAATCTTGGATCTTTATCCGACACAATAGATAATGGCACACCATGCAATCTTACAATATCAGAAATGTATAACTCAGCTAATTTATCAAGCGAGTAATCAGATCGTACAGAAATAAAATGAGCTAATTTCATCAATCGGTCAACCACGACCCAGATAATATCTTTCTTTCATGGAGATAGGGGCAAACCTAAAAAAAAATCCATCGTTATTCTATTTCATTTCCACTCGGGAATCATAATCAACTATAACAAACCAGATGGTACCTAATGTTCAGCTTTAACTTGTTGGCAGATCAAAAATTTCGAAACAAAGCCAGATATATATCTTTTCATTCTAGACCACTAGTATTGCTGTTTCAAATCATTATATATTTTCGTACTACCCGGATGTACAGATAAACGACTGTTGTAAGCTTCTTTCAAAATCATCTGAATCAACTTTGAATTTCTCAGGACATAAATCCAATCTCGAAATCTCAAACGATCATCATTATCCACTCGATATTTAGAATTAGAATTCAAATCACACTGAGCTCGTTTTGCTATTATCTCATTATCAACCTTCTGAGCATCAATAATCTGCTATAAGAACAAAGGTCTCGCTTTCAATTCGGATAAAATCGAACCATCATCAGACATACACAACTGAGCATTCATAGTACGCAATGCAAACAATGATTTCTGACTCAAAGCATCAGCAACAATATTTGCTTTTCTCGGATGATAATGGATAACAAGCT
The DNA here is from genome assembly GCA_025698475.1 of Gossypium anomalum. Classification (NCBI taxonomy): domain Eukaryota; kingdom Viridiplantae; phylum Streptophyta; class Magnoliopsida; order Malvales; family Malvaceae; genus Gossypium; species Gossypium anomalum. The sequence continues at coordinate 84,579,411 of CM046967.1, read as the reverse complement.
CGTAATCTTTTAGCAGTTTTAGCCATCTTCTCTGTCGCAGGTTCAAATCTTTCTGAGTCATCAAATATTTCAAACTTTTATGATCGGAATAAACGTGACATTTCTCACCTGTCATAGGCCAATTTTGGGCCGTTTCAAAGGACTCAGGCCCGTTTACAATCTGACCCGATTTTCACTAACCTTAAACCAATAAACCCAACATACATTAAACCCCAACAACCCAATACAATCAACCCAACTAAAACCCCTAACCCACTAGCCCACTACCCTTGGCCCAATTACAGAAACCCAAACCCTAATCTATCCACCTCCCCACTTGTGCCGCCCTAACCAACTCTCTGCCATCAGTCCCATCCCACCGCCTGCGCCCCATGCCTCTGCCACCATCCACTCAGCACCTGCTCCACTGGCCATTTCCTGTAAAAAAGGAAAAAGGCAGACACGCAACAGGAGAAGAGAAAAGCAAGTTGTAAACAAAAAGGGCTATAAAAGCGATTCAAAAAATTTTGTAAGGGGATCTGAAATGAATATAAAAATTACAACTTAGATACAAACAGTGATATATAATACAACACCAAACAGATATTTCAAAGAAAAATAAAAAAAAATCAAAGGTAATCTTCTGTCTATTTTTTTTTTGAATCGGTTTCATTTTGTTTTATTCTCCTCTTTCTTTCTTTTTTCCTATTTATACTCATACATACACATATATTATATAATAATAATAAAAAAGGAAGATTTAAAAAAAAAAAAACAAAAAACGTACCTTTGGCGATTTCTAGCCACCGCTTACGGTGGCCGGCGAGGTGGTCGGTACGACGGAAGCATGACGGCGCGGTGGCCCTTTTGGCCGAGTTCTGGGTTTGCCCAGAGAGAAGAAGGAGCATTCCCTCTTCTTTTTTTTTAAGAACCAGTGCAACTAATGAGAAATAAAAAAAAAATGTTGGTTTTATACACAAAGGAAACGGCGCCGTTTTGAAGAACCCCCAAACGCGCCCAAAACGGCGTCGTTTTGGGGGTGACCCGATCGCCCGACCCAGGGAGCTAGGATCCGCGTGTTTTCTTCAAGGAGGGGTTATTTACGCGTTTAACCCCTCCGCTTTTTAAATGTTCTGTAATTAAGTTTTAATGATTTTTTAATTTGGCCATGCAATCTTTCACCGATTTCAAATCGCTCCCTCTCACTGCGCTGCGTTTCAGGAAGTTGGTTTATTATCTAATTTGGTCCCTTCATGTCTTTAGCGCATTCAAATAAGTCCTTTCCCTCCATTTTTATTTTAAATCAGCCATAAAACTTTGGTTTTTATTCTATTTTGGTCCCTCTTAGTTTATTTTCGTTCCTTGACTATTTACTAATTAATTCTTATATTTATTATGATTATTATAATTATTATAATAATAATTATTATCATTATTATTATTATTATATATTATTGTATATTTTTTATATGTGTATGTATTATCTAAAGTTTTTAGTATTACATATATTCTTTGTATATTATATGTTCTTTTTGATACCATACTTTATCACGTATCATGTTTTTAGTGTTATATTGTTATACTATTATATTATATTACATATATTGTATTATATTTATATTTTTCATATATATTAAGTGTATATTTTAGTATTATATTTTTATGTTTTTAATACCATGCTACATATATATTATTATACTTCATTACCTAATAGGTACCCATGTTTTATTATATATATATATATATATATATATATATATATATATATATATATATATATATATATATGTACATATACTCTTCATTTGTATTATTTTAGTATGTCATTTTTATACTCATTGTTTTCATCATTTCATGTATAGTTCAAGTAATATAAATAATATATTTATAGTATCATCATATATATATATATATGTATATTTTTATGTACATATTCTTGATATTATTTTACATATGTATATTCTTTTGCATGCTCGTATTTCATAATGTGATTGTATTTAATTTTGCATGTATTGTTATTATCTTTAACATTATTGTCATATTACAATATTCGTTTCAAAAATGTCTTAATTCTTCCATTTAATTATTTTAATTTGCTTTACGATATTTCAAAACCCCATTCGTGTTTTCTAATTAATTTCAATAATCAAGGCAATATATCGATTTAACATTAAGTCATCGAGTTCATCGCTATGTTGGGTGAATGTCAATTGACTCGTGTTGAAGCGATATACCCTTCTCAAAAACCGAAATAAGCTAAAATTTCTTGTCTTTTTAATCGGATCACAACTAAATTTTACATTGAATTCGTATTTTTGAAAATTATGACAACATGTGTTTATAAGATACCAATTTTGGGCGTCGCGAGGGTGCTAATACCTTCCTCGCGCGTAACTGACTCCCGAACCCTAATTTTTCTCTGGACTTTAACGTAAACCTAGCCTTTTATTTATTTTTTAAAGAAAGATCTAATAGGTGTCCGATCACACCTAGAAAAAAGATCGGTGGCGACTCCCGGTTTATTTTTAAAACCAAATTTCAATTTCCAATTTTCTAATAAATCGCCACAATTTAGCAACCCGAAACAAAAACTTTTGCGTCGCTACAGCTGGCGACTCCACTGGGGACCCGGTTTTGAGAGTCGAGTTGAATAAACACATTTTGTCAAAAGTTTTCAAATTTCCTTGTTCAAAGTAAATATTTGGTCGTGATCCGAAAATCTCGTTTTCAAAATTCATGCATTTGTATCGTGTTGTAAATATTTCTTCTAACTTGTTATTTGTTTGTTTTTCAGTCTTTATGGTTTTAATTCCGGTTTAGTTTCTTTAAATAAAACGTAAAGGTTTATGAGTTTTCCCCCCACACACCGTGCACTTGCATTTTGCATAACATGAGCTCTATACCCGGGCTCTGTCCGTTTAAGTAAAAGTAAACGCTACGCCTTCGTGAGTTAACTCGTCCCTCCGCACAGGCTAGTGAATACTTTCGGGTTACATATGACTTATGCCTTCGTGAGTTAACTTGTCCCTCCGCATAGGCATAAGTAAATGTAATCCCTCGAATTGAACTCGTGAGCTTGTGATGAGCTACGACCGAGGCTTCGTACTAGTCTTAGTAGACGACGGTACGAACGATTCGAGTACCTATCTAGAACCAAAACCCGCATATAATGAACCATACGAGCTGTAATGGCCTAAATTCAAGGTTATCGGAATAGTGGTTTCGTAACCACAAATCCGATTTAAAGAGAAATTTATTTTAATATTTTTGCATGAAAATTTATATGATAGGAAAGTCGTATGAAAATATTGATAGAAAAATTTTATCGATTTAGTGGCTAGTTAAAAAAAAATTATTGAAGAAATTAGGTAAAAATAAGTTATCGAGACCTCTATCTCGTAAAAACCGAGTCGAAAATAATTTTATAAATATTTATGAAATGTTATTAATGTGGTATTAAAATTTCGTTAGGAAATTTTAATGTTTGGGTAGTCAATTAAATGAAAAGGACTAAATTGTAATAGGTGTAAAAGTTGCTAGAGTGATTAAATAGCTTAAGAGTCTAATGAGAAAGGATTTAAAAGGCAATTAGACCCAAAAGTTATTTGGGCTGGACGGCAAGGGTATGAAATCAGCAGAAAAATTGATAAATTAAGGGTAAAATTGGAATATTGCAAATTTAACTAAATAAAACTAGGACTAAATAGGAAATATCTAGATTTCTCTTCATTTCTCTTCAATTCCAGCAGCTAAAAACGCCATAGGAGGGTTCTCTAAGCTGGTATTTCATAATTTTTGCACCAAGTGAGTTAATCCTTGCCTTTTTCTTGTAATTTTTGTGTTTCTAAGACTTTTACAACTAGGTCCTACTATTAAATTCATTAGTTTTTGATTTCATAAATGAAATTGAAAATCACCATGGTTGAGTGATGTAAGTTTATGATGAAATAGAATGAAATTAAAGCTTTAAATTGTTTATGAGATGATTTTATTAGGTAATTTCAATGGAAATTGATTTTTAGGACCTAATTGTGAAAATTTTTGGAATTAAAGTATATTTCTGAAATTCTGATTCCTAAAAGTTGTAAACTAGTTTAAGGTGATATAGTAGAATGTTAATTGAGAAAAATCAGCTCAATTGAGAGGCTAATTAAGTAGGGACGAAATTATCATTTATTAAAAGCTTAGGGGAAAAATGGTAATAAACAGCTTGCACTAAAACAGTTTGGACAGCAGCAGTAGACTAACTTTGAAAAATCACCAAAAATTGTAGGAATCGAATTAGAAGATGAACAAAACATGGAATTAAAGCTTATTGAGTCTAGTTTCTCATAGAAGAAATATTGTAAGCAATGGATTTGTAAATTTTGAGATATAATGAATTTTGTGAGACAAGGTCAGAATGAATTGGGTTCCCTATTCTGACTTTGAAAAATCATAAAAAATGAAGAAAAATAATTATGGGTTTAAATTTATATGTATAGAATCCTGAGTGAGTCTAGTTTTAATAGAAAAAACTAGAATATCATTTGAATTCTGTACAATGAGATAATTAATTTTTAGTGAAGAAGAGTCAGAACTGTCAGACAGCAAAACAGGGGTGATTTTAAAGAATAAACTGTACTTATTGGTTAGACCAAAAATTCTGAAAATTTTATGGTAATAAGATATACGAGTCTAGTTTCAGGAAAATTAACGGATCTTAATTTGGAGTTCCGTAGCTCAAGTTATAAATAATTTCGTGACTATGACTCAAGTAGACAGCTTTGAATGAACTATAAATAATAGTTGAATTATAGAGAATGTTGCATATGAACATGAAATGTATTAAATTGATAATTAAATTTATTTATTTAGATCCAGAAGATTCAAATACGAAGCTAGATCGAGGAAAGGAAAAAGTTCGGGATTAGTAGATTTTCTTTGTTTACAAACAAGTATCAAGGTAAGTTCATGTAACTTGAATTATATACTTAAATACTTGAAATGTATGTTATTGATGTGAATATGATTTGAATGTTCATTATATGAAAATTGATGAAACATTGATATATTTGATATAAAGGGAAGAAATCCCGTTGAATGAAAGGAAAATTCGATGGATCTCTGAAAAGGAATTGACGGTAAAAGGATCTAGCCCGGACGGGTGATCCTATCCTCGATATAGCCCTCCCGAAGAATATGTGGAAAATGGATTTAGCCCGGATGGGTAATCCGAATTAGGTCTCAATTTAGCTCGGACTGGTAATTCAGATCCAAGCTCATTAGAGTAATTGTCGTTGCAGGGGATTTAGCCTGGACTGGTAATCCCGACAATACTCTATGAGTTTATATTGCAGGGGATTTAGCCTGGACTGGTAATCCCGCTGCAAGGTTGAGGTTCATGAGTGTGCTCTCTCGAAATGGAAATGTGCGCACATGAATATGAATTGACGGATTCAGAAAATGTACACTAAAAGTGTACCTCTGAAAAAATCATCGAAATTCCAAGTAATTCAACGGGATAAATATGGAAAAATAACAAGGGAATGGAAATCATAGTAATGATGAGCTCATCAATCATGATATATATTATTGATATATAGAAATTATTGTATTAACTTGAATGTTGAGTTTGTGCATGTTAGGGTAATAATGCATTGAATGGATATATGTAATGTTTATTGTATTGTACTGAAAATATTAGGTAAGTGTAATTCTTGTTACATGAGCTTACTAAGCACAAAGTGCTTACCCTATTTCCTTTTCTCCTGTTTTGTAGTGTTAAGAGCTCGGAGGTCGGATTTGGTCGGAGACACATCACACTATCAACCTCGGGATTTCGGTAAATAAAGGAACTTTATTTTGGGAATCAATGGCATGTATAAGCTAACAAAGTAAATGTTAACGTGAAATGAATGTAAAGTTAGCCATTAGTATGGTTAACAAACCTAGTTATAGATATGTGATGACGTTATCTTATATAAATGCATGAATCTATCATGAAAATATGTTAAATTGATTTGATTGATGTGGATTGGTCTCGATTTAATATTACAGGGAAGTTTAGATATTTATAAAAGGGCTCTATTGAATAAAAAAAAATTTAATTCGTAAACTCCGGTAATGCCTCGCACCCTATTCCGGCAATGAATACGGGTAGGGGTATTACATTTATTGGTATCAGAGCTACGGTTTAGTCGGTTCTAGGACCGATGTAGCAAACACGGGAATTAGCTATACATGCCATTTAAATTATTATTGATAGTGTGATATCTCCTGACCATTTAAATGTTTTTTTTATAGTAAATGTCTACCGATCGAGCTCAACTGAGAGAAGCCGGGAGTCATGCTCCCGCCCCAGCACGGGCACAAAGGGAAGTTGAAGTAACTAGTAGTACAAAGCCCGTGATCTCGAGGCCAAGGGGGAGGAGGCAAAGCGAGCCTTCTTTCAAGTGATGAATGAATGGTTTAGTCAATATTTAAGAACTAACCTCAGAGTGCAACAAGCTCAAGCTCCCCTTCCCGCTCCTCCACCGGTTCAGAGATCCCACAGGCAGTGCAATCGAATCATCGTAAAAGGAAAGCTCTCAGAGATAAAATCCAAAATATGGGGTAGAAGAATTTCGAGCAAAGCAGGTTGATGATGATTCGAATGGGCTGAATTCAGGTTAGAAAACACTACTCGGGTTCTGGAGGAATTATCTTGTACACCGTAAGAATGTCCAAATGTGCCGTCTCACTCGCTAAAAGACACTGACTTACCATTGGTGGAATACTAAAGCTTCGAGCTTGTTTCCAAAGAAGAAATTACATGGGAATTCTTTCGCATCGAGTTGAGAAAAAAATATATCACCAGAGGTTCCTTGACCGTAAAAGAAAAGAATTTCTTGAGTGAAACAGGCAATAGATCAAGATTCGAATATGAAAGAGAATTTGTTCGATTGAGTAAATATGCTCGAGAATGGGTATAGTCGGAAAAGTTGAAATGTGCAAACGATTGAAGAAGGGTTGAATGAAGACATTAAGTTCTTGATCGGAATTTTTGAAATTCGAGAGTTTGCTACATTGGCGAGAGAGAACTTATAAAGCGTAAGAATTGAGCAAAGAAAAGAAACAGTGAGAGAGGAAGCTCGAATTTTTAGTAAAAGACCGACGGAAAATCGATTTTTTCGCTTCAAAGAAATTGAAGAAATATCAAGATCGTTCTACTTCAGCTATTGGGTATTCGGGCAAAGAGCGAGGTTCTCAACGCACTAATCCAAGGCCTTCTACTCCATCAGTGACCAGTGTTGGCAGTGTCGGAACTCCTAAACCGAGATGCCAGTACTGTAATAAAGCTCATTTTGGTGAATGCCGATTTAAGAGTGGGGCTTGTTACCGATGTGGTTCTTTTGACCATTTCCTCAGAGATTGTCCAGAAAGGGTTGAAAAAGAAGCTGAACAGATATTGAAGCCGAGTAATCCAGTTTTGAGGGGCAGACCACCTCGACCATCCGGTAATGTCAGCGGTAGTCGAGGAGCTACAAAAGATACTGCAGGTAGGCCTGAGGTACGAGCACCTGCTAGGACATATGCCATTCGTGCCAGAGAAGATACCTCAAAGACCCGATGTTATTATGGTACATTTTCTTTACTTGACACCGATATTCTTCGCATTGATTGATCCCGGCTCTACGCATTCATATATATGTGTTAAACTTGCAATTGTTAAAAATTTATCTGTTGAACCTCATCGAATTTGTGGTTAAAGTCTCGAACCCCTGGGCGATCCGTGTTAGTGGATAAAATTTGTAAAATTGTCCACCGATGGTAAGAGGTTATTGCTTCTACTGATTTGATGTTATTGCCATTTGATGAATTTGACGTGATATTGGGTATGGATTGGTTAACCCAGCATGATGCAGTAGTAAATTGTAGACATAAATATATTATGTTAAAATGTCAGAATGATGAGTTGCTTCGGGTTAAATCTAATCGCATGCAGAGGGTTATCCGATGTGATTTGATAATGGCGCATTGCAGGTATGTTAAAAAGGGTATGATGCTTACTTGGCTTATGTACTTGACACCAAAGTATCTCGAGTCAAAAATACAGGCAGTCCCAGTGGTATGTGAATTTTCCGATGTGTTTCCAGAGGAATTACCAGGATTGCCACACGAAAGAGAAGTGAAATTTTCTATAGATTTGATTAGGGAACTACTCCGATCTCTATAGCTCCGTATCGTATGGCTCCTACTGCAATTAAAGGAGTTAAAGACACGATTACAAGAACTTGTTGACAGGGGTTTTATCCGACCGAGTCATTCACCTTGGGGTGCTCCGGTTGCATTTGTGAAAAAGAAAGACGGGTCTTTGAGATTGTGTATCGACTACTAAACTGACTTAATAAAGTAACTATAAAGAATAAGTACCCATTACCCGGATCGATGATTTATTTGATCAGGTTTGAAAGATGCTACCGTATTTTCAAAAATTGATCTTCGATCGAGTTATTATCGCCTACGAGTAAAGGAGTCGGACGTGCAAAAAGCGACTTTTAGAACCAGTGCACGGGCATTATGAGTTTCTAGTTATGCCGTTTGGGCTAACTAATGCACTGCAGTATTCATGGATTTGATGAACCGGATATTGGCATCGCATTTTAGACAGATTTGTAGTAGTATTCATTGATGATATTTTGGTTTATTCTCGGGATGAAGAAGAACATGCAGAACATTTGAGAACCGTGTTACAAATTCTCGCGAGAGAAGCAATTGTACGCTAAATTCGAGAAAATGTGAATTTTGGCCGAGAAGTGGGTTTTCTAGGACATATTGTATCTGCCCAAGGCATCGTGGTAGATCCGAGTAAAATCTCACTATTGTCAATTGGAGTCCACCAAGAAGAATGTATCCGAAGTTAGAAGTTTCTTGGGTTTTTATTTGGTTATTATCGGAGATTTGTACTGGGGATTCTCTATGATAGCTTCTCCAATGACTCGATTATTGCGAGAAAGATGTAAAGTTCGAGTGGGTGATGAATGTCAACAAAGTTTCAACCGATTGAAAGACCTATTAACGAAAGCACTGTATTAGTGCGGCTGAACGGGTAAGGAATTTGTTATTTACTGGTGATGCCTCATTAAATGGTTTAGGTTGTGTCTTGATGCAAGAAGGTAAAGTAATAGCCTATGCTTCAAGACAACTTAAACCACATGAAAGAAATTACCCAAGACATGATCTTGAATTAATTGCTTTATTGTATTTCTTGTTGAAGATATGGCGGCATTACTTGTATACGGTGAGAAATGTCATATTTATACCGATCATAAAAGCTTGAAATATTTGATGACATGAAAGATTTGAATTTGAGACAGTAGCAGTGGTTTGAATCGATAAAGGATTATGATTTGATTATTGATTACCATCCGGGTAAGGCTAATGTTGTAGCTGATGCTTTGAGCCGAAAATCTCTATTTGCTTTACGAGCTATGAATACCCGGTTATCATTGACTGATGATGGTTCAATCCTAGCTGAATTGAGAGCTAAACCGACATTTTTACAGCAAATATGTGAAGCTCAGAAGAATGATGAGAGCTAAACTGACATTTTTACAGCAAATATGTGAAGCTGTCCAATTAGAGCCATGCCGAACCTCTGTCCGCTTATAGTCACCAAAATAAGTACACGGGGAAATGCTTTTTGCCTTTCATTTACACTGTCTATGTAAAAGAATTGGGTTGAGTAGTTTAATTTGTTTCTCAAAATATATTCGTTGTGTTGCTAACCAAGTTTGTTTGTTTTTATTTTTATTTTCATCATGCATCATAGGCATCACATTAGGAAGGTGTTGATTAAAGGATAGTTGCCAAAGAACGGGTTTCTGATGGAGGAGTCAATTACACAAATAACTGAGAAGAATGCCGTGGTTCGAGACTGGTCTTTAAAAATTCAGAGAGAAAAGGGGGACAGCCTAGTGAAAGGGTGTGTTGCCAATTTGCCCGAACATACAACTGTGAATGTTCGCCAAAATAACCTTGAAGATTTGGTGCGAGTTTGGAATCAATGGGATTCAGACGCTAGGGGCATTTTCACCGAGAGGTATGGAGATATAGCTCACTTGATCACCATTCGTAGACGCGAACAGTTGATTCAAGCCATGGTTCGATTCTCGGGACCCACTTATCGGTGCTTTACATTCAATCAAGAGGACATGACTCCAACCATAGAAGAGTATCTCGCTTTACTCCGCATCGATAATGTGCAATTCAAACCAAGATATACGTGAAGGAGCCTAAGCCCTTGACCTTTAGGAAAAAATTAGTAAGACCGGATGGACATGACTGATACATGGGCGAAAAACAAATAAAAAGAAGAATGAAAGCTGTTTGCATTTCATGGTCCAAACCCTACGAGAATCGGTTTTGAGTCATCCGGACATATTGAAGAGAGTTAATCTATTCGCCTTGGCCATTTACGGTTTGGTCATTTTCCGAGAGTTCTCGGACATATTGAGGTCGCAGATTTGATTTCTTGAAAGGCTAAAACAAGGAGTCAACCCCGTCCCGACTATCTTAGCCGAGACATTGTGTCCTTGAGTACTTGTCGAAGGGTAGGAAAGGGACGATTTATCGGGTGTGCACATTTGCTCAATGTTTGGATTTTGAGTCATTTTTGGAAAGTAGAGCGCACTCCATTCCACATGTTTTCAAAAACATTCGCCCCGCTAGAAGCTTACCTCAAGAAAGAATTGCTGAGAGAAGTCACCGAGCAACATTGGGTATCAGTCTTTCGAGAATCTTCGCGCCGAGGATATAATGTGGAGAGCACCACCGGATTCGTCCCTTCATCCCGCTATACAAATGTGGAGGCCAAGATTGGGTACCTTTACTCGGGTTATGGGGAGGAGTTGGATATGCTCCGCTATTAGTCCAAAGGCAAATTTCTTCGCGACAATTTATACCCGCAACTGGAGGATTAGCGCAATTCGAGTTCGCGTTCGCGGGTGAGGGATATATGAAGAGAGTCCGAGACATTGCAAAGTCTTGGAAGGAAATTCATTTCATGGAATTAGCCTTGTATGCTGATACCCTTACCCAAGACTATGACATATGGAGAAGGCGACGGGTAAGTAGTCAGCAAATATCATCAACAAATTACACTGCCCAGAATCCCTTTTTGGAGGAAATGCCATCCGAATTGGAAATAGCTAGACAAGAATTCGAGCAAGAAAAAGCTAAGATATCTAGGGACCTCAGTACCCTTCAAGAAGAAAACTATCAGCTGAAGATTGAAGTTCAGGTTGAAAAGTTCAGGACTGAAAAAGTACAAAGGGAGGCCGAGATCGTGAGAAACGACTTAAGGGACCTTCATTTGGAAAACAAGAAATTAAGAAACACTATAAAGAATAGTGGATTGGGCAAGTCAACAGTTGAGTGGAAAGAATAAATTGGTAACATCAAGGGAGGAATGGAATTTTGGAAAGGAAAAGCAAAGAAAGAAGAGGAAAAGGCCGCGCGCGCTACAATAGAGTTAAGAAGGAAGAATGCCGAGTATGAAATGGTGACTGCGGAATTTGCGAATAGACAGTCTGAACATCAAGAATCAAAAAGGAGAGTACGAGATTTAGAAAATATGCTACAATCTCGTCAACAACAATTAGATAACCTCCTGAAGGCTCTAGAAGAAAAGAATGCTCAGTACGATAGGGACATTCACGCGTATGAAGGAACTCTCCAAGAAAAAGAAATGCAACTCAACTTCTTGATCAATGAAATTCGCAAAGCGGCTATGCAAGTTGTTCAACTATCAGATGAAGCCGAAGTTCTCAGTTGCCAATTCCCTCCGAGCCAAAAATCGAGTATATCAGAATTTCTAGAGCAAGTAAAGAAACAAGGCAATGTGGCTAGGAAATTTGTGTAACTGTTGGAAAAATGAAAACTTTTTGTAACGTACTCTTCTGATAAATGAAATGCCTACATATGGGGCTATCTTGAAATCAACACCAAATTCTTGCATATTTACTCATAACTAACATTTATGCATCATTTATTCTTTAGACATTCATCCATTCATTCATTCATCGCATGTACATATCACCATAATCATCCACTGAAACTAAAAGAACCATATAATTCAAAGTTGCAAGACTTCAAGACTGGAATCACGACATTTATACAGAACGCGTCGACAAACTAGGGCAATGGAAGCTGAGTTCAATGAGAGAATCGAAAGGATGGAAAGGGCTCAAAAGGAATTACAAGAGCAACTGGCCAAATCGCAACAAGAAACGAGAGATCTAATGGTAAGATCTCGAGAGGAGTCACTCGAGCAAAGAGATCAGATGGCCAAAATGATGGAGATGATGACAACTCTGGTCAAAGGAAAAGGACCCATGCAGAACCCCGATGTTATGAAACCCCAATCAAGAATTCACCACGATCAGGATCCACTCTATCCCCCGGGATTCAGTCCACCACCCGCATATACGACACGAGAGGGTATGCTCAAGGAGAACCCACGGGCTTGGAACATCGACCTATGCCACTGCTCCACCCACTAATTTGGGGCAAGGAATATTCGCGTCGAACCTGGGGGCGATCCTGCTGATCCCTAGTTCCAGATCCGGACGACCGCGTAATAGCCAAATTGAAATTGGATAACCATGACGCGAAATATAGGAGTGCGGAGGAAAGACTCAAAGCAATAGAAGGCACCGAGGTCTTCTCGCCCTAGGTGCCAAGGAACTCGATCCTAGTACGATCTAATTTTGCCTCCAGAAGTTCAAGGCGCTTTGATTTTGAGAAGTATGATGGGACTAGGTGCCCAAAAGCACATCTCATCATGTTCTGTCGAAAAATGACTGGTTACGTGAACGATGATAAGTTACTTATACATTGCTTCCAAGACAGTCTAACCGGGTCAGCCCTCCGTTGGTACAACCAACTCAAAGAGGAAAAGATTATATCACGGAAAGACTTGGCATCCGCATTGCGAGCAATATAAGCATGTATCGGACATGGTGCGCAGACCGGATGACCTTACAAATGATGGAGAAAAAGCCGTCAGAGACCTTTAGACAGTATGCGCAGAGATGGAGAGACGTCTCAGCCCAAGTGGAACCCCCACTAACAAAAACGGAGATAACCGTTCTCTTTATCAACACCTTAAAGGCCCCGTTTTATGACAAATTAGTGGGAAGTGCCACGAAGGAATTCGCAGATATTGTAATATCTGGTGAACTAATAGAGAATGCTGTCAAGAGCGGTAGAATGGAAGGATCAGAAGGCTCAAGAAAAGCAGCACCCATAAGGAAAAAAGAGCCAGAAGCCCACATGGTGGGAACTGGAAATCGTTATATTCCCAATTCATATCCTAACCAACCTCGACCCCGACATTATCCACCTTCAAACTTCCATTATCCTCCTCAAACCCCTTACTACCAAACACCACTTCCCTCCTACCCCGTATACACCATGAACAACTAAAGACCCGTCACCACTTTTTCACAAAACACTGCACCCGTTCAAAACCAACCCAGAAATGAATCAAAACCAACAAGGCCTAATCCCGAGAGACCTCAATTTACTCCTATCCCTGTGTTATATGGGGAGCTATACCCAAAGCTCTTGGAAAAACAACTGATTTCTCCCCACTACATGGCACCCCTTAAACCTCCATACCCAAAATGGTACGATCCAAACGCTAGTTGTGCGTCATCATGCCGGGAACAGGCATTCTCACGAGAATTATCTTGCTTTCAAAAGGAGAGTTCAAGGGCTCATCGATGCGGGCATTTTGCGATTTGATGGTACTAGCAAGATCTGTGGAAATCCATTCCCAAATCACACCAGAAGGGAATGTGAGCGTGATGAGGAGATGAGGATAAACGACAAAGTAAAAGATGGGTTTCTGAAGTGAGAACACCTCTGCAGAGAATCTGGGAGGTACTAGTTGAAAAAGGGTTACTTTGTCGTTTTAACGGAGTATTTGAAGGAAAGGATGCAAAGAGTCACAGTTTTTGCGAGTTCCATGGCGTCGAAGGACACGACATTCAGTCCTGTGATGAATTAAGAAGATTATTGCAAAATATGATGGATAACAAGGAGATCGGGATTTTTTGTAAAGCCGAAGAGGCCGATAGTGGAGAAATATGTGCCTCTGACAATCAATCATCAGGTTTCCCATATAGCGCAAACCGAATCGTTAATAATTTATTATGACGCAAAGAAGGAGCCGGTGAAACCAAAAGTGATAATCGAAGTACCATCTCCTTTCCTTATAAGGACAATAAAACAAGAACCGTGGAGATACGATGTCAATATCGTCACACCGGAAGTTGGAAAGTCCAAAGCCATATTTGAAGATGTTGGGGAGGTAGGTCATTTTACCCGAAGTGGACGGTGCTATTCTAAAGAAGTTGAACCGGCAAAGAAAAGTAGCGACTTGAAGCAAAAAGGGAAAGCGCTGATGCACGAAGTCGAAGTCGAGCAAGAAATTCCACCTGTACAAGAAACTAAAAAGCCTGTGAATGAGGAAGAAGCTCAAGAATTCTTGAAGTTTATCAAACACAGTGAGTATAGTGTGGTGGAACAATTGAGCAAGCAGCCAGCACGAATCTCAGTTTTATCTCTACTCTTAAATTCAGAGCCACACCGGAACGCTTTGCTAAAGGTGTTAAATCAAGCTTACGTAGCTAACAACATATCTGTTGAAAAGCTTGATAGGTGGGTAAACAATCTGAATGCGGACAATTTCATCTCTTTTAGTGATGATGAGATACCGCCAAATGGTAGAGGATCGGTAAAAGCGCTGCATATCACGACTCGCTGCAAGGGCTACATAATACCTAACGTACTCATTGATAATGGGTCGGCGCTAAATGTTATGCCATTGGCCACGCTTTCCAGAATACCGATGGACTTGTCCTACTTGAGGCCCCTGTCATTCCACAAGAAGAGCATTCGACGAACGAGGCGTGAAGTTATGGGAAAGATTGAGATCCTCTAGAAGTGGGCCTTACATTTATGATGTTGAGTTCCAAGTCATGGACATTACGCCATAGTATAAGCGCCTTTTGGGAGACCACGGATCCATTCTCGCTTGAGCGGTCCCGTCATCCTCCACCAAAAATAAAATTTATCATGGGACGGTTGTGCGGTCACGATTGAAGGAGAAGAAGATGTTGTCGCATCTGTCTCTGCAGATGCACCGTACTTGGAAGTGAACAAAGACGCAATGGAGTGTTTCTTCCGATCTCTTGAATTTGTGAATGCCACTTTCGTTGCTGAGGGAAACAGAATTCCAGTGCCGAAACTGTCAAGAAATACCAGAATAGGTGTCAAAATGATCGTAGGAAGAGGAGCTCGAGCAAGAAGAGGTTTAGGCAGACATCTGCAAGGAATAGTCAGGGCTTTAAAGCCAGTGCACCACAAAGCCCGATACGGTTTGGGGTTCCAGCCTGATATGCGTCAAAGAAGAAGACAGTGGAAGAAAGATCAGGAAAGAAGGATTGCAAGAACTTTCGGCCGAGAACCAGAATGGGAACCAATAGAATACCCTCCTTTGTCAAAAACATTTAAATCTGCGGGAACGATATACCCTGGACAAGACGATCCACGGAACATGCTGAGGATAATTGAAAGGGTTTTTCAGAATGTCAGTATAAATGTCATTGACAAAGGGGCTGGTACAAGTAAAGATGTCTCGAGGATACGCCCTTGCCCTTCTGGTTTCATGTTGAACAATTGGACTTCCGAGGAGCTTCTTGTAGTTTATAAGTCTTCAGAGTAATGCTAAACATTAACCTTCTATTGTGTCTTTAGATATAATAGAATTCTTTTGTAAGAGCGTGCATTCGCTCTTTATCATTCAAATGAATATAAATGAAGATGCATTTTGTCACGATTTTTTTCGCATTATCGCTAATTTCATGATCATTCTCATTTCATAGCCTATACTCACATTTGCCACATTCCATGCCATAACATTTTTGTCTGTTGTTTCCCATACTCGGATGCCCCTCTATAGCTTCCTTTTCCATTCAACTTCAGGTGCTCGGATATCGATGACATGAACAAACCCAGATTGAGTCTTGAAATTGATTTTGAGAAGGCTGTTTGCTTAGGGGAATTTGAAGCCGAAGAAAATGCTGAAGATTATGTCTCGTCTCCTGAATTATTAAGAATGGTGGAACAAGAGGATAAACAGATTTTGCCTCATGAAGAATCTGTGGAAACAATAAACTTGGGTACTGAAGAAAGGAAACAAGAAGTGAGGATTGGGACTTCTATTTCAGAGAGCACCAGGCATAATTTGATCGCTCTACTTTGCGAGTACAAAGATGTTTTCGCATGGTCATACCAAGACATGCCAGGGCTAGATGAAAATTTAGTGGTCCACAAGCTCCCATTAAAGCCAGAATGCAAGCCCATCCAGTAAAAATTAAGACGGATGAGACCCGAAATGCTGCTGAAAATAAAGGAGGAAGTTAAGAAGCAATTTGACGCTGTTTTCCTACAAGCCTCCAAATATCCAGAATGGGTGGCTAATATAGTCCCGGTACCAAAGAAAGATGGCAAGGTACGAATGTGTGTGGACTACCGTGACTTGAATCGAGCCAGCCCAAAGGATAATTTTCCCTTACCACATATTGATACTTTGGTGGACAACACAGCAAAGCATTCATTGTTTTCTTTCATGGATGGATTCTCGGGGTATAATCAGATCAAGATGGCCCCTGAAGACATGGAGAAAACTACCTTCATAACAATGTGGGGAACGTTCTGTTACAAGGTGATGCCATTCGGGTTAAAGAATGCTGGGGCACATATCAGAAGATGCAGTGGATTGAACCAAAGATACAAAATACGATGGACTGTAGAAAGACTACCTGAACGAGAAGAGCGCCAATGAAATCAAGACTCGGCAAGACTGGGCAAAATTGGCCTTTCTTTGTGTCTTTGCTCTATTCCCGTGGCACGACAATGAGCAAAGAGGGGCAGCTGTCATAGGCCAATTTTGGGCCGTTTCAAAGGACTCAGGCCCGTTTACAATCTGACCCGATTTTGACTAACCTTAAACCAATAAACCTAATATACATTAAACCCCAACAACCCAATACAATCAACCCAACTAAAACCCCTAACCCACTAGCCCACTAGCCCACTACCCTTGGCCCAATTACAGAAACCCAAACCCTAATCTATCCACCTCCCCACTTGTGCCGCCCTAACCAACTCTCTGCCATCAGTCCCATCCCACCGCCTGCGCCCCATGCCTCTGCCACCATCCACTCAGCACCTGCTCCACTGGCCATTTCCTGTAAAAAAGGAAAAAGGCAGACACGCAACAGGAGAAGAGAAAAGCAAGTTGTAAACAAAAAATGGCTATAAAAGCCGATTCAAAAAAATTTTGTAAGGGGGATCCTGAAATGAATATAAAAATTACAACTTAGATACAAACAGTGATATATAATACAACACCAAACAGATATTTCAAAGAAAAATAAAAAAAAATCAAAGGTAATCTTCTGTTTATTTTTTTTTTGAATCGGTTTCATTTTGTTTTATTCTCCTCTTTCTTTCTTTTTTCCTATTTATACTCATACATACACATATATTATATAATAATAATAAAAAAGGAAGATTTAAAAAAAAAAAAACAAAAAACGTACCTTTGGCGATTTTCGGCCACCGCTCACGGTGGCCGGCGAGGTGGTCGGTACGACGGAAGCATGACGGCGCGGTGGCCCTTTTGGCCGAGTTCTGGGTTTGCCCAGAGAGAAGAAGGAGCATTCCCTCTTCTTTTTTTTTAAGAACCAGTACAACTAATGAGAAATAAAAAAAAAATGTTGGTTTTATACACAAAGGAAACGGCGCCGTTTTGAAGAACCCCCAAACGCGCCCAAAACGGCGTCGTTTTGGGGGTGACCCGATTGCCCGACCCAGGGAGCTAGGATCCGCGTGTTTTCTTCAAGGAGGGGTTATTTACGCGTTTAACCCCTCCGCTTTTTAAATGTTCTGTAATTAAGTTTTAATGATTTTTTAATTTGGCCATGCAATCTTTCACCGATTTCAAATCGCTCCCTCTCACTGCGCTGCATTTCAGGAAGTTGGTTTATTATCTAATTTGGTCCCTTCATGTCTTTAGCGCATTCAAATAAGTCCTTTCCCTCCATTTTTATTTTAAATCAGCCATAAAACTTTGGTTTTTATTCTATTTTGGTCCCTCTTAGTTTATTTTCGTTCCTTGACTATTTACTAATTAATTCTTATATTTATTATGATTATTATAATTATTATAATAATAATTATTATCATTATTATTATTATTATTATATATTATTGTATATTTTTTATATGTGTATGTATTATCTAAAGTTTTTAGTATTACATATATTCTTTGTATATTATATGTTCTTTTTTGATACCATACTTTATACGTATCATGTTTTTAGTGTTATATTGTTATACTATTATATTATATTACATATATTGTATTATATTTATATTTTTCATATATATTAAGTGTATATTTTAGTATTATATTTTTATGCTTTTAATACCATGCTACATATATATTATTATACTTCATTACCTAATAGGTACCCATGTTTTATTATATATATATATATATATGTGTACATATACTCTTCATTTGTATTATTTTCGTATGTCATTTTTATACTCATTGTTTTCATCATTTCATGTATAGTTCAAGTAATATAAATAATATATTTATAGTATCATCATATCTATATATATATGTATATTTTTTATGTACATATTCTTGATATTATTTTACATATGTATATTCTTTTGCATGCTCGTATTTCATAATGTGATTGTATTTAATTTTGCATGTATTGTTATTATCTTTAACATTATTGTCATATTACAATATTCGTTTCAAAAATGTCTTAATTCTTCCATTTAATTATTTCAATTTGCTTTACGATATTTCAAAACCCCATTCGTGTTTTCTAATTAATTTCAATAATCAAGGCAATATATCGATTTAACATTAAGTCATCGAGTTCATCGCTATGTTGGGTGAATGTCAATTGACTCGTGTTGAAGCGATATACCCTTCTCAAAAACCGAAATAAGCTAAAATTTCTTGTCTTTTTAATCGGATCACAACTAAATTTTACATTGAATTCGTATTTTTGAAAATTATGACAACATGTGTTTATAAGATACCAATTTTGGGCGTCGCGAGGGTGCTAATACCTTCCTCGTAGCATGTGCGACTCGAACCCTAATTTTTCTCTGGACTTTAACGTAAACCTAGCCTTTTATTTGTTTTCTAAAGAAAGATCTAATAGGTGTCCGATCACACCTAGAAAAAAGATCGGTGGCGACTCCCGGTTTATTTTTAAAACCAAATTTCAATTTCCAATTTTCTAATAAATCGCCACAATTTAGCAACCCGAAACAAAAACTTT
Source organism: Gossypium anomalum (assembly GCA_025698475.1). Taxonomy (NCBI): domain Eukaryota; kingdom Viridiplantae; phylum Streptophyta; class Magnoliopsida; order Malvales; family Malvaceae; genus Gossypium; species Gossypium anomalum. Next base: position 84,560,023 of record CM046967.1, on the reverse strand, counting down.
TGCGTCGCTACATCACCAAACAAATAGTGGCGCCAAATCTTCAAAGCAAACATAATAGCTGCCAATTCCAAATCGTAAGTCGGATAGTTCTTTTCGTGGGGTTTCAACTGTCTCGAGGCATAGGCTATAACTTTGCCTTCTTGCATCAAAATGCAACCCAAACCGTTCAATGAAGCATCACTGTAGATAACAAATTCTTTATTCGATTCTGGTTGTACTAACACCGGGGCTTCAGTCAATAGGGCTTTCAATTGATCAAAGCTTTTTTGACACTTTTCAGACCAATTAAATTTCACATTTTTTTGAAGTAGTTTCGTCAACGGAGTCGCAATTATCGAAAATCCTTTTACAAATCGTCTATAATAACCAGCAAGTCCTAGAAAACTGCGGACTTTAGAAACATTTCTTGGAGGCTTTCAATCCAAAACGGCTGAAATCTTGCTCGGATCAACTCAGATACCTGATGCTGACACAATATGTCCAGAAAACCAACTTCTCGTAACCAGAATTCACATTTGCTAAACTTCGCATACAATTGCTTATCTCACAAAGTTTGTAGCACTATTCTCAAATGCTTGGCATGTTCGGTTTCATCATGTGAATATATCAATATGTCATCTATGAGCACAACAACAAATCGATCTAGGTACAGTCTGAATATCCAATTCATCAAGTCCATAAAGATAGTAGGTGCATTAGTCAATCTAAAAGGCATAACTAAAAACTAGTAGTGTCCGTACCTCGTTCGGAAAGTAGTTTACAGAATGCCTGAATCTTTTTCTCGCAACTGATAATAGCCCGATCTCAGATCTATCTTTGAAAACACGGTAGCTCATTTCAAATGATCAAACAAATCTTCAACTCTGGGCAGAGGATATTTGTTCTTGATAGTCACTTTGTTCAACTGACGATAATCAATGCACATTCTCATCGTGCCATCTTTCTTTTTCACAAACAGAACAGGAGCACCCCAAGGTGAGAAACTCGGTCTTGCAAATCTTCTGTCAGTCAAATCTTGCAACTGAGACTTTAACTCTTTTAACTCGGTCGGAGCTATTCTATACGGAGCTATCAAAATCGGAGTAGTTTTCGGTACTAACTGAATGCCAAATTCAATTTCTTGAATCGGAGGTAATCTTAAAAGTTATTCAGGAAACACATCAGGAGCTTCACAGACAACAGACACTGATTCAATTTTCTTTTCTGTTACTTTCGAATCGATCACATAAGTAAAGTAGGCTTACAACCCTTACTCACAAAACTCAGAGTTTTCATTGACGAAATCACAACCATTCAAATCACTAGATTCAATTCGAACTGTTTCATCATTCTTGCATCTCAAATCAATAGTCTTCCTTTTGCAGTTCACAACAGTATCATGCAAAGTTAATCAATCCATACCCAGAATTATATCAAATTCATCAAAGGGTAATAACATCAGATCAGTCGGAAGACAAATGTCTCTTAACATTAACAGACAATTCTTGCAGACTTTATCAACCAAAACACATATGCCTAAGGGGTTCGATACTCTAATAACAAATTCAGTAGACTCTACAGGAAAAGTCTTACTGTTCACTAAGTTCATGCATATATAAGAATGCGTAGATTTAGGATCTATCAATGCAATCACAGAAGTATCGTAAAGAGTAAATGTACCTGTTATAACATCGAGAGACGAAGCTTCCTCGCGAGCTTAAATGGCGTAGGTTGTGGCAAGTGCTCTAGCATCAGATCGTATAGTAGTATCTTTAGTCATTCTTTAACTACCACTCATATTTCCCGTATTTCTGGGAGGTCTACCTCTAGGTAAAGTGTTACTCGGTCTTGGATTTTTCACAATCTCTTACTCAACTGACTCGGGGCAATCACGGATAAAATGATCTAAAGATCTATATTTGAAACAAGCCCAATCATACAGTCTATAATTCCCATAATGTATTTTACCACAGTGTTTAAGCTTAGTTGATCGGATCGAACATTTCGAACACTTGCAACAGAAGTAGCTAGAGCTCTGAAGCTCGAATGGGATCTAGCACGATCTCTACCCGAATGTCCCACATTAGCCTTTGAGCGGATAAAATCATCTCAAAATTTATTTGATACAGACTGAAATGATTTACTTGCAGATCTCTTTCTCACATCTCTAGCTTCTGAATCAGCTTTTCTTTTCTCTTTCCTGAGCTCTTCATCTTTGCACGCTCGTTCAACAAGCACTACAAACTTTTTTATTTCCAGAATTCCTACTAACAAACGGATGTCTTCATTTAAGCCATCTTCGAATCTCTTACACATAATTGCTTCAGTCGAAACACATTCTCATGCATACTGGCTTAGTCTCACAAATTCTCGTTCGTATTCTGTAACAGACATACGACCTTGTTTCAATTCAAGAAACTCTCTACATTTCTAATCGATGAATCTCTAACTAATATATTTCTTCCAAAATTTAACTTGAAAGAAATCCCAGGTAACTCGTTCCCTCGGAACGTCTTCCACCAATGATACGCCGTATCTCTCAAAAGTGAAACGACACATTTTAGGCATTCGTCCTGAGTCAATGACAATTCATCGAACACTCGTATTGTATTCTCTAGCCAGAATTTAGCTCTCTCGGCATCATCATTAATAGTAGCACGGAATTCTTCAACCTCATATTTTCTAATTTTATCGACCAGAGGCTTATTCAACTGAATCGGATTAGCTAGTGGCATAACAGGAACTTGCGAAGGATTGACCAAGGGTGAAGGTTGTGGCACAGCCGGATTAGTTCGGATATATTAAGTGAACCAATCATTCATCATTTGGTAAAAAGCCTGCCTAGCCTCTCCCTCATGGCTACTAGTAGCAGGTCTAGAGTCGAATGGCACTATCCCTTGAGCGTGAGCAAGCGCATTGCTTTCTACATCGTCAGCTACGGCTCGTTCGGGATCCATTTACTATATAAAAACACATTTTCATTATCAAGAATCATCACACTATCGCAGTTCATATATATGACATGTATAGTTAGACACACATACGCTACGTTAGTCTTAGAATTGACTAAATCGTAGCTCTGATACCAACTAAATGTAACACCCCTAACCCATATCCGTCATCGGACTAGGGTTAAAAGCGTTCCTGGACATATCGAAACATTCACATATACTTAAGCATAACATAATCAAAACATTTAATAATCATACACAAAGTAAGCTTTCAAAAGCTTAGTAAGTCATATACAAATAAAGTTATCATTTTAAGCATATAAGCAACATCAAATTACAAATACTCCATAGCCAAATACTATCACAAACCATATAGTTCATATGCACTTTACATATTCCAAATTCATTTGCACTTATAGCATATTTTCTCATATATCATCACTTGTATATGTACTTACCTTTTATTCTCAAACATAGTATACATTTTAAACGTACTTGATTCGAATACACATTTTATATATTCATTCTTTTCTCGGATTGCCCATTGAACCTTTCGAAATCAATAAGGATAGTCGATAACTCGGAAAGCTCATACAATGCCAACGTCGCAGACGTGGTCTTACATGTAATCAAATATCGATGTCACTATCCCAGATAGGGTCTTACACGAAATCAAATACGATGCCAATGTCCCAAACATGGTCTTATAGGTAAATCATAAGTCGATGCCAACGTCCCAGACATGATTTTACACAAAAACACATATCAGATCCTATGTCAGGACATATGTATCCTAACTATTCCTATGGTTAGTACGGGGCTTTTCGGATGTCGTCGCATTATCGGAACTTCCTCGAATTTCTCATATTCAACTCAAATAACCATTAATCATTATTCAATAGCATATAAGCAATAATAATTCAATTCAAAATACATTTATTTGTATATCGACTTACCTCGTACCAGAGGTGTGTATGGGGCGGGCTGGGCCCCAAAAATGAGAGGGTTTGGGTAAAAATATAAGCCCGAAAAATGGGCGTAGACAAAAAATGAGGCTCATTTAGAAAATGGGTCGGGCCTCGAGTAAGATTTTTTGGCTCGGGTTGGGCCCAATCCGGCCCGAATTTTATACTAAATTATTATTATTTTTAATCCTTTTTTATTTTTAACTTTAACTTTACCCTTACCATTTTTTTCCACTTTTATTTCGTGCTGCTGCTGCCTTCCTCTTCCTCCCCTTATTCCCATTTCCAAATCCCTAGCTCACCACCACCTTCACCGGTCCAGTTGTCTGTCGGCCACCTCCAACTAGCCTCAAGCTCATCTCAGCTTCTTCATTTTTGCTTCTTCATTTGCAATCTCGGTAGTCGATCCAATTGTCTCTATCTTCTTCATTTGCGGTCTCGGTGCTCCCCAAAGTTTGGTCTTTACTAAGGCTCCCCATACTGCTGGCTGCTACTGTTGAAGACTCCTGCTGTGCCTTACTTTATCTGAGAAGGCCTCTTCTCCACGGTAAGCTTCTTCTTCTTCTTCTTCTTTACTGCTGCCATGCACACCTCTACATACATAGATCTGCTTTCTCTTAACTACCTAATTATAGTTACCATTAATTTAATTGCCTTAAATTATTTAATTTCAACCACTGGAAACCAAGCATCATTAATGCTACTTAATCTTATAAACTATCTTAGGGTTTAAATTAAATTTTGTTATAATAATTAATCACTGGTCAAAGCCAATGTAATGATACTTATTATTATAATAATAATGCATGTGGACTAATTGCTTTGTGTGTGTTTTATCGAGTAAGCCAGTAAGGTACTATTTTTTAAGCTTTATATTTTATTTCAATATTATTTTAATATTTAAATCTACATTCAGTATTCTTTTAAATAAAATTTTAGAACATAAATTTTAATTTAGAACCAAATAAATAAGTTAGTAAACTTTAATTTATATATTAAAAATTATATATTTTTCTTGGTACATATTTTAAAAAAAATGTATTATTATAATCCTAATTTAGTGTTGAACAATAATTGATAAGAAAAAAATGAAATGAAAAAGATAGGTTAGAGAAAAATATGGTCGCAAAATGCTTAATTATTCCGGGTCCAATCCATTTATGTATGTAGTTTTGTGGCTTTGGTTGGTGATACTGACAGACAAGCAAAGATATGGAAGGTTTGATATATATGTTGTTATAAATTATAGTGATTTGAAATGTTTGATTTATTTTATGGGGATTTTATTTCGTTTTGAAAATGCTTGATCTGTATGTTAATTTATTTGATTATTCATAGGCTTAATTTTGTGTTCTTATTTATATCGATATTGGTAGTTAGCCTAATGATTTTTATCAGGCTTTGCTTTTATTTTTCCCTTTATTAATTTTTTTCGTTATTTCATGCTTTCAATGCTTTGTAGTCTATTATTTTTTGTAATACTGAAAATTGGCTATTTTTGGGGTTTCAATGACTGTTTAATTATTGTCAAACTATAGTTTATTTTGTTAGGCTTGTGGTAGATATTTAAATAAGATGAAGCCATTTGGTCTCAATTATAAATTGTATCATAATTATTAGATATTTTTAGTATGAAAATTAATAATCTTTTGGTTTATTTGGATTTCAGGACTTGAGTTTTAATGACTATGGCTAGTTCGAATAGTCCTATACCTATGGACGATGGGTTTAATGAGTATGAAAGTGCTCCCAAACGTCAAAACCCTACCACTTCAAAGGTGTGGGATGAAATGACAAAGCTTGAATGCGAGAACAAAAATGAATTGAAGGCACAATGTAATCACTGTAAGACTATCTTCTCTAGTAAATCTTCTAGTGGAACCTCTCATTTAAGACGTCATCTAAATAGCTGTTTGAAAAAAGTTAATAAGGACATCACTTAACACACCATAGCCACTCAACCATCATTAGGAGATGTTCCATTTATAAAAAACTACAAGTTTGATGCTGATGAGTGTCATCAAGCTGTTTCTACTTTTCTTGTATGTGGCAAGCATTCATTTAGGACAGTTGAAAAACCAGGGTTTAGATACATGATGAGAATTGCTAGTCCTAATTTTAAGAATATAAGTAGTTATACAGCTGCTAGGGATGTCCTAATGTATTATGCAAAAGAGAGAGATCGTGTTAAAGAAGAGTTAGCTAAAGCACCTACTTAATTTGTCTAACTTCCGATAATTGGAACTCGGAGCATACTAATGATGCATATATTTGCACTACTGCTCATTGAGTTGACAAAGATTAGATACTACAAAAGAGAATCATAAGGTTTAGAACTTTATTTCCTCCGTATGATGGTTTGAACATAGCGGATGAACTTGTTTTATATTTATCTCAATGGGGTATAGACAAGAAAATTTTTAGCATAACTTTGGATAATGCTTCTTATAATGATGTTATGGTTTCTTGTCTTAAAAATCGTTTTCGTGCAAACCGAGCCATTTTGTGTGATGGTCATTTTTTTAAAGTTAGATGTTGAGCACATATATTGAATCTTATAGTTAAAGCTGGTTTGAAACTTGTTGATAATGTTGTTGGTAAGATTCGAAATGGAATTAAGTACATAAAAAAATCGGGAATTCATAGGAAAAGATTTTATGATGTGGCTGACAAAAGTTCATTTGAATGTGACCAAAAAGTTGCGTCAAGATGTGTGTGAGATGGAATTCTACTTATTTAATACTTGAATCTTCTCTTTACTATAAAGATGTGCTAGATTATTGGGGCCAACGGGATAAAGATTATCAAATATTTGCACTTTCTAACGAGGAGTGGAGAAATGTTGCTATTCTTTGAAAATTTTTAAAAGTCTTTTATGATGTGACTTGTGTTTTTTCTGGTTCTAATTATCCAACGACTAATCTTTATTTTAGAGGGGTTTGGAAGGTTCACAAGGTCTTACTTGATACAGTTAAAGGTCCTTATTCGTTTTTAACTCCAATGGTTAAGCAAATACAAGAGAAATTTAATAAATATTGGGCTGAGTATTCGTTGATATTGTCATGTGCTGCAATTTTAGATCCTCATCACAAGTTGAATTATGTGCAGTATTACTTTACTACAATCTATGGTATTCATGCTTCAGATTTTGTTGAAACCATTCTTAGCAATCTTAGACTCTTGTTTGACGAGTATGTTAAGAAATCCAAATCCACGTCTTCCTCTTTGGCTGGGAGTTCTAATGTTTCGGATAAAAATCCTGTTGATTCTAGTTTGGATGAACACAATGTTAATAGTGTTGATTTTGGGGGAGGTTTTGATGAGAGTGATGATTATAAACGGTATTTAAATGAATCTAACACTAAGAGTGAAAAGTCACAGTTGGACATTTATTTGGAAGAACCAGAGCTTGAGTTGAATAGTCAAATAGATGTTTTGGATTATTGGAGCAAAAGTTCAGTTCGATATAATGAGCTTTCATTATTGGCTCATGATCTTTTGGCAATTCCAATATCGACTATAGCTTCTTAATCGGCTTTTAGCATGGGTAAGAAAATTATCACACCTTTGAGGAGTTCACTTAAGCCAAAAACGGTTCAAGCCGTTGTTTGCTTGGATGATTGGATGCGAGCTAAGGGATTTTCAATAAGTAATTATTATTCTCGTTTTATTGTTGTAATTTTATATTATTTTTTTATCAATTTAATTATCTAATTATTTATTCTTATTTCATGTTAGAAATTGGTTGCAAGAATGATTATGACGATAAGGATGATGAGGATGATGTTTCTTTGATTGCTTTTTAGGTTACCTTCCTTTCTAATTGTTTACAATTTAATTTAGCTTACAATATATAGTTTGTTATAAAATTAAATTTGTTGATTGGTTTATGTATAGATATTCTGGTTGGTTGATTATATTTTGAAGGTCTTTGGTGTTGTTTTGGTGTTGTTGGTGATGTTGTTTTCACTACTACGGTTTGGTGCTGTTTTTTGTGCTGTTTTGTTGCTGTTTGGTGTTGTTTTGTTGTTGTTTTGGTGCTGTTTTGATGCTGTTTTGGTGCTGTTTTGATGCTTATTTGGTGTTGTTTTGGTGCTACTTTTTGTGGTGTTTTATTGTTCTTTTGCAACTATTTATTATGTTGTCTGTTGTCGTTTTTAATATTATTTCGATATTATAAAACTTTTGTTTTATTATTAATTTGGTTATTATTTTAGTTCTAATTTGTTTCAATTTTAATATAACCACTTTTTATTATATTTTCAATTTGTATATTGTTTTAAGAATTTTTTTGTCTCATTTTTTATTCTTTTCTTGTTTTAATATTTATTTTTATGTTTTTAAATGTATTCGATTTATTATATTTTTAAAATTTTTATTTAATGAAATAAGAAAAAAATTTAATATGGGCTAGGTTGGGCTGGGCTCGAGCCTACCATTTTTGTTTCGAGTCGGGCTTAGACAAATTTTTAGGCCTATATTTCGGGTTGGGCTGGGGCCCGGGCCTAAAATTTTGTATGGGCCCGACCCGACCCGGCCCATGCACACATCTACGTCGTACAGATTTGAACGAACAGAGTCGACTACTCAACGACTTTCGACTTCCCCCGATCTAATTCCGTTTTCTTTGATTCTTGATCTAAATACATTCAAATTTAACTCTTTTATTCAACAAATCATTCAATTCAATCCATATACACATATTTAGGGCATTTTACAAATTAACCCTCACATTTTGACATTTTAGCACTTTAGTCCTTAATTCATAAAATCACAAAATACACAAAATTTTCTTATATATATACTTAACTGAATTTTCATATAGTTCATACAAGTCTACATATTTCATTTATTTCACCTTTTAGTCCCTCAAAATCTAATTTTCACAATTTAACCCAAATTACTCAAATTCATCAAAAATTCAAAGACAAAACATGTTAACCCAACATCAACCTTCTGTATACTATCATCAAACTTCATAAAACTCATAGTTTCATCAATAACATAACTCAAAATCATCAACAAAATCAGAAGTTGAGATATGGGTTTGATAGAACACTAAGCAACGATCACAAAAATGTAAAAATCATCAAAAACGAAATAAAACTCATACCTTAATCACCCAATTTCTTAGCCGAAACCCTAAGAGCTCTTCAACCTTATTTTTCTTTTTGATTTTTGACTATATGAACACAAATGACTTAATTTTCATGTTTTGTTTTATTATAATTCATTTAATAATCAAATACCATTTTTAACCGTAATAATATCATTAGAAATCCACTAACTCATGACCAAATATGTCGCATTAATTCAATGGTATAATTGCATCATAAGGACCCCACATATATAAAGACATAGCAAATAAAACACATCTTTTACATTTTACGCGATTAGGTCCTTTTTACAAATTAAGCACACAAATGATAAATTTTCATACGAAATTTTCACAGATGTTAATTCACATATAATAAGCACGAAAAATATTATTAAAATATTTTTCTGACTCGAATTTGTGGTCCCAAAACTACTATTCTGACTAGGGTCTAAACTGGGCTGTTACAGTTGCTCGTAGCTATTTTATGAAAATTCAAAACCTCCCACGCAAAAAGATGCAGCGGAAAGGTAAAACCCCCTTCTAAAGGATACAAAGGGAGAAAGAAGCATAGAGGGTTCTTGTAAGTCTCGTGCAAGCTATTTTTCCCTCCACCTGAGATATCTCGAACAAGGCCATCTTGTGGTAGAGCCCTGAGCTTGCAACAACACGATAGATTCTTCTGGTATGGTAATGCATTGAAAACACCCACTAAAAATAACCTTCCACATTGTTCAAGGAGGTTTCTCTTCTTCACCACCATCAGTACCTTTGGAAGAGCCTATTTCACCTTTGTGGTTTCTAGTCACTAGAGATCCAGAAACCTTAGATGAACTCAATTGAACCTCAGAAGAAGACATCAAAGCAAAGGCAAGTAGTAAAATTAAAGCTAAGCAAAGAAAGATTTTTACCTTGAAAATGAACTCTAAAGAAGATAAGAAAAGAATCAAGATGAGATCGAGAGAACTCGAAACAAAAAAAGAAAAAAGAAAAAAGAAAGCAAAACAACAAAATAGTAGTGCAAGAAACATATTATTGAAGAAGAAAAAGACAAGTTTTTGTAAGCCTCCTCACCAAACAATGTGTTTCAATGAAATAAATGATGTCTCGATACCAACCAATTGTAAAAAAACACGTAGTTAAACGAGACATTCTATGTGAAGCATCATCATTGGTATCATTACCCAAGCGTCACTGTCAGGTCCTAAATTAAGTGCTCCTGAATGTACTTTCTTTTCTAAAAAGCTCATGCAACACGTTTCAAATTTTCTGATGATCCACATGCCAAAAGCTAATCTTTCCAAAAATAGATAAAAACAACCAAACGCTTGGGTATGGGCCATTCACTTTAGTAATAATTAAAATCACTTAATGCAACAATTATGGAATCAACATTTAATAGCACGAAAAATTATCTGGAGAATGAAGACACCTTCTGGACATAACATTCCATCAATACCATATCATTACGAAATAAAAGACAAGACATAGACACAAAAGAAAAGAAAAGCATGTATATTTCATTAAAATTAGAATAATGTATAACAGAGAAATTATAAACAACTATACAAATAAAATTTTATACAAGCTTATTCTATAACAGGACCTTTTCCCTTATTATGGGAGGTATCTAGATCTACAGGACCTTTCCCTTTGTTGCGAGAGGCACTGAGATTAGAAAGGCATCTTCGCTAGCAACACCATCCGTAGTTGTTCTTCCGGGTGGTCTGAATTGAGCTGCAATGTTTTCAAGATGAAGAAACGAATTCCAATGAGAACATCCCCCCATAGTATACTAACCTCTTGAAAAAAATTCTAGAACTTCTCCAATTCATACCTATAGGGGTAGTATACGTCGAAACCTAGGTGATAACCCTCCTGAAGCATGCTAATGAAAGGTTGGAAGTTCAACCCAAGGAGGGTCAATGACCCAAATGTTGCTTGCATAGTAGCAAGTAGCCCATGCACAACAATAGCAGGGACAACCCCTTCCATCGTATCCGTGATCTTTTAGTCTCCACCTATATCTCTATCTCCTCTTTTGGCGAGCCCTTTCTTCCCTTAAAGACCGAATTTGCCTACCCAACCTCTCGATAACAGTATTAATGATTGTCAGGTCTGAGTTACGGGATGATACAATTGTTGTTGAAGCAATTACCATCAAATACACAGTAAATAAATCATTCAAACATTTCATCATGTCTTAAACACATTCACATTATGATATACAATTAACTTCGAGCCCAAATCAAGCTTACGAAAGCTCTTTTATAGACTTGAGATAAAAAATTACCATTTGCAATGTTTTCAAAGTTTACAAAATAGGTATCGATACCCCATAAAGGTACTAATACCATTTTGACATTTAATGTTTTAGAAACATTGAAATAAAAACGAATCTATCGATACCCTTGTCAAGGTATTGATACCTTATCTCTGTATCGATACCATTTTTAAGTTCGATGTTTGAAAATTTAAGAAAAGTTACCAATATACTGATACCTTTTTCTAATGTATCGAACCTCTGAGCCAAAATGGCAAAAACTTGCATTTTGATACCTATTTCATGCCAACTTAACAACCAACTCAAATGATGCTTAAATGCACACTAAAGCTTACATAAAACCAATCAAAACACATACCAAAACATTCATTTATCTATATCTAAATTCAACCAATCCAATGTGCCAAAATTTGGCACCAAACATATCAAGTTAACCTATACCAATTCGATCTACTAATCTATGTCTTATAGCCATTCAAATTGATCATTTTATCATACCACTCCATGATCATTATACAATTTGAGTGTCATACCAAAATATCATAATATGTTACCAAAACAAACACAATTACACATATGCATTAGCTTCCAACATTAGGCATTAGATAAGATTCAAACCAAACTATCATCCAAAGTAACAACATATATTAACACCTATGTACATGCCACATAATCGAATCCAAAAATAGTTAAAAGACTATTGACTCTATAGTAGGATAATGTGGTCTTCGAGTTGATCAGATCCAATGGTTCCACAAATTAACAATCTACAGGGAGAAAGAAAAACAACAGATAAACATAATGAATGCTTAGTAAATATATATAAAATTTACCTTACTTTATTTGAATTCATATTATTTATCTAGGTTTTTACATGATAATTTTAATCATTTCTCAAAACAAATCATTACAAATTCAAAGTACAACAAGACAAAGCAAAGCAATTAATGATGCATGAAAGCATGAAACCGAACAACTAAAATTTGTAAATACAAACACCAACTAAGACTACAATAATTAATTAGACATTTATATATACATAGGGAATTGGAAATTATACCATATTTTTTCACTTGCAACGAGGGGATGTAAGCCTCTAATGCTATTGACCCATCAACTTTATGTACCTTTGTACCCGAATCCCCAGTTGATCTCCATTGGCATCATGCACCTCCCGCTCTCTGTTTCTTACGTTTCACAAACTCAATCCATCCTTTAGTGAGGACAGGCTTGGGGTGGCCCTCATTTTTCCTACTGTACAGCCGAAAGGTCTACACCTTTGTATCCTTGCCCCTCACCTCTAAATCCATCATCTGTCTCCCTTCCTCCATTCTCAAGTGTTCCCTCGTTGTAGCTGTTGGAAATGATAACCTAACCCTAACATCTGTGCGACTCAATATCTTTGAGCAAATCTCCGTTCCCAATGGTTCCAAAGTGAACGACAAGTTAGTTAATTTCTCGGATTTTGCCATTCACTTGTTAATTTGACAACAATTTATAGCTTGCATCAACCGTTCAGCCGATCTTTCCCATTTCACTGGCAACTACAAATTTAGTTGAAATAAAAAATAATTAAACTGTCGAAATCACAACGTTAAATGTCTGAGAAACTTCTAAATATATAGGATAATGCGCATAGCACGTGCTGGCATCTGTTTTAGATATTTGGCGGTGTGGTGGATGTTTCGATTTCAATTTTCATCTATTATAATTAATAGTGGATTGTTCATGCCGTCAAATTTTAAACAGGGCCTGGCTTAATATTATAAAGTCAAATTAGAGAAGATGTGAAGTTCAGAATTCTTAACGGGTTCTAATTTGAAGCCGGCCCGGAAATTTGACTGTTCTGTAAAATCAAATTTATTTCTTTAATTTAGGTAAAAGTAGTATGAATGTCATTATCGAATTACATTTTACTCCCTCTATTAAAAAAATAGATAAATTAGTTCTTAAAGATTAGATCAAAGAGCAAATTGGTTCTTCTGTTAAAAATTACATCTATTTCTATTGTTAAAAAATTGGTCAATGTACATTAGCATGAGGTACACATAGCATGTCACGTGCTACGGTTTGGTTATTCCATCAACCACGTTAGTTTTTAACAATACAAATAGATGAAATTTTTAATAGATTTAACTGATTTGCTTTTTGATTTAACGTCTAGGGTCTAAATTGCTCATTCTTTTAGTAAAAGGGATAAAATGCATAGGCAAATCCAAGGGGGCTGGCAGGGGCCCCGGCACCCCTTAAAATAGAAAATTAATATTTTGACCCTTTAGAAAATTTTAAAAATTTAAATTAGTTAAGGTAAATTTACACTTTTCCCTCTTAAAATTACGAAAATTTAATTTAATCATTTAAAAATTACAAAGATATAGACTATTAAAAATTAAATTTTCATTTTGGCCCTCTCTAAAAAAATTTTCTGGCTTCGTCTCTAAAAAAATTGTAATTTGAAGAACCTTTATGGTACTCTACACTCACTTTTTTTTTTTCTTCTTTTCTTTTAGTCTATGATACAAAAGGGATTGCATTTAGTCAATTAAATCTAGAGTGAAGTGGTAAAAAATTTGTGTTCAAATATTTAAAATTTTGAATAATTTTTACCTCTCCCCTTGTAAAAAATATAGTTTACGGATAAAAAAAGTTATTATATTAAATTTAGATATTAAATTTATTGAATATCATCGCTTATTTCTCTTTTTAGTCCTCTTTATCTATCAAATTTCATAGGTTTAACTTTCATATATACATAAAACGATTATTCTTTAATCAAACCAGAGATTTAGCACGCGATTTGACTCTTTTTTCTCTTTAAAGAAAAGCTTTGAGTACGTATTGAGAAAGTGGAAGTTTCAATAGGCAGGCTTCTCTAGTTTGTTTTTTACATTATGCATGGAATGGGAGGGGAGACTAATCTTGTTTAAGGGCCCGACAAAGATACGATCCCAAAGCTAAGCCCCAAGGAAGAAATCAATTGGTGGTGCTTGCTTTTAGTTCAGCCACATGCATTTGTATAGCAAGAATTATATAAAATATTACTACTACAAATATTTATATTTTATATTTTTGTTATATAATATATTTTTATATAATTTGGTATTTAAGTTTTGCTATGTTTTTAATGTAATATCGGTGTTATTTTTTGTTTAGTTTAATATTTGTATTTGATAAAAGTTATATATTTTAGTGAAGGTAACAATGCCAACATTTTAGTGTTTAATTCAGGTTTTAAAGTTGATTTAATAAAAAATTATAATTAACTAATAATATTAGTAATTAACTCATCAAATCAACTCTAAATCCGAATCAAATTACATTCATCGAATTGTATGTGACAAATTAAATATGAAAATTAAACAAATTCACAATTAACACTAAATTTATTTTATTAATAATATCATGAAAAATTTAAACTTAATAATATTAGTAGTTAACTTTCATCAAATCATCCCTAAAATCCGAATCAAACAATAAAAAAGTTAACATTGTTACCTTTAGGTACCAAAATTTATAACTTTTGTCAAATACTAGTATTAGATTGAACCAAAAAAACAACATAAGTACTACAATTGAAAAAAATGTCAAACTCGAGTACCAAAGTATGTATTAAGCCAAAACAATGTATAGCACTACAAGAAATCGGCATTTGACTATGCAAATTTGATACCAAATAATATATTAAAGCATGTTGTTTTTCATGCAAATTTAACTGATTAAAAAGAATTTTAATTTACATCATGGGTGAAGTTAGAAAAAAAAATTTGGGTCGAAATTAAATTATATATTTTTACGATAGTAAAAATATAATTTCACTATTTTAATAGAATATATCTTTATAATTTTAAGATTGAATTAATTTTTTATATTTTTGAAACTAAAATGTAATTTTATTATTATTAATTTAAAAATTTATAAATTATAAAACAAAGAAAATATATTAATATACCAAAAATTTAGCATAAAAGAATCTTAATAATTAAGATATATTTATACCTACATAAAGCAAAATGCGATGTTGCATTTTATTGGAGCTAGTGGTGGCTTCTGGGAGACCAAAGTGTATTAGGCTTTGTGGTTGGTACCACTTATGAAACTTCATAATTACAATTTTGAGAAATTATATCAAGAATCATTATTACTCATTCTTAATTTATTTTTGACAGAATATTAATTAATATTTATTCTACGAATTAATTTATTTTAATTATATGATCTGCATTATTTATCTAATATATTTACGAAGACAAGGTGACGAAGACTTGATTCCCCCATTAATTTATTTAATTTTGACATTTAAGAAATTTAACTCTTGTTAATCTCTTAATTCTACTTTTAGAGTTTAAAAACTCTACTGATAGTGTATTAATATTCATTTTATAATTCTTTATATTATTTATTCTTTTATCAATTTAACCGTTAAATTTATTGATATAATTATACTTGTCATGTATATAAATACTCAAATCAATTCAATATCTTTATCATATCAAGATACGTTAATGGTTGAAATATTTTTGCGTAAAATGAATACTCTTTTTTCTCATTTACTCAAAACTTGATATGCATAGTCTATATGAAATATGATGGTTGAATTTTTAAAATATTAACCATATGAATAGTTATAAAAAAGTGTAAATCTGATATAATTTTACGCTAGTGTAACCGGGTCCTTCCCTTATATATAAAATATAATATAAAATCCTCCTCCTTATCAGCTAACTTCTCATATCAACTGTAAACTCTTTCTCCTCAACTACAAACATCTCATTTGTAGTATGCTTTTATTTTGAATCAAACACAGCAAAATCCTGCCCTATGTAATCCCTACTTTTGATCTTCAACAGAAAAATTGTGTCTCAGACAACTCAAACTTATGCTCTTCAATGGTAAAACCTTGCTTCGCTCAATTAGTTCCTTAAGTTGGCTGCCATTTAAGTGGTAGATCCCAACCCCCCGAGGGATACATTTAAGTTAAACGGATTGACTTCACATATTTACTCCCACTTAATCGCAAAAGCCAACCCCTCAAGGGACCATTTGACTTTTGTAGATTTACTCCCTCCATGGATGCAATCACACTAACTTAGTGTTGCGACGTAAAAATTTTGGTTTCAGGTCGCTAAATTATGGCGATTTATTAGAAATAAAGTTTGAAATTTGACGTTTGATTTTGAAATAAACAGGGAGTCGCCACCGATCCTTTTTCCTAGGTGTGATCGGACACCTATTAGATCTCTTATTAAAACAAATAAAAGGCTGAGTTTAGGTTCACGTTAAAATCCAGAGAAAATTTAGGGTTCGGGAGTCGATTTACTGTCTGCGAGGAAGGTATTAGCACCCTCGCGACGCCCAAAATTGGTATCTTTTAAACACGCGTTGTCTTAATTTTTAAAAATACGAACTCAATGTAAAATTTAGTTGTGATCCGATTTTAAAGACGAGAAATTTTAGTTTATTTTGATTTTTGAGAAGGGTATATCGCTTTAACACGAGTCAATTGACATTCACCCAACATAGCGATGAACTCGATGACTTAATGTTAAATCGATATATTGCCTTGATTATTGAAATTAACTAACAAAACAAGGATACGATTTTTAGAAATAATGTGAACCAAAGTTGATATGAAATAAGAATAAATAAATGGAAGAACTATAAATATATTTGAAACAAATAACAAATATTGCAATAATGTTGAAGGAAAACACGAATAATGCATACAAGATTAAATGTAATTATAGTATCAAATACAAGACAATAATGAATATACATACATAAAACATTAAGAACATGTACGTCAATACATATCTATATATAAGCAATGATAACGTTAGAAATATAAATAAAAATCGTATAAGAGAAAAAAAGCTAATACTATCAAAATATATATATATATACGGGCAATATGCAAATTATACACATAACATAGTTATAACAAGTATAGTATTAAACATATATATAACGTATGCATATATAGTAATATAAACACTAGTATTATATATATCATTAATGCGAAAAATGATGATATAAAAATAAAAGAAGATAATGATAATGTTTAAAGTGACGTAAATAAAAAAGAAAACTATATAAAAGCTATATGTACATAAAAAATGTGTATGTATATATATATGAGTAAAAATAAGCAATAGTAGTAAAAATAATATACTAATAATAAAATATAAAATATAAAAAGTGAATAAAATATAATGATATTGAAAATAAAATAAGACTAAAGTAATAGGTAATAATAAATATAATAATGGAAATATAATATTAAAGATAATACTAAGTATAATATAATAATAATAGTGTAATGATGATAGTAATGGTGATGATACTAATATAAAAGAATAGATAAAATAATAATGATAATAGATTTAAAAATGATAATGTACAATATGGTGTTAATTGAATATAATATAATAGTATAATAATATAACATTAAAAACATGATACGTATAAAGTATTGTATCAAAAAGAACATATAATATACAAGAATATATGTAATACTAAAAACTTTAGATAATACATACACATATAAAAAAATATACAATAATATATAATAATAATAATACTGATAATTATAATATGAAAATACAAGAAAACTTAAATGAGAATTAAAAATAAACGAAAAAAGGACCAAAATTGGATTAAAATCGAAGTTTTGGGGCCAAATCTAAAATAGAAATAAACCACAGGGTCATATTGCAATACGCGCGAAAAATGGGGGACCAAATCAGTAATATTCCCGTTCTAGCAAAACGCAGCGCATCAACAGTGATCAGATTGCAAATCAAATTAAATTTTCGGCCGATTTTTAAATAAAAAAAAAACGATTATAAAATCCCGAGAAAAAAGGAGAGGGTGAAAGCGCAATTAGCCCCTCCGCTTAAAAAAACACGCGGAGATCTGAGTGGGTGGATCGGGTCGACCCGACCCAGGGCCCTAAACGGCGCCGTTTTATGCTTTAAAGGGGGGGTCCAAAATGGTGCGTTTTGGACCCCTATATAAGTTAAAAAAAATTGAAAAAATTCATTTGTCACCAAAGAGAGAAAAAAAAGAGAGAAAAGGAGAAAAGAGAAAGGGGAAGGAGAGGGAAGCTCTCGCCACGCAGTCGATCCACGGACCACCGTCCGTCTTGCTGCGCAGCACTTACACGCATGCGGTGGTAAAAGGTAAAAAACCTAGATTTTTTTTATTTTTTTATTATATTTTTATACTTTATTTTTCATGTATTTAATATTTATTGTGATAAAAAATGGGTTGATTCGAAAATACAAAATAAAAAAAAAAAGAAATCACCTTGATTCACTACTCCGATTCTGTTTTTGTTCAAAAGCCTTGATTTTCTGACTTAAGTTGATTCCCTTTATTACTTGATCTGCTGTTTCTTTCAAATATATGTATGTATTTCAGAAAATCCGACCTTTACAAAGTGTTTCCCTCTTGGTTTTTATAACCATTTACCACTATTAATCTAATATTGTTATCTTTTCGTGCTTTTCTTGCAGGTCATGGGCGAACGGCGGTGGCAGAGGACAGGTGGGGTGGTTGGCCGAAAGTCAGGGGTTGCGGCGCAAGTGGGAGGGGTAGTTGGCTAGGGTTTCGTTGTTGATTTGTGTTTTGGGGTTGGGCTAATTTTGGGTTGTAATTTGGGCTTAGTGGGTAGGTTTAATTGGTTAGTGGTATGTGGAGTCCGTGTTGGGTAAGATGTTGGGCTAATGAGTTTTGGTTTGGGTTCAAATTGGCTGCATACAGTGCCCTCTTTGCTCATTGTCGTGTAACGGGAATGGAGCAAAGACACAATGAAAGGCCAATTTTGCCTAGTCTTGCTGAGTCTTGACTTCATTGGTGCTTTTCTTGTTTAGATAGTCTCCTTCCAGTCTACCGTATTTTGTAGCTTCAATCCACTGCATCCTCTGATGTATGCCTTGTAACTTCAGTCTATTTCACTGTAACTTCAAGGACATGAGATTTGTGACTTCGATCCGCTTCCATGTAGCTTCATAAAGATGAGATCTACAGCTTCAATATGCTCTTCTACCGCTTCAGTGAGATAAGATTTGTGGTCTTTTCTTCTGTCACTTTAGCAAGGCAAACTTTGATATCTTCGATCAGCTCCATTGCAACTTCAGGGGATCCAAATCTAGTGTCTTCCATCAGCTTCAATCTTTTTCTTTGCTTGGCATGTGATCTTGAGCTCAACTCATTTCTCGCAATATGAACAGACATTAAAACAAAAATTGAAGGTACCTCAGCACGCGAACTGAGGCTCAACTCACTTCTCGCAATATGGGTTGATTTTTGAAACATAGAAATTAAAAGCAGAAATTAAAAGGGGTCAACTCACCTCTCGCAATATGAATTGATAATTTGAAAAGTAGATTTGAACTTGACAATTAAAGGCTCAACTCACCTCTCGCAATATGAATTGATCTTTGGAAAAACATAAATTGAAATTACCTCAACGTGTCTTTAGGCTCAACTCACCTCTCGCAATATGAGTTGATTTTTGAAACATAAATTGAAAATAGAAATTTGACATACCTCAGCTTGCCCTGAGGCTCAACTCACCTCTAGCAATATGAGTTGATTCTTTGAAAAACATAGATTGAAAACAGGAATTGAAAAGCAGAAATTGAAAATACCTCAGCATGCCCCGAGGCTCAACTCATCTCTCGCAATATGAGTTGATTTAAAACACCAAAATTAAAAATACCTCAGCGTGCCCCGAGGCTTGACTCACCTCTCGCAATATGAGTCAACTTTTGAAACATAAACTAAAAATACCTCAGTGCGTGGCCTAAGGCTCAACTCACCTCTCGCAATATGAGTTGATTTTTAAAACATAGAATTCGAAAAGCAGAAATTAAAGGTTATCTCGGCATGCCCCGAGGCTCAACTCACCTCTCGCAATATGAATTGATAACATAAATTGAAATTACCTCAACGTGTCTTGAGGCTCAACTCACCTCTTGCATTATGAGTTGATTTTTTGAAACGTAGATTGAGAATCGAGATTGAAAATACCTCAGCATGTCCTGAGGCTCAACTCATTTCTCGCAATATGATTTGATTTTCCTCAAAGGCGTAAATTAAAAAATATCAAAATACCGAAACCTGTCATCTGGTAGAACTCGTGTGTCTCTTCACTTGATTCAATGCGACTCTCATTCCAGATTTCTTGCTCTGCTGGAATACCTGTATATGCCATGCATGAGGTTATCATGATATGCACATGTTTGTCTTAAATGCCTTTATGTCTACATGATTATGCAGTGCTCTTTAAGCATGTTTGTCGCTTGTCCTTTTCGGTCACGAATTTTCATGATCTGCGTCCATTGCTTTGGCTTCTGACTCCCTTTTTAAGCCATGTACCCATTTTCAAGCTTTGCAAGTAATCGACGTTTCTCGGATATCACTCTTTGTGCCTCTGGTTGAACTCCGTTCTTGCCTTGAAGCTCTTGTGCTTATCAAATTTTCATTCAGGTAATGCTTAACATTTCTTTTGTTTAGAGCATGTCATTTCACCATTTATCATGTAAATAAATATATAATGAGATGCAAGAAAAAAAGGTCAAGTAGGGACAAAAATGATATCTCGTATTCATTTATTTCAAGTGTGGCAAACAAAGGAATTTAACCAATGAGAGTAAAAAAATGTCAAAAAGAAAGAAAAGATCGTATTCAACAGATACAAATGCTCTAGATATTCAACACATGAACTCTGCCACGTTCCTCAATCAAGAATCTTTTCGAGTCTGGCTCTTTACGTAGAAGATTTTGAGCTTTCAGAGATGCTTCAAATACTGTAGTCTCACTGTTTGTTGTACAGTTTAAAACACCTTGCCTTGTAAGCCGAATGTTTGCTTCATTAGAATGCCCTCTCGGGTTTTCATCCTAATCTTTTGTGTTTAATCAAAACGCCCTTTTCGGGTTTTCGCTCTGATTCTTTTTTTTTTTAAGATGCCTTTTTCGGGTTTTCATCTTGACTTTCTTCTTTCAGGCATAGTACTTCTTTACTGAATCTGAGTTCACTGGATTCGGTAGCTCTTTGCCGTCTATCTCGGTAAGGATCAAAGCTCCACCTGAAAATGCCTTCTTTACGACGTATGGTCCTTCCCAGTTCGGTGCCCATTTTCCTCGCAGGTCTTTTTGTATCGGGAGAATCTTTCTCAGCACGAGTTCTCCTTCATGGAATTCTCTTGGTCGTACCTTCTTGTCATGGGCCGCAATCATTCTTTTCTGGTACATCTGCCCGTGACAAATTGCCTTTAGACGCTTTTCTTCGATGAGGTTCAACTGATCATATCGAGCTCACACCCATTCTCGCTTCTTCTAACTTTGATTCCATTAAGACTCGCAGAGAGGATCTCAACTTCGACGGTAGCACGACTTCCATTCCATAGACTAGAGAGAAAGGAGTTGCTCCCGTAGATGTTCGCACAGATGTGCGATATGCAAACAAAGCAAATAGAAGTTTCTCATGCCAATCTTTATACGTCTCAGTCATTTTCCCAATGATCCTTTTAATGTTCTTGTTAGCTGCCTCAACGGCCCAGTTCATCTTTGGGCGATAGGGCGAGGAATTGTGATGCTTTATTTGGAACTGCTCACACACTTCTTTCTTTATCTTATTGTTCAGATTCGTGGCATTATCTAAAATGACTCTTTCAGGTAAGCCATACCGGCAAATGATCTCTTTTTTCAAAAACCTGCAAACTGCAGTCCTCGTCACATTGGCAAACGAAGCGGCTTCTATCCATTTTGTGAAGTAATCGATGACCACAAAGATGAATCGATGTCCGTTTGATGCCTTTGGAGAGATTGGCCCTATAACGTCCATGCCCCACATAGTAAAAGGCCACGGAGAGGTCATGACATGAAGAGGAGAAGGGGCCACATGAATTTTATCACCGTAGATTTGACATTTGTGACATTTTCTGGCAAAATTGATGCAGTCACTTTCCATTGTCAGCCAATAATAACCGAGTCTCATGATCTTTCTGGCCATATTGAATCCATTGGCATGTGTTCCGCAAATTCCCTCATGGACCTCTGCAAGTATCTTCCTAGCTTCAACATCATCCACACATCTCAAGAGCATCTGATCCTTTCCTTTTTTGTATAGGATGTCCCCGTCAAGAACAAATCCCGTTGCCATTCTTCTAATCGTTCTTTTGTCGTTCTCATTCGCTTGTTCGGGATAGCTTCGATTCTTGATATATTCTAGGATATCGTGGAACCATGGACGTCCATCTGCTTCCTTCTCAATGCTACAACAGTGCGCAGGGACCTCGTATATGCTCATTTTGAGGGCATTATTTCGCTTCTTTACTTGCTTTGAACATTGAAGCCAAAGTGGCGATTGCATCGCCTAATTGGTTTTCTTCTCGTGGAAGTAATGAAAGGTTATTTCTTTGAATTCCTTGATCAATTCGCCACTAAATCATCAGACTTGATCAATTTCGGATCCTCACTTCCCATTCTCCACGGATCTAGTAAACCACTAGATTTGAGTCTCCGTATACCTCTAGGATTTTGATGTCTCGATCAATGCATTTGCACGAAGCCCCATGATACAGCCTCATATTCTGCGATATTATTGGTACAAAAGAAGTTCACCTCGCGAGAAGCGGATAGTGATTCCCCTCCGGTGATACCGGATTGCTCGATTCCATGCCCCAAAGCATTCGACGCACCATCAAAGCACATCTTCCATGACTTCTCTTTTGATGACTCGGTTCTATTTCCGTGATGCACATTAAGTCTTCGTCCGGAAATCAAATCTTAAAGGCTCATATTCTTACGTTGTTCGAGTTGCTAGAAAGTCGGCTATTGCGCTTCCTTTTATTGACTTCGACTTACATAAGTAATGTCATATTCGAAAGGAGGATCCGCCATCGGGCCATTCTTCCCGATAGTCTTTGGTGATTCCATCATGTATTTTATCGAGATCCGACTTTGAAATCAACCATGTCGTATGGTACAACATGTATTGTCCGAGCCTCCGAGCTACCCAAACGAGAGCACAACAAAATTTTTCAATGGATCGAATACTTTGCCTCATATTGGTGAACTTTTTACCGAGGTAGTAGATCGCCTTTTCTTTCTTTCTGTCTCTCATCGTGTTCCCAAAGACGCAACCCATTGAGTTTTCGAACACAGCCTAAATACAAAATTAAAGGTCTTCCCGGAGTTGGCGGTACTAGTACTGAAGGACTAGATAAATATTGCTTTATCTTATCAAAGGACACCTGGCATTCCTCATTCCATTCTCCAGGGTTATGTTTTCGAAGAAGTCGAAAGATTGGGTCGCATTGGTTGGTAAGTTGAGCGATAAATCGGGCGATGTAGTTTAATCTCCTAAAAATCCTCTAACTTCCTTTTTGTGCATGCGGGGTGGCAACTCTTGAATGGCCTTTATTTTATCCGGATCAACCTCGATACCTCTTTCATCGACAATGAAGCCTAGCAACTTCCACGAGGTAGCCCCGAACGTACATTTGGCTGGATTAAGCTTTAACTGGAACTTTCTCAGCCTGTCGAACAACTTCTTCAAGTTCACTATATGCTCTTCTTCCCCTCGGGATTTAGCAATCATATCGTCGACGTAGACCTCTATTTCTTTATGCATCATGTCATGGAATAACGTTACCATAGCCCTCTCGATATGTTGCCCAAAGATTCTTTAACCCGAATGGCATCACCTTGTAGCAGAATGTTCCCACATTGTTATGAAGGTAGTTTTCTCCATGTCTTCAGGGGCCATCTTGATCTGATTATACCCCGAGAATCCATCCATGAAAGAAAACAATGAATGCTTTCTTTGTGTTGTCCACCAACGTATCAATATGTGGTAAGGGAAAATTATCCTTTTGGTGACTCGATTCAAGTCACGGTAGTCCACACACATTCGTACCTTGCCATCTTTCTTTGGTGCACGGAACTATATTAGCCACCCATTCGGATATTTGGAGGCTTGTAGGAAACCAGCGTCAAATTGCTTCTTGACTTCCTCTTTTATTTTCACAAACATTTGGGTCTCATCCGTCTTAATTTTGGCTTTGGATGGGCTTGCATTCGCCTTAATGGGAGCTTGTGGACCACTAAATCTTCATCTAGCCTGGCATGTCCTGGTATGACCATGCGAAAACATCTTTGTATTCGCAGAGTAGAGCGATCAAATTATGCCTGGTGCTCTCTCGAAATAGAAGTCCCAATCTTCACTTCTTGTTTCCTTTCTTGATGCCCAAGTTTATTGTTTCCACAGATTCTTCATGAGGCAAAATCTGTTTATCCTCTTGTTCCACCATTCTTAACAATTCAGAGACGAGGCGTAATCTTCAACATTTTTTCTTGGCTTCAAATTCCCTAAACAAAATGACCTTCTCAAAATCAATTTCAAGACTCAGAACGGGTTTGTTCATGTCATCGATATCTGAGCACCTGAAAGTTGAATGGAAAAGGAAGCTATAGAGGGGTATCCAAATATTGGAATCAACAAAGGAATGTTATGGCATGGAATGTGGCAAATGTGAATATGGGCTATGAAATGAGAAAATGATTATGAAATTAGCGATAATGCGAAAAAATCGTGACAAAATGCATCTTCATTGATATTCATTTAAATGATAAAGAGCGAATGCACGCTCTTACAAAAGAATTCTATTATATCTAAAGACATAATAGAAGGTTAATGTTTGGCATTACTCTGAAGACTTATAAACTACAAGAAGCTCTCGGAAGTCCAATTGTTCAACATGAAACCAGGAGGGCAAGGCGTATCCTCGAGACATCTTTACTTGTACCGCCCCTTTGTCAATGACATTTATAATCGACATTTCGAAAACCCCTTTCAATTATCCTCATCATGTTTCGTGGATCGTCTTGTCAGAGGGTATATCATTCCATGCAGACGTAAATGTTTTTGACAAAGGAGGGTATTCTATGGGTTCCCATTCGGTTCTCGCCCAAAGTTCTTGCAATCCTCCTTTCCGATCTTTCTTCCATTGTCTTCTTCTTCTTTGACGCATGTCAGTGGAATCCCAAACCGTATCGAGCCTTATCTTTGACCGGCTTTAAAGCCCCGACTATTCCTTGCGGATGTCCGCCTAAACCTCTTCTTGCTCGAGCTCCTCTTCCTATGGTCAACTTGACACCCATTACGGTATTTCTCGACAATTTCGTGACTGGAATTCTGTTTCCTCAAGAACGAAAGTGGCATTCACAAATTCAAGGGATCGGAAGGAACACTCCATCGCTGCGTCTTTGTTCACTTCCAAATACGGTGCATCTCTGCAGAGATAGATGCGACAATATCTTCTTCTCTTTTCGATTGTAACTGCATGAAACCAGTCCATGATAAATTTTATTTTTGGTGGAGGATGACGGGACCGCTCAGCGAGAATGGATCCGTGGTCTCCCAAAAGGCGATTATAAGAGGGTGTAATGTCCATGACTTGGAACTCGACATCATAAATGTAAGGGCCTACTTCGAGAGGATCTCAATCTTTCCCATAACTTCACGCCTCGTCCGTCGAATGCCCTTACTGTGGAATGACGGGGCCTTAAGTAGGACAAATCCATCGGTATTCGGAAAGTGTGGCCAATGGTATAACATTTAACGCCGACCCATTATCGATGAGTACGTTCGGTATTATGTAGCCTTGCTTGCAATGAAGTCGTGATATGCATCGCTTTCACCGATCCTCTACCGTTTGGTGGTATCTCATCATCACTAAAAGAGATGAAATTGTCCGCATTCAGATTGTTTACCCACCTATCAAGCTTCTCAATGAGATATGTTGTTGGCTACATAAGCTTGATTTAACATCTTCAATAAGGCATTCGATGTGGCTCTGAATTTAACAGTAGAGATAGAGGCGAGATTCGTCTTTGTTTGTTTACTCAATTGTTCCACTACACTATACTCACTGTGCTTGATAAACTTCAAGAATTCTTGAGCTTCTTCCTCATTCACGAGCTTTTAGTTTCTTATGCGGTGGAATTTCTTGCTCGACTTCAACTTCGTGTGCAGCGCTTTTCCTTTTTGCTTCAAGTCGCTACTTTTCTTTGCGGTTCAACTCAACTTTAGAATAGCACCGCCCACTTGGGTAAAATGACCTACCTCCCAACGTCTTCAAATATGGCTTTGGACTTTCCAACTTCCGGTGTGACGATATTGACATCGTACCTCCACGGTACTGCTTTGCTGTCCTTATAAGGGAAATGAGATGGTATTTCAATTATCATCTTTGGTTTCACCGGTTCCTTCTTCGCGTCATAATAGATCACCAATGGTCGATCAGCGCTATAAGGGGGACCTGATGATTGATTGTCAGAGGCACATATTTCTCTACTATAGGCCTCTTCAACTTTACAAAAAATCCCGATCTCCTTGTTATCCATCATACTTTGCAATAGTCTTCTGAATTCATCACAGGACTGAATGCGGTGTCCTTCGACGCCATGAAACTCACAAAAACTGTGACTCTTTGCATCCCTTCCTTTGAATATTCCGTTAAAACGGCAAAGCAACCCATTTTCAACTAGCACCTCCCAGATTCTCTGCAGAGGTGTTCTTACTTCAGAAACCCATCTTTTACTTTGTCGTTTATCCTCCTCTCTATCTGCGCACATTCCCTTCGGTGTGATTTGGGAATGGATTCCACTGCATCTGTCGCGATACCATCAAATCGCAAAATACCCGCATCGATGAGCCCTTGAACTCTCCTTTTGAAAGCAAGACAGTTTTCAGTAGAATGCCCCTGGTTCCCTGCATGGTATGCACAACTAGCGTTTGGATCGTACCATTTCGGATATGGAGGTTTAAGGGGTGCCATATAATGGGGAGATATCAATTGTTTCTCTAAAAGTTTTGGGTACAGTTCCCCATACGACACAGGGATGGGAGTAAACTATGGTTTCTCGGGATTGGGCCTTATTGGCCTTGGTTCGTTTCTGGGTTGGTTTTGAACGGGTGCAGTGTTTTGTGAGAAAGTGGTGACAGGTCTTTGGTTATTCATGGTGTATACGGGGTAGGAGGGAAGTGGTGTTTGGTAGTAAGGGGTTTGAGGAGGATAATGGAAATTTGAAGGTGGATAATGTCGGGGTCCCGACCATGTGGGTTTCTGGTTCCTTCTTTTTCATAGGCGCTGCCCTTTTTGAACCTTCTGAACCTTCCATTCTACCGCTCTTAACGGCGTTCTCTATGAGCTCCCCAAATATTACCTGCAAACTCCTTCATGGCACTTCCCACTAGTTTGTCATAAAACGGCGCCTTTAAGGCGTTGATAAAGAGAACGGTTATCTCCGTTTTTGTTAGTGGGGGTTCCACTTGGGCTGAGACGTCTCTCCATCTCTCGCGCATACTTGTCTAAAGGTCTCTCGACGGCTTTTTCTCCATCATTTGTAAGGTCATCCGGTCCGCACCATGTCCGATACATGCTTATATTGCTCATGAGAATCGCGGATGCCAAGTCTTTCCGGATCTAATCTTTTCCCCTGCGAGTTGGTTGTACCAACGGAGAAGTGATCTTGATTAGGTTGTCTTGGAAGCATTGTATAAGTAACTTATCATCGTTCACGTAACCAGTCATTTTTCGACGAGAACATGATGAGATGTGCTTTTGGGCACCTAGTCCCATCATACTTCTCAAAATCAGGCGCCTTGAACTTCAGAGGCAAAATTAGATCAGCACGAGGTCGAGTTCCTTGGCACCTAGGCGGAGAAGACCTCGGTGCCTTCTATTGCTTTGAGTCTTTCCTCCGGACTCCTATATTTCGCGTCATGGTTATCCAATTTCAATTTGGCTACTCATGGGTCGCCCGGATCTGGAACTAGTGGATCAGCGAGGCTGGCCCCTGGGTTCGACGCGAATATTCCTTGCCCCAAATTAGTGGGTGGAGCAGGTGGCATAGGTCGATGTTCCAAGCTTGTGGGTTCTCCTTGAGCATACCCTCTCTGTGTTGTATATGCGGGTGGTGGAGTGAATCCCGGAGGATAGAGGGGATCCTGATCATGGTGAATTCTTGACTGAGGTTCCATAACATCGGGGTTCTGCATGGGTCCTTTTCCTTTGACCAGAGTTGTCATCATCTCCATCATTTTGGCCATCTGATCTTTTTGCTCGAGTGACTCCTCTCAAGATCTTACCATTAGATCTCTCGTTTCTTGTTGCGATTTGACCAGTTGTTCTTGTAATTCTTTTTGAGCGCTTTTCATCCTCTCGATTCTCTCATTGAACTCCGCTTCCATTGCCCTAGTTTGTCGACGCGTTCTGTATAAATGTCGTGATTCCAGTCTTGAGGTCTTGCAACTGCGGATTATATGGTTCTTTTAGTTTCGGTGGATGATTATGGTGATATGTATATGCGATGAATAAATGAATGAGTATATATAAATGGATGAATGTCCAAAGAAATAAATGATGCATAAATGTTAGTTATGAGTAAATATGCAAGAAATTGGTGTTGATTTCAAGATAGCCCCATATGTAGGCATTTCATTTATCAGAAGAGTACGTTACAAAAAGTTTTTATTTTTTCCAACAGTTACACAAATTTCCTAGCCACATTGCCTTGCTTCTTCACTTGCTCTAAAAACTCTGATATACTCGATCTTTGGCTCGGAGGGAATTGGCAACTTAGAACCTCGGCTTCATTTGATAATTGAACAACTTGCATAGCCGCTTGGCAAATTTCATTGATCAAGAAGTTGAGTTGCATTTCTTTTTCTTGGAGAGTTCCTTCGTACGCGTGCATGTCCCTATCGTACTGGTCATTCTTTTCTTCTAGAGCCCTCAGGAGGTTATCTAATTGTTGTTGACGAGATTGTAGCATATTTTCTAAATCTCGTACTCTCCTTTTAATTCTTGATGTTGATGACTATTCAGAAATTCTGCAAATCACCATTTCATATACTCGGCATTCTTCCTTCTTAACTCTATTACGCGCGCTCATGCCTTTTCCTCTTCTTTCTTTGCTTTTCCTTCCAAAATTCCATTCCTCCCTTGATGTTGCTAATTTCTTCTTTCCACTCATTTGTTGACTTGCCCAATCCACTATTCTTTATAGTGTTTCTTAATTTCTTGTTTTCCAAATGAAGGTCCCTTAAGTCGTTTCTCACGATCTCGGCCTCCCTTTGTACTTTTGGGCCCTGGACTTTTCAACTTTGAACTTCAATCTTGGTGATAGTTTTTTCTTGAAGGGTATGCGAGGTCCCTAGACATCTTAGCTTTTTCTCGCTCGAATTCTTGTCTAGCTATTTCCAATTCGGATGGCATTCCCTCTAAAAAGGGATTCAGGCAGTGTAATTTGTTGATGATATTTCTTTGACTACTTACCCGTTGCCTTCTCCATATGTCATAGTCTTGGGTAAGGGTATCAGCATACAAGGCTAATTCCATGAAATGAATTTCCTTCCAAGACTTTGCAATGTCTCGGACTCTCTTCATATATCCTTCACCCGCGAACGCTTGAACTCGAAGTGCGCTAATCCTCCGATTGCGGGTATAAATTGTCGCGAAGAAAATTGCCTTTGGACTAATAGCGAGCGTATCCAACTCCTCCCCATAGCCCGAGTAAAGGTACCCAATCTTGGCCTCCACATTTGTATAGCGGGGTGATCAAGGACGGATCCAGGTGCTCTCCACGTTATATCCTTGGCTCGAAGATTAAGAAAGACCGATACCCAATGTTGCTCGGTGACTTCTCTCGGCCATTCTTTCTTGAGGTAAGCTTCTAGCGGGCGAATGTTTTTGAAAACATGTGGAATGGAGTGCGCTCTACTTTCCAAAAATGACTCAAAATCCAAACATTGAGCAATCTGTGCACACCGATAAATCGTCCCTTTCCTACCCTTCGACAAGTACTCAAGGACCTGAATGTCTCGGCTAAGATAGTCGGGACAGGGTTGACTCCTTGTTTTAGCCTTTCGAAGAAATCAAATCTGCGACCTCAAAATGTCCGAGAACTCTCGGGAAAATGACCAAACAAGTAAATGGCCAAGGCGAATAGATTAACTCTCTTCAATATGTCAGGATGACTCAGAACCGATTCTCGTAGGGTTGGACCATGGAATGCAAACGGTTTCATTCTTCTTTTTATTTGTTTTCGGCCCGTGCATCAGTCATGTGCATCGGTCTTACTAATTTTTTTCTAAAGGTCAAGGGCTTAGGCTCCTTCACGTATATCTTGCCGAATTGCACATTATCGATGCGGAGTAAAGCAGCATACTCTTCTATGGTTGGAGTCATGTCCTCTTGATTGAATGTAAAGCACTGATAAGCTGGGTCCCAGAATCGAACCATGGCTTGAATCAACTATTCGTCTACACGAATGGTGATCAAGTGAGCTATATCTCCATACCTCTCGGTGAAAATGCCCCTAGTGTCTGAATCCCATTGGTTCCAAACTCGCACCAAATCCTCAAGGTTATTTTGGCGGACATTCACAGTTGTATGTTCGGGCAAATTGGTAACACTCTCTTCCACTAGGCTGTCCCCCTTTTCTCTCTGAGTTTTTAGAGACCAGTCTCGAACCACGACATTCTTCTCGATTATTTGTGTAATTGACTCCTCCATCAGAAACCCGTTCTTTGGCAACTATCCTTTAATCAACACCTTCCTAATGTGATGCCTATGATGCATGATGAAAATAAAAATAACAACAAACAAACTTGGTTAGCAACACAACAAATATATTTTGAGAAACAAATTAAACTACTTAACCCAATTCTTTTACATAGACAGTGTAAATGAAAGGCAAAAAGCATTTCCCTGTGTACTTATTTTGGTGACTATAAGCGGACAGAGGTTCGGCATGGCTCTAATTGGACAGCTCGTATGGTTCATTATATGCGGGTTTTGGTTCTAGGTAGGTACTCGAATTGCCCGTACTATCATCTGCTAAGACTAGTACGCAGCCTCGGTCGTAGCTCATCACAAGCCCGGGTTTAGAGCTCATGTTATGCCAAATGCAAGTGCACGGTGTGTGGGGGGAAAACTCATAAACCTTTACGTTTTATTTAAAGAAACTAAACCAGAATTAAAACCATAAAAATAAAAACTGAAAAACAAACAAATAACAAGTTAGAAGAAATATTTACAACACGATGCAAATGCATGAATTTTGAAAGTGAGATTTTCGGATCACGACCAAATATTTACTTTGAACAAGGAAATTTGGAAACTTTGACAAAACGTGTTTATTCGATTCGACTCTCAAAACCGTGTCCCTAGCGGAGTCGCCAGCTGTTGCGACGTAAAAATTTTGGTTTCAGGTCGCTAAATTATGGCGATTTATTAGAAATAAAGTTTGAAATTTGACGTTTGATTTTGAAATAAACAGGGAGTCGCCACCGATCCTTTTTCCTAGGTGTGATCGGACACCTATTAGATCTCTTATTAAAACAAATAAAAGGTGAGTTTAGGTTCACGTTAAAATCCAGAGAAAATTTAGGGTTCTGGAGTCGGTTGCGCGAGGAAGGTATTAGCACCCTCGCGACGCCCAAAATTGGTATCTTTTAAACACGTGTTGTCTTAATTTTTAAAAATACGAACTCAATGTAAAATTTAGTTGTGATCCGATTTTAAAGACGAGAAATTTTAGTTTATTTTGATTTTTGAGAAGGGTATATCGCTTTAACACGAGTCAATTGACATTCACCCAACATAGCGATGAACTCGATGACTTAATGTTAAATCGATATATTGCCTTGATTATTGAAATTAACTAACAAAACAAGGATACGATTTTTAGAAATAATGTGAACCAAAGTTGATATGAAATAAGAATAAATAAATGGAAGAACTATAAACATATTTGAAACAAATAACAAATATTGCAATAATGTTGAAGGAAAACACGAATAATGCATACAAGATTAAATGTAATTATAGTATCAAATACAAGACAATAATGAATATACATACATAAAACATTAAGAACATGTACGTCAATACATATCTATATATAAGCAATGATAACGTTAGAAATATAAATAAAAATCGTATAAGAGAAAAAAAGCTAATACTATCAAAATATATATATATACGGGCAATATGCAAATTATACACATAACATAGTTATAACAAGTATAGTATTAAACATATATATAACGTATGCATATATAGTAATATAAACACTAGTATTATATATATCATTAATGCGAAAAATGGTGATATAAAAATAAAAGAAGATAATGATAATGTTTAAAATGACGTAAATAAAAAAGAAAACTATATAAAAGCTATATGTACATAAAAAATGTGTATGTATATATATATGAGTAAAAATAAGCAATAGTAGTAAAAATAATATACTAATAATAAAATATAAAATATAAAAAGTGAATAAAATATAATGATATTGAAAATAAAATAAGACTAAAGTAATAGGTAATAATAAATATAATAATGGAAATATAATATTAAAGATAATACTAAGTATAATATAATAATAATAGTGTAATGATGATAGTAATGGTGATGATACTAATATAAAAGAATAGATAAAATAATAGTGATAATAGATTTAAAAATGATAATGTACAATATGGTGTTAATTGAATATAATATAATAGTATAATAATATAACATTAAAAACATGATACGTATAAAGTATTGTATCAAAAAGAACATATAATATACAAGAATATATGTAATACTAAAAACTTTAGATAATACATACACATATAAAAAAAATATACAATAATATATAATAATAATACTGATAATTATAATATGAAAATACAAGAAAACTTAAATGAGAATTAAAAATAAACGAAAAAAGGACCAAAATTGGATTAAAATCGAAGTTTTGGGGCCAAATCTAAAATAGAAATAAACCACAGGGTCATATTGCAATACGCGCGAAAAATGGGGGACCAAATCAGTAATATTCCCGTTCTAGCAAAACGCAGCGCATCAACAGTGATCAGATTGCAAATCAAATTAAATTTTCGGGCCGATTTTTAAAATAAAAAAAAACCTGATTATAAAATCCCAGAAAAGCGGAGGGGCTGAAAGCGCAATTAGCCCCTCCGCTTAAAAAACACGCGGATCCTGAGTGGGTGGATCGGGTCGACCCGACCCAGGGCCCTAAACGGCGCCGTTTTATGCTTTAAAGGGGGGGTCCAAAACGGTGCGTTTTGGACCCCTATATAAGTTAAAAAAAATTGAAAAAAATTCATTTGTCACCAGCAGAGAAAAAAAAAAGAGAGAAAAGGGAGGAGAAAAGAAAGGGAAGGGGAGGGGAAGCTCGGCCACGGGCCAGTCACCGGCCCGATCACGGACCGCGGATCGCCATCTCGCTGCTGTGCACAGCCATGTGCACGTGGTGGCGGAAAGGTAAAAAACCTAGATTTTTTTTATTTTTTTATTATATTTTTATACTTTATTTTTCATGTATTTAATATTTATTGTGATAAAAAATGGGTTGATTCGAAAATAGAAAATAAAAAAAAGAAATCACCTTGATTCACTACTCCGATTCTGTTTTTGTTCAAAAGCCTTGGTTTTCTAACTTAAGTTGATTCCCTTTATTACTTGATCTGCTGTTTCTTTCAAATATATGTATGTATTTCAAAAAATCCGACCTTTACAAAGTGTTTCCCTCTTGGTTTTTATAACCATTTACCACTATTAATCTAATATTGTTGTCTTTTCGTGCTTTTCTTGCAGGTCATGGGCGACAGCGGTGGCAGAGGGGGAGTGGGGTGGTTGGCCGAAAGTCAGGGGTTGCGGCGCAAGTGGGAGGGGTAGTTGGCTAGGGTTTCTGTTGTTGATTTGTGTTTTAGGGGTTGGGCTAATTTTGGGTTGTAATTTGGGCTTAGTGTGTAGGTTTAATTGGTTAGTGGTATGTGGGTCTGGTGTTGGGTAAGATGTTGGGCTAATGAGTTTTGGTTTGGGTTTAAATTGGCCTGTACACTTAGTTCTTGCATAAGTCCTTCAATGGATACAAAGAAATCCCTCAAGGGATATAATTATGCCACACAAATTGGTTTTCACAAAATTCCATCAAGGGATGCTATTCTGCCAAAACGAATTAGAGCTTGGTTAAGCACAAAAGCCCTTAGGGGATACAATAATGCTAAATAACTTGGCTTCAACAAAAATCCTTCACGAGATACAATAACGCAACAAAAAATTGATTTTCATAAAATCAATCATAGAGTCTGTTTGAGAAAAAAATCATTCAAAGGACATAATTACATCAAATAAATCAATGTTCGCATAAATGCTCCTAACCAAATAAATCAATGTCCTTCGAAGGCCTTGAAGTGATGCAACTAAATTTTCGATGTTCTGCACAAAATTGTTTACAAAATTTTACTCCGGTAGAATTGATTAAGCACAAATCCCTCAGGAGTTGCAACAAAATTCATGATGCTTTCTACGTCAACTCAACTAGCGATATATTTTGTTTATCTTAGTCTTCACTTGGTCACTTTATAACTAATCTCAAACCTAGAAGAGACTATTGTTGTACCAACCCACTATGCTAGCGGATGTGGATGGTGAAGGGTAATGTCGAATTTAGGGGCTTATTTAAAGCAATTAATGTCTACAAAAAAAAATAAATTTTAAATTAAAAAAAAAAACATTGGCTTATTTAAAGCAATTAATTGCTTAATTAAGAACATGGCCGAGAGTGCCAACAAAAGTAAAAATACACGCGAAAGCCCATCGAACTAAGAAAGATATTTTTATTTTCAGGTTAAAATATGCAATCAGTCTTTGTAGTCTTTCAAAATTCGAAATTTACTTTCTATATTTTCATTTTCAGGATATAGTCCCTTTATTTTTAAAATTTTAAAATTTAGGTCCAATTTTTAACACTATTAAATTTTTTGTTATATTTGTTGGTGTGACATTTTGAAATAAAAAAAATTCACTTAGTAGCCATATAACTAAAAAAATTAATATTGTAATAAACCTGAATTTAACAAAATGATTTTAACAATGTTACCTAAAATTTGAAATTTAAAAAGTAGCGAGATTGATTTCTTAGAAATAAAAGTATAAAGACAAAATCTCAAATTTGAGACAAATTTTAACTTTTTTTTTATGGAATTACGGGCCAACCGAAAGTCAACCCAAACATATCCGCAGTTTACGTACGACCAATCTTTGAATTCCAATGTTGTCGAACGATGATGCTACTGATATTGTTTTAATTAGAAGTTGTTGAATCAGCAAGAATCTTTGACTTGACTCACAAATTCAACTTGGTTTTTCTACTACTTTCAGTTAATCGACCACACTACAAGGGTTAATGATCATTCCTAAGCACCCAGAAAGTAAAGGACTCTCAAATCATTCAATTATTTCCCTTCATAACTGAAACTGGGTTTTTCTTGAATAGCAGAAAAAACAGTGATGAAAAGATGGAAATTTTCTTTTCTTTTCACACACTCGCAAAAAAACTAAGCTACAATTATTTGTTGTATATACAAGTTCTCCTCTTCACTTCAATTTTACACAATGTCCCTGAAACTCTGTCGTCGTCCTTGTAAAAAGCGACAATATCACCTGAACGGAGTTTTTTACTATTCACAAATTGAATCCAATCTGTTTCGATAGCTAGTCTATCCGCAGCCCCATTTCGTTTCTTGCAACGGAAGTTCCATAAGATCTCGACATCATCCATAACCTGCAACGTGATTCCATTTTCATGGCTCCCTTCGAACCGTGGTAAAGCAGGTAAGCAATCAATTGGCAAAATCAGTCTTCTCTCCACCTCGATGCTTGTCAGAGCTCTTGCGAATAGCTGCATGGCTATATTTTATTGATTTCAGCTGCTGCTGCTGGATTTGTATTTAGTGAGTGGCAAGAAAATATGAGACTTTGAGAAGCATTATATATTAGTGGGGGAGAAGGATTTGAGTTGAGGCTTTGGATTTTGTAAAGCACGTTAAAAGCATGTGCAGTCTTTATGCACACACTATAAAGTTTTATTTATTAAATTATTACTCGCTCGCTGTTTTGGTTTTGTTAGAAAGCTACGGTTGAAACACCTTTTCTGTAGCGATGCAACGCATATGATATATTCTCGCACGTCTCATGCTCATGACAGTCGACAGATTCACTTGCTAGATCGCGCTATTTATGCTCTGCTTCTTATTGCTTTTTCAAACTCAAAACTACTTTTCCAAATCATGTGTAACATCAAACAGATACTTTTTTTTTCTTTTTGCTATTTTATCAATTGAACCAAAAATAAAATATTTATAACAATGACCTAAATTCAAAAACAATCATCAAAATGACTTGAAATGAATAATAAAATTGGGTTGGGGCACCTCATAGTCGACATCCACATAAAATTCCCCCCAATTATTACCTCATGATTGTTGCAGACGTTAAAGAAATATTTTTTTTTTGTTGTGGCCATGTAGTTGCCAACACCCATGTATTTTTTTTTCAAACTATATCATACTAGTATACATATTATACCAATATTAAAAAAAAAAAATTGGAGGTGCCGTGAAATAGGCGATCGGCACCCCTTTTACAATTAAAAATAATAATTTTTTGGGGGTTTTGGCCACCCCATGGCCAGCACCCCTTTTCCTGTGTAAAATTTTTTTGGGGGGGATGTCGTGGAACAGGTGCCCAGCACCCCTTTTTTTTAGTTTTCAAAATTTTTTTCCTAGGGTGCTGTGTACAAGTGGCCGACCCCCTTTATCTGTATAAAAAATAATTTTTTGGGGTGTCGTGTAGTAGGTGGTCGACATTGCTTTGCCAGAATTCAAAAAAAAAAAATTTAGGGTGTCGTGTACTAGGTGGTCGACACCCCATTTGTATTTAAAAAAAAAAATTTGATAAATACAGCTAAAGAAGATTGTGTATTTCAAAGTAGTCAAAAAATCAGAATGAGATTCAACAAGCGTGTTTTGCTAGCGGAATTGAAACTGAAGATCAAGACAAAGATAACTACCTATTGTGGGAAGCAAACTTTGAGATTGTTTTACAAATTTCCAATTTCAACAGATGATATGGGGGCCACCTCTAACACAGACATGCAAGGGGGTCGCCTCTCATGTCGGACCTTCCACAAAACAATATATGGGGCATGTTCGACAACCCAAATTTTGGTTTTTTACCCTTTTTTATCTATGTTGTGCACGTCCTGGAAGTCTCGTGGAGGGTTCGGAATATGTTGAATGCACCCGAACTATCTCAAAACCCGATCAACATTGTGCCACTCAACCATATTAAAATTAATCAATGGGGCGTTGGTTACGAACACTAGTTGTTGCTCAAAGACCCATGATGGTATGACCTTCATAACATCTTGCCCCGAATACAACATCCATAGAAACTGCACAGTATCGACAATTTATATAGTTAAATAAATTTAGTCCAAAAGTTACAATAAGAGAATATTTAAGTAAAAAAATATTGTAACTTTAAAAATAAATTCGGAATCATATTCACCTTGTCCCCGGAATGTGCATTGATCATTTGGCTATATATTGACACCGTCTCGAATCTCCTGATTGTCGGTATTATCACCCATGTGAAAAATATTTTCAAATTTTTTAATAATATGGACAATGTTAAAAGCACAATACTATTAAGAAAAAACTTTAAAATGAAAATTTTTTCACCTATTAACAAGTGGCCACACGGGTGGTTGGTGGCTCACTGATGCCAGAAATGACATCCGATATAATGCCCAAGACTGCAGCAAAAGGAAACAACCGCATATGTACTTCACATTTGGCTTTATAGCTCGACAAGGCTCACAATATAGAGTCGCCAAAATTGTTAAGCCCCAACTATAGGCCCCGGCATTGTTGAGATCTTCCAGTAAGGGAAAGTACATAATGTGGACTTTATTCTGATTGGCGTTCGACATTAGTACCTCATTTATCAATTGTAGAATTTACACTCGAGTAGCGTAAATAATACCCGACTCCGTGGGACTACTCGGTAGCTTTTGGAAATTATTTCTTAACCATGCAAATCTTAGACTGGTTAATCTTCTATTGTCATCATTAAGGGGGACTCTCCCAAGTAGTCGATGGCAAGTGGCCCAAGGATTGACCACTTTAATAGACCCGGTGATCGAAGTCCTTCAGTAAAGAGCCATAGCTAGACCAATACTTCGTCCAGTGTTATAGTGCACTTCTGACACGAGAGGTGGAATGTGTGGGCCTCTGGGCGCGATCGTTCAACCAGCGCAGATATCAAATCCGACCTTAGGTCAAAAATATCAATGAATGTCGCTATTCCAAACCCGACGGCATTCAAGTATGATACAATTATATTATCCTGTAAATATCCTAGATCATGGAGTCAAGGCCTCAACCTCCAATACTCATCCTGCACACATAATAAACCCCATATAGTTTATTTCTCGAAATTAAATTTTAATACATAATGAATAATTATTTGAAGCAATCAAACAGATTGACCACACAAATTATTTTTTTAAAATAAATTATATGGTTTTATTTAAAACGAACTCAGATCACATTTATCATATTATTAACAAATTTCGCTATGTGGTTTTTAGTTTCTATAAGAAAACTCATTCTAGTACCTACATAAAAATAGAATAATTTATCATGAACGATAGAAAAGAGCAATAATTACTGATCAAAGAAAACATTTATATTTAAAACATGCTAAATTATCTTAAACATTTAATCTTAATACAAAGCCAAAAAAATGAAAAAAAAAACTTCGGTGAACGGTAGTCGGTCAGCCGGTGGTCAGAGGTGGTGCTTTATGGTGGTGGACGGGTGGGGTGACTATTGGGAGCTATAAATAGTAGGGAAGGAAAAAGAAGAAGAAGAAAAGGAGAAAAAAAAAAGAGAGAGAAAAACAACCTGCAATGAACAGTGGCGCCGTGACCATTGGGTCACATCAGCCTCAAGTGGTAGGCCAGTGTTAGCCACCGGCTGGTTGTGACTTGCCTGCCACCTGACACCAATGTGACCTGACGGTCACGGCGTCATTGTTCACTGTAGGTTTTTTTTCTAACATTTAAAATTTTTAATTAATTTTTTACCATAAAATTGTTTTTTTTTTTAATTTTGTAAAAAATAACACTAACAAGAGTTTTTATTCAATTAATATTAATAAAAAACTTTGTTTTTTATGAATATTTTATTAAGTGGATGTCCATCAAGATCTAGATAAGTTTTGATATTTTCTAAATTCTAATAGTCATTAGAAGTAGATCTTGTAACAGCCCGATTTAGGGCCTAGTCGGAACAGTGGTCTCGGGACCACAAATTCGAAGTTGAAAAAATTATTTTTATTATTATGAGGTTATAACATGATTATATTAGTGTATGAAAAATTTGATAAGTTAATTTTAATGTTTGTGAGCCCGATTGCGAAAAAGTACTAAATCGCATAAAAGATAAAAGTTACATTTTAGTACCCAAATGTGTTAAATAGCTAGAGAACTAAAATTGAGGGCCTTTAAAGAAAAATTAGACCCCTAGAAACAAGGTGGCCAGCCATAGGGGACAAGTTTAGTCAAAAAAGTCAATATTAGGTGACTTGATGACATAATTTTGTGTTATAATAATACCTAAAGGCCTAGCTATTATTTTCTTTCTTCTCTACACTTTCTCTCCACCGAAAATATCATAAAAAGAGGAGTTTTTGAAGCTTTAAAATTTCAGCAACTTATCACATCAACAAGTAAGTGATTTCACTGTCCTTGGTTGATGATTTTTGCATTTTTGAGACCCTTGAAGCATGAGCTTTCAAATAAGGGGTCTATTTTGCAAAATAGTAAAGAGTTTAGGGTTTTTCCATGAATGGACTTGTGATGTTTGCTGAGTTTTTATGGAAGAATATGAGTCTTAGAAGAGGTCTAAACAACTTTTGTGAAAGGTGTTAGCATGAAAACACCTAAAGGGACTATTTTGCATAACTCACAAAATAGGTGATAAGGGTGTGAAATAGTGAGAATTTGGGGTTGCTATAAGAGTAAAAAGGGTTCGGTTAGGCCTAAGATAAGAGAAAATTTGATCAAAATCAATTTTTGAGCATAGGGGCAAAATGATCATTTTACCAAAGATGTAAATTTATGGTTGCCTAATTGTAATTAGTGACTAAATGAGTGCATTTTGTTATTATAGATCAAGATTTTCTAAATCCGAACCTAGATCGGGGGAAAGCCAAGCAAATCGACTAAACCGACTAGTTGAGGAAATTTTGTAATCCGAGTTAAGTTATATGTAAATAATACAACTACATTGATAATATATGTGTTTAAATTATCATTGAATAGATATAGCATGAATTTCTTGATTGTGAATTGAGAATGCATAAGGACAATGAAATGGTAGAATTCCCGTTAGACCGCTAGGAAATAAACCAGATATTTAGGCCGTGACATTTGGGTCAGTTGTGTGAGCTAGTGTAAGACATGTCTGGGACATGCGTCGGCCACATTATGAGAGCCAGTGTAAGACCATGTCTGAGACATGGCATCGGCATTGAGACGAGTGCTAGTGTAAGACGTGTCTGGGACACGCATCGGCCTCGATGATGATAGTTAGTGTAAGACAATGTCTGGGACATAACATCAACTTGATATGTGAGCTAGTGTAAAACTATGTCTGGGACATAACATTGGCACCTTACCCCAAGTTTGAGGTTTATAGAATGTCTGATAGTGTTTCAAATGGTTCAATGGTGAAAGTACTATCATGAGTTAACAAGGAAAATATGACTATGTTGTGAGTGATACAGGTACCAAATTGGTACATATGAAAAATGAGCTCAATAGAGAGTATGTGACTTGTATGGATGGTAATGAGTAAGTTATGCTTATACTTACCTTCGTGTTAAGAGTATGATGATTATGGATGAGTTTGTTGTTGTATATTTATTTATATGCAACTTACTAAGCTTTTATGCTTACCCTCCTTTCTTTCCATTTTCTTATAGTGTCACCTAACTAGCTCAAGGATCACTAGGAATCAGAGATATCGATCATACTATCATCCGAAACCTTCAGTATAGTTGGATTTATATTTTTGAATATGGCATGTATAGGGCTTAGGCTTGATTATTTTGTGTCCTTAAGCATTAGCCAAATGTGTGGGCTTGGGATAAGTCCTACACTTTGTATTTAGCCTTGATGTACTAATACCCATTTTGATTATATGTAAAGATGATATTTCATTGGTTGAGTAAATTGCCTTATGAATGAATATCTATTGTGGCTGATTTGGTTGTATGGTATAGACTAGAATTGGTGTTGGTTAAATTTGTGTTAATTGATGTAAGTAAGGGTGACAAATAAGCTTGGTAAATAGCCTTATTTTGTCCACATGGTTAGGCACACGGGCGTGTGTCTAGGCCGTGTGTGACACACGGTCAGCCCCATGGGCATGTGATGAGGCCGTGTGTCCCCTGCACGTAAAAATTTCAAGTCAGTATCCATGGTAATAAACACACGGGCAGAGACACGGCCGTGTGACATGTTGGGTGTGCTGATGTTAGAAATAGAATACTCAAGTTTTCTCACACGGGCTAAGACACGGGCATGCCAATACCGTGTAAGCAACACGGGCCAAGGATACGGGCATGTGTCCAGGCCGTGTGAAGTCTGCACTTGAATTATGTGAAATTGTGTAAATAAATTGGCCACACGGGTAAGGGACACAGGCGTGTCCCTAGGTGCTTAGGTCGTGTGAGACACACGAGTCATTAGCACGACCGTGTTAATATGGTCACACGGGCGTGTTACCTTTCCACACAGGCGTGTGCCCTGTTTTAAATGCAAAGTTTGCATAGATTGGATAAGGACCCGGAAAGGTTCCGAATGGTTTCCAATGGTCGATTTAGGCCTCGTAGTTCCATATTAAGA
The DNA here is from genome assembly GCA_025698475.1 of Gossypium anomalum. NCBI lineage: Eukaryota > Viridiplantae > Streptophyta > Magnoliopsida > Malvales > Malvaceae > Gossypium > Gossypium anomalum. Next base: position 84,517,894 of record CM046967.1, on the reverse strand, counting down.
GGTTTAAAATAGAAATTGAAAAAGTTTTAATTTGGACCAAGTCTTGGTGACTTAAGATGGGTTGCATGCATGAGATCAAGTTAGGTAATGCCTTGTACTTCGCCCTGGCTTGGGTTACGGGTATGGAGTGTTACAGATCTCTACTTCATTTATACTTCTTATGCCTATAAAAAGAGACTTTTGAGAAGTTTTGTAAATATTTCGATTGATCAATAAAATACGTTTTCTCTTTGCTCTCCTATTCTTTTTGTTCTTTACTTTCTGTCTTTTTATTTTACAACATGTTATAAATGTTTATTTTGTAATAACAAAATTTTACTTTTGATTTTGTTTATTAAATGATTTTTTTTACTATTAGATTATAAATGTTATTACAAAAACAAAGTTGTTTTACTACTTGTAACAGTGCTCGTGATAATAGTTATGGTGATAACAATGATGTAATAAATTCGAAAGGCATAATCTTTAACATGGATATACTAAATTGGACTATAAAAATAGTCATGTGATTGTTGTAATAAATTTTCTCACCACCAGAAGTGGGAAAATGAAGAAAGCAAGAAAATAATAAAAATTTCCAAGAACTTTTTAAAAAGAGAGACAATTTATTTATGAAAAGTCATTATGTACCTATTGTGCACTTGGAAAATAAGATCCACTTTCAAAGTTTGCTATTAATAGTTTGGGTTCAAAGTCTACTACTGAAGTTTAATTTGCTTACTTTTTTATCATCAAGACTCAACGTAGAAAAAAAAAAAAAAAAAAAAAAGGTACGTCTTTAAATATTAAATCAACTTGATATATGATATAAATATTTTGAGATGGTCTTCTTTTTAAGTTTTGATTACATGTGTTAAGTATTGTTTTAAGTATCTCATTTGTTCATGAAAATGAATATTAACTAATTTATTTATATCGCTGTTGTAGGTTTTATAATTAAATTATATATTTGATTAAAACATATCTACTATGCAAATTTATATTAACAAAACAATAAATTTTATGGTTATTCAGATTTAATTTAGTTCAGAGAATTGTTAAAGATAATAGTTCATATGTTTTATATTATTCCATTTGTTAATTATTTAGAGAAGTGAAATGAACAATTGAAAACAAAAAGTTCTATAAGCTTGAATAGTTGGATTTTGAATTAAATTTCATGCATGTTTATAATGACGGTTATGAAAAAAATTGCTAGTTTTCATTATGACATATTTTTATGTTTGAGATGTGACGTTTATTGATATATTTAGTATAGACTTCTTTCTATACATGACCTAGGCAATTATTCTTGGTAGTTAAATTGATTATGCAAAACTCTTGTTAAAAGAGTTTTAAAAGTATTTTGAATTGAACTCGGGATTTCTCGCATTCGAAGCGAGAATCATACCACGAGACCAAATGTCCTGCATTTGAAGATTTTGACATATTTCCTGAAGTGAATATTGCATATAATTATTTGAAAATTATATTTATTGATTTAGAGACACTATAGACTTCACATTAATTTAGACATTTCCAGTAGTAAATGTCACAATAGTACTTATATGTGGATACAAAATAAAAGGAATGCTAATAAAATTATCAATTTGTTACAATTTAGTACAATTGAAACGCATGTTAAATTAGAAGTTTACTGATACAAATGTATTTACTACTTAGCTTGACCAGTTAGACCATATTGGATCATATATGATGTGAAAATTAATTAAAACTTCATATGAATATTCATTAAAAAACCAGAAGATTCTTTAATTTAAAGAATTCTCATTTGTTGCTTGTTCTCAATGAAAATTGATTGTTAGAAACTCACTAGCTAAAGTTGAGATTTAATGTCTTGCATTTCATAGTCATTCATCCACCATATGATTTTGGTAGATGCATCTACAAAATAATCGCATATGTGTTATGTAACACCCCTAACCCGTATCTGTCGCCAGAACAGGGTTACGGAGTATTATCGGAATAAACAGATCAAATACAAACATTTCATATTATTCAACATTCATGTCAAATATTATTCATAAAGTCCCTTATATGAGCCCTTGAGGCCCAAAACATACATTAGAAACATCGGGACTAAATCGGGTGCAGGGTACATACGCTCATGTGGCCAGGCCGTGTGGGTATTTGAAATGGGGCACACGGTCATGTCCCAGCCCGTGCCTGTACCCGTGTAACTCCCTGACTTGGGTCACACGGCCAAGTCACACGCCCGTGTGCTAGTCCGTGTGTCACACATAGCTGAGACACACGCTCGTGTCTCTGCCTTTGTGGACGAAAATAGGCCATTTCCAAGGCCACATTTCTCACCCAAACTTGCCTTGCACCTACACTATCACATTCACAAGCGAATCTAAGACATTCAAATCCAACCAAAAATCAAGTCTTATATATAATAAATCACTTCATAAATCCATATATCCAAACTTACCTATTTGACTAAAAATGCATATAAACAAAACTTATAAGATTACTAACAAACCAGCCATATCAATCTCACACCAAAAATGATATAGCCATATATATTTACACATCAAAACATATTCATCACAAGCCATTCCAATGGCTAAATTCAACCAAACAGATACATGCCATTCTTGACCACTTTTAGCTTATACATGCCATTATAACCTAAGATTTAATTTACTTTTTATATTGAAATGAGCTGATGGATACTATGAAATATCTCCACCAAGATTTTAATCCAACGAACTTCCGAAGTGCTATAAAACAGAGGAAATAAAACAGAGTCAGCATTTAATGCTTAGTAAGTTAGTATAACATAAATTAAAATAAACATATAAGATACATCTAAGCAATTTGGCTAATAGCCTAAAACACACAATTTTATCAAACATGTTAGTCATTTACTTCACATAAATTTCAAGAATCGTGTATGAGCTCATCAATACCAAATTTCCATGTATTTCATCTATATACAAGTAACAATTCACTTTGTATACATTTATTTTCTCGTATCAGGGTTTTACCCGTTGAATCATTTAAAATATCGATGGATACCCGGGTAGTACACATAAAGTGTACAAGTCTATATTTCGTCAATTCATATTCGGGAATGCTCGTATGAGCACATAAATAGGAAGCCCTTTCTCGAGCCATATAGCAGGAAGCTCATGTGAGCCATGTAACGGAAAGCTTATCTGGGCTGTATAACGGGAATCTCATAAGAGCCATAATCAGGAAGCTCATGCGAGCCAATAACGGGTAGCTCCGAAGAGCCATTAATCGGGAAGCTCTGGATAGCCATATATCGGGACGCTTATAAGAGCTATGGTGTGTCTACAACACATGCAGAATCACAACCAATCGGGTAATCCGAAGAGCTATTAATGGAAATCTTGCAAGAACCATATAACAGGAAGCTCGAGAGGGCTAATAACGGGACGCTCTTTCGAGCTGTGGTGTTTTCGCAATATATGCAGGACCACAACCAATTCAGGAACCCTGTATCCATCGAAATTCCATCTTTTTAAACGGAACTTACATTTTTCGGTTTTGTTGGATATATAATCAATTTCATATAAATAGAAATTATACAATTCAAATATAAAACATTCAATTCTAACGTATAAATATACACAATTTAGTTACACGAACTTACCTCGACAATGTTTGTGTATACAAAATCTACTAATCTGTTACTTTATCTTTTCCTCGATCCAATTCCGTATTTGGTCTATTTGGATCTATATGAGTAAATTTTACTCAATTTAATACAGTTCATATTCAATTCAATTCAATTCACATCTTAGTCAACATTACTATTTTGCCCCTATACTTTCATTTAATTACGATTTTACCCCTAAGCTCGGAAAATGAAATTCAGGAAAGTTAATCATTATTCCAAGCCTAGATAATTTTTACATGGAACATTTTCAACCCAAGTAATTCATAAAATTGAGAATTTTTCCATAAATTTCACATATTTATAATTTAATCCCTAAATTACAATTTCATCAAAATTCACTTTACAAAAGTTGTTTATTTATCAAAAACCTTTCATTTTCTACCATAAATTTCATAATTCATACATATCCATCCATGGAAAAGCCTAGTACTTTGATAACTTTAAAAAATAATCCCCGAGATAGCTAGATTAAGCTATTATAATCTCGGAAACATAAAAATCATTAAAAATGAGATAAGAATGCTTGCCCAATTAAGCAAAATAAGCTTTCTTGAGTTCTCTTTTCTTAGCTACAGTTTCCATAAAAAAAAATTGGGAAAGTTGATATAAAATGATGATATTTTCATTATTTTATCATTTATCATCATTTATTATTTTACTTTCCAATTTCATCTTTTTCTTTATTTAATTTTCCATGGATGAATCATCAAACTTATCTACTAACTCCTCTTAATGGTCTATTTTCCATATAAGGACCTCAAATTTTGAATTCCATAGATATTTGATCCTTTTAGCTGCTAGAATTCAAATTTTGCATTTTATGCAATTTGATCCTTTTATCAATTAATCATGTAATCGGTAAAATTTTTTTAACGAAATTTTTACATGATATTCCTATCATAAAGTAGACCATAAAATAATATTAAAATAAATTTTCTTTCGAACTTGGATTTGTGGTCCCGAAACCACTATTCCGATTTCACTGAAAATAGGTTGTTTCATGTTATCAACTTGCAACCTATTGTTTGCAAGATTGCTTGTTTAAATAATTAATTTCAGATCATGCAATTAAGACAATTCATCTTGCTAATACTAATGAGTTTATATCTCAGTCTTTTATTGATTGAGTTTGAAAAACTTTTGTAAAAGTTTGTTATTTATGCGCATAATGGTTTAGAGAAATTATTGATTGAACGTCTTTGATTAATGTCTAAACCATTATCTATGAGAACTAAACTTCCTATTTACGTGTTGATTTACATGTAAAAGTTTGTTGATTTACGTGTTGTACGCATCAAGCCAATAAGTTATAAATACTCCCCATTACAAATGGTTTTTGATCAAGAGTTAAATATTTCTCATCTTTGAATTTTTGTATGTGCGTATATGTTCCAATTGCTCCACCATAACGCACAAAGATGAGTGAATCCTCAAAGAAAGTTGGGAATATGTATTAATTACAAGTCTCTTTGTATTATTAGATGTTTTGAATGTATTGGAGATTCAATTATGACATGATTTGTGATTACAATTTTGATTCAATAGTTTTTCCGATATTAGGGAGAGAGAAATAATAACTTGTAATGAATTAGGGGGAAAGTAATTTGAACAGAAGTTCAACAATGATAACTCATTACGCGTTAATTGTTAGATTGTATTTACAAAATTAATGAGAATAACCGAGTTAATATTTTAATTTGAATTAAAGCCCTAGTTGGACAATCAATTAGAATAAATAATAGATTGATCGGTTCCAAAGATAAAAATTCTTCTAGATTATCATATAGTAGAGACGGGTGCTCCAGAAGAGACCCAAGACATAACTAATAAGTAAAACTCTAAAAGAGATTCAAGTACCTAAAACTAAATTTTAAAATAATGAAAATAAGATATCTCAATAAGTTTTGTCAATTTGAGAAAATCTGAAACCGATAATAAAAATGGTCGACAATGGTTTTGCATACAATATTATTGTTGAAATAATTAAATAAAAGGAGGATCTTGAGTAAATCTATTGAGAAATATAGATATGGAATAGATTGTTCAAAATAGAAAGACGCAACTCAAGTACAATTAAATTCGTGGAGTCTTTGAATCAGTAGTCCAAATATCTAAAGGTATAAAGCCAGTGAGGGTATAAATGACGTAGTTCTGCAAAAGTGGATGCAATAACCTTTAGATCTATTATTAAATTGACATTCATAAAAGACACTTGCGTCTAATGGTTGTTGTTACAACCTTTTATGAATAACTATATAGTAAAGTTTATATTAAAATTCTTGAAAGATTTAGAATCCTAGAAGCATATTGAAATTCTCGGAAAATTATTCATTTATATGAATTGAAATAATTTGAACATATGTGGTAAATTTGACTATATGAATAGTAGTTTGGTGATTATAAAATGATCCAAAATATCTATTTGTATTTTTATAGAAAAATTATTATTAAAGTTTGTTATTATTATTGTTGAAACTCTTGAAGAGATCAAAATATATTTCTCCCAAATTTCCCCCCACTCATGATTTCCAAAAGAATAGTGATATAAATGTTTAGAAAATATATTCAAATAGTCATTTGAAAAACTAGTATTCAAGATTGAATACGTAGAATATGAGAAAGTATGTGATGTTTTCATGAGGGGGAGTAAATATGCGTTGTACTCTTCTTCCCTTAACTGAGGTTTTGTCTTATTGGGTTTTCCTGATAAGGTTTTTAATGAGGCAGCATATTATGCGTATTATAGATATTGTACTCTTTTTCCTTCACTAGGAATTTTTTTTCCCACAGGGTTTTTTTATCTTAGTAAGGTTTTAACGAGACACATTAGCTATAAATGGATATTCAATGGGAAGTGTTATGAATATTTTATTAAGTGGATGTCCATCAAAATCTAGATAAGTTTTGATATACTTTAAATTCTAATAGTCATTAGAAGTAGATCTCTACTTCATTTATACTTCTTATGTCTATAAATAGAGATTTTGAGAAGCTTTGTAAATATTTCGATTGATCAATAAAATACGCTATCTCTTTGCTCTCTTATTCTCTTTGTTCTTTACTTTCTTTCTTTTTATTTTATAACATGTTATCAACATGATTCTCTTTGCTCTCACATCCTTTTTGTTATTTACTTTCTGTCTTTTTTATTTTATAACAGTTTTTAATTTTTTTTTTCAACATTAAAATTTTGATATTAATTTTTTATTTAAACTTAAATTTTTTTTCAACATTAAAATTTTGATATTAATTTTTTATTCAAATTTAAAAAACTTTGTTTTTTTCATTTAACACTAACATTTAAAATTTTTAATTTATACTTTTTACCAAAACATTGATTTTAAAAAAAATTATAAAAAAATAACACTAACAAAATTTTTTTTTATTCAATTAATACTTTTTTTTCTTCCCTTTAACACTAACATTATTTTTTTTTAAATTGTTCACACTAACATTCATTTTTTATCAGTTCAGGTGCGGTTCCATTTTAATTTTTAAATTTTTTAAAAAAACTTAACATGAACAAAAATTTTGTATTCTTGATTTTATATCGGTTCGGGTGCAGATGCAATTTACAAACTTATGAACAATAATTTTTTTTATAACTTAAAAATTCATTATCTTTTGTTTTTATCATATAAATACTTGCATTACAAATTGCTTAAAAATTTATTTTCCTATGCTATTATCGTTTTTTTTTTTACAAAAATTTAACAAAACTAATTTAATAATTCATGAACATACTACAAGTACAATAATACTAATTACATTTGGATGAATCAAACTAAAAAGTTTGCTAATGTAATTTGAAAAGTAGTTTTTCCACAGTTAGTTATTTTTTGCTTGAATCAGGTCTATGTTGCATTTAGTAATATTACGTCTGGCTGCCCTCTTGTGTAAACCGTAACTAGTTTCCACACTTAGTCAACATCTGCAAAGATTGCCACCAACTTGTGTAAACCGTAATCAGTATCTCCTCCCTTTGATGGCATAACTTTTATGGTTCTCGTGATAGTAGATAATTCAACCCCCTTAACACATGACAATATATAATTCAACTCCAATAATTGGTATCTTCAATTAATGGTACACTCCCCAAACAATCAAGGGATCCACTGCTTAACACTAGATTCACTACTTCACATCTAGACATTACAATTACTTGTCATTGGATAAGAAAACAATTTAAGATAGGTTAAAAGCTTGCAAAGATGGGCGCAAGGTTTCTAACCATTAACAAACTTTCTCCAGCAATACATTGTTTGGTTATCCGATAATGAGTAACTATAATGACTTTTTTTTTAGCAGGATACTCTCAACAATTTTTTTCCCTCTAACTACAATATTACAACCCAAAGAGCATCCATATATATAGGCTACTGGTGTAGGCAAAGAAAAGGCCGGCACCATTTTTTCTAATTTTTTAATCAGGTGCCAGCCACCTGGTACACGACACCCCAAATAAAAAAAAATTAGTTCTGACAAAAGGGTACCGACCACTTGGTACACAACACTCTATTTTTTTAAATTCTAATAAAAGGGGCGGCGATTATCTAGTACACAACATCCCTAACAAAAAACTTTTGAATACTGTAAAAGGGGTGTCAGCCACTTGTTCCATCCCAAAAAAATTTTTCCACATAAAAAGAGGTGCTGGCCTTGGGATGGGCACAACCTAATTCCACTGTTCATTTTAGGTCATTTTCTCTATCTCATGACGAAAAAAGTCGGGCACATCTCCTTCCAGGTACATTTCTTTCCCCTTTTTCAAACCTTCATAAGCTAGGGTATGAGCAAGTCGATTTACAGATCTAGGTGTATATTGGAAAATGACCCGTTGAAAATACTCTTTTTGTAACACCTCTTAACCCAAAACCGTCGCCGGAACAGGGTTACGAGGCATTACCAGACATATCAGACAACTTACGAATAATTCACAATTATTATAACATTAATAGTAAAATTTAAGAATTAAGTCCCTAAATTTGACTCTCGAAGCCCAACACATGTATTAAAATAGAACGGAACGGGACTTGTTTGAATATTCCGGGAATATATATATATATATATATATATAGATTTTTTCTTTTTTTTATTTTTTTAAATTTCGACAGCATATACCCTTATTTTTACATAAACCCCCTGCAAATTCCATCAAAAACCAACAAATTCAAACCAATGACATAGTCAAAAACAATTAAACCTAATTATACAAATATCATAACCAATTCATTAACATAATCATTTAATAACTAAACATTCATAATATTAATAAAAAATTAACTAATCACTTCATTCCTTTTCCATTCTAACTAAATACCAATTTATATAATATAATCTTTACTATTTTATCAAACTAGTAACAAAATATGATATAACATTCTTACAACCAACATTATAAGCATATTTATATAAAATATACAACACCTAGTACATGCCACTTTCAATTAAAGAGAAAACGTCACCAAAAATTTCTTTGGAGTCGGGATCGTTCGGATCTTTGTACCATGACACTAGACTCCTATTAACTGCGCGCGAAACAACGCGCACGCACTTAGAGTATTTCATACTCAGTGGTATTACCATAATTCAAAATATAATAGCAATAAAGAATCACAATTACCAAACATGTAGCTATTTAATTCCTCAATATCAATTCGTTCTTAAACTTTCATTAATTAATAATAACAATAAAATTTCTTTAACTATTCTTCAATTTCCATCACATATCACATGTAACAATTTCAATCACTACATGAACATTAGATTCATGCCTTCCATTTACAATCTCAATTTCAATCCATAACTCAACTTTCTCATTTCTTTCAATATTTCAATAACATAACCAATCAATTTATTTTAATTCTCACTTTAGATGTTCACCCTATTAACAAACCCGGACTTTGACGGATACACGGATTCCAACCCAAATACATCATTAAGGCACATTGTGCCTAAAACGGTACATAGTACCTGATCAGTATACGACACATAAAGTGCCTAAAACGACACACGAGGTGCCTGATACGACACACGAGGTGCCTAAAATACGACACACGAGGTGCCTGAAATACGACACACGAGGTGCCTGAAATACGACACATAAAGTGCCTGATCGATAAAGCCGGTAAATCCCGTACACTTCCAGATCCTATGGCATGCCAATTATATCCGACTTAGCCCGACTAGTTAATAGGGTATTTCAATTCTCAATTCACTTTCATTTCCAATCCAAGATTATTTTTCAATTATAATTTTCACATTCAAATCAATTTACAATTCAATTATGCATACACATTCACCGTTCAATTCAATTCTTATTCAACTCAATATCAATACTTACCTATAACTCACTTATTAAGTATAGAATTTATATAAAACATTTAATAAAAAGAAATTTGAATTATAGTAATACAAACCGTGAGTTCCTCGTTTTAATCCTCGGTCGTTTTCTCCTTTCCTTTGTGCGCCGATATCTTGGGTTTTTTGTTAACTACGAAAATAATAATAATTTATAACCATCAATACAATACAATTTAATTTAATCCATGAGCCTAAACATGCAATTTTAACCATTTTGTACATATAATTCTACTATTTACTTCTATGTTCATTCAAAACTGTCTACTTGAGTCATTGTTACTAAATTATTTATATCTTAAGCTAAGAAACTCCAATTTAAGATCCGTTAATTTTCCCTGAAACTAGACTCACATATCTTCTTACCATAAAATTTTTAGAATTTTTGGTTTAGCCAATAAGTACAGTTTATTCTTTAAATTTTCCCCTGTTCTGCTGTCAACAGTTCTGACCACTCTTCACTTAAAATTATTTATCTCCTTGTACAAGATTCGAAAAATGTTTCCGTTTAATTATCTTGAAAATAGGTTTATTAATGATTTTAACCATGTGAATTCCAACCCATAATTATTTTTATACAATTTTTAATGATTTTTCAAAGTCAAAACAGAGTGTCTCGAAATTACCCTGAACCAGTCTTACAAAATTTCAAATATCTCTTGATTCATAAATTCATTGTTTACACTGTTTCTACTATAAGAAACTAGACCCAATAAGCTTTAATCTCATATCTTATTCATCCTCTAATTCAATTCCTACAATTTTTAGTGAATTTTCAAAATCAGACCATTGCTACTTCCCAAAACTGTTTTGATGTAAAATGCTAATAACCAAGTTTATAACACCAATTCACTCCTTATTTCTATTCAATTTCCATCAAAATATTCATATAACTATCAAATTTTCATCATTTTTCTATAATTCCGAATTTCTTTCAATTTAATTCCTAAAACTCAAAACTTATGGCTTGTTTTACAATTAAGTCCCTAATTCAATTCAAATTCAAAATTTTATCAAATTAATCCCTAATTTCATCATTTCTTCAACATAAACCCTAATCAAACCTTCATTAATTTTCAATATTTTCTCATGAATTTAAGAAAATCTTTCTCTAAAGCTTCAAAAATACCAAAATTAGAAAGGAAAGGGCTTAATTAACTTACCAATTTAACTTTCAAGCTTCAATTCTCCAATTTTTCCTTTTTCTTTCTTCCTTTCCTTTCTTTCTCTGTTTCGTGAGCTTCTCTGTTTCTTCTTTTTTTTTTTATCTTTCTTTTTCTTTTATTTCCTTTTTATTTACTTTACTTTTAATAATAATAATTTAATATATATTTTAACACATAAAAATCTCAGATTTTTATGTTTATGCCGCCTCACTTAGGACAAATGGCATAATTGCCATTTTGGTCCTTTTTATTTTCTTTTGATCTATAATTCAACTTTCACACTTTATTTAATTTAGTCCTTTTTTACTAATTACCCTAAATTAAGCTAAATTCACCTAATCTAAACTTAATTTAACACATCGCTAAACTCATAAATATTTCTAACAATTATTTTCGAACTCAATTTACTAAGACGGAGGCCCGTTAATGAACTTTTCTGATGCCCGTGAATTTTGGGTCATTACACTTTTTGTTGATGAACGTATTTGATTATTGTCCCGATTATTGATTTATCCGGATTTGTTGAGTTACATTTCTTGATTATTGTCTTTGAGTCACCTTCAATTATTGTGAAGTTGAGTCCCAAATAGATCCCTAACTGAATGGACTGTAAACATGCATGTGCTTCTGCTGCGAACAAAGAGGACACTGCTCTGTGGAGGACTATTTTTGAAGCCAAAATCTCCCACTAGAATTCCTTGCTACCATCCCAGATCCAAATCAGGTCTGATGAATATCGAAAGACGCATCAAAGTTTATTTTCACATCAAGACCAGTTGGGGGTCCCCAGTTCTCCTCCGCTCTAGTTCTGGTAAGTTTTTTCACCTCCAAACAATCTAGTTCACTTATATGTTTAGAAACCCAGACTGATATATCCTTTCCAGAAGCATTTCTTCCTTCATGCACTAATTGATTCTTTGATGTCCAGATTGCCCACAACCCATAGCAGAACAACCTACACCCCCAGATTTAAAAACCCAGGTAAGCCATTCCCATACATTCTGAATTGTATTAGTTAAAATCCAAGATAGATTTATATTGACCCACACCCCATTTGTTATAGAACACTTACGAAAGATATGGTCCCTATCCTCCACAGATCTGCGACATCTAGGATAAGGTGTTTTCACTACTATTCTTCTATACTTGAGATTAGCTAAAGTAGGGATATAGTTCCAAGAAATCCTCCACACTGTAATTTTAATTTTTGGAGGAAGATGTAGAGTCCATAATTTTCTGTAAAATTCCTTTAGCTCAGCTTGTATAAAGTTATTATTGGGAGAAAAATTACCCTATTGTAATAGTTTGTAGGCGCTTCTGATTGTAAACTCTCCTCTCTAGACTTGAATATCTTCATGGGCCTCCCCTACCAAAGGAATCTGCAGAATTTTCCTTGCGACATCCACGCTAAAGGTACTATTAATCAACTCAGCCTTCCAATTCCTAGCCGATGTATCAATTAAATCTAAAACTAATCGGATCCTATCGTTATTAATGTTGTTGCTTAACCTATCACCCGCAAACCCCGATAGCCACAAATCATCCCAAATAGAGATCTTTTGCCTTGGGCCCACCCTCCAACACAATCTGTCCTACAAAAGACCCCTCGCTGCCCACACACTCTTCCAGGTATACAAAAGTAATGAAATTTTTTAAAATTACTTTTCAACATATAAAAGCATTTTCTTTTAACTGTTATATAAAATATAGTTTATATCTTTAAATTAAAATTTTCAAATAAATAATATTAATTGCTTAAAAATACTTATAATTTATATTTCATATATCAAAATATTAAAAATAGTTATAATAAATTATTTTTATATTTTACTAAAATATCATAATATTAATGTTTTTAAACATTATTTTAATGCACGTATATGGTCATAAATGATGATTGATATGTTGTTATGAATAGTCTTTATAAGTTGTGAAATTGTATTGAACTAGTTTGAGTTGCTTAGGCAACTAATGTGACATTATATATCTAGATCCGACGACTGGGTTCGGTGCGGGATGTTACATTTATTCTATTAATAAAATAATAAAAAATTTAAACCAAATAATATTAGTAATAAACTTTCACCAAATCAACCATAAAACCCAATTTAAATACTAAAAAGTTAGCACCGTTATCTTTGGATACTAAAATATATAACTTTTGGCAACTATAAGTACAATATTGGATTAAAAAATAACACGTGTGTAGCGACGTAAAAATTTAGGCGATTATTTAAAAATTTTGAAAACGGAATTTCGGTTTTAAAGAGAAAAGGAGTCACTACCGATCTTTTTTTTAGGGGTGATCGGACACCTAATAAATCTTCTTTTTTTAAAGAAGAAAATTTATTTTTGAACAAAATGAAGGCCGAATTTGGGTCTACGCAAAAATTCAGAGAAAAATAGGGTTCGGGAGTCGGTTACGCATGAGGAAGGTATTAGCACCCTTGCGACGCCTAAAATTGGTATCTTGTTAAACACGCATTGTCTTAATTTTCAAAAATACAAGTTTAATTTAATATTTAATCGTGATCCGATTGAAATACGAGAATTTGAAATTTTTGGTTTTTTAGAAGGACGTCTCGTTTTTTAACACGATCCAATGATATCCACCCAACATAGCGATGAAATCAGCGACTTAGTATTGAAATCGATACATTGCCTTATTCATTGAAATTAATTAAAAACATAAAAAAAATATCATTTGCAATAGGAATTTGTAAATAATGCAAACGATGATACGATTAATGAAAAACTATTAAAATACAATATTAGAATAAAAATAACAATAATATTCACAATAAAGAAAATAATAAAAAAATGTTCTAATAATATAATAAAAGAAATAATATATTTGTAATAATAGTCGAAAATACTAATATGAACATGAAAAATACACATGTATATATATATATATGTTAATAATGATGATAATGATAATAATACTAGCAATAATAATGAAATACAAAAAGCAAAAATAATATAATAATAATATTAAAATAAATTAATTAAAAATAATACTATATATAAATATATATATACATCTATAATAAAAACATACACTAATAATAATAATAATAATAATAATAATAATAATAATAATAAAACAGAGAAAAAAAACAATATAACAATAAAAGTAATAATAATAGCAATTATAATAATAACAATATAAAATTAATGATATAATAATGTAATAATAATAGGCAAATAAGTATAAAAAGAAAATATAATGATAGTAATAATAGTTGTAGTAATAATAATAATGGTAAGAATAATAATGATAATATAACAATAATAGTAATATAACTAAAAAATAATAGTAATGAAAATAATACTAACGGTAATAATAGTAATAATAATGTAGAAAAAAAATGAGAAATATAAAAAATGATAATAATAATAATAGTACAATAACGACAATGGTAGTAAAAATAATAAAGTTAACTAATTTTATAGTAAAGTAACCAAATAACTGAAAAAGGGATTAAATTGAATTCAAGATAAAAAAATTTGGGGAAATCTGGAAATATATAAAAGAGAAAAGGACTGATCCGAACAAGCAAGAAACAAGGAGGGACCCAAAGAGAAATAATTCCCATCCTCCTAAACGACGTCGTTCAAATTCGACCCAAATTGAATTCCAAACAAATTACGAGGTCAAAATTAAAAAGAATAAAAACCTAATTGCAAAGTAAAAAAAAAAGCGGAAGGGCTAAATGCGTAAATAACCTGTTAATCAAAAACACGCGGATTCTACCATTGGGGCAGGTCGGATCGGGCCGGTCTCCCCAAAACAACGTCGTTTTGGTGCCTGAGGAGACCAACCAAAACGGCGTCGTTTTGGTCCTTTATAAATGCCTAAATTTAAAAAAAAAAATCATTTTCGTCAGAGTTCTTTTTTTTAAAAAAAAAAGGAGTTCCTCTCTTCTCTCTGGGTTAGCCCAGAATCTGGCGAATGGACCGCCGTGGAGCCGCCGTCGGCCACCGTCACCGGCCACTACACGCGGTGGTCGAAACTCCGAAAAGCTCCTTTTTTCGGCCGATTTAAAAACCAAGTGAGTTTTTGCCTTCGTTGTATGTATATTTCAATATATTTATGTGTATATGCAATAGATTTGAAAAAAAAAAGACAAAATAAAAGACCTTTGTAACCCGATTCTTGATCTAATTTCCTTGTTTTGTTTCCAATTTTCTATTTGATTCTCGGTCTATGCTCAATCTGCTGTTTCCCTTTTTTTATTTTGTATGTTTTAAACCTTTTTTTTATTCCAAAAAAAAATCCCTTATACAAGTGGTTTTATGGCTTTTTATAGCCATTTTTACAACTTGTTGTTTTTTAATCTTTCTATCACTTCTGTTGCAGGTGGATGAGGTCAACGGTGGCAGAGTTGGTGGAGGCAGGTGGAGCGACGGTATGGTGGCTGGCAGAGGCTAGGGCGGCTGACCTACTGTTTTTTTAGTTTTCTCTCTTTTTTTTAATTGTTGTGGGCTAGGGTTAAAGAATCTTGGGCTGTTGGGTTTAAGTTTAGTGGGCTTGGCTATTTGTATCTGTTTGGTTAGTTTTTATTGGGTTCTGGGCCGGGTAAATTGGGCTTGTAACAACGTGTATCATAGTAGAAAAAAAGTGACATTTTAGAATATAGGCTAAATGCTCAAATTGGGAGCCTAATCACATAAAGGTTAAACTTTTCAAAATGCTCATATAAGGGCCTAACATTTACAACAGTGTGAAAGACAAACCTTTCAAAGTGTTAAAATAATTGTCAAAACTTTTTGCAATTGCTCAAATAAGAGCTAAACGTTTTTTAAAGTACTCAAATAAAGGCTTCTCAAATATCGTATATCGGGTCTCAAATTATACTTTTATTTTTTTTATTTTTAAGTAATATTTAATTTAATTGTCATATATTTTATTTTAAATACGTTAGAATTTGCTTAATTTTTACTCAAATTAAATTAAAATACGTGAAAAGTTTATACGAACATTTTAAAATTTTGAACTTATATGAGTAACCCTGAAAGGTTGGGCTAAGATATAATCTATTTAACTTCAAAGCTATTTTTAGGTCTAAATTTAATTAATTGCAATATAATATTTTTCTCGATATTATTTTTAAATGGACCATTGGCAAAGAGTACGGCAGATTGAATTACCTTAATATATAATTATACCAAGACAATATAAGAAAGTTATAATATATATGTGTGTTAAATTTTTAAAATAAAAAAATATTAACACAATTTGTAAAATAAAAATATTCAACACAAATATTTTTTTTTAAACATATCAAATTCTATAAAAGATCCTTCTACAATGTGTTTTTGGCGGATTTAACTTTTTACTATTTTTTGATAATTTTTAATTCTTTTACTTTTCAAAATATGTATTCTTAGTCTCGAGGATTGTATCATGAAACTAATTTTAAAAAATTGAGATAAAAACATATTTCGATAAATAAAAAATGTTCAAATTATACTAGAGCTAAACTTTCAAAAAAATGCATAATATAAGAACTCTTTATGCAATTTGACTAGAAAAAAAAAATAAAGAATCCGGTTTGTATTAGAGGTGTACATGACCGGGCCAGGCCGGGTTTGAGCCATACTTAACTAAAAATTTAGGCCCTTTTTTAGGCCCAGGCCCGGCTTGGCCCGAAAAATGGGCCTAAAATTTTTCCCAAGTCTGACCCGGAAAAAATATTAAAATCCAGGCTCGACTCAGTCTGTCCATATTATTTTTTATATAATTTTAAAATATATATAATATATAAAAAATACTAAAAATATCAAAATAAATATTTCCCAACAAATTAAAAATAAATTTTAAAAAATATATATACTTAAATAACACTAAGATAGATGCAACTTAACAAGCAAATGCTTCTAAAATAATAATAAAATTAACAAATGTCTTTAAAATAATAACAAAATTAACAATAAAATAAGTTTTATACAATATTTAAACAATAACAACAAAATAGTAGCAACATAATAGTAAAATGGTAGCAAAATAGGAAGAAAATAATATTAAAAAACAAAAACAAAATATTTTTTTGTCATTTAGTTAATTCGGGCTGGGCAGAGCCAAAAATACTTTACCCAAATCCAAGCTCATTTTTCGGGCCTATATTTTTATCTAAATCCTCCTACATATAAGGCGGGCCTTCGGGCCAGACCGAGTGGCCCGACTCATGAACAGGTCTGGGTTGTATACTTTTTTTTTATGTTCTTATTAAAAGTAAAAATACAATCATTAGAAGCAGAATTAATCACTGTATAACACAAAGTAAACGTAACTTAATATAAAATAAATATAGACAGGATGAAATTTAAGTTAGAAACAGATTTAGACAAAGCCTATACATGATTTATACAGCTTGAGCACTCAACATCCTAAAGCTTCAACCTTATCTAACTTAATTTTAATAATATATTGTAGCGACGTAAAAATTTGTTTGGTTTCGGTCACTAATTGTGGCGATCTATTGAAAACTTGAAAGCTTAAATTTGATTTTTAAATTAAACAGGGAGTCGCCACCGATCCTTTTTCCTAGGTGTGATCGGACACCTATTAGATTTCTTTTTAAAACGAAAAGAAGGCTGAGTTTAGGATCTACGTTAAAAGCCAGAGAAAAATTAGGGTTCGGGAGTCAATTACGCGCGAGGAAGGTATTAGCACCCTCGCGACGCCCAAAAATTGATATCTCATAAACACGCGTTGTCTTGATTTTCAAAAATACGAGTTCAACGTAAAATTCAATCGTGATCCGATGGAGAAAGAAAAAAAAAACGAAAATTTTTAATTTTTGGTTTTTGGAAAGGATATATCGTTTTAACACGAGCCGGTAAATTCCATCCAACATAGCGATGAAATTTACGACTTAATGTTAAATCGATATATTGCCTCGATTATTGAAATTAATTAGAAAATAAGAATGTGATTTTTGAAGCAATGTAAAACAAAATTAATATGGAATAAAAGTAAAAGGGTAAAATACATTGGAGCAAAGAATATACATGACAATAAAAATACTAGCTATACTTGCAAGATTAAATATAATAATAATATCAAAGACAAGATAACAATGAAAACACACAAAAATATTAAGAGTATATACACAACGAAAATATATATATGTATGTGTACATGATATAATATGAAAAATATAATATAGTATTAGAAATATATACATGATATGTAAAAAATACGATATTGAAAAATATATATACATACAAAAATAATCTAAAACTTTAATATTTACATGATGTGTACACATGAGGAGAGAAACCTATTATAATATTATATAATATATATACTCATATATGCTAAAAATATGTACATACGTATACTGAAATTAACAACAATAATAATAAAGATAACATAGCAATGTACACAAGAAAAAAGCATAAATAGAGTACAACTGATAATATTGAAAATATGTATACAATAATATATAACGCATAACTACAATGCTAAGAACGTATTAATAATAATAATAATAATAATGTTACATAAAGATATACTTATATATATTAACGATATACATATACAGTAAAATACATGGGTAATACGATATTTAATACGTACGTAATATATATAGAAATAACAATATATATAATAAATATAAAATACATATAATATATACATATATATCAAAACATATACTTTGATTAATGATTATAATAGTAATGATATTAGAATACAAAAAAAAACAATGTAACATAACAAAAATACTATATATATGTATTCATAAATAAAATATACATTATTATAATGATAATAAGAAACATGGCGATAATAGAAACGATAATACCATATAAAGAAAATACGTACTTATACACTAAAATACACACTACTATTAATAACAAATATAACATTATAATATTAATAATAGCATGAAATTAAAGTAACTAAAAATAACAATATATATAAGTATATACATATGCATATGTAATGCAACTATACATTAATATATAAAAAATAATAATAATGGATACAATAAGAACAATAATACAAAAGTAATTAATTTAAGTAGCAAAATAACTGAAAGAGATTAAATTGAACTACAAACAAAACATTTGGGGCAAATTTTAAAAGAAATAAATGGCAAAGGACTAAACTACATGCGCAGACAAGCCGAAGGGACCAAAATAACAAATATCCCCCACTATCGAAATCTTCGCGCGAAGACGGAGGGGTCGATCGCAAAGTAAAATAAATTATGGGGCCGAATCACAAAACATAATAAATCTGATTTAAAACTGAAAATGCGGAAGGGCCGATTGCACAAATAGCCCTTCCGCGTTTAAAAACACGCAGATCCTTGCAGGGGCGGGTCGGGTCGATCCGACCCGCATCCAAACGGCGTCGTTTTTTGTTTAAACCTGGGTACCAAAACGGTACCGTTTTGCTGGGCTATAAATAGCCTAAAAATCTGGAAAAAAAACATTTGTGAGGTGGGAAAGAAAAAAAAAAAGAAAGAGAGAAAGAGAGGAAAAAGAGAAGAGGGAGAGGGGAGGGCACCGCCACAGGTCAGTCACCGGACGCCACCGGAAGCTCAGCGCATGTGGTGCACACGCCACACCGCGTGAAAGGTAAAAATCTTATTTTTTTATTCCCTTTTTTTTATTATATATATTATATATTATGTTTTTATTAAATAAAAATAAATAAATAAATGTGTATATATATGTATGCTAAAATCGAAAGAGATAAAGAGAAAAATGCAACCTTTGTTTACTCTTTGTTTGCTTGAATCACCACTATCGTCTGTTTTGAAATTAATTTTCTTTTGATGTTTACAAAGAAGAAAGGAAGAAAGAAAAAAAAAACCCCCTTTTTTTTTACATTCGGCTCTTTTATATCTATATTTTACAAGCTTTTTCCTTGTTATCTTCCCTTGCACATTGCGTGTCTTTCTCACTTTGCGGTATGGAATGGAGTAGATGGTAGCGGTGGGGAGAAGTCCAGTGGTCGACATGGTGAGGCAGAGGAAGGGTGGTTCTTGGCGCCGCAAGCTAGGGGGGCTAAGGTTAGTGGGATTAGGGTTTCTGAATGCTGAGTTTAGGTTATTGGGCTGGGGGAGTTGGGCTTCGGGTTTAGTTGTTTAGGCTTAGTGGGTTAGGGATATTAGGTTTAGTTGGGTTAAAGTTTGATGTAATTGGGCCACGGGTTTAGGTTAGGTGATGGGGTTTGGTTGTAATTTAAAAGGGGTTTAATATGAAATGAGTTTGTAAGGGTTTAGGTTTGGGTTTTAAAATTGGCCTGTACATATATAATTATGTATTCTTTACAAGTATCTCCTTTTACTTTTGGTTAAGATGAACGATTTTTTTTTTCTTTTATTTAGATTTGGTGAAATAAGGTTGTTTTAAACAACAATATGTTAACATATTATTGGTTAACACTTAAATTATAATTTTATGAAGAATATTTATATTTTTTTCTATAATTTTGTTATTTATATTTTTTATCTAATATTGAACTTGAAAAATTCATATAAAATAAACCATTTCCTTTCCTTTGTACGGTTTAACCGAATAAGAAAGGTTAGAATTTATTTTCATTAGTTTTATTTATAAATTTTAACCGGAAATAAAAATATTTCTTTTCTTTAACTTTCTCTTATTTTCTTTTTCCCCCTTTTTTTTAATTATATTTAGGTTTAATACTTATTTTGGCCCTTATATTATACACAAATTCTAGTTTAGTACCTCAAGAATTTTTTTTGGGTCACTTTACCCTTCTACTTTCCTTCCATCTATCTCATTACCCCAATTTAAAATTTCATTAAGAAAAGATAAGTCAATCTATGAAATGTTATCACGTTTCAAGAAAAATAAAATAATTGCTTAAAATTTTTATAAAAATAAAAAACATAAAAAATCCAAAGAAAGAAATTTTTTAAAAATGAATAATTCATAATTTATTTTTGAAAATTATAAAATATGGTTTTTTTTAAATGATAAGTTGTGGAACTTCGAAAAATTCTAAAAAATCATTAAAAGTCCAAAAAAATATTTAAAAAAACTTATAAATTCTAAAAACATGAAAAGTTCATAACTTATTTACAAAAAATCCAAAAAAATAAAAATCGAGAATTTATATTGAAATTATGATTTTTTAGAATTACAAAAAAAATGTATAAAATTATTAAAAATATACTCCCATAATGAATCTGGAGATATGTATATCCAAGTTCATTCTAAAATAAAATTTTAATAGTTTTATATATGTTCTAAAAGAATTCGCAAATTTTTAGTTTTCTTTTAGATTTTTTTTTGTTCTTTTATAAAATTTTAGAATTTCTTTTTAGAAATTTTTGGTATTTTATAGAATTTTGAGGAAATTTTTTTGTACTTTTTTTATTATATATTTTTGGATTTTTTTTATTATTTTTTATTTTTTATTTTTTAGACATGGCAGCATTTAATTAACGGAGGTGATTTGGATTGATTAAATGAGATTAATGTGAGTAAAAAAGTTATTAAGATAGCAGAGTGAGCATAGTTCCAAAGTAGGTATTAAACCTTGTATTTATCCAAAGATAGTGTTAGAGATTATCAACAATGATGAGGGAATCTTGCTTGGTTTTCTAACCAAAATTGAGGATTGCACAAAAATCTTGAAATCATTCAATAAACTGGGTTTTCATGAACAGTTAAAAAAAAGATGAAAAATTTGTGTGTTACAACTTACAAGCCCAACTTATCATTTCTCCTCTTCACTTCAATTCTATACAGCGTCCCTGAAACTCTGTCGTCATCCTTGTAAAAAGCGACAACATCACCTGGACGGAATTTTTTGCTATTCACAAATTGAATCCAATCTGTTTCTATAACTAGTTTATCTCCACCTCCATATCGTTTCTTGCAACGGAATTTGCGTAAGTTGCCGGCATCATCCTTAACCTGCAACATGATTCCATGTTCATGGCTCCCTTCGAACCGTGGTAAAGCAGGTAAGCTCTCACGTGGCAAAATCAATCTTCTCTCCACCTCGATGGGTGTCAGGACTTTCACGAATAGCTGCATCGCTATGTTTTATTTGATTTCAGCTGCTGCTGGATTTGTATTTAGAGAAGGGCAAGAAAATGTGAGAATTTGAGAAGCTTTATATATTAGTGAGGGAGAAGGATTTGAGGTGAGACTTTGGATTTCATAAAGCATGTCCAATTATTGCATCTCGCTTTCATAAGGGATTTGGTTTATTTAGAAAAGTAAAGTTCTCGCTTGTCTCAACATCACGACAGTCGACTGATTCACTTTTGTATCGCGCGCCACTCAAAATCTTTTTCTATCTCGCACAAATAACATAAAATATTTTAATAATTTTTTAATTGAGTTGATACTTAATTAATTTGTGATATTAAATTTATATAAGTACAAATATTAAATAATACTAAAAGGTATGATTATATTAAAAGTAAATAAGTAAACTTATAAAATAATTATTTTATTAATTAATAATTAAACTTCTGTAAAATGAAATAATAATAATGAATAACTTTTCTTACACATTTAATTTCTAATTGAAAGAAAAAAAAGTCATCTACGTATAAGGGGTTAAAAATAAAAAAAATATTCTCTATTAATGAGTGCTTTTACCAACTTAAAGTTGTTGCTTCTATGGTTGTTTAAAAGGTTAACCATTCGATTAACTGAATCGAACTAATATTAATCAAATTAATTGAACCGAATCGATATTTTTAAAAAAATTAATTAAACCAAAATATTTCGACTAATTTGGTCATTTAATTAAATTAACCAAAATTTATATATATATATATATATATATATATATATATATATATTGTTAAAACAAGTATAAAACATATCAAAAATAAATAAATTGATAATATTCATTTGATTGAATTATCTCAATTAACCAAATTAACTGAATTAAAATTACATATAATTTCTATAATTAATTATTAAGTTTGATTAATTCGGTTAATTACCCGATTTCGAATCAAACTAACCTATAATCGAACTTCTAAAAAATCATTAATCGACCTCCGACTGAATTAGATTGATTAATTGACCGATTGACCGAATTAAATCAATCGGTCGGTTAGTTCTATCGAAGTGCATGTATTATGTGTTTTTGGTGAATTCAACTCCTTAATTATTATTTGATCTTTTCTAGTCCTTTTACTTTTTGTAATATGTACTCCTAGAGGACTGTATACAAAAACTAATAGAAGAAAAAGTTGTCTTCTAGATTGAAAATATATTCGAAGAGTATAAAAATTAAAAATGTTCAAATTACCGTAGAAAGATTAAATATGTTAAAAATGCATAATATAAGGACTTCTTATGAAATTTGACCAGAAAATAAAGAACCTGGTCTATACTTTTTTATGCCCTTTACAAGATTACCATTTTCTTAAAAATTCAATACATATGTTTTTGAGAATTAACAATTACAAAGGTTATATATATATATATATATATATATATGAATCTAGAAACAAAATAAATTTAGAAAGAACTCATATATGGTTCAATCAAATTAAGGCCCCAAAACCTGAAATTTATCATTTCAATCGAGGCTATATTGATTTCAGCTGCTGCTGCTGGATTTGTATTTAGAGAGTGGCATGAAAATATGAGACTTTGAGAAGCATTATATATTAGTGGGAGAGAAGGATTTGAAGTGAGGCTTTGGATTTTGTAAAGCACGTTAAAGCATGTGCAGTCTTTATGCACACACTATAAAGTTTTATTTGTTAAATTATTACTCGCTCGCTGTTTTGGTTTTGTTATAAAGCTACAGTTGAAGCACCTTTTCTGTCGCGATGCAACGCATACGGTATATTCTCGCACGTCTCATGCCCATGACAGTCGACAGATTCACTTGCTAGATCGCGCTATTAATGCTCTGCTGCTTATTGCTTTTTCAAACTCAAAACTACTTTTCTAAATCATATGTAACATCAAACAGATACTTTTTTTTTTCTTTTTTCTATTTTATCAATTGAACAAAAAATAAAATATTTATAACAATGACTTAAATTCAAAAACAATCATCAAAATGACTTGAAATGAATAATAAAATTGTGTTATGGCACCTCATAGTCGGCATCCACATAAAATCCCCCCCAATCATTACCTCATGATTGTTGCAGATGTTAAAGAATTTTTTTTTTTTTGTTGTAGCCATGCAGTGGCCAACACACATGTATTTTTTTTTCAAACTATATCATACTAGTATACATATTATATCAATATTAAAAAAAAATTTGGAGGTGCCGTGAAACAGGTGATCGGCACCCCTTTTACAGTTAAAAAATAATTTTTTGGGGGGTTTTGGCCACCCCATGGCCAGCACCCCTTTTCCTGTGTAAAATTTTTTTTTTAGGGGGGTGTCATGGAACAGGTGCTCAACACCCCTTTTTTTAGTTTTCAATTTTTTTTCCTAATGTGCTATGTACAGGTGGCCGACACCCATTTATCTGTGTAAAAAATATTTTTTTGGGGGTGTCGTGTAGTAGGTGGTCGACACCTCTTTTTCAGAATTCAAAAAAATTCTTTTGGGGTGTCGTGTACCAAGTGGCTGACACCCTATTTGTATTTTAAAAAAAAATATTTTTTGATAAATACAGTTGAAGAAGATTGTGTATTTCAAAGTAGTCAAAAAATCGAAATGAGATTCAACAAGCGTGTTTTGCTAGCGAAATTGAAGCGGAAGATCAAGACAAAGATAACTGCCTATTGTCGTAAGCAAATTTTGAGATTGTTTTACAAATTTCTAATTTCAACAGATGATATGAGGGCTGCCTCTAACACTGACATGCAAGGGGGTCACCTCTCATGTTGGACGTTCCACAAAATAATATATGGGGCATGGTCGACAACCCAAATTTTGGTTTTTCACCCTTTTTTTTTATCTATGTTGTGCACGTCATGGAAGTCTCGTGAAGGGTTCGGAGTATGTTAAATGCACTCGAACTATCTCAAAACCTGATCAGCATTGTGCCACTCAACCATATTAAAATTAATCAATGGGGCGTTGGTTAAGAACACTAGTTGCTCGAAGACCGATGATGGTATGACCCTTGTCGAAACCATTTTTTTTATTTTTAAAAACGATGGATCGACTTTTTCGAAAGCAGAAATGGAGTCGCCACCGACTTTCTTTTGAGGTGTAATCGGATCACCTTGAAGTAAATCATTTTAATAAAACATTATATTTATCAAAATAATAATTTTAGGTCTACGAAAATTGAGAGAAAAGGCTCGGGAGTCGGTTACGCACGAGGAAGGGTTAGCACCCCCGTAACGCCCAAAATTGGTACCAAATCGATTAAATAACTGTCCTTGTGTCTAAAATTTTTTTTTTTTGAAATGAGGTCCCTTTTTATTATATTTGAATAATCCGAGTTGGTCATTAAAATCTTCTTGTTTCAGAAGAATATAGCACCACATCCAGCACGATAGGATGCGATCCTTTATATCCTCAAAAACTCGATAGATTTTGACTTCAAAAAATAATTTGGAAATCTCAAAAGGATGCTCAACGATTTAGTCCAATGAGAAATTGAAACCCAGCACAGTAGGGCACGATTCCCCGTATTCCTAAACATTCGAACATTGCCTTGTTTTAGAAAGCACGAGTAAAATTGAAAAGGGATATTCGATTATTTGGGACAAATGGGACATCGCAACCCAACACGATAGGGTACTATTCCCGAATTGCTAATCATCGAATATTTCCTTGGTTTTGAAAAGTTTTTAGAAAACATGAATGAAATTCTAAAGAGGTATTCGATTATTTAGAGCAAACGAGAAACTGCAACCCAGCACGGTAGGGCACGATTCCTCGAATTGCTAAAAAAATTGAACCTCGCCTTCGTTTTAAGAAATTTCGACAAATAGTTATGAAAGCGACTTATAATATACTAATTCGGTTTGAAATAAAATGGGATAGTTGTTTTAAAAGGGTTATAAGTTATGAACAATATCTTGAAAATCGGAAAAGAAATAAAAAACACGGGATAATATGAATGTATAAGAGACTATGATGGATTGAAAGGAGATTAACATGATTCGTTTAATAAATTAATAAGATAGCAACCAAATTATCAATTTCCTAATCATGGATGAATAAGGACTAATAAGATGGCAATACAAAATGAAAATAATATACCACAATTATACGTATATGTAACCTAATGCCGTATTCAAATGCAAAAATACAAAAACAAAATAGAAATTAAAGAAGAATATGTATATAAAAAATATGCAAGGATAAGACAAATGTAATAGTTTCAAGAACACATCGAATTTACAAATTATGGGGCGTGTATATATATATATATATATATATATATATATATATATATATGTAAATAAATGTAGAACAAAAGAATATGTATACAAATTAAATTTAGTTTTATCAAAAATTATATAATAGACTTAAAAACGTACTTATACATGTATAAGGAATACCATAAATATAAAACACATAAATTTAGATTCAATATGTATGTACCGATGTTTTCACGTACTAATAGTAATAATTTAAATAATGTGCGAAACACGTGATTCACTTTTAATCGAAAAATATATAATATATATAAGTTGTTAAGTTTGCATAGAACTTGGGATATATGTTTATTGAAATAATTATTATAAAATTCAAAGTTCAAATCAAATTATATACAAAATATTTAAAACACAAATTCATTCAAAAATTGATAATTCACATGATAACTTGAATAATATATTAAATATGAGGAAATAATAATACATGATATAATATTATATGCATAATAAATTCATAAAACAAGTATATATAAGCAAAATTGGGTATAATTATTTTGTATAAAAGTGAAATTAATAACGTGTAAAAGAAACAAAGTAAATATATAAGTTATATATATATAACAAAAATTTCTAAAAAGGGTCATATACAAAAGGCAAAACTATATCTAAACATAAATTTAGTGACATATATAAGATTATGTCTATAAAAGGAATTTGAAACAAATAATATATGATTTTACGTGTGACAAATTGACTTAGAGTGATGGAGCATATAAATAATATATATGTGAGAGTATTCAATAAATAAATTATATGATTTAAGATATAATTCTTACAAGAAATGCACTATACATATAAATATTTTTTTTAAAGAAAAATGTATATACATAGGGAAGAAAAAACAATATGGCTTTAATAATGCATATGAGTTAGATATAAGTATTAAATATACGCTTAATAATGACTTAAATGATACATAAAACAAATGAATTTTAAGAAGTATATTAAAATATGTGAATAAATTCAAAAGAAATTACAAAATAGTACAAAA
This sequence comes from Gossypium anomalum, assembly GCA_025698475.1. NCBI lineage: Eukaryota > Viridiplantae > Streptophyta > Magnoliopsida > Malvales > Malvaceae > Gossypium > Gossypium anomalum. Next base: position 84,490,395 of record CM046967.1, on the reverse strand, counting down.
TTAACAGCATACATAAATTAACATGAATTTTATTGTGAATAATACACAAATTATCAAGATGATAAAATAACAGGACCAAAAATATATTAAATATCCAAACATATAATGAACATGCAATAAAGAGCAATATGCGGTGACTAAAAATAAAATAAAACTTAATTAAAACAAAATTAAAATGAAAGGGTCAATTTGCACATAAAATAATTGCAAATTGGATTAACGTGTAATGCGCACGAGTGTAAAGGGACTAGAATTGAGAATAGTCCAGGCCCCAAAATGTAGTACTGCAGCGCAGACTTTATTGCAAAAGCGAACAAGTTTTAGGAGAAAATTAAAAAAACATGTGAGATCGAATAGGGCCTAACTAGAACACGGCACAAAAGGAAAAGGACTTGACGCATAAATAACCCTTTTTAAGCCAAAAGCGCGGATCCGGATCTTTTGGACGGGTTGACGCGCGGGTTAGTCCTTCCTAAGCAGTGCCATTTCATTGTTTGCCCACAATTTAAAGCAAATTAAATGGTCATTAACCATTCTTTCCAAACGCAAGCCAAACACCCAATTTATTTAGGGTTTTGACTTAGCAAACCTCTAGTTTCTAAAAATTTGTTTCGCACAAAGACACCATTAAAATTGGTAAGGTGTATGAAAGCGACTTTTGTTCCAACAGAACCAACACTCAAAGGCCGTTCTCACTTGCACATCCACGTTTCTTGCTCGATCTCGACGGAGAAGACAAGGGGTCTCACCCATGCGAAGGTAACTTTCTCATTCCTTTTTTTTTTTTTTTAAAAATGCCAAGAAATAACATATATGTACAGAAAAGGACGAAAATAAAAATAAAAATTTAAATCCCCTTTTGATTCTTGGATTCTTGGAAGTAGATTTGTGTAGAGAGCATAGCGTGTATTACGTGTGCGTGTGTATTGAATCGGCTTGAAAATAAAAGGTTAGTTTAATCAAGTATAAAGAAACAACCTTTCTTTCTTTGAAATCTTTTGTTTTTATTTCTTTCTGTATCTTTTTTTGTTCAAAAAAGAAAAAATCCTCCCCCAACATTCGGTCTCTTAAGCTTTTTATAACCGATTTTACAAAATTCCTGTTTCCTTCATTGTTTCTATATTAAATTCGGGTCTTTTCTTTGCAGGGGTTTGTTGATGGCGGAGCAGTGGTTGTCGGGGGAGAGGCAAGGGCCGACCTAGAAGGCGCGTACTAGGGCTTTTTTTTTTTGGTGATTTCGATTTGAAAAATGTGGGCTTGGTAGGCTAGGTTTAGTTTTAGATTGGGCTTAGGGCATTTTGGGTTAGGGTATTGGGCCTTGGTGGCTGGGCCAAAATCGGACGGATCAGATTACCCCTCTTTGCTCATTGTCGTGTAACGAGAACAGAGCAAAGACCTTTAAAGACCGATTTGGCCCGGCCGTGTCGAGCCTTTACTTCTTTAGCGCTCTTCTTCTTCTTGTATCTTTGAGGAGATAGGGTTTGTTTTGATCTACTCTACTGCAGCTTCAGAGAGATAAGATCTGTGATTTATAGCTTCAATCTGCTCTACTGCAACTTCAGGGAAATAAGATTTGTTATCTGTGGTCTGCTCCACTGCAACTTCAGGGAGATAAGACTTGTTTTGATCCGCTCTACTGCAACTTCAGAGAGATAAGATCTGTGATTGATAGCTTCAGTCTGTTCCACTGCAACTTCAGGGAAATAAAACTTGCTATCTTCAGTCTGCTCCACTGCAAATTCAGGGAGATAAGACTTGTAACTTTAATCTTCGCTGAAACTTCAAGGAGATCTGTCGTGGCTTCTAGCCGCTCCAACGCCATTTCAGGGAAAAGGTTCGCTGAAACTTCAAGGAGATCTGTTGTGGCTTTTAGCCGCTCCAACGCCATTTCAGAGAGAAAAGATCCACTGAAACTTCAAGGAGATCTGCTGTCGCTTTTAGTCGCTCCAACGCCATTTCAGGGAAAATGATTGGTAATTCAGCCTATTACCCCCGCCTTGGGGTTAAGGCTTGTGAATTTCTTGATTCTAGGATATGACCTGTGGAATCAGTTCCATGTATTTGTGCTTATGCCAAAGAATTAAGATGCTACGATCGAAATGAATCGATTGTTCCTAACTAGCTACGCTATGAATGTTCTATAAATGCATGAATGCAGCATGTTGTGAGCATGAATTTCCTTTTAAGGTTTAGGTTATCATTGCTCTTTGTTCGTCAAGGTTCTTTCTTTTGAATCGGTACCCTGTCTTCTTATTAAACTTAGATCTTTGAACAGAAAACCCAAATTGGTGGCCCAAATTTAAACTCTTTTTTCTCAAGTGTTTCCAATCTTTAAGTTTGGATTAGTTCTAAATAATGGCCCTGCTTCAGGCTCCTGTGCTATTTAGAAACTTTTCAAAGTAATATACAGAACTTCTTTTGTGAAAGTGTCATTAATCCATTAATCATCATTTCAATGCAAAATGTTTAAAAAGATCACAATAATGACAGAACTGAAATTTGTCAGAAACAAAATTTGAAGGGAATAAATTAATTATAGTCAACTGGCGTTGTAAGAATACAAAATGAATAAAAAGAAAATAGATGCCCCAGATATCGCAGCGTGAGCTTCTCTGTACGAACTTCTCGAGGACTCCCTTTTTGCCTAATATGTACTCAGGGGATCTAGAGTACTCTTGTAGATGCCCCAAGGTGCAACATCCCTCTTCCTTGTTAATTTGGGTATCACATGCCCCACTTTTGATCAAAATTTGAATCGCCCTTTTGCGGGTTTTCGATTCAAAATCCCTTTGGTCTCAAGATGCTCTTTGCGAGTTTTCACCTTGGCCTCTCCTTTTTTTTTTTTTTTTTTTAGGCGAAGTATTTCTTTACCGAATCTGAGTTCACAGGATTAGGTAAAGTCTTGCCATCCATTTCGGCCAATATCAATGCTCCACCCGAAAAGGCTTTCTTTACCACATAAGGTCCTTCCCAATTCGGCATCCATTTTCCTCTGAAATCCTTTTGTATGGGCAGGATCTTTTTCAATACTAGGTCTCCCTCGTGGAATTCTCTGGGACGAACTTTTTTGTTGTAAGCACGCATCATTCGTTTTTGATACATTTGACCATGGCGAATAGCCCTTAACCTCTTTTCTTCAATTAAATTCAATTGGTCGTATCGGGACTGGATCCATTCTGCTTCGTCCAACTTTACGCCGACAAAACTCGAGGAAGGAATCTCGACCTCGATGGGTAAAACTGCCTCCATTCCATAGACCAATGAGAAAGGCGTTGCCCCGGTAGAAGTCCGGACGGATGTTCGATAAGCATAGAGGGCGAATGGTAGCTTCTCATGCCAATCTTTATAAGTTTCAGTCATCTTTCCCACGATCTTCTTGATGTTCTTGTTGGCTGCTTCGACTGCGCCGTTCATTTTCGGGCGATATGGCGACGAGTTGTGGTGTCTGATCTTGAACTGACTGCAGACCTCCGCTATTGTACTGTTGTTCAAATTCAATGCATTGTCAGATATGATTCTTTCTGGCATTCCATATCGACAAATGATTTCCCTTTTTAGGAACTTGCTAACTGCCGATTTAGTCACATTGGCATATGAAGCGGCTTCCACCCACTTGGTGAAATAGTCAATGACCACAAAGATAAATCGATGCCTATTTGAAGCTTTTGGTGATATTGGTCCGATCACATCCATGCCCCACATCGAAAAGGGCCAAGGTGAAGTCATAACATGCAGGGGTGAAGGAGGTACGTTAATCTTGTCTCCATAGATTTGGCACTTATGACATCTTTTGGCGTAGTTAATACAGTCTCCTTCCATTGTGGACCAATAATAGCCAAACCTCATAATTTGCCTGGCCATTGTAAAACCATTAGCGTGTGTCCCGCAAATGCCCTCATGAACTTCCTCCAAGATTTTCTTAGCCTCAATAGCGTCTACGCATCTTAGCAGCACTTGGTCCTTTCTTTTTTTGTATAGGATTTCTCCGTCCAAGACGTAGTCGCTAGCCAATCTTCTCAATGTTCTTTTATCATTCTCAGTAGCTTGGTCGGGGTACTCACGATTCTTCACATATCGCAGGATATCTTGGTACCAAGGATGATCATCATTTTCTGCTTCTTCTTCGAGGTTGCAACAATGAGCGGGAGCCTCGTAAATACTCATTTGGATCGGTTTCACATCCTCTTGTTTGCTCACCTTGATCATAGAAGCTAAAGTTGCTAGGGCGCGACCATCGATTTTCTTCTTCGAGGAGGTAGTAGAACATGATGTCGTCAAATTCTTCAATCAGTTCGAGGACCAGATTTCTGTAATTGATCAATTTGGGATCTCTCGTCTCCCATTCGCCTTTGAGTTGATAAATCACTAGGGCAGAATCCCCATACACTTCTAGTGTTTTGATCTTGCGTTCTATGGCCGCACGGATACCCATAATGCATGCTTCGTATTCCGCCATATTATTCGTACAATCAAAATCCAATTTCTTGGTGAAGGGATAATGATCTCTCATGCGGGGATACCAAGATCGCCCGATTCCATTACCCACGGCGTTTGATGCTCCGTCGAAGTTTAGCTTCCAGGATGACCTTCGCGAGGGCTTTCTTCAGTGGTTGCCACGTACATCGAGATCTTCATTTGGGAAATCAAAGTTGAGGCTCATAGTCTTCTAGAAGCTCTCTTGGCTAGAAAGTCTGCTATTGCACTCCCTTTTACAGCTTTCTGGTTCATGTATACGATATCAAACTCAGAGAGTAAGATTTGCCATCGGGCCATTCTTCCATTCAAAGTAGTCGACTCCATCAAGTACTTCAGAGGATCCAATTTGGAAATCAGCCAAGTTGTGTGATACAACAAGTATTGTCTCAACCTTGGGTTGTCCAAATTAAGGCCTGACATAATTTTTCAATTGGCGAGTATCTCATTTCACACTCAGTGAACTTCTTACTGAGGTAATATATCGCTCTTTCCTTCTTTCCTGACTCATCGTGTTGGCCGAGCACACATCCCATAGAATTTTCAAATACTGTCAAATACAGTATCAGTGGCTTATTTGGACTAGGTGGTGTCGACCTTTGGGGCATTAGACAAATATTGCTTAACCTTGCCGAAGGTCTTTTGGCACTCCTCGTCCCAAACACCGGGGTTATGTTTCTTAAGAAGGCGGAATATGGGGTCACATTTCTTGGTCGGTTGTGAAATAAACCGAAGCGATGTAATTTAGTCTCCTAAGAATCCCCGAACTTCCTTTTGAGTGCAGCGGAGGTAATTCTTGTATGGCCTTGACTTTATCTGGGTCAATCTCAATCCCTTTTCGCGACTACGAATCCTAGCGACTTTCTGACTATTGAAGGTACATTTCTTTGGATTGAGTTTCAACTGGAATTTTCTCGAGTCTCAAAAATAATTTCTTCAAGACTGCACATGCTCTTCTTACGTCAGGGACTTAGCGATTATGTCGTCAACATAGACTTCGATTTCTTTGTGCATCATGTCATGGAATAGGGTTACCATAGCTCTACGATATGTAGCTCCGCATTTTTCAATCCGAATGGCATTACCTTATAGCAAAAAGGTTCCCACTGGGGTCACAAAAGTGGTCTTACTCATGTCTTGAGGATGCATTTTGATCCGATTGTACCCGAGAAACCATCCATGAAGGAGAAGAGTGAGTAACTGCCGTGTTGTCCACTAAGGTGTCAATGTGAGGCAATGGGAAATTATCCTTGGTGGCTTTGTTGAGATCACTGTAGTCTACGCACATCCGTACCTTTCCATCTTTTTTTTTGGGACAGGGACGATATTGGCTACCCATTACGAGTATTCAACTACTTGTAAGAAACCAAAGATCGAGCTGTTTCTTGACCTCCTCTTTTATTTTCAATAAAACATCCGGTCTCATCCGTCGTCATTTTTCGTTGGCTGGCCTACATTCCTCCTTAATGGGGAGTCTGTGTACCACAACGTCAGTACTTAGCCCAGGCATATCTTGATATGACCATGCAAAGACGTCCTTGAACTCTTGGAGTAGCTTAATAAGGTTCTGCTTTGTCTCTATGGATATGCAAGCTCCAATCTTTACTTCTTTCTTTTCTAGTTCATTCCCCAAATTCACAACTTCTATTGACTCTTCGTGTGGTAGGATCTGTTTCTCCTCTTGTTCTACCATTCTTAACAAATCAGGGGACAAGTTACGGTCTCTGTCATCTTCAAAGTCCTGTGATCCCTCTAGACACACATCTTGCTCGAAGGAGACTACGAGTTAGTGGCAGCGTTGCTCATATCATTGATACCGGGGACTGTTATAGGTATGAAGGAAGATACAAAGAACAAAAGAATCTAAGAATAGCGTGGATAGTATGGTTATATATGAAAGAATAAAAGAATATTTGCACGAGATAAGACAAAAGGATGCATTTCATTGAAATAATGATTTTTGAACACAAGCCTATTTCACAAAAGGGCACATATTACTCCTAGGCTTAGAGTAATAGTGTGTTTTTGGGCATTACTCGAATTAGTTCTAAAGACTACAGAATCTCCTTCATGATCCAGTTATTGAGAACACTTCCCGATTCGAAAGGGCGAATGCCCAATAAATTCTCTTCTCGGTTCCATCCTCGTATGTGGCGTTAATGCTCAAGTTTCCCATTAGTTCTTGAGAAGATTCTTTCCTTGTCGCTCTTCTTTCGGAGTAAATGGTTCCTCACGACACAAATGTTTTGGAGATGTGAGGAAAAGTCATCGGCTCCCCTTAACCTCTCCCCCCACTTAAACGCGCTCTTCTCCGTTCTTGCTTCTTTTCTTGCTCTTTTCTCTTTTGTTTTGCATCTGGCTTGAATCCCAAGCCAAAGCGATCTCGTTTGTCCATGAGCATAGGTGCGTCAACCCTCCCTTGTAGACTTCTTCCAAGCCCCTTTCCACGGCAACGCTCCTTTCCGATCGTCGGTTGTAGGCCCATTCTCGTGGTCTTAGAGATTAGGTGTAGGGACCTTATTTCCTTCAACAATAAAGGTCGCATTTACAAACTCTAATGACCGGAAAGAACATTCTATGGCTTCTTCTTAAATCTGTCCCCACATATGGTGCATTGCTGGTAACAGATGCAATGATATCCTCTTCCGCGTTCACGGTCACTAGTCGGCCTTCCGTTATAAACTTGAGCTTTTGATGTAATGATGACGGTACTGCCCCTGCCGAGTGAATCCACGGCCTTCCCAATAAGCAATTGTAGGAGGGCTTGATGTCCATCACTAAGAAATCTATCTCATATGTGCTTGGGCGATTAAGAGAGGGTATTTCAATCTTCCCCATTACTTTCCTTTCAGTGCCATCGAATGCCCTCACTATATTTTGGCATGTCTTCATATGGGAATTATCCACGGGCAACCTGTTCAGTGTGGATAGGGGTAGGACATTTAGTGCCGACCCGTTATCAATTAATACTCCCGGCAATGTGAATCCCTTACAACGGGTGGTGATGTGTAGCGCTTTTGTTGACCCCATTCCTCCCGACGGTATCTCATCATCATTGAAAAATATGAAATTATCGGCGCTTATATTATTGACAAGGCGATCTAGTTTATTGACAGAGATGTCATTCGCGACGTAGGTTTCGTTCAGCACCCTCAATAATGCATTCCGATGTGTCTCTGAGCTCATAAGTAAGGCTAGCACTGAGATACGAGCCGGCTGCTTGTATAGCTGTTCTACAACGCTATATTCGCTGTGCTTCAGGAATTTTAAGAACTCTTTAGCCTCCTTTTCAGTTACGGGCTCATTGACAGGTGATTCAGGTTTAGATGTCTCTTCTTTCCCTTGTTCAGCAACTATAGATTTTCCTTTAGCTGGTTCTGCTCTTGTGTTCGGAGTATAACGCCTTCCGCTTCGTGTGTAGAAACCTTCATCTTGACCTTCTTCTAAAGTGCCAGCTGGGTTCTCCTTTCCTCGTATGGTTACATTACAATCATAGTTCCAAGGCACGCTCTTGCTATCTTTGTAAGAGAAAGCAACAGGTCTCTGTATTATGACCTTTGGCGTAATTGGTACTCCCGCTTTATCATTTCTTGGTCGTGAAATTATCACCACCGGATGATTCACTCTCTGAACCCCTTCTGCTTTTCCTTCTTCTGAGGCGTAAACCTCTCCTTCTTCTGTTCTTTCGATTTCTTCGTAAAATTCTATCTCTTTATTGTCCATCAGATTTTGCACAATGGACTTGAATTCACTGCACTCCTGGATATCATGACTTTCATCTTCATGAAACTCGCAGTATTTTCTTGCTTCTCGAGGCTTTTCCTTTGAATGTTGTGCAACCAATCCAACCATTTGTTCCCAAACCCAACTCAATGGGGTTTTCACCTCTGCCACGTCAGCCTTGATTCTTTTATTCCCATATTCGATTATCGCATTCACCCCTTTATGATCGGGTAATGGATTTCCTGCTACATTGGGGCCAGGTGAGTCATCGAACTTGATAACACCCATTTCGATGAGTTTTTCCACTAGCTTTTTGAACGCGGTGCAGTTTTCAATCGAGTGCCCCGTTACCCCTGCGTGGTACTCACATTGGGCGCTGGTATCGTACCATTTTGGGAATGGGGGCTGCAGAGGTTTCAGGTAGAAAGGTGACACCACATGGGCATCAAACAAGCTCTGATATAATTCTCTATAGGACATCGGGATAGGCGTAAACTGGAGTCTTTCTTTGTTAGGCCTTTGGTTAGAATCTTGTCTTGTAGAGCCCTGATGGCTGGTAGTTGCCGCCCTTGGTTGGTTCACAGTAACCGGCTTAGAATATGAGCTCGTGTTGTTCACCTCATTTTCCTTCCTTCTCGGGGCTGACTTCTTAGCGTTTTCCCCTGCCTCAATCTTTCCGCATCTTATCGCGTTTTCTATCATCTCTCCAGACATCACTATGTCTGAGAAGCTCTTAGTAGCGCTCCCTAACATATGGTTGATGAATGGAGCCTTTAACGTATTGATAAAGAGCATGGTTGTTTCTTTCTCCAAGAGAGGTGGTTGGACTTGCGTCGCCATTTCTCTCCACCTTTGGGCGTACTGCCTGAAGCTCTCGCTTTGCTTCTTCTCCATATTTTGCAACGTAATCCTGTCAGGGGCCATATCCATCACATGGCTGTACTGTTTCATAAAGGCCTGAGCTAAGTCCTTCCATGAGTTAATCTTAGTACGGCTCAATTGGTTGTACCATTTGGATGCCGCCCCAACCAAACTATCACGGAAGCAATGAATCAAGAGTCGATCGTTGTTGACATACCCAGTCATTAAATGCGCAAAACATAGTAATATGAGCCTCGGGCGACTCATTCCAATGTATTTTTCAAATTCAGGCATTTTGAACTTAGGGGGAAGGACTAGGTCTGGGACTAAGCTCAAATCTTTAGCATCGACCCCACAGTGATAGTCAGCATTTTCCATTGCTCTGAACCTTTCCTCTAACCACTTGCACCGTTCTTCCAATTCTTTCGAGAGCGATGTCACGACTCTCTCATTTTACGCCATATTGTCCAAGTCGAGGATTGTAGGATTAACGAGGGTTATCTCACGGATTAGAGCACTGAGCCTGTTTGATAGTTGATTGGCATTGAGGTATCGGCCTGAAATTGCTGGGGCCTAATCGTCACGGACGGCCTTTGCGTGGGCAGCTCGGGTTGTATTTGAGCATTCATCGGGGTTAAGCCAGGAGGGTAGGGAGGATCTTCAGTAATAGATGGCCTCTGCGTATGTGTCTCATCTTTGTGTTTGAGCGTTTTGGGGAGCAAAACCAGGGGGGTAAAGGGGATCTTCATTATTATCTCCAGTGTCAACCATAGGGCCTTTTCCTTTGTCTGGTCGATTAGTCAGTAATCGGGTCAGCTCTTCCATCATATTTCTCTGCGACTCCAGCATTTGATCCCTCATTTCTTCTTTGGATTTTATTCTTGTTCTTGTACTTGTGCTTGCATCTGTTCTTGCATCTCTTTCTGCATTTGCTCTAATCTTTCTAGTTTTTTATCCATTGCTTTAGTTCTTGTGCCGTAAGGATGCGTACTCGAAAGATTCTCGTCGGTTTCCAGATTACTGAAACATTTTTTTAATTAATTAGAGTCTTTTTTATGGTTTTTAATGCATATGATGTAATGTAATGTAAATGCATGAATGCAATGGAGGCATCAATTTGATTCAATTCCTTTTAGGAAACTTCACTAGAAAACAAAGATCTTTACATAAAACTGAGTTACAAATAAGACTTTGCCCTAATGCTTAGAGCTTTAATTTTCATGAACAAAGAAGCTAGCTCCTGTCCCCGATCGACTCAACTCGTATTTTACGCTCGGTATGTGCGCTTGTACCGCCAAGGTTTGTAAATGTCGGCTACCTCGCGAATCAGGTTATAGCTTCCCCATAATATAGTCCCCTGTTTACGACTTGGTCTTGCGCATGATGTTTGCTCCTTCCAACGCTCCTCACCTGCTTCGAAGAACTGGATCCTCATCTCACAGTTTTGTAGTGCTGCTTCTAACTCTTCTGTTCTTTCTTTCATTTCTTCTATTTTGCTCAAGCTTGCCCTCAACTCCATCATAGTATTACGGTTTGGTATTGATGAAGAGACTTTTCGAGTTTCGCCACTCTAGCCCTTAGTTCACCCTGTTCATTTACGCTTTCAGATAGACTCTTCTCTAGCTCTTCATTAGTATGCGAGTCTCTCGAAATTTTCTTTCCCATCGATCGGCCTTAGTCTTTTTCTCTCGGATTTCATGACGCCATTGTTGGAAGTTTTACCTAAACCAGCAATTCTTATTATAGACAGCGCAACTTCTTATAGTCGGTCTTGATTGTCTAAATCCTCTTGACCTTAGTTTTCCCTTTCTTCCACTTTTCAGCCTCTGACCTCTGGACATCGGCATCCAATCTCAGGTGCATCTTCTCTTCCTCCAATTGTTCAATCTTTTTCCCCAACTCTAAACTTTTCCTCTCGAAATCCTGTTTGATAATTTCCAACTCTGACGGAACGACTCGTAGGTGTTCTACCATAGGTTGCGTGTTCTCCAAGCTTGGCCTAGGAACGTTATCATTAACTCTTTTCTTGAACCATCCATCATACTCAGGCGTCACTATGGAACCAACAGCCAACCTCTTCATCCAACGAGTTTGCTTCCAAGCATCAGATAACTCCCGAACTTTCTTCTTATAGTGGGCATCCTTAAAAGAGAATTCACATTGAGCAAGTCCATAAGTTGCGGGTATGAACTGCCTCGACTTATATTGTCTCAATGCTAGCGAGTGGAGTGTGCCGGTAGCTCCCAAATTCCTAACAAAGGCACCCAATCAAAGTTCCCACATCGATACAGGATCTCATCAGGAACCATCCAAAATGCTCTCCAATCTATATCCTCCTCCTTAAGGTTTTGAAGAGTCTCCATCCATTTCTCTTCTGAGATATCTTCTCTCCTTTGTATGGTTGCTTCCTCTTTTAACGGGGAATAAGTTTCAGAAAAGACTCGATAAGAAACTTTATCTACCTTCCAAAAGTGCCCGTGAAACCACACCATCAATAGCTGTGCACATCCAATAAACCGCCCATTACGACTTTCGACACATGTTCAAGGATCACGAACGTTTCAGCTAATATTGCGGGTGCGGGGTGATTCCTTTCTCAAGGCGGTCAAATAAGTCGGTGACTGCCTCATCCACATGTCTCAAAGCTTTGGGAAAAATCACCAATCCATAGATGCTTAGGGGCGAAGATATCGATCCTCTTGCGTTCATCCGGATGTGCTAAAACCAAATCTCTCAAATTCTCCCACGGGATACATTTCTTTGTCTCCCTTTGTTGAATCAGAAGCGGCGACCCAAGGTTCGCTCATCCTGAAATATTCATTAATTTCTTTGTGAAGGTGCGGCTATTAAGTACTTTGGCATAAGCCTTTCTAACTTGCACCTTTGGACACGGGCGGTCAAAGTATATTCCTCTAAAGTAGGCACTAAATCCACTTCTCCAAAAGTGAAACACTTATAGTGACATTCCAAAATTGAACCATAGCTCGGAGCACGGTGTTTGTCCACCTTAATATCTAGCAAGTAAGAAATATCACCATAGCTTTGGTAGAACGATTGTTTGGCCTCTTCATCCCAACGAGCCCAAATATCTCTCAATTCTTGTAACTCATTACGTGCTGCGTTGCGCGAGTGAATTCTTGCAACTCGATACATATCCTTACTGTCAAGCTATCCCCTTTTACGATTGCAACTTCTCGACCACGCACGGACAGCCGCATTGTCCTCAACTTTATTAAGAAATTCATTCTCCATGTGAAACTTTCTAATTTAGTAGTCGAATGCAAATCGACACCTCCTTTAGTATGCAATGTTATGTAAAAAAAAAACAATCAAAACAAGATAAGTCAGTCTCAAATATTAACGATGGAACACAAGTATAATAAAGATAATTAAAGCATATATATATGGGTGACCACTATAATTTAACCTAGCTTCACCTAAAGAAGGCTCTTAGGGTTCTCTATATGTGGTTTAGTTCTAGAGTAAAGGGTACTGAACTAGCGAATTCCTCGATCCTCACCCATTATAGGCTCATACGGATTGAGTTCAGTTCAGGGGAATACATTTCCCTATGACCATGCGGAGATGAAAATCTCACGAAATCATAGGTACGGATGTATTCCGGAAGCTATCCACTAGCCCATGCGGAGGTGAAAACCCCACGAAGGCATAGTTTCTTACTCCCACTTAGAAGGTGTGACCACAACGGTCATGCAATGCAATGCAATATCATTATACAAAACCTGAACCTTAACAATCATACAATCGGATGCGAATGAGGAAATCATGATTTTCAAAATAAATTTTCAATTTATTGACAAAAGGACAGCAAATAATCGATTTTATGGCTTGACTCTCCAGTTCTCCCCAGTGGAGTCGCCAAGCTGTCGAAACCATTTTTTTTATTTTTAAAAACGATGGATCGACTTTTTCGAAAGCAGAAATGGAGTCGCCACCGACTTTCTTTTGAGGTGTAATCGGATCACCTTGAAGTAAATCATTTTAATAAAACATTATATTTATCAAAATAATAATTTTAGGTCTACGAAAATTGAGAGAAAAGGCTCGGGGGTCGGTTACGCACGAGGAAGGGTTAGCACCCCCGTAACGCCCAAAATTGGTACCAAATCGATTAAATAACTGTCCTTGTGTCTAAAATTTTTTTTTTTTGAAATGAGGTCCCTTTTTATTATATTTGAATAATCCGAGTTGGTCATTAAAATCTTCTTGTTTGAGAAGAATATAGCACCACATCCAAAGACGATAGGATGCGATCCTTTATATCCTCAAAAACTCGATAGATTTTGACTTCAAAAAATAATTTGGAAATCTCAAAAGGATGCTCAACGATTTAGTCAATGAGAAATTGAAACAAAGCCACGAGTGGGCACGATTCCCGTATTCCTAAACATTCGAACATTGCCTTGTTTTAGAAAGCACGAGTAAAATTGAAAAGGGATATTCGATTATTTGGGACAAATGGGACATCGCAACCCAACACGATAGGGTACTATTCCCGAATTGCTAATCATCGAATATTTCCTTGGTTTTGAAAAGTTTTTAGAAAACATGAATGAAATTCTAAAGAGGTATTCGATTATTTAGAGCAAACGAGAAAGCGCAACCCAAAGACGGTAGGGCACGATTCCTCAATTGCTAAAAAAATTGAACCTCGCCTTCGCCGTTTTAAGAAATTTCGACAAATAGTTATGAAAGCGACTTATAATATACTAATTCGGTTTGAAATAAAATGGGATAGTTGTTTTAAAAGGGTTATAAGTTATGAACAATATCTTGAAAATCGGAAAAGAAATAAAAAACACGGGATAATATGAATGTATAAGAGACTATGATGGATTGAAAGGAGATTAACATGATTCGTTTAATAAATTAATAAGATAGCAACCAAATTATCAATTTCCTAATCATGGATGAATAAGGACTAATAAGATGGCAATACAAAATGAAAATAATATACCACAATTATACGTATATGTAACCTAATGCCGTATTCAAATGCAAAAATACAAAAACAAAATAGAAATTAAAGAAGAATATGTATATAAAAAATATGCAAGGATAAGACAAATGTAATAGTTTCAAGAACACATCGAATTTACAAATTATGGGCGTGTATATATATATATATATATATATATATATGTAAATAAATGTAGAACAAAAGAATATGTATACAAATTAAATTTAGTTTTATCAAAAATTATATAATAGACTTAAAAACGTACTTATACATGTATAAGGAATACCATAAATATAAAACACATAAATTTAGATTCAATATGTATGTACCGATGTTTTCACGTACTAATAGTAATAATTTAAATAATGTGCGAAACACGTGATTCACTTTTAATCGAAAAATATATAATATATATAAGTTGTTAAGTTTGCATAGAACTTGGGATATATGTTTATTGAAATAATTATTATAAAATTCAAAGTTCAAATCAAATTATATACAAAATATTTAAAACACAAATTCATTCAAAAATTGATAATTCACATGATAACTTGAATAATATATTAAATATGAGGAAATAATAATACATGATATAATATTATATGCATAATAAATTCATAAAACAAGTATATATAAGCAAAATTGGGTATAATTATTTTGTATAAAAAGTGAAATTAATAACGTGTAAAAGAAACAAAGTAAATATATAAGTTATATATATATAACAAAAATTTCTAAAAAAGGGTCATATACAAAAGGCAAAACTATATCTAAACATAAATTTAGTGACATATATAAGATTATGTCTATAAAGGGAATTTGGAAACAAATAATATATGATTTTACGTGTGACAAATTGACTTAGAGTGATGGAGCATATAAATAATATATATGTGAGAGTATTCAATAAATAAATTATATGATTTAAGATATAATTCTTACAAGAAATGCACTATACATATAAATATTTTTTTTAAAGAAAAATGTATATACATAGGGAAGAAAAAACAATATGGCTTTAATAATGCATATGAGTTAGATATAAGTATTAAATATACGCTTAATAATGACTTAAATGATACATAAAACAAATGAATTTTAAGAAGTATATTAAAATATGTGAATAAATTCAAAAGAAATTACAAAATAGTACAAAATTAACAGCATACATAAATTAACATGAATTTTATTGTGAATAATACACAAATTATCAAGATGATAAAATAACAGGACCAAAAATATATTAAATATCCAAACATATAATGAACATGCAATAAAGAGCAATATGCGGTGACTAAAAATAAAATAAAACTTAATTAAAACAAAATTAAAATGAAAGGGTCAATTTGCACATAAAATAATTGCAAATTGGATTAACGTGTAATGCGCTTGCAGTGTAAAGGGACTAGAATTGAGAATAGTCCAGGCCCCAAAATGTAGTACTGCAGCGCAGACTTTATTGCAAAAGCGAACAAGTTTTAGGAGAAAATTAAAAAAACATGTGAGATCGAATAGGGCCTAACTAGAACACGGCACAAAAGGAAAAGGACTTGACGCATAAATAACCCTTTTTAAGCCAAAAGCGCGGATCCGGATCTTTTGGACGGGTTGGTTTGTGTGAGTTAGTCCTTCCTAAGCAGTGCCATTTCATTGTTTGCCCACAATTTAAAGCAAATTAAATGGCTGTTAACCATTCTTTCCAAACGCAAGCCAAACACCCAATTTATTTAGGGTTTTGACTTAGCAGCCTCTAGTTTCTAAGGCTGTTTCTGCACCATACACCATTAAAATTGGTGAGGTGTATGAAAACAGCTTTTGTTCCAACAGAACCAACACTCAAAGGCCGTTCTCACTTGCACATCCACGTTTCTTGCTCCGATCTCGACGGAGAAGACAAGGGGTCTCACCCATGCGAAGGTAACTTTCTCATTCCCTTTTTTTAAAAAAATGCCAAGAAATAACATATATATGTAGTAAAAGGACGAAAATAAAAATAAAAATTTAAATCCCCTTTTGATTCTTGGATTCTTGGAAGTAGATTTGTGTAGAGAGCATAGCGTGTATTCTGTGTGCGTGTGTATTGAATCGGCTTGAAAATAAAAGGTTAGGTTAATCAAGATAAAGAAACAACCTTTCTTTCTTTGAAATCTTTGTTTTTATTTCTTTCTCAGATCTGCATTTTTTTGTTCAAAAGAGAAAAAATCCTCCCCCAACATTCGGTCTCTTAAGCTTTTATAACCGATTTTTACAAAATTCCTGTTTCCTTCACTTTGTTTCTATATTAAATTCGGGTCTTTTCTTTGCAGGGGTTTGTTGATGGCGGGATGAGTGGCTGTCGGGCAGAGGCAAGGGCCGACCTAGGGGCGGCGTACCTAGGGCTTTTTTTTTTTTTGATTTCGATTTGAAAAATGTGGGCTTGGTAGGCTAGGTTTAGTTTTAGATTGGGCTTAGGGCATTTTGGGTTAGGGGTATTGGGCCTTGGTGGCCTGGGCCAAAATCGGGACTGTACAACCCTCATAACATCTTGCCCGGAATATGACATCTATAGAAACTGCGCAGTATCGACAATTTATATAGTTAAATAAATTTATTCCAAAAGTTACAATAAGAGAATATTTATGTAAAAAAAAATATTGTAATTTTAAAAACAAATTCGGAATCGTATTTACGTTGTCCCCAGAATGTGCATCGTCATTTGGCGATATATTAGCACCGTCTCCGATCTCCCAATTGTCAGTATCGTCACCCATGTGAAAAACATTTTCAAATTTTTTAATAATATGGACAATGTTAAAAGTACAATACTATTAAGAAAAAACTTTAAAATGAAAATTTTTTCACCTATTAACAAGTGGCCACACGGGTGGTTGGTGGCTCACTGATGCCAGAAATGACATTCGATATAATGCCCAAGACTGCAGCAAAAGGAAACAACCGTATATGTCCTTCACATTTGGCTTTATCGCTCGACAAAGCTCACAATACAGTGTCGCCAAAATTGTTGAGCCCCAACTATAGGCCCCAGCATTGTTGAGATCTTCTAGTAAGGGCAAGTACATAATGTGGACTTTATTCTGATTGGCATTCGACATTAGTACCTCATTTATCAATTGTAGAATTTATGCTCGAGTAGCGTAAATAATGCCCGACTTCGTAGGACTACTCGGTAGCATTTGGAAATTATTTCTTAACCATGGAAATCTTAGATCGGTTAATCTTCTATTGTCATGATTAAGAGGGACACTCTCAAGTAGTCAGTGGCAAGTGGCCCAAGGATTGACCACTTTACTAGAACCGATGATCCAAGTCCTTCAGTAAAGAGCCACAGCTAGACCAATACGTCCTCCATTGTTATAGTGCACCCCCCACACGAGAGGTGGAATGTGTGGGCCTTTGGGCGCCATCGTTCAACCAGCGCAGATAACAAATCCGACCTTAGGTCAGAAATATCAATGAATGTCGCTATGCCAAACCCGCCGGCATTCAAGTATGATACAATTCTATGATCCGAAAAATATCCCAGATCATGGAGTCAAGGCCTCAACCTTCAGTACTCATCCTGCACACATAATAAACCCCATATAGTTTATTTCTCGAAATTAAATTTTAATACATAATGAATAATTATTTTAAGCAATTAAATAGATTGACCACACAAATGATTTTTTTAAATAAATTATATGGTTTTTATTTAAAACGGACTCGGATAACATTTATCATATTATTAACAATTTCGCTATGTGGTTTTTAGTTTCGATAAGAGAACCCATTCTGGTACCTACATAAAAATCGAATAATTTATAATGAACGATAGAAAAGAACAATCAATTACTGATCAAAGAAAACACTTATATTTAAAACATGCTAAATTATCTTAAACATTTAATCTTAATACAAAGCTAAAACAAATGAAAAAGAAAAAAACTTCAGTGAACGGTGGTCGGTCGGCCGATGGTCAAAGGTGGTGCTTTATGGTGGTGGACGGGTGGGGTGACCATCGGAAGCTATAAATAGTAAGGAAGGAAAAAGAAGAAGAAGAAAAGGAGAAAAAAAAAACCTACAATGAATAATGGCGTCGTGACCATTGGGTCACATCAGCTTCTAGTAGTAGGCCGGTGCTGGCCACCAACTGGCTATGACCTGCCTGCCACCTGACACCAATGTGACCTGACGGTCACGGCGTCACTGTTCACTGTAGGTTTTTTTCTAACATTTAAAATTTTTAATTAATTTTTTACCATAAAATTGCTTTTTTTATTTTGTAAAATATAACACTAACAAGAGTTTTTATTCAATTAATACTAATAAAAAATTTTGTTTTTGTTATAAATATTTTATTAAGTGAATGTCCATCAAGATTTAGATAAGTTTTGATGTACTCTAAATTCTAATAGTCATTAGAAGTAAATCTCTACTTCATTTATACTTCTTATGCCTAGAAATAGAGACTTTGGAGAAGTTTTGTAAATATTTCGATTGATCAATAAAATACGCTCTCTCTTTGCTCTCCTATTCTCTTTGTTCTTTACTTTCTGTCTTTTTATTTTATAATATGTTATCAACACGATTCTCTTTTAATTGTTTTTATCCATAAGTCACAAAAATTTTTCTCTTTTACCAAGCTTTACCCCTTTCAAGCAACAACTAATGCAATAGCCGGTCATTCAAATTTGTTATTCAAGTTGTTGTCAATTGCCTTCTAGAGCTACTGTTATTTCAATCCTCAACTGAGGCCTGCATATTATGGGTAATCATTATGTAAAGAAATTTATATAATCCTTACGTGGTATGTTTTTCTCCTTTCTTCATTGATTTTTGGTAAAATTATTTTATGAAAAACATTATTACTTTAAGGTTTCTTTTAAACTAAGATTCTTTTAGTAAATTATAGTATGTATGATATTTGAATGATTAAAATTTTTTATGATTAAATTATTGTTAGTAAATATGCTTGAAATTATTGTATTATATATTTTAAATTGAATTTATAAATATTTGATTAGAACATCATAAGATTTTATAACATATATGTGGTATTGAAATTTAGTACAATGTGTATCGGATAACTTTCAAGCATCATACACGAAAATTTTGATTTTGTTTATTAAATGATTTTTTTACTATTAGATTATAAATGTTATTACAAAAACAAAGTTGTTTTACTAATTGTAATAGTGCTCGTGATCATTGTAACACCCCTTACCCGTATACAATGCTGGAATAAGGTACGAGGCCTTACCAGACTTAAACACAATTAAACATACACAAATAGTGATCATAAAACTTCATTCCAAATTAAATATTATTCAACACACGCTTAAAGTCCCTTATACTGACCTACAAGGCCTAAAATAACCGTTAGAGATAATCCGGGACCAAACCGAAAACTTTAAGAATTCTGAGATAACTTAAAAAAAATTATCTTGAAACAAGGCCACACACCCATGTGAATAGGGACACGCCCGTGCTGGTAGGCCGTGTGGTTACACACCCGTGTCCCAAGCCCATGGAGCTCTTTGACTTACATTCAAAAAGAAACTCGACTAGGCCGTGTGATAATTAAATTTCACATTTAAAGTGCAGACTTCACACGGCTGCATCACACGGTCATGTTGGAGCTCGTGTGAGTCATACGGCTAAGCCACACGCTCGTGTGCCCAAACTTGGACATTCTGTTTCTCATTTTTAAGCTGCAGGGGACACACGACCTTATCACATGCCCAAGTGGTAGGCACGGCCTAGACACGAGCCCATGTGGACAAAATTAGGCCATTTAAGGCCACATTTCTAACCTTTTTTTTTATATCACCTGCACAAAATCACATTTATACATTAATAGAGTTCAGCCAATCAATTATTTCAAAACAAAACATGTATATTTCATTTTCAAACACAAACATCACATTCAACTTACTTATATGCTTAATCATTCATACATTTGCATTATCAAATCAACCCCTATACATGCCATATAAATAAAAAAGTTGTTTAACAAAATCTACCGGAATAAATCTGGATAGTGTGATCTTTGATGTAGATCTGATCCTCTATATGCATATAAGTCAATCTACAAAACAAATAGCATACACAAGTACGCTTATAGAAGCTTAGTAAGCTCATAGGCATAAAAACATAAATCCTACCGAACATTGTACACAATGATATATCTTTTAATTTAACTAATTCTTCCTGTAAATCACCAATCATTAATAAGCTCATTTGAATAATTTTCATGTTGCTATTCACGAATTTTAACTCATTTGGGCCCATTTCTCATTTACTTCCATAGTCAAATTAAGGAACAATAATGGAATTGAGTGCTTCATTATCACATTGCCATAATAAACCATGGACTTGCACATAGTCACATATCATACACCGAAGCCATAGCCCTGCCATGGTCTTACGCGGATCATATATCATACCGATGCCATATTCTAGATATGGTCTTATACGGATCACATATTATACCGATACCATATCCTAGATATGGTCTTATATGGATCACATATTATACCGATGCCATGTCCCAGACATGGTCTTATACGGATCACATATTATACCGATGCCATGTCCCAGACATGATCTTATACGGAAGCACATTATCACATCATACCGATGCCATAGCCCAGCCATGGTCTTATATGGGAGCGCATATCACAATGCACCGATGCCATAGCCTAGCTATGGTTTTATACGGGCACACATATCACATCTATTCCGTCAATTCATCATGTTCATTAAATGCAAGCACTCAAAACCATTGTTCTGACTAATTTGCACATTTTGTTAAATATCATTTGGTAATTAATACAATTTGATAGTGTTCATCTACAATAAGATACCTTAGTAATCATAAGATTTTTATAATAAAAAATTAAACTTTGCCATATGAACTTACCTGGGTTGATTTGCAAAAGTCGTAGAATTTTCAGGGACTATTCTTGTAATTTCTCCTTTCCACGATTCACTTCGTTTTCTTGATCTATAATTATAAAATCATTCCCTCATTAGCATCTATTTCAATTCTATTCCATTTCACAATCTATGCCCTTAAATTTTTAAAATTATACTTTTGCCCCTAAACTTTTTAGTTTTTACAATTTAGTCCTTGCTCAATTTATTCATCACATGAACTAATTTCTCTCAAATAACACTTTATTTAAGCATTATAAACTATTTCACAGCCTTTGACATTAAAAGTTTCAACATAAACCCTAATTACAACAACTTTCACAATTAGGTCTTAAAAATAATTCCTATAAAAATCACTTCATAAAATCATCATATAATAAAATTAGAACTCCAATTCCCTACTAATTCATCATAAACTTTCAGCTCTTACTCATGGTAACTTTCTAAAACATTCATAAAAGCAAAAACTAATGAATTAGATAATAGGATCTAGTTGTAGAAGTCTCAAAATCACAAAAATTACAAAAAATAATCAAGAATTGAGCTTACATGTAGTAAAAATATGAGAGACCAGCTTAAGAAAACCCTTCAATGGTGTTTTTTCTGGAGAAGATGATGAAAAATGAAGAAAACTCTAGATTTCATAATTTAATTCAATTTTTAACTATTAAATTTTAACTAAAGTACCAGTTTACCCTTAATTCACACCATTTCTCAGCTAATACTTACTAACCGTCTACCCATTTTATTTTGGGTCAAATTGCTCTTTGAGTCCCTTTTTTTTATTATTTAAGCTATTTAATCATTTCCCACAGTTTTGCATCTTATTAAATTTAGTCATTTTTTCTTCAGTTAACTATCAAAATGGTAAAATTTCCTAACGAAACTTTAATATTAACTTATTAACACTCCACAAATATTTTTAGAAATATTTATGGCTCAGTTTATAAATTCGAGGTCTTGATACTTCATTTTTATCTCATTTTATATACAAATTTCCTTTAATTCATAATTTCACTAAATAAAATAAAAAAATATTTCTAAAACCTCACTTAACTTTTACTTACTAATATCTAAACTCACATGTCGGATTTAGTGATCTCAAATCACTATTCCGATATCATTGAAATTTGGGTCGTTACAACTCTCCCCCCTTAGGAAATTTCGTCCTTGAAATTCTGTACCTGAAAACAAATTCAGATATTGTGATCTCATTGATTCCTCCATTTCCCAAGTTGCCTCCTCCAATCCATGTCGATGCCATAACACTTTTACTAACGATACTTGTTTATTTCGTAGCTCTTTAACTTTCTGAGCTAGAATTTTCACTGGTTCCTCCGAATAAGTCATACCTGATTATAGCTCTATCTCAGTATGAGGAATCACATGTAAAGGGTCTGATCTATACCGTCTCAACATAGATACATGAACTACATTATGGATTTTCTCAACTTCCGGAGGCAAGGTCAATCTATAAGCTACTGGACCAATTCTCTCAATGACCTCATATGGCCCAATAAATCGTGGACTAAGCTTTCCCTTTCTACCAAACCGTAGAACTTTTTCCATGGGGAAACTTTCAAGAACACACGATCACCCACATTGAGCTCTATATCTTTTTTTTTCAAATCTACATACGACTTTTGATGATCGGAAGCAACTTTCAAACTTTTTCGAATAATCCAAACTTTCTCTTTAGTTTCCCGAATCAAATCCACTCCCACTAATTTCGATTTACTTAATTCTGACCAATACAATGGGGTTTTACATTTTCCTCCATACAGAACTTCAAACGGTGCCATTTTGATACTAGCTTGATAGCTATTATTATAAGCAAATTCAGCTAAAGGTAAATACCTTTCCCGGCAACCACTGAACTCGAGTATACAACACCTCAACATATCTTCCAAAATCTGAATCACTCGCTTTGATTGCCCGTCGGTATGAAGATAAAAATCTGTACTAAATTTTAACTTAGTACCTAAAGCTTCCTGTAGTTTACTCTAAAATCTCGAAATAAACCTCGGATCTCGATCAGAAATAATAGACATTGGCACTCCATGTAATTTTACAATTCCTGACACATATAATTCTGCTAATTTTTCAAGCGAAAAATCTGGTCTGACCGGAATAAAATGCGCTAAGTTAGTCAATCTGTCCACTATCACCCAAATCAAATCTTTCTTCTTCGGAGTCACAGGCAACCTAGATACAAAATCCATTGTCACATTGTAAACAAGCCAATTTGCCCGGCCCTACAAGAAACCCAAAACAAAAATAAATAAATAAATAAACCCACAGTCCATTTAATGTCCAAATTACATAGCCCAAATTCAAAAACCTATGCAAGCCTAATCTTCAAGACCCTAAAATCAAATTAACCCAAACGGCCCAAATACAATGGCCTAATACTCGAATTGAGTCCAAATGGCCCAAATGCCAAACAAGTTTCGGCAAACCCTAAGTCACCCCCTTTCTCCTGCGCCGCAACAGCAACCTCCAGCGCCTCCGCCCACGCCAAGCCTGCAACACCGTCCGACCAGCGCACAGCCCTCATACGCCATGCCCACACCTCCGTACGCCAACACAAAGACATCCACTCGCAAAAAAGCGAACCCACAAAGCAACAAATACGTACAAAAGAAGACAACAGCCAAAAGAGATTTTTGTATTCAATTTTTATTTTTGATTTTTTTCGAATATCTCTTATTTCTGTATTGGGTATAAAGCAAAAGCCCCAGCTGATTGTAATTTTGGACACGCACAAAAACAAACACACAGACTCGAATACAAAGCAAGAAAAAAAAGGAAGGTGATTTCTTTTTTTTGAATCTCTAGATTTATTGTTTTATTTTTCACTTGATCTATTCCTCTCAATTTTCTTTCTTTATTTTTCGCGTCTAAGACAATGAAAAAGAAAAGAGGGAAATGAAACTTCACCTCGTAAACACGCCGTGAGATCTCCTCTGCTTTGCCGAAATCGGAGTCCGAGGGGAGTGGAAGGCGGAAAGAAAACCACCTTGAGGCTCGAACAGGTCGATCTCCGTTCATCGCGGTGGATCGGCATGGTAGATGGAGGATCGAGGTTCGACTGAAGGGAGCAAAATGGAGGCTAGGGTTTGGGGGCTGGCCTAATCTGCTGATCGAGCCCTTTTATAGGACCTCAAACGGTGTCGTATTGACATCAAAGCCTGACCCGATTCGTTTCCAAACCCGATGACCCGCGTTTTTTTGCGGTGAGGGATTATTTGCAAGCTAGGTCCTCCCTATTTGCATGACGGTTCAATCATCTGTTATTTCCCTTATTTCTTTTTTTAACTTAGCCTTGGAATATGCGCATATTTTCAGTTTAGCCCATGCTTGTACATTGCGTTTTGGGGTCTGGACTATTTCAAGATTCAGTCCCTGCGCATTTACCCATGTTGCGCGCTAGTCCTTCCTTTTCATTTTTAACAGTTTATTATGTTTAAACTATCCTCCATACTTTAATTTGATTTCAATTTGGTTTCTTTCCAGATTCATTTTTTATTATTTTATTCTCGTTTATTATTCGTATAGGTTACGACATCTGCACCATTTACTTACTTATTTATCATAATTTTGATAACCATATTTTCACACTTTGCACCTTTTTATGAACCTTTTTATATACGTATTATTATGTAAATTTATATGTACTTTATAACAAAGTCATTTTTTATTTCAAGTCATTGTCAATGTTATATTATTTTATATACAATGAAATTTTCTTTAAACATATTCTTATCTTGTATCACGTAATTTTTGAATCATCGTTTTAAAATTCTTTTTACATTAAGCTATTTTAATACTCTTATATAACCTCTTGTCTAAACATACATATATATGTATACATATACTTTGTACATATACTTTGTATTAAAGCCTTTTCATATATGTATGTTAGTATCAACCTTATATTATTTCATACACGTGATTCCTCAAATAATTTTCTTCTTGTATTCTATTATATAATCTTACAAAATACATCTTTTAAATTATTATTATATATGTATATATATATTCATCGATACCTATATTTGATCCATATATTGTTGAACCCGTGAATTTTAATAAATATTTTTGTATGCTTTGTATATATATATTTTACATAAAATCCGAGTTATTTCATAGTCATTTATATTGGTACATGTTTTGATTCACGTGCATTATCAAACCTACATTTTATATACATAGTTTCCTTTGTACATAAACACGCTTTTAAGTCCATCATAGTCTTTAATAAAAACAATTCAATCTTGAGTGCGTTTCTAGGTTTTTCTTTTTTTCGAGCAATGATTTTTAGTTTACGATAAAATCAATCCAATTTTTTTTTTATATATAATTCGCATTTTAATTCCATGTTATATTGTATATAATTGCTTCGAAATTCACTCATATATATATATATATATATGCATCCTTAATTTTTCTTTTATAAATTATTTCAAACTCTAGTATATATTAGTGGATTATTCCCCATCCATGTTTAGAATTTCGACTATATTTGCCTTAGATTAGCCGAACTTGATTATTAGTTTGTTAATTGGCATTGCATTTTATGGATGTATGTTACCCCACGTTTTTATTTCTCTTTCGAGTTTGCAAATATCGCATTATAGTCTTTTAACCCCTCTTTTAAACTAATTAATTATTCCACCATATTTCAAGTCAAACTAATATGTTTTAAGCTAGTTTTATAATCAATCTTCTAAAACTCTTAAAAACGAAGGCAATGTTCGATGTTTGGCAATTCGCGGAATCGTGCCCTAACGTGTTGGGTTGCAACTTCGCGTTTGCTCAAAATATTCGAGTATCCCTTCAAACTTTCACTCATGCCTTTCAAAATCATTTTAAACGAAGGCAATATTCGGTATTTGACAATTCGAGAATCATGCCCTATCGTGCTGGGTTGTGATTTCTCGTTTGCTCAAAACGATCGAACATTCCTTTATATCCTCACTCATGTTCAAACAAGAAATATTTAAAAACGAAGACGATATTCAACATTCGGCGATTTGAGAATCGTGCCCTATCGTGCTGGGTTGCGCTTTTTCATTGATTCGAAACAATTGAACATCCCTTCGGAATTTCATTCACACTTCCTAAAATCTTTCAAAATGAGGCAATGTTCAATGTTTGGGAATTCGAAGAATCGTGCCCTACTGTGCTGGGTTTCGATTTTTCGTTGGATTAAATAGTTGAACATCCTTTTGAGATTTTTATAAACTTTGGACGTTGGAACAAAAGATTTTTGACAACCAACTCGGGTTATTCGAATATTATTAAAAAGAATCACATTTTGAAAACATTTTTAATTTTAGACATAAGGGCAGTATTTAATCGATTTGGTACCAATTTTGGGCGTAGTGAGGGGCTAATCCTTCCTCATGCGTAACTGACTTCCGAACCCATTTTCTCATATTTTCGTAGACCAGAATCGTTGTTTTAGTAAACCAAAAATGTTTTATTAAAATAACCGAAGTCTTAGATGATCCGATCACATCAAAACAAAAAGATCGGTGGAGACTCCCATACATCTATTTTCCAAAAAGTCGATTCCCCGTTTTTCTTTAAACTCGAAAAAGTGTGGTTTCGACACACATGTTCCCACTTCCACTCTAGAATCATTATAGGTTGTAACAAACCCTTAGGCACTTGATGTTTGGCTTTTACCTACTGACAGATCAAACATTTTGCTACAAATTCACAAATTTCTCATTTCATACCAGGCCACTAATACATTTTCTTCAAATTACAATACATCTTCGTACTACCCGCATGAATTGAGTACATACTACTATGAGCCTCTGATAAGATATCATTTTTCAATTCTAGATTATTCGGGACACAAATTCTATTGCGATAGTATAACATACCACTATCATCAATAGAGTACTCTAAGTTTATGTTGTCTTGAACCATCTGTCGTTTCAACACCAACTTCGGATCTTCATCTTGCAACTTCCGAATTTGTTGAAAGAATGTTGATTTTGCCTTTAATTTGGCTAACACAGAACCATCTTCGTTAACAGACAAATGAGCATTTAACGCCTGAAAGGCAAATAATGACGATTTCTGACTAAGTGCATCTGCTACTACATTTGCCTTCCCCGGATGATAATCAATGACAACATCGTAATCTTTCAATAGCTCTAACCATCGCCCCTGTCTCAAATTCAGTTCTTTCTGCGATATTAAATACTTCAAACTTTTATGATCTGTGTACACATAACATTTCTCCCCATATAGGTAGTGTCTCCAAATGTTTAAAGCAAATACTATAGCAGCTAGCTCAAGATCATGTGTAGGGTAGTTTCTCTCATGTGGTTTCAACTGCCGGGAAGCATATATTACAACTTTTCCTGATTGCATCAGTACACAACCTAAACCATTCAGAGACGTATCACTATATACTACATATGGCACATCTAATTCGGGTTGAGTCAACACTAAGGCCTCTGTCAACATTTTCTTTAACTAATCAAAACTTCATTGGCATTTTTCCGACCATACAAATTCAACATTCTTTTGTAGTAATTGGGTCATCGGTGAAGCAATCATTGAAAAATCTTTCACAAATCGACGATAGTAACCGGCTAATCCAAGAAAACTTCCACTTCCATAACATTATTTGGAGTTTTCCAATTAATCACTGCTGACACTTTGCTCGGATATACACGTATACCATCAGCTGACACAATGTGACCCAAGAATCCCACTTCATGAAGCCAAAATTCACATTTGTTGAATTTTACATATAACTATTTTTCCCTCAAAATCTGTAGTACAACCCTCAAGTGATGAGCATGCTCGGATTCTGTCTTTGAATAGATCAGTATATCATCAATAAATACAACCAAAAATCTATCTAGGTAAGACTAAAAAATTCGATTCATTAAATCCATAAAAGCAGCAGGAGCATTTGCCAAACCGAATGGCATAACTAAAAACTCATAATGACTATATCGAGTTCTAAAAGCTGTTTTCGGCACATCACATTCCTTTACCTTTAACTAATAATACCAGTTCTGAGATCTATTTTCGAAAGCACCGCAGCATCCTTCAACTGATCGAATAAATCATCAATACGAGGCAAATGATATTTATTTTTAATCGTCACCTAATTCAACTGCCTGTAATCTATACACAGCCTTAATGAACCGTTCTTCTTTTTCACAAATAAGACAGGTGCACCCCATGGCGACATACTCGGTCTGATAAACCCTTTGTCCAACAACTCTTGTAACTGTATCTTCAACTCTTTTAATTCTACTGGAGCCATTCTACACGGCGTCACTGATATGGGAACTGTTCCCAGAAGCACATCTATCACAAACTCAACTTCTCTATCGGGTGGTAAACCTGGTAATTCTTCAGGAAATACATCCATGAATTCATTCACATCAGATAATTGCTTTAACTTTGATTCAGAACTTCGAGTACCAAGAATATAGGCTAAATAAGCCTCATTTCCTTTACGCAACAATTTCTGAGCAGAAATAGATGAAATCATCCTAACAGTATCATCCAAATTTCCAGACTCAACCAAAATAATATCTCCTGTCTAACATTTCAAACTAATTTATTTTTCTCAACAATTCATTACCGCATCATGTTTCATTAACCAGTCCATGCCTAAGATAATATCAAATTCCCGAAAGGGTAGCAACATTAAATCAGCGGAGAAATTACAGCCCTTAACTTTCAGTGGACAATTATGACATATTAAGTTAACTACCACACTTTGACCTAACGGATTTGTAACTTGTACATCATAATCAGTAGGCTCAACAAATAAATTCTTTTCAGATGCTAACATAGTACAAATATATAAATGAGTAGACCCAGGGTCTATTAAAGCATACACAGGAACATCATAAAGATAGAAAGTACCAACAATTACGTCTGGTGCTATTGCTTCTTCTCTTGCCCGGATGGCATAAGTACGAGTAGGGGTTCTAACTTCTAATCGACTAGCAATATCTTTTATACCCGAACGAGTAGCCCCTGTAACACTGCTCTGACCAGAGCATCTTCCTTTTTGAGGAGGAGTTTTCTGTTTCTCCTTCTGTTCCACTTCTTCTACATGTAGTTGGGGACAATCACGAATAAAGTGATCAGCAACCCCATATTTATAACAAGCCCCTAACTTACTTCTACATTCACCGGGGTAACTTCTTCCACAATGTTGGCATTTAGGCCTTTGGGTATTTTGTACACTACCCACGCTAACAGTAGGTCTGTCAGATGCCTTGTAATTAGATTGTCTTAGTCTACTCTTTCCCGATCTTTCCAGTGCTGAAATGGCTTGACTAAATTCCTCTTTAGATTTCTTCATCGGTAAAGTTAAAAATGACTTAGATACACTTCTTTTGAAAGATTCTTTGCTCCTTCTATCTCGTTGCATCTTTCTATTATATACTTCTTCAAGTTTATGAGCACGATCTGATAAAACAATGAATTCTCGTATCTCAGTGCCCCCTATCATCATTCTGATCTCATCATTTAGCCTTTCTTCGAATCTGATATACATTTCATCCTTAATGGGTACAATATCTCTTGCATACTTGCTCAGATAAACAAATTCTCTTTCATATTCAGCCACTGACTTGTTTCCCTGTCGCAAGTCAAGAAATTCTCTTTTTTTCTTATCTAAATATTTCTACCAACATATTTCTTCTTAAATTCATTTTGGAAAAATTCCCAAGTGATTTTCTCAGCCGGTACCACAACTTCTATTGTTTCCCACTAGTTATAAGCTTTTTTTTTCAATAATGACACAACACATATTAAGTAATCACCTGGTGAGCACGCCATTTGCTTAAAAACCTTATTATACTTTGCAACCAATACTCAACTTTGACAAGGTCATCATCTATTCTTCCCCAAAATTCTTCAGCCCCATGTTTTCTGAGCTTTTCAAACGGAGAATGTTTACTGAATTCAGTTTTTGGAGGAGGTGGAGGAGCAACTGGGGGTACTACTGGTGTTAAAATAGGGGGAAGAGTTTCTGAATCTGATTTCTTTCTCACACATTCTCATTATACCACTGATTCATATATCCATAAATCATATTTTTGAGTTCTTGTTCTCTCATCAATGAAATTGGAACTTCACTACTTGTTCCTTGTTCAGTGGATTGTACTCTACTGTTGACTTCTTCTTGCTCAATTTGTTCTGGTCTATTTGACATCTTTTCAAATCGAAGATAGTCTATAATAAAAACCAAGGATTAGATCGGATCATATACATCACACTATCACAGATTTATATGGCATGTATTTCTAGACACTTTACACATCATACATATTCCGAGAATCGGCTAAACTGAAGCTTTGATACCACTAAATGTAACACCCCTTACCCGTATACAATGCCGGAACAAGGTACGAGGCCTTACCAGACTTAAAAACAATTAAACATACATAAATCGTGATCATAAAACTTCATTCCAAATTAAATATTATTCAACACATGCTTAAAGTCCCTTATACAGACTTACGAGGCCTAAAATATTCATTAGAGATAATCCAGAACGAAACTAAAAACTTTAAGAATTCTGAGATAACTTAAAAAAATTATCTTGAAACAAGGTCACACGCCCGTGTGAATAGGGGCACGCCTGTGTGGGTAGGCCGTGTGGTCATACACGCCCGTGTTGCTAGGCCGTGTGATAATTAAATTTCACATTTAAAGTGTAGACTTCACACGACCGCATCACACGGCCATGTTGAAGCTCGTGTGAGTCACACGGCCAAGCCACACGTCTATGTGCTAGGCCGTGTGCCCAAACCTCGACATTCTGTTTCTCATTTTTAAGCTGCAGGGGACACACGACCTTATCACATGCCCAAGTGGTAGGCCGTGTATGACACACGACCTAGACACGCCTGTATGTCTACTAGTGTGGACAAAATTAGACCATTTAAGGCCACATTTCTTACCCCTTTTTTTTTATATCACCTGCACAAAATCACATTTATACACTAATAGATCCCAGCCAATCAATTATTTCAAAACAAAACATGTATGTTTCATTTTCAAACACAAACATCACATTCAACTTACTTATATGCTTAATCATTCATACATTTGCATTATCAAATCAACCCCTATACATGCCATATAAATCAAAAAGTTATTTAACAAAATCTACCGGAATAAATCTCGATAGTGTGATCCTTGATGTAGATCTGATCCTCCCTATGTATATAAGTCAATCTACAAAACAAATAGCATACACAAGTAAGCTTATAGAAGCTTAGTAAGCTCATAGGCATAAAAACATAAATCTTACCGAACATTGTACACAATCATATATCTTTTAATTTAACTAATTCTTCCTGTAAATCACAAAATCATTAATAAGCTCATTTGAATAATTTTTATGTTGCTATTCACGAATTTTAACTCCTTTGGGCCCATTTCTCATTTACTTCCATAGTTAAATTAAGGAACAATAATGGAATTGACTGCTTCATTATCATATTGCCATAGTAAACCATGGACTTACACATAGTCACATATCATACACCGAAGCCATAGCCCTGCCATGGTCTTACACGGATCACATATCATACCGATGCCATATCCTAGATATGGTCTTATACGGATCACATATCATACCGATGTCATATCCCAGATATGGTCTTATATGGATCACATATTATACCGATGCCAAGTCCCAAACATGGTCTTATACGGATCACATATTATACCGATGCCATGTCCCAGACATGGTCTTATACGGAAGCATATTATCACATCATACCGATGCCATAGCCCAGCCATTGTCTTATACGGGAGCACATATCACAATGCACCGATGCCATAGCCCAGCTATGGTCTTATACGGGTGCACATATCATATCTATTCTATCAATTCATCATGTTCATTAAATGATAGCACTCAAAACCATTGTTCCGACTAATTTGCACCTTTAGTTAAATATCATTTGGTAATTAATACAATTTGATAGTGTTCGTCTACAATAAGATACCTTAGTAATCATAAGATTTTTATAATAAAACATTAAACTTTTCCATATGAACTTACCTGGGTTGATTTGCAAAATTCGTAGAATTTTCAGGGACTATTCTTGTAATTTCTCCTTTCTACGATTCATTTCGTTTTCTTGATCTATAATTATAAAATCATTCCCTCATTAGCATCTATTTCAATTCTATTCCATTTCACAATCTATGCCCTTAAATTTTTTAAATTATACTTTTGCCCCTAAACTTTTTAATTTTTACAATTTAGTCCTTGCTCAATTTATTCATCACATGAACTAATTTCTCTCAAATAACACTTTATTTAAGCATTATAAACTATTTCACAACCTTTGACATTCAAAGTTTCAACATAAAACCCTAATTATAACAACTTTCACAATTAGGTCCTAAAAAATAAATTCCTATAAAAATCTCTTTATAAAATCATCATATAATAAAATTAGAACCCAATTCCCTACTAATTGATCATAAGATTTCAGCTCTTACTCATGGTAACTTTCTAAAACATTCATAAAAGCAAAAACTAATGAATTAGATAATAGGACTTAGTTGTAAAAGTCTCAAAATCACAAAAATTACAAGAAATAATCAAGAATTGAGCTTACATGTAGTAAAAATATGAGAGACCAGCTTAATAAAACCCTTCAATGGTGTTTTTTTCTGGAGAGGATGATGAAAAATGAAGAAAACTCTAGATTTCATAATTTAATTCAATTTTTAACTATTAAATTTTAACTAAATTACCAATTTACCCTTAGTTCACACCATTTCTCAGCTAATACTTACTTAACCGTCCAGCCCATTTTATTTTGGGCCAAATTTCTCTTTGAGTCCCTTTTATTTATTATTTAAGCTATTTAATCATTTCCCATAATTTTGCATCTTATTCAATTTAGTCCTTTTTCTTCAATTAACTATCAAAATGGTAAAATTTCCTAACGAAACTTTAATACTAACTTATTAACACTCCATAAATATTTTTAGAAATATTTATGGCTCGGTTTATAAATTTGAGGTCTCGATACCTCATTTTTATCTCATTTTATCTACAAATTTCCTTTAATTCATAATTTCACTAAATAAAATAAAAATATAAAAATATTTCTAAAACCACACTTAACTTTAACTTACTAATATCTAAACTCACATATCGGATTTAGTGATCTCAAATCACTATTCCGATATCATTAAAATTTGGGCCATTACAATAATAGTCAGGGTGATAACAATGATGTAATAAATTCGAAAGGCATAATCTTTAACGTGAATATAGTAAATTGGACTATAATAATAGTCATGGGATTGTCGTAATAAATTTTCTCACCACCAGAAGTTGGAAAATGAAGAAAGCAAGAAAAGAATAAAAATTTCCAAGAACTTTTTTAGAAGAGAGACAATTTATTTATAAATAGTCATTATGTACCTATTGTACACTTGGAAAATAAGATCCACTTTCAAAGTTTGCTATTAATAGTTTGGATTCAAAGTCTACTACTGAAGTTTAATTTGTTTACTTTTTATCATTAAGACTCAACGTAGAACAAAAAAAAAAAGGATACGTATTTAAAAATTAAATCAACTTGATATATGATATAAATATTTTGAGATGGTCTTCTTTTTAAGTTTTGATTACATGTGTTACATATTGTTTTAAGTATCTCATTTGTTCATGAAAATGAATATTAACTAATTTATTTATATCGCTATTGTAGGTTTTATAATTAAATTATATATTTGATTAAAACATATCTACTATGCAAATTTATGTTAACAAACCAATTAATTTCATGGTTATTCAGATTTAATTTAGTTCAGAGAATAGTTAAATAGTTCATACATTTTATATTATTCCATTTGTTAATTATTTAGAGAAGTGACATGAGCAATTGTAAATAAAAAGTTCTATGAGCTTGAATAGTTGGATTTTGAATTAAATTTAATGCATTTATGATAATGGTTATAAAAAATATTGCTAGTTTTCATTATGACATATTTTTATGTTTAAGATGTGACATTTATTGATATATTTAGTATAGACTTGTTTCTAGACATGACCTAGGCAGTTATTCTTGGTAGTTAAATTGATTATGCAATACTCTTGTTAAAAGAGTTTTAAAAGTATTTTGAATTGAACTCGGGATTTCTCGCATCCGAAGCGAAAATCATACCACTAGACCAAATGCCCTGCATTTGAAGATTTTGGCATATTCCCTGAAGCGAATATTGCATATAATTATTTGGAATTATATTTATTGATTTAGTGGCACTATAGACTTCACATTAATATAGACATTTCCAGTAGTACATATCACACTAGTACTTATATATGGATACAAAGTAAAAAGAATGCTAATAAAATTATCAATTTGTTACAATTTAGTACAATTGAAACGTATATTAAAGTAAATTAGAAGTTTACTGATACAAATATATTTACTACTTGGCGTGACCAATTAGACCATCTTGGATCATATATGATACGAAAATTAATTGAGAATTCATATGAATATTCACTAAAAAACCATAAGATTCTTTAATTTAAAGAATTCTCATTTGTTGCTTATTGTCAATAAAAATTGATTGTTAGAAACTCACTAGCTAAAATTGAGATTTAATGTCTTACATTTCTAAAATGAATATGGGTCCATTCATCCACCATGTGAATGGTTTTGATATTATATGATTTTGGTAGAATTTATTTTCATTAGTTTTATTTATAAAATTTAACCAGAAATAAATATATTTATTTTCTTTAACTTTCTCTTATTCTCTTTTTCCCTTTTTTAATTATATTTAGGTTTAATACTTATTTTGGCCCTTATATTATACAAAAATTCTAGTTTAGTACCTCAAGATTTTTTTTGGGTCACTTTACCCTTCTACTTTCCTTCCATCTATCTCATTACCCCAATTTAAAATTTCATTAAGAAAAGATAAGTCAATCTATGAAATGTTATCACGTTTCAAGAAAAAGAACAGAATTGCTTAAAAATTTTATAAAAATAAAAAAAATAAAAAATCCAAAGAAAGAAATTTTTTAAAAATGAATAATTATAATTTATTTTTGAAAATTATAAAATATGGTTTTTTTTAAATGATAAGTATGTGGAACTTCGAAAAATTCTAAAAAATCATTAAAAATCCAAAAAAAAATATTTAAAAAAACTTATAAATTCTAAAAACATGAAAAGTTCATAACTTATTTACAAAAAATCGAAAAAAATTTAAAATTGAGAATTTATATTGAAATTATGATTTTTTAGAATTACAAAAAAAATGTATAAAATTATTAAAAATATACTCCCATAATGAATCTGGAGAAATGTATGTCCAAGTTCATTCTAAAATAAAATTTTAATAATTCTATACATGTTCTAAAAGAATTCGCAAATTTTTAGTTTTGTTTTAGATTTTTTTTGTTCTTTTATAAAATTTTAGAATTTCTTTTTAGAAATTTCTGGTATTTTATAGAATTTTGAGGAAATTTGTTTGTACTTTTTTATATATTTTTGGATTTTTTTTATTTTTTTATTTTTTTAGATGTGGCAGCATTTAATTAATGGAGGTGATTTGGATTGATTAAATGAGATTAATGCGAGTAAAAAAGTTATTAAGGTAGCAGAGTGAGCATAGTTCCAAAGTTAGGTATTAAACCTTGTATTTATCCAAAGATAGTGTTAGAGATTATCAACAATGATGAGGGAGATCTTGCTTGGTTTTGTAACCAAAATTGAGGATTGCACAAAAATCCTGAAATCATTCAATAAACTGGGTTTTCATGAACAGTTAAAAGAAAGATGGAAAATTTGTGTGTTACAACTTACAAGCCCAACCTATCATTTCTCCTCTTCACTTCAATTCTATACAGCGTCCCTGAAACTCTGTCGTCTTCCTTGTAAAAAGCGACAACATCACCTGGACGGAGTTTTTCGCTATTCACAAATTGAATCCAATCTGTTTCTATAACTAGTTTATCTCCACCTCCATATCGTTTCTTGCAACAGAATTTGCGTAAGTTGCCGACATCATCCTTAACCTGCAACATGATTTCATGTTCATGGCTCCCTTCGAACCGTGGTAAAGCAGGTAAGCTCTCACGTGGCAAAATCAGTCTTCTCTCCACCTCGATGGGTGTCAGGACTTTCACGAATAGCTGCATCGCTATGTTTTATTTGATTTCAGCTGCTGCTGGATTTGTATTTAGAGAAGGGCAAGAAAATGTGAGAATTTGAGAAGCTTTATATATTAGTGGGGGAGAAGGATTTGAGGTGAGACTTTGGATTTCATAAAGCATGTCCAATTATTGCATCTCGCTTTCATAAGGGGTTTGGTTTAGTTAGAAAGCAAAGTTCTTTTTTGTCGCATGTCTCATATTCTCGCTCGTCTCAACATCACGACAATCGATTGATTCACTTCTGAATCGCGCGCCACTCAGGACCTTTTTCTATCTCGCACAAACAACCTAAGATATTTTAATAATTTTTTAATTAAGTTGATATTTAATTAATTTGTGATATTAAATTCATATAAGTGCAAATATTAAATAATACTGAAAGGCATGATTATATTAAAAGTAAATAAGTAAACTTATAAAATAATTATTTTATTAATTAATAATTAAACTTCTGTAAAATGAAATAATAATAATGAATAACTTTTCTTACACATTTAATTTCTAATTGAAAGAAAAAAAAAGTCATCTACGTATAAGGGGTTAAAAATAAAAAAAAATATTCTCCATTCATGAGTGCTTTTACCAACTTAAAGTTGTTGCTTTTATGAGTGTTTAAACAGTTAACCGTTCGATTAACTGAATCGAACTAAATTAAACTAAATTGATTTTTTCAAAAAAAAGTAACCGAATCAAAATATTTCCACTAATTTGGTCGGTTAATTGAATTAATAGAAATTTATATATATTTTTTGTTAAAATAAGTACAAAATATATAAAAAATAAATAAATTGATAATATCCATTTGATCGAATTATCTAAATTAACCAAATTAACTAAATTAAAATTACATATAATTTGTATTATTAATTATTAAGTTTGGTTAATTCAGTTAATTATCTGATTTCGAATCAAATTAACCTATAACTGAACTTCCAAAAAAATCATTAATCGACCTCTGACTGAATTAGATCGATTAACTGAATGATTAACCGAATTAAATCGATTCGATCGGTTAATTCTATCGAAGTGCATGTATTATGTGTTTTTGGTGAATTCATCTCTTTAATTATTATTTGATCTTTTCTAGTCTTTCTACTTTTTGTAATATGTACTCCTAGAGGACTGTATGCAGAAACTAATAGAAGAAAAAGTTTTCTTCAAGATTGAAAATACATATTTCAAAAAATATAGAAATTAAAAATATTCAATTACAATAGAAAGATTAAATTTGTTAAAAATGCATAACACAAGTACTTCTAATGAAATTTGACCATAAAATAAAGAACCTGGTCTATACTTTTTTATGCCCTTTACAAGATTTCAATTTTTTTAAAATTCAATATATATTTTTTTTGAGAATTAACAATTACAAAGGTTATATATATGAATCTAGAAACAAAATAAATTTAGAAAGAGCTCATATATGGTTTACATAAATTAAGGCCCCAAAACCTAAAATTTATCATTTCAATCCATGCTCAAAGCAAATATTTACATTTATATATTCTAAGCAAGTATCTCCTTTGTTTCTCCGGGATGGTATTTGGCTCGAATATTGTACATCTAGTTTTATGTTTATAGGTATTGTTTATGTGCATGTTTGTTTCACAGAAAATTACTTATAAATTTCTTTTTATATTTTTCTGTGTTTGTTTCATGAAAAACAGTTTGGTCAACGAAAAATAACTTACAGGTCAATAAAAAATAGGCCTCTTTCCCTGTAAATTAACTTACCCTTTTAAAAAGTATAAGTTATTTTCCGAAAAAGAACTGTTTTATGAGTAATTTTATTTTTATATAAAAATTAACTTGAATAAAACGTAATATTTTTATATTTATAATAAATTTTAATTTTAATATTTAAAATATTAATAATAAAATATTATAATGTGCAATATTATTAAAGATGCATATTTAATTATTTATATTTAATAATATAACAAATTATTAATATAATTTATTCTTAATAATTTTTTAATATTAACAATTTTATTTTAATAATAAATTTTAACAATAATAATTTTATATTTTAAAAAATATTATTAAATATTTATATCAATATTTCAATTATAAATATATATTAAAATTTATAAATATTTAATAAATATTTTATAGTAAAATATGAATAATTTAAGTATATAAATATGAGTATTTGTTTAAATCATGTTTAAACAAATATTGTAATTTAAATTAAGCTTTAATTAGGTATTTTATTATTAAGTTTATATATAATATTAATAATTATAAAATAAATTTTTGGTTGGCAAAAGGAAATGCTATTATAATTTTTTTGTAACAAATATATTTATGTTGTGTTTATTTTACTAAAAAAAACTTTTAGAAAGTGATTACAAAAAAAATTACCAAACACAGAAAATATTTTATGCAAAAGCATATAAACACCAAAAAGTATCAACTTTTCTAGAAAATCAATTTATTTTTCAAAAATCATTTTCTGAAAGTTTTTTTTAATGAGACAAACGAAGCCTAAATTTATCTATACTACATATAAAGCTCTTGACTTAGTTGTTGTTTAGTCACGTGACATATGAATCTAAAAGCTTAATTACACTCCCACTGTAATATTCTTGACCCGATTTTGTAACAATCCGAATAAGAGTTGTCACATTAAAAATTTTTGAAACTTTGCATAAAATTCAAACACTTAATTTATTGTTATTGAACTCGATCCCAATATCTGAAATTCAATTTCATGTTTTTATATCAAAATTGATACATATATCTATCATCTGAGCTTTAAAAATTAATTTTATTTATTCTTACTAATTCATCACAAATTCATATACACAACTTTAACAAATATTCCAACTCACATACAAATCATAACAAATCACAAATTTATCAAATATTTCATAAAATTAAGTATACAATATTATTATGCCCATATTTATACCTAAATGTTTCAAAATTAAAAAAAAATCCCTATACCTCAGTTTTTACAAAAAAAAATCCCTGAAATTCAAATTTTGATTCTTTTATGATTTAATCCCTTAAATTTCATATTTTCAATTTTTTACAATTCAATCCCTAAAATCGTATTTCAACGTTTTCCCGATCAGTCCTAATTCCCATTTTGCACAATTATAGAAAACAATCCCCTTTCCCAAAATTCCAGACTTTACAATGTAGTCCTTATTTTTATTTTTATTTTCAAAATTGAACACTTCATTCACTAAATTTTCAATTCTATACATATATCAATCATTTCTAATCCACATAATATAATTAATAGACTTCAAATCATTCTTTACTTGATTTCTAAATTTTCAATTTAAATTCATCACTAATTATTTCTCACATTCTTTAAATTCCAATTTTCTTTATTCCAAATAACCATAGTATATTCTTTTTCATACAATAATAATTTCTTCATCATTCTAGCACATGAATTAATAATAAATCAAATATAAATTCACAACTTTTATTTCTCGTACACTTTAACTTAATAAATTTACCAACCATACTTATTTTGAATTACCCACATAAATTCAATCATATATCATCCATCGATATTATTTTCATACTTTTAACACAATATTTCCATCAATAATATCATTCACATATTTAATTTTTACAAACATACATCAAATTATACACTTGAATTGTTACATAATAATAATTTAAGCAACTTATTTTAATTTATTCATTAATTTCTCCACATACCCATGCTCTTTTCCACTTCCAACATCCAACATCCAACATCCATCTTTAAGCTTCCATAGTTGATTTCCAATTATAAACCAGTGTAGAGGAAAAAAAATTTCTGACCAATTAGAAAGCGCCATGGCAAGTCGAAGTTCTTAGGGTTAAACTGAAATTACCGTGGTTGAAATGCTGGCATGGAATCTATGGTATAATTATTTTTCTCAAATTAATTTAAATTAATTAAGAGATAAATAATAAAAAATATATGATCAAGAATTAAAAATTAAAATAATTAAGTGATAATATTAGACGATCATTTTATCTCTAATTAATTAAATTAGTTAGAGATAAATAATAAATAAAGGGTTCTAAATTCTTGTAGAACAATCAAATGAACCAGTTAAATTCTATTAGTACTCTTTTATTCAAACAATTGACACTATAAAAAAGGGTCACCCCAAACTATTCTACACATACAAGTTCAAGAAGCTCAGAAGATCGATATCTCTACAAAATTCTTTGAATAAGCCGTAGAAGTTTAAGAAATTTTGATGAATATCATACTCATTCTAAAGAAAAGTTGTCTTCCAATCTAGTTCAAATTCAAAAAATCAAGAGAAAAAAAATCTGATTTAACTCCAAATTTTCAAGTAAATTTTAAGTTAAATATGTGTTTAAACTTAGTTTTGATTGTTTTTGGATATGAAATCATGGTTTGTTATATAAAAATTTCAAAAAATTGTATGCTAGTAAATATTATAAAAACTTTTCTCTCTTTTTTTTTATGCACCCCACGTTAGCTATATATATAAAGGAGAGAATAAAATCTAATCTCTTCCATTTTCAAAATATTTCCTTATTATTCCACCATTTATTCATTAGCAGAGGTGTCTGAGCCACCAAAATTGACAAAGATATAGTTTGGTGGTGTGTAGAAGCCAGCGGTGGAGCTAACGAATATAGGAGTTGGGTTGGGAACTAATGGATCGATTGTGAAGGCCGAAAGGTTTGGGACGAAATAAGGTTGGTTGACAATATTTGGGTTTCTTGTGGTACTAGATATTGAAGGGAAAAGGGTTACCACAGGCTGGGGTGACGACTATCGTTGAGGTTGAGAAAACCCTAGAATAGTGAAAGGAATAGGAATATGAGTAGGGTAAGGATAATACCTCGAAGTGGGACCTGAAGAGATGGTGTTGTGAAAGCTCTGATAGAGGTAGAACCCATGACTTCTGTAGTTATGATATTTGGGTTGACGTGAGGAAGAACATCTAGGTGAGTAGTGGTGAGACTAGTGGTATTGGTTGTATCGGTATGAGATGGTGCTTCAATGCAGGCCTGACCCTAGGATTGTATGGAGGCTGAAGACTAAAAAGGAGTTTAAAATATTATTTTTTAAAAAAAATTTAGCTTTTAAAGATTTAATTTTTTACCAACTTTTAAAGAACTTAAAATTTTAATTTATTATTTTACTTAAGGCCTTAAAATATTAAGAACGGACCTGTTCAATGTATGGGAAAGATGGGGTGTAAAAAATGGTGTAGGGGTGGTTTTTGTGGTAATATTTGTGACTTTTCTTTAAAAGATTCCCATAGATGACGCCAAATGTTAAGGTTTTTTTTGAGCTTGTATGAATTTGGGTTAGCAAAACCGAAGGGTGAAGTAATAGGTGTTGGAGTTGGTACTTTTATCTCTCTTTGATGCTTAAATCAGTTTATGGACCAAAAGAATTTTCAAAGAGTTGATGGAATGAGCATATGAAGGGTGCCTTGAGATTAACTCTTTCCTTCCGCCTTGTATGTTTGCTCTGGATAGTGGACTGACCATGTCAATCTTTTGTGTAGCGCCTTTGTCCGGTGTCAATCCTTTGTATGCTTACCATTAGCCTTGGTAGCTCAATTCTTTGTGTGCTTGCTATTAGCCTTTATATATAGTTGTTCCATGAAGCTATTTTTTTATGGTCTTCTTAAGCTATTTTGGTTCTTTCGTTAT
Source organism: Gossypium anomalum (assembly GCA_025698475.1). Lineage (NCBI taxonomy): Eukaryota > Viridiplantae > Streptophyta > Magnoliopsida > Malvales > Malvaceae > Gossypium > Gossypium anomalum. The sequence continues at coordinate 84,448,573 of CM046967.1, read as the reverse complement.
TAAGCTTATGGGTTTATGGGTATTTTATAACAACATTATTTTTTTTTCATATAAATATAAATGCTATGCATTGATATAATTTTGATTCAAACTACTAATTTGATAAATTATTTAATATCATAATTGATATAATTTTTGTAATACATATTTATATAAATAATTTTTATATAATGGATTCATATAACACAAGTCGAATATTAATTTGCTGTCTGTCAAGAAAATTAGCCCCTCTACGTTAGACTATTTTCATTTTTTAAAACATTTTGGTTTTAAATATTACATAATATGAGATTTAAAATTTTAATTTTTATTTATTTATAAAGGTATTCCCGATAAATAAATTTTTAAATTCTATGGACCTATTAAAGGGGTGAATGTTAGCCACAAATTTTAAAACTGCTCCATATTTAAGACGTATCGAACCCTCACTAGTTAAGGTAGAGAAGACCTTATCATCTCATCTAAATAGCATAATTTAAAAATTAAAATTTTCATTAATTCCAAATCTGGTAAATCCAATAAAACCCTTCTTATTTCATTAATTCTACAATTTTTATTCCTTAATTCGTCTTAAGGATTAAAGGTAAGCAATCAAACAAAACTTCCCTAATCTTTGTTTTTCCTTTTCTATTTGTTTTTGCCGCTCATACATTTTATATTCAACCACACAAAAGAAGCACCCTTTGCTCAAGTCACAGTTTGAATTTATTTTGAAAATGAACCCTTTTTACTTTGTTTTTGGAAGACCAGCAAAAATGGTCTTGATTCTCATCTTCTTCTTCTGCTCAGTTTCACCTTCATGTAAATAAACCTGGTTTTTTTATTCTTTGAGTTTTGTTGAAGTTCTATTTTGATTGGGGAAGACTGATTTTGATTAAAATGCATGCAGATGGATATGACCCTTTGGATCCTAAAGGCAACATAACCATTAAATGGGATCTTTTGCAATCCAATTCTGATACAAATGATGTAAGTTTCTAATTCTTGATAGCCATTCCTTTGCCTTTTTCACTTTTATCGTCACTCAATAAGTAGGGGTTTTTATTGGATGCCATAAGTGATGAACAAAAAAATTATAAGAAATTAAAAAAAGAATACAGCTTTTTGGTTCAGGAACCAGTACATGTTCACTGCTCACTCAACCATTAATTGCACAGATTTGAATATATTCAACTTGTTTTTATGGATTTAAATATTTTGATTATTATATGCAATGGATTTGGAGCAAACTTGAAGGAAGTAAGCTTAGGGTCGGTTTAGATGGATTTGGATGGTCGGTGTATAAAAATAGTGGTAGCTGTGAGATATATGTAATGATATTGTAGTATAAGACAAAAAATAATCGAAAGGCACCACACCTCACCAGCTATTCAAACCACCTTATTCTAGTTATGTCTGCAATTTGCATTACCGGCAATTGCTGGAAACACTCTGAATTGCAAATGTAAACGTGAAGGAATTAGTTTTAGTATTTCAGGGTTCTTAAGCCTGCCATAATTGCAGGTGAAGGTATCATTGTTGAACTTTCAACTATACCGCCACATAGAGCAGCCCGGATGGAAACTGGGGTGGGAATGGCTTGGCAAGGAGGTGATATGGAGCATACAGGGAGCCGAAGCGACCGAGCAAGGAAACTGCTCCAGGTTCAAAGGAGGACAACTTCCTCATTGTTGCGAGAAGAAGCCATTGATTGTTGATCTTCTACCTGGAGCTCCCTATAACATTCAAACTTCTAATTGTTGCAAAGGAGGTGTGTTATCATCCATGATTCAAGATCCTACTAAGTATGCTGCAGTTTTTCAAATGAACATTGGAGCTGGAGGTGCCGCTGATTCGGATTTCGATATGCCACAAAATTTCAGTCTCGGAGTTCCAGGCTACACGTGTGCGAAACCGGCTCAGGTTGCACCAAGTAAGTATAGCTCAGATGGTGGCCGCCGCTGGACACAAGCTCTTGGTAAGTACTTGTACCAAAATTATACATTTTTTTGCACTAAGCCTTTCCACCATTGTTTATCGTAATTCATCATGATTCATAGTATAGTAATTATATGCATGGATTTATTACAGGGACATGGAATGTGACGTGTATTTACTCCCAATATCAGGCATCAACTTCTCCAAAATGCTGTGTCTCCTTATCTGCATTCTACAATGACTCGATTGTTGATTGTCCCAAGTGCAGCTGCAGTTGCCAAGGACTACCCGGGTCAAAATGTGTAAAGTAATTTCTAAAAGTAGAATGGAGGTTGCATTTTGCCCCTTCCACTAAAAAATGGCAAAGTAATATTTATAAATTAGATAAATAGTAAATTGGTCTTTTTATTAAAAATTTTATTCAATTTTACTGTTAAAAACTAATCCTCTACACGTCGGTTTGAGGTACATGTGGCACATCATAGGTCATTGTTTGGTTATTCTATTAGTCATGTTAGTTTTTAACCGTAAAAAAAGATAAAAATTTTAACAGAAAAAACCAGTTTACTTTTTGATCTAATGTACAAAACTAGTTTACTCACTTTTGAGTAAAGGGACAAAAAGCATTCTCACACCTACGACATGAGACTCCATGATAATTTTACCTAATTTCTCTTATACTTGTTTTCATAATCTATTACACAGCATTAAGATTATTAAAGAAACACCATCATTGATGCTTGTTTATTGAACAGATTTGGCGAAACACCATCGCTATTGCAACAAGTAAAAGACCCAAATCAAGAGCCGCCATCGATCGTGAGATGTACACAGCATATGTGCCCAATAAGAGTCCATTGGCATGTGAAACAAAGTTACAAGGAATATTGGCGAGTGAAGATCACTGTGAATAATCTGAATAGCCTAAAGAACTATAGTGGCTGGAACTTGGTCGCATTGCACCCTGACCTCAAAAGCTTGACACAAGTTTTCAGCTTCAACTATCACCCACTTAACCAATATGGACATATCAGTAAGATAATAATAATAAGCTCATTCATCATCAGTCATATTCTTATATGCAACACTGACATATAAGTTAAATTATGGATGTGTGCAGATGATAGTGGGATGTTTTGGGGGGTTGAGTACTACAATGACATGCTGTTACAAGGTGGTGAGGTTGGAAATGTGCAAAGTGAGATGTTGCTGCACAAAGATGAAGGGATATTCAGTTTCAGGGAAGGATGGGTTTTCCCTAGGAGGATTTTGTTTAATGGTGATGAATGTGTGATGCCACCTCCTGATGATTATCCAAGGCTGCCTAAAAATACTGCTTGTGCTGCCAGTTTCACCCTATCTATAATCTTTTCTTCTTTGTTTATGCTGCTAATTATATTTGCGCGTTGAAATGTGAATATATATATATATATATATATATATATATTACACAAATTGTTACTTGGATATCTAATTCTTTGCTTTTTCACTTATTTTTCATAACCTTCTTTTAGAAGTTCGAATATTTGAAGAATGTCTAAAGATGTTGAAAGTAATTTTTTTCATGTTCATATTCTTCCCATCACCCAAAAAAATAATTAAAAAAAAGATGGTCATTGATTCTATGTATAGCACTTCCAAAATATGTATTAAATTATAATCTTATAAACTACTCCTGTGTTAGCAATCTTTTAAATATATGTATATATTATTTATTAAGCTTTTGATTGAGTTAATACTATCTTTATTCCGATCCTAATTCAATTTTTAAGTTATCAAAGCTTCTTGCTTTTATAAAATAATGAATATTAATATTATCATAACTCAGTTTAAAAATTACTAAAAGCTTCTTACTTTTACAAAGTAACAAATAATAATATTCATGTTTTTTAATAAATTAATACTATGATGAGATTTGAAGTTAATATTAATAAAATTTAAATTTTTAACTTAACTATTTCACACAAACCATCAGTTTTTAAGATAATATTTTTATAAATATATTTTTACATATGTTACTTCTTTCGCCTAGTATGTCATAATCTAGTATATATAAATTGAAATGGTTTAATATATTATTTGCTGTCCGAATTTGACACTTTTTCTAATGTGATATCCATGTTATTTTTGGTCCAATCAGCTACTTGTTAAAGTTTTAGAGGTTTGATTTGATGAAAGTTAATTATTAATATTATGAGATTTGATATTTTTTATGATTTTGTTAATAGAATAAATTTAGTGCCAATTGTGAATTTATTTTATTTTACATTTAATTTGTCAAATACAAACTAATGGATGTGATTTAATTCCTATTTTAAGGTTGACTTGATAAAAGTTAACTGTTAATATTATTAGTTAATTATGAATTTTTATCAAAGTAACTTTAAAACTTGAATTAAACACTAAAAAATTAACATTGTTATCATCAAATTCTAAATGTATAACTTTTATCAAATACAAGTACCATATTAGGAATAAAATGTCAAACTCAACTTTACCCTCAAATTTTTAATTTTACCCTTTCAACTAAAATCTCATTCGATTTTTTATATAAGATTTAAATAATTTTATATACTTTTATACATTCACATTGTGGGCTTGCTAAAATTTTTACTTTATTTTACATAATTAGTTGTAATTCCTAAATTTTATAATATATATTTAATTTTGTAAGAACTAAAATACTCGTTTAGAAATTCGAAACAAATCAAAATGGATGAAGAGTTATTTTGAGATGGGGTTGGACTAGAAGACAAATTTTAAATAAAATCAGAGTCCTAGCAAGATCAAGACGGGAATTATAAAAATCGAATTGTGCTTGAGGCGAGCAAAAGCACGCTCCACCCATCCTATTGCCATCCCTACTCCTCGCCTCTTCCTTTTAATTGGCCGCCCCTCTCCTTTATCCTCGTCTGTTGCCGTTCAATTCTTCATCTATTGTCCCGTATTTACTTGCAAAAAATCTTAACAAAATGAAATCCTGGAGCCCCCAATCGCCAGTCTGCTCATTTTAGGCGTTCCGCGATTGCAACTTTGCCACCATCCATTCTCTTCCTAATTTATTCATTTTCCAATGGGTTAAATAATTATTTGTAAACTTGAATTTGACAACTCTCATATTGAGACTTGAACTTTTTTTTTTTGCTCAAATTAATCCTTGTACTTGGTAATTATTCTCATATTGAGGTTTAACTTAGGCAATTATCTTACATTGGGACTTGAAATTTTTTTGTCCAAGTTAGTTCCTAAATTTAGCAATTATTTTTATATTGGGACCTAAACATGACAATTGTTCCCATATTAAACTTTAAACTTTAGGGTTTTCAAGAATATATCAAGAATTCATTTGAACCAAAAAAAATTTAAATCCCAATGTGAAAATAATTACAAGTTCAGGAACTAACCTAAACAAAAAAAATCAAGCCCTATTGTTAGAACAAGTACCAAGCATAAGGACTAACTTTGACCAAAAAAATTCATACCTCAATAATTTGAGAATAATTGTCAAGTTCAAACCCCAAAAAAAATTTTAATCCTTTTCCAATCAATTTATGATCCCTTATTTTTGTAAACTGCGTTGCTGTCCATTCTTTCTTTCTTTTCTTTTCTTTTTTTTTAAAAAAAAAAGCTCTTTTTAATGGGTAGAGTTTGAATTGTTTATAGCTTCTGAGATTGCTGAAGGAGAAATCCAAGTAAATCAAAACCAAAGGAACCCAGAAAGAAAACCTGGATTTCGATTTTCATTTAGAAACATTTTACAGGAAATATTTCTCTACCATTTATGCAAATTATAGAATAATGCACACCAAACATCCTAAAGATCTCTGAAACTAACGTAGATACTCAGAAATGAAGGGAAAATGGATGGAGCACATAAAAAAAAATCTAAATCAATCATAACCATTGATGAACAGACAAGATACTTGAGGGAGTAAAAGTGAAACATGGAACCTGCTCTTACGTTTCCCACCTCAGGTGCATCGTATGTCTGAAAAAGAAAAGACAATTCTCTGGCAATTATGACCAGGTGCTGCACATGAAGATAATAAAAGAGGGTAAAAAGGGGTTAAGAGCTGACTGAGAAATAAAGAGAGGATCAGTCAGAGAGTGGATGAACTTTGCTTTAGCCTGCAACAACCAAAACAACAAAATTTCGGTCAGCAATGGCATCGGCAAGGATAAATTAAAAGATTTAATTGCAGAGTGGTGCGGGTAGAGGGTCATGACCTGAATTGGCATCCTTGTGTTTCAGAGAGAGGTTCGCAAATTGGGAATCAAGATCTCTACTGCTGGATGGCCGATGGCTAGATGATGATGATGATGATGATGGCTTCTGCTTTTGATGTTGTTGTTGCTGCTGCTGCTGGTACAAGACTCGAAGCCTACCAATCTCCCTCTCCAATACTTCATGCTCAACTGGAACACAATGATTTGCATAATTTAGTTTTCATTCAATGACATTCTGTTTTAGTTAATTAAAATAATTACTGTTTATCGCAAGACAGATCAATGACTGCCTCTGGGACGCATCGGCCTTTCTCCATAACTATTCATGCTTCTGGAAAAACCCCAAATCATTGTTAAAAGATCTTGTGCCCCCAAGCCTCTTATTCTTCCTATTTATTATAGAGAAAAAATATGGAGAAAAATCCAATTTAAAAACTTTGAATGAAGTAGTTTTTGAAATATATATTTTATAAAATATAGTTAATTAAAGTATTCAAAATAATAAAGGTCAAAGTTTAAAAAAAGAAGTTACCATAAAAAAATTAAATGACACATTTCTATGTTACTCTGGTCTTTAAGTACCCCTTGTTAGCACCATGCCTAACACACTTTCAAACATAAGTACGGGAATATGACCCTCTAAGCACCTTTCAAATACATAGAAACTAAGTAAAATTGACATAACAGTCTCAGATGCACACCTGTATCCAACATTCATATCCGAGTATGAATAATATGGTCACAATTTAAATGGGAAGAGGAAGGAATAAATTTCCATTTCTCAAGCTATCTCAAATCAACTATCCAGTAACCCTTTTCGTAAAAGTTTCTACTGCTTTTCCTCTTATAGCCATTTATGGGATAAAAAAGGAACTAAAATGGATACTAAGACCCCTCATAGTGCCAATTTATACAGGTTGATATGGACTACATACAAATAATTACAATCAAGGGGGAGGGCAAGGTCGTCATGCAATATGTAATGCAGGAAAAACAACATATAATTATAGCCTTAGAGGTCAGGGGTTAGATGCTTACGATGTTTGATAAGCTGCTCCTGGGCTAAACTCTCTAAACGCTGTTTAAGAGCTTTGTTCTCCATGTTAAGAATAAGATTCTGCTGGTTGAGGAATTCAAGCTCAGCTGAAACTTCAGATCCTTCTGCCTGTTGAGAAAGACAGTTAACACTTCATTGTAAGACAAACTGTTTCATTACTTCAAGTCAATTTGAAAATAAGTGAACAATCAAAAACTGAAGTTTCAACTAATTCTTGCCTGCAAAGCCTGAACATTTCTTTCCAGCTCAGCTATGTACTGAAGTTTACGCACCCTTGAGCGTTGAGCAAACTGCCTGCAATAGATGGTGGCAAAGCACAATGATAGAACATTTGCAACCAATATCAGGTGTTGGTATAATGACCAAATATCTATACTGATAAAAGTTTCAAGAATCACTGGATAGAAATGGAGTCACTAGTTATTAATAAAGGATATATCACTTAAACAGCCACACCAGAATAATAACTTTTGAAGAGACAATGCATGCATGTAATTCCTTTTAATAAACAGAAACCATATGAACATGCATTGATGTGTGCTTATGCAGGAAAAATATGTGATCCAGAGTAGAGTCAAGCACCAGTAACCTCCTCATGCTCTGTATGACCATTTGTAACCACAAGAAACATCTAATGGATGCACCCTATGAACCTGCAGATCCTAATTCTAGCATCAAAATCCCATTGGAAATCAGTTGACAAGCTCCTTGTCGATTTGGCCATTATAAGGAAAAGGTAATTAGTTACAAACAACATTAACAAAATTAAGAGCAACCATGTTCCTTGAGTTCATAAAAAGTAACTCTTAAAAGATATTAACAACAATCCAAAACAAATGCAGAAAACAAAATATAAGGAGGGAAAAAGGAAAGAAAAGAAAAAGAAAAAGCAGACACAATCATGCAACAAGGAAATTGTCATGCGTTACTCCACCATGATAGTAACATAAGCCCAACAGCTGGAACAATAAAATAGGCTACTCACTGCTTTGCACGTTTTGTATCACTGTCAGATGACGAAGACTTAGCATAAGAATTATCTTTTTTCTCAAAATAAGCTTTTGCCTCAAGAGGGGAAGATTCAGCAGAATCTTGTTTTTCACTTGCTGTTGATGGAGCACTCTCTACTTCTTTAAAAGCACATGATGATCCTGAACCCTGAAGAATGGAGTTTTCTCTACGAGAAGGAAGCCCACTTGAATGAGTCACAGCATTCAAAGATGAATCCCATGGCCTGTTCTTTTGTTTTACTAAGTTCACATCATTGTAGAAAGCAGCAAGCCGAGCATCTTTTTTACTCTGATAATCAAATTCCAGAGATGCCCAAGAAGGTGCAGAAATCATATTTTTATATCTGTACTCCTCTTGCGCTGCATAATCAAGGTTACGAGCATCTGATACATCAATGTATGCAAAAGAGTCACTCGATGAACGTCGATGACCTCCTCTGCGCATAGGAGTAATATCTGGCTCATTAAGGAGATCATCAAGCCAAGAGGGTTGATCCTCTATCAGAAAGCTTTCAGAAGAAGTGCGCATGTGGTGTGTATTTCCCTCTCTAGAATTTTGAACCAATCCAATTACATTGTTGGAGACATAATCAGTAAATGGTTGGGAGACTGTAGGGAAGGGACATTTTGGAGGAAGTAAAGCATGCTTTCCAGCACATATCGAATCTCTTATGTTTGTTGATCCCTTGGAATAAGCCATGACAAAGAACAAACAATTTCTGCAAAGAGCATACAAGAGAAAGGTAAAGCAATAGATCAATTATGATTCTTAAAGACAAACACAAAATTCCAAGAAAAGTGCAGCAGTTATGTTTTCAGTTAACAAACCAAGAGACAACAAGCCCTCCATTCAACAAAGAAAATCAAAGGAACAATAGATTGTATCCTGCATCAAACTCATAATAGTTATATACCAGATAATGATCTAAACATAAAACATCCATGTCTGGTACACAGCATATACATAAAAAAAAAAAGAAAAAAAAAGGAGCCATCCTAGCAAATATTCACAATCCAAAAGGAAAATCACAGAAAACGATAAAAAGAAAAGCTTGTGAATCATGCATTACATAACATCAATTTTGTCCGTGTTTACCATTGCCAAATCTTACAATAAAGGTTAAAGAAAGCCAAAAAGAAAAAAAGAAGAAGAAGATTGTAACATCATCCAAAATCTTTGTTAATGATCAGTATTTTGCTAGTTTTTGTTGAAACGAGGCTCATAAAGAACATCATAAATATTATTAGAAAACACTGAATCATAAAAGAACATCGCCATGTCTGCATCAAACACCCTTGTCAAAAACACATTTTCGATGTAATCATATTCATATCTTCTAGAAAAATGTTTACTGTTGCATATGTAGTAAAATTCTCATGGCACTGTAGCAAAGACCAAATAATAAAAACCAGTAAGCAAGGAATAGAACCCCCACATTCCCATGGCCTCAGCCTGTGGAAAAATTACAGAACCAAGCAGAAAACAACGTAAAAGAATATAATCCCCAAATGCAAACCTCTCCAATAAAATTGGCGCTGGTAACATGTTTACAGGAAATAGATCAAGACAATCCTCAAAACAACCTTCAAAAAAAAATCTAAAACTCATTACCTTAAATCACACACTTCAATTTATTCGACAAAAAATGGAAAAATTCAAAGCTAAATCTCTCAAAACTGGCAGACGCTGATTAACTTACAACAACGATTATGACATTATTTTTACTTTCTGGCCACTGATTATGGCACTATTCGTGTTCTAAATAATTCAATCAATAAACAAATAAAACTTAACCTAAGCTGAGCTAAGCAAATGTATAGAAGAGTGAAAAATCCAAAAACACAAAAACAGAAACGCAGCCCATTAAACAAAAAGAAAATAATAATAATAATAATAACAATAATAATAATAATAAAGCTAAAGAATTGAAGATTAGGTATCCATTGAAAGGAAATGTTACAATGTGAGAGATGAAAATCAACTAAAATTGATAAAAACAACAACAACAAAAAAAAAGAAGAAGAAATATTCGTTTTGGAATCTAAGGAAAGAAAAATGAAAATAAAAACAAACCGAAGATGATTATCATTATTTGTTAAAATTGTAGATTATAAGTCAGAAACTATAGGTGAAAAGCTTACCTTTCGGGGATTGAAGAATTGAGATCTCGAAATGCAATGTTTCTAAATCGGAGGCAAACTATTTCTTACGGTTTTCTCTTTCATTTTCTTTTTCTTTTTCTTGTTTTCCGGCTTTTTGGGTGCTTTCTGTTTTATGGAATGAAGCCCTCTCTTCTCTTTCTTTATTTTCTTTCTTTATTTCTGCCTCTACGTTGTCTTGATATAATTTTGAATTGCATGCGAAATTAATTTATTATTAACACAAACCTGTAATAAATATAAAATGACGTAATAACGTTATTTGATTTGAATGATTCTTAGACAAGGATATAAGAAGCTATCTATACTGCAAAAATAAAAAATAAAAAAAATAAAAATTACTAAAAATGTCATATCACTGCTTCCATTTAATTTTTAAATTAGCCTCAAAATTGAAATTTCTAACTTATTAATTCTATATTAAATTTTGTCAGTAAAGTTATATTTATTATTGAATTTTTCTATTCAATTTTAATTTAAAATAATTTGATTTTAATAATAATAAGTTAATTAATATAATATTGTTCGACACCAATGATCACCAACTCAAAATCTAAAGAAGATTTGGGTCACCTACTCGTGACCCGACCAAGTCCCACCAAATGAATGTACGCGAGACATACAGCGAGAGGACAACTAAGAAAGCTCATGATATCAGCTTGCACAAGCTAAGGGGAGTTCACGGTCCCAATTCGCATATACCTAATGAAGTCGCATATTGGGGGCTGTGAGGTTTAACAGGTGACCCAGAATGATACACGTGTTCAACATGTCTGAGGCCTGCTTAGTATGTCAGTCCTATGAATAGTAGGGTTAAGTCCGTGAACAGTGGAGCCAAATCATGAACAGTAATAATATGTTTAAATAACAAAATGTTTCCTTTAATGAGACATAGAAAATTACTCAACAAATATAAAAGTTAAATAAAATTGTTCTTTTATAAAAATAAACTTTTTTTTTCTTTTGATATATGTATTTATTTTTCAAAATTTTATTTTATTAAATAGAAATTCTAATTTAATTTATTGTTTTTTAATATTTATAAGTTCAATTATTGTTAACTATTAAAACATAATATTTGAAAAAAAATTTATTAAATTATGTTTACAAATCATAAAAATTAATATTGAGGGGAAAATTTTAATTAAAAATTAAAGTTGTTGGCAAATTTTAATAAAATTCAAAGCTTAATTATAATGAAAAATATCAATGAAAATAAAGTATAGTGACAAATTTTAATATTCACATGTAATATGATAACAATTTTGCACTTTAACGCTAATTTTTTAAACTAAATTGGTAATGTTTATAATAATAATCTATTTAATTTAGTAAATATAATATATTAAATAATATATTTGAATACAATTATCATGAAATTAATATATATTATTTATTATTATTATTATTATTCTTGAAATATTTTAACTCCACAAGTAACAATTAAAAGTTGTGATATCACCTTATATAATAGTAAAAGAATATAAATTAATTAAAATGAACATACGTGAAAGTCAAATATTATAATTTAAATATTTTATTTTTAACAAAAGTAAAGTGATACTTTATTTTGAATATAAATTAATATTAATTAATTATTGTGATTCAATTGAACTGATGTTCGAATATTATCATATATTACTCTCACTTTTGTATGTGAAAGTCAAATACTTTTTTGCAACATAGGTCAAATATTATCAGATACTTGAGAATCTGATTTTTATTTTCCTTTGTTGTTTCACCGCATAGGTCTCTTTTGTTGCTTATTAGTTGGTTGTTAAAATACTTGTACAAAATATGAATATTTACTTTTAATCAATCTTTCACGGGATTGGCCTGTATAAATAACAAAATATTACGTGGAAAATTCATTCGAAAAATATTAAAAATCATGGGTAAAGGAGATTTTATGTTTTTCACTAAATGAATAAACAAACGAGAGTATAATATGAGGAAAATAAACTTAAATGTACTAAACGTACAAACCCAAACCTCGAAAATAAAGCCATAACTGTCATAGAGCAAACTCGAAAACAAAACACTAATTCTCATAGAGTTCTCTCAAAAGAGATACAAAATTCTCTCCATAGTTACCACTAAAACTCTCACCAAAACTCATCTGAGACTACATCTTGTCGCCCCCCCCAAAAAAAGGCCTTGTAGTACTACATCTTTAATTGTCTTTTCGAAACAGAGATACAAAGCCCCTTTAAATAGGCTAAGTTTAAAGGGCTAAAATGATTAAAATATCCAGTAATTAGAGTTCAATTGAGAGAAGTCATACTTGCCTATCAAAACGCGATTATATTACTTGAGGAATACGTCGCGTCGTCGTGATGTTTCATGCATACTCGTCACGATGTCGTCCTCTCCGCCAATTGGAGAAATTGTCACGTCATCTCAATGTTCCTCGTCGTGATGTCGCCTCTCGTCACGATGTCGGTGTTCTCCACATCGTGATGTCATGCCTATTTCGCCTCTTTCTTTGTTAAGTACCTACAAACTGTCTTATAAATACAAGTCACATCCCACATTTTTTTGAGCTAAGAGAAAGAAAACAAAGGAAATATATATATATATATATATATATATGGATTCTTGTTCATTTCATAGTTTCATAGATTCATAATTGGAGAATTTTTGCAAGTGGCTTAGCTTTTGAATCTCGCTCATCACCATAGGCATAGGATACTTAATGTGCTGCATGCCTCTGGATTCTCCTAGAAATCAACCAATATACCTGGGTCATGAATGTTACGAATTTTTGGATATGTTGCATACCTTTTGCTTGTCTTTCCTTCAACTAGCTTTATTAACCAATGCTTTTTTCTTTTTCTTTTTTATCATCAGACATCACATGTGAAAGAGCTGCAAGTCCATCGATATTGGACCTACATCACTAAAATCATCAATGCTTAAGGGGCGATGTATGTGTTTGAGTTTGCTAAATCTCTCATTTATTGAAAGAATCCATGTTTGATAAACCACCATACACTTGGAGAAGCATAATATATCGGAGATGATGATCTTCTTCTCCAGAATAGTTTCCAATGTAGACAACTCCAACACCAACATGGCATCACCAAGAACATAATAAGGCCATTCACTTGCAGGGTTCACCTCCTCAAGTCAAGCACATTATGAACAACCAATAGTTTCCCAGTGGTTCATTGTTAAAAGGATGAGAGATGCCTTGAATTCAACCCCACATGCAGCCGTAGAACACATGGACATTAAACGTTAGAAAAAAAAGGGCGGAAATATACCTCAGTTTTATCCATGGATAGAAGGATTAATGTCTTCAACTCAAACTTTGCTCACTTCCACATAATCACTGTCGCCTGATGAGTCATGAAAACTCCACCTCTGAAGGTAGTGTGATTAGGTTCCTAAACAATGCCAAAATAGTAAAATTACATCATCATTTCCATTTCCTCTGAACTAACCAAACCTTGTCTAGAAAATATGGTAAGGACGCTCACTTCCACATAATCACTGTCGCCTGATGAGTCATGAAAACTCCACCTCTGAAGGTAGTGTGATTAGGTTCCTAAACAATGCCAAAATAGTAAAATTACATCATCATTTCCATTTCCTCTGAACTAACCAAACCTTGTCTAGAAAATATGGTAAGGACGGAGCATGATCCAAGTGAAAGCTTCTTCATAAAATGGCAGAGACAAATGAAAAAACAAAAGAGACAAAGATTAAAGCAAAAAGAAAGGAGAAAAAGAAACCACACGTACTGGGTGAGTTGAAAAAAGCGACCACAGTGGGAGTCGAGAACCCACGACCTTCTGATCCGAAGTCAGACGCGCTAATCCACTGCGCTATGCGGTCGAAGATGCAAAATCTGTTAAACTACTTTAACTTTTAAATTTTAATCAGATTACTACTCGTACATTTTTCCCCAAGTAAGATCATGTTTATATAATCACTAGTTATAAATTAAATTTCATTTTTAATAAAAAATTTTTACTTAATTAAAAATTGAATTTATAATAATTTAATCACGCATTATAGTGTTTTAATAAAAAATAAGTTGGGTCAATTATGTATAGACATAATTAAGTTAAGCTTGTGAATCAATGTTTGTGTCAATCATTTTAAAGACATAATTTAATATTAAAAATATTTTATTCTCTAACAGATTCTCTTTCTCCCTGCCAAGTCGCTTCTTCTCTCTCCCAATGCCCCATTCAATTAAAAATTAATATTTTAAAAATTAAACTAGTGGTATAATTGGTTAGATCATCAATTCTCAATCAAATCGGTTTATATGGATTAAATCAAAAAAATTCATAAAACTCGATTTAATCTTTTCAACCGTCAATTCGATTGATCCTAATTAATTCACGAATTAATCGATATTTTATCTTATTTCAATCTGGTGTTCTGCGGATTCTCAAACCATCCAATCCGATTCTGTACTAAAATAGTGTTAAATATAGGTGGAAAGCTCAAAAGAAATGCTAGATGTTAAACGCTAGGATAGGTACTTAACAAGTCCCTAGCTGCAGTAAAATATGTATTTATAAATATAGTTATCGGTATCTGATCCATTAGAGAAAGAAAATGGAAAACAATGGATGTAATAATTCCAATACTTTTTTTTTCCTTTAACCCTTTAATCTAATGAAACAGATATCTTAAAACAAGGTTTCAGTAACAAAGTAAAAGACTAATGTCAACATTCTCATACTGATTTAATGTGAAGCGAGGAGAGCAGGATTTCTATCTGTACAACTTGTTTGCAAGAAGGGGATATACATCAAAAATAAGTTTTTTTTTTTTTTTTAAATACACTCAGCACAGCTTCTGAGGTCTTAACAATTATTAAAATATTTTTTTCTCATGAAATAATGTCTAACTTTCTATCATATCTTAACTCTTGTTTAATGATACATCCTGCAATTTGTGGCTTACAATGGCATCGCCATGTCTGTTCTTTAAGTTGTTAGAACATCAGGAAGGTTGGTTGACGCTCCAAGAACTTTACCACCAACATCAGGAAACGTTTCATGTCCCGGGATTGGATTAACCGTCCCGTCTCTTCCAATTTCATATGGATACTGCATCAAGTGTCCCGTCAATTCGCAGTATTCGTCCTCCACATAGGCTTTCCAGTTACTTTTGGCAATCTCATTAACAAGTTTTACACATTCCAGGCTTTTTGGTTCGCGGAAATTATCGTCGAGTTTTCCCATTTGCTCAGCCCACAGAGACATCCGGTAACCATAAACCTACAGCAAACAATACTGTTGCAGCTTACAAATCTAAATAGTATACTAGTTGTTACTGCCTATATTCGATGGCATCGAGTTTATAAAAATCTGAAAAAGAGTCGGGAGTCCCGAACCTGGCCATGTGGGTGGGATTTCTTTCCTGCCCATGTATAATGTGGCTGGTAAGCACCCATAGCTATCTCGGTGTCCCTTGAACCTTCTAAGGACCTCTGGTTAATGTTAGCAGATCCCATTATAATATATTCATCATCCACTATCATCCCTTTTGCATGAACATATACCATGAATCTGCGGAACTTTTGCACCAATGCCTGCCAAAATAAGAGCAGATTGCTAGAGTTAATCCAATATAATGCCATAGGACACATAAAAATAAAAATAAAAACAAGAAAAGCTAATACCAGTTCACGGTTATCCTTATGGTTTAGTTTAGTTGAACTTTCTGAAGTTGGAGGCTCACGTTTACCGAGGCAATAGAAGTTCAAATAATCTTGTGGATGATATTGATCAGAAAGGCCTGCTTTTAGTAGTTCTTTTGCAATGATCGAGTACATCATGGTCACGGTTTGTCCCTATGTATTTAAACACAAAAATGGGATGAATCACATAGATGCATTGGAAATTTCATTTTTCTTTTTCTTTAGTTGCAGTGAAAAAGGTTCACACTATTAGAGCATAATTCTTAATAAGGAATGAGAAAACCTGAAAATATAATATTTCCTGCACAGCATTGCTAGTTGGCGCACCCTCTGGCCACATAGGTATTACTATATACACCGCGAAACGCTCATTTGCACGGATTTTTCCAGCAATTTTCAGGGCCAGCTCCATAGGGACTAAGTTATCAGCACCTAGTTATAAACAAAAAATCCCATTCCCATTTCATATATGATGCCCACAATACAAGAAAAGCAGATAAAACACTCCATAAACAAAGAACTGAAGACTTAATTTATCTTGCCCTGAAATCAGAGTAAACTATAAGCATGTCGAGGTTATGTCAAGATGTTAATAGGGAAATCCAAATAAAAATGAACTTATAATCAAGCTACCACTGGGACTTTTAGAAAATATACCAAGGAACCGTAATTCAAAAGAAAAGAAATAATGCAATTACTATAATCTTTTATGCGTATATACACATGCTAAACATAGTTATGTGAGTAAAGGAGAATCATTGATGTTTATCTCGGAAGGTATACAGTAATTATGCATCTTTTAGTTAATTGGAGATAGGTCCATTCGTTTTAATGACATTATGAAGTGGTTGGAGGATATAGAGTGCACCAATTACCATCAAAATAATATTAGCTAAAAGGAAGGTCAAATATCAATCAGTGTGAATAGTTGATTTGTTCAAACATAACCGAAGAAGGACAACCAAGCCATAGTTAAATGGTAGTTCCCGCAAAAATTCCCATTCAACCAGCTAAAACAAAACAAAACAAAAAAGTGAAGTATTACCAGTCCATGATTTTTTACCTGCATTTTTGTAGGATGGCCAATAATATGAAGATCCAATGAAATACTGATTCTCTATATATATAAAGTGCTGTGCCGATCTTATTGCTTTTATATAAGCTGTGTGGATGCTCATGTCTACCTTCAAGTTCTTTCCACAGATAAGGTTCTGCAGAAAGATATAAATCAAAATAACAGGTCCCTCATGGATGTAAAACTTAAAACATGTACTAAGAAAACCGTAATAACCAAAAAGGCATTACAACGGGCTAGTTTTGACCTGAGCTGTAGCTTGCTTAACATCCTTAGGAAATCCTTTTACAGATCCAGAATCAATGGACCGGAAAACCTACCAAAAAGAGAAATGACATTATCTCACCATGATAAGCAGAAAGAATAGATGTCATTTATGGAACATAATCTTCCCAACCTGCACATGCCAATTCTCTGGGTCTTTTTCTTCTCTAACATGCACAACTGAGTCTCCATCAGAACCAAGAGAGGGACATGCTATTGATGGAACACGGTCTAGCTTTATCAAGGCATCATCCTGCCAAGGACTGACCTTTCTTACCTTGAAGTCACGCCATTTTGAAACCTTTCTCCATCGTTGCTCAAAATTAGTCAATATGTCATATGCAGCAGGGCCCTCCACTTTGCAGTGTTGATCATGCCATGGTTGCCTTGGGCCATATGCATTAGTCTACATGTCGAGTTTGACTGTCAAAACCAATTCCACATAATATGACAGCATCTTGTTCAAGCAACTAGAAACTAAATCATGTACCAGAGAGATAGCTACATGCAGGACACCATATCATGCCATTCAACATTGACATCACAGTTATCCAGCACTTTCCAACACAAACAGAAGAAAACAACCTTATCACATCTGACATCAAGCTTATATGAGTATAAAGCCTTATGCTTGAAGAATGGCATGAATGCCACAAGGATCCGCAAAGATATACTCATGCATATTCAATAAGTGATTGGAACCAAACAGACGTTAACCACTACTAATTGTCTATCTTTCAAATTTTACCACAGGAAATAACTATTGCTATATCTCTATCCTTACCTAGCCCTCCTCAAGGTAAATCTATTGAAACATTTAGGAATCATGGAGGAACGTCTTTCTTCATCAGTTTATAGCAGTAGCAGCAAAAATCTATGAGAACGAAACATAGTTTCTATCAAGTTTGCTCGTATTAGATTACCTTAAATGTTCATTAGACATGCATAATTTGCGAGAATGTAATGTTTGCTTTTAAGAAGCCCACTTTTAAAAACATTTACATTGATATATAAAAGATCCATTAAATAAATGAAACCCAAAGTAAAGTAACTTCATCCTCTGCTAATGCTATGTATTTCTATAATATGCCCAAAGAAAAAAGCCTCAAACTCTCCAGGTTAGCAGGGCATCATACCAGAAATATCAATGTACACGTACCAATGCAGAAAGTCTAATGTGGAGAAAACCACTTACAGGAAATGTAGGATTATGAAAATCACCCTTAAAGATAGTGTCAAGATCTTGAAAGAGCCGGTGTTCAGGTGTGTCATATCTACCATCGCATAAATCTAGACCACCAATAAAAGCAGTTATTTTTCGAGTTTCTCCTGAGCCTTGGGAGTCAAGAATCACGCACTTCTGATGATGTGTGAAAAGGGTTCCCACGACCTGGATTTGAAGGATACAGTGAAGGCATTGATAAAACAAATCAAATGCATAGCCATCCAGCTATGACCAATAAATAATAAAAATCTTTCATGAGTATCCAAGTGGCAAACAGAAGCACAGTTGTTTTGGTACTAATACATAGTTCCGAAAATTCAAAGAAATAAATGCCTTACCTGTTGCTTGAAAAAACTAAGTTTGCTGCTTGCATAGCGCGGAGAGAGAACACAATGAACATTTGTGCGTTTGAAAAACTTTCTAGTCTCTTCATCATGAGTCTGCATAACACCTTCCTGCATTCAAGCCTAGCATCATTCAGGATGCATCTATGGCTAAATAAAATCTGTAAATGAATATGCTATTCCATGTACAGAAGTGGGGTATATTGGTTAAGGGTGGCTTGGGAATGCAACAATAACATTAAAAAGGGGCTTTAAAGGCATGTGAAAGCCTATTCTTAGGAATGACATCAGAGTCATGAAGAGTACCGTTTTCAACAGAAGCTTGTCATGTGAAGTTTTATCATCCCAGATCAGCAAAACCACACGGACCCCTTCTTGCGACTTGTGTTTCAACAACTCTCCCAAAGAAAGCTGGCCTTCCTCCGGTAAAGACTTTGTTGATTCCCTCACAAGTTTTATAGGATGGAAGACAGACCAACCAACTACATATATGAGATGACGTGCATCCAGAATGGCATGGCATATATCTTCCCAACAACTGCCTTGCTTAAAACTTTTTCCATTATCAAGTGGAATTTCAGGTAGCATGGACTCAGGTACATGGGCATCCTGATAAAGGGTTATATTCCCCCCTTTACGGAGAGGGAAATATGTATATGGAACCCCCGTGTAATCTGGTCCCCTCCCTACACCTTGTTGATATATAGGGTTTACACTCACTGGATTATACTGAAGAGAAACGTGCAGTTCAGGATTTCGATCACTCTTAGAATTACCAACAATAGCAAACCAACCGCTAATTTCATCTCCGGTAACGACCTTTTCAACAGCTATCTCAACTACTCCTATAAGTTCAGCACCAAGAACATCATTGTCCTTCACATGAAACTCAATTTTTCCTACAGGGTGTGCAACTGGCACAACAAAATGTTCATCCCACACGGGGTTCTCGCAATTGGAAATTATTCTAGATTGCGCAACTGTAGCCCCCGAAAGGCAAACAGATACATAAGGGTCACTAGTATTCAAAGTATGCTTGCTAGAGGTCTTGCCAGAGGGCTTGCTAGAGGCCTTCTTTTTGTTTCCAGAGCTACACATTGAAAACAACCTCCTCATTCTGTCTGAATTTAAATCCATATTTGGAAGAGATTTAGCTTCTATAATCCAGAAATCAAGTTCGCCATGAAGGAAAGTTGCTCCCTCAATCTCCCTTCTGCTTGGGAATTTGTCACGACCCATTCTCACTAGGAATTAAGCAAAGAACAACTCGTTGAAGCATCTCATGTTTACTAAACCTCAACCCCGCACCTCAAATCACAACAATCTGCTAAAATAAGAGAGAGGTAGATTTCTTTCTCCGGAATCTCTACTTGCATACGATTCAGTACGTGACTTGTGCCTACATCTCAAAGCTAGTGAGCAACTCCAATTGAACAACAAGCCTCGGTGCTTGAAGGATGCATCATCTTTTATCATAAAAATGGAGCACTCAGACAAAATGAAATACTCAAGAAAATGTTTCCATTACTCCGCCAAGCTGATCCAACAATCATCCTGCCTAATAAGAAAAGAAAAGGAAATCAGAATTGAATGCACCATCACTCAGTGCCTGCAGAAATTTCATTGATGAATACCTATCTTGTCCAAAAACAGTTAATATTCCATATAAACGTATTTCAATGATCCTATTGATCATCAACATAAATGAAAAAGTAAAAGAGTTCATCATTTAGTTACAAAATGCCGCCATATCAACGTATGAAAAAAAACTATTATATATTACCAAAAAGAAAATAATATTTTGTAGATATCAAAACCAGCAAGAGAATTCAAAATTGAAAATGAAGAAAAGAAGCCTAACCCACATTATGGTTATGGAATGCAAATGCAATAGTTGTTTTGCATTAAGTGGAGTATGAAGAGGGGTGCTGAAAAGATGAGAAAGAATATCAAATTTATGAATGGGGTTAAAGAAAGGAAGAGAAAGAGAAACAGCTGAAGAAGAGTAAAGGAGATAAAAAGAACATTTTGCCCGCATTTTCCTTGTTTGAGTTTTGGTTGAGTGAGGGAAAATTGAAGCGAATAGGGGGGAGAAATAAGAGGCAACGGTTGGTTTTGATTGAAACTTGGAACTTGTAAGGAACCCATTATCCTTAATTAACACCCACTGTTACCCGAATTATACGCTTATATGTCGATTTTTCTTCTAAATATTTAATATGTAGGACAATTTAGTCGAAGGTAAGGGCGAAGTTTCAAGGTTGCTGCGAAAGGATCATAAGTAACGTGATCTGCGAAATGAATACAAGGCTATGCAACTTGACATCACTCTCAAGTACCTTTTGACTACTTTCGACAGAGAAAAGAAAACCCAGTGTGCAACATGCAAGTTGAGTTTTCGACTTTTGAAATGGAGGTTCCATAGATAGCATGGAAGTTTGGTGTCTCCAAAAGGAACAAAATGCAGGTCGCCGCCCCAATGGAAGCAGCCTCTTCTCTCTTCAGCTAGGATGCATATGAGAAGAATAATATGGTCATTCTCTACCACTGGCAATCGCAGAATTGCTACCGGAAATAAATAATCAGAATCAGTTGGAGGTGTAGTGAAAGCCATATCAGAGGTTTCTATAAAAAATTATTTACATTTGTTCTACCTTCTCGTCATAGAATACTCCACACTCAAACCTTAAGTTTCTCCAAAGGGAAGACAAGAGAAGGATTGATTAAACGCAAAATTGACAAGAGAAGTAATTTTGTTTTCTAAAAGTGGTATTTAAATTATAATTTTTGGGTAAAGTTCACTGCATGGTTTTTTCTTTTCCCATTATGTCAACAATAATGTCCTTATCTTTCCTAAATTAAAATTTTTGTTGCTCTCTAATTTCTTTTTACTTAGTAAAGGCATATGCCAATTAATCTACATCATCTAAATACTTTGGTTTCGTCTTATAATATTGTATCTATGATTCACATTTTGAATATGTATGAATACAAGGATAACTTTTGTCGTGAAAGTTTTTTAGCGTTTTTATATCGTATCTCATATTTCTCTCGATTTATAATCTAATACACAGATCAATTAGTTCGATTGGGCTGGCTATATATTGTGTATTATCAACGATTTTCACAGAAGGTGATAAGATGATGTCTTGAGCAGTTACATATCCGAGACCCTTGACAAAAATAAAGGCGTTATGAGTTCCATACAATTCCCTTTCAATACAACTTCTTTCAAATTCATTAAAGTTTCATAGACTGATCATTGAATACCTACTATGGTAGAACATTTGTGTGATATTTTATTATATTTTGCACGTGTAATGCATGTTCCTTCTAGTCCCCCAAGCGAAGCTTTTTGCATCACAATGCCCTTTTGCGTTGGCTTGGGCTTTCATAAGTGAAGACAGAATAAAGCATCCATAATAAAGGCACTTACTCTTTGCTCTTGATTCAACACACTTTTATTTTCGTGTCCAAGCCAAAGTAGAGACTTTTACTTTCTCTCGAACCATAGTAATATTATTTTATTTAATTAGATTATTGAATCATTTATTTCTCTTAAAATTTCTTTAATGTTTATTTCTACACATGTCTTTTTTAGGGAATCAACAACCATTATGTGGCATAGGGGTTACATCACGTACGAAACTTAATAGTATACCACTTCTATGAATAGCTCGAAATGTTGCATCTATTCTAAGACCAAGAACCTTTATCATAACTTCTGCTCATTGCATATCTTGGTCTACCACTGCTCAAATAGCATTTCCCACTACGATTTAAGTAGCAAAAGGGGTCCCCCTTCTTGTACCATTGAATCCACAAGTGTTGGCGGATGACCAAGAGATTATTCGACCCCGTACATCTATAACAGTAACAATGGTATTATTGAAACTTGTTTGAACATGAATAGCTCCTTTTGGTATTCTACATGCACTTTTTTGTGCACTACTACGCCATTCCTACATGAATAAACTTTAAGTATAGGTTTTGTCATATTTTATCATTTCATAAAGATAAGTCAAAGATACATAGATATATCCATTCATGTCAAAATAGATCTTTTATTTTTATTTGTTTATCGCTTTCTTTAATATTAGTTTCTTTTCTTTTAGGAGTTCTTTTTAGAATAGAAATATTATTCTCATCTTTGTTTATGTCTCAGGTTAAAACAAATTATGATAATTTGTCCCCTCTTACCGATTAGGCGATATTTTTCACAAATTTTACAAACGGAAGCCCTTATTTTCATAGTTGTTATTCTTTTTTTTTAATTTATTTATTGGAAGAAAATAAGTTTCTTGACATTTGAATTGGACCCCCTGAAAGGAATCTTGAAGTTGAATATTTTTCAAATCCTTGTTGCGAAGGCTATAAATTATACGCACCTGGTTGAATCATTAGCACTTACTCCACTTTGGTTGACTTTATCCTACGTTGGTAAAACTCTCCTGAAACTTACCCTAGAATCGAATTTTCATCATCTAAAGGAATTGGGACTGGGAGTGATTTACTAATTAAACCTCCATGAATCCTTTTTTTTTTTTTGTTCTTTTATTCTAGGTAAAACTTCCTTGACATATCAACTATTATAGGGCAGGAGGCGTTCTATAAGACAACCCATGTTTTTTCTTTTTTTCACAAATGGAAAGTTTCGAATACAATTCGTGTATTGGATAGATTACCATATATAACACAATTTCTCCACCAATTCCTTCTAGTCGAGCCTCCCAATTTGTCATTATAGCTCGAAAAGTAGAAAGAATTACAATCCCCATCCCACTTAAAATTATAGGAATTTGTTGATAGTTAGAATAGATTCATAAACCTGGTCTACAAATCAGTCATAAATTTAAAATAGTTTTATATGGTCCTTTTTTATTCCTTCTATGTCATGGGGTTAAAACTAATAAAATATTAGTTGTGTTCTCGATGTTTCCATACGTTATCTATATGACCTCGTAAAAGCATTTTAACAATGTTTTCAATGGTATTAGTAGATCCTATTTGAATTGTTCCTTTTCTATTCATATCAGTATTTCGTATAGAGGTTATTATGTCAGCAATAGTGTCCTTAGCCTTGGTAAACTAAAATTTTTGTTGCTCCCAAATTTTGATATAACCGTGGTTTTTTTTTCCTTAGTAAATGTATATACTTGAGACATAATCTACTAATTAATCTATGCCAAGTAAATACTCTAAATACTATAACTATATTTGGGTCTCTTTTTATAATACCTCAGGAGTTAATGAAACTACTTTAATGAAATCAATTGTCTTACTTCCTAAGAGATCACACCAAAAATTCAAGTGCCCTTTGGATTTCCTTCTTGATCAATGACAACAACAACATTGTCATCATATTGTATTATCATCCCATTGTCACGTTTGAGTTCTTTACAAGTACGTACAGTCAACTTTGATCACTTCTAGTCTTTCTAGAGGGTATTTGGTGCTACTTCCTAGATCACAGCAAATAACATCATCAGTATGAGCATATCGACGATTACTAGCTCCTATGACTCGAATACACATCAATTCTCGAGCCTCACTATTATCTGATACATTCAAATGGTTCTAAGGTTGAATAATTTTTTAAATCTCTTTTTCAATGTAACAAAGGAGAAAAAAAAATATTGTTTGTAAAAAAAAAAAAGGAAACTCACAATTTTTTTTAGTCCCAAGACAAGACTTCTTTCTATTAGTTCTGTATGCCTATCCTAAAATAATGAATTGAGTTTTTATAGGCACTTTTTATGCCGCTATTGAAATAGTCTATTTAGCTATGTTTTCATCTACTCTAGTTATTTCATAAAGTATTCTGTCAGGTTTAACGACTGCTACTGAATACTCAAGCTACTGAATACTCGGGAGATCCTTTGTAACAATAGTTTTCAGTGGTGTTGGAAACAGTAGCTTCAGGATCACGATTTCGACGAGCGAATTAGTATTTTTTTATTTATTTAATATCTATGAATATTTGTTAGAGTCGTATAAGAATTTGGTTAAGAAATTTTAACATTTGGATAGTTAATTAAGTGAAAAGGATTAAATCATAAAAGTTGTAAATGTTATATTCTTTAAGCTAAAAGTGTTATTTTTTATAGGAACAAGAGTGGAAGGCCTTACTAAATAATTATGCCCTTAATTATGGTAGTGGACAGTTGTTGTAACTTGGTATATAGTGAAATTTAGTTTAAATTAGAAGGTCATTTTGGTAAATAGGTAATTAATAAACTAAAACATATGAAAAAAATGAAATAATCATCTTCCTAGAAACAACCCGATTTTGAGCCTAATCGGAACAGTGGTTTTAGGACCACTAATCCAACGCAGAAAAATTTATTTTTATTATGTTTTTTATGGTCTACAGTTTTATGGAATGATTCCGTGAAAATCTCGTTCAAAAATTTTGACGTTTGGGCACTCAATTTAGTCAAAATGACTAAATTGTAATAAGTGCAAAACTTGAGTTTTATATGCTGGAAGTGTCTAATTGTTATGAAATTTTAAATTAGATGTCCTTAAATGGTAATTAGACCATTGGTTAAGTTGGTGGACAAAAATGGACATGGTTAGGTATGTTTCTAAAGTTTTTCATTAAGGGTATTTTAGTAATTTGGTAATTAAAATGAATTAAAAAGCCAAATTAACAGCCAATTTTTGTCCATCTTCCTCCCATGGCCTAAATTCATAAGGAGAAACCATGGCTAGGGTTTTTCAAGCTTCCAAGCTCGATTGTAAGTCCATCCTATCCCTGTTTTTAATGATTTTTATGTTTTTGAAATCCTTGTAACATGATCTATCTATTTCTACCACTAATTTAAGAAATAATCAAAGTCTAAAATTTTACCCATGATGGATATTTGTCTATTTTGATGTCTAATGGTAGAAAATGTATGTTTGGTGTATGATAAATGACTTTTGCTAAGTGATTTTCGATGAAAATGCCTAAAAGGACCTATTTGTAAAAAGTTATAAAATGGGCGTTAAAATGCAAATAAAAGAAAAATGTAGGCTGCTATAAGCATGTATAAGGTTCGGCTAGGCATGGGTATTGAAGAAATTGAGTACATTTCATTTTACGAGCCTAGGGACTAAATTGTAAAAATGTCAAACTTAAAGGGCAAAAATGTAATTTTTGTCATAATGTGATTTTGGGCTGATTTGAATAGTATAATGATGACATAAGTTCAATGTGATATTATAGATCAAGAAAAACGAGGTTCGGAATCAAAACGGGGGAAAAACAAGTACTTGACGATTAAGTCCTTTTCGCCATTTTTATGACGAGGAAAGTTCGTATGTTTAATGAGAATTAAATTAGATATGTATAAATTTTTAATGGATATGATTGTGGTAAATGCTATATTATTGAAATGAAATGTGAATGTTATTGAGTACGATACTACGGAAATGACCGACAGAGATTCGATATAACGAAAATCCCGGTTGAACCTTAGAAATAGATATGATACAAATGTCATGACATTAAGGTTACTGAGATTTCGTGTAAGACCATATCTAGAATATGGCATCGATATGAGACTTTGTGTAAGACCGTATTTGGGATATGGCATCGATATGAGACTTCGTGTAAGGCCATAGTTGGGCTATTGGCATCGATACGATATTACATGTAAGACCATATCTGGGATATGACATTGGTACGGTACTGTGTGTAAGAGATTCTTGAGTATCCTGTAGTATTCTAAGTGGTTCAACGAGTAATTTAATGGGTATGTCAAAGAAGAGAAAGAGCATGTAAGTATTACGAATTGGTACAGGTATGTACGTAAAATTTATAAGCATTGACTTCATGAAATTGTGAGTTCATGATTTCCACGAAAATGATTTTGTGAAAACCTTTTGATTATTAGTTTATAGTTGTGATGTATGAAATTCATGATAAATTCGGTTGAAGATCATGTGATTGGCTTCCGGGCCAAATTGGGTTATGATATAGCGTGTTTTATTCACTTAAATTGCGATTTATCGAATATGAGAATAATAAAAGCTTGGCATAATTGCCTATTAAAATGGTTATGAAAGTACTGGAAGATAAAAGTTTAGGTAATTGAAAAATATTAAGATATATGCTTCGAAATATGAGTACACATAATCGATGTGCATGTTTACTATAAGATTTGAAATGATTTGTTAATTACAGATGAGAGATTACGGTTATTAGACTAATGCCTAGATATGTTAAATTATGCTTATAAGATGTTGGAGCAAACAATGTGACCGAATAAGTTACAACTGTGAGTTTTATAGCAATTTATATTATCTTGTGTTTAAATTGTTGGATTTGATAAAAGATTGGTAAGAGTTGATTATTAATTTCGTACGGACTTACTAAGCTATATAGCTTACCCCCCTTCCTTTCCCATGTTTTATAGTGCCGTCAAGCTAGCTCGGGTTGGAGATCACCGGAGATCCTATCACACTATCAAGCTATCATTTTGGGTATTGATGAATTCAAGTATTGTAACACCCCTTACCTGTATCCGACACCGGAACAGGGTACGAGGTATTACCGGACTTGAGTACTTGTAATCATTTAAAACCGAGACATAAAATTTCATCAATTTTAAACTTTTCAAACATATCCAATACTATCTACATTAAATGACTTTATACAGTAGAGACCTTCAAATAACATAGGTCAGTATTTTAGGCCAACTCCTAGCAACTTAATAACAATTAAACGAGTCCCCATATATGCCAAAGACTTAAAAATACTTTAAAACCTTTATATATGGATCAATAGTTTGATAGTGTGAGTTAACCTCCGGAGACCTCCAACTCGAGCTAACATCTGTGACACTATAGGAAAAAGGAAAGGAAGGGAGTAAACAATATAGCTTAGTAAGTAAATATGTAAATATTAATAAATAATACATTATCATACATTAAACAAAGTCACAATATATTCCCGGAATATTACCATCACAAACACACATATTTTCACTATTACAATTATAAACAGGTTCAAAATAAGCTGTCTAGCAGAGTACCAGCAGCTAAATTATTTATTTCTGGAGCTACAGAACTCCAAATTACAAACTGTTAATTTTCTTTGAAACTAGATTCACATATATTTTTACCATAAAATTTTCAGAATTTTTGGTCTAGCCAATTAGTACAGTTTATTCATTGAAGTTACCCCTATTTCACTGCTCAACTGCCCTGACCACTCTTCACTGCAAATAAATTTTCCCTTCGTACAGAACTCATATTATGTTATCATTTATTTTATTTGAAACTAGACTCATTGTATTTCAAACATATAAATTATATCTCATAATTATTTTTGTACAATTTTTAATGATTTTTCAAAGTCAGAACAGGGGATCACATAGTCATTCTGAACCAGTCTCACAGAAACTTAAATATCTCAGAATATAAAATTCATTTGCTTGATCTGTTTCTGTTATATAAAAATAGACTCATTAAGCTTTAATTTCATAATTTATTTGAGATTTAATTCAACTTCCATGATTTTTGGTGAATTTTCAAAATCATGCAACTGTTGTTGTCCAACACTATTTTACTACTAAAATTCACTCTTACATAATTTCACTTAATCCATTTTGTCTTATCGAAGTTCGCTCAAATATCGAGCAAATTTCTCATAATTTTTTTCACAATCATATATCTGCACTTATTCATCACATAATCATGTTCACATATATTTTTACTTAATCGATTTTCCCGTTGAACTCTTCAGAATAATAACTGATACTCGGTTGCTTGCACATATTTTCGCACTTGTAGCCAAGGCTATCTGGTACGCATAGTAGCTTGCACATAGTACTACACATGCGACCAATTATCCGGTACACGTACTAGCCTGCACTTAGTACTACATACGTGACCTAACCATCTGATACATGTAGTAGCCTGCACTTTGTACTACACACGTGATTGAAGTTATCGGGTACTACACATGTGACCAATTATCCGGTACATGTAGTAGCCTGCACTTAGTACTACACACGTGACCTCACAATAGATCGTTCGTATCATTCCTATTCCGAAGGCTCAGCCGGGAAATTCCTCACTTTCCAATATGTTACAAATTTATTCATAGTCTTTTTTTTTTTCAATTTGTAATTTACAACAAATAATCATTCTATAGGCAGCCACATTCTGTATGATAACAAAATATAATAAAGTAAAAAGAATCGATGAGTTATTTACGTACAAACTTACATACTTTCTCATTTCCATGTCGAATTAATATTAAACATTTAAATCATCATAATTATACTCACTTTCAACACCTCGGCAATCATAGTAAATATATAAATTTTACATTGAAACATGCATAAATTAATGCTTATTATACATATGAACTTACCTCGAGACTAAAACGGTCATTTTACTAACTTTCTCGATTTTCGATTTTTCTCCCATTCCAGGTTCAAATCTCATTTTTCGGGATCTAAAACATCATATTTTACTTATTTAATTAATGTATTATTCAAAATAGTCATTAACTCAAACTTTGGCAAAATTACAATTTTGCCCCTAAACTTTTGCATATTTACACTTTTGCCCCTAGGCTCGGGAATTAAACCTCATCCCTTATTCTTATGTTTTATGACATGATGATCATTTTTCCCTTCTATGGCAACATCAAATTCTCACTCTAACACATAGTTATGAACAATAACAACTTTTATCGATTAAGCCGTTTTACTCATTTTTGCTTAAAACCGCTTAGCAAAAGTTATTTAACATAATTTCAGCCTTCATATTCTACCATAAAACATCAAAATAAACATGTTTCACCTATGGTTATTTTTCCAAATATGAACCCTAGCTTAAATTATTGCTAGAATAAGCTTAATTTCTTCGTAGAACTGCTCATTTTTTTATTTTTATGTTCAATCAAAAAATCAAAGAATTTGTCATTTTTTGTTCTATCGCAGAATAGAACGTAAAGACAAGTAGAGTCTTATTCTTATTATTCTTCATCTATAAATATCCAAATTTTGATTCCTAATACCCCATAGATAGTTCGAACTCTATAAGAGCAATACTCAATTTTCGCTCCAATGGTTTGTAGAGGAACCCTACCTTCTCGAATCCATTCGACACGTACGATTTCTTTTCCGTCGATACGCCCTGCAATTTGTATTTGAATTCCTTTTGTATATGCTTGCTCAGTTAATTCAATAGCCTTTTTCATTGCCTTTCGAAATGAAACTCGATTCTTTAATTGTCCGGCTATAAATTCGGCAAGAATATTAGGGTGCCCATAAGGATTTCCAAATCTTGTAATAGCAATGTTGAGTTTTCGGTTCATACAATTAAGTGGTTGCCCAAAAAAAGGGTTTTTTACCAATGTAAGTAAAGTCCGAAAAAGGTTTTATAAGATTAAAAAGGTCCGTTGAGCGCCTCATGGATATGTCATAATAGATCCAAACACTTGCCCCGGATCGACTTCCAGATCATAATTGCTCTAGTGAATAACTAAAGAAAAAATAGATAGATAAAAAATAGATAGATAGATGAGAGATAGAAGAGAAAGAAACTAATTATAAGCATCTCTTATAAGTTTCGGATTGCCTAGTATCCTACCAATTAGTAATCCAAGATTTCAGACTTTTATTAAATGAGAGAGAGATCCACCAAGGCAAAAATACTATAGATGCAAGATATAGAAGGGGAGTGAATGCTTTCTTTTTTGCCATTTTTTCATTTGTGAGTTGTTAATGAACCCACCTCATTCGTTGACTTTATGTGATCTAATCTTTCTATCAAGCATGCCTTTCATTATATTATAAAGTAGGGGCCCATGAATCTATTCTCTGTTTTTTTTTATTCAATGCTTAGCCCTTGAATCTAATTGAATCTAAAAAGAATACAGAATATAGAAAATAAGAATCCACTTTGAATTCGAATGAAATATATATATTATTGTTATATTGATATTGTTTCCAGATATCTCAATTGATCAAATCCGAAGCAATTAATTCAGAAGAACATTCTGTAGTCTTCGTAAGAGGGGGAAGGGTTAAGGATTTACCCGGTGTGAGATATCACATTGTTCGAGGAACTCTAGATGCTGTCGGAGTAAAGGATCGTCAACAAGGGCGTTCTAGTGCGTTGTAGATTCTTATCCAAGACTTGTATCATTTGATGATGCTATGTGAATCGCTAGAAACATGTGAAGTGTATGGCTAACCTAATAACGAAAGTTTCGTAAGGGGATTGGAGCAGGCTACCATGAGACAAAATATCTTCTTTCTAAAGATATTCGATTCGAAACTATTATATGTCCAAGGTCCAATATTGAAATAATTTCAGAGGTTTTCCCTGACTTTGTCCGTGTCAACAAACAATTCGAAATGCCTCGACTCTTTTAGAACAGGTCCGGGTCAAATAGCAATGATTTGAAGTACTTCTTTTTACACTATTTCGAAAACCCAAGGACTCAATCGTATGGATATGTAAAATATAGGATTTCCAATCCTATCAGGAAAGGGAGGGAAACAGATACTCAATTTAAAGTGAGTAAACAGAATTCAAGTTACCGGGATTCCAAAAACGTAAAGAACTTGAAAAACGGGGCTAGAACGGACTTACTATTGAGCTTGGAAAGCTTGAAAACCCTAGCCATGGCTTCGCCATGCTAATTTCGGCCTCCATGAGAAAGATGAGTCTATTTTGGCTTTATTTTCCCTTTTTATTTCTTTCTATTACCAAATGACTAAAATGCCCTTAAGGCCTTTCTTTAAAATTTTGTCCTATTCATGCCTATTTTTGTCCAAATGAATTATAATGGTCTAATTAACATTTAAATACCTCCTCTTTAAAACCCCATTTCAATCAAGTACTTATGAATTAGAACACATATTTTGTAACTTTTGCAATTTAGTCCTAAAAGTCCAATTAAGCACTTTATCAGTAAAATTTCTTAACGATATTTTTCAAAATATTTTAATCAATAAATAAACCTTAAAACTTAATCAAAATAAATTTTTTGACTTCGAATTTGTGGTTCTAAAACCATCATTCTGTTTAGGCCCTAAATCGGGCTGTTACAGCAACTTCTGCAAATAAGCCCTAATAGGCAAATTAAACATGCAATCTATAAAATTTCTTATCAATACTCTAACACGTGCATCTAATCACTCGATAAATCATAAAAATTAATCGAAATAAACTTTTCTATCTCAGATCTGTGGTTTCACAACCACTATTCCATTTAGGCCCTATTTCGAGGTGTTACAAGTATTTTGAGTTATGGCATGTATAGGGCCTTGGTCATTTTGTTATATGCATCATATGATTTTAGCCAATGTAATTCTTGTAATTGTCAAATGTTTGTTTTGCTATTTGGCCATGTAAGTTGGCTTATATTGGCTAACATGGTTGTAAGCCTAAATATATTCATATATGTGTCAATGTTTATGGTGATATGATCATGGTATGCTTGGCGAATGTGAAATGTTTGGAAATGTGATTTATGGCATGATTGTGTAACGTTTGGAAATGTGACCTATTGATGAAATGAGGAATTTGAGTATAATTTGGTAACTAGAAAGTAGTTGAATGAAGCCTAATGAATGTGAAATTTGTATGTTTGATTTAAGGCTTAATAAATGTAGTGAACATGTTAGATAAAGATATTGAGTTGATATGTTCTAACCATGAATATGGATGTTTTGGTTACTTAAGTATGTATTGTTTTGTACCTTTGAATTGGGGTAAGTGTATGTGTGAATAAAGGTTGCAAATGGCTTGGTAAATAGCCTTATTATTGTCCACACGGGTAGACACACAGGCTTGTGTCTAAGCCGTGTGTGACACACGATCAGCCCCATGGGCGTGTGATCCGGCCATCTGTCCCCTGCACCTAAATTGTTGCAAAACAGAATGCTCAGTATCAAGCACACGTGCATGAGACACGGCCGTACGTCTCAGCCGTGTGAAGGATACGCCCTCAGGACACAGGCGTGTGTCTTGGTCGTGTGACCTCAGTTTGTTCTTGGATGACAAACAGAGAGTTACACGGGTTCGGGACACGGGTGTGTGTGACCACACGGCCTACCCACATGGGCATGTGACCTCTGTTTAGGTAAAAAAAATTTAAGTGTTGTAAAATTTTCTAAAGTTCTCGATTTAGTCTCGAATCATTTCCAAAGCATGTTATGGGCCTCGTAGGCTCGTGTTAGGGACTTTATTCTCGATTTCAGAAAGTTTTAGTTTGGACAAAAATTTATGACTCGGAAATGTATGTTTGCTTATGTTTAAGTCCGGTAATGCCTCGTACCTTGTTCCGGCATCGAATACGGGTAAGGGGTGTTATATTTCTTATTTCTTTCACCCTAAAAATCAAAACACCATAGCCAAGGGAGGAACGAGCTTCGATCAACACATATTCAATTGCATGGTATGATATTTTGGCTCGTTTTTAATGATTTTTATATTTTTGAATTCGTTTTAGCTCAATCTAGCTAACTCGGGGGTATATTCGTAAGATTGTTAAAATTTTAAAGACTTGCGTGAATGAATTGGAAGTTTTGTGAATTTAGTTGATAGATTATTAAGGTTAGTTGTTAAATAGATGGATTTTGTCAATTGATTTTTTAAGATTTTAAGGTTTAGGGACTTATCTATGGAAATGGTAAAATTTAAGGAAAATATGGTGAAATAGTGAAAGAAATGGGCTTTATTGAACCCTAGGGAAAATCGGCTAGCATGATGTTAAATTATTTATGGTTAATTTGCAAGTTTCGAGTTTAGGGACCAAAATGCGTAAAAGTTAAAATGTTAAGGTTAATTTTGTAAATTCACATTAAAATGGACTATAAGCTTGAATTAATTAGTTTAAGCTATTTGAATTATTTAATTGAATGAAATTATTATTTAGATCAAGGCACAAATCAATCGGACTTGAAACGCGGTAAAGCTAAGGTTTCAGATTAGTCATCGACTTGTGTTAGTCGAGGTAAGTTCGTATTTCAGTTAAAGTAATTCATTTGATTTCATGATGTAAATTGATACCTTTAATTACATATCTATGAAATGGTGTTTGGATTTTCTTGATTGAGAAAAGGGAAAAACCATGATTGAAATATATCATAGCATTATACTCGAAAAGGAAAAGACCATGGTTGAAAGATATCATAGCATCCCCGAAACAATGAAAAGGTTGAAAAGGATATCAGTTGAAAGGATAGCATTGGAATGAACTATTATGTAAATGTTTTAAGGTTTGTTTTATGAATAAACATTTTTGAATATATAAGAGTGTTTTGAAAATTATGTATGTTTTACGCAAAGTAAATTTAGTAATTAAGTTGTATTTACATGAATTTGAACTTACTAAGCATATTGTGCTTACGTGTTGTGTTTTCTTGTAGATTTCGTGAAGCCTAGTAGATCGGAAGTTCAAGTCGGAGCATACACACTATCCATCTCTTCCTTGGTAAATGTTTTGAGTTGTTTTGGAACTTGGTTATGAATAACATGTATTAGAACTTCTGTTGGCTTTTCCATGTTGTTTGTGTTTGGTACTTAGTTTGGCGACATTTTGTGGTCAAATATATATATATGTTTAGTACCTTGAGCACGTGAATTAGTTGCAAGTATTTTAGGTCTTTTGCTTAATGTTCAAGATGATGCATATATGTATATAAGTTGTTTAGATGTGAATGGAATGTTTGATTAGTTCTAAATATATGCATTTAGGTGATACATGGAATTGTAATTATGGTTGATTGGCAAATTGGTTATGTGATTATTTTTCTCATGATGATGTTAAATACCATTTGGTTTGGTGTTGGATAATTGTTTGGTTTTGGTTCATTTTGGCTTATAAATTATGGTGTCAATGAGGGCACATTGGTTAGGCACCTAGGTTGATTTATTTTTGGTATGTTTTGATGTCTTTGAATGTGTTTTAATCATATGAAAGTATCTTGAATTGGTTTGGTTTGGTGCTCAAGCAATTGGATTTGAATTAGCTTGCATTAAAGGTAATTTGTGAAGCATACGGCCTGGGACACGAGCTGTCACACGGTCATGTGCCACACACGACCACATCATACGGTTGTGTGTCATTTAAACTTTAAGTGAAGGATGAACCACACGGTCTAAGAAAGTTACACGGCTTAGCGACACGGTTGTGTGACCAAACTTTGAATGTACACGACTAAACTTCGAATGCACACACGGTTTGGCATACAGCATGCGACATGACCATGTGACCCTATGTCGAATACCTACACAGGCAGACACACGGCCTAAGACACGGTATTGTGTCCCATGATTTGAATTGAACACGATTAAGCACACAACCATGTTTTCAAGCCACACGGCCTGGGCTATGTCCCACAGCCTAGCCACAAGGCCGTGTGACCCCTATTTTCAAAATTTTGCATATTTTTCAAATTTTTCTGTTTTGTTTCAAAATGGTCCCCGAATGCTCCCAAACTATTTTTAGGGCCCCGTAGGCTTGGTTTAAGGCTTGTAATGGTATTTTATGATATAAATTAAATGTTTAAATGAATGTTAGGAAATAACTTGAATAATTGTTTTGTTTGTAATTTATTGTATTTAATTGTTCTAAAATATCTCGTATCCCTAATCTGGCGACGGAGACAAGTTAAAGGTGTTACATCCTTTCACGAACTTATACATGTTTTTGTAGGTCTTAACGTAACTGGTTTGTCTGAAAATATATGTACCCAAAATTTTCCACCACGGCATACATTTTCATGTCATTACGCGGTGCCCCACTTCTATTTGTCTAGGTGTAATCCAAGAAAGTTCAAGTGCTTGAAAAGTATATCTACCGAAATAAATGCAATTACCTTGATAAGATATTCCCTTCATTCTTCCTTTATGTTGTTTACCAAATTAGGGTTTTTTGGGGTTATAGTTGATTGTTGTTTATGAATTTAATCTCTACTATAGAACTGGACATGAAAGTTTCTTCTCACCCAGCCCCTTACGAAAAAAAATGATTAAAAAAATATTGGCTTAAAGGTGTAAAAATCCCTCAAACTATTTCCAAATAAACAATTAAGCCACTGCTTTTTTTTCACTCAATTAGGCACTTGAACTATTAAAATGCATCAAAAAGACGCTTTGATTGTTAACTTTAACGGTTGACCGTTAAAGTTAACTACTCCTAATTTTTTCAATTAAAGCCACCACGTGTCACAACTTCCGCATGGCATGTGGTGAAAAATGATTAAAAAATAAAAATCAATAAAAGTTATAAGAAAATTATAAAATTTTAATAAAGAATATTTAGAAGTTATTAAAAATTAGAAAAAAAATATAAAAAATTTGTAAACTTTTATAAAAATCATAAAAAATTATAAAGATATATAGAAATATAGAAAATATATATATATATATATATATATTTTATGAAGTCGTAAGAAAATTATAAAAAATGTAAAGAAATATAAAATTTATTGTATCCCATTATCACATCTCTTCAGTATGCCCAAGTCGATCATAATCAACCAAATGTTTCCTTGATTTGCTTGCCTTTCTCTCCTACTTACATTCAATATTTTCTTTCTAGTTTTGTTTATCAAACTAATTTTAACCCAAACTTTAGAAATATTAGAAAAAGTGGGTATCCTTGTAGTTATTGTTGCATTTTGTCATGCCATAGCATACACAATTTGATTCCTTATGTTGCTTCATTGTCAATGTTTGTAATAATGTGTAATGTACGTGTTTATCCAAAAATTATCTAATTTCGTATGTTTGTAATGATATATATTGAATATGTATGTATGTAACACTCCCTATAGAAGCTACTCCCATAACAATTCTAGTGCAAAAAACTTCATCAACTTCTATCAATTCACTCACTGGCATAGCTCTTTCAACTACTTGATTTTATAATATTTTTTACTATTTCATGTTTTTACTATTTTATAAGAAATTCTATAATACTATATATTTTATAATTTTTTTGTGATTTTTATAAAAAATTCATTTTTTTATAAATTCTTTACAATTTTTTTATAATTTTTTGTGATTTTTATAATTTTTTATTTTATAATAAATTTAAATATTTTTCTATAATTTTTTTATTTTTTAATATGTTTCTATAATTTTTTATAAATTTTTAATAATTTTCTATAACTTTTTTTATTTTTTTTATCATTTTTCAACATATGTTGCGACACGTGATGGCTTTAATTAAAAAAAAATTGGGAGCCGTTAATTTAACGGTCAATAGTTAAAGTTAATGATCAAATGGCCTTTTTTATATATTCTGGCAGTTGAAGTACCCAATTGAGTAGAGAAAAAACAGAGGCTTAATTGCTTTTCTCGAAAAAGTTCAAGGGCTTTTTACACCCTTAAGCCAAAAATATTTTATTCTTAATCTTAATAGTTAATGAATAATAGATTGAATCTTGAGATTCTTTGTTTCGATATTTTATCTGATCTATTAAAAATTTGTATATCTTGTTTGGATATATATATTTAAGGAATTGAACACATATTCTATTTCTGGATAATGTCTTATCTTGGTTTTGTTATGAGTATAATGTCAAAAATAGCCCCTAACGTTTGATTGTTTGGTCACTTTAGCCCCTAACATTTTTTTTGAGTCAAATTGGTCTATAACGGACATGCTAACGTGGTCATTAGTTGACTAATAGTCAACACTAACAGCTGATGTAGCAGTCCAAATGTAATTAAATGCTAATATGTCACGTCTTATATGTCATGTCAATAAATTATTTTAATTTTTTTTTTTTTAAAAAACCTAATTTATTCTACCCAACTCTCTATTTATTTCCTACATTTCTAGTTTCCTACCACATTTCAAACCAAAAAAAAAACCACTATCTTTCTTCTTCAATCAAAGATTTAAAAAAATCCCACAAAATATTTTGAAAATGAAAACCCATAATGGGAAGACTAACAGCCATTTAATTACATTTGGACCACCACGTCAACGGTTAATGTTAACCGTTAGTCAACTAATGGCCATGTCATTATGTCCGTTAAAAATATACCAATTTGACAAAAAAAACATAAATGGCCAAAGTGGCCAAACAGTTAAACTTTAGGGGCTATTTTTGACATTATGCCTTGTTATAATGTTATAATGTTATAATGATTGTTTATTTTGTTTTTTATAATATTCATAGCACATTCTGATTAACAAAAATTGAACAATCAAATAAAATGAAACTCAAATTTTTGTGAGCGAATATCTACTCTTTCTCTAGTTTAGTTAGTTGTCAGGTTAACCCATGACCTCTCAGAATTAGAATAAAAAGAAATGTAGTGGTATCTGGTTTGTTCCACCATCCTCCCCGATAAATCATTAGGGTTCGTTTTCAATAGTATCCCATGCATTCACGGGTTACGTCGTTCCCATCGCTTCTCAATTAATGCTTAGGTCTAATTCTCCAAAGGAACCTTAATTTAATATTTAATAAAATTTGTACTTGAGTCAACATTCTTAGTCTTCATTGACTTAAGTTAAGGACCTTGATTTTTTCGGATTTATGAATAGGGGATGTTGTGCGAGTATCTATAGAACTTAACTTATCAACGAGCTCATCAAGCACGTTAAAAATTTGTCCTAGCGTCACTCCTCCAACTGGAACACTTAGAGGAGCTCCAATGTCAATCACTTCCATTTTTCAGATTTTTTTTTTCAAACGTGGAAACTCTGGGAACAAAAGTAGTAGGATTTATTCCCATAATATAATAAAGTGAAATATGTCAATTTTTTCAAAAAAAAATTATCAATTTTTTCAAAAAAAAATTATCTAATAAAAATAAATCTTTGACAAGAAGTTGATCGGTTAATTCAATAAGAAATGGGAGTTAGTGCTCGATTTTGTTGGTTCCATCCAATTCATGCATTCAACTGTATTGGTTCCACATTCAATGAAAGACTTTTTTAAGTTAAACCAACCTATTTTCGAAATAGAAAGTGGGTTAATAAAAATTTTGAGAGAAACTTTCATTTGCCCATCATTATAGGCAACACCATTATTTATGGAATTCGAACCCAAACTCTATTTATGATTCCTTATTTCTGTCTCATTAGCACTGTTTCAATTTCATTTTGTATTTTATTTTAGTATATTGATTTTTTTTAAATACAATCTCTCCCCTATTTTTCCATCTATATTCTCTCTTTTTTCATTTCAAGGGCGAGTTATGCCTATTTATACATCTAGGATATACATATACGAAATATAATAGTGTCAAGGGTGAATTTCTTATTTCTTATTATTGAGCTTATAATATATAATTTATATTAAATGTTAGAATACTAATTCTATTATATATTACTAAATTATTAATAGATTTATGTTCTAGTCACTCAACTTAAAAAATAATCATTAAACTATTTAAAAGTTTTCATTTAAATCATTGAACTAATCAAAAGTTATTATTGAAGTCACTAGGTTATTAAGATTTTTAAAAGGACGATTAACGAGTTTCAAATGACATTTCGATGATCGGTACAATAAATTAGTACCATCAACAAGTAAAAAAATATGTTAGATTCAAGTTGATTTAATAGTCACTGTCGGAATAAAAAAAAATGTAAGTGATACAAAAAAGTTAAGCTATACAACAACATTTTAATAATCCAATACCTTAAATGAAAACTTTCAAATAATTGATTATTTTCAAACATTTTGAAATTTCGTAACTGAAACATAAACTTATTCATAATTACATTGTGATACTTAATATATAGAATAAGTAGAGTAAACTTGAATAACCCTAAGAATGAACGCAGTTTTTAGATCTTGAGCAGAGCATGCATGATGAAAATGTTTGAACGATATTTTGGGTCATTTTGTTTTCTTCGTTTTTTTCTCGGAAATTTTATTCAACCTGCCACATCTGGATTTCTGATGATAATTTTAGGAGAAATGATTAAATGAAATTATGATTCTATCCATTTTAAATTTCCAATAATTAAAGAACAAATTAATTTTTTTTCTCTTAATTTTCAATTTTTTTCTTAAAAATTTTAAATCCAACTAAAAATATTAAAAATTAAAAAAAATCTAATTCATCATTCTCTAAAAAGAGATAACATAAAAATCTAAGTTTTCATACAATCACTTCTGTGATAATTTAGATATCAGTTTTTACCAAAATGAAAAACAGAATAATTTGAAGGCCAATTATGCATTTATTCCTACAAAAGGCAGAAACAAAAGCCAAAATTAAATTTAAATATTTCTCTGGTAAAAAATATGTACTACTTCGTAGCAGTGAAATCACTAGTGCAAGCTCTAAAACCGAACAAAGGATGCTACAAGCTTTGCGAAAACGATCGAAGACAAAACAGTCTACTATTTACTATGCCACGAATGCTACATGTAACTCCTTTGCATGTCCATTCTCTCACTCATCTCAAACATCCACTTGTAATCTTATCTTCCCTGCACAACCAAACAACCGCCATTAGAAATGCTGCCCAAGCACATGCAACTATTCAATAGAAACTGCAGCTTGTGAAAGAGATTCAACATCAATTTATGATGACATTCTATCCAAAGGTTCAAATTGATTGAAAAGGAATGAATGCCTTACTTGTTGCCCCATTGATCCAGTTGCCTCTCCTTGCACGTTTCTCTGCTCTGCCTGTGGGAATCCTTGACCACCTCCATGCCCTGGGTAAGTTTGTCCATACCCAGGATTTGCACTCTGTCCATAACTCTGCCCAGAGTTGGCAGCTGCTCCAGGGCCATAGTTCTGACCAGGTCCGAAATTTGATCCTTGCCGAAAACTCTGTCCATAGCCAGGATTCACACCTCGCTCGTAGCCTTGCCCAGGATTCTGGGTATAGTCAGGATTTGCCCCTTGCCCAAAATTCTGCCCATAGCCAGGATTTGCCCCCTGTCCGAAATTTTGTCCATAACCAGAACTTGGTCCCTGCCCATAATTCCCACCTTGTGAGGATGCATAGTTCCTATGATCTCCTCTGAAATCCCTTTGCTCAGGAGGCATATAATTCCTCTGCTCTCCTTGAACAAAGTCTCTTCGTTCTTGGGAATTATAACTTCCCTGCCTTCCTTGGTTGTAACTGCTCTGATGCGAAGGATCAGAGCCTCTAGGAGCATAATCTCTGTTATTCATTGGCGGCTGCTGCCTGTAATTTTGTTGGGGTGGATAATTCTGTGGAGGCCTATAGTTCCTTCCATCCCCTTGCGCAAACCCCTGCTGATTGTAAGGCACATTCCCTTGCTGGTTCGGAGTGGTATTTCCTTGTCTAACATATCTTGGTTGGTCAGGGTTTCTATTTTGTTGACGGAACCTACCGCCTTGGTTTCTACCATATTGAATAGGAGGTGGCCTTGGTGTTATAATACCATTCTCATACTTGTCTCCTGGCAATCACAGCAACATACAAAAACCAAGATAAAATATTATCTTACTGTAGTAACATCTAAATGAGTGGTTAAAACACGGTGAAAACTCCTAACCTCCATATTCCTTGTTAACTGGATCAATGTAAGAATCTGGCAATACAAAAACAACACCAGGTACATCTGGTTGACGAAAAACTTTTATAAGTCAGAATCCTTATTCATTTTCTCTAAGCCACCGAGAGACCAGATTCATCAGAGCGACTAAAAATTTGGGGAAAATATGATAAAAGTAAGCTATAAAACAATTACCATTAAACTTTTCAGACTCTTCTTCAGACATTAAAACCTGAAAACCTTGATAAGTAGTTGTGCTACATGCATATATTCTTTTTTTGGCCTCTTCCACGCTGAAACAAATTAACCCACAATCAGCAAGTCCAGCACAATCCGTTAAAAACTTAAGATGCCAATCAAACCTAATGTTCAATAATAGCATGCTACTACAAATTTATTCCCAATAACTTTTTTTTTGGGGGGGAGAAGTTCAGAGAGAGAGAGAGAGATAAGAGGGCACCTGATGCCGAGGCCTTGAGCACAAATATTCTCGTAAGTACGAATCATCTCTTCAGGAGGAGGTTTATTGGGGAAATCAACGACGATGAGCCAATGATTGTAATCACAACCTTCGAATAGAACCGTATCTTCGGTGATCTCATCCCCTTCCTTGTACAGCTTGAACTGTCTCGGTGATGAAAGGGGACCCCCCGATGATCTGAACCATCGAGATTGGAAGATGGAGAAAGACGATGGTAAGGATGACGGAGGTGGCGCAAGGTCGGAATTGGAAACGGGGGCTGTAAGTGCAGGAACCCTGGGGGTAGGAAGGGAGAGATTGCGGTGGAAAGTGGTCAGAGTGGTTAGGGTCCGACGGAGGCGAAGCGGATGTAGAGCCATGGTCCGGAATTAGGGTGGAAGAGGGAAGATGCTAGGGTTTAGCAGGAGGGTTTAGAGAACTTTCTCGAGAGAGTCTGAGACTGCGTCGTGGTGGTAAATATAATGCTAGTTGATTTTGACATATACCACTCTAGGGTTCATACTTATTTTTAGCTTTAATGTTTAAAAAGCTATCAATTTTTTTCAAA
The DNA here is from genome assembly GCA_025698475.1 of Gossypium anomalum. Lineage (NCBI taxonomy): Eukaryota > Viridiplantae > Streptophyta > Magnoliopsida > Malvales > Malvaceae > Gossypium > Gossypium anomalum. The sequence goes on along the minus strand of CM046967.1, from coordinate 84,406,132 downwards.
AAATATTAATTTTTTTATTTTTATTCTATTGGGTACTTAAATTTTTAAAATATATCAAAAAGGTCTTTAAATTTTTTCAAAAAAAATAATTAAACCCCTTTATTTTTTTTACACTTAATTGAATAATTAAACTGTCAAAATGTATTAAAAAGGTCCTTTGATTGTTAATGTTAACCGTTTCTCTAACATTTTTTAATTAGAGTCACCACGTGTCACAATCATGACGTGATATATGACAAAAAATGATAAAATAAAAATCAATAAAAATTATAAAAAATTATTAAATTTTAATAAAAAATTAATAAAAATCGTAAAAAATTATAAAAAAATTGTAAAATTTTATAAAAATCATAAAAAAATATAGAAATATAGGGAAAATTATAAAATTTTATAGAATTGTAAGAAAATTATAAAAAATTAAAGAAATATAAAATTTATAAAAAATTATAAAAATTATTGTAACAAAAGATGCATTTTATAATTTTTCTATAACTTTTATTGATTTTTATTTTTATCATTTTTGTCACATGTCACGTTGTGTTGATACGTGATGGCTTTAATTGGAAAAAAATTGGGCTCGTTAACTTTAATAATCAACAGTTAAAATTAATGGTTAAATGACATTTTTTATGCATTTTATAATTTTTATAAATTTTTACAATTTTTTTTACTATTTTTATAATTTTTCTAATTTTTAATAAATTTTAAATACTTTTTGTATTTTTTATTAAAATTTAATAACTTTTATAACTTTTATTGATTTTTATTTTTTTATATTTTTTATTACATATCACGTCATGGTTGTGATACATGATGGCTTTAATTGAAAACATTTAAGGGCAATTAACTTTAACGGTTGACCGTTAACTTCAGTCAAATAATCTTTTTTATATGCACTTTGACAGTTCAAATATCCAGTTAAGTGCAAAAAAAAAATAAGGACTTAATTGCTTTTATTGAAAAAGTTCGAAAACCTTTTAATGTATTTCAAAAGTTTAAGTATCCAATAGAGTCAAAAAAATTTACATTCTTGAACCCTATTTTTAGTTCTAATAAGCCCGAGCCCATTTTAAATATTTTAATTAAGTCCTATATGTGTTCAGTAACCAATTTATTTAACAAAAAATTGGTTTTGGAAAATGATTTTATTTTTCTTGGAAATATGATACTTTCTGTTATTTGAGGACACATTCGCAGGGAAAAGTTTTAACTTAAGTTAAGATTTTGGTTTTATTTGTTTGATTTTGCAAGGATGATTATTTAGGGATAGCAATAGAATTTTTTAATCTCAATACTTATTTCTCACTTTTATAAAATATTCAATGTGATATTTATATTTTGAAAATATTCAATATGATATTTAAATTATCAATTTGTGTGTTATTTAGTACATATATTTTTATAAAATGTTTAATGTTGAATTTATATTTTGAAAATGTTAAATTTGGTACATGAACTATCACTCTATTTAGTATTATGGTACCTAAAGTTAACACCCTTTGTAAATATTAAACCAACCAATTAAAATTCGATACATAAATTTTTTTTTTTCCAAATCATCAATTTCACATAAATAATATAACATCAAAAAAAGGAATGAACTTAGATTAAATTTTAAAAAAATAAATAACTAAACCTAAATAATATAAGTTTAATTTTAACTCAAATTTTCTCCAAATTTTTTCGAAATTTATATAAGCTAAAATATCCCAAAATTTATGTCTCTTACTTGACTGGGAAGTTAAATAACTTGATTTCGACTACGTGAGATTCTCCAAATTTTGCTTTTAAAATGTTTGAACGTTTGAAAATATGGACATCACATATATAATAAGAGTAATTAAATATTATTATTTACTATCATAAAACATTAGCCTAAATCGAAAGTGATCAAATTTTGTTAAGGTTTATTGGGCTTTAGTTATTAAATAAAATATGAGTGTGTAGATACTTTAATAACTAATTTCTAATTGATGATGGGCTAATTAAAAATTAGAGTTAATGTGCAAAAGTTATATATTAGGGTTATGATCTCAAATTACACAAACATAATTTTTCTAATATATCATCTTTGGAAAAGAAAGAGCCAATTTCTCTAAATTACTTATATGCTAATTTAGAATATCAAAATCATAAGATCCAAAGATTTCAAGAAATCAATGAATTCAAGTACACATTCGCATCTAGCTTTATTCTTGACTTATTCTTAATTATTTAACATCACAAATCCTAGTTTACAGTTTTAAATTTATTTTTGATTCATTCGGTTTTAACATTGAGTTCATCTTAAACTAAGAAGGTGAAGTTTTTGAAAGAAATTTTGAAGAAAACCAAGATCAAATTTCTACAATTATGGTTTCACGTGGAGGAAATTTAATTTCAAATGGAAAATTCATCGAAGAAGATGACTTTAGTATTTCCTTCATTGAAGAATATGGTGTGTTTGCTTATGTAAGTTTAGTATTTATTTCTTTTTTGTTAACTATATATTAGTTGTTTTTTAAATAAATTTAATCTAATTTTTTTGTTTTGTTTTGTTTTTCACATTATATATTATCCATGTGAAATTAATGATTTGAAAAATGAAAAGTTTCCACATGTTGATTCTTAATTGATTGGTTTATTTAAACTTAATTATATAAATATTAATATAAAAGCATTTTTAAAATATTTTAATTTTTAGACAATGAAATGAGTTTGTTAGGTGAAGTGGGCTTGAACTTAGGCTCGGAAATTTTATATTCAAACCAACGTCCAACTATATGAGCACCTTTAAATTGAGCTAAAAATGGACTTGAAAAAAAGTTGTAGTTATGTATGCCTTTGAAGGCTAGTTTAGCACTGCTTTTGAAAAGTATCATAAAAGTCAGATCGCAGTTCAACAAATGAACACCTCTAAACCCAACTAAAAATAGACCCAAAAAAAGTCGTGGTGATACGGAATGAGGCGGAAGTAGATTGAATTCAAGTTGTTCGACTCGAAAAGAAAAGATTTGGATTTGATCTGAAAAAAAAAGGATTAAACAAATTTAGTAATAAAGAAGTCGAAAATAGTAAAAGAAGACATTTGAATACAAATAACAAATAATAAAATATAAAAATAAACAAATAGACGAAATTAAAAGTAGAAGATGGATTGAATAAACTGATGGATATGATGGATAGAAGGATAAATGCCCAATTGAACCCTTTGAGATATAAATCTCAACAAACTCAATTAATGGCTTTAATCAATCCTTCAAAAAATAATCTTTCGCAAATTGAAGGGTGAAGAATGAATTTCCACAACTTCTTAAAGAAAATTGAGAAGAAAACTACTTCTAAAAACCACAAAAAAGAAACCTTGCATAAGAAACAAACTCGCAGAGTTCAAAACTTTATTAAAAAAAACAATTGTTGCCTTAATAAAAAATGAAGAAGCCTTTATATAAGTTAGTTATGTACATCCAAATAAAACTCTAAAATATACTAAAACTCTAATAAATCTAAACAAGAAGTAGTTTTAAACAAAACTTTCTTGTTAACATAAAACCCCTAAATAACTTAAAATATTTAATAATTATAAAAAAATTCGTAATAAAAAATAATAAAATAATAAGAGCTGATAAATACAATATTGGACTCATATATAATAAAAATTAAGCCCAAAACCTGAGCCCAATATGATTTAAACTCGAGTTAAAAGCCTGAAACTCATAATTCCTGTCATAATCCTCTCTAGAAATTCTGCTCGCGCAGTCCTCACAAAACAGTCATAACTTGAGCTCCCGGACTCGAAATTGAGTGATTTAAAGTGCGTTTCGAAGCTAAGAGACAGATCTTCAAATGACATGAGACATCTCAACTCAGAAATGCTTGGATCTAATCCAAAAATTCATTGCAAGTCTACTTATTTCCCAAACTTAAAAATTGGCAGTTTTGGTGAATAGAATTTAATAAATTTCACCCCATCCGTACATATATCATTCCACATTTCCTTGAAAAGATTTGTCCTCGAATCTTGTCTTTGATCAAATATTGGTTTGATTTGTTTGGCCTTTGACATTACTGTTGGGCCTTGAGATAGTGTGAGCCCATCACATTCATAGGTCTAAAATTGGGTGTTGAGACTTGCATCACGTGGATATGTATGCCTTTTGTAATACCCGTAACCCCTCTCCGTCGTCAGATTAGGGCCATGAGCATTATTAATGAATCAAACAATTATTCAATCATAATCAACATATTATCTAACTAATAACATTATAATATGCAGGGGCAAGTCACGGCAATCTAATACTTTCATACTAGAATCTTATACATTCTAATAATAAATTATGTTATGCATTTCTAAACTTGATTTTCCACTGTCTACACTCTTATCACTATTTATCCCTTCTTGAATGCTAGAAGTCGGATACATACAAGACTATTCCAATTATTAGCATCAGAGTAAAGGCCATTACTCCGACTATTTATTTTCTTTATCTTTGATAATTCTAATAGAATGCACTAAGTATAGGTTTACTAATTCATTCCAATTCAGAGAAAAAGTTACTCTTACAGCCATATTTCAAGCCTATGAGACCTTAAAAGTAGTTCAAAAATAGGCAGGGATTAATTTAAAACAATTTTGGAAGTTTAGAAAATAATTACAAAAATTTTGATTATAGGGGTCACACACCATGTGGCCAGGCCGTATGCCTCACACGCTGAGACACACATCCGTGTCTCAGGCCGTGTAACAATCGAAATAGGGGCACACGCCCGTTTGGCTAGGCCATGTGGAATGCCCCAAGTCGTGTGACTCTCAAAGTTGGGACACACGGCCGTGTCCTAACCCATGTCCTTACCCGTGTAACTCACTGACTTGGGTCACACGCCCATGTGTGTTGCCCGTGTGTGACATGCGCCCGTGTGGCCAAGTCGTGTACACCTAAAAGTACCTTAAAACTCAAGTTTATCATTTCCTACTTACTTGAGCACTAAGTAACTCAATTACCAATCGATTAACCTACTCAAAACACGATTAAACATGCCCAAAATACACAAAATTCATCACCTAATATGCCTAACCAATGTACCCTCATTGGTACCACATTTTATATGTTCAAATACATCAACAACACATCAAACATTCAAGACTTTCATTCATATCACATTTACCATATTTGAACTAACTTTCAACTTCTGAAGTTACCAAATTTGAAGCTAAGCACATTCCAAGCATTATGCTAAGCTACCAAACCTTAAACTATCACATACCAAAATATAAACTAGGCTAACATACTAACATAGCCTCAACCATAACCATATACGCATTTAACCATCATTTCACTAGCAACTAAGATAACAACAAGTTATAAACAATATCAACAAAAGACTCCCTAGGTTCATACCATTAAAAAATAAGATATCACTACACCTGAGCTCGGAATTTTTGATTTGATGCTGAGTCGGCAATAAATCAAATAGTACCAAGCCTGCGCACGGAAAACAAAACCACACGCTAAATAAAACTCAATGGTATTTCTATAATCTGAATAATATAAACTTGATATAAGTATTTAAAACGCAAAATGCAACAAGTAAGCTATGTTTATCTGTTTCAATTCAATAGAATAATTCATTCCTTATTCACATCTACTAAGATTTTCACATCTTCAAATATATAAGTATATATCAATGGCATTTCATTTAACATTTGAATACATCATCTAATGCAATGACATGATTCATATCTTTTATCAATACTTGAATCCATTCAAGTTTCACATCTCAATTCATCATTTCATATTTCATTTCTCATATTTTGATTTCAATATTTTCTCATATTATATTTATTTCTCATCTTTGTCATTTCAATATCAATCACATAAATTTATTATTTTACTTTCCGCTATTAACACAACTCGGACTCGAATGGATACACGGATCCAACCAACACACCAGTTTGGCACTCAGTGCCTCATTGGATAAATCCGAAGTAATAACTACACCCAGCGTTATATAAATTAACACACAGTGTCTCATCCATTAAACTGAAGTAAATTGGCACCCAGTGTCTGATCGACTCGAGGTCGAAGAAATCCCTGAACTTTTCCTATCCTATGGCATGCCATCTATATCTGACTCAGCCCGACACAGTTAATAAGGTTTCATTTCACTTTTCAATACAACCAATGTCTCAATTTCACATATATACACATTATCACATATAAACATATATTCAATTCAATCTCCATATATATTTAATAAATTCATAATTTACCAAATCAATCTATTTCCATCAACTATGAATTCAATTCAATTTCAAAGTACAAAATTACTCACCTCAAATGCTTACCATATGCAACAATTCAAAATGCAATAATTTATAACTTAGTTTGGATTATAGAAACACAAACCGTGAATCCAAGCTATTCGACACAATTTTATCCTTCCCCTTTTTACTCAAGGATTCAGGTACGACGTTAGCTATGGAATAAAACAATTAAATCACATTAATATTACACATTTCAATTTCACATTAAATTTCAATTTTCACACTATATTTTGATTATTCTTCAATTTAGTTCCTAAACCAAGACTAATTTTAACCTTCATATTTTTTGAAGTAAAACTGCTATTCCATTAATAAAAGTGGCTTAAAAAGACTTACACAAAAGCAGTAAAAATCAAAAAAGAAGCAAAAATGACAGAAAGTAATAAAACCACTACAGAAGCATACTAAGTAAAGCCAACAGAAAAACAAAACAACAAATCAAACAACACAAAACCAACCACAGAAGGAGCAAAACAACCAGCAGAGAAGCAAGAGGAATATCAGCCAAAACTTTCCAGATAAGAGAACCCCATCAAAAAGCACAAAACGAAAATTAGGGAAAAAAAATCGACTTTGAAACCCAGTAAAGGAGATTCAACGAACCTTCTCTAATCTTCAAAGTCTACTCACATCTCAAACCCGAATGAAGCAAGCAAAACGGTCCATCTCAACCAAACCTGCAACAGAAGAAGTTGCCTCTTCAACCCAGAAACAGGGGGATATCTGATGTCAACCCTCCATCGCTAGAGCATGTGCTGCTCTATTTATCTCTTTAGAAACAAACTGGTAAGACACTTTCTCAAAAAACCTCTCAAGAAAATGAATATTCTGTGAAATTGGGCTGAGAATAAATCTATCCATTTTGTTTGAAATTAGCTTCTTAATGACAGTAAGAGAGTCACCTTCCACGATTAGATTTCTGAAACCCATATCCAGCGCAAAATAAAGAGCCCTTTCACACGCTCTCGCCTCAGCTACAAAAGCATCTGCCACATCCGCTATCGGGTACGTACAAGCACCTAAAATCTGCCCTTCCTCATCTCTAGCTAAGACTGCTGAAATAGAAATCTTAGAATTGTCTAGAAACGATGCGTCAAAATTCAGCTTAATAAACCCAGAAATAGGAGGCTGCCATATAAGAGTCCTATGAGTAACAGATGAATAACTAAAAATCCATTCTGGTGACAAGAGGAGACAAAGAGACGACCAAAGATGGTGCACCACTCTACAGAACCATAACCGATGGTGCAAGTCCTCCGGGGCTTCCTTGCACAAAGGGCAAACAGTACCAACCCGCAGTCTCCTTTTAGCCATATTGGAAAAATGGGGCACGTAGTTTTTTAGAGAACGCCAAAGATAAATTTTAATCTTTGCAGGGATTTGAAGATCCCAGATAGATGAATAGAGTTTTTTTTCGATATCAGTTGTAAGCAAAATACTTTCTGCATGTTGTGATTCTTTTGTAATTAGCGTTCGGTACCCACTTTTCACCGAATACTCCTCTGAAACATCATGACGCTAGACAAGCAAATCTGGCAAACAGCACCCAACAAGAGGAATGTTAAAAATACGTTGAGCCTGGATGTCATCGCAGAATTTTAGAATCACCTCCTTTTTTCAGGTACCAGAATCCACGTTAATCAACTTATTGACAGTAGAAATCAATATTCGTAACTAACAGTCTACCATTACCAGGACCAGGAAGCCAGGGGTCGTTCCAGATGTTCACTTTAGCACCATTTCCAATTCTCCATAGAAGCTCGTCATCAAACAAATCTCTAGCACCACAAATACTCCTCCAGGTAAGAGAAGGGTAAGATCTAATTTTTATCGAGAGTATATCAGCATAAGGATAATAGCGGGATTTAAAAACTTTCGAAAGAAGGCATTCAGACTGAGTTAAAAGTCTCCAGACTTGCTTAGCTAAAAAAGCCTTATTAAACAAAAAAAGATCCCTAAAACCCATACCATCATAGACTTTCGGTAAACATAACGCACTCCAAGTACTCCAAATGATTCCTTTGGCAGTTTTACTATTTGACCACCAAAATTTGTTTAAAATGCCCTCAAGTTGATAGCAAATCTTTTTTGGCAATGCAAAACATTGCATCACGTAAACTGGAATTGCTTGAAGAACAACCTTAATGAAAACTTCTTTACCACCCATCGATAAATACCGAATCTTCTAGCCCTCAATTCGTCTTCGGAATCTGTCCACAAAATTAGCAAAAGCCCATTTTTTCTTTCTCCCAATCATCATAGGCAGGCTCAAATAATTTTCAGGATTCGAAGCCAATCTAACAACCAAAATGCTAACAATCGAATTCTTAACCTCCACCTCAACACAGCCACCAAAAAAAATAAGCGACTTTTCCAAATTAATTTTTTGCCTCGAAGCAGCCTCATATTCCCAAAGGATGTTACGAACAGTGTAAGCTCCCTCATCCGAGGCATCACCAAAAATAAGCTCCCTCATCCGAGGCATCACCAAAAATGATACAATCGTCAGCAAATAACAAATGAGTAATTGATAGTTTTCCTCTACCAATCAAGGCACCCTTTAAACAATTCTTGGCTTTGGTCTCATTGAAAAGGCAAGAGAGACCTTCTGCACAAATAAGGAAGAGGTAGGGGCTAAGAGGATCACCTTGACGCAGACTCTAGACGGCATAAAGTACTCACTTTTGTACTCATTTATTCCCACTGTATATGTAACGGAACAGATACAACGCATAATAAGAACAACCCAATCTTGATGAAAGCCCAATTTAGATAGCATACATGCCAAAAAATCCCATTCAACTCGATCATAAGCTTCGTAAGATTGAGTTTCAGAGCGAAATTCTCGTTTTTGCCTCTCTTTTTCATCTTCCGTGCGTGAAGAACCTCATAGGCAATTAAAGTGTTGTCCCATATTTGCCTTCCCGAAATAAAAGCTCTTTGGGTTTCGTCAATGCAAAAACCTAAAAAAGGGCTCATGCAATCCACAATGACTTTTGCAATGATCTTATAAAGGACATTACATAAGCTTATGGGCCAGAATTAGGCAAGGTTTTTTGGCTTGTTAACTTTGGGAATAAGAACCAGATGTCTTCTGTTACTTTATTCCATTTCAATCCTTCCGTTTAAAACCTCCAAGCAAAAATGAGAAACATCGTCACCGACAATATGCCAGTACCGTTGATAAAATAGTGCGGGATAACCATCAATACCTGAGGCCTTCAAGGGAGACATCAATTTGACCGTACACCAAATATCTTCCTTCGTGAAAGGTTTAAGAAGGTTCTCATTCATACCACTTGAGATCATATTCTCAACAAGGTCAAGCACCCTGTCGTTGTCTCCCGAAGCAGAAGCTGTAAAAAGATCACCAAAATATTTCACAGCCACCCTGAGCATATCCTCTAGATCAGAGACCCATTGACTAGAATCATCCTTTAATCTAAGGATCCAGTTCTGAGTATGATGAGCCACAGCAGCTTTGTGAAAGAAGCTAGTGTTCCTGTCCCCATTCTGAAGCCAATTAACACGAGCACGTTGTGACCAGTAAAACTCCTCTTTATCTACTTCAAGATTCAAACCAAGCTGCACCTTCAAAGTTTCAGCCAAAACTTCAGCAGTCGGATCCTAATCAAGAAGAACAGAGAGCCTTTTTTCAAGCTGTAACCGATTTCTTTTTTGTTTATGAGATTTTGAACAACTCCAATGTTGAAAATGAAAACCTACATTTATTAATTTTTCCGGTAAACAGTCACTTTGAACAGCCCAAATCTTACGAACAGTCTCTTCAAAAGAATTATCCAAACACCACTTAGCTTCGAAACGGAAGGAACTTTGTTTTTGACTGTTGTTAAGGTACAATTTTCCCAAAGTGTCCACAAAAATTGGACAGTGATCAGAGAAGAATAGCTCAAATGTTCCAAAAAAAACCAAGGGAACAGATCCATCCATTGCAAAGAGGCAACACCCCTATCCAGTCTTTCACGAATATTTGTAGCCGAAAACCTCCCCCTTTCCTAAATGAACTATCTGCCATTAAAACCAATATCATGAAGTGAGCAATTTTTCAAAACAGAACGAAAATCTTCCATTTGTCCCTCGGGACGAAGCCTTCCACCTTTCTTCTCTAAAGAGCTTGTAATCTCATTGAAATCTCCAAAAACCAGCCAAGGAACTGCACAATCATGCTCTAGAAAGCGAAGTAAATCCCAAGAGCCCTGCCGAGAACGTTCATCAGGATTACCATAAAACCCAGTTAGCCTCCAAGTATCTCTATTTTTCGGGTCATGAATATCCGCATCCACATGGAAATTAGAATAGCTTCTAACCGAGACCAAGTCATTACCTTTCCATCCAAGGGATAAACCACCCTTAGATCCAGCAGTACCAATATCAATCCCATTATGAAAACCACATTTCTGATGCACCATTTCCATTTTTTTCGAACTCAATTTTGTTTTAATAAGAAACAAAATACGGGGATTAATGGCCCTCAATTTGTTACGGAGCCTATTAACTGTCCGAGGTCTCCTCAAACCACGGACATTCCAACTAAGTAATTTCATTGGGCCCGACTGCTCTATCCAGCAGAGCTAGCCGATAATTCATTAATTTCTTTGGCAGGTAACTGGCCCGAGCTATGTATCAAATTATCCATCATGCGCTGACGTTTCTTTCCTTCTAAAGTCTGTAAAGGATCTTCCTCATCATCAGCTTGCAATTCCATTGGTCCATGTCCATCAACCGCCTCATTAAATGCTTGATTTGCCACATCAATCCAATTTGATAATCCCTTGTAATGCGCCGATTGACCAGATCCCAAGGGAATGAAATTGGGATTTGATAGAGTTGACCAAATCATTACCTAAATTATTCCCAGGATTGCTCAAATTGCCAGATTTCCTGCCCTGAAAATTCCTTTCCTTGTCTAAACAAAAACTCTCTGTCCCATCTGCTTCCCGGAGCCATCTACTAACAGAGGAGGCGCGCCTTCTCACGGCCACGCGAAGTGATATATCCCAACCAAAAATAATATTTGATGAATCAATTCTGGTTCTAATTGGGCCAAAAATGATATTTGATGGACCAAAAATGATAAATCACCTTCACATTTAACTTCATATTTTTATACTAATTTCACTCTAGACCACATTTAGCTTCCTCTTTTTCAATTCAACTCCTTAATTTCAAATTTTTCACAATTTAGTCCCTATTGTTCAAAATCAACAATTAATTCACAATTTAGTCATTTTCCATTTATAACTTAAAAATCTATCTATTTACTCCCTAATACTTAAACTATTCAACAATGTCAATATCTAAAATCTTGAACAATACTAAAAATTATGACATGGGTCGAGTAACCCTAAATATCTAGATTCCAAAAATATAAAAATTACAAATATAGAGACTAAATTGCATTAACCAATTTGGATTTCAACTCCAAACCCCCTTAAACCGTGAACTTCTTCTCCTTTTTTTTTTTTTTCTTTCTTTTCTAATTTGCATGCATTCATCTCTTTCTTTCCACTTTCTTTCTATTTCATTTAATTTGTTTTCATTTTATTTATTATTATTACTAACTTTATAATATAACATATAATATATATATATATACATGCATTTACACTTAACCATATTCGGTCATCTATACACAACCATTTATTAAATCATTTAATTGCTACTTTAGCCCTTTTAATTTATTTCAATTTATAATTCAACTTTTAATCTTTACACGATTTAGTCCTTATACATTAATAACTCCTAATTTCACAAAATTTACTAATTTAAAAATTAATTAACTACACAACTAGCTTCGTAAATATTTATATAAAATATTTACAAGTCCAGTTTATAGGAACAGAGTCCCGAGAATACACTTTCCGACACCTCTGACTATCGGATCGTTACATCTTTAAGGATTAGTTTAGTGTTACTTTTAAAAAGTGTTTTGAAAAGTTTTGTTTAAAATTTGAAGTGTTTGGCTCAATCGTTAAATAGTACAATAAAAAGTTAAAATGACTATTTTATACATGATATAATAAAGCAAAAGTAAGTTAATTTAAATGGAAAAAATTATAATTTAAATATATAAACCATATTTTAGATATTCAAATTATATATATATATACCCACACAATTGTTATTATTGAGTTATTGGACAATTTTATTCTGAGTTGCAACTAAATATACAATTAAAACTAGAAAATAAAATAATGAATACACAAATCTTATACAAAATATGATTTAAACTCAACTCATTTATGATAATACAATCCAACTTTTTTACATTTATCTACATTCTCTCTCTCTCTCCTCTTTCCCCTTTAAAGCTTATACACAAACTGATAAAAGAAGGATTTATTTACAAATAAATATGCATTTAAAACAATTTGTTGCTCTCTTCACTCATAGCTAAAACCATAACCAAGTCCTATTAGACTTGTAAATTTGAGGTAGCATGATTGCCAAAAGAGATTTTGTTTAAGTAAACATTTTAAATTCAATATCTCTTTAAATATTATAAATAAATTATACTAGAATTCAGGGGTGAAGCCAGAACAAATTTGTAAGGGGTGCCGGATAAAATTTTAATTTTTTATAGTTTATATCTTTATAATTTGTAAAGGATTAAATTAAATTTTTATAATTTTAGGGGGGGCAAAGTATAATTTTATTTTTACTAATCTAAATTTTTTTAAAAATTTTAAGGGCCAAAAGAACAAATTTACATTTTAGGGGAGTTGCTAGAATTACTTTAAAAATATTGTTTTTTCTTAATCGAATCTCTTTATCGATCATAGTATTGTCTAGTAACTAACCAAGTTAACAATAATTATCATAAAATAATTAAAAATTCATAAATAATGCAATAATTCGAATGCTAACACAGGAGGAATGTAATTGTAAAACACAGTTTTTGTTTTTAATTTACGTTGGTTGCACCACTCATGTTTTGCTTACAAGTATTCCTCAGTGTATGCATCTAATTTTTATGTAATTTCATAGCTCATACATATCTAACATAACATCCCTTCACAACACACAAACAAGACGACGGTGACGACAAGAAGGAAAAATATGATACTGTGAGCTACATAAAACCCGGTTTTATTAGTATATAATTTAACCGTTGATGTCTTCTTCCTTGTGAGTTTCAATGACGACATCACTGGTAGGGTAAGCGACGCAAGTGAGAACAAAACCAGCGGCAATTTGGTCATCGTCAAGGAAGTTGCCATCCGACTGATCCACACTGCCTTGTTTGATAACACCAGCACAGGTAGAGCAAGACCCAGCCCTGCAGGAGTAGGGAACATCTATGCCCAATTTTTCAGCTTGGTCTAGAATGTAAACGTCATCTGGGCACTCAAATTCTTGAGGTCCATCAGGAGTCACCAGCTTTACATTGTATGCACGCATAGTAAGGCGGCCACCTTCCAGGGGTTTGAGGCCGAAAAGAGAGCGTGGGCTTGTGAGAGGCTGGCGGCGGATGAAGGAGGGGCTCACCATGGCACTGGAGAGGCTGGTGATGGAGGCCATTACTTAATGAGGAGGCTATAAGGTTGGGTGAAGGGAGTAGAGCGTAAGAAGCTGTTTATGAAGTAATAGAAGTGGGATGGATGGGTTATCTTCCATGTGGCATTGAGATTGTGTTTCCTATAACTGAAAGGTACTTCGATTAATTGGTGGATGCGATTGCCATAATCCACCAAGGATATTGAGACTACCATTTTCTAGAACTCCGTCGGTGTATCCATCAATTACGTTTAAATCCATTTTTAAAAAAAGTTTTAATGCAATATAAACATTAAAAATAGGTATTTAGATCTTTTAAAATAAAACTTCAACAACTTCTAAAAATTTTAAATACAAAATCAATTTTTTTTCTTACAAATTAAATAGGTTCGAGTGCAGTAAAATCGCAATATAGGTCCCTCTATTATAATACAAATTGTATTTTGATTCGATAATATTTAAAGCAGTTTTGTTACAAGGTAAACTTAATTAAATGATGTAGAACTAGTTTAAAATAGAGATAAATCTCAAAACCATACATGAATTTTGGTTTAATATGCATATACATGAATTTTGATTTTATGCGATTTTATATAATTTTAGATATGAAATTTTGATTTGATTCAATTCTCACAAATTATTAACATAATTATTTATATAGCATCATTTTATGTTTATATATTGCATACATAAATAATTATATTTATCCAATATAAGAATAACTTGAAGTATTATTTCTTTAAATGTGTATGATTAAATCAAAATTGAAGTTTCATATGTATAATTGTATCAAATTAAAGTTCATATATTAAATTACACATTGAATCAAAGTTGATGCGTAATTTTGATATTTATCCCTTTAAGATATAATATAACATGTTCATCCTATTCGCTATAATTTTTAAAAAACTCGAATAATTACATTTGAGGAATAAATATAACACAAAACCAAATTGAATTAAATAAAGTTTCTTTTTTAAGTTATAATAAATCAAATGAAGATGCCATAATGTCAAATTACATTTTAAATTAAGATGATATATGATCTAATTAAATCCAACTAATGAAATCAACATTTTTTATCTATTTAAAAAACAAGAGAGAGATCATTTTTCTTCTTTCTTTAAACTACAACCACATTTTGCTCATTTTAAATCAAAATGTAATCTACATTAGGGTGAGTATTTGATTGAGTCGAGTCGAATCGAGATAAAAAATTTTGAGTTAGTCAAGTTAACGAATCCTATTTTAGCAACCGAACTCAATTTGAATTTTTTTCAAATCGGATAGAATCGAGTTAAAAAATTTCGAGTCAAGTCAAGTTTAATTAATGAATCCTATTATTTATACTCAATGTTGCGTTTACATGAACTGATTATTTAACTAGTAAACGAAGTATAAAATTATTTAATTACATAAACAATATAATGGTTTTGCCTTTTAACTTAATGAATAAACATTTATCAAAACAACGTAGTTTTACCTTTTAACTTAATGGTTTTGACTTTTAACTTTAGAAAAGGTAAACACTTATCAAAATGCTGTAGTTTTGCCTTTTTTTTATTCGGATTTTCGGATAACTCGAATTGTGTAATTCATATTATAATTAAACCGAAAAACTTAATTTTTTATTCGAGTTGATCCAAATAATTTGATTAACTTAAATAACTCGAACTATTTAATTCAAAATTTAAAAATTTTATCGAATTTCTCGAATCGAATCGGATTTTACTCACCCTAATCCACATGTAGAATGCCTATGTTAATTATATAAAACCCAACAGACCGATCCATTCCATTTTTTCACCACTACTAGCTCAAACCATGCTCCTTGAATATTCAAAAAGTAACTGAGCTTGCAGGAACTCTAATTGTTGACCAAATTATACAAAACTAGTGTGGCTATCGAGTACCATTTTATATTGAGTTTATTATTTGTTTATGTTAAATTATAAAGTAAAAAGCTTAAATGTTAAAATATGTTTCAAGCCCCTATACACTTTGTACATTTAGAATTTAATCACTTATTTTTATTTTTTAGGAATGTAATCCTATACTTTTCAAATTTAAAAATTTAAGTTCAGTTGTTATTACCATTAAAATTCTTTTATAAAATTCTTTGGTCTAACAGTTGAAATTAAAAGAAAAATAATTGATAATCATAAAACAATAAAAATAATGTTGAAAATACATGTTAGGATTTCCCCCTAAAAACACTCATTCAAAATCGTAGTAATTTTTTTTCGTTTGCTTGTGAAAACTATATTGACGATTTACACTAATTAATGACACTATAAAAGATGAGGGACCAAATTATATCAAAAGTTAAAATATATAAATTAAATCTCAAGTTTCAACATAATTTAGGGACCAAAATTAAAATTTGACAATTATCTTATAATGTGAAAAAAATAACACCAACTTAAAAGAAATGCAAAGCCAAGTATCACTCTTTAAGACTCTTAGAATATTCTATTCAAATTATATATAATCAGATAATGTTTTAATTGAAAACTTAACATTATTAACTATTTAGACTAATTAATAAAATTATAAAAATATAAGATCAAATTATAATAGAAATAGAAATTAAAGTGTATAAATTAAACCTCATGTTAAACGGAACAAAATGCCACCCCTCAAAATTTGTACAAGGACTTGCAAATTGCAACACAACCGCACTCCTTTTTGCTCCAATCCTTCACCTTTCTACAGGTTTTAAATTCACTGATACCACAAAATATAATTATTCCAACACAAACCCAAATTCACAAAAATAGGGGGAAATTAGAAACATCAAGCATGTGCCAACTGCCAAATTGCAAAATGCAGATAATTATTAAAAAAAAGAAAAAGAAGAAAAAGAAACACACCCATTTAACGATTTCCTTGATTTAAGTTCCTTATCCCCGAAAGAAAGAACAAAACAAATCCAAAGGAAATTTAACCATAAATTCTTACATTGGACACATCTATATGCAAAGGGATCAAGGAGAAAAGTATAACAGAAGTATAACAAATGACAGTTGTTTAATATTTTAGCTACATTTCTATATTCTAAATCAGGGCTTCCAATTACAGGCGAGTAAAATCAAAGGCAAAACAAAAATCTCAGGGCTTCCAGTTTCATCTTGAGGCTTTGCTTGGTTCCTCATACCTGACAAGAAGCTACCTCTCCATGTTTATTGCCTTGACAACTGAAAATGCTTGTGGAAGCGCTGCTGGTTCTAATATCCATTAGCGAAATTCTAGTCACACTTAATGTTTCTGTAGATCCTCCTTACAAACAAATTAGAACCAAGATAACCAACAGCTCCTATACATTGAAAAGGAAATCGTCAAAAACCCATATGAAGCTGAAGCAAATGATGCCATAAAACTCTACTCCTATCTGTCTCAAACAAACAATGCTAAAAAGCTGCAGAGATTAAGGGTATACTCCATATTCCATTGAAAATTTCATGAGAGAAAATTTGATTTGGAAAGAAAACATAAAAAAGGCTGGATAACCTTTTTCTAAAAATGTGATGGATAATATATTTCAAAACTCACCGCAAAGGATTCCCAAACCAAGACAAAACATCAAAGTGTATCCGAAGTAGAAACTGGTCTGGAAGAAGCCTGACATCTTGGTTTTCACATAGTAGTAGTATACAGAGTACAAATACACATACACTGCTGTCGAGGCAGCAGAGAAAAATGAAGTCCACTGCCAGTGATAGTTCTCAGCGTTTAGCAGGAAATATGTCCCCACAATTGTCACACAGACCGTTACAATGACGAGAATCAGGAACACCAGCAGCATAAATCCGTAGACATAATAAACCTGCAAAAGACAAAGGCTTGTTGAATCAGAAATTACTAGAATACGAGCACAACTTCCAAGTATACATGAACGTAGCTTTAAGGAGGAAGCAGAACTCCTATATGCTATTAAACTACATAAATCCAAATAATTTATGACTCCCACCAGGCAAATTATCAATCAAAATATTTGGTATAAAGAATTGCAAACTTGATTCAATCTCCAAGGAAGCCCTAGCTTAGCTTGTCATCTAGCAAATAAAACCTAGGAAAAAGATTTTCACCTTGTAATTCCAGAAGGATGTGAAGACGAAATACATTTCAATAAATATGCTGCCAAAAGGCAGAAGTCCCCCCATCAAGGAGACCACAGAGGGTGTAAGATACCATTTCTTCTCCGGAATTGGGCGAGGAATGGTCTTCACACGGCATGGATTATTTGGAGCACCACTCCAGTTTCTCCCAACAACTGTACCAAGAAGAGCCAGGGGGAATGAAATGAAAGCCCAAATTACAAAAACCACCACCATTGTACCAAAAGGAATAGCAGCTAGGGATCCATAAAATATAGCAATTGTGTTCAAGATGAAGCCAATCCCAAAACACAAAAATGGGAACAGAGACGCTGAAAGGATCATTGACTTTACCCAACTTTTACCTGAAAAATAAAAGCAACAGAACCAACATATCAGAATGAAAGATCCACCTGGAGCAGGGACAAATGAAAGCAAGAATGGCTAAAGAGACAAAGCACATACCCCCATTACGCGAGTACATTCCACCACTCACATAACCAGAAATGAACGATGTAAAAGCATAACAGAGTATAAAAGTAGTGACAATTGCTCCTCTCCTGAACCAAATAAATAATGCATGAGATTATTAGTCAAAAAGCTGAAAGCTAAAATGCCAAAATCAGCTACCAAATACCAATCTCTTCACCTATACGAATTACAAATGAAGGGGAAAATAAAACATTATGACTAGGATTCAAATTTTTTTACAAAATAGAACCTCATAAAATAGTTTGTAATGAAGGGGGGGTCCACAAGGAGTTCCATGCATTTATGCTTGAATTTATATGCATAAACTCAGTATCTAAGATAGGTAGCAATAAATAAATCTATACGCTCACAGTTCTCATGAATTTTTAATTTCAACAGGCTTTTCAACATACCCGACATACAAAGTTCCCACAATTGCCAATAAGATGACAAGGAGAACAAGCAATGCTAGCTGTGCACCGGTGCCAACAACAGCAGAAAGCAGAACCAAACCACGGGGAGGCCGGAAAACATCACCATGGACAAGTTTCCAACCAGATTCTTCACTTACATCCCTTTCCTGGGAACATATGTGAAATAGCAAGGAGAACATGAATTTCCAGAAAAGATAATTTTCCTTAAAGAAGAGGAATAAGTAAAGGTCCAGATAATATCACCAAAGTTTCCAAATCATCATCTTCCCGAGCATACTTTGCATAGTCATTTCTCAGAGTTCGCATCAAGATCATTGAGACCAAACCAGTGAGAAAGATAACCATCATGAATGAATTGAAAACAGAGAACCAATGAATCTGCATATTTCAAACGAATAATAGCTCTTAAAAAGTGAAAAGAAAACAGACTGATGCAAACTTGTGAACATATTAAAAAAGAAGAAGAAGAAGAAGCTTTTGTTGCATAAGTAAACAAAAGCAACTCATGAAGGGGAGAACTATCACCAATTATGTTACATACTTGGTGCTCAAAGAAAGGGTAGTCCAAATAAACATCAAAGCGACGAGCAAAAGTGACATTAGTTGGAAGCCATTTGATTGAGTATGTCATGTCCAATACTCTCCCTGCTTCCAAGGGTCTAGGACTCCCCTGGGTGAGATTGACATGAATAATCTGCAAGATAAAAGTGTGCTCAATACCAGCAGCAGATTCCAAAATACAAGAATGGAAGTTGTATGTATTTCAGAAACCACAAACCTGATCCTTGTTGTATTTAATAACAATGTTCTTATGTGTGTAGAGGACATGCTTGCCATTATCACTGTTCTTATCAGGATGCAGTTCACCAACAAAACCTGAAAAGTTAAAGATAAAATTTCAGAAATAAGCCATAAAAGGATTAGTAGACTCTCCAGATAAAATAAGCAGGAAGGAGACCAATTCATACCCCACAAAGGCAGATCATCTGAACTTCCAGCATCATGAAGAGCACAAACATGGCATCAAGAGAAAGGCAAGGAAGTCAAAAAGTTAAGTGCCCAACAAAGTAATAAAAATAGATAAAATAATCCTTTAAACCCGGCAAACAAACATATAATACCACCGGTGCAGCATCCTTACTCTCTGGATCTCCTTAAATGAGTTAAATATAGATCTAGCTTGCATCATGCAACAACCAGAAGCATGCATCAAATAAAGAATGTAAACATGGTATGCCTATAAGATTCTTAAAGCGCACAGAAGAAACTTTTGTTTTCTTTAGTTAAGCCAAAAAGAAACCTAGGTGATCATTATAAGAGAATTTGGTGATTGATAACAGTATTTATTAAGTATAGATATTACAGGGAGGACAGGCCAATTTTACCAAACACAAGCATAAAAGACATTTTCATCCACCATATGAATCAATGGATGTAATGTAGCTGAAACCTATGGACACCCAGCATCTACTATGTCCCTTAAGTTTACTTGAAATACCACCATGCATAGAAATTTTATATATTCAGATTTTTCATGGGCCAAATACACCAACTTTCCTATCAAAGGATCCTAGCTTCCAATTCGGATCTGAGGATTTTCAGTACAAGAGAGCTGTCAAGTATCTGTGACTTCCAATCCTGCACATTTACTATTTCATATAAAAGAATGAAAAGCTAAACATACCCACAAAGAATTCAAACCAATAATTGTTCTCGATAGCATCCTTCAACTGTTTGACCTTAGCTTCATCAAGTTCCAGTTGGCAAATGGTACCTTTTTCCACATTCTCTGTCAAAGAATAAAAAAGAAGCAAAAGAAGGAATATAAAAGTCAAAAACATGTAATGATTATTAAAGAAGTTACAGCAACCAAATTAAAAGTCTAACAAGAGGGGAGAAGCATACTTTGAAACTTTATATCAATCTGGCTATCAATCAGTTCATTTCCACCAAGGACCTCACCAAGGCCACCCCATTTGTGCGCAGGATTGACACCCGGATGACAAAACGGAAGGATGTAATAGTTATAAGTTTCTTGTGGATTGTTATATGGTCCAACTTTATTTACCCATAGGGTAATTGGATCATCCGGTTGATACTGCCAAGAGAAAAAAGGGAGGGTTGATAAGAGTTACCCATAGCTATAGAAGAAGAGAAGCAAGATTTTAGAAAATACATAAATCTAAAAATACGACAACAAAATCTAAATATAGAACACAAAAAATATAAGAAATATTATAATCTTCAGTTCTCATAATGAAGAAATGTGACTTGAATACAATGAAGGAGCAAGATGGGATGATATAACATTGATCTCAGCAAGGATTGACCTTCAAAATGATAGTCTAAGAAAGCCTATGAAGCTTAGACCCCAAAAGTCATAATATTCAAATACTCGGTTTAACAGTCACCAACAGTACGTAAATGAAGAAAAGGCGATAAGACAATGTGTGTAGAAAGTGAATTTTAGCTTATAAGTCAATTCAACGCAGGAAGAACTGATCAGTATCGGCAGCAAAATACGCTAACCCAGCCCATAAAGCTTACGCTGATTAAGTCAGTTCAATACTTCAGATCAAATTCCTTAGTCAAGCTCCATAGTGTTTGTTCATTCAACCGAAATTGTATAACCAGTTTTGAAACTAGTCTCCTAAATACTGCAGATCCATATCTTATACCTGATAATGGCAACACAGTAACAAAATTTTTATATAAAAAAGGCCCGAAATGACAATTACATCAAGAATTTGCTCATGACAAAGGCAACACTTAAATCTAACCAAGATAAATAAATAAATGAAGAAGAAGAAGAAGGTCAGCAGATCTGAGTCAAAATGGAGGAAGAATTACACGAAAAATGAAAAAGATCTAAAGTGCCATTATAAAGGTTATGGCTGGCACAAAACGTGAAAAGAGAAGAAAATGAAGAAGAGAGATTACCTTATGATCTGACTCGGAAGCGAAGGCGAGAGAGGAGAAGAAGACGAAGAAAATGAAGGCGGAAAGAGAGAAAGAGCGGACGGAGGATAACATGGCGGTGGTGCAACGTTGGTCGGATCTGAAGGTCCGGAGGTCGATTGGAAAAACACAATGTCCCTGACCTGACCTGAGTTCTCCCAAGTCTTGGAGTCTTTATTTTTAAAACTTGCAAGTTGCAAGCAAGAACCGCAGCAGCTGTTCTCCTCTGGCCTGTAATGGACTATGAGACCTGCGCCCGTCTGATTATGGATTTTAAAAGTCCATATTCATATTATTAGCATAAACAATAACACTTACTTTAAGCAGCCCATCACCCATAATCTTAAATTTATACTTTTATACTAGCTCACGGTGCCACAAATCAACCGGGCACCATGTAAAAATTATAGGCTCAAAAAATAGGCTTAAAAAAAATAAAGCTCATCTAAAAAAGGGTCAGGCCTGTGGTAAATTTTTTTTGACTCAAGTCCAGCCGACCCGAATATAAAAAAAAAATTGTTATTTTTTTTATTGTTTTCTTGCTATTGTTTTTACTATTTTGTTGCTATTTTCTTATTGTTTTTTCATAAATTTGCTACTTGATACTATTTTGTTATTATTGTTTGGATATTGTATAACTCTTATTTTATTATTAATTTTATTACTATTTTAGAGTTATTTACTTGTTAAGTTATACCTATCTTAGTGTTTAAAAAAAAGAAAGAAGAAAATGGTCTTTATTTTTCATACTATTTTATTTTATAACATAAATATTGTTAATAGGCTCTGGTGTGAAAAGAAAAAAGTTTGTGATGTTGAGATGGGCCCACGACAACTAAGATAAAATTGGAAATGCCCTTTCTTTCATACTACTCTTTCGATACATAATCTAATATTTTGAAAAAAAAGAAATAAAAAAATCATATTGAAATCGAAGTGCTATACTATTATTAGTTACTAATTCATATTTCATACAGTGAAGGCGTAGTCTTCTTTTTTCTTTCCATCAAATCAATAAAAAAAAACTCATTGGCGCCAAGCGTGAGAGAATACTAGACGTTTGGTAATTTCTTATCCAGCCAGGAGAAAAGATCCCATTGAAGCAACCAATCTCATGTGTCGAAACCATTTTTAAGATTTTGAAAAAATAGGGATCGACTTTTAAAAACTAAAGTTTGGAGTCGCCACTGATCTTTTCCAAGGTGTGATCGGATCACCTTGAGTTTGATCATTTTAATAAAACATTTTGATTTACTAAAACGATAATTTTGGTCTACGAAATCAGAGAATAAAAGGTTCGGGAGTCAGTTACACATGAGGAAGGGTTAGCACCCTCGTAACGCCTAAAATTGGTATCGAATTGATTAATTAATGTCTTAACGTCAAATGTTTGAAAAGATTTTAGAATACGATCCTTTTATTTTTTATTTTTAAAAAAGAACACTTGGATAAATTAAATTGAATGCTGAGACTCTCTTATCTCGAAGAAATAAAATGTCACACCCAGTAAGTTAGGATACAACATTTAAAACCCTCGAAATTAAGCTTATCTTTTAATTTTCAAAACTCATACATTTAGGTTTAAGAAGGATATTCGGTTATTTAGGGCAAATGAAAAATCGGAACCCAATAAGTTAGGGCTTGATCTCTCAAAATTCCAAATACAGAATATGACCTTTTATTTTTCAAAAATTTTCATCTTGAGAAAACAAAGTGTCATATCCAATAAGTTAGGACACAACATATCAAATTCCCAAGAATAAGCTTTTATTTTTAACCCATTTGTTTTGATTTAAGAAAGGGTACTCGATTACTTAGATTCGACGAGAAAAATTGAAACCCAGTAAGTAAGGGCTCAATCTTCTCGAAGATACCAAATGTCAAGTATTGCCTTATTTTAAAAACTTTTAAGTAAAACGATTTTAAACTTAAATGATATTAAAACACGACTCTTTAGGTGAATAAAATATGATGGAATAATAGTGTACAACGCAAAGTGATAACGTGATGCTACCCTACTGAATCACAAATGCAAACACAAACTAAGAATTTCAATACACATAATAGTAATAACCACATAACATGTTGTCTTATGCAAATACTAATATTAATATTAAAAAAAACAATTTTAAAAGAAATATGAAGCAAATTAACATAAATAACATGTAACAAGTTTTTTAATAATGGTAAATAAATTTTAAATAAATAATATGAAAAATAAAAAGGGAAATATGAAATCAACAATATACAAAAATAATAAATTATTTGAATAAAAAAAGAAATTGAAATAGGTAGACATACAAGTTTGAAATGAATCATAAATAAAAAGAATAAATAATATGTAAAATAATAATATATAAGTGAATTTTAAGATAAGTATTATGTAAGAAGAAATTTAAAGTTGTAATATACAAAACAATATATACATCAACATACTAAAAAAATATACGTAAAACAAGAAACAACTAAATATAAATTATATACATATATGACAATGTATAAAACTGCTTAAAATAGCCATGATATAAAGCTTTAAATAAAGAATGTACATAAATGGGAATTTTAAAATAAGTAAGTTATATAGACATAACATTTCAAAGATATACAAAAGAAAATAAAAGAATATAAGTAATAAAAAAATAATTTAAAGTGCAGAATAAAAAGTGGGTAATAATTTAAAATAAATAATAAAAAAAATTTCAAAAAAAAATTAAAAGGAAACGGACTCAATTGGAATAGAAACAGAATCGAAAAGATAATCCATAAATAAATAAATCATTAGAACCTAATTTAGGACTAAAATACAATGCGCCCAAACCTATAGGGATTAAAAATACAAATATTCCAACTCACAAAAGGCGGTATTTAGATGAGGAGCAAATTGAAACGATGCGCAAATCCTTCGAAATAAAAACCGTTATTCAATCGCTGTTTTCTGTATTCGTATTCAGTATCTCCTCTCCTTTTCTCCAAAAAACTCCCCCAAGAATGATCGTTTTGAATGGCTTTTATAGCCGAAATTTACAACTGATTCCTCTTTCTTTTTTGTAGGCAAGTGGGGTGATGGAGTTGGTGGGGTGGTTTAGTGGGGTGTTGGAGTTAGTGAGGTAGTTTAGTGGAGTGCTAATTGGACAGTTGGTGTTTTGGGCTCTGCTTGTTGGGCTCGGGTAAAATTTGGGCTCTACACCATGAATATTGTATGCACATCTAGTTACACAAATTGCATAGTATCATAAATAGCTACTCCTGGTATTAGCCATCCGCTATGAGAGTTTATAAACAAATACAGATCTTTGGTATCATTCTCTATACTGAGATATACCATAAGACCAGTAAGTTGATTCGAGGTCTTGCTGTCAACCTCTTGGCCTAAAAAAAAAAATCTTTCTCGATAAAGTCGGTTGATTAGGATAAAATTGTATCCCTTAGAAGTCGTATAAGCACCTTTTGATGCATATAGTTCAACAAAAATTGCGAAAAAAAAATCAATGTGTAGATTCCAGCCTTCTTTCGTTTTAGTGGTATTTCTATCAAAATTAATATGGACGGCCCGTGCTGGGCCTAAGTTTTAGCATTTTTATCTGGCCGAGCTTGGACAAAATTGTAGGCCTATTTTTTGGGTCGGGTTGGGTTCAGGCCTAAAATTTTGCTTGGACCCGGCCTGGCTCATGAACGCATTTAGGCAGCAATTAAAATAAATTTACTTTTTTATTTTTTTAAAAAGGTCAATAAAAATCTTATACGTGATAAATTTCAACCTAATTTATTTACATCAATAAAATATTAATTTTACCACTAAACCAAAACTTTGTCTTAAATTATTTTGTACATTTTCATTTTATTATGTCCACTTTATTGCTTCCATCAATTGGATTACTATATTTACTATTATTTAAGCCCATCATGGCTAAATAGATGACGAATCAACTAGGTACTAACTCGATTAAAAAAATTACGAAATGTCATTCTAAAATTAAAATAATTTATATTATTCGAGGACAATTTAATCTTTTTATTTTATAAAAAAAAAAACAATAAAAATTTTCATGTGGTAAGATTTGAACTTGTGCTATTTATGGAAAAAAATGTTAAATTTACCATAAAACCAAAATTTTATTTTAATGTGATATTTACATTTTAATTGTATTATGCATACTTTATTACATTCATTAATTATATATCTACTACTTACTATTAATAAAGCCATTGAATGAGTTGGTGTCACAAGTCAATCAGGCACCAACTCGGTTAGAAAAATTACAAAAATATGTTTCCGTAATTAAAATAAGTTATATTATTCAAGGGTATTTTAGTAACAACAAAAAACAAGCATATTGTGAGATTTGAACCTACACCAATTAAATTAGTAAAACCTTAAATTTATCATTCAATCAAAGCCTCATTTTAATGTATTTTATACATTTTATTTTAATATGCATAATTTATTATTTCTATTAGTTATATATATTAATAACATATTTGATTGAGTTTGTGTCATAACTTAACATTGGCTCAAGATTGATGACAACACAATGATAAACAATTTTTTTAAATTTTAATATCGTACATATTTCATGTATATTATTAATTAGTTTCAAACTATTTGTTTCACTATTTATTATATGTTATTTTTAAACAAACATGTGTATTCGAAACTTGTGATTTACACACGCATATGTGTGTGATAGGATTTTTTGTATTGACAATGTTGTTGATTAAGTTGGTATTACAAGTCAACTCGTCACTAACTCAAGATTGATAACAACACCTAAACAATTATAGTGCATAATATATTGTACATATTTAATGTGTTATTATTAATTAGTTTCAAACTATATATTTTATTATTTATTGTATGTTATTTTTAAAACTAATCTATATTATTTAAATACGTAGTTTCCACACGCATATATATGTTAAATAATTGCTTTTTTTTTGTCAAATGAACTGTGATTAAAAGACCATCATTACAATAATGAAAGAGGAAAGTAACCTGTGAATCCATCAATCTCGATTCTCTTGGCTATCCAATTAGTCAGTAAACTACATTCTCTAAACACATGACAAAACATCAAATCTGACAGTATACATCATAGATAATAACATCAATCTCTCAAAGAACTTTACGTTTTCCTTTCAAAGCATTGACAAAGCTAAGACTGTCAAAGTTCAGTAAGATAGATTACCATATGTGACTCTTGATCATTACAGAGTCAAGCCTAAAGGCTTGGGCTTCAACCACTAATGCATTAAGGCAGTACATCAATGTGTTAGTTCCACAAACAATTTTACTTGTGGAGTCCCTAGCAACCATGACAATACTTGCATGTTTGCCTTTGGGCAGTCCATGTTGAGAGAGGTTGATTATCTATTGAAAAGGTATTAATCACAGGGGTTTGGTTCATGAAATCATCATGCATGCAAAAGGCTTGGATGAATTTCAATTCCATCAAAAAAAGAAAAAGATGAATTTCTTGCTTTCCAAATATATTAGCATAAGCCCAGGTCATTGTTATGTTCATCTTGATTCAACATCATAGAAATTACTTTTACATTATTTAAATAATATAAAATTGTGATAACAATGTTAAATTAATTAAAAGATCATATAACATCATAAAATACTTAAATATCTTAAAAACAAAGAATTTCATGATTATAATTATAATTTTTTACAATAAGATGTGTAAAAATGAAAAAACAATCATCACCACAACAGCAGCAATAGCATCCGTTAGGCCCGAAATTATTATACATGTGATGCAATTGCAATTTTAATCATCGTTATTTTTCTCTTAATTAATTTAATTTAATTAGACGCTATAAAAATTCTTAAAGAAATATAATTGGTCTTCATAATATGATTCCCATTAATTATAGTTCGGCAGCCCTGCTTTAGTAATTAATTTGTGACTTTAGGTGATAGGGAAGGAAGGGCAATGAAATCATACTCAGAAGCATTTATGAACACATACAAGTATGATAGAAAAGCTGGCTTAACCAAGGGCATGAGACTAGGCTCTAAGCAACGTATGATTTTCTTGTTTAGTTCATCAGTATAGTTTGTTCACAAGAATATTGCATACTCTGGGGATTCTTTTACTACAATGCTTACTGTTGTCATCTCTGGCTTGCTGCAATCTTAACTTTATTGTTTTCTTCTTTAGTATGACGTCTTTTATTGAACTTAGGTATGTGATATTTACATTATATATTATCCTACTTTTTATGGTAGCTGATTCTAAATATGTATATTTTAATATAATGTAAATATGATTTTTCCCTGCACTTATGAATGTGTAAAAATATATGTAAATTTATAGGTAAATATGACTTTTGTTGGCACTTTAAAATGTTTAGTATCTTATTTATAATGAAGATTAAAAGCATTGGGGAAATTTATGTCGGCAAATGCTCGCACTTCACTTGCACTAGTGGTTTACTTGCTGGAATTTTTTTACTGGCACTCGCCTAGCTAACGGTCAACAAATTGCCAACATTGTCAATACCGGGGACTTTTTTATCTTTTACTGGCGCTTATAAATGCCGGTAAAAGTGAGTTATTTTGTTGCAAGGAAAAAAACTAATTATATATTGATTAATATGTAGAGCCCAATAATTATATATATTTTTAATTTTATTATAAATGACATGTTAAATTAAAAAATGTCTACTTATCATAATAATATAATTAGTTTGTATTCTCGTATGATGTACGAGCCAATTGTATATATTAATTTTATCATACTTTTTTATAACATTAGTTTTTATTAAACATCATTAATAAATTTTTTCAAAGAAATCGAAAAAGTAATTTAATTCAAAATATTTAATAAATACACAACTAATTTAGAATAGGTTATATTAATGTTATTTAATTTTTAAAATATTTAATATTAAGACAATACAAAAATCATCATGGTTTGAATATTAATATTAATTTATTGTAATTTAATTTATTAATAATATTTTATAGATTATTTATTTCATATGTACTATTAGATTATTTTATTTTAATATAAAAGTTGTTAATATTCAATCTTTTATAATATTATATTTATCTTTGCTCTACTTTAAACAATTTAAGTTGAGCAAATATTATAGAATAAAATTGTAACATATATGGAGATTGTGTAATCTTTGATTACGTTGAGTTGAATCTTTTTATTTTTTTTTACATTAATTTCATGCAGCCCTTACCCAACCCTTAAATAGGAGGAAGGATAATACATTTTAACACACTCAAACTCACATCCTCTTGCACTGACAACAACATCGATGTCAATTGAGCTAAAACTCAATCAATAAATTTTTTAATTTAATATGGAAATTTGTGCTTATAAATTTTTTTTCCTAATCAAACCTATTAACTTCACTTGCTATCATATTAGTGTGTTAAACGACAGTGTATAAACTGTGCCACAAAGAGTTGTTTTTTTTTTAATTTTTTGTAACCTTGTATTACTATGGTATATATTAGTTTAGATTCCGCGCGATATGAATTGTTCGTGTATTAATATTACAATAATTTTATAATTTTGTTTTTGTTTAAATTAATTAATTATTTGAAAAAATGATATTTAAAAATTTAAAAATTTTATTATAATGTTTTATATTTAAAAATAAATTTAAATTTAAAAATTAGTTGTAAATTGATTTTAATATTGTAAACATTAATTTTTTAAAAATATATTTTAGTTTAAAATTTTACTATATATTTCTGTGAATTTTCTTTATAGTTTGTATTTACTATAATTTATTTAACTTAATTATGAATAGAATCGTAATTAATTTAATTTTATATTTTTAGTGTATATTTAATATATTCATGCACATTTCAATATATGCCGATTTAGAGCATATATTATTTAAGTTAAATATCACACGAAAATATTGATATAAAAATAAAATACATTTTTATATGCATAATTTTGTGTTCATATAAAATTTATTGATTTTATTAAAAAAATATGATGTACAATAATATATTGAAAATAAAATAAGTCTAAATGCATCCAATAAATATAAATATTTTCAAAATTAATTAATGAATTAAATATAACAACCAAATGTATTCTTGATATTTTTAGAACCTAGGTGAAATAATAAATTGCGGTCTTTTAAATAGTAAGAGAGAGTAAAAGTATTAGGGGAAAGTAAAAATGTTTAAGAATTTGGGGTAAAAATATAAAATATTATAGCTTGGTATTCAGTTTATTTGAATTCGAAAATTAAATTCGATTCAAACTCGAAATTCGAAAAAAATTCAAGTTAACTCAAATAACTCGATTCGTTTAACTCGAAATTAGATTTATTTTTTAATTTTTTCATGTCGAACTAAGTTTTACTCACTCCTAATAATGTTAATTTTATCAACATGTGTTTGAGTATAATAATAAGGTATATTGTACTCCTAAAAAGGATAATTTAAATTCAAACTTTAAATATTGACGGAAAATCAACAAACCTAAACTTAAACAATAAAATAAACATAAAAAAGACCTAAATTAATAAATAATGCCAGCTCTGTCGCATAATTTCTAAACAGCACTAGATTTAACGTTACACCGCCTACCTCCAATATTATTACCAATAAAACTTAATTTGGCCTACTAATCTACTCATAGCATATCATTTGTTTTTAGAAACTCTACCAAACGAATCTTTACATTTAAGTATGCTTAATATTTTATTCTCGAAAAACTGAAAATGTATGCTTAATATATTTGTTTATCGTAATGATAAGGAAATTATTGATAGGAATTATAATAAAATTTGAAAAATAAAATTTTGTTTGAAATATGTTATAAAGTTTCGTATTTTTCATAAATTTTAGATTTAAGATTTATGTTTTTATTTTTAAAAATTTATTTTTAAATTTTTAAATTTTAAGATAAACTGTTAACACTATTAAAATTATTTTGATAAATTTACGTTCACTACAACAATATTTTCTTAGTTACATCACCACTAAATAGTATTTTTTTTAATTTCAAAATTTCATACTAACAATATTTTTTTTAAATAACAATGTTAATAATTAGACTTAAATTTTAAAATATGAAAAGTAGAAAGACTAAACTTCAAATTTATGAAGAATACAATGGCTTATGGCATATTTTGACAATAATTTTTTTAGAGATAATATTAGGGTTAAATCACAAAATGGTACCTAAATTATACCTATTTCTCAAGGTGGCACCTAAATGTTTTTTTGGTCACAAGTGGTATATAAACTATACTCAATTATTCAAAATGGTACCTAAGCTAAACAATGTTACCCAAATTACCTATATCGTTAAAGAAATGTTGTACGACATGTGGCAACTTTTAACTAAAAAATCCAAAAAAAAATGTGAACTATTATTTCTTTAAAATTTTTTTTATAAACATATTCGTTTATTTTGTTTTTTACCTAAGAACTCTCGAAAAAAATTCATCCAAATCTAATTTTCGATTACAAAACCTAGATTATGACGAGCTTCTTTCCATTTTTAAATTTTGATTTTGATTCATTTCTCACCCAAATCAAAATCTATGTATTATTTTTCTTAAAAATAAAATTGAAAAGTGTTCATTTAATTGAAGAAAAAGTTATCTCATACACAACTTATAGAATTTTTTAGATTTCACAAGCGAGTTGAACATATTACATGCATCCGGTAAGGTATTGTAAAGTTTTAATTTAATTAAAGAAAAATGATCTCATATTATAGAGTTTTTTAGATTCTACAGGCGAGTTGAATGTATTCCATGTGTTTTGTTACATATATTAAAAAAAGAAAAAAAACTCACCATAATTTGGGTTTTGTCGTCGTAAATTGAATTTGGATGAATTTTATAATAAATTCTTAAATTTTTCATTATCGAGGTTCTTTAATAAAAAATAAAAGAGATAAATATATTTATACATATATATTAAAAATATTTTAGGAAAATAATATTTATTTCTTAAAAGAAAACGAATAAGGTGTTTCTGATTCAGTTCTTTTGACATTTTTCGTAAATGTAACTCTCGATTGAATTTTGTTCTTTTCTTTATTTCGATTGAATATTTTATTCCCTACTAAAGCTTAAGCGCATTGTGTTCCATTGGCTAAAATGGGAAAAGTAAACAGTGGCAAAGGACACAAGTGCATGTGTCCCACGCGTGGGCTGCCGTTTTCATCCGGTTTATCTCCCACTTGTGTTCTCTATTCTTTTCTTCAATAACCGACCGATTTCGGAACTGACCTTTTTCCCACGCGCAGCTGTCTACATTACCGTCACGCTCTCAGGGGAGAGATAAATCAAGTAGGTTGTGGACCACTGAGCTTGCAATGCTCCACCACCGAACCTAATCCTCAAATTGATTAGAATAGACCCATAGGTCATAAATAAAGGTGATCCTAATTATGATTAAATTTTATTTTTAATTTATTTTTCCTTAAATCAGATTTGAATTAATTACCTCATAGTTGATATCATTAAAGTAACAAATCATTTCTTAAAAAAAAATAATCTTAAGCAATTTGTCATCATACAAATTTATTTCATTTGTATACGACTATCCGAAGTGATATAATAATAAAATAAAATTTTTAAAAAAAAATTCATAATATTAT
Organism: Gossypium anomalum; assembly: GCA_025698475.1. Classification (NCBI taxonomy): domain Eukaryota; kingdom Viridiplantae; phylum Streptophyta; class Magnoliopsida; order Malvales; family Malvaceae; genus Gossypium; species Gossypium anomalum. Next base: position 84,373,746 of record CM046967.1, on the reverse strand, counting down.
TTTAACAATATTAATGTTATCAATTTGAATTTATTAATAACATTATAAAATTATAGAAATTATTTTTTAAAAAATATATAAAATGATGAATTATACTAAATTAAAAGTAAGGATAAAATTTAAAATTTCGGACACTAAAGCCACAATTAAACTCATAATGATGTGGTGTACATGCTCAGCTCCATTTGATGGGTTTATTGGGTCACCTTTTTTTTTTTTTTTAATTTTAATAATATGAAGAAAGGTTTAATTGAAAATGAATCAGATTGTCGATTATGTTATGAAGACTTTCAACCTCACGTTTCAATCGTTCTTCCTATGACGATTTATTGAGTAAATGTATCATTAAAGAAATGCAATAAAATAAATCAATTTTCATAGACGTAGATTATTATTATTGAGATCACGATTACGATATTTTTAAATCAATTTTTATCACCATTGAAATTAATCTGTTATTCGTAACTCTTTAAAAATTTAGATAAAAATTAGTGGCGTTGTCAACATATTAATCTTGGGGAGACTAAGTTAAAATTAGACGTGCTACGTAATAATTAATTTAAATATATAAACAATCGGTTAAAAAAAAAGTAGTATTCTAACATAACAATTGATTTTATATTCATTTCCATTTTCATATCACTCTCATTTTAATTTCATTTCATATTCAAATCATAAATCACATAATATAAATTTTTTACTTTTAATCAAACATATTCATGCTTGTGCTTGTTCGACCATTCGGAAATCATAATATTCAAATTTAACTTAAAATCAAGAATTTACTAATTTTATAATTGGAATCATAGTTTTCAATTTGAAATATAATCTTTTTAAATACTGATTAAATCATTCAAAATTCATAAAAATAAAATTAATATAGCTAGATATAGTAAATCAACTACTAATGACAAGCTTGAATATACATGGTTTATCAAGTTGACAATTTAAGTTTTTTGATCCTAAATTCATATAACTTTCAACTCGGTTAACCATTTTTTATTCCGTTTACACCAGAATACTTATTGCTTCACAAGCTATCATTTGGCATAATTTTAAATAAAGTGACCAATATTTTCTTCCTCCCCTTCACTTTGGCCGAAACTTACTATATCTAACCATTTTTATTTCATTTTTACACTTCTAACAATTTAGAAACCGTCTTTTAATAATTTTCCATCCAAAAATATACAGATTTCACTTAATTTTATAAGCCTTTATCAACATCCTTTAATGATAACTTTTAATACACTTGATAAAATTAAATAAAAAACTATTGATACATATATGTAAAACAAGCTTCAAAGATTCAAAATCTATGAAAAAATTGAAGAAAAATATATCTTATACTTAAAATTTGGAGGAAAATGACTAATAAATTTTTTTTCTTCTTTTCTTGCTAGGCAACAATATGAAGAATAAAGATGATAAAAGTTTGTTCATCTTTTCTTTTTGTATATATATTATTATATTACTTATAAAAATTTATTATTTTAAGTAAAATATTAAATAAATATTAAATTCTTATTTAAAAAAATATTAAAAAAATCATCATGAGTAATTTAGCTTCTTCAAGAAAATTTTCCTTTGTTTTTATCAAGAATATAATTTTTAATACTATAAAATAATGGAGGGGTTTACTTATATTTTTAGGAGGACTATAATATATATACAAAGGGGGAATTTGCAAAAATCTTAAACCTTAGGGGGGCCTACTTATATTATTGGGAGGACCATAATATATTTACAAATGACTAAATTGAAAAAAATTAAACTTTGGGAGGCCATGGCCCCTAGGCCTCTACTTGACTCCACAATTGATAAAAACCCTTTTAATTATTGCATTAATAATGATTTCAATTAAATTAAAATTTAATTATTTAAAAAAATGATAATTTAATTTTTAAAATAATAATGAAATAATCTATTTATTTAACTTTTTTTAGTCATCAATCTATTTAATTAATTTAATAAATAAAAATATGCTATAATAATGTATGCAATTTCAAAAAGAATCTCCTTACCATCATCTAAGTTAGCTTTTTTTATTTAATAAAATCTTTTAAATAATTTTTTGATAAGATATAAATTTAAATTCAGAGACTCATACACGCACGTGTTACATTACCACATAAGTGAATTTGTGAATTGAATTTGATATCATATATAAATAAACTCATTTTAGCTAATAAATTTAGTGCTTGAATTCCATTTTTTAAACAAACTTTCATAAATTTAGTTATTTAAAAAAATTATTCATTTAAGTCAATAATTCCATCTTTAATCTATTTCTTTTATCTAAAAAAATAAAATAAAAATAATCCAAAGCATCAAAATATTTTTTTAAAATGGAATTATTTTTAAGTATAAGAGTTAAGAGTAATAATAAATTGTATTGTAATTCCAATTTTAAAAATAATAATATTAAAATGAATAATATAAAATATATGGAAGAAAAATATTATATTATTGTGGGTCAATTATGATACGAAATCTACAATTTCCAATTTATTGAGCAATTGCAAATTACAATAATCAATAACCCTAAATTTCATCATGATCTTCTCACGGACGGTCATCAACTTTATGTTAATCAAATTGAATCATGGACGAGAGCTCACGATAAACACAGGAAGGGTCTCCGCAGGGAATCAAACCGCTTTTAGAAGAAGAAAGTAGCACTGGGGATATTCCTTGGAATTATTATTATCCTCACTCTCTTCTCTTTTGTCTTGCAAAGCAAAAACCATAAGCTACATTCCAAAATTGCCCCTCTCTTCTCCAATAAAACCAAAAATAAAAATAATTTAATAAAAAAGGCTTATAAACAGTAAAAAAGATTCTTTCTCTTCAAAAAGCACTGATTTTGCTCTGTCATGATTATTCCTTTTACTTTCCTTCAAATTTCTCCAATCTCCAACGCTACTTCCGCCACTTCGGCCACCGCCGCGAATTTCCGATTTATAATGTGTTTGTATTAATTGTTACCTGTTACGATTTGTGAATAATTGAGTTAGGGTTTTCGATTTATCTTGCTTTATTTGTAAAGGAAAAGGGAAAAAGTAAAAGAAAATAAAAGATGGACAAGTACGAGCTGGTGAAAGACATAGGATCTGGGAACTTCGGCGTAGCGAGGTTGATGCGTAACAAAGAAACCAAAGAACTCGTCGCCATGAAGTATATCGACCGTGGACAAAAGGTTCCTTTCTCTTTATATGTGTGTATATATATATATATATATATATATATATATCTGTGTATATTTCTTTCTATGAATTATTGTATGCATGTATGCTTATATAAAGCATTGTTTGTTTGTTTTCATTTTTAACGAAATTATCGTCCTTAGTTTCTTAGAGATTGAAATCTGCAGCTGAGTGAAAGATTTCTTGTTGTTTTATTATAATTGAAAGCAATTTGGAAACTTGTTGCATTTTAACTTTGAACAGATTGATGAGAATGTGGCAAGAGAGATTATAAATCATAGATCGCTACGTCATCCGAATATAATTCGGTTCAAAGAGGTATCAAAATTTTATCCTCTTAATTTTCTTTTATCTTTATATTATTCTACTTAACTGTTTTCTTTTTCAATTTTGCAGGTGGTTTTGACTCCTACACATCTTGCAATTGTGATGGAGTATGCAGCTGGTGGTGAGCTCTTTGAGCGAATTTGCAACGCTGGACGATTCAGCGAGGATGAGGTTCGCTTTTGATTATGAAACTTTTGGTTACAAAATAGAATACTCTTTTGCTAGTAATGTTTATCTCAGGAGTTAGCTACAGGAAGCTAGTAATGTTTTTTTTACTTTGAATTTCGTACCGTATAGTTGGCTGCATTATGTACCCTTTTCCCCTCTCAATTGAATTGATTCAGAAACTAGTATGAGATCAAATGCCTCAGTCTTATCAATTGAACAATCCTGCATTATATTTCTAAGTGAGAGATTGGCTGCTAGCCGATATTGAACTTTATACTAATGACGTTCTTTCTTATTTTGTGTTTTCAGGCTAGGTATTTTTTTCAGCAGTTGATCTCAGGAGTTAGCTACTGTCATGCCATGGTAACAAAGATTGACATTCCTATCTATTGCATGAAGTTAAAACTGCATGTTCTTGTAATCTTCTTATATTTTACATCTTTTGACTTTCAGCAAATATGCCATCGAGATCTGAAGTTAGAGAATACCCTGTTGGATGGGAGCCCTGCTCCTCGTCTGAAAATCTGTGATTTTGGTTATTCGAAGGTATAAATGAATGGGGTCATTATTACAGTAAGCATGGTCAAATGCATTTGAAATTATTCTGTTTAAGATTGTCCCTTATCCCCCATTTTGTAGTCATCTCTACTGCATTCAAGACCCAAGTCAACTGTTGGAACTCCAGCATATATTGCACCAGAAGTTCTTTCTCGGAGAGAATATGATGGCAAGGTAATTTAGTCTTTATCTACTTTGTTCAAATGTTGTTGATGGCTGCTTCTTTATTTACTTTGGGTTATTTGAGTTATGATTATGTGCTTATGATAAATGATCTTGTGTGCTAGAGTAATTGATGCCTTTACATGCTGTTCTAAAGATCAGCTGGTTTTTCTTGGCACATGTTATGAGTGATTATATGCTTTGTAAATGATCAATCATCTTTAACAATTAGTTGGAAATCCGCAACAGTGCATTATTACAGCTAGTTTTGCTTTATGGTGATGTTTTCATTATAGTGACCATGAAAGTACCATGTGGAATATTTTATCACAGTAAAGATAAACTGCCGCCAGAGTTTTATCAAGTCTTTCCAAAGCAGAGAGGTTTTCACACTTGCAGTTTCTGACTGTATTTAGGATTGGATTTCTTTTCAGATGGCAGATGTATGGTCTTGTGGAGTGACTCTTTACGTTATGTTGGTTGGTGCATACCCATTTGAGGACCAAGAGGATCCTAAGAACTTTAGGAAAACTATTAGTGTAAGTTACATCATCCTGCCAATCCCTTTTTTTGACTTCACTTGATCATTATGATTTCTTAAGTTCTTTTTTTCTTTTTAATCTGCTGCAGAGGATAATGTCAGTTCAATACAAAATCCCAGACTATGTTCACATATCCCAAGATTGCAGACACCTCCTTTCTCGCATATTTGTTGCTAGCCCCTCCAGGGTATGTCCTACTATTATTGATTGATATTTTGCCCTTCCAGGGTATGTGCATGTCTGTACGTGTGTTTTCTTGTTTTTATTTAGTGCTTCTTTTTTCTTTTTTCATTTTTTCTTATCTTGTGCTGAAGCACGATCTTGTAAACTGTCTATTCCTTTGGAGTTATGTTTGGTCATAATCCGTAAAGAAACTTTTTTGCTAAATGAGGGAAAAGTATGAAGCAGGGTATTTTTATTTCTCTGCATATCAAGTGGAATTGCCTTTCTAGGGGTGGCTGTTTGTATACATTTCATCTGTTCATTAGCATCAATAAGCCTGCTTTTCCATTTCCTCTCTCTCCATTACTCAATTTCAACTTGTGTTTTCACAGAGGATCAGCATCAAAGATATCAAGAGCCATCCGTGGTTTTTGAAGAACTTGCCCAGGGAACTAACAGAGGCAGCTCAAGCTGCTTACTACAGGAAAGAAAACCCGACGTTCTCCCTCCAAAGTGTTGATGAAATCATGAAAATAGTTGAAGAGGCCAAAGTCGCCCCTCGAGTATCACGGTCTATCGGAGGCTTTGGCTGGGGTGGAGAAGAAGATGGGGATGCAAAGGAAGAAGATGCAGAAGAAGAAGTAGAAGAAGAAGACGAAGAAGATGAGTACGAGAAAACGGTAAAAGAGGTACATGCCAGTGGAGAAATTCACGTCTCTTAAGGAAAAAAGAGAGTAATATATGGTTTCCAAATGATGGAGTTTTGATGTCCTTTAGTGCTTACATATGTTATTATGAATATGATGTCAGTTTTTTGCTATAGGGCCTGGGTGTTGAATAAACAACCTGTAAATTAGTGTGTTTTGGACCAGAAGTTTGTGCAGTCTCTAATATGATTTTGTAGGGTGTATTGGTACTGATTAGGTAGGTGGAAACTACAGGGATTTGAAGCCTGCCTAGTTGGTAAGTTGGTAAATGTAGTGGTCTACACTTTTTAGAGTAAAATGGAAGATCTGTCATCTGTGAGTCCTATAAGTTTGATTTCTTCCATCATAAAGTGGTATGTTATGTCTAGAGTTGCGACTCCATAAAATTTAAGAAATTACCAATATAATTTTTAAGTAACATTTTCATTATTATTACTACTACGACTACTACTACTACTACTTCGGTCTTGTTTCTGCATCTCTCATGGCGTCTTCAACTAGGTTTTGGTTATGTTTGATTCTTTGATGTTGAAAACATGGACCCGATCTTTCCTTGAAAAGAAATATTAGATTTGAGAACTTGGAACACAACACAATTATATGCCAAAAATCTATAATATGATGATCACCATAAAAGAAAAGGTTAGTATATGTGTTGCCTCACTAATAGGTCTATTTAGACCCACTAATTGGTATCTATTTTATTTTTTTGATTTAGAACTTTGTATTTCGTTGATTCTTTACTAACATTGTTAGTTAACGTTGTAGTATTGACAAATTAATCAAGTGATTGTAAAATAAAAAAAAAGGTTCAAAATTTTTAAAAATAAAAAAATTAAAAAAATTATGAATTTTTTCACTTAGAACGAATGTGGATATTCATTCTAAATATGCCTTTTTTTTTTTAGTAATTTTATATATTTCTTATAATATATCAAGTTTTTTTTATATTATCTTAAAATTAAAAATATATAAAATCTAAAAAATATTTAAAAACACATAAATTTATAAATATAATTTCATGCTGCAACGTAGCTGGACAAATTGTTTTCTTCAAATGATCTTGGAGAATCATTTATCCAGATTATATTTCAAACATGCTTTTAACAGTTTTATATATTATATTTTTATAAAATACCGTAATGTTATATTATCATTTTGAAATTAAAATATATAAATTCTAAAAATATTTAATATATAAATTTATAAAAATATGACATTTTATGAAAATATAATAATATATAACTACTTAAAAACATATTTGGAATGAATCTAAACAATTTGGCTCTATTTATTTCACTGAAAATAACTTCTGGAAAATGATTTATGAAAAATGACTTACTTTTCTGGAAAAATTAACATTTTTTGGTGTTTAGATGAATCTGTGTAAAATATTTTCTATTCGGTAAATTTCTTGAAATATTTCATAAAAGCTGTTTTCAATAAAACAAACATACATTTGAGAATTTTTTTTTTTACATTTTCATTGTTTAATTGAGCTTATTTTATATCTATAAATTTATATTTTAGATTGTTGCTTGTAAAACAAACACGATATAAATATATTTGTTATAAAATATTATAATGCAATTTCCTTTTAATAAAAAAATTATTTTCTAATAAGAAAATTTTTTGTAATAATCAATTGCCAGATATAAACTTAATAATAAATAATGCTTAATTAAAACTTAATTTAAATTACATATATTACATATATGAGATTACATATTAACATATTAGAGTTATAAGAGATAAATGAAGCTAAACATTATTTAAACTAATAGTCATATTTATAAAATTAAAAAATTCATATTCTTATACTAGGTTAAAATATGTCATAAGTCTTTGTACTCTTCGTAAATTTGAAAATTAGTCTATGGACTTTAATTTTTGAATTAAATTAATCTTACTTTTTAGTTATCAAAATTCAGGTTTAGTTGTTAGCATTATTAAAAATATTTGTTAAATCATGTTTATTATAACGTCATTTTTTACTTACATGAATACAGAGTAATTTTTATTTAAAAATGTGATATCAACAAAATTGACAAAAAAAATTAACAATGTTAATACTTGGACTTGATTTTCAAATATGAAAAGTAGAGGGACTAAATTCTTGAAAATAAAAGTATAGGGGCTAAATTTTAAATTTGTGAAGAGTACATAGATTTATGGCATATTTTGACATTTATACTACAAAAAATTTATTATTAATATATTTATAATTGTAATAAATATTTATTATTAAATTATTAATATTGAATATTTTTCAATAATATATAAAGAATATTATTTAAAATTATTAATTTTAAAATTTATTATTAAAAAATTGAAATATTAATTAATTTATTAAAATAATAAATTATATTAATAATTTAATATATGATTAGATATAGATAATTAAATATGTATGTTTAATAATATTGAAAATTATTTTAAAAAAATAATATTGAAAATTATAATATTTTATATTAATATTTTATTAATTTTAAATATTTTTAAAAATAAAAATTTATTATTAATATAATAATATTAAGCTTTACTTAAGTTAATTTTTATATAAAAATAAAATCACCTATAAAGGAGTGTTTTTTATTTTTTTTGAAAAATGACTTACGTTTTTCAAAAGGACAAGTCATTTTACAGAAAAAATGACTTATTTTTCATTGACCTGTAAATCATTTTCCAATGACCAAACTGTTTTCCATGAAACAAGCACAGGGAAATACATAAAACATTTTCCGGAAGTCATTTCCAATGAAACAAATGGAGCCAAATTAATCTAGACAACCATTTTTCCATGTTTATTTCGATCTAAAATAGGATTTATAATTTCTAAAAAATTATGTTTTAAATATTATTTTTAGATTTTTAATATTTTTAATTTCGAAATAAAATATAAGAACTTGACATTTTATGATAATATATTTTTAGTTTATTTATTTATTTTTGTCACGTATTGTACTTAGAGGCTACTTGTATCTAATTGACTATTAGTGCTATGTTAACACAAACAAACGAAATTAGTGTAGAAGTGTCAAAGTGTGTGAACAGAATATAAATTCGAGCTGAGTTCATTACTTTTTTAGAGATTTTTGTCAACTTGACCTCCTTAAACCTTAAATCTAAAATTACCACTGAACTCAACAACAACTATTGAGTTGAGTATTTTTTCTTTAGATTCTTAATAACTTGACCTCTCTCATATATTTTCAGATAACTTTTAAACTCACCCTGTCATATTTGATCTCGACATTTACTTTTGCCTTTTATGGCTGTTGACTTATATAATTTCATCACTATAAATATATACCAGGGATCAATAGGTCAGAAATCATAAAATAAGTTATCATATAAGATTGATATGCAAAGATTTATGGTTTTCATTAGTTTGAAATGACACAATTGATTCTCATTAAGAGATAAGAAAAAGGGAAAATGCTTTTCATCTACTAAAACCATTTCCGTGGGTTTTATGAATCTAATGCAAGAGTATTTTAACAAAAATTCCACTCAATGAATTATGACACCCAATGACTTAGCCAAATGGATCATGTGCCACAAGTATTTGTGCTTTTATATAGATGTTGCCACATCTATATGGGATCGGAAAGTCACAAGGTCATTAAATTCAGTAGGGATTGTTGTTTGTCTGAAATCAATTGTCATCCAGCTATCAAACGTTATAAATTAAAAATTTTTTGGTAACGAACAAAAATGGACCATTCAAAACATTCCATAATGCATAGTTTTATTTGTTGCACATAATTACAATGTTGGACACTATATATATGAAAAATTATTTGATACACTATAAGTAGAGCTAAAAGATTCCAAAGTAGGATGAAATGCTATATGTGCTCTGAGGAAATATTAAAAAAAATTAAAAATCTCATATCATGTACTAAAACCTGTTTGTGGGGTTAAAAAATTCCACTAACAGTGAACAAAATACTAACGCAAAATTAACATGTATATTTATATATATACATATCATTTGATATCAAGCTTGTACAAATGAACGAAAGAGTTAATTAGATTTGATGTTTATTCAATTTAATACATGAAAAAAAGGATTATGCATTCCAACACAAAATCTTATTTACAGTAACAACTTTCTTCTGTCGCATTTATTCCATTATTCGAGAATTTCGAAGACCTTTGTAACTAGGAATGTTCAAGCTTTGGTTAAAACCAAATTAACTGATCAATTGATCTAATTCGATTAATCAGCCGGTTAACTAATCTAGTTCGGTCAGAGGTCGATTAAAGATTTTTTGAAATTTCGGTTAATGGTTAATTCGGTTTGAAATCAGATAATTAACCGAACTTAATAAATAATATTATATGTATTAAGCTATTACTAATTCAATTAATTTGGTCAAATGAATATTATCATTTATTTTTTTGATATGTTTTATACTTATTTTAACAAAAACAAATATAAATTTGATTAATTTAATTAACCAACCGAATTAAGTCAAATATTTTAGTTCGATTAATTTTTATTAAAAAATTTCAATTCATTAAAAAATTCGATTAATACCGATTCAATTTAATTAACCGTTTGTACACTCCTATTTGTAACTATCCCACAATAACATATATCTAGTTTCCACGACCACCATTTTCTTCATACCAGTTTTCAATAAATTTATTCATATAACCGTCTATTTATTTGTATATAAATGAATAAAACTATTTATTTATAACCGTTTAACTTGCAATCTCGACACCAAAAGATGTCGATTTTAGTGTAATTCCCTGAATTAAAGCTGGTGCTTATAGTTTCATGAAAAAACGCCCCTAAATCAACCCCGAACTCGAGTGTCGAGAAATCTTAATTATTACACACTTATTACTCAAAATTCATTGAACCGATGGAGAATTAGCAGCGTAAAATTTTATATAAAACTCGATAGTTGAAGGTGTCGTGGTATCCCTAAATGTATTTTAAGAAATAAATTTTATCGTTCACGCATAGTAATAATAATATAAAAACTTTCCACAATATTAATGTAAAAAAACCTAACTATATTATTTAATAAATTAATAAAACAAATACATAAAATTGTATGCATCACATATGACACTAGAGGTTAATTATAAAATTTATTAAAATAATTTACTATTCAAATAGTAATGAATAAATCACACTAAATCTAGCCATAATAAAAAGGTCACACCTTTATTTAAGGTACTATCAAAAGAACCTTCCTTCCACAATCATGGCATGTGGCAGACAGAATTACACTTACAGAAAAAGAATATTACAAAAATTTGATCTCATTCCATGCGTGTAACCTTTCTAATAAAATAAGGTTGAGAAAATTCGTAGTTAAATGGGGATTTATATAAAAACCTTACCAAAACTGGAAGCTTCGACTTTTAGGAACTATTTTACCAAAACATTGCATCCTCATGATGGCATTTTACCATAATTTTAAGGCAAAAAATGTCAGTTAAAAACAAATAAAATTCATGCAGCATAGGCTATGGTTACCTGTAAAAGACTCAGTACGAACTGGATGCCAAGAACATGGTTTTGAATTGCAAGGGACTTGAAATCCAGATTTTCATAACTCAGCCTTGGATTCTAGATCTTCCGATGAACCGTCATTCACCGACTTCTCAGATGATGCTAGTGCCTCGGGGTTGTCCATTTCATCACCCAATATTTTTGCCGTGAATTTTCTTGCTTCAAAGTCGAGATCAGTCCACTCAAGAACTATTCTTCTAGCACCCTGAGAATCCAAGGATGAAAAGTAGTATGGAGATAATAATGACCATCCGCTGCATAAATATAATATATCCTTATAATAGAAAACATATATACAATTACCTTAAGTTTGGGTTCTTTTGTCATGGGATTGTTGCAAAGATCGATGGTTTTAGCCTTTGATTTTGTGGCATTACCACACCATGATTCACACCATAGCCATTCTTGCGGTAATGAGAAGATGGGTACTCTGTGCTGTGCATAGTTTGGAAGATCCTGAAATAGAAATCATGCTTCCTTCCATGTTATATACCATCACTCTATGTTAACCCATAATTGGAGAAAAACAGTTAAACAGTTCTTTTGGCCCATTCGTCATTCTTTTCTATCTTTCAACGTCCCTGACAACAACTACTTCAATTATTTAATAAAACTTGGGGGGGGGGGGTGAGGGGATAAGTGAAAAACTAAAAGCACAAAAAGACAATGTAATATAATGAATTTAACTTGCCTGATCCAGATTGGCTAGACTGTTTGGATCCTTGCTAAGAGTTTCATAAAAGACTCTTAAATGATCTCCTGCCGCAGTCTCACGAAACTTCACCAAATCGACCACATACAATGCGCTGTAGAATTATATGATGCATTAAGCCTGTTTTGCTTCAAGGAATAAGACCTGACAATTTGAAAAGTAATCACAAACCTTATATGGTATGGTTTACCCTGTAAATGATCTCTCCAGAATCCCTGTACAGAACAAAGAGGGCAGCATTAAACTCATACTTCTATTACATTTTTACCAGTATACAGAAGGACGTGTGGTATCACTTTACTTGTCTCCAAAATCGATATCCGTCCATCTCCTTATTGTTGTCACAGAAAGGAGTATATGCAAGAGGTCTTCCTTTTATATCCATGTCATAAAGTTCTCCCATGTCTGCCCTAACAACTTGATCAGCATCAACAAATATAACCTGCGCACGCATTTTTTCTGTTGAAGTTGGAAAGAAAAGCAACAGGAGTACACTTACCTAGCAAGTATCAAGAAACATGATACCTTTTCCAATGAAAGGGGAAATATAACATCAAGGAACAAAATCTTATATGCCCAGATAATTCGCTGCTTTTCTGTCTGCTTGTGCAACCACGTAGGCCATCTGTAGGTAATTAGTTCATAGTCAAAGCCATATTCCCGTGCCATATGTGGAATCACATCCTGAATTTTGTGTAAATAATCAGAATGTTAAGTGCATTAACATATACTTTTTAAATTATAGATTAACAAGGGTCAAGAGAAAAAAAATGGTCCTAGAAGAAAATGGAAAGTCAGCCAAAAAGATATATACAAACCTTGAATGGAGGAGACAAGTAATTCTTTATAAACCAGAATTTTACTGGACGATGGGTATTCTTTAACACACTTAAAATCATAATTTTAAGGAAGCGTTCATATCTGCCAAAAAGAAAAGGATTTTTACACAAGGATATGAAGGTTATCAAGGGCAATGGAGAGTTGAGACCAGCATCCAAGAATGCATGTATGCCAACGGACATATCTATCTAAATATAAAAATGTTAATGCTGATTAAATAAAAAGGACTTTTAACACTTACAAATGTCCTGATGCAATTGAAAATATGTTAATAGTTTTACCATGTCGTCCACCCTTCCTATGCCCCTGAGGGAGAAAAAAGCATCAATGATACAACTACTTTGAGAATTAAATCAAATATAAATATCAAACAATAAGACAAAGCCATGCCATAAAGTGAATGATACCATAACAAGAATGAAGGATAGTACACTTGGGAAAATAAAATTAAGGGTGTGCTTAGTTGGGTCAAAAAATGGAGGGATGGGAGGAGGCGGAAAAGTGGAAAGAAAATAAAGCTTGGTTGGGAAGAAAAGTGAGAGAAGAAAATAGAAGAGATATCATTTTCCATCTTAATGCATAAAAATGAATCCTTCCAAATTGGAATGATGAGAGGAAAAAAAAAAAAAACGAGAGATTCATATGCTAGTTTAAAATTATGTGTTTTTTTCAAATGTTTTATTTTCTTTCCTTCCAATTTTCAACTCTACCAAGCAATAGATGGAAAGAAAAGTGATTTTCTTTCCATTTTTTTTATCTCTCCTACCAAACACACTTATGGAAAGAAAAATTATGTTTTCCATCCTTCTAGTTTTCTACCCCTTCAATTTTCCATCTTCCAATTTTCTTTCCACTCTGCCAAGCAAAACCTAAAAGCTGCTCATGCTCAAGCTATAAAGGAGGGGCTAAACATGTTTCATGCTACTGCTATTTTTGCATTTATTTTATTACGTTTTCTTAGACCTCATTGATGGTTTGATTTTGTCCCCAATTACTTATGCTTTCTTCCTTTTCATGATTTCTTTCTCTTCTTTCATTCTCCCGTGTCACATTAAATATACTCGATAACATGTATAAACCGAAGTTAAATCAGAATGGCAAGGAAGCAAGCTCTAATGCTCTAGTAAAGAGCTTACAGTCCCTCTATTGGTATTTTCTTTTTTCATTTTAAAACAAAGGAAGAAATTAATTGAAATTAGTTGTCACCGGTAGAAGGTAGGGAAAAATATAGAATAGCGTTTTGTATTTAGAGATATTTAGTCCAATCAGAAAAGCTCGGCCTTTTTATTAAAATAACCCATCAAATTTAATTAAGTACTAAAATGACCCACCTTTTTAATTAAACACTAAAATGACCTGAAATCTATAGTAAAAGTTGGTGGAGTCAAATTATATGGTGCCACCAACTTGCCACATTAGCAAGGAGCATAAAAAATTAAGTTTTTGGTGGAGCCATATAGAATGGCGCCACCTGTATAAATACTAGGAAAATACTAAAATTTTTGAAAATATGGGAGGATTTCAAAAAAATTAACCATTTTTCTGGTGGAGCCAATTAATATGGCGCCACCAGATTCCCTGCCATGTCTTTTTTTTTTATTACTTTTTTGACTTTTGTTTTTTTTTTAATGTAAAAATTACTCTTGAATAAATACTTTTTTTTAAAAATTACTTTTTTAAAATTTTAAATATTATTTTTAAATATTAAATATTTTTTAATATTATAAAATATTTAAATATTTTAAACTTTCAAATTTGTTATTAGTTTTATAATAATTTAAATATTATTTAATTTGTTTTATAATATTTTAAATTATGATTTTTAAATTATTTTTAAAGATATTCAAACCATTTTTTAAATTCTATTTAAAAGTTAAAAAAATATTTTATTTTAAAAAGTGAAATTTGAATTAATAAAAAAATTAAAAAATATTTTTCATTTTAATAAAAAATTAAAAATGTTTTATAATATATATATTTTTTAAAACATTAATAAAAATTAAAAATAATTTAAAAAGTGAAATTTGAATTAATAAACAAATTTTAAAAATATATATTTAATGTTTAAAAAATAATATTCAAAATTTAAAAAATAATTTAAAATAATATTTAAAATTTTAAAAAATATATATTATAAAAATTTCAAATATACATTTTAAATTTTTAAAAATAAAAACAAATAAATAAATAAATAAATAAACAAAATAAAATAAGAAAAAAATAAAACTTAAAAAAAGAAAAAAATTTAAAGAAAAAGACAAAATATAATAAAAAACTAAAAAAAATAATAAATAAGTAAAAAAAGACAAAATAAAATAAGAATTTTTTTCAATTCTAGAAAATGAAAAATATTTTTTAATTTTTTTATTAATTCAAATTTCACTTTTTAAAATAAAATACTATTTTTAAGTTTTAAATAGAATTTAAAAAATGGTTTGAATATCTTTAAAAATAATTTAAAAATCATAATTTAAAATATTATAAATCAAATTAAATAATATTTAAATTATTATAAAACTAATAACAAATTTGAAAGTTTAAAATATTTAAATATTTTATAATATTAAAAAATATTTAATATTTAAAACATAATATTTAAAATTTAAAAAAGTAATTTCAAAATATATATTTAAAATTAAAAAAATATTAAAAAAATATTTCAAATATATATTTCAAATTTTTTAAAGTTAATAATAATAAATAAAATAAAATAAATAAAGAAAAAAGACAAAACATAAAAAAAAAGTCAAAAAAGTAAAAATAAAAAAAAGAAACTGACATGGCAGGGAATCTGGTAGCGCCATATTAATTGGCTCCATCAGAAAAATGGTTAATTTTTTTGAAGTCCTCCTATATTTTCAAAAATTTCAGTATTTCCCTGGTATTTATACAGGTGACGCCATTCTACATGGCTCCACCAAAAAATTAATTTTTTATGCTCCCTGCTGACGTGGCAAGTTGGTGGCACCATATAATTTGGCTCCACCAACTTTTACTGTAAATTTCAGATCATTTTGGTGTTTAATTAAAAAGGTGGGTCATTTTGGTACTTAATTAAATTTGATGGGTTATTTTAATAAAAAGGTCGAAAAGTTCAGTATGAAGTCATTTCATGACCCTTTCAGACAACCATAATACATGTAGATAAGGGATTTAGATAGTTTAGGAAACTCTTTATTATGCAAGGTTTGAATAAAGAGATCCCTAGTTTTAAGGATCTCTGTCAATTAAGGGAATTTCATACCATATTCGATGGTGTGCTTTCTCTATAAATTATGCTGATTCTTTTTTCAAACTGAAGCAAGCAGAGAAACCATAGTTTTATCCTCAATTTTCTGTTCTAAATCACATGGAACTAGAGCTAGCTTAATCTTTTCTTTATGACTGAAACATCGACTGTTGAGAAAAGAACTTTTGAGTCAGAAAGAACAATCTTGGTGGAACATTCAGAACTACCATGTCTCATAGAGGTGATCTTTCTCATCATTCCTTCAATCTTACCTCTTACAAACATGATGAGAAAAACTACCTCAACAATTGATGGCTTACGCAAGATCGGGCATTTGACTGGAGATGTTAAAGGAACTGAAGCAGTAGATCCTAAACTACATTTATGGATGTCAGAAAATTCATAAAGCTAATTTTTTAATCTCCAATTATCAAGTTGGGCATGATAGATACCTGTGCACCAACTTAGGGGGAGTGTCGAGATTAGAAGAAATATGTTGTAATCTTTGACCTTAGGTAATTGATAATAGGATCTAGTTAATTTAGGAGACTGACTACTTAGGTATAGGAATTAGTTTCTGTTTTTATGTACAATCTTTTCCTATAAACTGTAATGTAATATACAGCTAAATATAAATTTTTTTAAAAAAAATCTCTTCTGCTCAAACCTTCAATAGTGATGTTTGAGGATTGTCCAGGTTTTAACAATGTGTGGTAAAAAAATGTTTGTTACTTTTATTGGTAATCATACAAGGCTTAGTTTGGTATACTTACACACCATGTTCACCAAGCATTCAATCAATGGGAAGATAGTTGCTTTGATAGTGTATGCTGGTGATATCATTCCACGAAGATGATACAGCTGAAATGGAGAGACTGAAAAGTGCCTAGAAATGGAGAGACTGAAAAGTGCCTAACTTTTGAGTTCGAAATCAAAGACTTGGGGTCACTAAAATATCTTCTTGGTATGGAGGTAGCTAGATCAAGGAAAGGGATCATAGAGTTAAAAAGAAACTATTTGATGGATCTACTCCTTAAAGAAATTGGTAGGAGTGGTTGTACTGTTGAGACCTCTTTTGACACAAATCAGAAACTTGGAGACAACAAGGGAGCCCTAGTGAATACATCTCGATATCAAAAATTAGTTAGGAAGTTGATTTATTTATCACATACATGACCATACGTTGTGTTTTCCGTGAGCTTGGTAAGCCAATTCACGCATTCCTCTAGTGAAGAACATCTTGAAGCAATCAGCTGCATCTTGAAGAACTCCATAGGGAAATGGTTATTTTTTTGAAAGAACATAAATGAAGCTTTGAAGCCTACACATATGAGGACCGGGCAAGATCCATTACAGATAGAAAATCATCATTAGGTTACTGTATGTTTGTGTGAGGGAACCTAGTAAGGATTGTAGAAGTGCTGAAGCAGAATATAGATCAATGGTTCATAGGATTTGCAAGATGACGTGGCTTAAACATATTATGGAAGAACTAAGAATACCTATGATTACGGATATGAAGTTGTAATGTGACAACAAAGCAGCCATCAATATTGTTGAAATATGTGTTGAAGCCTCATATATTTTGGAATATTTTTTAAAGTTATTTAGGTAGATAAATCCTAAAATAAGAATTACTTTCCCAGTTATGTTGTGAGTCTTTTTTTTATTTATATTCAGTTCTTTGCTTAATATAATAAAAATATTTTTATTAAATACTCTCTTGAAAAACTTTCATGGCATCGGAGCTAGGTTAAATTTTCAGTAACACCATGCTTAAAACAACTTTCACTGGAGATAAGAGATACATGAACCAAACAGAGATAGAAAGTTCTGCAATCGGAACAACTACCGAGAGTGAAATAGCTCAAGGGACAAAGGCGTCTCATCTCTCTTTTCAACTGACATCTCAAAAGCTGAATGACAAGAATTACCTAGAATGATTGCAATCCGTGAAGTTAACAATTGATGGGGCCGACAAGCTAGGTTATTTAACTGGGGAAGTCGAGTAACCACAGATGAGCAATCCAAGGATGAGCACGTGGAGGTCAAAAAATTCAATGATAATTGTGTAACTTATTAATTCCATGGAAGCATTCATAGGAAAACCTTTTTTTTTCTCTTAACTGTTAAAAATATTTGAGATGCTATGAAAGATACTTATTCAGATTTAAAAAACGCTTCATAGATCTTTGAGTTAAAAATAAAACTCTAGAATGCTAAACAAGGGGGAAGGGAGGTTGCTTTTTATTATAATGAGATGATGTCTCTTTGGCAAGAACTAGATCAATGTTATAATGATGAATGAGAGTGTCCTGAAGATAGTGTAAAAGCTACGAGAAAAGAAGAGAATGAGCGAGCATATTTATTTATGGTTAGTTTAAATAGAGAGTTTGATGAAGTGAGATATCAGATCTTGGGGAAAAAATACTTCCAACACTCCGTGAGATTTTTTCTGAGGTTAGAAGAGAGAAGACTAGAAAAAAAAGTAATGTTAAGGGCAGGATTTGAAACTAACGATGATAATTCTGCTCTTTTGACTGTTAAAAATGATGATGATAGTGAAAAAAGGAAGAAACATTGGTATGAACACCGTAAAAATTATTAACACACTTGAGAAATCCATGAAAAACCAATGAATGAGAGAAAAAAGAGTGACAATGGTCGTGATTCAAAATCTAGGGATAGCAGAGCTTTCTAAACGACTAATGAAAATCATGAACAGCAAAGTTCTCTAGAAGGGTCTTCATTCACTAAAGAACAATTAGAGCATATATAAAAGCTTTTCTATTCCTAACTCATCTAATAGTCCTTCTTGTTCCTTTGCCTAATCAAGTACTGATTTTTTTTTTTTTTTTTCAATGTCAAGCCTTGTAAAACAAACAAGTGGATCGTTGATTCTAGAGCTAGTGATCACATGACTAGTAGTCATTTCCTTTTCTCAACTTACACACTTTGTGCAAGAAAAAAAAAATTAAAATAGCAAATGGATTGTTCTCGGCAATAGTCGGGAAATGTACTATTAAAATTTTACCTTCCTTGGTTTTACATGTGGCAAATCTAGCTTGTAGTCTCATATCTATTAGTAAATTATCCCAGTTCTCGAATTGTCGTGTTATATTTGATTCCTTTATGTGTAAATTTCAGGACATCGTCTTGAGGAGAATGATTGACAGTGCTAAAGAATATGGAATTTACTTTCTTGATGACGGCCATCTAAGTCGACAAACAACTACTTTATGTTTGAACTCTGTTTTTAGTTTAGGTAAGATTATGATTTTGCATTATAGACTTGGACATCCTAATTTTTACTATTTAAAACATTTGTTACTTAATCTGTTTAAGAATAAAAGTCCTTCGCATCATTGTGAATTTTATGAATTGGTTAAACATAATCGGTAATTATTTTCACCTAAAAAATATAAAGTTTCCAAATCTTTTTCGTTAATTCATAGATGTTCGGGGATCTTTGAGAGTCTCAACTTTTTCAGGAAAACGTTGGTTTGTCACATTTATTGATGATCATACTTGCATTTGTTGGGTGTTTTTATTAAGAGATAAGTTTAAAGTTAAAAATGTGTTTCAGTCTTTTTATGCTATGGTGAAAACAATTTGGTGTGAAAATAAAATATTTCAGAGTGACAATGGTGCGGAATTTTTTAGTGACCAATTAGGTATTTTTTTTAACAAAATATGAAATAGTTCGCCAAAGCTCTTGTACAAATACACACAATAGAATGGGATTGCGGAAAGAAAAAACCGTCATCTTTTGGAAGTAACTAGAGCCTTGATGTTCACTAGTCAGGTACCACGTTATCTTTGGGGAGAGGTCTTGTTAATGACTACATATTTTATTAATAGAATGCCCAGTAAAACTCTAAATTATATAACTTCTTTCAGTCTTTTTAAAGATAGCTTTCCTAACTCTAAATTGGTCATAGATTTACCCCTTTGAGTTGTTGGGTGTAGTGTTTTTGTTCATCTTAACAACCAAGATAACTTAAATCCTAAAGCAAAAAAAAAAATGTCTTTGTTGGGTATGCTTCTAATAAAAAAGGTTATAAATATTATGATCCGATTGATAGGAAGATTATTGTTACTATGGATGTTACGTTTGTTGAAATACAATCTTACTTTAATTCTAATCTTCAGAGAGGGAATTATAGTAAGGAAGATTCAATAATTGGTCAAGAAAATATTAGGAATATACAACATAAAGATTCTAATAATGGGGAAGGCGAATTATGATCAACACAAAAATTAATGATGTTAATGTTGTTAATAAAAATGACTTGAATGATCTAATGTTGTTAATAAAAAGAGTATGAACGTGTAGAGTCTAGTTATGATATCAGAGAATAAACAAAGGAGTTGCTGGGTTACTCAAGAAGAAACTGAAATCAAGAAAGTGGAATCCACCAGATTCATCACCAAGAATTCGACCCGCAGGATATTATTAAATGTTCAGGTAAAGCTCGTTATTTGACCAATGAATTTTCTGATCTAGATATTCTAATTGCTAAAAGAAAATGTGTTAGAAATGTTATTAAATATCCTATGTCTAAATTTGTATCTTATAAAGCCTTGTCTTTGACATTCTTAGCATTTGTTTCATTTCTCGATACTATGGAAATACCCAAAAATATGAAAGATGCTTTACAGGTTTTTGAATGGAAAGAGGCTGTTTCAGAGGAGATGCATGCTCTTGAAAAAATAGGTACATGGGAAACAGTGAAATTAACTATAGGGAAAAAAGTGAGTTGTAAATGGACATTCACAACCAAAATCAAACCGCATGGATCTTTAGACAGATACAAAACTCGATTGATGGCTAAAGGGTACACTCAAACATTCAGGATAGACTATCTTGAGACATTTGCTCTAGTAGCTAAGTTAAATATTGTTAGAGTTCTTTTATTCATTACTGTTAATCTTGATTAGTCTTTATAGTAGCTAGATGTGAAGAATACTTTCTTAAATGGGAAATTTGAAGAAGAAGTTCACAAGGATCCTCTTCTAGGTTTTGAAGAAAAATTTGGAACTCAAGTATGTAAGCTCAGGAAATCTTTATATGGTCTAAAGCAGTCTCCTCGAGCTTGGTTTAAACAATTCACTCATGTTGTTAAAAAACAAAGTTACTCACAAGGGCAAACTGATCACGCAATGTTTTATCGACACTCACAAAAGGGTAGAATAACAATTATTATAGTTTAAATCGATGATATCATTCTTACAAGAGATGATGTGGATGAAATAAGGTGTCTCAAAGAGCATCTGCATTGAATTTTGAAACCAAAGATTTGGGTCCTCTAAAATACTTCCTTGAAATTAAAATTACTTGATAAAAAATGGGTCTTGTGGTCTCTCAGGAAAAAAATGTGATTGATCTTTTAAAGGAGACTAGGATGAGTGGTTGCTGCCCAGCTGACATACCAATTGATTCAAATGTAAAATTCATAAATAAAGGAGAAAAATTAGTTGAAAAAGGGCAGCACCAAAGATTAGTTGATAAGTTAATTTACTTATCACATACAAAGCTAGACATAGCTTTTGTAGTAAGCTTATTGAGTCAATTTATGCACTCCCCAATGGAGGAACATAAAGAAACAATGTTTCGGATTCTAAGATGCTTGAAAAGTTCACCTAGCAAGGGCTTATTTTTCAAGAAATCCGAATAAAGAAGAATTGAAGCTTATACAGATACAAACTGGGCAAGCTCAGTAACAAATAGAAGATCTACATTAGGGTATTGTGCATTTGTTTGGGAAATCCTTGGTGAATTGGCGAAGCAAAAAACAAAGTGTTATAGCAAAAAGTAGTGCAGAGGTTGAGTTTAGATTAATGGCTCAAGGAATTTGTGAACTGATGTGGTTAAAAAGAATTATGGAAGAGCTAAGGAAACCAATAACTTTACTAATGAAGTTGTACTGTGATAGCAAAGCTGCCATTAACATTGCTCACAACCCAGTTCAGCATGATAGAACTAAACATGTTGAGTTTGATAAACACTTTATCAATGAGAAGATTGAAGAAGACCAAATGTACATGCTGTTTGTTCTTACCAAAGGACTCTCTAAGACAAGCTTTGATTATCTTGTAAGCAAGTTGGGCATGATTGATATATATGCACCAACTTGAGGGAGGGTGTTGAAATACGTGTTGAAGCCTCATATATTTTTGGGATGTTTTTTAAAGTTATTTATGTAGATAAATCCTAGAATAATCCGTTGAGATTTTTTAGGAACATTTTTTTTTTATTTTTTAGTAGTTTACTAGAATAAGTGAATTACTTTTCCAATTATGTTTTGAGTCTTTTTTCTATTTATATTCAGTTTTTTACTTAATAAAATTATATTGACTACTCTTTCGAAAACTTTCAAATATTGCCCACAATCTAGTCCAACATGATAAAACAAAACATGTTGAAATTGATAAGGCATTTCATAAAAGAAAAAAAAAATTGAGGTTGGAACAATTTGTTTTGTCCCAACATCCAACAAGTGGCAAATGTTCTTACATAGTGATTATTTCAAATCAAACGTTGAGTTTATCATTAGCAAGTTGGGCATGGTGGATATGTATTCACCAACTTGGGGGATGTAGAAATATGGAATAAAATATTATTAGATTTTTTTTGTTATGTGAAGATTTAATAAGAGATCCCCAGAATCAAGGATCTCTATCAATTAAGGGAATTTCATACCATATTCAATAGTATGCTTTCCCTGTAAATTATGTTGAATTTTTTCAGAATGAAGCTAGCAGAAAAAATACAGCTTCTGTTCTAAACTCTGTCAGTTTTCTCTCCTAAACCATAGTTTTATCATCAATTTTCCGTTCTAAAACCATAAATAGATACAACAAAAAGAGAGCACTGTCATGTCAGCATATGATTCTCTTCAAAAAGTGCAAATAAACAACCAATTTAAAGTTAACAACAATTAGAGTTTCTTGTATCCAATACTTAAAAAGAAACACTAACCAGAAGAAGCGGAACAAAGACTATGCAAATGAAATGAATGAAGAGAAAGCATAGCATTAACAAACAATCAGAAGATAGACATGTAATCCAAAAGAAAAGAATGTTGCGTGACTAATCTAAAGAGGAAGAGTAAATGACACAAAGTTAACTTGTCTTTAGCATAAGACTCAAGAAAAAGGAAAAAGTAAATAAATATATATGTAGAGAACATAATTCAACCAGTAAACCATGATGCCACACCCATAAACATAAATATGAATAACAACAGCAAGAGCACAATGAGTTTCCATCCGATTTTTTTTAGGTATTATAATCGAAGTTATTCTTAGTATGTAGTTTTGTTACATGTCATAAATTCTTACACCTCATTTGATAGGAGTATTAACAATGTAATATGCCTCTTAGTATGTTAGTTAACAGTACCCACTTGTTTGGTTGCAAAAACCAACCCAATACTTGTTACACCACTTAACAGGTCATGAAAACTTGTTTTCCTTGGGGGAAATTTTTACTCTTGCTGAGATGGAAGACTCTAATATAAGAGTTTTTCCTTCCTCTAATTTTTAAGTTTCCAAAAGTATCATTGCTCAAAAAAATCAAATTACAACTATGGTTTTTGTCCTTTTCACTTCATCTAGCATTATTTCCAACTAACATATTTTATTTCTTTTGCATTTTTTAAGAATCATATAATCTAGAAACTTTTATAAAATAAACTTTTTCTGAAAAAAAAAAAAAACTAACTTTTAATATTTTTTTAAATATACTATTCCTATAAAATTGCACCTTTTTGGTTTTATTTTATAAAATATTTTCATTTAAAAAATACTTTTTGAATTAATTTTATATCATTAACATAAGAAAATTATGAAATTTTAGCATGTAATTTTATAAAAATATGGTAAATATACCATTTAAAACAAAATTTGACTATATTTAGTCATGAAAAGAAAAGTGCTTATTAGATTTATTCGTTCATTAAGGACAAAAGTGACATTTTATAGAGTAATACTTTTAGTTTTACTTGTTTGTCTACCAAACATTAGACTATTTTAGTACTGGTGTATTAAATAAACTTGTCATGTTATTGCAATAAACAGCAAAATGTGGTATTAGTGTGTATTTTTGGTGTTGCTAGAGCCAAGGACAAGAATCATAAAGTCCGTACTAAAGCTGTGGAAAATAATTTCAACAGGAAACAAAATTAAGCAACTTTATAGGCTCCCTATCTCAACTATTTTTTGTACTTATTTGACCCTCATTCAAGGGTCAATCATTGTCTTTCCCTTTACTTACACATCTTTCTTCTTATCCTGATCCCTTCTCCTAGGTTCATATTTATATCGATTTCTTGGAACATTTAACCCTAA
This sequence comes from Gossypium anomalum, assembly GCA_025698475.1. NCBI lineage: Eukaryota > Viridiplantae > Streptophyta > Magnoliopsida > Malvales > Malvaceae > Gossypium > Gossypium anomalum. The sequence goes on along the minus strand of CM046967.1, from coordinate 84,349,242 downwards.
ACTAAGTGAAATATATTGCAGCATAAACAAACCAAATACACAAGCAAAAGAGATTTATGAATGATAAGTAAAAAGCTCACCTTCAAACAGTCATCACTCTTTTTTGAATGGTCTCTACCACCAATAAAACTGGAAGCCCATTCAAAAATTTTCGAATTCCAACTACTATGTCCCTGCTATAAGGCAAAAGGAATTTGGTAAGATATAAATCCATAGAGATTCCTTGGTCATCTATGAGTGCTAAAATGAAGATTGCACAAAATATTTCAAACAGCTCTCAAGAACTCACTCTCTTATCTTTAGATTGGTTGTCAACATCAGATGAAATAAGCAATTTTTCATGCTCTTTTCCCTTCTTCTTCACTACTTCTAGATGAACTACATTACCCCGCAAATCATTTATAGCGATCCTCTTTGACAAAGATTTCTCTTGACTTCCATCATCAACGCCATCTCTGAAAAAATACAACTCGGAACTTCTGCCTGGAGCAAGTTGCAGGTACCAAACTCCAGGATGAACTTTCATCTGCCAATAGCCCAAGTTGGCCATAACAATAGTATCAACCAAATGAGGTGTATTCTTTGTTCCAAGAATTAGCTGAAGACCTCTGGGAGGGCCATGATCCTTCTCAGCACAATGACCTAAATCATAGTCGAATGTAAAAAAAAAAAAAAAAAATCTTAACAGAAAATGTGTACAGTACTCATTCACTCCAGTTAGGATTGGAAATTTTACATGATTTCTAAACAAAAACAAACTCACCAGTCAGAACAAGGGCTTCAAGTTCAAAAACTGCTTGCAATGTCCTTGTGTCTCCCAAGTTCTCAAGAAAAATATTGTCCAGGTCATGACTGAAGTATTTAGATCCAAAGAGAGTTTGAGACTAGTTAAATCAGTAAGGTATATGATGTTGCAACTCATCAAAGCATAAAGGGAAAGGACAATATACTGAGAAAGAAATCAAAATGTTGATGGATAAAGAACATACATCGCAATGACAGGCTCAACAAGCCATGGCTCAGGAACATCTAGGTTCATGGTGAGTGTTTTTGATAATGGCATATTAGCAAAGAATGCTTTGGGTCCATTTACAGTGTAATCAGTACTGCTAAAATCATCCTGCAAGATCTTAACAGCTGAGACACCATTCTTGTGGGCTAAAAATGGTTTCTAAAGTGAGAAGCATACCATGGTTGGGACAACATATCTGTAATAGTTCTTCAGTGGAAGATCACCAAGGGAACTCTGCCACAAAGTAAAAGCATAGAATTTCATAATTAAAAAGTAAGACTTCAAGCAAGGAGCAAAATAAAAGCATAAAGTGACCATACAGAATGTTTCCTTTTAAAACGACCATCATAGCAAACTGCAGTAACATCATCAGAAAGGCTGAATATTTCAAGGCCAATAACCCCAAACAGTGTGTTGCTTACCATATTTTCAACATTGTGGGAGCCCTAAATCCTCACCATAATGGAACAAAATAAAAGCATGAATGTGACCATACAAAATGTTTCCACTAAAAAAACATCACAGAAAACTGCAGTGACATCATAAGAAAGACTAAATATTTCAAGGCCAAAAATTCCAAACTGTGTGATGCTTACTACAATTTCAACATTGTGGGAACCCTAGATCCTCACCACAACAGACATGCAAGTAAGTATTCTTTGCTTCTGTTTTTCTATTTTCCAATGTTTGTTTGCTTCATGTAATGACCCTCCCCCATCCGGTACATGGATCAAATTCAAAATCCTGTACTCCTAGGCTATTTTTCCCCTTGGCATGAGGACATGTATCTCCTTATCTCTCAATTACACTTTCTATTGACAATCACAACATGCTAGAGATAACCAATACTGGAAATATTAACCACCAACCAAGAGACTTAATACAATTCTATTATAATAAGCATGCTTTAGTATGTTCTCATGCATCTCTTTCCATAATAATTTTTTCTATTCATAATCACAACATAGCAAAGATAACCAAAATTATAAAATTTAACTCACCAAGGGATTTAGTACAATGCGCATGCTTGGGTGGGCATACTTAGCCAGAACACGAAGAAGTGATGATAGTTTCTGACCAGATGGACTTAAAGGATCAACAACCGCATCAATATGAATACTAGAATTCTCATTATTTACAACAACAGCACTAGGGAACATTTCCAGGAAAAAAGAAGAAGGCAAGTGTTAGTCAAAGAGAGGATTATAAGCACAAACAAATGAAACATACACTACAAAACCAACAGAAAACACAGGCAATCAATGAAATTTGGAACATATAACAATTAATATACAAGTTGACGATTTCAAGAAGAGGTTCAAAATTAAATCTTATTGTATTGTTAAGTAAGATGACCATTTTGTTGAAGCATAATGAAAATATGAACATTTTGTCCTGGAGAAGCCCAAAATCGGTTCAAATTGGATAGGAAGGCAGCTTTATGAAAATTGATTAAAAGAAAGAATATTATTGTTGAAAAAGTACTGCAGTTGAAGGTGAGAAGGTAATGCATTGCATTTTCCTTTCGCAAAGTTTTGGTCCTGCTTTTGTCTTTCCTCAAAATCACTTGGGTCAGTTACAATCCCACTCAGGACAAATAATGATTAAGCATAGAAATAGACATGTTTAGTAACTCTAGGAGTTTGTTGAGCTAGAGAAATAATAGAAACAATAGAAATAATCGAGGAATTGAATATGGATCTATATTTGAAAGTTTAAAGAAAGGCTGCGCCTACCATGTTATTCTATAAATTTCCCTCAGTCATATAGGATGAATATATGGAGATTTATCAAAAGGAATCCAAAGAGGAAATAAAAAGACATGAAATGCAGCATGGTTTTTAAAATGAATAGAAATTAATAAAACCTCATAAGCATCGAAGTGCTTTAGAAACCTTACCTATATTCCGCATTCAAAATCTCAAAGCGTGCACTTTCAGTACTTCGATCCCTTGTAGCCATTGAAGATGACACGAACATAATAACATCACTAATATATTTACTGAAAGCAGGAATAAAATCAGTACAGATACAGCATGTCCAACCCGAAAGATAAATGATGAAAAGTACAGATGTCTATCTGCAGTTGATATAAAAAATCAGGTTCCCGACCAAAGTTTAAAAGTCCATTGGCATTTGGCAATTGTGAACGAAAATCATCAACCAGCATAACTAGTAGCATGTGCAAGTTATTGATCAAATAGAACTGTAGATCCAAGAGATAAATATATAGTAAGCTCAATAAAATTATTCCCCAAATGCCTATATAAGCCTACACTGCATATGCGGCAATGATGGATAAATGAAGAAGATAACCAGCCAGATAGAGCAGAAACTGTTGACAGCCAAGAGATTCTTTCTATCACTGTAAATTAGGGATTAGATACACTTGATATTCGGGATTATATATTATTTCTTGCCTTAGTTTTTTGCTCTTTGTATAAATACCTATGTTATCATTTTTTAGTATAAGTGAAATTATTCAAATCGCTATAAAATTCATCTCTCAAATATCTAATTTCAACATGGTATCAGAGCTATTATCCTGATTTAGGGGCCAATTTTTTGTTTTTTCTTTTTCCTGAAAATAGCATAAACTCTAGGATCTCAAAAATTGGGGTTTCCACTTTTGGCTTATTTTTTGTTCTCACTACCCATACGAGGAGGATCAGAAGACCATTGCCGGAAAAACCCCGAAAACCATTGTCCAGAAGAGCTGCGAATGAGCCTCACACGCCTCTGTTAGCTGCTACCATTTCTCCCGTGCATTGGCATGTGACAGTCATTCTAACGGAGTCTACTTGTTTCGCCACCGCGACGACCTTAGAGCTGTATTCTGACCATCCCCTTTGAAAAGTTCTTGATTTGGTGAGGTTGAAATTTTTGGGATATTTTTTGACTCTTGGGTTTTTTGGTGCTGTTGGTTGTTTTTGTTGGAACTTTTCTTTTTTTCCTTAAAAAAATGACAACAACAGATGATGAAATTAAACACCTTTCCTATATGACTAACTTTGTGACGTCAGGTAATGCCTATAATGCTTATAGTCACACTAACTCTTGGATAATTGATTTTGGTGCAAATAGATACATGACAGGTTCTACAAAAAACTTCCTAAACTACTTTCCATGTCAAACAAAGGAAAGTGTCAGACTAGCTGATGGGTCCTTTACTCCTGTGTCTAGATCCAATTCTATTGTGTGTACACTAGAGATTAAACTATCCTTCATTTTACATGTTCATAAGTTTCTCACTAGCCTTTTATTTGTTAGAGCCATCACAAAAACCTTAAACTGCAAAGTTGAATTTTTCCCCCCAATCATTGTGTTTTTCAGGATCTTCAAACAGGGAGAAAGATAGACAATGGTAGATTGCATGATGACCTATATCCGTTAGAGGGAAGTAATGGTTTTGTTTTATCTCAAGCTTTCTTTGGAGGAAATAAGGTTATTAACCAAGAAATAATGCAATGGCACAACTGGTTTGGTCATCCATCTTTTTTGGTTCTACAAAATTTATATCCAAATTTTTTTCAAAGACTTAGTTTGATTCATTGTTTTGTGAAGCTTGTGAGTATGCTAAATATACTAAGAACTCTTATCCTTTGAGAAATAACAAAAGTACCATTCCTGACTATTTTACTCTGATGTTTAGGGACCAGCTTGGCATACCTAATTATTTGGTAATTGGTGGTTTGTTGCCTTTATTGATTGTTGTACAAGGATGACTTGGGTGTATTTATTGAAGTCAAAAAGTGATGTGTTTGCATGCTTTCAATTTTTTCATAAAATGGTGTGTACTCGATTTGATGCTAAAGTACAATTTCTTAGAACTGATAATGATACAAAGTACAACTTTGTTGACTATTTGGAGTCTTTTGGGATAATTTATCAAACTAGTTGTCCAGGAACTAGTGCTCAAAATGGAGTAGTTGAAAGGAAGAATCGACATTTACTTGAGGTAGCCAGATCTCTCATGTTCACTATGAATCTACTGAAACCATATTAAGGTGATGCAATACTCGTAGTTGCTTACCTTATCAATAGAATGCCTCTAAGGGTCCTTGGTTTTAGAAGTTCTTTGCAAAATCCTTAAAGGTCAAAATGAATATACTATTCCTCCAGGAGTGTTTGGATGTATTTGTTATGTTCACAACTAGAAAGCTGGAAAGTTAGACCCACGAGCACTTAAATGTGTGTTCATTAAGGATTCTCCAATACAAAAAGGATACAAGTCCTATCACCCTCCTTCACAAAAAGTCTTTGCTAGTATAGATCACTTTCAGATAAACCAAGCCTTACCATGATCTTCACAAATCACCTTTTTAGGGGGAGGGTGATAGAGACGAGGTGATACCTAACTCATTAACCCTAGAAGAACTTATCCCAAGAGAAAGAATGGAGGATCAAACTCTACAAGGTCAAGAAGAGGCTATTGTAGAAGAAAGGGAGACTAATGTTGAGGGGGAGATTGTTGGGCAATTGGATAGACTAGATTTGAAGAAGTATTCAAGGAAGCATAGAACGAAAAAGGTCATCATGCAACCTACTATGCACCAAGAATCTTCTTCTGCTGTGTTACCCTTAAGTCTCAATTTACCTGATTATTTATATTAACCCATTGCCCTAAGAAAAGGAGTTAGATCTTGTACTAGATACCTTAGATATGCTTTTTTTAACTTTATTTCCTATAACTCTTAGTCTCCTTCCTATGGAACCTTTACCTTGTCTTTGTCTTTTGTGTTTCTTCCAAAAGATTGGAGAGAAGCATTTGGAGATTCCAAGTGGAAAGCTACCATGATTGAAGAAATGAAGGCACTAACCAAGAATGAAACTTGGGAGCTAGTATATTAACAAATGAGTAAGAAACTAGTTGGTTGCGAATGGGTGTTTACTATGATTCAAAGCTAGATTAGTTACTCAAGGTTTCACTCAAACTTACATAGTAGACTATTAAGAGACATTTGCAAGCCAAAATGAACACCATCAGAATACTGTTATCTTGTGCAGCCAACCTCGATTGGAACCTATAGCAGTTCAATACCTGGAAGATGAGGTGTATATGAAGATACCTCTTGGATTTGATGAAGAGAAAACACAAGGGAAGGTGTGTAAGCTAAAAAAAGCCTTATATGGGCTATAACAGTCTCCTAGAGCATGGTTTGACAAATTCAGTAAAGCCATGGTCTCTTTTGGCTATCGGTAGAGTGATGCGGGCCATACCTTTTTTATAAGACATCACAAGTGTAAGATCACCATTCTTATTATTTATGTTGATAACATAGTGGTGACAAGAGATGACAAGGAAGAAACGGTTCAACTGAAGCAATGATTGGCTCAGGAATTTGAAATCAAAGATTTGGGGAAATCATAGTACTTTTTGGGAATTGAAGTTGCCCGATCAAATAAAGGAATCTTCATCTCCCAAAGAAAGTATATCTTTGATCTCTTTGATAGAAACATGTATGCTGGGTTGCAAACTTGTAGAATCACCTATGGAGAACAATTATAAGTTGCAAGCTAGGATGGGAGAATCAGTGGATAAAGAGAGGTATCAAAGATTAGTGGGGAAACTAATTTATCTCTCACACACTAGACTAGACACAACATACTCGATTAGTGTGGTGAGTCAGTTTATACATGATCCTCATGAACCTTATATGTAAGTTGTCTTTCGCATACTACGCTACCTAAATTCTACTCCAAGAAAGAGACTTCTCTTTTCAAAAAATGGTCACCTCTAGATAGAGGCTTTTACAGATACAAATTGGGCTGGATCTTTAGATGATAAAAGGTCTACAATTGGTTATTGCACACTCATGGGAGGAAATTTAGTCACTTGTAGAAGAAAGAAGTAAAGCGTAATTGCTCGATAAAATGCCGAGGCAGAATACTAGGCTATGGCTCAAGGTGTTGGTGAGCTTATTTGGCTATAGAAGGTATTGGAGGAGTTGAAACTGTCAAGGAAAGGAAAATTATTCTTGTACTATGATAATAAGGCTTCAATAAGCATAGCTCAAAACCCAGTCCAACATGATCGAACAAAACATATTGAGATAGATTGACACTTCATCAAAGAAAAATTGAACTCCAGTCTCTTAGACTTAGTTCATGTGACGTCAGACAAGCAGTTAGCTGATGTGTTCACTAAAGGATTAAGTAATAGAACCTTTCATAAGTCTGATTTGCAAGTTGGGCATGTGTAGTATCTATGCACCAACTTGAGGGAGAGTGCTGACAGCCTTAGATAGCTTTTTGCTCTTTCTATAAATACTTATGTAATCATTTTTTAGTATGACTGAAAAATTATTCAAATCCCTATAAAATTTGTCTTTCAAATATCTAATTTCAATAGAAACCAACCTTGTTAGCATGTCAGGATCTACATCCTGCCAATTAACTTCCTCAATGATCTCAACAATATGATTTATTCTATGCTTGAACTCGACGGACTCCAAAAGATGCAGATCATCACTCAGAAAAACGCTAGCTCCAAGAGGAGTAACCTATCAAAACATAGATTACTTCAACAGAAAATAAAAGAGCAAGCCATTGTCAGTGCAAACAGAAAGCAAGGAGTCAATTCAACACTAATGCTAAAGGTTTATGATTTATTTTTCTTTTCCTCTTTTTTTTTTTTTTCCTGAATATCAAGATTTATGATTATTTAAGAGAGAATAAAACGAACCCTTCCATTGGTAATGATTGCATTTACACCAGATGGTATCCCTAATTGTCTATATAGAAATTGTGACACCTGCATAGAATTGCAATTTGACATATTAGCATCCTTATGAGAATTAGAAAAACAATCCAGGGACTTACTACTATCAACCATTACAAGAGAAACTCAAATTGGAATAGAAAAAGATTGTCAAACTAGAAAAATAATTAGAATTGTGTGAGAGCTACCACAGCTTATAAAAGCCAAAAATCAGCTAATGCTACCTTATTCAAATGTTCTCTCAACTTCAGATCTGAAGCTTCTGGTAGAGAAAATTTATATGCCTTAGAAAACAGTTCATTTGCCTCACCAAGTTCATAGACCTTATCAACGAATTCTTGATTACTTTCAGCTGCAGTGGTAGATCTAAGAATGTACTTATGCTCATAAAATGAGCATAGTTGGTCTAAAAAATCTAATACTTTCTTCTTATGACTGCAACACAGCAGAAATGCAAGTAAATACTAAGATTAGAGTTATGCAAAGCATATTTACAAAATTCAGTTAATGAAATAAAAGCCTGCGAAAGTATTAGACTTAAGAAACCTATATGAGGCTGCAGTAATCTCAAAGGTCTTCGTAAGTAGAAGACTTGGCAAGTCAGCAGTCTGACTAGCACTAAATAGCACACCAACACGAGCACCTTTGGTGCCTCCAATCTGGTAAACAGCATAAGCATGCTAGAACATCAACAATTATGGTGGCAATAGAAATAACACGTGGGATAAACATATTTAAACATGAACCAAAAGTCATAGCACAAAGGAATAACCAGATAATGAATTCCTTCACGAAGTAACTTTATCCCTTTTTTTGATGTCACATCAACAGCAAGAAGATGAGTTACAGCCTTGACATCATCCACAGCTGGAATTTTAGAACACATTAAATAAGTCAGAACGCAAGCAACTAAAGAAAATAGTATGAAATTAAAACTAACAAAAAGTACTTACTTTCAGGAGAATGTAAGTAATTAATTTCATTCAGCACGGAGTCCCCTCCAAGAATAGATGAAGCCAGAGATACAAACCTTCGTTTGACCTTGCCATCAGCAAGAATCTGCACCCAACCGACATAACATTACAACAGACATCACAATAATGATATCTTTATAAAAGTGATATTCCCAAAAGGATTCTAAGCAGCCTTTACCTGGGGATTATAGCGGCTGATACCATTTTCTGATAGGAATTTGTCCAGCACATCAGTGCGAGAATTTATGTGCCCATAGTAAACTTGTTCTTGTATTCTGGGAAGCTCGTCACTCATGGCATTTATAAGAGCTTCCTGCCCAGAGAAAAAACAGAAAAAGGTCATCTAAGTTTGAATTGAAAATTCTGAACTTTTCAGTAAAGAGCTAGTCAATCATCATGACAGAAGTCGGTATCTGAAAAGGAGAAAAAAAAAAGGACTTGTAAAGTACTATATATGAGAAATCAAAGCAAGAACTCATGTTGAAGTAGTCTTACAAATATAAATATAAAAGAAACCAGCATGCCATAATGATTCTCTACAGGTAAAACGATATTTTGTAACAGGATAAAAAAAATTGTACTACCCGTTATAATGGATTCATGAGCCTATTAATATTTTAATAAAACAATCAGCCAAAACACATACAAGGATACCAAATAGTAAAAAAAAAAAAAAAAAAACACAAGACCATCAAGTTAGAAAAGATATGCTGTGTTGTCATTACATACATGAATGAATTAGATACCTCACTAGAATCAAAGACAAGACCATTCATCAGGAGGCAGCACTGCAGTGTGCCCACACCCAGCTTAAAAACAGACAAAGAACTCTCTTGAGACATTTCCTTAAAAGTCTGTTGCTTTTTCAACTTTAACAGTATTTCCTGGGGTGAAGATTTTGCTTTTGATCTACATCAAGAACAGTCAGATTGGTTTTAATGAAGCAAATCTAGATCTTCTAAAACTAGTGGAGCATCACATAAAGAAATATAAAAGCATAAGTCATCTGAATCTTATCAAAACTTACAATTCTGTTTCCACAAATGCCCCTTCAATATGGTGCATTTCAACAGCCTCCTCTGTGGACTCAGCAGATTCAATTCGTAGTCGATTTACCTATCACAAGCATGTAGCTCTATGGTTAACACTGCCAAAATGCATCAAATCAACAAAAGTGATATGACAGATTCAACCATGGGAATTTAAAAAAAAAAAAAAAAATCATGCGAGGAGCTTTATAGACCTGTTGTAGTTCAGAAAATCATCCGTAATTTTGAAAATTCCCCTCTTAGTAGAAAATAGCAATTCTAGGCACTAGCCTAATAACTAAAAGATTCTCAGCCTTATTAAGGCTCTCCCAACCTCCTCCTTTAGTGAAAGACTTCCACACTTACAGGATGCGTTTATGCCTCCAAATTACGGAAACAAGTAATTTCCAATGCCAAGACATGACCTTTTGCAGTAAAAAGTGATACTGAGAACAACAGTATAAACGAAAGAAATAAAAACAAACCATTATAGTGAATTTTTCATGTATATAGATCATTGATATGTTAAATTTTTATCATATATAGCCTCTTATCTCATTGGCAAAGTACGTGCTGGTAGTTCTATACACAAATTTCAGGAAGCGCTTAGCAAAAACTGAAAAACATAAAGATGATAATTATAGAGAAGAAAAGGATAAAAAAAAAGTAGGTTAACAAGTTTAAATTAGTCAAGGACATATATTGAAACTCAAACTTCTTTTTCTCCCCAAGCAATTAATATTAAAGAAATATTGAAAATAAACAACAGAAAAACATTAGAATAAAGTCAATAGCAAAGCTACAGAGAAATCATAAATTTTACAGTTGGAATAGGTAATGTAGATATCAAAACATACATTGCTTAAAAACTGAAAAGCTGTTTGAGGCCCATGATTTTCCTTAATATAGATAAAAAGTTGTATAATCTGCAAAATAAATTACAATGAAAATGTTTATTAGCACCATAAAATGCAAAAGAGAGACTTCAACGGTACTTGAAAGCAGAAAGAAGTCATGAAATAACTGAAGAGAAACCATGGATCAGCACAGATGGTACAAAATTTAACAAAAGGTTTAAAAAGAATAAAGTAAAACTAAAATTAATCAACTACCAAACTAGATTTATCATTCTCAATTTCGCTGTCATGCTCCAAAGCAGATGAATGAAGTTCACCACCACTCATTTCAATCTTCTTGATGAACTGTGCAGAATATAGTATCACCCCGAATCTCATTGGAAAAGTATTCTCGTAGAAAGATGTAATCATATCAATGGACTGCAAAGTTCCAGTGGGAAATTACAGTGAGAAAAATTAAAGCGAGCAAGAAAATGAGAGGGAGAGAGAGAGAGATCAAATCACCCAGAATACAGTAGAAAACATGCCTGAAGACCGCAAACTGTTGCCGGATCAAGGACATAAACTGCATGATACAGATTCTTACGGATGTAATGTGGCTGGCCTGGAAAGACAGGCACTAAAATCTGCATAAAGTGTCATCAAAAGACACTTTTAAGCAATTGTAGAAAAGCTAACTTATGCAGAACTATCAGAAATATTATGATAAATTAACATACTTCATTTATATTATTCCTCCATCGCCTATACATAGCATCCTCCTCCAAGTTATTGAGATAATGGACATGGGCAGAACGAAAATCAACTCGGAACATATTCAACTCAGGAGGAGTCACAGTTAATAGAAGCTTCCTTACAGTGCTATGAGGGATCTGAAAAGTATTAGAATCAATAAATATAGAAGAGGCATAAATAGATTACTATTTTGAAGCCACACAACAATCAGTTCATTGAAAGAAAAGAAAAGAAAAGAAAAGAGTCTCAGTTACAAGAACCATTACTTTTGAGAGAGAATCAATTTGTTTTTCACTGTTGATCAGAAATTAAACAGTCTTGCAGACAAGAGGCATAACAGGTAGATTAGTACAACAGATGGCTCTGATATATAATGAGCATTTCTCACAAGCAATACCCGATATATAGTTTATTTTATTGAATCCACCCAATAATCAGTTCATTGAAGTCAGTTACAGGCACTGAGATTTTTGGACCAGGTACTAGGTGTGTTATGCCTTTTCTAGGCAACCAAGGATCACACCAGCAGTTGCATTTATGCTAATTTGATCAACTATATTATATTTTAGCTACCAATTATGAACGCCAATCTAGTTTTTTTTTTTTTTTTTTCTTTTTTCCTTTTTTGTATTGCCCATGCACTTGAACGTGCTTGCACACACATACATTTAGGCATTCTACTTCAATAATTATACTACTAAATTCTGGTTTTAGAAGGTGCATTTTCAAACTTATTCGAACAGGGTAGAAAGTGTACATCTTTCTTCAAGTACAGCTGGAAGGGGAGCAATAAAAGGGAACACAATGTTCTATTTATATTCCACTAATAAGGTTGTATGTATGAAGCAAAATAATAGCTTTCGATGATCAGCCAAAACAAAATTGAACTTAGAATTATTCACCTTTAATTTTGAAAACTGATCAGCCAATGATAGCTCTTGATGAACCAAGTCAATCAACCTATGAAGAAAATAATGGTAAAACATGAATAAGAAGTATTTATACAACAATCAAGTTACATCAAAGACGTTAAAGTGAAACCAAATAAGGACATAATCACAAGCTTGGGAGAAAGAGAAAGCATCAAGACAGAAACAAGAAATAGAGCACCATTTGCTTCCAGAAATTCAACTATAATGACCCTGGTTCAAAAGTAATATTGCTAGATTAAGACAAAACATTCAACACTAAAGCTCTCGAGAAAACTACATATCATACCAAATATCAAACTTTCCATGGACAAAGGCCTAGTCCAACAAATAAATTGTTTTTACTACTACAAAAGTTTAATTTAGTCTGAAATTTCACGAAAGGATTTGTTAGAATTTAAAATTAAGCACTAAAAACCACAGCAGCTACAGATTGTATACAAATGATTTTTCTTTTTAAAATTTTAAGAAATAATTCAATCAAAATTGTTCGGTGACTACAGCCAAAAACTTCAGCTATAGATAGACCAAAGCTAAATATCCAACCTGTCATGATCTCAAAACAATATCTTCAGTAAACACAAAAAGAAATAGGAGGAAAGAGCATTACAAATAGAGGTCAATATCTTCGATATTGATTAAAGCACCATTCAGAGCCATTAAGGACTTGCCAGGTGGGATCATTTTCTGGTTTGCAATTATTTCATCTTTGATTGAATCGTTGAGCTGCAGAATACAACTTTTTAGAAATTGATTAGAAAACCCCAATTGGATTCCCGATATTTGGAGCCAATATTAACAATATCTACGGCTGCCCAACATTGAAAGTGACACCAAGAAATTACCTTCATCCGAGATAAAGAAGAAACTACACTAGGAAAATTTTGGTTGATTTCCTGCATTGACTGCAAAGGATCAGAGGCTTGTACTATTCTCTGTGCAGTTTGATGCCCTAAATCTGTTCAAGGGAGAAAGTTTTTATAATCTGAAGATTAAAAATGTTGTAACAAGAAGAAAACGATCCTTTAGCAAAGGACCTTTCAGTTCCCAAACATCAAGTGTGTCTGATATTGTTGATGACAACAGGTAATCCCTGAAAGCCATTATCTCAGAAGTAAGGTCAGGTTTGCGTTCCTGCAAAACGAATAACAGAAAATGTTAACATTAAGGACAACATGGTGAAGCTTTTATGGTTGCAAATCATTATGAACATAGTTGACTCCTTTCCAAAGAGAAAGACTTTCAATTTTAGTTTATTCATTTAGATAAATGTCCATGTAATTTATGTTCCTTGAAACAGCTGTAACTTGTGTTGGAAGAAAATAGGAACAGAAGTATAGGTAAATCATATGGATAACATACCAGAATTTTTGAAAATATAAACCCTCTAACTTCTTGATTAAGATCTTCGGTCCGAGGATCTTCTAGAGTTACACCTGAAACTCATACATCAAGCCCTTAGATACCTCAGAAATCAAAGCAATAAAGCAAGTGATTATTAAACAAACAAGAAAGCATACTAACATAAACAAAAAACCCAGAAACGTAGCAAATATTTTCAAGATATTTAAATCTGTAATAGAACAGCACACAGGCCTTATTATGCTATCATATTACAACTGAGGACTACAAAGAAGGAGATGAATTCGTACAACACAATACCTCAGAATATATATATATATATATATATATATATAAGACTATTAAAGATTGAAAAAGTATCCAAAAGCCAGAGAACAACCAAGTTAGAGCAGGTGCATGGCACAAACGTCCATATCAGGGATCACAATATTAATCAAGAGGAGCCACAAATAAGCCAAAAACATCAAGCGCTAGAAACTGCTATATCTACCAAGAAAATGTCACAATGGAATTCAAGTGAAAAGATCAGTAAGGGAAACCAACCAAAAGCAATAGAGGATAAACACAAACTACCCAAAAAGTATCAGAAACATACAAAAATAATACATCGGAAAAATAAACCTATTAGCATACTTAGGTCATGCACTAGTTCAGGCTTCTGAATTTGCAACTGCTACATCAAAAGTTCTAACCTTTCTTTATGGCACTGTCGTCCATGGCTTTATATTCCATATTCTTCAAGGCAAGCTCTACACCATAGCCACCCAAGTTTAAGGAATCCCTTGCACCAACAGCTCCACATAGGCCAACTTCTGCTTCACAACCAGAAGGTAATACTGGTCTGACAACATAATTAACTTTTCCCTGGAAATAAAGGTAGCCATAGCAATTGCACCAAAAAGTGTGATATAAGAATTCTTATACAAGAGTTGAAGGGAAACCAAATAAAGGGAAAACCGTACTCAGATAGCATCCTGTCTGACCTATAACATTCAATAATTCGATTAAGCATATAAGTGAATAAATTCTGGAGATCATTAGCAGATCAAATAATAATATTGAGTCAGAGCTTTAAACCAGTGAGGAATATTCCCACTAGCAACAGATGAATCTTGCATAGGTAAAAACAATGATCATGATCTATATAAGTTCCTTTTTCTAATAAGCTACTTCTTCAAACAAGAGTTCCTTTTTCTAATAAGCTACTACTTCAAACAAGAGTTCTAGTATATTGTGATTGCAACAGGTGCTTTACTTCAAATGATGTTTGTCAGGTAATATGTGATTTAGACTATTCATAAAGTAATAAAATAAAAAAGAAAAGATCGATGTAAGAAAAATGAAAAATCAAATTTTTTTTATGTAAAAGAAAATCCATGTAAAGAATGAAAAGGCAACAAACTTCAAGAGTACAGTAACAGACCTCTTTGGCAGCTTGAGTTAGGGTAACATGGAAGCCCCTAAAACAATCTGTTCCAAGAGCACCATATAGAATAGCAACTGGGCTCATAATATTTGAATCAAAATGGATATGATCAAAATCATAAGTTTCAGGCTGCTGAGAGGCATCTCCACTGCTGGCAACCAACAAATGTAAGAAACAATAATTCAACCATAAACAACAATTATCAGTTTCAAACCTAAAAATATGATTAAAGAAACAATAAAGAGCAACATTACAGTTCATTAGGTCTTTGAAGCCACAACAGCAAATCTGCAACATCAAAGAACAGTGCTCCACCAGTATCAACCCAACAACATTTCCCACCTGGGCTTTTTGGATTTACTCCAACAAGCAAGGGATCAAACTTCTTAATATCTGCGGTTTCATTAGCATCTAACCCTCTCTCATTGTTTGAGTAACTGTCATCAGGCAGTGGGAAAGAAGAAAGAGACTCCTCTGCTAATTGCCGGTAAAGCACCAATCTCGGGGATGCTGATCTTAAACTTAAGGAGTATCCGAATAATGGTGCCAATGGTTCACTTAAAAGAAAGCTACCATGTTTCAGAATTTTCTTAACACAGTCTTTAGCTGAATGAGAATCGCCATCAGTTTTTGCAACATGTAGTAACCAGTCATCAATGAACTCCCAGAAAAGGTTTTTCGACTCTTTTGAAAGTAATTCACTGTAACAAATAATAAAAGAAAAATGTTGGAAGAATTTAGATAGGTTCTGAAAACAATCAATATACAGGTCGAAAGAAATTAATAATGCCGATGATAGCACCACATGAATAAGTTGAAAACAGACAAACATCAACAAATTACAAAAAATAATCGAACAAATGAAAAACCCAAGAAGGCCAAATTAAAATGGAATGAGAAGTAGGCACAGACCCGGCTTCCAAAAGCAATGGAGTACCCGACCACTTAGCCCGAACTGCAACTTGAACGTTCTTTGGTCTTCGATTTTGAGCTCCAACCAATGTGAACCCGGAATATATTGAACAAGCAAGAAGGATCAAAACACAAAAGCGAGCTCTAAAACGGTTCTCCATTTGAGATTTTCGAATTGATTTCTATAGAAATTGGGGTTCAAATAAATCCAAGGAACGATTAGTGAAGAGATATCGGGAAGTGATAAATTTCCAAATTAGTAGTTAAGTGAAGATACAGAGAGAGGGAGACAACCATCCATGGCAGAAGAGAAGAGAAAACTTGTTATAAGAAGGTAGAAAAAAAAGGCAGTGCGTGTAACGGTTTTGTGAGTCATTGAATGACCAAAAAAAGCATAATTTGGGAAATTTAGGTGTAGGGGTATTATGGACTGCGACCAATATGTCATCACATGACGTGTGTCACTTGTTTCATTTTTCAGGGAATAACATAAACGGGGAGCAAAGATGCATCTAATGTATATCTCAAGTTCGGAACTTGGACATCAAATCATTCACTCTGAAACCACTCTTTGAAGGTTATAATGGCTGCATGCATTAACGTGTCCGATGATGACGTTTAAACAAAGGGCGTTGGCCTCGCAAATACGAATTCAATGTTTATATTTTGATTGTATTGTGGATATGAAATGTCGTGTTTGTAGATGATGCAACCGTAAGTATCTCCATGTTAGAACATAGAATTAAAGCCCCAACCATCATTTACCCACGGTTGGTGTGGGTGGCGTTATTTGGCAGTAGACGGTGGAAAGTGGGGGAAAGAGGTAAATGAAAACTGAAAATTGGAGAAGGAAACGAAAAAGATGACCCTGCCTGCCGCAGGAAATAGAAAAGTGAAAAAGAAGATGAGCTGAAAAAAATCTCTGAATGTATAGTGGAGAGGATATCGGGAATCCCTGCAATTCCAAGGGCGAAAATAGGAGGCATTTACCGAAGTTACAGAAGAGGGAGAGGTGAAGCACTCCATTTTCGAGTGGAGAGGGATATGACCTGTAGCTTGGTGGTTGTTCACCAAGATGAAGATGAAGATGAAGATGGAGCTGAATTTTCAACTCCTTCCTTTCTCTAACTTGATTTTTAGATTTTTTAATAATATACTGAATATCATTGAAAATATTTAAAAATAATTATCAATACACTTTAATTAATATAAAGAATTATTTAAATAGAAATAACTGACTACATAAATAATAAAAACAAAGGCAATAACATTATGATGAATATAATTATTTTATCAATAAAATTGTAATTAAACATAGATTTAATAATGTCCTAAATATTAAATAATGTAAAACTTAAGTCATAAACAATTTTTAGTCTAATATATTTTATGGTTATTTTCTATTCTCATAGCTTCATTTGAATCCAAAGAAATATTTCATCACTAATTTTATCTCATTGGTACATTATTCTATCTCCTTATTTCAATAATTAATTTCACCGCCACCGTCATGTTTAGCCTAACTGGAGACAATCTCGTCGCTCATCCAAAAACAACTTTAGGCTTTGTTGCCTAACTGGAGACAATTCGTCGCTCATCCAAAAACAACTTTAGGCTTTGTTTGCTAAAGGGAAAAGAAAATTAGAAATATGAAAAATTGAAGAGGTAAAAAAATAAAAAGATAAAAAATTTTATATATAATTTTTTTCCATAAGTGTGCTTGGTAGGAATGATGAAAAATTAAAAAGAAAAGTAATTTTCTTTCCCTTCATTGCTTGGAAAAATTGAAAATTGAAATAAAAGAAAATAAAAAATTTTAAAAATGTAGAATTTTGAACTAACGTACACTTACTTACGTCTCATTTTCTTTCTTCTCATCATTCCAATTTGGAAAATTAATTTTTATGCATGAGAAAGGAAAATGATTGCCTCTCTATTTTCTTTCCTCTAATTTTTTTCCCTACCAAGCACACTCAAAATTTATTTTCTTTCTACTTTTTCTCTCCCTCATTCTATCCATATTTTCCTACCCAACTAAACACACCCTTAATCACTCAAACGTTAAGTCTCTAACAGCGATAGAAACTAAAATTATGCATTTTAGTCAACTAACTTTTAGGTCACTTTCATTTTAGTCACTCAAAAAATATCAATTTTAAAAGTACTAATCTAAATAAAAAAAAAGGATTAAAGTGAAAAAACGGTAGAAACTAAAATTATACATTAAAAAGATAGTAATTTGTACTTCTTTACCCCATTGCCGAAAGTTCTAAATTTTCTTTTTAAATATTGAAAATTTAACTTTCAAAATTTAAAATCAATTAAATAAATTGTTTAAAAATGTTATCCCTTTGTAATGTCAACCGATTACTATAATATTGAAATTAATTAATTTAATCTCCTTATAAAATTTAAAATTTCATTATATGTTTTCAAGTTATTCTTAACCTCAAATAATTTGTTTTTAATAATTGTTTATGAAACTCAAATTTCTTTTGATTATATGATATTGAATCTCTCTTGCTAAGCTAGAAGCAAATAAAAAAAATCCTTGAAATTAATTAATTTTACCTTTCATGCCAAACAAAACCCATAATTTTTTACATCACTTCTTTATGCAAACGAAAAATAATCAATTAATTTAATTAATTGCAAGAATTTTTTGTAAGTACAAATCACGGTTTAAACAAAATTTAAGCAGCGGAAAAATCAAACAAAAATACCTTCAGCCATTGTTCGAACCAAATGTCAAAATCCAGACATTGTAACACCACTTGTCGAGCGCGTCAAAAACTCGATGAGGACGTTGCATTTAGCTATACAAAAACACGAAAATTGGAAAATCCAAAAAAATGTCAAAGTCTTCTAAGCGCTCAAAAACCTCACTAATGAAATTGTTTTTAAAAAATGTATTTTCGATACTTAGGGCCTTAAGCTTGGGGTATTTACAGTAGTGGTTTCCCATCAAAAACCACCATCCCACTATCCACATACATCCACTACCACACAACAAAGTAGTGGGCAACAAAATGTGGGGGTTGAGGGCAGCAAAAGTGGGAATAACACACAAACCAAAACGGTTCCAATATTCTCCCACTTGGTTCGTATTGGCCATGAATACTTAAAGTCAAAACATAATGCATGAATTATGGCGATATTTTCTTTTAGAATTTGAGTAGTATCTTCCAAGTATCACAATACATCATGCCTCAACACTTTAGCCCAAATTTCTTAATGAATAAACCCAATGTTTATTCTAGGTCTAAACTTTAGTGACATTTCTCGAAACAATCAAATTAATGTGCACACAAAATATGAGAAACATCAAATTTAATAGAGTTTCATTATAATCGTTCTTATAACGAAAATTTACAAGGTGGGAACAAGTTCCATAGTGACACCATGATCCTTAAATTTGTGTGGTGGCATGCCTTTAGTCAAAGGATCAGCTAACATCTGGTCAGTGTTTATGTGCTCAATGACCACTTTATTTTCTTTAACACGTTTTCTTATAGCTAAATACTTAATGTCAATATGTTTGCTTCAGCTTCCATTTTTGTTGTTTTTAGCCATAAAGGCAATAGTTGAATTGTCACAATATATCATTAACGGCTTAGAAATTGAATCCACAAGTCAAAGCCTAGAAGTAAAACTCTTCAACCATACTCCATATGAGGTAGCCTCAAAACATGAAACGAACTCAGCCTCTATAGTGGAAGTAGCAATTAAAGTCTACTTCACGCTCTTCCAAGATATAGCTTCGCCAACAAACATAAATATGTAACTTAATATTGATTTATGTGAATCGGAGTAACCAATCACCTCCAAATTGTCTGATCGTTTGTACATAAACATGTAGTCCTTTATCCCTATAAGATATCTCCAAACTTTCTTTGCAGCTCTCCAGTGATCAATATTTGTATTACTCTGATATCTTCTCAACATTCGAACTACAAATGCAATGTTAGGTCTTGTGCAGACTTGAGCATACATCAAGCTTCTAATAACAGAAGCATATGAAATGCTTTTTATTTTCTCCCTCTCAAATTTGTTTTTTGGGCACTGGTTTAAATTAAACTTATCACCCTTCACGATAAGAGCAACACTCGGTGAACAAATTTTCATCCAAAATATTTCTAAAATTTTGTTGATATAGGTTTCTTGAGATAGATCTAAGATACCACGATGTCTATCACGTTGAATCTTAATGCCAATGACATAAGACATATCACCCATATATTTCATATCAAAATTTTTAGAAAGAAATTGTTTCACTTCTTGTAGCATACCCCTGTCATTTGTTGTAAATAAAATGCCATCCATATATAGAATAAGGAAACAAATTTTACTCCCATTAACCTTTTGGTATATGCATTGATTTATGATATTCTCGACAATACCAAACGAAGAGACAACTTTATGGAACTTTAAATACCACTATCGGGAGGCTTATTTCAATCTATATATGAAATTCTTTAGCTTGCATACCAAGTGTTCGCCACCACTAGAGGAGAATCCTTCAGGTTGTTTCATGTATACCACTTCCTTTAGGTCACCATTGAGAAAGGCGATTTTCACATCCATTTGTTGCAACTCAAGGTTAAATTAAACTACTAATGCTAACACAACGGGCAAGGATTTTTCTTAGATAAAAGTCTCAGTATAATCGATTATTTCTCGCTGAATGAATCCTTTCGCAACGAGTCTAACTTTATATCTTTCTATATTGCCCATTTAGTCTCTTTTTGTTTTGTAGACCTATTTACATCCAATGGCTTTTACGCCTTTAGGCAACGACATAAGATCCCAAACCTCGTTACATTTCATGGAATTCATCTATTCTTTTATAGCATTGTACCACAATTCTGACTCTTTGCAATTCATGGCTTGTGAAAATGACTCAGGATCATTCTCAGCTCCAATATTATAGTCAGACTCTTGCAAATACACAATATAGTCACTAGAAATTGTTGATTTCCTTTCTCTAGTAGATCTCCTCAATGTTGAACTAAAATTTTTTTGAAGCATTTGTTGTTCAACTGGTTGTTCAATAACTTCCAGATTTTCTTGAATAACTTGATCTACTAGAGTGTTTTCAGTGGCTTGTGGAGTTTCATTGTTTGGTTGTTCATCACCCGGTTGAGCTTGAGGGGTTTTTTGTATATTAACCAAACCCTTGCCTAAGGTGGAAGATTCACCTACTGGAAGATAGATCACTCCCACTGATTAAGTTATTCTTAAGAAACTTTGCATTTCTTGATTCCACAATTCTAGTGCTATGAGATGAACAACAGAATCTGTATCCCTTGAACCTTTCGGCATATCCAATAAAGTACCGACTAATAGTATTTGGGTTCAGTTTCTTTTCTTCTGGGTTATAAACACTTACTTCAGACGGCCATCCCCATACGTGTATATGTTACAAACGCGGTTTCTAACCTTTAGACAACTCAAAAGGTGTTTTTGGGACAACATTGGTTGGAACTCGATTTAATATATACACAATCGTCTTGGGAGCTTCAACCCATAAGGACTTAGGCAACTTAGAGCTACTAAGCATACTTTGTACCATGTCCATTAAAGTTCGGTTTCTTCTTTCCTATAACAGACTAATTTTCAGTGGTATCGAAAATAGTGGTTCGAGGCCACCAAATCCGGCACGTAAGTTTGTAAATATTATTATCTAATATTTATGAGTTAAATATGGTTTTAGAAATGTTTTTAAATTAGTAATTTGTGATTTATAATGATTTATTTAGTTAAATGGTTTTAGAAAATAAGGTATCGGGACCTCTGTAACACCGCAAACCCGGCTTGGACGTTATGGCCGAATCTGGCGATGTCATATGGTAGTGTTTTTTTTTTAAAACGCATTGATACCTTAAAATCGTTCCAGTTATTATCTTTTACTTAGTTCAGGAAAACGTGTACTAATTGATTTGCTTTAAACCATTTCTTTTACTCGGAAGCTTTCGAAACTAAATAATTTTCGAAACCATTTTTATTTACAAAAAATTCTTAGTTTGTTTTAGAAAACTGTACTTTGTTGTGTTGCGGTTTATAAATCTAAAAAAAATAATTCAAAAATCCCAAATTAAAATAAAAAACCCGTAATGGCCTTAATTACATCAAAATTCCCCAAATAAAAATTAAAACCATGATAAGCATAAAACCGTAAATTTATCGTGAGGCAGGAACAATGGTCACCGTCGAGTCCTCCTCTGCACCGATTCGTCTACTGCTGGGGGTTACCTGAACAGATTAAACAGAAGAGGGTGAGTTTTTGCAAACTCAGTGTGTAATCCCCCACAGAAATCACATAACAGAATACAAATCAGATATCGTAAGTAAACAGTCCGGGCTGAAGCCCTTTACAGAATCAATTAGGGCCTTAGGCCACTCAGATACAGAATAAAAATAGAATAGATTGTCAGTGTACTACCCACTTGCCCCTACATACCACTCCGTCAAACCCTACGCACCATGTGTGGATAAAATTGACCCACCCAACCCAACACACCATGCTGTACCGAATGCGGCACATAATCAGATAGCCGCAACTGTGCTGCTAGATATCAGGCTTAAGAGCCTTTCAAAACACTTCCTTCAATATAACATCAACCCAACCCCGATGCAGTGTAACATACATAAACAGCATGCTAAAATACAGTTTATCAGATTATTTAGATAGTTTAGATTTACATGCTAAGTATCACATGCTTAAATTACACATCACATAATCAAATCACAAAATTAAGGGTCTAAGTAATGCTTACCGACCTTACAACAGGTCACAGTCGACTTGGGCGACCCGTGCAACCTTACAGAGTTTTCTAGAAAAATAGGCTCACACGCCCATGTAGTCTGCCCGTCTGGGCGCACACGGCCCAATTGGTCGAGCCCGTGTCTCGCACACGGCCTCACTGGCCATCACACGGCCATGTCATACGCATGTGTTTTGCACGCATAGCCTGGCTCGTCAATCACACGCCCGTGTGGCATCGACAGTTTTATTTTTTGACTTTTGTCGATTCTCGTTTTCTATGTTTTCGGGTACACACCTGTATCGCTTTTAGTGCCTATCTCGTTTTCTGTGTTTTTGAGAATCTCATGCCCTTAGAACACTGATAAACGATATTCTGCCCTTTGATTAACACCTATAAACCAGTGGAAACCCTTTTTTAACCAATATTCAGAAGAAACCGTTAAGATCAATCGGAAACTAAACTTACCAAAAGATCAGGATAACGTGCAGCACAAACAAAGGAGGTGAACTTGAGTAAAATAACAAAAAAATGAGAGGGGGAGAAGAGATGGAATTTTGACAAAGGGAAGGGAGAAGAGAACCAATTTTTTGCAAAAAGAAAAATTAAACAGAAAAATTTTGATAACCCCCTATCCCGACTCCCCTTACTTTTCTCCATTCACCACCCCACTACACAGACTTTTGGTAAAACACAAACTCTTAGCCGAAATTTGCAGTAAAATAATTCCCTTGCCACTACAAAGATTCGAACACAAGGTCTCCAGCTTAACAATACACCCCTTAACCACCAGACCAACAAGCCCATTCTATTATGATTCTACCACTAATCAAATAAAAGCCTACTGACCAAAGATTGGGCTTTATTCATAAAAATACCAAAATTTGCCCAAACTAAGGCTTGAACTTGAGACCTCACACATACACTCAGAATGTTTAACCACTGAAGCAGATACACAATTGTGTCAAATTTTACAAATACTGAAATTAAAATTTTAGGGCGTTACAACTCTACCCCCTAAAAGAAAATTTCGTCCTTGAAATTTACCTGATCAGAATAGGTGAGGATACTGCTGACGCATCGCATCCTTCAATTCCCACGTAGCCTCCTCAGTGCTGTGATTACGCCATAGAACCTTAACCAATGGAATAGATTTCCTCCTCAGAACCTTTACATTGCAATCCAGAATCTGAACCGGCTCCTCCTCGAAGGTCAGATCTGGCTGAACTTTAATTTCCTCCACGGAAACTATATGCGTGGGATCAGAGCAGTAACGTCTCAATATCGAGACATGGAACACATCATGAATGCGGTCAAGCTCTGGAGGTAACTCTAATTGATAAGCGACCGGTCCCACTAATTTCAGAATCCGATACGGCCCAATAAACCGAGGGCTCAACTTGCCCTTGGATCGAACCTCAAAATATTTTTTCATGGTGAGACCTTGAGAAAGACGAAGTGCCCCACAAAATACTCTATCTCTCGTCGTTTCAGATCCGCATAAGACTTCAGCCGATCTCGAATCAAACGGACTCTGTCCTCAGTTTCTGAAACCAATTTCAGACCCAGGATACGTCACTCACCCAACTCAGTCCAGTATAAGGGAGTGCGACACTTACAACCATACAGTTCCTTATAATGTGCCATCTGTATACTAGAATGGAAGCTGTTATTATAGGGAAACTCCTCCAAAGGTAAGTACTCCTCTCAATTGCCTCGAAAATCGATAACACAGCTCCTCAACATGTCCTCCAGTATCTGAATCGCCCTCTCCGATTGACCATCTGTCTGAGGATGGAAAGCAGTACTGAAGTCTAACCTCGAACCAGAGCCTCATGCAGCTTTTTCTAGAACCGAGACGTGAAACAAGGTTTTCTATAAAAAATGATCGAGACAGGTACTCGTGGAGCCTCATTATTTCAGAGATGTAGAGTTTAGCCAATTTCTGTAGAGAGAAGTCTGTCATAACTAGGATAAAGTGAGCAGATTTGGTCAATCGATCCACGATGACCCAGACAGAATCCTTCTTAGTGGATGTTAGAGGCAACCCACTAACGAAGTCCATCGTTACTCGCTCCCATTTTCATAACGGTATCTTAACCAGCTGCAGCAAACCCGAAGGTAACTGATGCCCAGCCTTAACCTGCTGATAAGTCAAGCAGCAAGCAACAAAGTCAGTAACCTCACGCTTCAACCCTGGCCACCAGTATAATTCTCGCAGATCTCGATACATCTTGTTTCCGCCAGGATGCATAGCATAAGGGCTACTATGCGCTTCCCTCAGAATCGACTATCTCAAGTCCCCATCATTCGATACACAAATTCGACCGTGAAAACACAATACCCCATCCATATTAATCCCAAAATCTGTAGTAATACCACTCTTAGCCTGACAGAAACACAACTCTAAAGACTTATTCCCTATCTGTTTATCTCTGATCTGATCAATTCATGTCGGTCTAACCCGAAATTCTGCCAATAGACTCCCATCGTCGAAGAGACTAAGTCAAAAGAACATTGCTCTCAGATCAGTCATAGCCCTACGACTTAACGCATCGGCCACCAAATTGGCATTACTAAGATAATACTTGATAATGTAGTCGTAATCCTTAAGGAGTTCAACCTATCTACGTTGCCTAAGGTTTAACTCATTCTGAGTGAGTAGATATTTGAGGTTCTTATGATCAATGTAGATAATACACTTCTCCTCATACAGATAGTGCCTCTAGATTTTCAAAGTGAAGACTACCGCAGCCAACTCCAGATCATGCGTAGGATAATTAGCCTTATGAGTCTTGAGCTGTCAAGACGTATAAGCAACTACCTTTCTGTCTTGTATCAAAACACAACCCAAACCCATATGCGACACATTACTGTATACCACTAAGTCTCTACCAGGCTCAAGCTGTATCAGAATAGGAGCCTGTGTCAGAACAGTTTTGAGCTTATCAAAGCTCTCATACTGTGCATCGGTCCAAACGAAAGGAACTCCTTTATGCAGAAGCTTAGTCAACGGAGCTGTGATCAAGGAGATCCC
The DNA here is from genome assembly GCA_025698475.1 of Gossypium anomalum. NCBI lineage: Eukaryota > Viridiplantae > Streptophyta > Magnoliopsida > Malvales > Malvaceae > Gossypium > Gossypium anomalum. The sequence goes on along the minus strand of CM046967.1, from coordinate 84,323,485 downwards.
CTCTACAAAACACCTATAATAACCCACCAGCCCTAAAAAGCTGCGAATCTCAAACATATTCTTCGGCTGTTTCCAGTCCAACATAGCTTCAATGTTACGATAATCAACTCGAATCCCTTCTGCGGACACCACATGTCCCAGAAATGTTACTTCCCAAAGCCAGAGCTCACACTTGCTGAACTTTACATGCAACTGTTTCTCACGATGAATCTGTAGAACCACTCTGAGATGCTTATCGTGCTCAATCTCTATCTTAGAATATACCAAGATGTCGTCGATGAACACCACCACATACTGATCCAAGTAGGGCTAAAATACTTGGTTCATTAAATCCATAAATGCCGCTAGTGCATTAGTCAAACGAAAGGCCATAACTAGGAACTCATATTGTCCATATCGAGTCCTAAATGTCGTCTTATGCACATCGGCCCCTTTAACTCTCAACTGATGATAGCCCGAACGTAGATCGATTTTAGGAAACACAGAGACCCTTCTGAATTGATCGAATAAGTCATCTATCCTCGTAAGTGGGTACTTATTCTTGATCGTTAGCTTGTTCAACTGACGGTAGTCGATACAAATCCTCATTATCCCATCTTTCTTTTTCACGAAAAGAACAGGTAAGGCGTGATAAACACCACGAAGACATACTGGGACAAATGAACACATGATCCAACAACTCCTCAATCTGAGCCTTAAGTTTCGTCAGCTTTTTCGGTGCCATTCGGTAAGGCGTGATAAACACCAAAGTTGTGCCAAGAATCAACTCAATCCCAAACACACGTCCTAGATTGTTTTCAGTATGGTATACTACCTAAAGTAGTTTCAGTATATTCTAATCATACTTTCAGAAAATTCTAAACAGAGTTTCAGAAACTTACAGGATCGGTGCTGGAAACTCAGTGTGCCACATATTTTTTTTCCTAAAAATATTTCAAATTATTTACAAATCATTTCTTAAAAACCAATCTTTAAAAACCCAAATCCACAGCCGAGTTTTGCAACCTAACTCTGATACCATTGAATGTAACACCATAAACCCGGCTAAACGTTATGGCCGAATCTAGCGATTTCACGTGGCAGTTTTTTTTTAAAACATGTTGATACCTTAAAATCGTTCCAGTTATTATCTTTTACTTAGTTCGGGAAAACGTGTTCTAATTGATTTTTTTTAAACCATTTCCTTTACGCGGAAGATTTTGAAACCAAATCATTTTCAAAACCGTTTTTATTTACAGAAAATTCTTAGTTTATTTTAGAAAACTGTACTTTGTTGTGTTACGGTTTATAAATCCAAAAAAAATAATTAAAAAAATCTCAAATTAAAATCAAAAACCCGTAATGACCTTAATTACATCAAAATTCCCCAAATAAAAATTAAAACCATAATAAGCATAAAACCACAAATTTATCGTGAGGCAGGAGTAGTGGTCACCGTCGAGTCCTTTACACCGATCCGTCTACTACTGAGGGTTATCTGAACAGATTAAACAGAAGAGGGTGAGTCTTCGTAAATACAAAATCAGTCAGGGCCTTAGGCCACTCAGATACAAAATTAGAACAGAACAGATTATCAGTGTCCTACCCACCAGCCTCTACACACCAACTCCATCCAACCCTACACACCATGTGGGGATAAAATCGACCCACCCATCCCAACACACCATGCTATATTGAATGCGACACATAATCAGATAGTCGCAGCTGTGTTGCCATATATCAGCCTTAAGAGCTTTTCAAAATACTTCTTCCAACATAATATCAACCCAACCCCGATGCAGTGCAACATACATAAATGGCATGCTAAAATGTAGTTTATCAGATTATTCAGATAGTTCAGATTTACATGCTAAGTATCACATGCTTAAATCACACATCACATAATCAGATCACAAAATTAGGGTCTAAGTAATGCTTACCGACCCTACGACAGGTTACAGTTGACTTGGGTGACTCGCGCAACCTTACAGAGTTTTCCAAAAAATGGGCTCACACGCCTATGTGGTTTGCCCGTGTGGCCTACACAGCCCAAATTGGCCTTGGACGTGTGGATCACACGACCTGGCCCAAAATTCCACATGCCCGTGTGGCCCAAACAACCCAATTGGTCGAGCCCGTGTCTCGCACATGACCTCACCGGCCATCACACTCCCGTGTACTGCCACACGGCCTACCACATGGGCGACCATACGCCCGTGTGGCGTCGATAATTTTATTTTTTAGCTTTCGTCGATTCTCATTTTCTGTGTTTCCAGGTACATACTTGTATCGCTTTTGGTGCCTAAATACTCCCGAGCACTCCAGCACCTATATTTGATCAATATTTCACTCAATTAATCATTTTAACAAGTAGACTAAACTAAACCCGACATGGGATAATCATCTTTCGAGCCAATAACCATTACCTTCTATCAAACTACGAGAATCCCACGCCCTTAGAACACCGATGACCGAGATTCTGCCCTTTGATTAACACCTACAAACCAGTCGAAACCCCTCTTTAACCAATATTCAGAAGAAACCGTTAAGATTAATCAGAAACCAAACCTACCGAAAGATCAAGATTACGTACAGCACAAACAAATGAGGTGAACTTGAATAAAACAACAAAAAAAACAAGAGGGGAAGAAGAGATGGAATTTTGGCAAAGGGAGGGGAGAAGAGAATTGAATTTTTGCAAAAAAAAAAATTGAACAGAAAAATTTTGATAACCCCTTATCCCAACTCCCCTTACTTTTCTCCATCCACCACCCCACTACACAGACTTTCGATAAAACACAAACTCTTAGCCAAAATTCGCAGCAAAATAATCCCCTTTCCACTACAGAGATTCAAACACAAGATCTTCAGCTTAACAACACACCCCTTAACCACCAGACCAATAGGCTCATTCTGTTATGATTCTACCACCAATCAAATAAAAGCCTACTGACCAAAGATTGGGCTTTATTCATAAAAATACTAAAATTTTCCCAAACTAAGGCCTAAACTTGGGATCTCTCACACACACCTAGAACACTTAACCACTGAAGCAGATGCATAATTGTGTCAAACTTTACAAATGTCGAAATTGAAATTTTGAGGTGTTAGAACCTCATTTTTATCAACCGAGCTGTAAATATTTTTACAAATATTTACGAAGTGTCAACAAGGTAGTATTAAAGTTTTGTTGAAAAATTTTATCGTTTTGGTAGTCAATTAATTAAAAAAGACTAAATTGAAAAAGGTGCAAAACTTTCTAATTATAATAATAAAGTGACTAAATGGCTTGATTAATAAATAAGGAGGGGCTTAAGTGATACATATGCCTAAATTAATGGATGAGGCAGCATATGAATAAAAAATGATAAAATAAAAAGAAACAATGGCAAAATTGTAATTTTAATGAAATCAAATAAGACAAATTGAAATTTAAAAAGCATTCTAGGCTTTTCTTCTCCAAATTTCGGTTGAAAAACAGAGAAGGAGGAGAGCTCAAGTTGGTTTTCATATTTTTGGTTGTAGGTAAGTTCAATTTAGCTATGTTTTCAATAATTTTTATATTTTTGGATGTTGCCATTGATGAATATATATGATTCTTGATGTTAAGTTATGAATTTGAGATATTATTTTTTAATTAAAAGTATTTTATTAAGTGATTTTTGATGAATTTCCTGAATAGGGACTAAATTGTTGAAATGGTAAAAGTACAAGATTTTTTTGTGAATTTATTGCAAAAGTGGGTTGTATTTAATGCCTTGAATATTTGGCTAGCTTGAATTTGTATTGAAAATGATTAATTTGCATATTTTGGGCTCAGGGACTAAATTGAATAAAAGTAAAACTTTAAGGGCAATTTTGTAAAAATTTAAAAAAGAGAAAATTGCATAAAATGAATAGTTTTATTTTCTAAATTAATATATTAAATGAAACTATTAATTTAGATCAAGATCAGGTGGAAAATTGAGGAAAATAGAAAATTACTAAAATGCCTCTAAATTTTGGTATTTCTGCAATTTAGCCAGGTAAGTTCGTATGAACTATATTCTGTATAATTGTGATTAAAGTGAATGTTATTTGGAGATGGGTATTAAATATATGTGTGTGTTTTATTGTTGGAATTGAATTATTATTGGAAATATATTATCGAATTTAATACTCAGTTTGGATTAAACGCGGGACTTGAGTACATTCGTAAATTGGTGTATGGTGGTATTGGAGGGAGACATCAAAATATTACCCAAGTAAACCGAGGTTCAGCACCTGTTACAAACTCTCGTGTTTTACTTTCTGTTTGGAGTGATTTGGGTGGATCAGCTCTCACGAGCTTTTGTTCAGCTCTTATAAGCTTATGTTGGTGTGTTTTGGTGGACTAGATCTATAAGCTTCTGTTGATGATGTACTAGTATCCATAAGTCGTTCTTCGTATGGAAAATCTCGATAAGGTAAATTGTTTAATGAATTTGAAAGATTTGTTAATTATTGAATATTGACCCGAACATAAATGAAAATGAGATATGTTGTGACTAAATGAGATACATGAGTTATGTACTCATGAATTGAGTAGTGAATGGCTAATGCCAATGTATAAAAAATTGTAGTTTGATATGTGAATAGCTATTTATATAGCAATTGTGTAAATTGGGACATTGTTAATCAAATAAAAGATGTTAGCATGTGCAATTTGAGTATTTGACACTTTGTCATTGAATTGATTTTAAGTTGATTGAATGGATTGAAATTGATATATATATATATATATATATATATTGAATATATTGATTATTTAAATTGAAATGAATATTGGTTGTATTTGAAAAGTGAATTGGAACCCTATTAACTGGATCGGGCTGAGTCGGATATAGATGGCTTGCCATAGGATTGGAAGAGTTCAGGGATTTCTTTGACTTCGAGTCGATGAGACATTGATTGTTAATTTACTATTTCGGATTAATTCGACGAGGCACTGAGTGCCAATTTACTTTGGTTTAGGCAATAAGACACTGGGTGTCAAATTATTACTTCGAATTATCCGATGAGGCACTGGGTGCCAAACTGGTGTGTTTGGTTAGATCAGTGTATCCGTCTGAGTCTGAGTCGTGTTAATAGGGGTAATTAAATAAAACGGTACTATGATTTATATTTGATGATATTGCATGAGAATTGAAAACGGGATAGTGAATTGAAACATGAAAATGAGTTATATACATAAATGTACTAACTTGCGTATTTATGATGGTGATTAGGCTTATGTCAAGCTTGAGATTATGATTGATATATATACTTATGTCGAGTATTATACAAATGAAACGGTAATTTCATAATTGAAATGTGATTATATGTTATGAATAAATATATTAATTAGTTAATTAATGTTGTTATTTAAGTTTATGTTTAATAAATAGAATGGAAAATAAGTAAAGGAAGTTATTTGTAGTTTTATGAAAAGGTTAATGGTGGTGTATAATATTTATAAAATCCTATTAAGTTAGAAATGAATATATATATATGATGTTGATAGACTTACTCATTTATGAGCTGGTGGTTATGTGGTTGATAAATCTTGAGGCATTGGTATAACTTTATATTTAATATATAAAGTTTATTATTGAACTGGAATATTATGTTTAAAGTTTGTACGAGCTTACTAAGCATTCATTGCTTACGTAGTTGTTTATAATTTATTTCATATATTATTGGAAGCTCGATAGGGTTAGAAGCTTGTCAGAGTTATATCACACTATCCATCGGTTCTATCGATACTTTTGAATGTTTTGATGTTGGTTATAATGGCATTTATAGGTTATTTTGGTTAAATTTTGGTCTATATGTGTTTTGTTGAGATTAGTCATACATTTGGCTTGTGGTTGGTATTTTAGTATGTGCTTAATTTGCCTTATAATGTTAATGTGTGGAATAATGAAACACAAAATAGTAGTTGAAAATGCATATGAGGTATGTTTTATAACTTGGTGTGATTTGGTATTATGTTATTGTAACACCCCCTAACCCCATACTGTCGTCGGTACAGGATTACGGAGTATTACCGGTCAATTCAGTTCAAACATGAATAATACAGAAATAATTATTAAGCAATTCAAAAATTTGCCCTACTGTCTCTGTAATGGGCCCTCGAGACCCGAATTAGAAGATTAAAATAAATCGGGACTTAATCAGAAGCTTATAAGATTTTTCGTAAAATTTTAAAATTTCCTTTAATGAAAAGTACCACACACCCATGTGGTCTAGATGACACGCCTGTATGTTCCATAACACATTTGTGTGGGCACACCGTATGGCTCACACGGCTTGGACACGCCCGTGTCCTCTACTTATGGAGCTCACTGACTTGTTACCCATGAATAAATTGATTTCACACAGCCAAGTCACATGCCCGTGTGCTTAGCCCGTGTGGATTTATTTTCAATTCGAATCTAATGCAATTTTTACACGGCTGTATCGCACGCCCGTGTTCAAGACCATGTTTTTCGCACGGCTGAGACACACGGCCATGTCTCTGCCCGTGTGGCAAAACCTGGACATTCTGTTTTGGACATTTTTAAGTGCAGGGGACACATGGCCTAACAACATGCCTGTGTACATGCCGTGTGTCTCACACGGTCTGGTCATACGCCCGTGTGTCAGGCCGTGTGGACTCAATAATGAGCCTTTCATACCTCACTTACCATCCTTGCAAATTCCAAACCACAACCAATACGAATACCAATACTAAACCAATCCAAACATATTTTATATATTATCCAATACTTAACTTTAAACACTTATCATGTATCATTATCAATTATCAATTTACTTATTTGACTATTACAATCACAATCTAATATAACACACCTACGACATCCTAGGTACATGCCATTATCAACAATTATCATGCTTTACCTTATTGAGTTCAGGATCGGCCTAAGATGCTGATTCAACAGTCTGACCTTAACCTAACCTGCGCACGGAAACAAACCGTACGATGAGTATGAACTCAGTGGTATTTCTATAACCCAAACACTTAATAATATAACATACATTTAAAAACATATATTGATCATAAATATTCAATTATTCATTTCATGGGTAAATTCTTTATAACTCATTCAATTTATATAATCTATTAATCCGGTTAACTTTCCAAAATAAATTCATAAATCACTTGAACAATAATATTTCCCATTCATATCTAATTATGAGTTACTTAATTCATATGTCTCACTCATTCTTCAGTTCACTATTCAGTAACATTAAATAACATTCAACTATCACATTTTAATTAGTATTCTGTACTTATCCATTTTGATATGATCGATCATCGTAATAATCGATAATTCAAGAATGATCAAATATTGAAAGAGCAGATCAATTATTCAGTACCTTTATTTACCCCTATTAATATGACTCGGACTCAGACGGATATATGGATCCAACCCACACAGCGGGATAGCATACAGTGTTTCATCGGCAGGAGCCGGAATACACCTATGTGAATAATAATAATAAAGAATGATAGCGATGGCGGTACACAGAGTACCTCATTGGAACAAATCCGGAATAGTAACAGTAACAATTAGGTACAGAGTACCTCTTCGGAACGAATCCGGAACAGTAACAGTGGTTGACACTTATAGTGCCTCATCAACACAAAGTCGGAATATCCCTGAACACTTCCAATCCTATGGCATGCCAACTATATCCGACTAGCCCGATACTGTTAATAGGGTGTTCAGTAAACTTTCAATTTTCAATCAGTATATATTTCAATTAATCATATATATTTCAATTCACTTTACATTAACAAATGTTCCAATCTCACAGTAATCATATATTTTCATATCAATTTCATCATTTTTTAAATCAATATATTTTCGATATAACATACATTCATGTTCAATTCCACATCAATCACAGATATCCATATAAATTCAATAAATTTAACATATACCAATTAATCCATTTCAATCATAAAACACAATCATTCTTACCTTAACATTTGCCATATTCTTTAAATAAAAATATAACAATTAACAACTAAGTTCGGATTATAGAAATACAAATCGTAATTTTCGAGCTAACTCTCGTTGTCTTTGCCCTTTTTCCTTGCTTAGCCGAGATTTTTCGGCACTATGTTAGCTACGGGAATAAATTAAAAATTATCAACACACTACCATTCAATTTCACATTGAAATTTCAATTTCTATCCAGCTTTTGCCTAAATTCCAATTTAGTCCCTAAACCGAGACTAACTTTTATTCTTCATATTTAACTCAATATTTTCATTCAATTTCCACTTCAAACTAATTTCAGCTCTGTAATTTCACCATTGAACCATAATTTTGAAATTCTTTCAATTTAGTCCCTACTATTCAAAACTTATGATTTACTTTACAAGTCAATTTACTTTACAATTCAATCCTTATTTCACTTCTAACTTGAATTTCTATCAATTTAGACCTTAATTCATCATTTTATTCATCATGAACAATATCTAGAAATCTAAAAATTTTCAAAATATCCACTTAATTTCATCAAAACCTTGTTCCAAGGCTTCCAAAACATCAAAATTAAGTAAAAAGGGCTAAATTGACTCACCAATTAAGCTTCCAAACCTTGAAATCCTAATTTTCCCTTTTCTCCGTTTCTTTCTTTTCTTTCCTTCCTTTCTCTGTTTTGTTTCATGCTATTATGTTTTTCTATTCTTTTACTTCCTTTTATTTGCTTTATATATATATATATATATATATATATATATATATATATAAAATAACTTATTAAATATCTATTTAATAATCAATATATTTCTTACAATTGTAATATTACTTCTATTTACACATGTAACATATCATCATCATACATTTGTCAAGTTTTAATTTATTTGTTGCATAAAAATCTTATAATATAATTATTTAATTAATAAATATCTTTTATAATTAATAAATATCTATTAATAATTAAATACATATATTACAAATGTATGTATTTTTATTTATACACTTGTATCAAATCATATCCACACATTTGTCTTTATTTAATTTATTCATCATATAATATCAATAAATACATTAATGATTTACTTAAATAATAAGTAAGTACATACATGTATTACAAATGTATGTATAATATTTATTACACATGTATTTTATTTTTGTCATACATTTGGGACTCATTTTGGCTTATTTATTTATTTAGTCCTTTCAATTTTTTTATTCTATAATTAAACTTTCACACTTCATTCAATTTAATCCTTTTATCCAATTATCCTTAATTAAGCTAAATTCACTTAAATAAAAATTTAATTAACCACTCAGTTAACTTCGTAAATATTTTTAATAAATATTTACGAATCTATTTTTCAGAAACGGAGACCCAAAAATACACTTTCCGATAATCGTAAAGTTCGGGTCATTACAGTTATAGTAAGTGTATATGTATTTTATGCTATTGAATAAGTGGTACAACTGGTACTAAATGGTAAGTTTTAGTAAATGATTTACATGTTGTGTATTAATGCGATTAGACATAAAAGTTAGTTGATTACTTGGTTACATGGTATATATGGTTAAACATAATTGTATTGGTCATTTAAGATGCCTAAGGGCATATTGATTTTATGTGAATATACTACATGTTTAGAGATTGATTTTTAGATGCTATAATATTACTTGTTTATATTCACAATGTTGATTGTAGGTTGACACCAAATTGGGTGAGAAAATGACTTAAAAAATAGTTTATTTTCATCCACATGGTCAGAGACACGGGCGTGTGTCTTAGTCGTGTGTGACACACGGTCAAGTGACACTGCCGTGTGTCCCCTGTGGCTTGTAAAGGTTTGCAAGTCAGTATGTTCACACGGCCTAGCACACAGGCGTGTGGTTTGGCCATGTGACTCCTGCAGCTTTAAAAATTTTTAATGTATTCCGAAAAATTTCCTGAGTTTTAGAATTAGTCCCGACTTATTTCTAATTCGTATTTTGGGCCTCGAGGGCTTGAATAAGGGATAGTATGTATGAGTTTGATTGGTTTCTGACATGAATGTTATGTTATATGAAATGATGAAATTTCTGTCTATTTGATTTGTAAACTCCGGTAATGCTCTGTAACCCGATTCTAACAAGGGATACAGGTTGGGGGTGTTACATTTTCGCAACACCACTCTAATCAAGTAAGCCTGGCATGGTGTATTGGCCAACTATACCGCTATCTTAAAGAAACTTCGCAAACGGACTAGGTGCTTGTCCATCCTCAGTGTATCTACTATAATATTCACCACCTCTTTCTGTTCTCACAATCTTAATTTGCTTATCGCATTGTTTTTCTACTTCAGCCTTGAAAACTTTAAAGGCTTCTAATTCTTCGCTATTATGATAAAACATGTTGAGATACATGTATCGTGAGTAATCGTCTATGAAAGTGATGAAATATTTCTGACCTTGCACATCCATATCTTGGCAACATATATCTGAATGGATAATTTCCAATATGGTCGAACTCCTCTTGGCACATTTCTTTGACTTGTTAGTCTGCTTGCACTTAATGCAGTCTATACAAGTATTGAAATCAGTAAAATCTAAAGTACTAAGTACCCTATCATTTACTAATCTCTTAGTCCTTTCAATGGAGATGTATCTTAATCTTCGGTGCCATAAAATAGAGGAATCTTCATTTATAACACAACGTTTGGTACCATTTTGTACATGCATAACATTCTGAGTGACATTATTTTGCAATTAAGAGAATAAAGACTATCAGATAAAACACCATTTCCAACAAGTTCTGATTTATAAAATAAACTGAAACCAGTGTTTGAAAAACTAAAACAATACCTAAAGGGTGCAAGTCTTGAAATCGAAACTAAATTTCTAGAAAAACTAGGAATATAAAAAGTTTTTTCTAAAATTAAAACAAAGTCACTCCTAAGCACTTATTCACACGCTCTAGTTGCTTCCACATGCGACTCCATCTTATTTCCTGAATAGATGTGTCCCTTAGCTCCCATCGGTTCCCTCAGGTTTCTTAATCCCTATAAGGGATTTGAGATATGGATTGTAGAACCAAAATCAATCCACCATGTGTTATAACTAACATCAACCATATTGGACTCAAAGCAAACAAGTGAGATTGATTTACCTTTCTTTTCAAGCCAACTTTTAAACTTGACACATTCCTTCTTTAAGTGTCCCTTCTTTTTACAAAAGAAACATTTGGTTTCTTTATGTCAGCTTGGGGTTATATTTTAGCCTTCTCCTTTTACTTGGCTTAAATTGCCTTTTATACTTGAGTAATCGCCAATGCACTCTCTCCCATCTCCAATATGAGTTTAACCTCCTCCTGATCACACATGGTGAAAAGCTCATCGATAAACCACTTATCCTTATGTGTGTTATAGGGGATCTTAAATAGCTCATATTGAGGTGAAAAAGTGTTCAATATAAAGTGCACCAAGAAAGCTTCAGACATTTCAACATCAAGTGCTCTTAATCGAATTGCTAAATCTTTCATCTTGTTGATGTGATCACGTACACCTTTCATGATAGTGAGATTCATTGATGTGAACTTCATGATTATGATGTTGGCTAATGACTTTTAAGAAGTTTTAAACTGTTTCTCAATACCCGTTAATAATTCTTGGACATTCTCATAATGCTCAATTGAGTCACGAACATCAACAGGAACCTTACTCTTTATGAACATGGTACTTAAGCGATTAGATCGCTCCCATTTTTCATACAGAGCAAGATCAACCTAAGTGCTGGTTTTGATAATATGTGGCTCAAATTTTCTTATGGCATAGTCAATATCCAAGCACCCCAATTAGAGAAGAATACTCTTCTTCCAAAACTTAAAGTTCTCACTAGTTAATTCAAGGATATCTACTTTATTATCAGACATAATCATAAGTTGTAAAATTGCAAAATAAATGAACATACATCCTTAACAGAAATTTGAGGCAAACATAAAGCATAATCTACCAATGCAAATTATGTAAATAATGAATCTAGTGACATAAAAATTACCTGTGGTCTAAAATTTTAATTTAATTAGATTCATTTTATGATAGAATTATTTACTATCATTTTGGTAAAAATTATTAAATTCATTTTCATAATTCTTGTGGGTAACTATGAAAAATCATTTAATAATTTTATCTTAATAAATTATGTAATGAGATTTGATACTATGTTTTCCGTATGCGATTTTTAACTTTAATAATTTTACTTAACTAAAGATGTTGTGACTAGTCTTTAACTAAATAAAATTATGAAAATCACTAAGCTAGATATTAATCCTTAAATTTTATTTAAGATTGTTGCTAAGTCATTATGCAACATCTAATATCTATAAACCTTATAAGATCCTTACTACAATAAATAATTTCATTTAATTAAAGTTGTTGTTGCTGATTCTCTAATTAAATAAAATTATTTGGATTTCTAAACATATATTTTGTAGTTTTATTGCTAAATACCTTATGTAATAAGTCTAAAATTTTTATGCACCTAAAAATGTTTGTAACTAATAATCAAATATTTCACATACAATTATTTACTTAAGGCACAAAAAAAATATTCAAACAACAAATCTCTAAAATTTTTCACTAAAATATTTATAACAAAATTAATTTTAGAAATTTCACTTTAATAAAATCCAACGATTTTGCATAAAAGTTTGTAATAAAAATTCTCAAAAAATGTTTGAAAATAATTCAAGAAACATGGAATCGTTATTTTGAGAAATTAACAAATTTTTAAAATTGGACAAGACAGATATTAACTTGGCTCAGATACCAAAGGTAAGCACAAATCACGGTTTAAACAAAATATGGGCCTAAAATTTTATCCAAGCCCGGCCCGAGAAAAAAATGGTAGGCCCGAGCCCGGCCCGGCTCGGCCCAACCATATTAATTTTTTTTTTACTTTTTTTATTAAATAAAAAACTTTAAAATATAATAAATCAAATGCATTTAAAACATAAAAACAAATATTAAAAAAAATGGGACTAAAATAATTCTTAAAATAATATATAAATTAAAAATATAATAAAAAATAATTATATTAAAATTAAAAAATTGAAACAAATTAGAACTAAATTAAGAACTAAATTATATAAATAACAAAAATTTTACAATATCAAAATAACATTAAAAACAATAAAAAAAACTAAAGTTACTTAAAATTTAAAATAAAAAAATTTAAAAAAAATTTAATATTAAAATCGGGCCGGGCCGGGCCCGGGCCAAAAAAATCTTGCCCGAGGCCCGGCCCGTTTTCTAAACGGGCCTCTTTTTTTGCTCAAGCCCATTTTTCGGGCCTATATTTTTACCCAAACCCTCCCATTTTTCGGGCGGGCCTTCGGGGCCATGCACACCTCTAGTAACAAATCGGCTGACACTATCAAAGGATAAATTTTTTTAACAAGTTATTTAATTGATTTTGATGTTTTGAAATTTAAAATTTTAAGATTGAAAAAAAAATTAGAATTTTCCACAATGAGATAAAAAAGTACAATTTGACAATTTTTTAATGTATTGTTTAATTTTTACCACTTTTTCACTTTATTTGAAGGGTTGACAAAGACCTAATTAAGGTTGACCTTTTAAAAAGGTTGGGATAAGAGGAAATAGGCGACCCAAAAAAGGTCGGAATAAAGCATCCATATCCCGAGTTTTAAAGAGTTGGCTCATGGCTCCATCAAAGGCTACTTAAAAATAATCAGGTTAAGTCGGCTTTTTTATAAAAATAACCTTAAAAATGAATTAATTACTTAAATAACCTATTTTTTGTATAAAATACGAAAATAACCCAAAATCTACAGTAAAAGTTGGTGGAGCCAATGTGTTTGGCGCCACCAACATGCCATGTTAACAATCTACATTAAAAAATTAATTTTTTGGTGGAGCCATGTAGAATGGCGCTACTTGTATAAATAATAGGAAAATACTGTAATTTTTGAAAGTATAAGGGGGACTTTAGCAATTTTACTTTTTTTTGGTGGAGCCAAATAAATTAGCGCCACCAGACTTTAAAAAATTAGCTCCTAACACCCTATTTCCCTATTCAAACAGTTTAAGGCAATTTTTTATTTTTTCCCTTTCACGTCAGATTCTTTGAATTATCTTATTATTATTTTCTTTCTTTTTAAGTTTATATTTATTTACTTTTTTTTAAGTTTTTTATTTGTCCTTATTTATTTTATTTATTTATTTTATATATTTGTTTATTATTGATTTTAAAAAACTTGAAATGCATATTTGAAATGTTTTATAATACTTTTTTAAAATTTTAAATATATTTTTTAATAATATAAAACATTTAAATATTTTAAAGATATGACCTTTCAAATTTATTATTAGCTTTATAATATTTTAAATGTATATTTTAAATTTTAAATATTTTAAATTTGTTTTATAATATTTTTAATTTGTTTTATAATATTTATAATTTTTTTAATTTTATGAAAATATATTATTTTTAAAGATATGGATTTTCAAATTTATTATTTGTTTTATAATATTTAAATGTATATTTTAAATATTTTTAAAATTTTATATATAATTTTAATAAATTATTAATTTTTAAATTAATTTTAAAGACATTCAAACGTTTTTTTAAATTAAATTTAAAATTTTAAAAATAAATATTTTATTTGGTGGAGCCATTTAGAATAGCTCCATCACTTTATAGTGTACTTTTTATATTTTTTTAATATAAAATTTTAATATTTAATATTTTATTTTGGTGAGGCCATTTTTTATGGCTTCACATCTTGGTTCTCTAGTATACATAGAATGGTGAAATTGTTGTGTTCTATAAGAGAGTTCAAAAAATCTATTGAAGATGAATAATGAGGTGTTTTTGGTGTATGTTCTTTTTAATGGTGAAATTGTAGAAAGTGATAATGGTTGTGTATTTCAAGGTCGACAAAGAGTGGGTTTGTGATTCAAAAAAAAATGTGAAGCTACCAAAAATGAAAAGGAAGATCAGTGCGAAAATAGCTATCCGTTATGGAAGCACGATGTCCAAATTATTTTACAAGTTTCCAATCTCTATAGATCTGTTCAAATTTTGTGAGATGCAGCTGTTAGATGATGATGACTTGGGAACTATGATGAAAATATGGTGGTCAACTGGAAGTGAGAATCCCGAACCAGTTGAGTTATTTGCTGAGCAAGTAGACTTAAAGCATGTTGAGAATGTTAGTCCAATAAGTCAACATCACAAATTTGACTTTGATCTTAATGTTGGATGGACAGACCAATTAGAATATGAAGAGACATTGCATATACCCAAAAAATCCTAATTATGGTGGGAGTTCGTATAACAACTCTACCCCCGGTCCCCTTCTACAAATACATTTAGATGTGATAATAAGCACAGAGGCAAATGTCAGAGAAATGACCAATAATGGTGAAGATTTCGATCAAGACGTTGAAGATTTTAGTGACCTCAATGTTAATGAGGTTCCGGATGATATTGATGATGAAAGCCCGGAGGAGGTTGAAGATGTTCACGGCTCTTCATTCAGTAACCTGAGTCATGGAATTATTTTACAAAATGAACCTGGGGCGACATGTTGAACGTAGATATAGATGCAGTGCATGCATCTGAGTTCCCTGAGTATGCCGATATAGTACTTGCTCATTGCTCATAGATTGGAGTCAAATTCACAGTTCGAGGAGTTGTGTGGACTGTGTGTTTGCCATCAAACAATACAACATGAAGTAGTCGATTTATTACAAGGTTGCCAAATTTACACCGACATTATATGTTAGGGAATGTTAGAGAGCCGACGATGGGTATGGTTGGCAACTTCATGCTGTATTTATACAGAGGACTCAACAGTGGCAAATACGAAAATTAAAAGGCCGTCATGTAACACCCTAAACCCGGCCCAGACGTTACGGCCAAATTTAGCATGCCACATGGAAATGTTACTATTCGTTTTATCAGAAATCTCTTTGTTAGGATTTAAAGAATGTTAGTGTTGTAAGTTTAAGTGAATGGAAGCTGTGCACCAGGTAGGAAACCAGAAAAGAGGAGGTGAATCTGTTGGACTGCTTAAGTACCAAGCTCTTCCCGGATCCAATCCTAGACATGCACACATCCATTGCCACACTTAAAGCATGTTACTTGTTCACGAATATCATCTTTAGTTTATGTCTTTTTAAAATATTTATTTCTTTTGAAACATTCACGTTACGCAAACTTTGTTCGGTTATCGTGTTGCTTTGAAAATAGGTGACTTTTATAAAACGCGCCCTAGTGCTAACCAGTTTAATAATCCAAAAATAAAATAATTAAATGAGCGGCCTTATTACAACCTTAAAATAAAACGAAAATAATCAAAAGTAAAAGAAGTGTGAACTTATTCAAAAACCAGAATTTATTCTTCATGGCCACTCTGAATCCCGCCCAGCTCCAAATCCACCATTTAGGGCTCACCTGCAAAGATGGAAAGAAAAGGGGTGAGTTTGGGGAACCTCAGTGTACACAGAAACCCATCCAAAGCCTAAGTCAGCTCGAGCCCATTGGGCCTAAGCCCTATTCAGATAACAGTACATAGTGGACCGAAGCCCTTTTCAGAATACAGTAACAAGGCCTGAGCCCCGTTTTAATATAACAGTGCGGCCCATAGGCCCAATTCAGTAACATGGTAACAGTAATAACAATGTATGCAAACCCATCTGGGGAGACTACTCAACCCACCAACCGCTACACTGCGTCCGTACCAGCCCTAAACTCCATGTGGGGAATATCTCAACCCACCCAGCCCTACACTCCACAGTCGCAGCATTGCTGCTCAAATATCAGTAAGTTGAGGCAAAGCCTCCAGTTCGTGGTTAAACCACTTTCAGCACTTCCTCCATCAATATCCCAATCCCATGCAACAGATATTAATAAAAGCAAATCATGCAGAATACAGTATTAATTAATCATGCATTTAGTCAATTTTAAACCCTAGGGGGTATTTCAGTAATTTTGTTCTTTAGGGGTAAATTTGTAACTTACGCATCTACACAAGTTATTTCAGTAATTTTTAACAGTTTTATGCAATTTGATTCCACTGTCTAACTATCAGGCCAATTTGCCCATTTCTTACCCATATTGGTCCGTAAGCCCATTGGGCCCAGTTTTGGCCCATCGAGGCCCATTTAACGAAGTACACGAATTATCGCATGAGACCAGCTTACCACTTTGCGATGCCAAATCTAATGATTACTCTATGTCTTGAGAGCATTCGCATACTCACAAGCCCATGAAATACCAAAATTTTGGCATTTCGGTTTTTGCCGATCTAAACTGAGAAAGGGTGTTCGGTACACACCTGTTACGCGACGATTGCGACCGAGATCCCTTTCGATGTCCTACAATTGATTAGCACAGTTTTTACTTACAAACCTTAATCACTAAACCCAAAACTTGCTTATCCAAAATCGAACCATGACCGTAAAAAGCCTTTAAAACCTTACCTTCCTGCCAAAACCGATAGTTAGCTCCGAATCTGATTGCTCCAACGAACCACGCCTTCAAACCAAAGCTTAAGTAAACACTAATCATTGACAGAAAATATCAGTTAAAGACCTTAGAGAGTCATAGGCCCACCCTCCCCATAATTTAGGGATTTCGGCTTTTCCTAACTTTGTAAAATAGGACCAGCTCTGAGATGATAAACACTTACCCCTTACTCTTACTTGATTTCCACGCAATCCGGTGCAGATTTATCCTTAAAACATCCGTAAAACTCGAATTCAAGAGTTGAAGAAGTTTCGGCTATAAGTCCCTAAAGCTATGGTATTTCGGCTTTTAGTGATGAAGGAGATGACAAAATGAAGCTATAACCTGGATGTAGAATTGCCGACAGGTATTTATGGTTTAGAAAGAGGGATCGTTGATTAATGGAATCAAAATGTTAAAGGGTTTGGCTTTGAAGAAATCGGCACCAGCAATATGTGTTCAGGATTTCAGCTTTTATGGCTTCGGCAAAAGTGTTGATAAACAGTAGGATTGATGGACGGTTTTGAAGAAGAAAAATAGGGAAAGAAGAATAGGGAAGGTAAAAGTTTCGGCTAGAGAGAAAAGAGAGAAAAGAAAAACCTTGTGGTGATGAAAGGAAGAAAACGGCACCACTCAATACCCTAGGTGCCGAAATATTAATCTAACAACCCTCTGCCGATTTTCCCCTCTTCAATTCTCTAAATTCGGCCAACTCTTAGTCTCTCTCCCAATCCCTTAAATCTCTCCCCTTATCACTCCTTAATCCAAGCGTTTGGATTTGATTCAAACTTTCCTTTAGCAGAATCCACTTGGACTCCAACACTTACCCTTCCTGCACTTAAAAATAAATGCATCTGTTTGCCAACACAGGGAATCGATCCCATGCCTTCCCCAATGCTTCACACCCCACCTTTTTAAGAGCCTAGTGGCGTCACCCTTGCCACTTTACTAAAGCTCTTTTTGTGATGCAATTTACCCATCACTCTATATAAGGGCCACCTAGCCAGAACCCCTAACTTTTAAGTCCAAAATTCAAAAATTCAACCGGGTTTTGGCCAACACATGGGCCTTCCATAAGCCTATTTACCCACTCAAAATATTAATTTCACATCCAAATACAAAATTTTAAAAACTTTTCCAAAATATTGAAAACCATGAATAAATCTGAAAATCAGGATGTTACAACTCTACCCTCCTTAAAGAAATTTCGACCTCAAAATTTTACCTTATTAGAACAGTTGAGGGTACTGTTGACGCATTGCCTCCTCAGTCTCCCAAGTAGCTTCTTCTTTGCCATGGTTCCTCCAAAGTACTTTCACTAGTGGAACTGACTTCCTTCTCAACAAATTGACGTCACGATCAAGTATTTGCACAGGTTCCTCTTCGAAAGTCAAATCTGACTGTACCTCGATTTCTGCAACTGGTATGACATGAGTTGGGTCAGATCGATACCACCTCAGCATGGATACATGAAAAACGTCGTGGATACGATGCAGTTCCGGTGGCAACTTTAGCTGATAAGCCACTGGTCCAATCCGCTTAACAATTCGGTAAGGCCCAATAAACCGTGGGCTTAACTTACCCTTCTTACCAAATCTCAGTATCTTCTTCCAAGGTAAAACTTTCAAAAAGACCATGTCCCCCACAGCGAACTCAATCTCCTTGCGCTTTAGATCCGCATACGACTTCTGTCTATCGGATGCCTCCTTTAATCGATCTCTTATCAGTCTAACCTTGCTTTCAGTGTCCGCCACCAATTCTGGTCCAAGCACTTGTCGTTCACCCAACTCTGTCCAACACGTCGGCGTACGAAATCTTCGCCCATATAGCGCTTCATATGGAGCCATCTGAATACTTGCTTGATAGCTGTTATTGTACGCAAACTCAAACAATGGCAAGTAGTCCTCCCAACTACCACGAAAATCGATGATACAGCCTCTCAACATATCCTCTAGAACTTGAATAACCCTTTCCGACTGTCCATCTGTCTGTGGGTGGAAAGCAGTGCTAAAATCCAATCGTGTCCCCAACGCTTCTTGCAACTTCCGCCAAAATCGAGATGTAAACCTAGGGTCTCGATCAGAAATTATCGACACTGGCACCCCATGCAGTCACACTATCTCCGCCACATATAGCTTGGCCAACTTTTGCAGTGGGTAGTCGATACGAACAGGTATGAAATGAGCAGATTTTGTTAACCTATCCACAACTACCCACACCGAATCTTTCTTGGTGGGTGTCAAAGGTAACCCACTCACAAAGTCTATTGTTACTCTTTCCCACTTCCATAGCGGAATTTTTACCGGTTGCAGTAATCCAGAAGGCAATTGGTGCTCAGCCTTAACCTGCTGGCACGTTAGACATTTCCTAACGAATTCAGTCACCTCTCGTTTCAATCCAGGCCACCAGTACACCTCTCGCAAGTCTCGATATAACTTATTTTCTCCAGGATGTATGGCACAGAGTCCATCATGAGCCTCTTTTAGGATTAACTGTCTTAATTCAGGGTCCTTCAGAATACAAACACTTCCACGAAAGCACAGAACTTCTTCAGTGTTCAGTTCAAAATCCTCGTTTCCACCATTCCTAACTTGCTGGAACTGAAGGGCTAATGACTCGTCCTTCAACTGTTTTTCCTTAGCCTGCTCAGTCCAAGTAGGCCTTACTTGCAGTTATGCCAACAAGCTTCTATCGTCGTACAGACTTAAACGTGCGAACAAGGCTCTCAAATCAGTAACAACCCTTCGACTCAACGCATCCGCCACCACATTAGCCTTTCCTGGGTGGTACTCAATCGAACAGTCGTAATCTTTAAGCAACTTCACCCATCGACGTTGCCTAAGGTTCAACTCCTTCTGAGTCAACAAATACTTTAGGCTCTTATGATCTGCGTATATGATGCACTTTTCCACATATAAGTAGTGTCTCCAAATTTTTAACGCAAAAATCACCGCTGCTAGCTCCAAATCATGCGTAGGGTAATTCACCTCATGAGTCTTAAGCTGTCGCGATGCATAAGCGACCACCTTGCCCTCTTGCATCAGTACGCAACCTAACCCCACATGCGACGCATCGCTGTATACAGTGAAGTCCTTCCCAGACACCGGTTGAATCAACATTGGCGCTTCGGTCAATACCTTTTCGGTGATCAAAAGCTTCTTCTTTGTTTCTCGGTCGGTCGCACAAATGGTACTCCTTTCCTTATGAGTTTTGTTAAGGGTGCTGCCATCACTGAGAAACCCTCCACAAACCTTCTGTAGTAACCTGCTAACCCTAGAAAACTCTAAATTTCTGATACTGACCTAGGTGGCTTCCATTCCAGAATCACTTCAATTTTACGAGGATCCACCTTAATCCCCTCGGCAGAGACCACATGCCCTAAGAAGGTTACCTCCCTCAACCAGAATTCACACTTGCTGAATTTTGCATAGAGTTCCTTCTCCCTTAACACTTGCAGCACAATACGGAGATGCTCATCGTGTTTCGTCTCCATTTAAGAGTATACCAGGATATCGTCGATAAAGACGACTACGAACCGGTCCAAGTAAGGTTGGAATACTCGATTCATCAGATCCATGAAAGCTGCAGGTGCGTTCGTCAGCCCAAACGGCATGACCAAAAACTCGTAATGTCCATACCGGGTTCGGAATACTGTCTTATGAATATCCCATTCTTTTACCCTTAGCTGATGATATCCAGAACGAAGATCGATTTTGGAGAATACCGAAGCCCCCCTAAGCTGATCGAACAGATCATCAATCCTTGGCAGTGGATACTTATTCTTAATCGTCAGTTTGTTCAACTGGCGATAATCGATGCACATACGCATTGTTCCATCCTTTTTCTTCACAAACAAAACCGGTGCTCCCCAAGGGGACACACTAGGTCTAATGAAGCCTCTATCCAACAACTCTTGGATTTGAGCTTTCAGTTCCACCAACTCTTTCGGTGCCATCCTATAAGGTGCAATGGATACTGGAGCTGTTCCAGGCAACAAATCGATTCCAAACTCAACTTTCCGATTCGGAGGTAGTCCAGGAAGCTCTTCCAGAAAAACATTCCGAAATTCCCTAATAGTCCTGATGGTCTCCACAGTCGGATCCTCAGTTCCAGCTTGGCTTACCAAAGCCAAATACGCCTCGCATCCCTTGCGCATCAACTTCTCAGCCCTCAACGCCGATACTACATTGGACAAGTAATCCCTTCGTTCTCCAATAATCATTACCTCTTCATCATCGACAGTCCTTAACACCATCCTCTTAGCTGCACAATCCAAAGTTGCCTTATGCTTGGTCAACCAATCCATCCCTAGTATCAAATCGAATTCTTCAAACGGTAACTCCATCAAATCTCCACAGAAAACCCTACCTTGAACCTCCAATGGCACCTCTTTGAAGAGTTTCTCTACCTTAACCGAATGACCTAAAGGGCTTATTACAGACACCCTACATACAGTCTCCTCGAAGTGCACACCCAGTGCCCCAGAAATGTTATATGCCACATATGAATGGGTTAATCCCACATCAATCAGAGCAGTATAAGGTACACCATAGATAAAAAATGTACCAGTTATGACATCAGGTGCGTCACCCTCCTCGCGACGACGAGCAGCATACACCAAAGCTGGCTGACGAGCATCAGCGTTACCAACACCCCTGTCGGGTGCCCCACGTCCACGGCCATTACCACCGCGACCTTGTCCACGACCTCTTGGCAACGGCGGTTCATCCCTCACAGGTTGAGCCGGTCGCATAGCCCCTTGTTCAGCCACTTGAGCCTGAGCGGCCCTTCTAGGACAATCCTTAATCCTATGCTCCTTAGACCACAACGAAGACAAGCCCCAGAACGCTTCTAACACTCTCCTTGATGCATTCTACCATAATCTCCACAAGCTTGCGGTCTAACAGTGTTCACCGGAACTGTTCGAACCGGTTCCTCCATCCTAGCTCTCCTAACATTTCGATTTGCGGCACCAGCTGGTCCAACATCTCTCCTGAACCGATTTCGATCCCTATCACGGTTCTTCCGTTCAGCTTATTTCACCTCCTCCGCTATCTTAGACTTCTCTACTAGTGCAGCAAAATCCCGCTCTCTCTGCGGAGCTATGAGCACCCTTAGCTCATCCCTGAGGTCATCCTCAAACCGAACGCTGCACTCATATTCAGTGGAAACGATGCCCCTAGCATACCAGCTTAGTCGTAGAAACTCTGCCTCATATTCAGCAACGGTCTTACTTCCCTGGGTCAGATTCAGGAACTCCTTTCTGCGTGCATCCACATAGCTAGCTCCAACATATTTTGCCTTAAAAGTCCGCTTGAGCAAACTTCCATGTTACCCTCTCACCGGTGGCGCACTCTCTCTCACGATAATCCACCAGCGATATGCTTTCGTCCCGCAAAGCAATGACACCGCCTTTCAACTTCGTTTCATCGAGCGGTCCAAGCCATCCATAATCCGCTCTGTGGCTTCCAACCAAGATTTTCGACCACATTTGGGGCTACTCAGATCACGCCTTAAAAACCTCACTCCGTTAGCCCGAAGTCGTTCGGAAATGGACCCCCTATTCATGTGCCCGACATTAGCTCCGGCCACCCTTTCCAAAACCCTCAACATGGCCTGAGACAAGGCGTCGTCCCCTGCGGCCCGATCATACGGCCTATTTTCATTAACCGGTGGTGGACGAGCCTCGCCAGCTGGTATGTGTTCCAAAGATGCAGATTCAGCTTGAGTACTACCTCGGCCTCGACCACGGCCTCTTCCCCGAGTAGCCCTTGCACTCATAACGATTTATCTAATTACGAATTTTATGACATTAGTTTACTGGTTCCACTGTTTATTACAGAATGTCTTATGAAGAGATAGAGTTTCAGAGTTATTTTCGAGTAATCACAATTTAGTTACGGTCTCAGTTTTGTAGCCTTAATACTACATTATCAATAGCACTATCTCTAAAGCTCAGTACTATCTACAGTATTATTTTCAGTTCAGTTCCATATAAATATTTAAAGCAGAAAAAAAACACTTACAGACTTGGTACCGGGGATTCAGTGTGCCACTTCCTTATCAGTCTATTTAAAATTTTAAAAACCATGTTTTTGTTTACCGAAAATAAAAAATTTGATTTGAAAACACTTTTATTTCAAATCTATTGATTTAACCCCGTTTAAAAATAGAAAAACTTGAACATCTTCGAAAAAACTTACTATTTCCAAAAAAAAAAAAATACCCTTCTTAGGCCTAAGTTTTTGAAAAGATTTTCGGACCCGATCCACAGCCGAGTTGTTGCAACCGGGCTCTGATACCACTAAATGTAACACCCTAAACCCGGCCCAGACTTTACGGCCAAATTTAGCATGCCACATGGAAATGTTACTATTCGTTTTATCAGAAATCTCTTTATTAGGGTTTAAAGAATGTTAGTGTTGTAAGTTTAAGTGAATGGAAGCTGTGCACCAGGTAGGAAACCAGAAAAGAGGAGGTGAGTCTGTTGGACTGCTTAAGTACCAAGCTCTTCCCGGATCCAATCCTAGACATGCACACATCCATTGCCACACTTAAAGCATGTTACTTGTTCACGAATATCATCTTTAGTTTTTGTCTTTTTAAAATATTTATTTCTTTTGAAACATTCACGTTACGCAAACTTTGTTCGGTTATCGTGTTGCTTTAAAAATAGGTGACTTTTATAAAACGCGCCCTAGTGCTAACCAGTTTAATAATCCAAAAGTAAAATAATTAAATGAGCGGCCTTATTACAACCTTAAAATAAAACGAAAATAATCAAAAGTAAAAGAAGTGTGAACTTATTCAAAAACCAGAATTTATTCTTCATGGCCACTCTGAATCCCGCCCAGCTCCAAGTCCACCATTTAGAGCTCACCTGCAAAGATGGAAAGAAAATGGGTGAGTTTGGGGAAACTCAGTGTATACAGAAACCCATCCAAAGCCCAAGTCAGCTCGAGCCCATTGGGCCTAAGCCCTATTCATATAACAGTACATAGTGGACCGAAGCCCTTTTCAGAATACAGTAACAAGGCTTTAGCCCCTTTTTAACATAACAGTGCGGCCCATAGGCCCAATTCAGTAATATGGTAACAGTAATAACAATGTATACAAACCCATCTGGGGAGACTGCTCAACCCACCAATCGCTACTGCGCGCTGCGCATACGGCCTACTACTCCATGTGGGGAATATCTCAACCCACCCAGCCCTACACTCCACAGTCGCAGCATTGCTGCTCAAATATCAGTAAGTTGAGGCAAAGCCTCCAGTTCGTGGTTAAACCACTTTCAGCACATCCTCCATCAATATCCCAATCCCATGCAACAAATATTAATAAAAGCAAATCATGCAAAATACAATATTAATTAATCATGCATTTAGTCAATTTTAAACCCTAGAGGGTATTTCAGTAATTTTGTTCTTTAGGGGTAAATTTGTAACTTACACATCTACACAAGTTATTTCAGTCATTTTTAACAGTTTTATGCAATTTGATTCCACTGTCTAACTATCAAGCCAATTTGCCCATTTCTTACCCATATTGGTCCGTAAGCCCATTGGGCCCAGTTTTGGCCTATCGAGGCCCATTTACCGAAGTACACGAATTATCGCATGAGACCAGCTTACCACTTTGCGATGCCAAATCTAATGATTACTCTATGTCTTGAGAGCATTCGTATACTTACAAGCCCATGAAATGCTAAAATTTTGGCATTTCGACTTTTGCCGATCAGAACTGAGAAAGGATGTTCGGTACACACCTGTTACGTGACGACTGTGACCGAGATCCCTTTCGATGTCCTACAATTGATTAGCACAGTTCTTACTTACAAACCTCAATCACTAAACCCAAAACTTGCTTATCCAAAATCGAACCATGACCCTAAAAAGCCTTTAAAACGTTACCTTCCTGCCAAAACCGATAGCTAGCTCCAAATTTGATTGCTCCAACGAACCACGCCTTTAAACCAACACTTAAGTAAACACTAATCATTGACAGAAAACATCAGTTAAAGACCTTAGAGAGCCATAGGCCCAAATCGACAGCCTCTCCATAATTTAGGGATTTCGGCTTTTCCTAACTTTGTAAAATAGGACCAGCTTTGAGATGATAAACACTTACCCCTTACTCTTACTTGATTTCCATGTAATCCGGTGTAGATTTATCCTTAAAACATCCGTAAAACCCGAATCCAGGAGTTGAAGAAGTTTCGGCTATAAGTCCCTAAAGCTATGGTATTTCGGCTTTTGGTGATGAAGGAGATGATAAAATGAAGCTATAACCTGGATGTAGAATTGCCGACAGGTATCTATGGTTTAGAAAGAGGGATCATTGATTAATGAAATCATAATGTTAAAGGGTTTGGCTTTAAAGAAATCGGCACCAGCAATATGTGTTCAGGATTTCGGCTTTTATGGCTTCGGCAAAAGTGTTCATGAACAGTAGGATTGATGGACGGTTTTGAAGAAGAAAAATAGGGAAAGAAGAATAGGGAAAGTGAAAGTTTCGGCTAGAGAGGAAAAGAGAGAAAAAGAAAAACCTTGTGGTGACTGAGCAGAAGAAAACGACACCACTCAATACCCTAGGTGCCGAAATATTAATCTAACAACCCTCTACCGATTTTCCCCTCTTCAATTCCCTAAATTCGGCCAACTCTTAGTCTCTCTCCCAATCCCTTAAATCTCTCCCCTTATCACTCCTTAATCCAAGCGTTTGGACTTGATTCAAACTTTCCTTTAGCAGAATCCACTTGGACTCCAACACTTACCCTTCCTGCACTTAAAAATAAATGCATCTGTTTGCCAACACAGGGAATCGATCCCATGCCTTCCCCAATGCTCCACACGCTACCTTTTTAGGAGCCTAGTGGCGTCACCCTTGCCACTTTACTAAAGCTCTTTTTGTGATGCAATTTATCCATCACTCTATATAAGGGCCACCTAGCTAGAACCCCTAACTTTTAAGTCCAAAATTCAAAAATTCAACCGGGTTTTGGCCAACACATGGGCCTTCCATAAGCCCATTTACCCACTCAAAATATTAATTTCACATCCAAATACAAAATTTTAAAAACTTTTCCAAAATATTGAAAACCACGAATAAATCCGAAAATCAGGATGTTACACGTCATACATGTACTATCACACATATGTCTCAAGACCACCAAAAATTGGATGCCAAAAGTATTTACAACTGCATCATGCCACTAGTGAAAGATAGCCCAATGATTCATATGTCGACATTGATTGTAGACATGCAAGCTCGATTTCAGTACAGAGTGTTGTACAGGAAAGCATGGTGAGCGAAACAAATGGCCATGCAACAATTGTACTGGTACTGGGATGAGTTATACAATGAACTTCAGGGTTGGATTTCAGCGATGGTGGAGTACATCCTAAGAACTGTCGTGGACTTGCAAACGTTGCCTTATAGAGGCCCTAATGGACAATTGGAACTAGGGAGAAGAGTTTTCCGTCGACTGTTCTGAACTTTCGATCCATGTGTTAGGGCCTTCTCCCATTGCAAACTGCTAGTGCAAGTTGATGAAACATGGCTTTATAGAAAATACATGCAGGTACTTCTGATTGCGGTTGCACACGACGGTAACATAAATGCACTATAGATCGCTTTTGCCATCGTGGAGTCGGATAACTCCGAATCGTGGGCATATTTCGTTCAGAACTTGTGGAGACATGTTGTCAGACAAGACAATATTTGCATTATCTTCGACAGATCAAAGAGTCTTGTTGCTGTGATTCGGCAAGTCGAGGTTCCGTGGAGGTCCGTCTATTGTATTCGTCACATAGCTGTCAACTTCCACAATGAGTGCAAGAACAAAGACTGCCACAAATGAATTGTGAACATGGGTAAAAATATCGTATTTATAAATATTTCAAGTCCATTTCCTAATTGGGATGGTAACACATTTTATCGGAATACATACGTAAGATACGAGCTGGAAGCACACTGATTTAGACATAAGTTGACGAGGTTAGAGACTGATATGGAGCGGTCCAAACCTTTTATCAAATAGTGGTTGGGTAGTATGAAGCCGTGGCAATGGGCTCAATATTTTGACGAGGGGTACTAGTATGGTCATATGACAACTAACCTTGTTAAGGCCGTTAACTCCGTCTTGAGGCGTATGTGTCACTTGCCAATTTTAGCTATTTTTTCAGCCACATTTTACAGGTTAGCAACCTTAATGCCAAAAATGGGGTTGAAACAAGAAAAATAGTTAGAGGCAGGACACGTGCACGTCAAAAAAATTAAGGATGCCATGAAAGAGAACGCTCAAAGGGCTAGGTCGATGAATGCATAACTATATTCCCAAAAGTTGGAAACTTTTCGAGTGACAGAGTATATCGATCGTCAGTCGAGGATCTCACCACGGTCCTACGGAGTTGATCTCTGAAACAAGCGGTGTGAGTGCGAGATATTCCAAACACTACAATACCCATGTGCGCATGTGGTTATAGCATGTGCTAGTTACAGTTTGAATGTCGAACAATATATCGACGATGTGTACACTCTTGAACATACATTTCGTATTTGGGGTTATGAGTTCCCTGTATTAAGGGATGCATCTACATAGGAAGTGCAACCACCTGCGTTCAAGATGTTGTCAGATCGGTCACTACGTAGGTGAGTCAAAGGTCGACCGACAACAATTAGGATTCAGAACGACATGGATATAAGAAAACAAGTCGATCCAAAGCGTTGCACCATATGTAGAACAGTTGGCCACAATCGGAGTAAATGTCCCCATGGAAACGTATACACTGGTCAATCATCACGGTCTGAAAGAAATTAAATGTTGTACCTAATGTTTGTATTTTATGATCTTTTAGAAATAAAATTTGTATTATTTAGTGTTAAGCTTTTATTTAAAATTAACAGTTGCAACTTTTAATACTTTAAAAGATATTATAAATTATACAAAAAAGACTAATATATAAGTTGTGGAACCCTAAACCAATACAACAAATATTACATAACACTTGAAACTTACATAACTCAAAATTGGAAAGAATTGAAAGTGGTATCGTCGTTCGAGGTATAGCGATTTACGGGCCTTCGTTGACGGGGTGGATGTTGGGGTGTACTGTACACATCAGCAGGATCGGTAGCTAGATCGAATATGGCCTAAGGTGGGGTGGAGTACATGTTATTACCAAACGTATCAAATGATATCGGTGGTTGCTCTGGGTGAAATGAATTCGAACCACCTATGTCCGAGTGATATGAACTCAAACTGCCCATGTCCGAGTGATATGAACTTGAACCACCAATGTCTGGGTGATATGAATTGCTCTACGACTCATCACAGAAAGCCTCAACCCATTGGTTCAATGTGTTCAAAGTTTGGTCCTCCAAGTCGAGCTCTACCATATGTTGATCCTCTAGCTCCCCCCTAGGTTGATTTCCACATCTATAGTCATGACCCGGTACTATCATAAGTTGTTCGCCATATAAATAAACACGCCATCGAGTCATGTACCACTGCATGTATTCAGTCGAGAGACTAAAGTCAAACATGTAGGAGTGCATCTCAGGCCGCCTGTCGTACCGAGCATTCCATAGTGATACATAACATTGATGTTCCACACTTCAATCTGTTGTATGTTTACCCTCATGGTCTTACCGTGGACATCAGTAAATTGTTGTGGCTCGAACGACACAAATTGTCTACACCCAAATTATCGCATAACTCGATCACCGTTGTACCATTCAACAGTTGAGAAGTTGAGCACCGGTGTGTTAATGTACCACATATGGGCTTCAGCGTGAACCCACTGAGGAATAAGGGTTTCAATATTCAGTGCAGAATACGGCATCCACAAGAATTGCACAATATAACATAATGAGTCAAGTCACATCACATACTGCAAGTGGATAAGTTAAATCAACGTTACTTAAACCATATTAATATATATTATTTTCTCTCTAGCATACGCCTTTATAATTTGGCGGTAAATGATTAATGTTTGGCTTGCACCAATTCTTGGAGACGTGGTCCATCTGAAACCGAAACAAACACATTAGCAGTTAAACCTTGAAAAATATTATTCACACTTATGAGTCGTTAAATGTTAAGTATAATTTTGTTTTTACTTATTTATAGATGGCCACGAATATGGTTGGTACCTAACAGCTGTTAGAAACAGCATGCTGTATAAAGCCAAAGACTGCAGCAGACCCAAACAACCAGCCATGTTACTAGCCCCATTTTTTGTTGCTCAGCAAAGCTCATAGTACAATATGGCCAACACTGCCGATCCCTAGCTGTAACTACCGGCACGAGAAAAATCCTCCAATAGAGGCAAGTACTTTAAGTGGACCCTATTAGACGTGTTGTTCGGCACAAGTACCCCCCGATCAGTTGCATAATATAGGCTCGAGCAGCACACATCACCTTGTGCTCAGTGGCAGTGCTCGATAACTCTTTAAAATTTGCTCTCAACCATGCCAATGTCAAGCATGTGAAATTCTGTTCCCCATCACTAGGGGACCATCCAAGCAATCTGTGGCATAGTACTGAAGGTTCCAACACTTTGCTTCGACCCGTGAGCACAACACCGTCAACTCGTAACCCAAGTTGCATAGCGACGTCTTCCAATGTGATAGTGCACTCCCTGCACATCATAATAAAGGTGTGGTTCTCTGTACACCACCACTCAACCAAGGCGGATATTAAGTTTGCCCTCAGGTCAAACCTCCGGATCAATGCGACATCCTCAAATCCCGCCAACTGTAAGTATGACATGACCCGCTCGTCCGGATCATACTTGGAAAAATGAAACCGCGACCTCAATACCCATCCTATATGCTAAATTTTTTATAAAAATATGATAAATCAGTTATCTATATAATTTAAACATAAAATTATATATTGAAGAGTAAAATTGAAAGGTTGAGAAAACAAAAACATCACACTTATATCATACCAACGTAGTCATTCTAAGTATTTTTTATTTAAGTTAAATTAAATAAGTAATAAAATATTAATAATAGAATGAAGATTTGTCATAAAATATTAATAATAACACGTAGAAATCAAATGTGATTATTATGTCCTAATCATAGTTAAGCATTAAAACTAAAGGTAACTATATAACTACAAAAAGTACATAAAAATAATAACAATGTCCTAAAAAACTATAGGTGGTATGGGTAAATATAATAAAAAAAAGACTTATTTTTATTGAATTAATATCTATAATAATACATAGAGTTTTACATATAATATAAACTAGGCATATTCAAACTCGAAAATTTATCTTACATACGAGAACTTTTATAAAAAAAATTTACTCGTTAAAGACAAATATAATTTTTTTTATACCCCACAAATGAAACCAAACACAATAAACAGTAAAATTAAGCAGAAAGGTCGTCATATTAAAAAATTAATATATAAATTTATGAATGTGTACTGAAATTAAAAAATTATAACTAACACGTAGATATTAATTTCATGCAAGAAAATAGTTAAAAATGAATAAAAACAACCAAATAGAGATCAATTTCATGCAATCAAAATATGTTGATCAAAGTAGCGCGCAAGAAATAATGAGAAACTAAAACGATTTTTTTATTTAATTTATAATTAATTTTACTGTTTCGTTAATCCTCAATAAGTGTGATCTATATTTGTTCCATAAGACATTTTGATATCTGCATAACATAAAGAAAATACAATACAATTAATTATTATATTACAATAACTATAAAATATAAAAATATAAAATAAAAATTATAAATAACTTAATTATTTTTCTCTTTTCTTCCTTCCTTTTGAAGAGGGACCAAACCCCACATTATATAACATTCATCTTTTTTTAAAAAAAATTAATATTTAAGTTAATGGCTGGTCAAATTATAAATTTCACCTTTTTAAATAAAATATCATAATTTAAAAAATTATATGTAAAATTAAAAAATATTTAAAATATACATTTAAAATATTATAAAACTAATAATAAATTTGAAAGGTCATATCTTTAAAATATTTAAATGGTTTATATTATTAAAAAATATGTTTAAAATTTAAAAAATAATATTTAAAATTTTAAAATATAATTTCAAATATATATATTTAAAATTTTAAAAAATATATTATAAAACATTTCAAATATACATTTCAAGTTTTTTAAAATCAATAATAAATAAATAAATAAATAACTTAAAAAAAAGAAAATAAATATAAACTTAAAAAGAAAGAAAAAAATAATAAGACAATTTAAAGAATCTAACATGAAAGGGAAAAAAATTGGCCTTAAACTGTTTGAATAGAGAAATAGGATGTTAGGAGCTAATTTTTTGATGTCTGGTGTCTCCAATTTATTTGGCTCTACCAGAAAAAGGTAAAATTGTTAAAGTCTTCCCTTATACTTTCAAAAATTACAGTATTTTCTTAGTATTTATACAAGTGACACTATTTTACATGGCTCCACCAAAAAATTAATTTTTTAATGTAAATTGCTAATGTGGCATGTTGGTGGCGCTAAACACTTTGGCTCCACCAACTTTTACCGTAAATTTTAAGTTATTTTCATATTTTATCAAAAAATAGGTTATTTAAATAATTAATTAAGTTTTTAAGGTTATTTTTATAAAAAAAAGCCGGTTAAGTCGCACTTGACTTGACTTTTAAAGAGTTGGCTCATGTGCCAACCTAAAAAAGGTCAGTTAGTGTACATTTATGCCAACACAAAAAAAGTTGATTCCAGGTCAATTAAGACGTCGAATTACATCGTGCCTAGCCAACTTTATAAAGGATGTACCAGAAGCATCCGTTTTTGTTTATATTCTTTAACCAGCTTGATGAACATATTCACTTCTATTTTTATTTATTTTTTCCACTATAAAGATTTCAGCAAAGTGAAGATGGAAGTATCCATTTCTAATATCAGAAGAGTCTGAGCTATCATATGTTGAAGTTCAGTAATCACCCACTTACATCAGATTTATATGTATATTATACACCCTTAAAATGTTTGCTAACCACACTTAAAAGCAAAAACCAAAGGCATACAGGCGAAATAATAATTCACAAATCAACCATACATTTTCTCTTTGCCAATCGAGATTCATTAGTATGACATTGCGTTAAAAATCATAAGTACTAAAATGGAAGGAGATGCCAAGTTGGGGGGCAAATAATTTTGAATCAAATTGCGGGGTTTTGATCTTTAATTAATACAGAATAATTTAAACTTCGCTCGGATTAGAATATTAATGTGTTTTTACCATTCAATGTGTTTCAAAATTCTAACCATATATAGGGATGGTAATTCTTAGACATAATGGTATAATTTAATTGAGACAAACATGAAAGAAATGTTGAGACCTTCATAAATTGATATTTACCCAAATTCACCATGGCACAAACTAGTACAACAAGGTGGAGCTAATGTATAATAATTATACAAAACCTACATACATAAGGTATCGCATCACCCAAAAAAATGAACGTTTGAGCTCAAAATGAGCTCCACATATTTACATTCCAATGCATCAACATGAAGCAAGATTGTAACTGCCACTCTATTTTCGATGATCATGAATGTAAAATTCATTGTTTTACTAAAGACATCATAAGAATGGAAAAATAGAGCTTGAGCTTGTAAGAACAACTTCAGTTAGCCTACAGAACCTAACTACAACAGTGTGACAAACCACAAACAATTACAGATTACCTAAGCATGTCTTCTTTATGCATTTGTGGCTGACTTAATGCTGGTGAGATGCTGAAAGCATTGCCATCGTAAAATGAAGTGTGTCCGATAGGCATTGGTCGATCTGGGATCCGAGGAACTTCGATATCACCTTCTAACATTTTCAGTGCATCCAAAATAGTAGGCCTTAAAGCTACCATTACATGAGCACACAAAATCCCAACCTGCACAAATCTCTCCATTATAGCCTTTGGGTTTGAATTCACGGAATCCCCGTTGTCTATCAACGAACGATCCAAAGCCTCATCGAGTTGTCCTGCCTTTATCAGTGACCAAGCCCAATCTGTTATCAAAAACGCACGCGGTGAACCCGATGATGACAAATCGAGAGCTTTTCTCCCACACATTATCTCTAGAACAACCACACCGAAACTATAAACATCGCTCTTTTCGGTCAGTTGGCCGTAAAGAGCATATTCAGGGGCCAAGTATCCATGAGTTCCTGCCACTCTAGTAGTAAGGTGAGACTGGCCTTCTCGGCTCTGCTTTGCCAACCCGAAATCAGCCACTCTCGCTCGCATTTCAGCGTCGAGCAGTATATTTGTAGCCTTAATGTCCCTATGATATATTGCAGGCTTCACTCCATAGTGCAAATAAGCTAACCCTTTTGCCACATCCACAATTATGTTCTTCCTCTGAGGCCAACTCAATGGTTTACTTGCCAGTTTCGAATGGAACAAATGATCATCAAGATTTCCATTCGGCATGTAATCATAGACAAGATACCTTCGACACCCTTTGTCATCGTAGCTTTCATCACCCTCCATCATACAGCAACCTCGAAGAGGCACCAGATTCCTATGCTTCAAGTTGCTAATAATCTCAACTTCATTGCAAAACTCTTCATCTCCTTGGAACTCTGATTCTATAATCCTCTTTACAGCCACCACTTTCCCATCTGGTAAAACCCCTTTGTAAACAAAACCAAACCCCCCTCTCCCTATAAAATTCCCGTTTGCAAAATTATCAGTCGCCTTCTCAAGATCCTCAAGTTTGAACCAAATCGAACCTGTATTAGGCCTCAATTTTGGCCTACACCTGTGTTCTTCAAAATTAGAACCGGAGCCACCAACACGTTTCTTTGTAAATCTTTTTTCATACCAAAAGTATAACCCCAATAAACAAAAGGCAACAAGAAGTGCAACCCCCGCACCAGTCAAGCCAAAAACAAGGACTGAATGTCTTTTACTGGATGAACTAGATTGTTCTTTCAAAGCCAACGAAAAAGCACATTTCAAAGCTCCATTACTTTCAGGTCCAAGCTCATTAGCGATCCCAGCAGCATATAGAACAGTAAAATAAAAACAATCGGTACTGTGAGTTGTATTACCATCAATGGAGACCAATTCAGACTGAACTTGGTTACCTGCACGAAGACAAGTATCACAAGCAGTGAGATCACTGAGATCAGATCTGCAACCCTGGTCAAGTTCAGTGGATTCCCCAAGCTTTGCGACCCAATCTTGTGTTGTTTGTATGCCGGCACAAAGCTCAGGTGTAACCACAAACTGCTCAGGCTCAACACAAAGGGAAACAAGATTATTAGGAAGAGAAAGTGAGGTGAGTTTTGACTGGTAATCTTCAAGGCACGAAAGAGAAGCCGCCAAATTGGGTAGCCCGAAGAGAGAGGTTTGTTTAAGATGTTGGGCAAGTCCAATACCAAAGACCGATAAGACAGATATGCAGCAGGTTTCTTGTGCAGTTTCAGCTTTGGAGGTTGAGTTAGGGTGGAAGTTAAGACAAAGAGATGAGTTCCATGGGATTCTTGTCACATAGTTGAGGTCCATTGGACAGTTTACAGATGAGTTGGTGGTGGAAGCAGGAGGCGAATCAGCTAAGATGAAGGGAAGGGCAGACATGAAAACAAAACAAGCAACCTCAAAACCAATCTTCATGTTCTGTCTGTGCATCTTTGTTTTTCGTTGAAGATTGGTAGATTTTCAGGCAAAAGGGAAGATAAGGGTGATGACAAAGACAAACAGGACGGAAGTTGCAGAGAATGAGGGACTCAGCACTGGGTCAAACGAACTCGTCCTCCATTTCAAATCTTATTTGGCTGCTTTGTTTCTAGTTTTTCATTTTTTTTTTTTTACCAAAGCGTGCGTCAAGTTGCAGCAGTAGTAGAAAAGGACTTATGATTAGAGCGTTGAATATATGCATGCATGCTGATTGCCAAGGACTTGTTTGTTGCTAAATGGGGGTTGTTGGGTTTCGTTATTTCGGGAAAATCTTATTATAAACAAAAGTCCAACTCCTAAATCATTGTCGGCATTTGCAATTAAAATATTATTTTTATGGTTAAAATATTAAATATGCTTCAAGTCCTTATATTTTTCTCATATTTGAATTTTAGTCCTTTTACTTTTATTTCAAGAATCCAGCCCCTCTACTTTTTGTATTTAAAAATGCAAGTTCAATTATTAACCTTGCTAAAGTTCTATTAAATTCAAGTTCTTTATAATGTCATATTTTGACACATGACAATCAAATGGGTATTTTTTTTATAATTTCAAAAGGTCGCACAAGCAAATTTAACAGAAGAAATTTAATGGTGTTAACAATTGGTCTTAAATTTTAAAATCTAATAAGTAAAATGACCAAATTCTTGAAAATAATAGTAGAGAGATTAAATTTCAAATATATAAAAGGTACAATGATTTGAAAACATATTTTAACCCATTTTTATATTCATCATATACATTCTATAATAAAAATTTAACTAACCAACAAGCGTTGGGTACAGTAGTAAGGTAAATTGCACTCTCAAGAACATATTACAAGTTTAAACTTTAGAGACAACATTATTCGAATAGACAATCACAAAACTTTGAATATAGACTATTAAAGGGATTTGGAAGATTAAAAAAAATTAATGGTGTTAACAATTACACCGAATTTTGACAAGTAAAATGAATAAAATTTTGAAAATAATAATAAAAGGATTAAATTTGAAATGTATAAAAAAGTACAAGGACTTGAAACATATTTTAACCTATTTGTATTAATATTAAATAATAATGGATGTACCAATTTTTGTCTAAGATTCAACTCCTTGACTGATGTGCATAATAGCAATTAAAAAATAAAAATATTTTGTATTTAATAAATTGTTTTATTTAAACGCTTAAATACACGTCTCTTTATAATAGTAATATACCAATTGGCTATTTACTTGGATATTTTTTTAACACTCTTTACTTAAATAAAAAAATTGCATTCATTATATATTAATTACTTGGTGAGGTTAAGCAAATAAACTATTTTAATTTGAGAGGCCGGCATGTGGTAGTTTGGTTTTTTTGTTTTTACTTTAAATACTTTTATATAGATTTAAGGAGAAAAAAAGAAAAGAGAATATTGACTCTTTAAAATTTACTATGCAAATGGATATTAATTAAATAAAATTTGACTAAATTATTGGTTTTTTGTTTAGAACTTTTTTGTACAACAAACGTCAAGTTATCTGTTCAGATTTGAAAGCCTATCTGAAATTTGAGAGAGTTTGGGCAAAAATATTAGGCACGAAAAATAGGTTTGGACAAAAAAATCAGACCTGTTTAAAATATGAAGAGCTCGAACTTGAACAATCAATGTCTGAGTTTAGCCCAACCCAACCTGACCCGTTTTTAAGCTTATAATACTTTATATTACATTATTTTTATTTATTATGTAATTTGTAACACATTAAAAAAAATAAATTTATACTAAATATATAATACTACTTTAATTTAAACATTAAAATAATATTAAGATGACTATAAAAAATTTCAATAAATAAAAAAATAAAACTATTAGAATTAAAATAATATAAATATTTTTAAAATATAATATGAACGGGTTTAAAATGGGCTTGGATTAGTCTTTTGTAAATATAGACGGGTTCGGACAAAATTTTAGACTCATATTATTACCCGAGTGGGGGAAAATGAAAAAAAAAGACATGAACAAACATAATCTGTGTTAACATGGAAGCTAGGTGGTTTTTCATTTTTAGATATGTGAAATTCAAATATTTAAAATTTGATACTAAATGGTATGTGGGTTATTGTAATTTAACATAGTTAAATATATGTGATTAGGCTCTTTGGCTTTTGTAAGCAAAGAGATTACATCGACTGTGTTAACTTTATTATGAATTTATGTTTATAATGAGATTAAATTATAAAATTAATAACGGAAGAGGTGAAATTGTAAAATATTAAAGAAAGAAAGTAGATGTTTGAGATGAAATAGTAATTGAAGGAGCCCCCTGCCTATGCTCATGCTGGTCTCCACTGCATGGATGTTGTCGAAGACATGGGCAATGGTTCAACTAACAGAATTTCACCCATTGTAATCTTTATGTATTTTTTTATAACAAAACTAAATGCTTTCTTCTGCAATGATGGGCTTCTATTTACCAGGGCAATGATTTCATTTATTGTTTTGTCTATTTAACTTGTGATATATAATTAAAGACATCGATCACAGCAACAATGGGGTGGTGGCGCAGTTGGCTAGCGCGTAGGTCTCATAGCTTCTGAGTTATCCTGAGGTCGAGAGTTCGAGCCTCTCTCACCCCAATCGTTTTCCATTTTTCAAAGTCTAGGATTGGACATATGATATAACTTGCTCGCTCGTAGGTTCTGCCTACAGCATCACCAAGCAGTAGGAACCTCTTAACTTCAGTAGGCGGTGTTGCATAAGATCACAATTTCTGAAGTGGAAAATGAAAATCTATTTTATTCTCTGTTATTAGATACAACTTCGTTTTCTTGTGGCTTGACATCTTTAGTTGTGATAGCCATGCTGACAGCAAGTAAAGCTATTTTTCCAGAACAAAACTTTCAGCTCAGCACATAAAAAGTAAAAAGAACAATAGCAAACATACTTGAAAACTTCCTATAGGAACTTGTCCAGAACTAAAGCATTTTACATAAAACCATCCATGCCGGTGCAATCATGTCTTTGAACTTTTACGACCTCTAACGTCTACAAACTGATTGCTTTCCAAGGGCAGGCCACACTGCCACTTGAATTTGTTACAAAATTACCAATAGTCCCCACAAGTACAAGCTCCATCTCTAAAGTGGTGGAATCGATTCACATCTCTCACAACTATTTCTCGTTCATAGATGTTCGATATGAACTTGATAACCATGTGACAATCCCCACAGATCCGGAGGTTTTTAGTTATGCGTATAACTACTTCGGGGTTTGTGTTAAGTAGTCCGAATGCAATGGCCAACTTTTCACTGTGAATAATGAGGTTTTGTTCTTTCTCTTCTTCACTTATGTCATGCAACACAAAACTGGTGTTTGGTATATAACCAGCTGCCTTGATTTTCTCAGGCAATGCTTCCAACAGGTTATATATTTCCTTCGACTGAGGATGAGATAAATCTCCACTGAGGAACAAGTGCGCTTTACCTTTGATCTCAATCCAACTACATCCAGGGTTCTTTTTTATGCCTTCACATTTTAAACGAGCTCTCAATTTATCAACCTCCTTCCACATGCCTGCTTCAGCATACATATTCGAAAGCAGAATATAGTTACAACTGTTCTCCGGCTCTAAAACAAACAGCTCTTTCGCCGCCATCTCGGCAATCTCTAAATTTCTACTTTTCCTGCAAGCAGCTAACAATGCACCCCAAATGCTAGGTCCGGGTTGCATTGGAATTTTCTTAATGAACTCCTTAGCTTCTGCCAATCGTCCAGCACGTGCCAAAAGATCTACAACACAAGCATAATGCTCGTGTCTTGGTTCGACAGAGTACTTTGTCTGCATAGAATTGAAGTATCTTAATCCAAACTCGACAAGACCAGAATGACTGCAACCGGACAACAACCCTGTGAATGTGATTGCATCAGGGTATACCCCGGCTCTAACCATGTTCTCAAAAGTCAAGACAGATTCCAGACCCTGACCATGAGAAGCATAAGCGGTGATCATTGTATTCCAAGCACACAAATACTTTTCATTTTCCAGTATTCTATCGAAACAACAACGAGCATTGACAAGGCTACCACATTTAGCATACATAGCAATAAGCGCAGTCTGCACCGAAGGATTTGATTCCAAACCAATCCTGTTCACATATTGGTTAATCCGTCTCCCACGTTCAAAAGAAGCTGAATGTGCACAAGCAGGTAAAACACTCATAATTGTTACCCAATTAGGCTTAACCTCAGAATCTTCTTTCAACATCTCATCAAACAAACTCAATGCCTCCTCAGCTAACCCGTTTTGCGTGTAGCCAGAAATCATAGATGTCCAAGAAACTATATTCCTACACGGCATCCCCCGAAATAAGTCCTCAGCTACCCGTATCTCCCCTTCTTTCATATACCCTGCAATCAAAGCATTCCAAGAGGACACAGCTCTAACAGTCATTAGATCGAACACCTTATTTGCATCCCTTAATTCACCTACCTTCACATAAAAATCAATCAAAGACGTGCCGACGTAAGCATCCAACTCCAACCCAAATCTCAAGCTTTGTCCGTGAACACATTCTCCCATCCAAACATCCAATACATTAGCACATGCTTTAAGCACAAAAGGAAACGTAAAATTATCACCCTTAAGCCGTAAAGAATGCATTTCATGATAAATATCTATAGTTTTTAAAGGGTACCCATTATTTGTATAAGCTCTAATAATTGAATTATACAATAAAGAAGTTGGGTCTTTTATTTTACGGAAAACTGTTACAGCTGATTCAAGGTCACCTGAACTTGCATACATGGCAACCATTTTGGCGCCAAGAAAAGCATTGGGTTGAAGCCCGTGAAGGGTCATGTGGGCATGGATTTGTTGCCCTAATTTTAAGAAGTTTTGGCCAGTTAAGAACTGGAAAAGGGGTGCATAGGATAAATGAGGAGGCGGATTTTGATCTGAAATAGGTTGCAAGAGAGTTTGTAAGGTTGAAGTGTAGGGAAAGGGCTTTGGTGTTGTGCATTTTGTTTGGGAAGGATCAATGTGGGGATGAATTGTAGAGAGAAAAGCTTGGGGTTGAGGCGGTTCGGGAAGTATAGTTGTTGATGAAGAGCGTAGAGCACGAAGCATTGGAAGGGAAGGGCGCTTAGGTAGCTCATACAAGGAGTTCTCGGGTACATATATCTTAGATTTCCTTGACAGGATATCATGTCCATATCAAGGCTTTATTTGCCATGCTATGCCACTCCAATTGTCATATAAAGTTTTAAACCGTGTTTGTTTTCAACATAACTATTCTTGAAATGTTATCATTCTAAACAAAAGATGTTTCGAACATTAATTGTTCTTAAATGATAACTATGCTAAATAAAATTTACTCTAAATTTAAAATCTATCAAATTAACACAAAAAACTTTAACTATTCAATAATGTTAACATTCACGATCTTTAATAATA
This sequence comes from Gossypium anomalum, assembly GCA_025698475.1. Lineage (NCBI taxonomy): Eukaryota > Viridiplantae > Streptophyta > Magnoliopsida > Malvales > Malvaceae > Gossypium > Gossypium anomalum. The sequence goes on along the minus strand of CM046967.1, from coordinate 84,282,884 downwards.
CGAAAAAATATGATATGAGTCAGCTAACTTAAGCTACCGAGATCTCTAAAACATAAAAATTATAAAAAAAATAGACTAAATTAACTAACTAATTAAAGCTTGAAAACTTTAAAACCCTTCATCATTCGTGAGTTTCTTCTTCTCCTAGCTTCGAAATTTTGATGATTTTTAAGAGAAAATTATTTTCTCTTTCCTCCCACCCATTTCTTAATTTAACTAATGTTTTAATATATTAGTAGATTTTAAGTTATAAATTTTATAACTTTTTATGAATATAAAAGTTTACTAACCGGCCACACAACTCTAAGGGAGTATATTTGCAATACAAGACCCTCACATTAAATTCTAAATGTAGATTCTTTAAGAATTGAAATTTTGATATTTTTATGATTTAATTTTTATACTCTAATTAAGCACTAATTTAACGAAATTACTTAATCGAAATTCAATTTACTTCTAATATAACTCTATAAATATTTAATAAAAATATTTACGGGTCTAATTTACAAAAATAGGATTCTAAAATCACACTTTTCGATACCATTAACTTTCGAGTCGTTATAGATTAAGTAAAACCAATTTGCAAGTTCGATTTTGTTTTAATGCATCAAACTCTGCTTGCATTTTCGCTTTCCAAAGAGGATTCTTTAAACCATGTTTATAAGTCCTAAGAGGGACGGAGGAGGTAACATTTGCAATGTAGTGAACAAACTTTTTGATTTTGAATATCTTGTTTTGGGATCTAGCGACGAAGCGAGATGGAAGGGGTATTTTTGATGGGTTTGGATTTGCTTGGGTGTTTGGGACGAAGGAAGAGGGTAGGGAGTAGTAGATTGAGGCACAATAGGTGATTCAGTTGGAGGAGATGAATGAAGGTTGATTTGAGAGGACGTGACCATTAGATTTTGGGTAGGTGGTGGTCAGTTTTTATGAGTATAAGTAGGCTTTTTTTATAAAAATAACATCAAAAAAAATTAATTATTTAATGGACCTATTTTTTTGGATGAAATATAAAAATAATTCAAAATTTACAGTAAAAGTTGGTCGAATTAAAATTTTGGCGCCACCAACATGCCACATCAGCAATCTGTATTAGAAAAATTAATTTTTTGGTGGAGTCATATAGAATGACACCACTTGTATAAATACTAGGAATACTGTAATTTTTGAAAGTATGAGGGTTTAAGCAATTTTACCTTTTTCATTTTTTTTTTGTTTTTCTTTTTAAGTTTTTTTATTTATTTACTTTTTAAGTTCTTTTTATTTGTCATTTATTTATTTTATTTATTTGTTTATTATTGGTTTTATAAAATTTGAAATGTATATTTTAAATGTTTTATAATATTTTTTTAATTTTAAATATATATTTTTTAAATTTAAATATTATTTTTAAAATTTTAAATATATTTTTTAATAATATAAAACATTTAAAATATATTATTTTTAAAGATATGACCTTTCAAATTTATTATTTGGTTTATAATATTTTAAAATTTTATTTATTTAATTTTAAATATAATTTTTTAAATTATGATTTTTTTAATTATTTTTAAAGATATTTAAATTTTTTAAAAAATTCTATTTAAAATTTTTTAAAAAAATATTTTATTTAAAAAAGTGAAAATTGAATTGATTGGAAAAAAATGATTTATTTGTTAAAAAAATTGTGGTTTTTTTAAATATATATTAAAAAAGTAAAAAATTATATTAGAAAATTAAAAATATATATTATAATTGGTCACATTGTGTCAATGACATCAACGATGTGACCAGTCATTAGCCTAATTGTTAGTTTGAAAAAAAAAACAGATAAACGTCTTATTTTAAGAAGGTGGGTTTGGTCCCCCTTCAAATATTTGTAAAAGGAAGACAAAACAGAGAAAAAAAAAGTAAATTATTGATAGTTTTTATTTTGTATTTTTATATTTTATAGTTATTGTAATATAATAATTAATTATATTTAATTTATATATTTTTTTAAATTATACAGATATCAAAATGTCTTTTAGAGCAAATATGGATCACATTTCATTGAGGATTAACAAAACACTAAAGTTATTTATAAATTAAATAAAAAAATCATTTTAGTTTCTCGTTTTTTCTTACTAAGCGCTATTTCGCTCAACGTGTTTTGATTGCATGAAATTGATCTCTACGTGTTAGTTATAATTTTTATTAATTTATGACACATTCATAAATTTATATATTAATTTTTTTTAATATAACGACCTTTCTGCTTAATTTTGCGTTATTACTATGCTTGGTTCTATTTGTGGGGTACAAAAAAGTTATATTTGTCTTTAACGAGTGAATATATATTTTTTATAAAGGTTCTTGTATGTAAGATAAATTTTTAAGTTTGGATATGTCTAGTTTATATTATATGTAAAACTCTATGTATTGTTATAGATATCGATTCAATAAAAATAAGTCTTTCTTATTTTTATATTTACCCATACCACCTATGTTTTTTTAGGACATTATTTTTTTTTTATGTACCTTTTGTAGTTATATGGTTGCCTTCAGTTTTAATGCTTAACTATGATAAAGACATAATAATCACATTTGATTTCTACGTGTTATTATTAATATTTTATGACAAATCTTCATTCTATTATTAATATTTTATTACTTATTTAATTTAACTTAAATAAAAAATACTTAGAATGGCTACGGTGGTATAGTATAAGTGTGATGTTTTTATTTTCTCAACCTTTCAATTTTACTCTTCAATAAATAATTTTATGTTTAAATTATATAGATAATTGATTTATCATATTTTTATAAAAATTTTACCATACAGGATGGGTATAGGGTTTTGAGGTCGCAGTTTCATTTTCCCAATTATGATCCGGATGAGCGGATCATGCCATACTTAACGCAGGCGATTGCACTTCTCATGTTGATACATCCCTTAATGCGGGGAACTCGTTACCCCAAATATGCAACGTACGTTCAAGTGTGTACACATCGTCGATATATTGCCTGACATTCAAACTGTAGGTAGCACACGCTGCAACCACATGCGCACACAGGTACCATAGTGTTTGGAACATCCCGCACTCACACCGCCTGTTTCGAAGATTAACTCTGTTGGACCGTGGTGAAACCCTTGACTGAAATCCGATGTACTATGTCACTCGAAAAGTTTCTAAGTTTCAAGAATATATTTCTGCATTCATCGACCTAGCCTTTTAAACGTTCTCTTTTATGACATCCCTGATTTTTTCGATGTACATGTGTCCTGCATCCAACTGTTTTACTTATTTCAACCCCATTTTTGACATTAAAGTTGCTAGCCTGTAAAATGTGGCTGAAAAAAGGGCTGAAATTGGCAAGTGACATGTACGCCTTAAGACAGAGTTAACGGCCTCGACGAAGTTAGTTGTCATATGATCGTATCAGTACCCCTCATCAAAACATTGAGCCCGTTACCATGGCTCCATTCTACCTAACCATTGTCTGAAAGAAGGTTTGGACCCTGCCATATCAGTATCTAACCTCGCCAACTTATGTCTGAATCAGTGTGCTTCCAGCTCGTATCCTACTTATGTATTCTGATAAAACACGTTATTATCCCAATTAGGAAATGGACTCGAAATATTTACAAATACAAATTTAAATATGATATTTTTACTCATATTCATGATTCATTTGCGCCAGTCTTTGTTCTTGTACTTATTGTGGAAGTTGACAGCGAAGTGACAAATATAGTAGATGGACCTCCACGGAACCTCGAATTGTCGAATCGCAGTAACAAGGCCCTCCGATCTGTCGGAGATAATGCAAATATTGTCTTGCCTAACAACATGCATCGACAAGTTTCGAATGAAATATGCTCACGATTCGAAGTTCTCCGAATCCACAATGACGAAAGCGATCAGTAGTACATTTTCGTTACCGTCTTGTGCAGCCGCGATAAAAAATATTTACGTGTATTTTCCATAAAGCCATGTTTCATCAACTTGCACTAGCGGTTTGCAGTGGGAGAAAGCCCTAACACATGAATCGAAAGTCCAGAACAGTCGATGGAAAACTTTTCTCCCAGTTTCAATTGTCTATTAGGGCCTCTATAAGGCAACATTTGCAAGTCCACAATAGTTCTTGGGATGTACTTCACTATTGTTGAAATCCAACCCTGAAGTTTATTGTATGACTCATCCTAGTCCCCATACAATTGTTGCATGGCCATTTGTTTTGCCCACCACGCTTTCCTGTACAACACTCTGTACTGGAATCAAGCTTGCATGTCCACAATCAATGTCAACACAGGAATGATTTGACTATTTTTCACTAGTCACATGATATAGTTGCAAATACTTTTGGCATCCAATTTCCAATGGTCTTCAGACATACGTGTGATAGTGTATGTATAACGCCCTTCTAATTTTCATATTTGTCACTGTTGAGTCATCTGTATAAATGCAGCCCGAACCTGCCAACCACACCTATCGTTGGCTCTCCAACATTCCCCAACATATAATGTCAATGTAGATTTGGCAAACATTGTAATCGATCGACAACTTCATGTTGTACTGTTTGATGGCAAACACCCAGTCCGCTTTGTTATCAACCTGTTGCCCAACGAATAACTCCTCCAATTGCGAATTTGATGCCAATCTATGAGTAGGTACTATTTCGGAGTACTTAGGGAACTCAAATGCATGTGCTACATCTGGATTTACGTTCAACATGTCGCCCCCAAGTTCATTTTGTAAAACAATGCCACGACTCGAGTTATTGAATGAAGAGCCGTGAACATCTTCAACCTCTTCCGGGCCTTCATCATCAATATCGTCTGGAACCTCATCAACATCGGGGTCACTAAAATCTTCAACTTCCTGATTAGAACTTCACCATTATTGGTCATTTCTCCGACATTTGCCTCTGTGCTTATTATTACCTCCGAATGTATTTGTAGACGAGGACTGGGGGTAGATTTGTTATAGGAACTCCCACCATAATTTGATTTTTTGGGTATTTGCGATGTTAACTTAGCAAATAACTCAGTTGTTTAAGGGTTTTCACTCCCAGTCGACCACTATATTTCCATCATAGTGCCCAAGTCATCATCATCTAACAATTGCATCTCACAAAATTTGAATGGATCTATAGAGATTGGAAACTTGTAAAATAATTTGACATCGCCATTCCACAAGGGATAGCTATTTTCGCACTAATCTTTCTTTTCATTTCTGTTAGCTTCACATTTTTTTTGAAACGCAACCTTACTCTTTGCCTACCTTAAAATACACAACCAACATTACCTTTTACAATTTTACCATAAAAAAGAAAGTACACCAAAAATACCTCATTATTCATCTTCAATAGAAATTTTGAACTCTCCTACTAAACACAACAATTTCACCATTCTATATATATGCTAGAGAACCAAGAGGTGGAACCATAAAGAAGGACTCTACCAAAATAAAATTTTAAATTTTAAATTTTTATATTAAAAAATTACACTTGTAATAAAGTGGTAGAGCCACCAAAAAAAATATTAATTTTTAAAATTTTAAATATAATTTAAAAAAGTAACAATTTAAAAAAATTATATTTAAAATTAAAAAAATTAAAATATACATTTAAAATATTATAAAATAAATAACAAATTTGAAAGGTAATATCTTTAAAAATAATATATTTTAAACGTTTTATAATATTAAAAAATATATATTTAAAATTTTAAAAAATAATATTATAAAACATTTCAAATATACATTTCAAATTTTATAAAATCAATAATGTCGTAACCATTTTTTTGGCGAAACGGTTAGTCGACTTGGATTTTGAAAATGAAAACGAAAAACTGGAGTCGCCACCAATCTTTTTTGGTGAGGTGTGATCGGATCACCTTTGATTAATCATTTTAATAAAATTTAAGATTTACTAAAACGATAATTTTTGGTCTACGAAAATCAGAAAATGAGTTCGGGAGTCGGTTACGCACGAGGAAGGATTAGCACCCTCGATACGCCCAAAAATTGGTACCTAGTTGATTAATTAGTGTCTTAGTGTCGAAAATTTGAAGACTTAAAATACTTTGAAATACGATCCTTTTCTTTATAAAAAGTTTAAATGTTAAGGACTTTCCCGTCTCGCAATAATGAAATACCACATCCAGTAAGTTAGGACACGATATCTCGCATTTTGAGATTGGGCTAGTCCTTTATTAATGTATTTTTAATTTCTTTTAAAAGGATATTCGGTTAACTAGAATGAACGAAGGAAATCGAAACCCAGTAAGTTAGGGCACGTTTCCTCGAGCTTTCAGACTCCGAATATTGCCTTTATTTGCAAAACTCTTATTTCGGAGTGTCAAAGTGTTATACCCAGTAAGTTAGGGCATCACACTTCGTATCCCGAAAAGAAGCATTTTTAAAGACTTGTATTGTGATTTATGAGAGAATATCCCGTTGTTTAGGTTAAATGAGAAAAATCGAAGCCCAGTAAGTTAGGGCACGATTATCTCGATGCACCTAATACCGAATATCGCTTATATGAAAGAATCGTTAATGTATTTAAAAATATAACGTGATTTAGTAAAACGTAAAATCAAATTACGGCGTTAATACGTAACAATAAGTGTGGCAGTGTCAATAATGATGATGTGAGAAATTATGAAAGGATGAAAGCAAGGTTAGTAATATAAAAATATAAAACAAAAGCATGAGGTAAATAAAATGATCGAACACGTAAGTAAATAAATAAATAACATGGCAAAATAAAAGTGATAATGATGATGAAAATAATAATAATAATAATAATAATAGTAATAATAATGTAAAACGATGATGATACGTAAGGTAATAAAAATATGTATGTACTAATAGAAATAAAAGTATATGTGATAAAATATAAGCGGGATACATATGTGAAATGAGTACATGTATAAAACATATATTAATATTAATAGCGAGTATAGTAGAGGTAAAATGGATATAATGATAGTACATATATAACATGGTATTTTAAAAATATGTATGTGACATAGTATTTAAATATGCATGTAAAATATATATTAAGAATAATAATATTATATATAAAAAAACTATAAATATATATATATAAAATATGTGTATATACGAATATTAATTGAATCTAAAGGAGCAATTCTAATGGTAGCAAAATATGTCAATAATAATAATAATAATAACAATAATGTATAGGATAGTAAGTAATAAAAAATGGTAAATAATTTAAAACCAGCCTAAATCTAAAAAAGGGGGACTAAATTCGAGTCAAAAGTAAAGTTTTGGGGCCAATTTTTAAAAAAAAATGAAAGAAGGGACCCCTTTGAATGCGCGCACGTCTGCAGAGGATCAAAAGGGTAATTTACCCGCACCATTAAAACGACGTCGCAGGAGGGAGGATTGAATCACAAAACGTGATGAATTTTGAGGCCAATTTGAAAGAAATAAAAAAGCTAATTGCAAAACGTGTGAGAAGCGGAAGGACCCCGCGCGAAATTAGACCATCATATGAAAACGCGCGGATCCTAAGGCGGGTGGCGGATCTCAGTGGGAGGTAGGTGAGCAGCGTCGTTTTGGCCTGTGGGAGTAAGGCCCAAAACGGCGTCGTTTCTAAATACCTATAAAAGCCAAAATTTTTCTAAAAATTTCATTTTTCACCATTCAGAAAAAAAAAACTGAGAGCTTCTCTCTGCTCTCTCCCTTCCCTCTCTGGTCCCGATCTCAAGCCCCATTGGGCGATCGACAAGCCTGCCGTCCGGCCACACCAGACTACTGGTGGCGGGAGATCGCTCCGGTATGGTTTTATTTTATTTTTTTTTGCCGTATTTTAGTGCTTGAGAATATGTATGTATACACTGTTTTTAATGTGAAACAAAGAAAGAGGTGTATAAATAAATTCGAAAAAGAAAAATAAATAAACCTTGCTTGGAAATCTTTGAACTCTTTTTGGTGTTTCTCCTTGTTGCGATTTATGTTTGTATTTGAATCGAATTTTTGTTGATGTGAATGACTGCTTGATGTTTTTTACTCTTTCTTTCGGAAAAAAAAAAAAAAAAAAAAAAAAGGCCTCTTACATTAGTTGCTTGGGCTTATATATATAGCCGTTTACCATGCCACTATACCTAGCTTTATGTCTATTCTTCGTTTAATGCTTGCAGGTAGCCTTGGGCGGTGGCACAGTGTCAAGGGCGGTGGACGTGACAGACGGCCAGGGGTTCCTAGGTGCGGTGCACCTAGGGTTTGTTTATTGTTTTTCTGATTTTGGGTAGTGGGCTAAATAGGCTTAGTGGGTTTTGGGTAGGTTAGTTTAATTTGGGTTTGGGTATTTTGTTTTGGGTTTGTATTGGGTAATTGGGCTGGGGTCAAACGGGCCTGTACAAATAATAAACAAATAGATAAAATAAATAAATGACAAATAAAAAACTTAAAAAGAAAAAAAAATTACAAAGAACCAGAAAAAGTAATGTGAATGAAAAAAAATTTACCTGTTTCAATAGGCAAATAGGCAGACAGGCGGTTTTGAATGAGAGAAAGAAGTGAGGAATCCTCTTTTCGACTTTGACTCTCCCACTCCAGTCGTTACTTTTCTTTCTGTTACTTTGAAAGTAGCTACTTCAACCTCAGCCACTTGAATTTTCGATATTCCTTTTTATTTCTCATCAAACGAATGGCATCTTCTTCTGAAAATCCTAACTATTCTTAGCATATTGGAGAATCTCATTGCTATTACTCAAACAAGCATGAAACGTATGCTTGCATATTCGTCCATAGGTCAAATCGAATATGTAATTATTGAAATAATTGTTGGAGACTCAAATGGTGGATATGCGAGCATGATAACTTATATTTTTTTCTATATCTCCATGAATCTAGGAACTTCTGCTTGCATTGTATTATTAACATTCGAGATTATGCAGGATTATACACAAAAGATCCTTTTTTGGCTCTTTTTTTAGCTCTATGTCTCTTATCTCTAGGAGGTCTTCCTCCACTAGTAGGTTTTTTTGGAAAACTCCATTTATTCTGGTGTGGATGGCAGGTAGGCCTATATTTCTTGGTTTCAATAAGGCTACTATCTTGGAATCTAGTGGCGCCAATTTATTTGACTCCATCAGAAAAAGGTAAAATTGCTTAAACCCCTTTTATAGTTTCAAAAATCACAGTATTTCTCTAATATTTATACAAGTGATGCCATTCTACATGGTTCCACCAAAAAAATTAATTTTTTAATACAAATTGCTGACATGGCATGTTGGTGGCACCAAACACTTTAGCTCCACCAATTTTTATGGTAGATTTTAAATTATTTTCATATTTTACCAAAAAAATAAGTCATTTAAAAAATTAATTATTTTTTAGATTATTTTTTATAAAAAAAAAAAAGGGTATAACTAAGAAGGGAAGGGGGTGAGGATGGAAGAGTAAAATAGGGAACATAAAATTTCACCTTTTTTATTGCGGGAGTTCCAATGGAGATGTGGCAATTATGAGGAGTAGACAAATTATTTAATTGATTTTGGTGGGTGGTAACGACTCAATCAAAATTATAGAAAGAAGTTCAAATTTGAAAGTATCTTGAGAGATACTTGTGGAAGTAGCATTGAATAAGGATTTTTCTTCAGTAAAATTGACATCTCTAGAAAGATATAGTTTTGAAGTATCCGGGTCATAACACTGATAGCAATGATGAATTAAGTAAGGGAAAACCCAAATAAACACATGGTTTGAATATAAGGGTCGACTCAAAGGGTAACACAAGCAATCAAAAGTTTTTATATCTATGTAACTGGGATCTTTTCCAAACCGCTTTTTGTAGGAAGATTCATTTTTTTGGAGAGTTGATGTGGTTAGCTTATTAATTAAATAAATGGCATACAGATAAGTAAAAATCCCAAAAATCTAAAATTATAGATGCTTGATGAAGAAGTGTTTGGTTTTTTCAACAATGTGACGATGTCTTCTTTCGACAAGAGCAACCCATTTTGGGGGTCTAAGGTAGGGAAAGAAGATGCTCTATACCTTGGGATTGGAGATAAAGATCCAGACCTGAAAATTCACCACCACTATCAATGTAAAATGACACAATTTTCTTGTTAAAATAGTTTTTCTACTAATGGTTGAAAATTTTTAAAAATTGATTGGACTTTATCTTTTGCTCGGAGTGTGTACAACCAAGTATATTTGGTATACTAATCCACAAAAATGTAGTAATACAGTATCTTGTCTACTGATAAGACTAGTGAAGGTTCCCAAATATCATTATAAATTCTTTTAAGTGGTGTGTTACTTGACAACGTAGTATGACAAAAAAGTAGTCAATGCATTTTATTGCAGAATATGCATTAAAGTAAGAGAAATGGTCTTTATCTAAAACTATAAATGCAAATTTATTTGAAATAAAACGAAGAAGCGACTACTTGGATGACTTAACTGTCTATGCCAAACTTGGAAAGAAGCTTGGACGGATGTAGAAAATATTATGGTGCTTGAAGATCTGACCATTCATACAATCTGTTATTAGTCCTGTCATAAACCAATAGAGCTCCCGTAATAAGGTCTTTTACAAAACAAAAAAATAAAAAAATGAAAAGATAAAAATTCATAAGATGTTAGGTTGTCTCTACAATACATAGAAACAAAAATTAAATTTTGTTTGATATAAGGAATATAAAGCATATTGGAAAGCGTATACTTAGAGTTTGATACATTTAAAGGAATCAAATTATCGTCACTTATAATTACTTTTTCCATGAATGTCTTGATATTTTGTAAATTATTGAAGTCATCAGTCAAATGATAAGATGCACCTATATCGAAAATCCAAATGAGAGATAACTGATTTGATTGTTAGGTATAGCTAGCAATAACTTTCTAATGAGACTATTTTAAGTTGTATGGCTAAAATAATGACAAAATTGACACTGAAACCTTGCTACAAGGGAAAAGATGGCACCATTGATTATTTGAAGAACTCCATGTAGTGTTAGAAGGTCGCCACTAGTTGTTTTGAGGATGTCATTGTCCCATGGGAGTGCATCATTAGTTAGAGGGTGGTCATGATGTATTTGGAGGACCATGACGAATGTTTTGACGATGGAGAGGATTTTTGAATGGAGTTTTTGTAGCCACAACTACTGTAATAGTGGATGAGTGAGGTTTATCTTCATGTTGGAAAAACGTTTCATGATCAAGGAGTTTTTCACGATGCAAGCATAGCCTGTTGGATAAGAAGATCTTAGCAAAAGCATTTTACATAAGTAGGATTCTCTTGATTAACATTATTTGTTGAAATTTTCACTAGAGGAGGAGATGTAACACCTGTTAGATGATCCGTTAAACCACGACTATCAAGTAACATGGCCATTTGCTTTTTCCAATTTGGAAAGTTAGCACTACCATTGAGTTTAATGGGCAGTTGAGAAGCAAGATTGGACTGGATAATACTATTGGTAGTCACAACAGCAGTAGCGGCATTTTGTCAAGTTTGAGCTATGGAAGATTGGGAAATATATAATTTGGACCGTTTACTCAGTTAGAGAAAAAAGCAGTAGTTATTGGTACTCTTTACTATTTTTTTAAAAAATTCTAAATCTCTTATTCAAGATTAGCTTTTTGGAACTGCTACTAAATTCGTAAAATTGTGATGCTTTTATCGAATTTTGAGTATATATATATATATATATATATATATATATATATATATATATATATATATTCAAAGAAGAAAATAATCTATTAATTAATCTCAATATCCAAAATAAGATGAAAAAGGGAGTATTAAATATGATGGTTTGATTTAATTTTTATTTAATATAAATATATATTTTTTATTTTAGTTAAAAATATCATGTGACATAATAAGATTAACTAAGAGAATTTCTTTTAACCGAAGTAAATAATTAGATAAAAAAAAGTATTTTAGAGAAAAAAGCATTGTGATGTTTCATTTAAACTTACATTCATAAATATAAATCAAGTTCAATAATATAACAAATTAAATTAAAAACAATGACTAAATTAAGTAAATTAAAACCAATTAAGAACCAAAACATAAATAAATAAGACCTACTCATAAACTTTTAAAATTAAATAAATTAAAATTCTTGTCAAAAACTCATTTGACAAGGGTTCAAAGCATGTGACTTCCTTCTTTGTTGTCATTCTTAATATTATATAAAAAAATCATTTAAAAAAACTAATCTGTAAACATATAAAATAAAACCTAATCATAAACTTTTAAAATTAAAAGAAATAAAAGTAATTATTAAAAATATAAACATTATTCAAATTCTTGCAACGTTAAATTATTTATTTACTGGTATAATTTCTACTTTCATGCTGGGTTAAATATTTAATTTTTTTACTAAACTTAAGGGTAAAATTTTAAAGATTACAATATACTCTATATTCTTGTACTATTCATATATTTGAAATTCAATCTTTATACTTTTATTTTTAAAAATTTAATCTATCTATTTTTCGAGTTTAAAAATATAAATCTATTTATTAACACTGTTAAAATTTCATTGTAATGGACCAAAATTTTATTACATATTTGATATCCATAAAACAAAATTCCATATACTGTACATTTTTAAATTTATTTTATGTAATAAAATATTTCCAAATTCTATATTTTGGTAGGCTTTTGGGCCAGATCGAGTGGCCCAACCCATAGACAGGTCTAGCAAAATGCAAAACTGCTCCTGAATTGATATTTTGAAATAACCATACTTTGGGTACTGCTGACTAAAAAACAAGAATACTAAACAAATTAAGACGTTACAAATACAAGGGCACCAAAAGAGAATTAACAGACTATTTTGTTCCTCACACGTACACTAATGTACAGTATATGTCCTACATGAATCCATAATAATGGTTGGGTTGGCCAAATCATTCATAATGCTTACCGACAGGGAAAAAATTTATCACATCATATGCTTCAACAGTCACATCCAGTTGACCTTGGTTGGCTGCTGCTGGCAACGTCAATGGTGTCAGGCAAGTATCTTTACGGATGGAATATCCACAAGAGGGACATGAAAGAAAATATATAAGAAAGAAATTAAGGTATTAATCAAATAAATACAAAGTGAAATGAAATAAATATATTGAAAAGTAATTCCAGAATCTAAGTTGTTAACAACTTTCCGTCAGCAGAAATGGGTCCTCAAAATGGATATGATTTGCGATGAAATATACATAGAAAGACAATTGAACATGGAATAAGTTAAAATTAAGAGTAGTACTTTTAGCTGCTGCTACTCAAATTTGTCCATCAAAATGGTGTTGTATATCTATATGTAGCAACTTAAGAGCTGACGGTACGAAATTGATTTTTTCAGAAGAGGACGGTACTAAATTGAAGCTCAACAGTTTTCACATAATTCAAAATTAAATAGGAATGAATATGAGCGCATGGATAAAGCTGATTAACTTACATTTCTTCCTCTTCACCGCTCTTCAGGGCGTTATTTGCTATGCACTCGAAAGCTTCTTCCACATTAACTCCCTCCTTAGCAGAGGTCTCAAAATATGGGATATTTCCTTTTGAGGCACACCATGCTCGAGCCTTTTTCTCGGACACCTAGAGAGTCCACGAGAAGGAGATAATTGTATCTTTGGGGGGAGAGAGCACATATAATTATAATGCCACTAGAAGAAGAAAAAATTAACAAAAATATATACCACTCTACTGTTTCCACCATCCACGTCAACTTTGTTTCCCAAAACAACAAAAGGGAAATTCTCTGGATCTGAAGGGCTTGCCTGCAAGATGTTTTCAAATCATAATTTCTCTACTCAATAAATTTCGGAGACTTGGTTTAATTATTTGCAGTAGCATTCACATGAGTTTAGAATGTATACCTGAATAAGAAACTCTTCTCTCCAGTTGTTAAGGTTGTCGAATGATTTCATTGAGTTGACATCGTATACAAGAACACAGCAATCAGCACCACGGTAGAAAGCAACACCTAAGCTCTGGAATCTTTCCTGGCCAGCAGTATCCCAGATCTGGGAAAAGATAATAACACGATGAACTATTAACATGGTGCCAGCTCAAAATGACATATAAAAGCTAATATAAACCTATAATATAATGTAATGCTGCAATTTACTAGATAATACTCAATGGTGGTCCTGCTCCATAAGGTTGTCAAATGCTAAATCATATGACCTTGATGAGACAAAATTCATCAAGTGATCCACCTAGGTCTTTGTACGTGTGGGACAACATCATAACCTAGTTAATTATCACATTCTAAATCATTGCAAACTAGCTGCTCCTCAACACTATAACCAGGAAAAAAGAAACTTTTGACAAGATTGCCAATAAACGAAAATGGGGGGTGCACTGGCAGTTTTGAATTAATGAGAAAAGTGCAAAGTAAGATGCATTTGCTTGAGATCTTAAAATTGTGTTTGGAAACTTCAATTTCAAAGTAATATAAATTGTGGAATAACACATGTAAATGCAACAATAATGATTTTTTTTCAAATTCATGGATTATTGAATGACCATTTCATGGTGAAATTGAAATTCATGTTTTTATACCTTTCCAATAAATAAACATGTTGAACCTTCACTAACATAAATAAGATAAGCATTTGGTTCTTGTAATTTATATAGTAAATGAAACCCAAATCCAAATTTTTAAATCATGGCTCTGAACATGGAAATGTAATTAAGAACCCCTCGTTAAGCTCTATTTTATGATAGTTCAAACCTAAGCTTGATTCACGAGCTAGAGATCAAAACCAAACCTTTCTCAGTAAAAAAAGACACCATAATCGGCATGAAATTAAGATCCCAAAAAAACAAATGCATACATCTGAAGCAAGCTCATAAGATAACTGAGAAATGCTAGTTTCCAAGCACAAGGAAAAGGATATTAACTTTATACCAAATCAAATAGAGAGCTCAACAACAAAAACTAACCTGTAAGGTGAAAAGCCTATCCTCAAACTGCACTTCCTTTGTCAAAAAATCAGCCCCAATTGTTGCCTTATACTGATTGCTAAACTTCTTATTAACATATCTAAAAGCAAAATGTAAAGGCAAACAATACCCTAACTCAGATCATAATTACTATTATTAATTAATAATTAAATACTAGTTAATTTTTAATTAAGCAACGGCTGCTGCAGGATACTGATTCATCAAAGATGTCTTCCCTACCCTGCAAATCACAGATCAATCAGAGTCATAAACATTAATTTGAAAACCAAAAAGAAAAACTAAAGAAAATCGCAGGCGAAACAAACAACAAGTTATGATTTGAATCGAAAGATCCGTTCTGGAAACCCTAGAAACATACTAACCCGCTATCGCCGAGGATAATGACCTTCAAAAGGGTTCTACGGCGAGATGGCATCGTAGGAAAGGTAAGGAACCGACGGATCTATAGATGTAAAGGAAAAAGAAAGCTAAAATTTTCTATATCTAGAAAAAGAGAGAGTGAATAAGGGGTTCGTGGACTTGTTTGTCTGAAAGGGAAATTTCCCAAGGAAAATTGGCTGCACTTTCTAGCATTTCTCATTTCTGCAGTTCTGTAGGAAAATAAAAATTAAATGGGTAAACTATTAAAATAGTCACTTTTGTTTCTCCCAGGTTATATTTTAGTTATTTATGTTTGAAATGTTAGGTTTTAGTCACTTACGTTAATGTGCTGTAACATTTTAGTCATTGAACTGTTAACTGTCGTTAACGGTGTAACGGTAAGCTGGTGTGGCAAGTAAATCCTCATTTCAAATAAAAATTTTAGGTTAATTATACAATTGGTCCCCATATTTTTTTGTTTTGAGCAATTTTTTTCTTTTATATTCTTTTAATTTTTCTTTTTTCTCTTTATTTTCCATTCTCTTATGTTTTTCCCTTTATTTTCCTCCCTTCTCCATCTCTTTTAATGTGAGAAAAAAAATTAAATTGTTCAAAATGAAAAAACATAGGGACCAATTTTATAATTTAACCTAAATTTTTGTTTGAAATGATGATTTAATGTATCACGTCAGCTTACCATTACAATATTAATGAAAATTAACGCTCAATGACTAAAATGTTATAACACAATAACATAAGTGACCAAAACGTAACATTTCAAACATAAGTGACTAAAATGTAACTTGAGAGAAACAAAATTGACTATTTTGGTAGTTTACCCAAATTAAATTCTTGTTGTTGACTTTCAAGATTTAATTTCTGATTGTTGTCGATGATACATTGGTCCTTCGAGTCGAAATTGGAGACATCATGTACAACCTCTTCTAATGGAGACTTTACTTTGTAAGTTTGTTGAAGTTCCTTGATCATGAACGACATCATATCCTCCAATTGTTCGGCTTTCTTATCTAATTGTTCGAAACGTGTGGAAAAAGGTTGCTCCATTTCTTTGCACAATAATATTTCATGTGAATTATATGAGAAATTAGGAACATCATGCATGACCTCTTCTAATGGATTGCTCGCTTGGGATTTTTGCCAGAAAAATTTCTCTAATTGATCTAACTATTGTTGGATTTTCTTTGATTTAGCTTGGAATTCTCGCTCACGGTTTTCCTTCTCAGACGTATTGTCATACGAATCACAAGGAGTTTTGGCTAAATACTTGGATGTCCCTAAAGGTCGCTCATATATCTCTTCCATCATTCGTTTCTTCGTTGAAGAAATTATAGCATGAGCAATCTTTGGTTCTCCAGGATCTCTCATTGTTCATATACTCCTTTCTCATATACTTCATCGTCATCCTATTCGTTCATCGAATCTCCATACCTCTCGGATGTATACTTGCTCAGCTTATGTGGGAGTCCATTCGAACACTTGAGTTGCTTGTCTTTATAATCACAACTCCATTGGTTTGTAAAATCTCCATACAACTAACTCAATTTGGATTGTTCGTACACCGACCTATAAAAACCAACATTCATAATTAGATCTGATAATCGACAAGGTAAATAAAAAATATTAAAATAAAAATATTTACTTAACTACAAAAATTCAAAATAATTTTTTATACTAAAATAAAATTAATTATTAAAAGTTATAACACTATCTAGCTCCTTTGTCTTTCGATTAATATTATTTTATAGTAATCAATCTAACAAAAATTTCACCGTCGCAATCCTCGACAATGGTGCCAACAACTTGATTGCCTATAAATATGTTATTGTTTATAGTTAAATACCACACTAAAAATATATAAATTATATCGGCGGTTTCCACAAGTGTATGGGTTAAATTGTAATATAGTAAAGTTTACAACGAAACACTGGAAAATATTACGATAATCATACCCAAGGGATTGTAGATTGGAGAAATTGTTATTAAATTAATTAGAAAAAACAATTACTAATCTAACCGAGTCACGAATTAGTAGTACGAATCAAAATTAATATTTTAATTAAACTAATTAATTTAACTAACCTAAATTAACCTAATGGACTTTCCTATTCCTAATGTTGAAAATGCGAGCTTTTAGTCTATGATCGATTCAATCCCTAATTATCTAATTAAATAATTAATTATCCTAAATTGAGTTATTTTTCACACTTAGCTAAGACTATCCTCCCAGTTCATTTTCACTAAATATTACCACCTAAGTCACCCTTCTGGTCTCTTCTTAGGCATATGGATACCTTTTCGGGTCTCACAGCTTGGCACAAGTTATACACGATACGATACCCTTCCGATCTCACCTATCTTGATATTCTATCAGAGGCGCCACTCCTTAATATAATAACTACCCTTGAATAAACAACCAATTTCGAATAAATAATCACTTAACAAATAATTTAGCTTATTAATCGGATCATGCAAAATATAAATAAAGCACAATAATCTATTCATTTATTCATACAATGATTAACCAGCCAACTTAACGAAAGTTAAATAAAATAATAAAAGAGAAGAGATAAGAGAATGCTCATGAATAAATATATTGAAACGCGATCTCGGAGCAATCTTTGCTCACAATTGTCTTCACATCAGAATAGAAAAATTTCGACTAAACGAATATGAAAAGAAAATACAAAGAAAAATTGAATAGAAAAATTGCCTGTCTAAGTCTGCACACAATTCCAATGACCCTAAGGTTGCTTATATAAGGGGCTACTTGGTGATCACTTAAACCTAGATATACTTAGATACCAATAAATAAAATATTCTGCTAAAAGTTAGGGTCTAAATATGGAAATATCCCAAAGTGTCGTCTAAGAAATCATCAATATCTTGACCTGCCATCGTCGTATCGTCGGGATGTGGGAATGCTCCTCGTCACAACGTCGCCACCGTGAAGTTCCTCCTATGATCATCATGTCGTCATGACGAAAGAAAGCTCCTCGCCACGACATCAAGTGTGTTCCAGGCCTTGGCAGCTTTGTTGGCTTGTCAGGCTCTTTATCTCACGGTCCAATCATCATTCCTCGTATTCTTGGACCTAAACTGACATCCTACACACTTAAATAGATCATTAGTCACTCACGAGGCCCGAGTCAACGTTAGAAAAGTTTTGGAGCACTTTTGAGAATTTGCTTTTTCAAGGATTCAAAAATTAGAAAAGTTGAAAGCCCAAAGAATGCTTTGAAAAAAAACCCTGTTTTTTTTAATTTAATTATTTATTTCCTTTTTCTAGGATGAAACCATGGAAATTTTTGGCTAGTTAATCAAAGCATTTATGTATAAATATGTCCAATGCTAAGGGAGATAAGTATGTCGTATGGATCCTCTTGGGATGTCTTTGAGCTTTTCGATCAATCTGATTTTTATCTCTGACTAATCCAAGCTTTCTACTAATTTTTTTTTTGTTATTCTCAAACTCACAAATGCTTGGAGAGTGGTCTCTAAATCGAAAACACAAACACATGATACACTAACATTCTGAAATAATATATTTTAAGGTACTAATATTTTAAGGTCAGTTTGGACATCACAGAGTAATTAGATGTGTTTGGTTGATTGAGTGTAATTATATAGTAATTCCCTATGTCATATTTGGTAGTACAAACTATAATTACCCAGTTACATAATAAATATTAATTACTATAAAAATTTTCAATGATATACAAAATTTCTAAACGAGTAACAAAAATTAAAACCAAATAATTATATGTAATATATTAGTCTAAAAAAAAGTCGATAATACAATTACTAATAAAAATAACAAGAAAAATAAATATCATATGCATTTTTATCTAATTATTCTAGCATTTCGTATTTGTTGAGTTATTTCCTTTTAACATTTAACATATTATCCTTATCATTATCATCTAAATATTTATCACTAATATTATTAAGATCTCTTTCTTCCATATACTTTTCAAAGTATGGATCATCTCAATTCCATCAACAAATGAAATTATGAAATATGTAACAGACTAATACAATCCAATCATTTTTTATGTTATACTAATGTTATATTGTTTATATGATAAATTTCTTTTTTTAGAACAATAAATGTCCCTTCAACCATAATTTGAAACTTTAAATGTATCAAATTAAAGAGTTTATGATTTGTGTCTAGTGTTTGTGTCTGATTCTATTCTTCCAAATAGTGTAAAAAGACTTTTTGTATTTATATAAAGGGTAATCTACAAAAATAGTCACTTTTGTTTGTCTCAGGTTACATTTTAGTCACTTATGTTTAAAATGTTACGTTTTAGTCACTTATGTTATTATTTTGTTACGAAGTGATCACTCTACCGTTAAGTTCCGTTATCTCTCTAACGGTAATCCTAGGTGGCAGTCCAACTAGATTTTAGGTGCCAACTTAGATTTCTAAATGGGATGAAAATAGATTTTTAATTAAAAAAATTTAATTAACTAACATTTTCAAACCTAAACCTTAATTAAAAAAAACTGTTCATCTCCTCTTTTTAATTTTTCTTCTGTCTCTTATTTTTTTCAATGGGTTTTTTTTTTCATTTGACTGGAAAAACTATTATTAAGATCAAAATAGTTGAAATCAGCAATAAGAAAGAATAATCTGGAATACCCACAAAGAGATTGTGAACATCAGAACAGAAAAAATTGATTGAGAAACCAATTATTCAAGAACTGTGAAAGAACTAGAAAATATAATAATTAGGAACAAGAACAGTGAAAGTAACAGCCTTTTTCTGTAAATTTTAAAATTAGCTTGAATGAAACATGTTCATGAAAACATGTTTTTGGTTGAACTTAATGGGATGTCTACTGACGCAAGATAAAATACATGTTTACAAACAATTTCAAAAAATAGAAGAAAATATCAAGAATTTTAATATAGGGTTTTCATTAAATAATAAAAAATCCAATCTTTTATTTTTCAGTATTGAATAACAGAGATAAAGGAATGCAAAGAAGACATACCTGAACCCTCCATTGAATCCATCTTTATGAAACAGTCAACTTGATTTCAACTATTTTGATCTTAATAATAGTTTTTCCAGTCAAATGGGGAAAAAAAACCTATTGAAAAAAAAGAAGAGATGGAAGAAAAATTAAAAAGAGGAGATGAACAATTTTTTTAGTTAAGGTTTAGGTTTAAAAATTTTAATTAATTAAATTTTTAATTAAAAATCTATTTTTATCCCATTTATCCAAGTTGGCACTTAAAATCTAGTTGGACTGCCACGTAAGATTACCGTTAGAGAGATAACGGAACTTAACAGTAGAATGATCACTTCGTAACAAAATAATAACATAAGTGACTAAAACGTAACATTTAAAACATAAGTGACTAAAATGTAACCTGAGGTAAACAAAAGTAACTATTTTTATAGATTACCCTTTTATATAATTATAAGCGATTACACTTTAATTTAATTACTAGTTAGCTTTCTAAACACTATGTTAAAAAATTTAATTTTCTTTTTCAATCGCACCCAAGTAATATTTGTATTTAATGTAAAAGAAAGTCACTTCGTAATTAAATTATTTTCACTGACGTGGTATAGTTGTATTAGTAAAGAAATCAACAGTAATTGTGTAAATATGACCAGATCCACCAGATCTCCACCCCTTTCCTAACATTTCTTAAGTTCTCTTGAAAAGTACAAATGCGTTAAAAAAACCACAGCCCAGAAGTGAGCGAGAGGAGGGAAATATTCACCCTTGCAGATATATAAGAGAAACTATATCACTCGCTGTAGATCTCAAAGATTCAAATTTTCAATTAACTATGGCGCAGCCTTATCTGAAGAAAGACGACGATCACGACGATGAAGGTAAGTTCAAATTTCTTCTTCTTCGATTCCTCTTCACTCCTTTATTTTTTTTTTCCATTCATTCATTTATTTTCTCTGTCTGCTAATTTGGAAATGATTGTCCGCTTCGTGTTTAATTAATGCAAATACTAGATTTGGCAGTTTTTAGCTTCTAGATCTGTACGGTTTTGATTCATTTCGATTGATTTAAAGATGCATTGCGTAATTTATCTAATTTCCAGGAGTTACGCTATAGTTTTAGCTGAATTTGGTTAACTTCTAGTTGATCTGATCTATGCTCTTGCTCCACTAGATTTGATTTCCGGAAAGGGCATTGTAGCTTGTTAATTTCAATTGATGCGTTTAAGTTTTGTTGATTTGATGTGGATCTCACGGTTTTTATCTATTATCTAGAGTTCTGTTTGTATCGTTCTTGAGTTCTCATGGCATTTTAGGTAATCTGATAAGTATTTTATTGTTAATTTTGTAATTTTGTTTTATGAACAGCGGACTACTCCCCGTTTTTGGGGATTGAGAAGGGTGCGGTTCTTCAAGAAGCTAGGGTTTTCAATGATCCTCAGCTTGACCCTCGAAGATGCTCTCAGGTTACTGCATTTTAATCAATCTTCTTATTCTATTTGGTGTGTTTGTTTTTGCATTTTGTAGTAACTGAATCTTTCTAGATGTTTCTATGTAGGTTATCACAAAGCTTCTCTATCTGTTGAACCAAGGAGAAACATTTACTAAGGTCTGTCTTTTTAATTGTGCCAGAAAGATTAAAATTTTAGTTTACAAACATTTGACCATGTTGTATGGATTTCTACTTTAGTAAGTTATTGTCATGAAATTTTCCATTGTGAATGAGTAAGGACTATTTTCTTCTGTTATTTGAACAGGTAGAAGCTACAGAAGTTTTCTTTGCTGTGACAAAGCTCTTCCAATCGAGAGATTTAGGTTTGAGGAGAATGGTCTACGTGATAATAAAGGAGCTATCTCCATCAGCAGATGAGGTATATATTTTTTGAATTTCCGTGTTTCTTGAATAAAGTATTGATTGTGCACGCATTCATGCAAATTTACGTACTAACTAATTATTGTTCCCGTTGAGTATAGGTTATTATTGTCACAAGCTCTCTAATGAAGGACATGACTAGCAAGACTGATATGTATCGAGCAAATGCTATTCGTGTGCTTTGCCGGATAACAGATGGGACTCTTCTAACCCAGATTGAGCGATACTTGAAACAAGCAATCGTTGACAAAAATCCTGTTGTTGCAAGTGCAGCCTTAGTCAGTGGTATACACTTGCTTCAGGTGCTACACTTTTCTTAGGATTTTGTATTGTTTTCATATAGTTTTTAGATTAGTCATCAAATCTCTGATGACTTGTTAACATACCATAAATATTTTTCCAGACAAATCCTGAGATTGTGAAACGATGGAGTAATGAGGTTCAAGAAGCTGTTCAATCAAGGGCAGCCCTTGTGCAGTTTCATGCTCTGGCATTGCTCCACCAGGTATGTTACATGTCTTGGTTGGAAATTATTTGCTTGTGTAAAGCATTTTGGTAGATTCAGGCCCAACTGATTGCCTCATGTCTATGAAGATAAGAGTCTTCCTTGAAAATAGTTTGCGGTCACAGTTTCTCATATCTTCTGATTGATTTTAGCAGTCTTGTTGATTTTGTTTTTACGGGATTTTAAGACATTGCATGCTTGGATCATTATCCAAGTTAGAACAGTATTTATAGGCTTCTGCTGCAAGTGGTAGAAAAACTGTATGAAATAAAAGTATTCTGATGCGGTAGAACCAAGGTACTTTTGCATCCTTGCTTGTATGTTTATATGCATGGTTGTATTTGGGGGATGGTGATCATTAAGTTGAATTTTCACTCTGTGAAATCGATTCACATCTGTGATGAATGTATGTGATTTCATACTTGCAGATACGACAAAACGATCGACTAGCTGTTAATAAGCTGGTTAGTAGTTTGACTAGGGGAAGTGTTCGCTCACCTTTAGCTCAATGCCTGTTGATACGTTATACTAGTCAGGTACTCACCTTCTCTAATATATCTATCATTGTTCCAAGCTTTTTGTTCATAAACATTATGAAGTAATTGGTAAAACTGCAGGTTATTCGTGAGTCAGCTAGTAACACTCAAACAGGGGATCGTCCTTTCTATGACTTCCTTGAGGGTTGCCTGCGCCATAAGGCTGAGATGGTAATTTTTGAGGCTGCTAGAGCAATCACAGAGCTCAATGGTGTGACAAACCGAGAACTGACACCAGCAATTACAGTTCTTCAGCTCTTTTTGAGCTCTACTAAGCCAGTGCTGAGATTTGCTGCAGTTCGTACTTTGAACAAGGTTGATTTATTTTCCTTTTCTCAGTAGTATGCTATGCTATTATACAGACATCTATTTTGTGGGTTCTACGAAAATGCAAACTGAACACTCTAGTGAAGGGGCTGAGATGGTTTCTTCTGCAAATTTCAGAAGTTCAAACGCACTTATGAAGCCTATTGGAAATTTGTTGCTATATTGTCTATAAAACATATACACACGTTTTGATCATAAATGATGTTTCTTTCTAGGTCGAGTGCATGCATTTTGTGTGCATTCTGATTTCTGACTATGTGATTAAATTTCTTCAGGTTGCAATGACTCATCCCATTGCTGTCACTAACTGCAATATTGACATGGAGAGTTTAATTTCTGACCAAAATAGAAGCATTGCCACACTTGCAATCACTACCCTTCTCAAGACTGGAAATGAGTCTAGTGTGGATCGCCTAATGAAGCAGATAACTACCTTTATGTCGGATATTGCTGATGAGTTCAAAATTGTTGTCATTGAAGCGATAAGATCATTATGCTTAAAGTTCCCATTGAAGCACAGATCTTTGTAAGGGATACTTGGCTCTCTATTATTGGTCAGTAGGCTTTACTAGATATTTCTTTTCTAGTGCCTTGAGTTCTCTTTATCCTCTTTTGTCTTCAGGATGAACTTCTTAAGCAATATTCTTAGGGAAGAAGGTGGGTTTGAGTATAAAAAGGCCATCGTAGATTCGATTGTGATTCTCATCAGAGATATACCTGAAGCAAAGGAGAGTGGATTGCTCCATTTGTGTGAGTTCATCGAAGATTGTGAATTCACATATCTTTCCACACAGGTAGCATTTTCATCTATTACTTTGCATCATCTCTGTCATGCTCTTTATGCTTTTTGTTCCCATTTTCTCCCATCTATGACTTATATTTAAATTTTCTCAACACTGTATTATAGATACTTCATTTTCTGGGGATTGAAGGCCCAAAAACCTCAGATCCAAGTAAATATATACGATACATTTATAACCGTGTACATCTTGAGAATGCTACTGTCCGGGCAGGTGCAGTCAGCACCCTTGCAAAATTTGGTGCTATGGTTGATTCATTGAAGGTGTGAAATCTTAAATTTTCTCTTTTGCATTTCTGTAGTAAACTTAACCTGTGACTTATTGGCCATGCGTTCTTTTGCAGCCTCGCATATTTGTTCTCTTAAGACGATGTCTCTTTGACACTGATGATGAGGTGAGTCTAATAATCCCCTTTTTTTACTGTTTGCACTTGTAGTTTTTGTTCGTATTTGGACAGTTTTAGTATATGCGGATGCATGCATTATTGTCCTTTCCTTTGTTATTGATGCATGCTTAATTCCAGCTTTAGGAAGTCAAATTTGATGCCTTTTCCTTCATATTCAAACAATCTGAGCATTTTAAAATTTTTCTATAGGTTCGTGACAGGGCTACGCTTTATCTTAATACACTTGGCACCGATGGTGCAGTTGTTGAAACTGGTGAAGATGTGAAGGAGTTTCTCTTTGGCTCCCTAGATATCCCTCTAGTGAACCTCGAGAGAAGTCTAAAAAATTATGTAAGTTTCTAAATTTCTGTTACACTTATTCCTTCTTTCCTGATCATCTCACACAATTTGGTTGTTTGGGTGTAGGAGCCATCTGAAGAGTCTTTTGACATTAATTCTGTACCAAAGGAGGTCAAGATTCAGCCACTCGCTGAGAAGAAAGCTCCTGGTAAAAAGCCAACTGGTCTTGGTGGTCCTCCTCCCGGCCCCCCCTCAACTATTGATGCTTATGAGAAGCTTCTTTCATCAATTCCCGAGTTCACAAACTTTGGCAAACTTTTCAAGGTACTTCATTTGACGTTGACTTGTGTTCCATGTCTATAGTGTTTTAGGCATTATTTTAAGCTTACATCGTTTCTAATTCTTACTGGCCAGTCCTCTGCACCTGTGGAGCTAACAGAAGCAGAAACAGAATATGCAGTTAGTGTCGTCAAACATATTTTTGATGGCCATGTTGTGTTTCAGTACAACTGCACCAATACTATTCCAGAGCAATTATTGGAGAATGTAAATGATCAAATTACACAAAGCATCTATAAATTACTTAAAACCTATGATAGACTCTATGTTGAGATCTTAATCTGCTCGTTTCCAGGTCACTGTTATTGTGGATGCTTCAGAGGCTGAGGAATTTGCTGAAGTAGCTTCAAAGCCTTTAAGATCACTTCCATATGATTCACCTGGACAGACTTTTGTGGCATTTGAGAAGCCAGAGGGGGTCCCAGCTGTTGGAAAATTCTCAAATATGCTGAGGTTCATTGTAAAAGAGGTATGACTTCTTCCCTTTCTGGCTTTGGCAGAATTTATGGCCTTCAATAATGTTCCTTTATTTGGATTGTTTCATGGCCATGTATCAGCTTTGAATTTGTTCTGAATGACAACCCATTTTGTGAAGCCTACACTTTTAAATTGGTTCTGAATGATCACACGTTTGTGAAGAAACCTTCTGTGCATATATCTATCTATATAGCCTTTTGGCATGAATTGAAGGAGTTTGTTTTCCATGTGTCATGCTTGCACTGATGTTCTTCTAGGTTGATCCAAGTACTGGTGAGGCTGAGGATGATGGAGTAGAGGATGAGTACCAACTAGAGGAGCTTGAAGTTGTTGCCGCTGATTACATGTTGAAAGTGGGTGTCTCAAATTTCAGGAATGCATGGGAAAGCATGGGTCCAGACTGTGAGCGTGTAGATGAATACGGCCTTGGCCCAAGGGAAAACCTGGCTGAAGCTGTTAATGCTGTCATAAATCTTCTTGGCATGCAACCCTGTGAGGTAACTACACGGTGTTTTTCTGCTATATGCTGTTGTGGAGGATATGCAGTGTGTTTTATCTTGATTACCTTACATTGCACTGTCAGGTTTCCACTCTAATTTTATGATTTTCTTTTTGGTGTGGGGAGTCTAGGGGACGGAGGTTGTACCAAGCAATTCAAGGTCACACACATGTCTACTATCAGGAGTATACATAGGGAATGTGAAGGTGCTAGTGCGTTTGCAATTTGGAATTGACGGTCCAAAGGATGTAGCTATGAAACTTGCTGTTAGATCCGAGGACGAAGCTGTTAGTGATGTCATTCATGAGATTGTAGCTAGCGGCTAGGTAGGTTGTCCATTTTTTGTTTGTTTGTACTTTTTTTAATTAATTTTTTTTGCATATAGTCCCGGCTTTTATACTATTTGTGGCTTTATATGAGACACGGGAGGCTTATGGCTACACAACACGTTAAAAATGAAAAATATAAGCTAGTAGGAAGGATTGATTGCTTCTTAATCTTGGTTTTCACTTGCATTTACCAGGTCGCTATCTGTTAATCTTGCATTAATACTCTATGATGCGAGTGACGCTCATGGGAACGATTTTACTGTTCTATTTTTGAGATATAGATTTTCTTATATGGGATTAAGAATAGGATGCATCATAATTCTATGTCATGAATTTTGAAGTGCGGCTTTTTTTCCTTTTGGTCTTGTTTTAAGGAACGTTCGGTAATTTTGAAATCACCCGGGAGTATTCATTGGAAAATGTGATTTCACAAAAAGTCCGCTCTTTTTTTTTTTTTTTAAAGAATAGTTTATAAAAGAACCGACTTTTTTTCTAATGCTAGTTGTGGCCTGTTAAAACTCTGGTTCTAATCGATTCCTTGAGATGATAAGTGAATACAGGAAATTATATGGGGGTGAAAATGGTTCTTGAAAAGGATTTTGCAAGAGTTGTGGTTTCTAGGCGATAGCTGTTATACGTGTTAGATATTATCACAAACTAAAAGGGGTTGTTTGTAAATTATTTATAACTTTCAGTTAATTCATAATAAATTAATTTAAAATTTATTAACTAATATAGTTTTTTATTTTTATATATTGTGCTATTCAAATTATAACATTTATTTGTATTCTAAAATATATCTATGTATGAAGATTTTGACTTGGGTTTCACCTTAGTTATTAAATTATTAGATTATTATTTTTAACAAAGTAATAAATATTTTTAGGGTATTTTTGTCTTATATAAAATTCAGAAAATACATTCATATAATGAAATTCAAACTTAAATTATTAAGCTGACTCTAATTTTATCATTTAAAGCACAACCATATTTGGCTTTTATGTTTATCTTTTTCTAAATTTACTACATAATTATTTTCACCAACTTTAAAAATAAATTGTACGAAAAGAAATCCAAAAATCATTGTGAATAATTGGATGGGATGATAGTTCAAAACCTTTTTATTTTGGGTTGGTTTTGCTTTTTTTTTTAAAAAAATTTCATTAATTTTCTTTTTTTGTTTGAAATCCATTCACTTTTACTAATTTTTAATCTTTTAAAAATCTAACACATAAGCAACTTCCACAATGGCTTTCCTTAACTAAGGAGCTGAATTGATGAAGTTTTACAATGTCAAATATTTTAAGGTCCAAGGCTCATAACCAATAGGTTGTCGCCAAGCAAGCCCTATTCGACCAAGGCAAAGTCGGCTAAGGGGTTTCTTAGCCCCTCAGTAGCTGATTTGTGTACTACTTGTACAAGGATTCTTGTGTTTTCATTATTTTTAAATTTCGAATTAAAATTAAACTCTTCAATATGTTTTCTTGATAAATTTAGAGGTTGGCTGGCCATTCCAGACGCATAAGGGAGAAACTCTTTTATAGAAAAGATTTATTTTGTGCAATTTTTTGGTACTTAAAATAATTTAAAATTTTCAAAGTTTTAAATTCTATATTTAAGTAGTGATTATACTTGTTGCTAATCAAAGCAATTATAATATGAGATCTATAATTTTGAGGTGGTGGCCAACTAGAAGAGAAGCAAAATTGAAAAACCTAGTTTTTAGATCTGTCGGTTACCTTGTGTTCATAGTTTTAGTTTGGAGTCCACTTCCCAAATATCCGAGTTTAAGAATAGTGAAGAAAAGTATTTGGTAAAAAGTTTAGATTAATCAGAATTCAAACTGGATTAATTAGTAAATCTGAAGACTATTCTAAAGGCCAAAATATAATTTTATCATATATTAATTTATGATTTCATCATTTTTGAAAAGAACTAAATAATTTTTTTTCTCAATTTGAGGGTCAAAGAGCAATTTTACCATATATAAATTTATAATTTTGATTTTTAAAGGGACTGAAATGTAATTTGGAGGTAGTCCTCTGCATGCCCCTTTACATTCACCCTTGTCATTTACCTATAAGCGGCAAGCTTGGTTCATCAATTTAATTCAAGTAGTTGGACGATTGAAAAATAAATAGAAAGATCTTTTTAACATTGAATGAACGAGGAGGTTAATTATATGAGCCAATTTCGTATGTCGAGAATTTCAAATTTATTATTGTGTTTTAAATTTTAAATGGGTAAAATTTGAAAATCCTTATTTTGAAGTTATATATAATTTTAATAAAAAAAAAAAAAAAAAAAAGAAAATCAGACGGCTGGCGGGCCTTCGGCAAATAAGCATTCGCTCGTGTCTTTGATTCAACATGTTTTCGGTTCCTTTACATCATACTCAACAATGACTGTTTATCCAAAAATGATGTAACACGACCCAACCATCTCAACCTCATTTTCACATGGCTATATTTTAAATTTCTTCAAAACTGACTCTGACTCATATCAGATTAACTATCTTAAATCTAACTTTTTTTTTAATCAAATCAACATAAAATTCAATTTTATATAATATAATGTTCTAACTTCTGCTTTTTTATTTTATTTTATGTAACATGTTTTTGACAGACACAATATCATGCTTTCCATCCATGTAGGAATGAAGAGGATCGATGTACTTAAACAGACTGGTATAATCTATAATATCAAATATTAAAAATGGCAACTACATATTTACAAGGCTCCTTGAATTCTAAAATGCTGCAGTGTATCAACAATGTAAGAAAAATTATATATATGTATATGCGTATGCACATCCCAGGTGTGTAAGATCTTTTCATATAAAACTTATTCTACAACATAAGCTGACCTCAGGAACCATCAATCATAATGCGTTTCAACAAACAATAACTTATCTCCATCTTGATTTCTCTATGTCAACATTCTCGAAACGCTTCGGATGACCAACTTTCGGCACAGAGGGTGGAACAGTATCTCTCTCCCGTGCCTGTCGGTGCTCCTGCAGTCAATAAAAGGAACGGGTAACTAACTGAAAACAGCTGAAAGCAGGGGAAAACGGAACCGGGATCTCATATCCAAAGGTAATAGACAATTAGATTACTACATCAGCCTGTTTAAAGGTTTTTATAAACATGTCAGCCATCAGCAACTGTTGGCCTCTGGCACATCTGATGTCCCTAAATGCTCGGTGTGCATAAAATTCAGCATGAAATCATTCACTCATTGGAATAAAAAGGTATCATATATTAAGGAGTCAGTATGTTTTCAGAATTTCAGTACTCAGGGATGAATTATACAAGGTTGTGAAGAAAGCATGCGACAGGACTTACAGTGCGGAAGGGAAAATCATCTGCCTCAAGCATATGAACAATCTGCCCCATTTTTGGGCGCTTATTGGCATCCATATCTATACAGCGGAGACAAACAAGCAATGCTCGTTTCAAAGCTCTAGGTGAGGGTTGAACTTCAATCAATGGGTCCACAATCTCTTCTCCATGACGACTCGCTACCATACCTTTGAACCAATCAACTAAGTTCATCTGAAATACATCAGACAAAGATGGTGTTATTGTGGTGTTTTAGGGGCATTATTGCAGGAGAAACACTCTTACCTCTCCAGGTGGCCTAGAATAATCAATTGGGCTTCTCCCTGTAATTATCTCCATGAGTAGAACTCCAAAACTATAGACATCACTTCCCTCGTTAAGCATACCTGTGCTTGCATATTCCGGAGATACATAACTGCCCAATATACAACACAATAAGAACTAATGGAGTAGGGTATGAATATGTTCCCATCTGCAAAAATATAGACAAAAAGAGAACAAACCCGAATGTTCCCATAACACGAGTCGTCACATAGCTAGCTTCAGATCCTAAGAGCTTGGCTAGTCCAAAATCTGATACTTTTGGGTTCCACTTTTTGTCAAGAAGAATATTACTCGATTTTACATCCCGATGCACAACTTTAGGTTCCAGCCCTTCATGTAAATAGGCTAACCTGCAAAGTAACCAATAACATAATAATTAGTGGAGGGTAAACCTGAAAAAGGATGCAAGTACGACAAAACTAGATGCCACTTTGAGATTAGAGACTAATGAAAGTTTACAATATGAAGATACAAAATCAGGGCATAGAAGGTTTTGATGAAACCTCTCCTGCTCTTAAGCCGATACATGTATTATTAATTTTTCAACTTTTAGCTTCTTTTTCTTCTCAATCAATATGATACTAAGCATAAAAAGATTTCTAAGCAGACACAAAGGACGCGAGTAATGCCCACATAGGATGATATCCAACTCCACATGTAAAAGTTTTTATTTTTCCAGGCAGATGCAATATAAATAAGGTTTCATGAGCCTGGGCAAGGTAAAAAAAGGAGGGAACTCCGAACCCTTTTGCCGTTCCTATCGCAATCTTCATTCTTATATCCCAGGTAAGCGGACTAACGGGACCTACATCGCCATGTAACCACTGCTCCAAGTTCCCATTGTCAACGTATTCATACACAAGCATCCTGAAGAAATAGTAATTTAGTATTTTTCAGTTCATTTTCACTTAAAGATACAAAGGTTTGTCTATGTCAAGTTGCATATAAAAAATTTACCTTCGAGCACCTTCAGCGCAGTACCCAACTAATCCTACCAAGTTCTTATGCCTCACTTTGCCAATGGCTTCAACTTCTACGGTGAACTCCTTTTCTGCTTGGCCCCTGTTAACAATGCAACAGCGATTTCGCTTAAACAATAACTAAAATAAAATTAATAACCAAATCTTATATTACTTACCGTTTCCTAGTCAACATTAAAAGAAATGAGAGGCAAAGTAAAAGCAAAGAAAGCGAAAAACAGTTCGATTATTTTATTTTAAAGCAATAAAGAACAAAGTAGCCATTTCTTTTTTTTACTTTTCCTAATACTGCGCCACGCAACAAAGAGATGTAGTTAATTTTACTTAACAATTTTTAAAAGTAGATTGAAATGGTAGATTAAAGTCAAAACAGCAATTTAAAAATTCAAAAGCATGATCTTTTAACAGTCTGTCTTGGATCTAGAAGGTATAAAAAAAATTTAAAAAAAAAAACAAAGAACAAACAAAATAATGAGTTTTCCAGGAAACTGCTTTTGTCTTTTCCCCAGAAACAAACAGAGGGAAGAATAACTTAAGGAAGCTCTTTTTACGTACTTGTTATTAAGCAGATTTTTTACAGCAACGACCGAACCATCTTGCAAAATGCCTTTGAAAACGATACCGTAACCACCTTCACCGATCACATTCTCTTCGGCGAATCCACGAGTCGCCATCTCCAGCTCCCTCATGCTATACCATCGACCCCACCCGATGTTCTGAGCATCCGCCGACACGTCACTAGCTCCGGAGGCATCGTCGCTGATACCTTCGTTACTCTTCTTGGGAACCAGGATTCCGATCTTACCCTCGTCTCTAAAGCAATCGGCATGTTGATCCAACGCCTTGATCTCCAAAATCTCTTTGGAGACCAACGGAATCAGACCTGAGCTATGCTTCACTTTCCGTTTCCGGGCATTTCTGTTTAAACGGCAACAGAGGAAGATCGTAAAAGAGAATAGAAGAAGAAAAAAGACCAGGAAGATTGAGATTACTAAGTAGAGCTTAAGGTTGAACAGGGGCGTTTTGTATGAAAGAATGTGAGATATAGAGTTGTTATTGTTGCCATCATCGGTTTCGCCGGTGACTGGCATTGGTTCCGGCGAGGGATGGAATTCTCTCGGGAAAGTTGAAGGAAATGTTAGCAGAAATACAGATCAGAGTGAAGGGAAAAGGGAAAAGTTAGGGAACCAAGGGGTTTTTGTGCTTTAAAGAGAAATGGAAGGAAAAAAAAAACAAACACACAGAGAGGAGTTTTCAAGCTTCAACGGATAAAAAGAAAAACGAAAGAAAAAGAGAAAGAGTGAAGTAGACATGAGAGATGTTGAGATGTAACCAAATTGGGTTTGCGTATGCGGGTTTATTACGGTAATGCCACTGTAGACTTTCTATCTATTTACTTCTACTTGACTGGAAATGGCATCGAACGCCTAAAGTTCCAGAATTTGGAATCTAACATTTTCTCAATTTATCTATATCTATAATTATATTAATCTCTTCAATTCTTTTAAAAATTATTATTATATTTTTATTTTTATAAATAAGTAAATATTAATACAAGTTTGTTTTTGTTTTTCCATATTTTCTTAGTAAAATAATAGGTTAAATTTTACGATTAGTCTCTGTATTTTACAAAAAGTGATAGATTTAGACCGTGTTCTTTTAATTTAGTTATTTTTAATCTTTGTACTTTTTAAATTTTAAATTTCAAGTCTTCAGCAAAGATAATTGTTAAATTTATTAAGTTAAGTCTTGTTATTTCCAAAATTTGATATGGTAAATATATTATCATATGTGTACTCACTAAAAATTCAGTTAATAGATAAACGTCTGTCATTTGCATCAAAATTGAAATTTTAAAATTTTAAAAGCACAGAGTCTAAAAATGGTCTAATTGGAGAATGTAGATTAAATCTACAACTGTATACATGGTACAAGATCAGTAATTAAGTTTAATCAAAGGGATTTAATTGCTACTATTTTAATTAAAAATTCAAAAAATACATAATTTAAGCAAAACAAAACTATCATAAAATTTAAATTTTTTTAATGATAATAGGATTTCAACTTATTACACTTTTTTTCTTAAAATTTTAACTTAATCATTTTATCAAATTTCTCACTTGATTTTAATATATATTTTTTTTTCACTCTCAAAACTAATATTTTATTCTTATAGTTGATGTATGTTTAAAATTAGCTTAATTACCTTTCAAATTTTTTTTATTAATTTTGAAAAAATAAAAATAAAAATAAAAATATCTTAAAAAATAAAACTAAATTAGATATTAATAAGATTTTTGTAAATCCGAATTCAGTTAAAATCCAAGGATGTTAAAATGAGAAATAAATACAAAGGTGTGTTTGTGATTAATTTGGAAACGAAAATCAAAGAAAACAAGAAGATTTGATTTCCTGGGGCAATGGCCAATTAGGGTTTTACGTAAATCACAAATAAGCCGACCAAAATTCTTTGGAGATTTGAACAATAACCATTTCTTTAAAACACTTGACCAGATTGAAAGTGAATGTCTTAACGTAAACTTGCTACCTAATAGATTACCTATGCAGCAGCACCATTTAGATATGTCTACTTATTACATTTTGATTTAGCATAAAAATAGTTAGATATACTTATAATATGTTTGCATAATTACAATCCACACTCCATATAATTATTACCAAAATCATTACAATACACAAATAAACAAACAAATAACAAATATATATCCGAACTAGGAGTGAATTCAGAAATTTATTTTAGGGAGTAGAAATTAAATTGTAATTTTTATGATAGTAAAAATACAATTTCACCATTTTAATGCCCTACATCTTTATAATTTTTAAAGGATTAAATTAAAAAAAATTTATTTTTAGGAGGGGCCACAATGCAATTTTACTTTTATTAATTTAAATTTTTTAAAATTTTAAAAGACTTCAATAAAAAATTTTCTATTTTTGGGGGATCAGAGCCCCTACCATCCCCCTAGTTACGCCACTGTTTCGAACCTACATCATAATAAATTTAGGTAAAATCCACACATAGTGAGAATTGAACTTAAATCTAAATTAACAATAAAAACTTAGATAATATAACATTCAAACTTAAAATCTTAAAGTTTTCAATACCTCATACCTACCATCAAACAAAGATCTCATTGATGGATATTTTCAAACATGCATAAAATTAAATCAGCAAAGGTAATTTCAAATCTAATATTAAATTGGATTAAAATAATTTTTGTTATATCCTTACCTCAATTTGAATCTGATTGGATTTTTCATTGGATCATTTAAGACCCATTGAGTGACATAATTAAGTAAAAACCTACATTTACCTATAAATATTCTAATGTATCAACACTGTAGAGGATTCTTCTCCACCCTCAAAAGTACTGATACACTAAACTCTCAACTAGTTATATTTATTTGAACTTTTCGACTTTTTCAACTTTTGGCCCTAAAATAGGTAAATCGGCCTTCCTCAACACCACCCCTTTCCTCCTTTATCATTATTTATAATGTGTGTTAACAATGATATGATGAACATAAATTCCGATCTATTTATTGGTGATGGTGTTCACTTTATTATTTGATTTACAGTTTCTCATTTAATTTCATTCGATTCTTATTTTGATCTCTGCCAATTTTATATAATTGATGATTTGATGATTTATTTAAATTTTTATTTAAAATATTTGATTAGTGAAATTTTCCAGCTTTACTAGGAAATTATACTAACCATTTTCGTTTTATGATTAGAGAAAATGGATTATAAATACCATTGAAGATGAACTGGTTTCCACTTGGGATAACGCAAATTGTTCTAAAAGCATAAGAAATGTTATCAGAATAGGGAATGATCTAAGAACTGCACTTGCCGCCACTGAGAAAAAAGAAAGAAGAAAATGTTGGCCCCCTTTGTACGTGGAAAGTTCAAAAAGAGTAAGAATGGAACAAAGGGCTATTTAATGAAGGTTAGGCTCTCTGTTTTCGTAACCTCCTGTTACGTAAAAGTATAAGTGAAGCCTGATTGCATTTCGATTCATCTTTTAAAAAATGAGTAAATTATATCTTTTTTACATTTTAAAATATGCAAATTAGTTTTTCCCTTAAACTTCTTTTTATTAAATGATGACGGGGACATGCTGAAATGATTTTTTATGGGTAAACTATAAAAATAATCACTTAATTATATATTTTGTTCTATTTTGATCACCTAATTATTGATTTTTTTCAATTTAGTCATTTAACTTTTAAAAATTAAATATTTTAATTACTCTAAGCTTATGTAGGCTTTTTTTATTAGTCCAGTAACAAAATTAGCCTTCTAATATTTACACATTCTATCAATTTGATCTTAAATATGAAAAATTCAATAAATTTAGAGTTTAATGTTTACGAAAATTTTCATTTTAGTTCTAATTCTAAAAAATTCAATAAGTTCAACCCTCGATATTTACAAAATATGTCAATTTAGTCCTAACTCTAAAAATTAAAAAATATATATATTTAAAAAAATCATTGTTAGCCTTTTATAACCCATCGAATAATCCATGTGAGATATTAAAATAAGAAAAAGATTACCCTCTTTTAAGTCACTTGCAACAATTTCTTTTACTATAATTTAGGCTTCACATTGGACTAAACCAATTGATTTGGAACTTATCTGAAATAATTGGTTGCATTACTACCCAAACAAATAACGTTTTTAATGCCTTTATTTTCTTTTGGATCTTAAATTTTGTTGTGTTTTATCCCAAATTTTAGAGTTATTTTGTAAGTGGCTTGAAAGAGTGTACTCTTTTTCGTATAATATCTCACATGGATTAGTTGATGATTATAAAGAGCTAAAAATGATTTCTTTGAATATCTTTTAAATTTTTAGAGTTAGGACTAAATTGATAGATTTTGTAAATATTGAGGGTCAAATTTATTAAATTTTTTAGAATTAGAACTAAAATGATAAATTTTGTAAACATTAAGGGCTAAATTTGTTGAAATATTTTATATTTAAGATCAAATTGATGGAGTGTGTAAACATTAAAAGGCTAATTTTGATGCTAGACCAATAAAAAAATGCCACATAAGCTAAAGGAGACTGAAATATTTAATTTCGAAAATTTTAGTGACTAAATCAAAAAAAATTAATAGTTAGGTGACCAAAATAGAACAAAAGGCATAGTTAGGTGACCATTTTTATAGTTTACCCATACAAAAATTCAGCACATCCACATCATCATTTAACAGAAAAAAAATTTACGAATGGGCTAATTACAAGTTTCAAAATGTATAAAGACTAATTTGTCCATTTCTTTCGTAGATGGACCTAAATACAATCTACCCCTAATTACAGGGTTTCCCTTGTACTTTTATCTCTCCTGTTCCATTGATTTTCGTGTACGCGTGGGGGCATTTAACACTTCTTTGCGGCATTGCTTGTAAAATGTTTGTGAAAATGTCTATAAAAAAAATTGCCTTACTATTACTACTGTTATAAGCAAGACTTTTGGTTCATGATCTCTATGTTTAATGGGGGTAATAGAAACAACATATAGTAATTATTTTAATGAAATTGCTAATTCTTTTCTTAACCATTGACCATATTGATTATCAGCATAAAATCTGTCCATAAATTTGGCTGAATTTTCTTTTGAATTTATTCAACAAAAAAAATCATTGGAATCGATTTTAGAATATTAAAAATATTATTTTGAAATATTAAAATGTGCGTTTCATTTATTATTTTTGAAGGGGTAGCAGTGTGACTCATTGTGTTTGCATGTGCTTGTTACATATTATGAATTGGACGTGAAGTGTGATGAATTAAGAGGTTTGAGATCATTTGATACCGATGGTTGCTAATGTCTTTAAAATGGATCCTCACATACTCTTTAACTGTATGTGGGGAGTATTTGCACATTTGACCCAAAGAATGATGGGTCGTGCTCCCTCGCCGACTAACCTTTGTTGTAATCATCCAAAATTATTGTTGTACCTTTCTATTTCATAAAGCTCACATGAGCGCGTACACACCATGGGCAGCTACCGCCCAAGGTCTTCATTTACATCCTCAGATAGTTACACCCCATGGATGGTAAACACTCGGTATGCTTATCTATACTTTCTTGTACATGCATGTCTATATGAGTTTGGGCAAGAGAACCCACGAGGGGTTCCCATGGGTGGTTATACCCCCTTACATATATGTATGTTCCTATAGTGTATATTGCTAGAGAGGGAACCTCATCCATTGTTTATATTTATGTCATATATATAAATTCTACATGTTGTACTTATGATTCTACATTCATCACATAAATCTAGGCCAGCTGGGTCGACAATAGTGATTCAACATGGTTTTTGTCACAGAAGTCCAAGCCGAGTAGACTTGGTTGATGGCTATGATTTGACATGATTTTCATCACCTAAATTCGGGTTGGTTTGGCCGACGGTGGTGATTCAACATGATTTTTATCATGTAAATCCAACCGAGTAGACTTGATTGATGGTTGTGGTTCGATGCGGCATGACCTTACTCTTCACATAATTTCAAGTTGCAAGAGCCACGGTAGTGCAACCGACCTGTGGTTCATTTCGTAAGCCTCCCTCCATGCGTCGTAAAACATTTGGGCCCCTCCGTGAACCCTTTGGGCTCTCGATCGAGGTGAGGTAATCTTCAACACTAGAGTCCCTCCGTGAACCATTTAGGCTCTTGACGAAGGTGAGACATATCTTCAAGATTCGGGCCCCTCCATGAACCGTTCGAGCTCTCGACGAAGGTGAGGCACATCATCTTCATAAAGATTAGAGTTAAGTTAACAAATAAATTTTATAACTACAAGCACACGCACTTTATTTCTCCAGATCAACATTATAATATCACCTTCTGTAAGCACTTATCCAATATTTCTTGTCAAAAACTCAGGCCAAAAGCTACATTCGCTACCATTATTTATGACAACGAATAATCCTCTTGCTCGTGGTTTAACGAGCATTGTGCATTTCTTATGCAATGGATAGTGCACATTTCTTACGTTTTATATCGCCAACGGATGGTGTGCACTTCCTGCGTTTCATAGTACTAATGAATGGGTTGCATCTCTCACATTTTATATTGCCAATGAATGGCTTGAACTTCATCTATTTTATTTTTTCAATAATCGTGTCCTCGATATACATACAACACATCTCCACTGCATAACTCTGGTTCCTCCAATTGACAATTACACCACTCGAGTATACATTATACATTCTTGAATTGTCAAGCCAATGGGCATACCACCCGCTAAATCACAAAACAAAATTTCTACAAGTCAACTATCAATAGAATTATCATTTGAAAGCTCATTATTAAAAAGGGTGCGCATGAATTTCAAATAGCCTCACAAGGCATCGTATACTCCCAGGTCATCGAGTATATAATTGTACCCTTCGTCTCATTACTTTATTTGCTACAACTGCCATCAAAAGGGGGCAACCTATAGATGATCTCGAGGTACAATCACTTTATAACCTACCTCTCGACTAGGGGGAAGCTATTGTTATATCCCTACCTCAATTTGGATCTGGTTGGACCCTCCATTAGACCACATAGGGCTGATTGAGTGGCATAATTGGGTATGAACCCGCACTTACCTATAAATATCCAAAGATATCAACATTGCAGGAGGACTTTTCTCCACTCTCAAAAACCCTAATACACTAAAACCTCTACTAGCTCTGCTTGGGTCCAGGGGCGAATCTAAAGGGGGGCTAGCTAGCAGAGGCTCAGATCCCCCTAGAATGAAATTTTTTTCATTTAGGCTATTTATAATTTATAAAATTTTAAATTAGTAATAGTAAAATTGCACTTTGGCTCCCTAAAAATAATGAGAATTTGATTTAATCTTCTAAAAATTATAAATATATATATGCTATTAAAATGGTGAAATTGCATTTTTACTGTCATAAAAATATATAATTTAATTTTGTCCCTCCCAAAAAAATTTCAAACTTTGCCTCTACCCCCTAAATCGTATTTCTGAATTCGCCACTGCTTGAGCCCTTCTACTTTTCTAACTCTCAACCTTAAAATGGATGAACCGGCCTTCCTCGACACCATCACCCCTTTTCCCCTTCTCTGTCTCCGTTGGTAGCATGTATCTAACCAATTTAATTGTAGACAATTACCTCAAATCAATATTTTTAAATTATAAAATTAATATTAAATTTAAATTTTAAGAATGAATTTCAAATACGCGTGGAAGAAATTTTGAAAATTTTAGATTCATGAAATAATGAGAACATAATAAAAATAATTATAATTCATGATTATCACGTGTCGCATGCCGGTGATAAAATTATGCTTTTCTTTTTCATTTAAGACAATAAAATCAACGATGGCTTTGCTGGTAGATGAACTTATTTAATTTAATAAAGCTCAACCTTTTGTTGTAATATTATTGTTACAAGTGGTCCATTTTCAATTATTCCAAAATTATAGCTATTTATTCGAAAAATTATTTATCAAATGATAAACCATATTTTTTTCTTTCTTTAATCATATCAAACAATTATCCCATAATTTTTGTTTTTTCGATTGAGATTTTTAATACATAAAAGGGAGATTAATTTCTCTCGTAAATAGTAGTTTACCAGAGTTGAGTTCAGCTCACTGGAGTTTTTTTTTTTTTAAATTTTTTTAACTTCAGTTTGATTTTCAACTTTTTCATATTAATTTTTTAAATTTATTTTAATAAAATGAATTTTATTTTATGATTTTTTAGTAAAATTTAAATATTTTATAAATATTTCTAAATAAATTTATTCTTCAAGTATATAATCAATAATGAATAATATATTTTATGAAATAATTTTTACATAGTATTTTCTCACTATTTTAAATATAAAATATGTAATTTTACACCATAACAAATTAAAATTAATTTTAAATTAAATAAGATTCTATTCAATTAATCCTAAATTTTTTTACTTGTGAATAAAAATTGTCCAATTAATCGTGAATTGAATTAATAGATTTTTTTTTTCTTTTTTTTTTTTTTTTTTACTTAGTCTACTTGTTCCAATAATTTGAACTAAACTCAAATTTTAAGAAGTGTAGACTCGGGTTGAAATTTAAAGTTTGAAGTTTAGGTGAAATTCTATTCACTTTCATTTTGAAGATGGAGGACGGTGAGATGAGGTGGGATGGGGTGTGTTTAATTTACTTTTTGTTTTACGCTTCAGTATCGTTACAATATTTAATTTTACTGCTATCGTTATTTTTACGCTTACCAAAAAAAACGCACCGTCCATCCAAACACACTCAGAATTTAATTTAAAATGCTAAAATGATTTGAGTTGGCTAAATTAAAACCATTGGTTCATTTATTTACTAAAAAATGAGATTATATTCGATGCTCGCTTTTTAAATTCAATCATTCATGTTCCAAAGAAATATTAATTGAAAATATGAATCTTTGATTAGGCTCGTAAACTACTTAAGCTAAAAATTAAAATACTCAAATTTAATTGGCTCAAGATTAACTCAACAATCACTAAATTAACTTCAAAATTTTTTAAGTAAATATCAAATAAACGTGATTAAGAAATGAACAAGTAAAATAATAAAAAAATTGAAAGGATCAAATATAAATATTTTACGTGGAAAAACTCATCTGAAAAAGATAAAAAACCACGAATAAAGATAATTTCATTATAATGGCAAAAAGTAAGAGTACAAAGATAGGGATAAAACTAAACCCCGAAACCCGAAAATAAGAATTAAACACAAAATTCTCTAAAAGCTTGAAAAGCTAATACCTAAATGTGTTATGGGTTATCTTTCTAGGGTGGGAAGATGGTCTATTTATAGGCTAAATTTGTAGGTCAAATAATATTAAAATAACCTATACTAATTTGAGTTTAAGTCAGAAACTAAAATTTGAGTTTAATTAAGAGAAGAAAAAATGAAAAATACAAAGCCTAACTCCACAATTATAATGTAATATATTTGTGAAAGAAAAATCTTACATTAAAAATCTAGCTATAAAAGATTTATTTAATAATTGAATAATAGTTAGAGTGATAATTTTTTTTTTTAAAAAATTCTCATCGATCTTGAGCAGGTATTAGGTTAACTTATCACACCAATTCAATCAACGACATTATCAATACTAGTAAATCTATAACGCATGAAGCCACGTATTTAGAACACACATGTGCGTTTAATAATATCATTCAATAAATAATTAAATATATGGTTTGAAATTAATAATAACATATATATAATATGTACGAAATTAAAATAAAACAAATTAGTTTAAACTGTGAGTAAAAATAAATTTAAATACGTAAATACATGTGATTAAAAATATTAAATGCAGTCTAATCCTGCCTCGTTGTATTTGCCTCTAATGTTAGGTCATTTAACATGTTATCAAAATGTCAAAATTTTATCATGTTCATAAAAAAAAAAAATTAAAAATATAGTTATAAAATATTTATTTAACAACTGAATTCTTGGTAGAGTCAAGAG
This sequence comes from Gossypium anomalum, assembly GCA_025698475.1. NCBI lineage: Eukaryota > Viridiplantae > Streptophyta > Magnoliopsida > Malvales > Malvaceae > Gossypium > Gossypium anomalum. The sequence continues at coordinate 84,241,053 of CM046967.1, read as the reverse complement.
CAGTAACTTAAATTTTAAAAAAAAAACTCATTAATCTTGAAATGGTATCAAGTTGACTTGTGACACTAACTCAATTAATGATATAAACACTAGATTTATGGCACACCCATTATGTGGATAAAAAAATTATGTAATAAGTAAATTTATTAAAATTTTATATAAAATCCAAATGATGCTTTGGTTGAAATGACAAAGTTAAATTTTGATATGCATATGTCCTAAGCTCAAATTCTATCATGTAACATGCGTGCTTAAATTACAATTTTTTTATATATTTTGGATGCTTAAAATGAACATTTTTTTATAGTTGGATGACTATCTGTATAGTTTACCCTTTATTTTATTAAAAAAATGAAAACACAAAAATATATTTGTATTAATATTTGTTACTTTATATGTAAAAGGGTAATTTTGTAATATCTCAATTAAGTTGGAGCCTGGTTGGCTTGTAACACCAACTTAGTCAAGGATTTAATATAAATATATATATACAAAGGACGATGTTGATGAAAAAGTTCGTAAAATAAAATTAAAATGTATACAAAAAATAAAAATAAAAATTTGAGAAAATATTTGATATATTGCTAGTGGAATTTTTAGACTCACAAATAGGATAAGGGGTTAACGTATACTAAAATATTTTTTATAAAAAAAGAAACATGATAAATTTTTAAAATTGCTTGTGGAATAAAAAAAATAAACTATCAGTGTATTAAATACTAACGCAAGTTTTTGTCGAAGTAATAAAGTAGGTATTATAAATGTTAAAGACATTGGTTCAAATTTCATTATATGTAAATTTTTTTATTAAAAATATAAAAATACTCTCCTTATTTTATACACAAAAGGATATTTTTGTAAATCTTTTAATTCAATAAAAAAATTAAATATTAAATGAATTGTTTAAAGAAAACCATTTTAATGGAGAAGGTTTGTTGGAATTGATATTGTACCAAAATAAAATAAGTTAGAAAGCAGGATTGTCTTTATTCCAATTAAACTAAAACTTGAAGCCTTCTTGTTGAATAAAATTGCAACAACAGGGAAAGCAACTTTACGTTGGATGTATCACCACATTCATATATATATATATATATATACTTATCAAAAAGTAGCGTCGAATGCTGCCAAACTAAAAAGAATCTGTTTGGTCCAAAGCTGAAAGCAAAAGAAGAATGACAATCATAACGGTTAGTTTATTGAAAATCACAAGGCTGCAACCTTCTAAAACCATATCATACCATAACAATCATATATACTCATATGTATTACTCATGAATCCTCGTAAATCATTTCATTACGTATTGTAATACTTTTATTCATGTCGGTAAATCAAAAAGATATTCAAATGGTATGTCAATTGTCAGCAAATGGACATCATCCAGATTATTAAACATCACATGGACTTAACTGTCTTACATCATCAAGTTAGAGTGAATGATAGAGTTAGTTCTATCATAGACATCTTCGTCTTATCGAAGACATCTGCTCTACGCGTTCCATAATAATGACTAGAGGACAAGTTCAACACGTTAACATCATCCTACACAGGACCCTCGCCTATAAATACTTCCAAGAATGATGAAGAAAGGATCGACTTTCCAAGAATACCAAGCTTATACTATGTCAACTTATCTTCAGCTTTCAACCTTGATACTTTCCTCACCTTCATTCTTTGTAACCTTCGGCTCTCGCCCCAACTGGGTGAACTGACCTTCGCAACAACCACCACATCTCCTTATTGTATCACTTTATCAACAATTGGCGCAGTGAGTGTGGACAACATGACTTTACAATCCTAGAATGGCATCCTCGTCAACCTATCCAACTAAACCAATGATCCAGCCAACCAGATCAACTTCTCCGCTCCATTTAACACACCCATCCCGCTTGGCTCAAGAGCTTCTTTTGGCCTAAACCCTACCCCAGGATACTTTTTCTATCCCTATCGGAACTTTTCTATAATACACAAGTATCCTCTTACCCATCTTAGAGCAGTTGATGAAAGCTCTAAGGGATCCTCAGGTTCCCAATCCTATCCCTCCTGTTGTGCCAACATGAACCACTTCCCCAGTTGCCCCAACCCCCCCAACTACAGCAAAACATCAACTAGGGGTAAGCATTCGGTTCATTTGAGTCGAATCAAGTCAAAAAATTTTGAGTTAGTCAAGTTGAAAAATCTTATTTTAGCAATCGAACTCAATTTAAAACTTTTTCAAATCAAATTGAGTCAAAAAATTTCGAGTCAAGTCGAGTCGATTTAACGAATCCTATTATTTATTCTCAATGTTGCGTTTACATGGACCGCTTATTTAACTAGAAGACAATGTATAAGATTATTTAACTACAGAAACAATATAATAGTTTTACCTTTTAACTTAATGGGTAAAGATTTATCAAAACAACGTAGTTTTACTTTTTAACTTAATGGTTTTGATTTTTAATTTTAGAAAAGGTAAATATTTATCAAAATGACATAGTTTTGTCTTTTCTTATTCGGATTTTCGAATAACTTGAATTGTGTAATTCATATTCGATTTAAACTGAAAATTTTGATTTTCTATTCGAGTTGATCCGAATAACTTGATTAACTCAAATAACTCAAACTATTTAATTCAAAATTTGAATTTTTTATCGAGTTTTTTGGATCGAATTAGATTTTGCTCACCCCTAACATCAACCACAACCTGGCGTATCCCCTTTTGGACCCTTGGAACAAATAACCTACTGCTTGCAAGAAGCCATAACTTGTCTCACAACCACGCCTGCTCCACCAACCATGACCCCTACCCCTCTAGACTAGGATTCTCACCAACAAGCATCATGTCCTTAGAAACTCAAGAAAATTTGCAACGTTTTAAGAGCAATTTTCTCAGAAAAAGTGTCGCTTAAAGGAGTAGTAAAAACAACATCGTATCTTTAACCAAAGCGATTATTAGCTAGAGCCAGGTTCCGCTAAATCTTAAGTCTAAATTCTTGGAGCTGGTGGTCGTAGGCATCCTCTTCCACTATAACTGGCTTACTCTACTTGAGAAGGATCACTTAAAAGCCAATGATTGGACCCATGGCGAATCGAGACAATCGGAGGCTAGAATCTCGTCATATAAGAAACTCTCTCTTTTCCCAAACTCTGTTTATTTTTATATTCTTTATTTTAATTTTCGCAATTTATTTAATTTCGCAATTTCAATTTGACTTTCAATTCTGTTTTTATTTTATTTTTCTAGATCAAAACTTTTAATTCTATTTTATTTTTTTAAGGAACGAAGGTTTTCTTGGGCACGATTCTACCCAGGATTTCAAGAAACAAGCATTAGTGCAATCCGGTCCCTATGGATTCGACCCTACTCCCTCTTTACCGTACTTTTTCATTATTTTGTGGGAAATAAGATATATTTGCTGCTCTCAACAACTGCATCATAGTTTATCGTTGAGTTAAGGGTTACACAAGGGGGTTCCTGGACGAAGAACTTGACTCACCAAGAGGATGAAGCTTAATCTGCCCTTTACAGAGAGTGCGCATAATGATTTGGAAGACCTTCGGAAAAATAATTCCAACATCCTAGCAATATCCCAACATTTATAAGGTAACAACAATGTCTTTGTAAAGGAATAACTTGAAGCTATTAGAGCAAAGCTAATGTAAGAAGTAAAAGGGTAAAAGCAAACGAATCTATCTCAAATTACTCGCAGTCGCCGGCACCCCGAACTGGTTCGGTTTCTGTTGATTTGGTCTGAGCCAGTGGTGGCCCAACCGGTTCAGTCCAACCACCGATTGGACTGTCTGCCCAATTTGCATACCAGGCCCGGTTTGACCAATTTTTGGGTCTTGGTCTCGATTTTGGGCTCCTGGGCGCAATTTATGATTTAAAGACCAATTTTCAAGTTCAATTACCCATTGGATCAATTATCTGACTTAAAAATTAATTTCCAAACATATCATATTAAATTTAATTAATTTGATTAATTTAATTTAATTTGATCAAAATTAGTTTTCCCAAAAATCACTTAAATTTTCCAAATTAAATTTTCAAGAAAAATATTTAATCAAATTCTCTAATTGAACAATTCTTACGACCATTCATTTTAATTCCAAATCGAATAAATTGACTCAATTAAATTATTTCCAAAGTCGTAAAATTTTCTTTTGATTCAAAAACAGTTTGGTCGAGCTTTTATTGAGCTAGCGGAAGGATCAATCAAGCATATACAATTAGGCTTTATTTATTGCAATTATGTCTAGAAGCATCATTCCGATAATTCACAATTACTTAATCATGGAGTTAGTCCACAAAAGAGTACTATGATTGAAAACCCCTTATTGTATACTCTTTACGAAAGCAATCATTCAACTATTTTGTCCAATGACCTCGTCATGTGTGTTTTACCCTCATATGATACCCTTGATTCTTTTAAGTTAAATTTGTTCACTCAATACAATCCTATTTTTTATCTCATTGTCACCATTTTGTCTTCTTAATGATTAAAATGATCACTGCCAATAAATGACTGTAATAAATTGCACGTTTAAGAATAAGCAACCCATGGTCACGTTCCATATTTATCAATCGACACAATGCCAATGAGAGGATATCATTAACTCTTTAATTGAGCTATGAATTCCACTGTTGCTAGTAAAATTGTGTCATATACAAGTCATGTACCCGACATACCAGCTATCGACTTGATCCATAAGCCTCTACTTATATCAAAGCACATGAGTTACATACGCATGGTCAATGACTAACTCAGGATTTAGGTAAATCATACCATAAATGTCACAAATGAATTAATTCACAAACGTATTCAGAATTAATTCATCTTGGGTCCAGTCCAATGTATCATTCTGCCAATGAATACATCTATCCGTCTACCTGTGGAGTCAACTGCTCTTATAGCCAAGACTAGCCATCTCCTTAATTGGAATTGTAGAGATTATCTACTAAAATAAGTTGTCTTTTTCACAATGTAAACGTTCTTACAATGCCACTTATCATTAGTTTGAACTTAGAGAACCAATGAGCTAATATTTGCTTGTCACAATTTCGCTATGCATGCAAAATATGGAAGACAAAAATAATTACATGTTTACTACAATATGGGCACATTTCCCAACAGTTATATGTTTACCTCGGTGTTTCTAATGAAATAGTTGCATCAATATTGGTTAAAGAGGTTGAAATACAACAACACCTGATTTACTACATTAATAGGGTTCTATAAGATGGAGAATTGAATTACTCACAAGTTGAGAAAATTGTTTTTACTCTAATTGTGGCTACAAGAAAACTCTACCCTTACTTCGAAGCTCACCCCATTATGGTGTTATTAGACCAATTGCTTAAAAAAAGCTTGGGAAAGTTAGACATTTCTAAAAGAATGACCAAATGGAATGTCGAGCTGAGTGAATTTAGGTTGGAATATCCACCACAAAAAGCAGTTAAAGCTTAGGCCCTACCAAACTTTGTAGCCAAATGCTCATTTTCCCAACCATCCGAAGCCCTTCAGAATAACAATCCCACCAATGGTCCAGCTAAAATGTTAGAAAAAAGGTCCTTCCACAACCCACCAGAAAAGCCTTGGGTGCTCTATGTTGATGGTTCTGCAGGAAAATGAGGTTTCGGGGCAAAGTCTTATTGATTGGTCTTGAAGGAGAAGAATGGTAGTATAGTTTATCTTTTGTCTTGTTCACCACCACCAACATTGTTGAGTATGAGGCTCTAGTAGTGGAATTAGAGACTGCCTAAAAGCTGAGCATCTAAATTCTTTAGGTCCACATAGACTCCCAACTAGTTGTGAAGTAAATCCAGGGCGTGTATGAGGTCAAAGAGCCAACACTAGCCAAATACTACTCTTTAACCATTAATTTGTTGAAAAAACTCCCTGAGGTCCAAGTGAATAAAATCCCTAAGATAGAAAATGTCAGAGCTAAGCCCTATCCAAACTAGTAGTTTCAACATTACGAAGAATGGAAAGATCTTGTTGGAACATAAAAAACATCTAAGTTATGAGGCAACAAGACAAGTTCTTGCCTTGACTCAGAAGATACTTGGATCACCTCCATTCGGAATTTCTTAATGGGAGAAAAGACACTTGAGGACCAAAAAGAATATCTGAAGATGGCACAGATAGCTTCCCCCTATACCTTGACTAAAGGGGTTCTCTACAAGAAAGGTTTCCTACAACTAGACCTGTTCATGGGTCAGGCTATTAGTCCAGACCTGAAGGCTCGCCCAAAATTTGTGAGGGTTTGGGCAAAAATATTAGGCCTAGAAAATGGGCTTGCAAAAAAATTAGGCCGGTTTAAAATATGGGTTGAGCTCGAATTTGAACCTTCAATGCCCAAGCTTGACCTGACCCGACCAATTTTTAATTTTATAATACTTTATGTTATGTTATTTTTATATATTATGTAATTTAGAACACATTAAAAAAAATAAACTTATACTAAATATATAATACTACTCTAATGTAAACATTAAAATAATGTTCAGATGACTATATAAAAATTTTCAATAAATAAAAAATGTATAGAATTATTAAATATTAAAATAAAATAAAATCAATATTTTAAAAAAATAAAAATATGGGCGGACCTAAAATGGGCTTAGGTTAATCTTTTGCAAATATGGTTGGGTTTGAATAAGCATAAAGTACATTAATATCATGCTTAACCCTGACTCAAACCTAGCCTATGAACACCTCTACTTACAACCACTTCTCTAGCCTCCATAGCAATTACCACCCTCTCTTCTTTGCCCCTCGTTGTATCATCATGTACTAACTTAATATGCAAAGTTTAGGGTATTTTTAAAAAAAATTATAAAGTAATTGTAAGAAATTTTAATGGAACTCAAAAACTAATCTGATTCTGGGTTCAGAAAACAAATAATAATAGCTTAATTAAAATTTATATAAAGTCTAGGTGATATTTTATGTTTCATAGGATTGACTTGGAATATGGACAAAGGGAGGACAGTAACTATTCCGTGGGTGTTGGGCTATGGGGAAACACCACGGTGCCCCACGATTGTGTGAGTGCAGTGTGCTTTGTTAAGTGTTCATTCGGTAATCCTCAAATGGGTGTGTGGTGTGGTCCTACTCCTGAGCTTCATTTCTACACTTTGCCTACTGTCTGTTTACTTACGTTTCAATCCAATAGATCAATTTTAAAAATAGGTCCACCCTCAACAATTTCCCATCATTCCCCCTTTGATTCCAATCTGCAAAACTTTTGCAAACCTTATCGTTTTCAGAAACCACTAGAGCAATTATTTTATACAATCAAATAATTTTAACCTTTTAAAAATAAAATTTAAAGGATAACTTAATAATTATATATGAATTTTTATTTTAATAGACTTCGAGAATTTTTATTTGATATCAATGTGCATAAAATATTAATTTTGATTTAACATGTCACCATTTTATATTTATTTATTGTCTAGACAAATAATTACATTTACTCAACATAAAAATAATTAGAATTATTTTTTTATACAATTGAATTAAAATTATTGTTTTCATAATTGGACCGAAGTTGAGTTAAGAACCGGTCGAGCTATCATCTAAAATAAATGGTTAAATTGATTCACCCGCAAATTTTGAATATATGTATTTTTTTAATTTTTTATTAAATAAATCTATCAAATCAAATATCAATGGTCTAATTTATTCAAACACAAACCTTCATTAGATTTTTTATTTTTATTTTTGAAACTAAGATTAAATACTTTATTAATTCTAATGATTATTTATTTTGTAATTGAATCATTAAATCTACACATTTGTTAAAGAATCTAAAATAATAATAATAATAATAATAATAGAATTGGATTTGAATTGTACCAAAATTGAATGGGACGTGGAGAGCGGGATCTGTATGAATGAAATTCCGTGAATTCCTATTGTAAGGCCCAGACCCAGAGATGCATTATTATGGGGTCATTCACCCAGTGGCGCCTACATCACTATATCGGGTTATTGTTGAATAGCTTTTACACCGATATCCAATGATTCTAGGTGTCGATGATGTGAACCACTTTTAGAGATGATATCTAATACTTTTCAAGTATCTCGTAAGACTTGTTTTAGCTGGCACTAATGATGGTTTGTTGAGTTTACTATGTAGCAAGAGGTAAATCTAAGGATCCAATTCCCAAATAAAAAAAAAATATATTTTTAACACCTTAAATTAATACACGACAAAATTATACTTTTAACTTTCAAAAATGAAAAAAACAATTATGTTCAATCCTATAAAAATAATGAAATCATAAAGTAATATATCATAAACTCTTAAAAATTTATAATGAACTTAAATTTTTTTTTGGATTCACCCCAATATGTGGCTACTTGACAAGGAAAATTTCACAACCTTGATTGTCTTCTCATGGCATTTATGGAGACATCACTTTGGAATATACGCAAGGCTTTCAACATGAAATTTTGATGCACAACTTGTTGAAAATGCCTTTATTGCCAAGAACTCGAGGAGAAATACACTGGCAGCCCCCAGTGGGTTCAACAATGAAGGTTAATATAGATGCGGCCTATGACACATCGAGCAAATGAGTGAGCTTGGAGGCTATAATGTGCAACCTTGATGGCCGGGACGATCATGTGACGCGTGGTCGCAGCCTACAGTGCCATTTATTCTATGTGGCAATCTCGATTTTATTGCCAAGCTCCACATCAAGAGGGACAGTGCAATGCTTTGCTTTGGAAACTGGATCCCTATTGTCTACCCTTGCTCAATGGCTGTATTGCTTAATTTCTCTTTAAACACTTTTATTACAAAAAGAAATGTATTTATAATTGACCACATATTTACCATAAGAAAATATCTATAACTCTTAATATTAATGGATGATCATAATTGTATGCTAATTTAATGATATGTATAAATTTTGCGTAATTACAATTTGGAAGTGGAATAATAAAGATAAAGTAAGAGATGGACAAGAATTTTTCCTTCATGGAAAGGTGAAAATTTATGTTCTCAATCTATGAAAAATGGTTTGTTATGTATTTATTGTGTATCTGAATATTTTATTATTCAATTAATTCCTTAAAAAAAAGGAAATATATATCTCGTAGATAATATAGTAACAGATATTATCCTTAACGATAAAAAATAATTTTCTTGTTTGGTAATAAAACAAACAAATCTTTAGTGGTAGCTCGAGAAGAGTTAATATATTGTTACCCTATGTTCAATGTGGCAATGGAACATGTTAATATTTTGTAATACAATGATTCCGAAGAGTTAATACATTGCTATCAGAGAAACAAAGTGATAGTTAATGCATTATGCTCTAGCCAGTCTCAAAGAAAATATTATTTTTTTAAAAAATTATTTGTTGTAACGGATATCATATTGAGATTGTGGACTAGGAGACAATTAATTTTTATATATTAAATCTATTCTATTAGGTAAGAATTTTGTATTTAAAAGCTATTATTTTTTCCTCTAGTTTTTCCTATGCATATATTTGTATGGTTAAATCACATGCAATAGCAAACTAAAAGTTTACATTAATAGTGTTGAATCACATGCATAGTAAGCTTTACTAATCCAGATATATTAATATAGTAAGTTTATTAAAGCACCCGAAGATTTTTCATTTTAAATAATTCTCAAGTGCTGCTTGTTCTTAAATAAGATGATTTATAAAACCTCACTAACAAAAGTTATATTGAATCTCTTGCAATTTCAATGAAGTAGGGGCTCACTTATCCAACAATAAGATGTTTTAATATAATTTTAGTTGATGCATCTACAAGATAATCTCATTTGAGTTATCGAATCGCAACCTGTTGTTTGTAAGATTACTTATTTAATGATTAGTTTTATAACAAAACTTTCAGATCATGCAAACGAAATAATTCTTGCGTATGTTAGGTTTTCGTTGCGAGTAACTATCGCAAAAACATGTTGTTTATGTGTATAAATTAGTTTAGCAAAATTAACGATTAAATGCTTCCGGACTCTAGCTAGTAGCTAAAACATTACTTTTAAGAACAAAACTTTTTATATATGTATAATGATATGATATTTTACATGTATTAACATTTGTACGCGTCATGTCAATAAATTATAATACTCCCCATTATAATTGGTTTTTGTTGGGAGCCAAATCTAATCTATTTTAGAATTTTTTAATGTTAAGTTGTGTCATATTTATGTCCATTTCATCCCATTCATCTTTGCCCTTTAACACATGAGATTTTCCCACTCTTTTGCTTGGAATGATTGGCTTGTTTATGATAATTCTCCACACTTCATAAGCATTTGCTTAGATGAACAATTTCAAAAATTTCATTGTTCTTCTCCAATAGGAATAATTTATTTCATTGAAGAGTGATGGCCTCACGATGGAATGACTTTAATCCATGCTATTGACCCCAACTTTAATGTTATTTTTCCTTATTCAAAAAATGTGAGTTTTAATAATCTTTTCTCCCAATGGTGAAACCTTCAATGAAAATATTTCTTTGATACCAATTGTTAAGCTCAAATAATTGAATAAACACCATGATGGGGTAGATGAGTGGATAATGTTTTTTCCCTTTATTTTACAAACATAAGAAGGTGCTAGGAATATCAACATAAAAATTTTAGAGGTTTTGACCTCACTTGTCTATGCCCTCTCTCTTAGCCTCACTTGTCAAAGGGTTCTCAATTCACTATCTTGAACTACCTTTCAAAGAAAAAATATATCCTTCACAACTTTATATTTTTACTTAGCTACTATAGAAGCCACTTTCACCTATCTTTTTAGGGCTAAGATATAACCGTTTTAATTTTCAAGGCCAAAATAGAAACCTTTCCTTTTATTGATGTGTTTTAATGTGTAAACAAGGAGGCACTCTCTAAGGTAGGTGCTTACAAAGTTAGAGATTTCAAGAATACTAATAGAAACTTGTGTAAAGATATTTAACTCAACACACTAAATATGTACAAAGAAAAAGATGAAAGAGCTGAAACTTTTCTTGGTTATTCTTGTAAAAGCTTTGTATTTTTGTTGGGATCTCTCTCTTTTGCTTATTGAAGTGTATTTATATCAAAGAATTAATTTGTAGTTGTTTGGAGCTTTTGGGGATGAAATATGACTATATAAGAAAGTGAAAAGCTAAGCAGAAAAACTATAATTGTTACTCGTAAAGGATGAATCCTCTGCCCCTTTAGAAAGTGCATTTGGCTACAAGTTTGGGGATCACTTGAAATAGATTTTGACTAGCTCAAAAACATTAGAAACAAATGTTTTTGAGATTTTGAATCCTTGAAAATGTTTTAGGAGAATTTCAATAAGCTTTTAGAAAATAACTTAAGAATAATTTGTAATTCCATTTTTAAATATTATTATATCAAAACTAATAAAATTTTCCTTTTTAATATAACATTTTTAAAAAAATTACATTTTAAAATCTCCCCTAAATCATTTTCAAAATACGAATCTCTCTTTTAACGGTGGGAATCATTATTTTCAAAACTGAACTAGACCGATCGGTTAGATCAAAAACAGATTAGGATATCGATTTAAAAAAAAGCTGGACCGAACTCGCGAACCGATTGAACCAATTTTCTCTATTTTTTAGCTTTTATTTTTTATTTTTTATGATCTTTTAATAATTTATTCAATTAAAATAAACAAATCGATCGGGTGTTTGCGTTCGGGTTGCCAACATCGGTTCATATTTTTTTTATAAAAAAAAAGGTATGTCAGTATTTTTTTGGTGCCAGTGTTCTCTTTGCCAGCACCAGTGTGGTTTTTGAATTATTTTTTTTGCTAGCGTGCTCTGATTGCCAGGACAGGTCACATTTCGTTCTTCTTCTTTAAGCTTTGGACAATATGGCTCTTAAACCTTCAGATGCATTTATTGGAATTGTTAATCTAATAATAAATGTAGTGTAACTCTCCATTTTCTTCTTATCTATTTCTCTTCCTGTTCTCATCTATTCCATCATTGATTTTCCTCTTCCTCTTCTTCTCTTCTTCCTCGATTGTTGGATTTTTTTTCATCTTCTTCTTCTCTTATTTCCTTTGCCTACTATAATCAGTAAACTAAACTCAAAAGCATTTCTTTTTCTTCTCAAATATTTAGTGTTTCTTCGCTACTGATTTTGTGTTATTTTCTTCAAATATGTCTTCTTATGCAACTGAAGGTTTAGGAGTCACATTGTCCAAGGCTTGAAGAAGAAGAACCAAACAGTTACCGTTCTCAACAACCAGAGCACGTCGACAAAAAATAAAATTAAAAAACCGCACCGGTGCTGGCAAAGAGAACACCATTATCAAAAAGACAATGACACCTTTATTTTAAAAAAATTTGAACCAATTCCAGCAACCCGAACGTCGTCACCTATTAAAACATTATTTTATTTTTTATTTTTTTAAAATACGAGTATTTTTAAGTTGCATTTAAAAAAATACATACGGGTGCTGACAAACACAATGTCAGCACAAAAAAAATATTTTTTATTCACCGGGCAATCATAGGGCAATGATCAAAGGATGATGGAGGGTGGTGCTGACGGTGAGATAATCGGCACTAAAATGCACTGTAGAAAAGTAAGATAATCGGCACTAACATGCACTGTAGAAAACAAATCATTTTCCTGATAGATTTTGTACCTAGGTTATTTTCGTAAATAATCATTTTTTAAAAGTGAATTTTGAATAGAGGTGCTTGTTACAGACCAATTTTACCCACAAGCCCAATTGAACTCACAACCCCAAATGCATTTTAAACCCATCAGCCCACTTACACTAAACCCACAAATTAGAACCCAAACCCCATTTACATTAAACCAAACCCAAATACAACTAAACCTACCCAAACCTTAGCCCAACTACCCAAGACCCAACACAGCAGACCCAAACCCAGAAGCCCAAATCCCACCAAACCCTAGCCACCTATCCCTTTCCCACTTGCGCCAAACCTACCCACCTACCCTCTGCACCCTCATACCCCTGACTGCCGGCCACCTGCTCCATCGGCCATCCCTTGCAAGACCAGAAAAGAGACAAGACAACAATATTACACAAAATGTTGTAAAGGTTATAAAAGCCGATTTGGATTTCTATAAAAGGGGTTCGGTAAATTTAATAAAATATACTAAAAACCCATTCAATTTTTGAGCAAATATTACTTTTATCAGTATTTAAATAGAATAATATCATCAAATCAAAAGAGGATATCGGAGATTGAAGAAACAAAAAGGCAATAAAACCTAAGGTAAATTTTTATTTTCATTACTGTTTTTGACTTGTTTTTTGTACACAAATATTAAAAGAGTATTACAAATCTATAAAAGTATAAATAATAAAAAAATTTTAAAAAATATAAAACTGTCAAGGAATACCAGATTGGGCGTTAAGATAACTATGGGAAAAAGAGCCCGAGCAAGGGAAGGCTTGGGAAGGTATCTGCAAGGAATAGTTAGGGCTCTAAAGCCAGTACACCACAAGGCCCGATACGGTTTAGGTTTTCAGCCAGACGCCCGTCAAAGAAGAAAACAGTGGAAGAAAGATTAGGAAAGAAGGATTGCGAGAACTTTGGGCCCAGAAAACTGGGATTTTCCTGTCGGTCTTTTACTAAAAATTCGAGCTTCCCTCTCAGCCTGTTTCTTTTCTTTGCTCAATTCTTCTGCTTTATAAGCTCTCTCTGCCAATGTAGCAAACTCTCGAATTTCAAGAATTCCGATCAGTAACTTAATGTCTTCATTCAACCCTTCTTCGAATCGTTTGCACATTTGAACACATTGTGCACCCATTCTCGAGCATATTTACTCAATCGAACAAATTCTCTTTCATATTCGAATCTTGATCTATTGCCTGTTTCACTCAAGAAATTCTTTTCTTTTCTGGTCAAGGAACCTCTGGCTGATATATTTTTTTTTGAACTCGGTCTGAAAGAATTCCCATGTAATTTCTTCTTTTGGAACAACTGAAGCTTTAGTATTCCACCAATGGTAAGCTGTGTCTTTTAGCAGTGAGACGGCACATTTCAGACATTCTTCTGGTGTACAAGATAATTTCTCCAGAACCCGAGTAGTGTTTTCTAACCAGAATTCAGCCCGTTCGGAATCATCATCAACTGCTGCTCGAAATTCTTCGGCCCCATATTTTCGGATTTTATCTACAGGAGCTTTCCCTTTTCTGACAGATTCAGTACCTGTACCCTGTGGGATCTTGGGAACCGGTGGAGGAGCAGGAAGGGGAGCTTGAGCTTGAGCTTGTTGCACTACAGGGGTAGTTCTTAAATATTGACTAAACCATTCATTCATCACTTGAAAGAAGGCTCGCTTTGCCTCCTCCCCCTTGGCCTCGGATCACGGGCCTTGTACTACTAGTTACTTGAGTTCCCTTTGTGCCCGATTCGGGCCGGAGCATGACTCGGCTTCCTCAGTTGAGCTCGGTCGGTAGACATTTACTATAAAAAAAACACATTTAAATGGTCAAGAGATATCACACTATCAATAATAATTTAAATGGCATGTATAGCTAATTCCGTATTTGCTACATCGGTCCTAGAACCGACTAAACCGTAGCTCTCGATACCAATAAATGTAATACCCTACCGTATTCATTGCGGAATAGGGTGCAAGGCATTCTGGAGTTTACGAATTAAATTTTTTTTTCTTTTTATTCAATATAGCCCTTTTATAAATATCTAAACTTCCCTGTAATATTAAATCGAGACCAATCCACATCAATCAAATCAATTTAACATATTTTCATGATAGATTCATGCATTTATATAAGATAACGTCATCACATATCTATAAACGGGTTTGTTAACCACACTAATGGCTAACTTTACATTCATTTCACGTTAACATTTACTTTGTTAGCTTATACATGCCATTGATTCCCAAAATAAAGTTCATTTATTTACCGAAATCCCGAGGTTGATAGTGTGATGTGTCTCCGACCAAATCCGACCTCCGAGCTCTTAACACTACAAAAGCAGAGAAAAGGAAGCAGGGTAAGCACTTTGTGCTTAGTAAGCTTATGTAACAAGAATTACACTTACCTAATATTTTCAGTACAATACAATAAACATTACATATATCCATTCAATGCATTATTACCCTAACATGCACAAACTCAACATTCAAGTTAGTACAATAATTTCTATATATCAATAATATATATCATGATTGATGAGCTCATCATTACTATGATTTCCATTCCCTTGTTATTTTTCCATATTTATCCCGTTGAATTACTCGGAATTTCGATGGATTTTTAGAAGTACACTTTTAGTGTACATTTTGTAAAATCAATTCATATTCATGTGCGCACATTTCCATTTCAGAGAGCACACTCCCGCGAACCTCAACCTTGCAGCGGGATTACCAGTCCAGGCTAAATCCCCTGCAACGACAATTACTCTAATGAGTTTGAATCTGAATTACCAGTCCAGGCTAAATTGGACCTAATTCGGATTACCCGTCCAAGCTAAATCCATTTTCCACATATTCTTCGGGAGGGCTATATCAGGATAGGATCACCCGTCCGGGCTAGATCCTTTTACCGTCAATTCCTTTTCAGAGATCCACCGAATTTTCCTTTCATTCAACCGGGATTTCTTCCCCTTTATATCAAATATATCAATGTTTCATCAATTTTCATATAATGAACATTCAAATCATATTCACATCAATAACATACATTTCAAGTGTTTAAGAATATAATTCAAGTTACATGAACTTACCTTGATACTTGTTTGTAAACAGCAAAAATCTACTAATCCCGAACTTTTTCCTTTCCTCTATCTAGCTTCGTATTTGAATCTTCCGGATTTGGTGCAAAAATTATGAAATACCAGCTTAGAGAACCCTCCTATGGCATTTTTAGCTGCTGGAATTGAAGAGAAATGAAGAGAAATCTAGATATTTCCTATTTAGTCCTAGTTTTATTTAGTTAATTTTGCAATATTCCAAATTTACCCTTAATTTATCAATTTTTCTGCTGATTTCATACCCTTGCCGCCCAGCCCAAATAACTTTTGGGTCTAATTGCCTTTTAAATCCTTTCTCATTAGACTCTTAAGCTATTTAATCACTCTAGCAACTTTTACACCTATTACAATTTAGTCCTTTTCATTTAATTGACTACCCAAACATTAAAATTTCCTAACGAAATTTTAATACCACATTAATAACATTTCATAAATATTTATAAAATTATTTTCGACTCAGTTTTTACGAGATAGAGGTCTCGATAACTTATTTTTACCTAATTTCTTCAATAATTTTTTTTAACTAGCCACTAAATCGATAAAATTTTTCTATCAATATTTTCATACGACTTTCCTATCAAATAAATTTTCATGCAAAAATATTAAAATAAATTTCTCTTTAAATCGGATTTGTGGTTACGAAACCACTATTCCGATAACCTTGAATTTAGGCCATTACAGAAAATACCTCAACGTGTCTTAAGGCTCAACTCACCTCTCGCAATATGAGTTGATTTTTTTTTTTGGAAAGACAAAATTGAAAATACCTCAACGTGTCTTGAGGCTCAACTCACCTCTCGCAATGTGAGTTGATTTTTTTTAAAGACAAAAATTGAAAATACCTCAACGTGTCTTGAGGCTCAACTCACCTCTCGTAATATGAGTTGATTTTTTTGAAAAGCGTAAATTGAAAAAACATAAACTGAAAATACCTCAGCATGTGAGCCGATGCTCAGCTCATCTTTCGCAATATGAGTTGATTTTTGGAAGAAACAGAAATTGAAAAACAGAATTTTGAAAATACCTCGGCATGTGACCCGAGGCTCAACTCATCTCTCGAAATATGAGTTGATTTTTTTGAAAAACAGAAATTGAAGATACCTCAGAGTGTCCCGAGGCCCAACTCACCTCTTGCAATATGAGTTAATTTTTTTGACAACAGAAATAAAAACATCAAAATACCAGAACCTGTCGCTTGGTGGAACTCATATGTCTTTTCCTTCAATTCAGTATAGCTATCATCGAAACCTCTTGCTCTGCTGGAGTACCTGTATATGTCATGAATGATGTTATTATGATATGCACATGTTTGCCTTAAATGCCTTTATGCCTACATGATTATGCTATGCGCCTTAAGCATGTTCGTCGCATGTCCTTTTTCGTCACGATTTTTTTTGAGGATTTGCATTCATTACTTCGGTTCTTGAATTTCTCTTTAGGCCCTGTGCCCATCCTCTAACTTCACGAACCCTCTGTTGTTTCTCAGATATCACTTTTTTACCTCTGGTTGCACTTTGTCCTTGTTTTGAGACTCTTGTACTTATCAAATTCTTATTCAGGTAATGCTTAACATTTCTTTTGTTTAGAGTATATCATTTCACTATTTATCATGTAAATAAATCACATAATGAGATGCATGAAAAAGGTCAGGTAGGGACAAAAATGATACCTCACATTTATTTATTTCAAATGTAGCAAACAAAGAAAGTTAACCAATGATAGTAAAAAATGTGTCATAAAGAGAAAGGGATCGCATTCAACGGATACAAATGCTCTAGATATTCAACGCATGAACTCTTCCATGTTCCTCAATCAAGAATCTTTTCGAGCATGACTTCTTGTGTAGAAGATTTCGAGCTTTCAGAAATGCTTTAAATACTATAGTCTTGCCGTTTGTCTCACTTGTTCGAATTGTCTTGCTCTTTGAGCCTAGGTTTGCTTCATTAGAACGCCCTTTCGGGTTTTCATCCTAATCCCTTATGTTAATCAAGACGCCCTTTTCGGGTTTTCACCTTTATCTTTTTTTTTAAGATGCCCTTTCGGATTTTCATCTTAATTTTCTTTTCCAAGCATAATATTTCTTCACAGCATCTGAATTCACTGGATTCGGTAACTCCTTCCCATCCATCTCGGTGAGAATCAAAGCTCCACCCGAGAATGCCTTCTTCACGACGTATGGTCCTTCCCAATTTGGTGCCTATTTTCCTCGCAGGTCTTTTTGTATTGGGAGAATCTTTCTCAGCACGAGTTCTCCTTCATGGAATTCTTTTGGCCGTACTTTCTTGTCATGGGCCGCGATCATTCTCTTCTGGTACATCTGTCCGTGGCAAATTACCTTTAAACATTTTTCTTCAATAAGGTTTAACTAGTCATATCGAGCTTGAACCCATTCTACTTCCTATAATTTCGATTCCATCAAGACTCGTAGAGAAGGGATCTCAACTTCGATGGGTAACACAGCTTCCATTCCATAGACCAGAGAGAAAGGAGTTGCTCCCGTAGATGTCTGCACGGATGTGCGATACGCATACAAAGCAAATGGTAGCTTCTCGTGCCAATCTTTATAGGTCTCGGTCATTTTCCCAATGATCCTCTTAATATTTTTGCTGGCTGCTTCAACAACTCCGTTCATCTTTGGGCGATAGGGCGAGGAGTTATGATGCTTTATTTGAAATTGCTCACAAACTTCTTTCATCAACTTGTTATTCAGATTCAAGGCGTTATCTGAAATGATTCTTTTAGGCAAACTATATCGGCAAATGATTTCCTTTTTTAAAAACCTGCAAACTGCAGTCTTTGTCACATTGGCAAACGAAGCGGCTTCTATCCATTTTGTGAAGTAATCGATAACCACAAAAATAAATCGGTGCCCATTAGAAGCTTTTGGGGAAATTGGCCTTATGACATCTATGCCCCACATAGAAAAAGGCCACGGAGAAATCATAACGTGAAGGGGCGAAGGGGCTACATGAATTTTATCACCATAAATTTGACATTTGTGGCATTTTCGTGCAAAACCAATGCAGTTATTTTCCATCGTCAGCCAGTAATAACCGAGTCTCATAATCTTCCTGGCCATAGTGAAACCATTGGCATGTGTCCCACAAATTCCTTCATGGACATCTTCAAGTATTTTCCTAGCTTCAACAGCATCTACACATCTCAAGAGCACTTGATCTTTCCCTTTTTTGTACAGAATGTCCCCATCAAGAACAAATCCAGCTGTCATTCTTCTAATTGTTCTTTTGTCGTTTTCATTCACTTGTTCGGGATACCTTTGATTCTTGATATATTCTAAGATATCATGGAACCACGGCTGTCCATCTGCTTCTTTCTCAATGCTACAACAGTGTGTAGGTACCTCGTATATGCTCATTTTGAGGGGTATTATTTCTGCTTCTCTACTTGCTTTGAACATGGAAGCCAAAGTGGCCAGGGCATCAGCCAATTGGTTTTCTTCTCGTGGGAAGTAATGAAAAGTTATTTCTTTGAATTCTTTGATCAATTCAGCTACTAGATCACTGTATTTGACTAATTTCGAATCTCTCACCTCCCAATCTCCACGGATTTGGTATATCACTAGGGCTGAGTCCATGTACACCTCTAAGATTTTGATGTTTCGTTCAATAGCTGCACAAAGTCCCATGATACAGGCCTCATATTCCGTAATGTTATTGGTACAGAAGAAGTTCAGTCTTGCAGTGAACGGATAATGATTCCCGTCTGGTGATACTAGGATTGCTCCAATCCCATGCCCCAAGGCATTCGACGCGCTGTCAAAGCTCATCTTCAATGACTTCTCTTTTGATGACTCATATTCTTTTTCTGTAATGCACATCAAGTCTTCATCTGAGAAATCAAATTTCAATGGCTCATATTCCTCTGTTGTTTGAGTTGCTAAGAAGTCAGCTATTGCGCTCCCTTTTATCGACTTTTGGCTCACATAGACAATGTCGTACTCCGATAGTAAGATCTGCCATCGTGCCATTTTTCCTGAGAGTGCAGGTGATTCCATCATATATTTTATTGGGTCCAGCTTTGAAATCAACCATGTCGTATGGTACAACATATATTGTCTGAGTCTCCGAGCTACCCAAACCAGAGCGCAACAAAATTTTTCAATGGACAAATACTTTGCCTCATATTCAGTGAACTTTTTGCTGAGGTAGTAAATCGCCTTTTCTTTCTTTCCTGACTCGTCGTGTTGCCCCAGTACGTAACCCATTGAATTTTTGAATACGGTCAAATACAATATCAATGGTCTTCCCGGAGTTGGCGGTACTAACACTGGAGGACTAGACAAATATTGTTTTATCTTATCAAAGGCCACCTGGCATTCCTCATTCCATTCTCCCGGGTTATGTTTTCGAAGAAGCCGAAAGATTGGGTCGCATTGGTTGGTAAGTTGAGCGATGAATCGGGCGATGTAGTTTAACCTCCCTAAAAATCCTCTGACTTCCTTTTGTGTGCGCGGAGGTGGTAACTCTTGAATGGCTTTTATTTTATCTGGATCAACCTCGATACCTCTTTTACTGACAATGAAACCTAGCAACTTTCCCGAGGTAACCCCAAACGTACATTTGGCTGGGTTAAGCTTTAGTTGAAACTTTCTCAGCCTTCCGAACAACTTCTTGAGGTTCATTACATGCTCTTCTTCCCCTCGGGATTTAGCAATCATATCATCGACGTAGACCTCTATTTCTTTATGCTTCATGTCATGGAATAACGTCACCATAGCCCTCTGATATGTTGCCCCAGTATTCTTTAACCCAAATGGCATCACCTTGTAGCAGAATGTTCCCCACATTGTTACGAAGGTAGTTTTCTCCATATCCTCAGGGGCCATCTTGATTTGATTGTACCCCGAGAATCCATCCATGAAAGAAAACAATGAATGTTTTGCTGTGTTATCCACCAACGTATCAATGTGTGGTAGGGGAAAATTATCTTTGGGACTTGCTCGATCAGGTCACGATAATCTACACACATTCGTACTTTTCTGTCTTTCTTTGGTACTGGGACTATGTTAACCACTCATTCTGGATATTTGGAGGCTTGTAGGAAGCTTGCATCAAATTGCTTCTTGACTTCCTCTTTTATTTTCAACAACATCTCAGGTCTCATCCGTCTCAACTTTTGTTGAATGGGTTTGCATTCTGGCTTTAATGGGAGCTTATGAACCACTACATCTTCATCCAATCCTGGCATGTCCTGATATGACCATGCGAATACATCTTTGTACTCGCGGAGAAAAGTAATCAAATTATGCCTGGTGCCTCCTGAAATAGAAGTCCCAATCTTCACTTCTTGCTTTCTTTCTTAAGTTCCCAAATTTATTGTTTCAACAGATTCTTGATGAGGCAAAATCTGTTTATCCTCTTGTTCCACCATTCTTAGCAAGTCAAGAGACGAGACATAGTCTTCAGCATTTTCTTCGGTTTTGAATTCTCCTAAACAAACAGCCTTCTCAAAATTAATTTCAGGACTCGTAAAGGGTTTGTTCATGTCGTCGATATCTGAGCACCTGAAAGTTGAATGGAAAAGGAAACTATAGAGAGGCATCCAAGTATTGGAACTAACAAACGAAATATTATGGCATGGCATGAGGCAAATGTAAGGATAGGCTATGAAATGAGAAAA
This sequence comes from Gossypium anomalum, assembly GCA_025698475.1. NCBI lineage: Eukaryota > Viridiplantae > Streptophyta > Magnoliopsida > Malvales > Malvaceae > Gossypium > Gossypium anomalum. The sequence continues at coordinate 84,219,660 of CM046967.1, read as the reverse complement.
TGATTATGAAATTAGTGATAATGCGAAAGATCGTGACAAAATGCATCTTCATTAATATTCATTTGAATGATAAAGAGCGAATGCAAGCTCTTACAAAAGAATTCTATTATATTTAAGGACACAATAGAGGGTTAACGTTTGAGCATTACTCTGAAGACTTATAAACTATAAGAAGGTCCTCGGCAGTCCAATTGTTCAACATGAAACCCGGGGGACAAGGGCGTATCCTTGAGACGTCTTTACTTGCATCTGCCCCTTTGTCAATGACATTTATACTGACATTCTGAAGACCCCTTTCAATTGTCAACAGCGTGCTTCATGGATTATCTTGCTCGGGGTATATCATTCCTGCTTCAAAGAAATTGAAGAAATATCAGGATCGTTCTACTTCAGCTATTGGGTATTCGGGCAAAGAGCGAGTTTCTCAACGCACTAATCCAAGGCCTTCTACTCCATCAGTGACCAGTATTGGCAGTGTCGGAACTCCTAAACCGAGATGCCAGTACTGTAATAAAACTCATTTTGGTGAATGCCGATTTAAGAGTGGGGCTTGTTACCGATGTGGTTCTTTTGACCATTTCCTCAGAGATTGTCCGAGAAGGGTTGAAAAAAAAGTGAACAGATATTGAAGCCGAGTAATCCGGTTCGAGGGGTAGACCACCTCAACCATCCGGTAATGTCAGCGGTAATCGAGGAGCTACAAAAGATATTGTAGGTAGGCCTGAGGTACGAGCACCTGCTAGGACATATGCCATTCGTGCCAGAGAAGATACCTCAGCACCCGATGTTATTACTGGTACATTTTCTTTACTTGACAGCGATATTATCTGCATTGATTGATCCACGGCTCTACGCATTCATATATATGTGTTAAACTTGCAATTGTTAAAAATTTATCCGTTGAACCTCATTGAATTTGTGGTTAAAGTCTCGAACCCTGGGCGATCCGTGTTAGTGGATAAAATTTGTAAAAATTGTCCACTGATGGTAAGAGGTTATTGTTTCTCGGCTGATTTGATGTTATTGCCATTTGATGAATTTGACGTGATATTGGGTATGTATTGGTTAACTTGACATGATGCGATAGTAAATTGTAGACATAAATATATTATGTTAAAATGTCGAATGGTGAGTTGCTTGGGTTAAATCTGATCAGACAGAGGGGTTATTTGATGTGATTTCAGTAATGGCAGCACAGAGGTATGTTAAAAAAGGGTATGATGCTTACTTGGCTTATGTCCTTGACACCAAAGTACCTGAGTCAAAAATACAGGCAGTTCCAGTGGTATGTGAATTTTCCGATGTGTTTCGGAGGAATTACCAGGATTGCCACGAGAAAGAGAAGTGGAATTTTCTATAGATTTGATTAGGGAACTACTTGATCTCCATAGCTCGTATCGTATGGCTCCTGCAGAATTAAAGGAGTTAAAGACACAGTTACAAGAACTTGTTGACAGGGGTTTTATCCGACCGAGTCATTCACCTTGGGGTGCTCCGGTTCTGTTTGTGAAAAAGAAAGACAGGTCTTTTGAGATTGTGTATCGACTACCGACAGCTTAATAAAGTAACTATAAAGAATAAGTACCAATTAACCCGGATCGATGATTTATTTGATCAGCTGAAAGGTGCTACCGTATTTTCAAAAATTGATCTTCGATCGGGTTATTATCACTACGAGTAAAGGAGTCAGATGTGCCAAAAACAGCTTTTAGAACCAGGTACGGGCATTATGAGTTTCTAGTTATGCCGTTTGGGCTAACTAATGCACCTGCAGTATTCATGGATTTGATGAACCGGATATTCAGACTGTACTTAGACAGATTTGTAGTAGTATTCATTGATGATATTTTGGTTTATTCTCGGGATGAAGAAGAACATGCAGAACATTTGAGAACTGTGTTACAAATTCTGCGAGAGAAGCAATTGTACGCTAAATTCAGTAAATGTGAATTTTGGCTTCGAGAAGTGGGTTTTCTAGGACATATTGTATCTGCCGAAGGCATCAGGGTAGATCCGAGTAAAATCTCAGCTATTGTCAATTGGAGTCCACAGAAGAATGTATCTGAAGTTAGAAGTTTCTTGGGTTTAGCTGGTTATTATCGGAGATTTGTACAGGGATTCTCTATGATAGCTTCTCCAATGACTCGATTATTGCAGAAAGATGTAAAGTTCGAGTGGACTGATGAATGTCAACAAAGTTTCAACCGATTGAAAGACCTATTAACGAAAGCACCTGTATTAGTGCGGCTGAACTGTAAGGAATTTGTTATTTACTGATGATGCCTCATTAAATGGTTTAGGTTGTGTCTTGATGCAAGAAGGTAAAGTAATAGCCTATGCTTCAAGACAACTTAAACCACATGAAAGAAATTACCCATTACATGATCTTGAATTGCATTTGCTATTGTATTTATATTTGAAGATATGGCGGCATTACTTGTACGGTGAGAAATGTCATATTTATCACGATCATAAAAGCTTGAAATATTTGATGACACAGAAAGATTTGAATTTGAGGCAGTAGCAGGTGGCTTGGGCGATAAAGGATTATGATTTGATTATTGATTACCATCCGGGTAAGGCTAATGTTGTAGCTGATACTTTGAGCCGGAAATCTCTGTTTGCTTTACGAGCTATGAATACACGGTTATCATTGATCGATGATGTAATACCCCTACCGTATTCATTCATTTAGGAATAGAGGTGCGAGGCATTAGGAGTTCTGAATTAATTTTTTTATTCAATATAGCCCTTTTATAAATATCTAAACTTCCTGTAATATTAAATCGAGACCAATCCACATCAATCAAATCAATTTAACATATTTTCATGATAGATTCATGCATTTATATAAGATAACGTCATCACATATCTATAACTGTGTTTGTTAACCATACTAATGGCTAACTTTACATTCATTTCATGTTAACATTTACTTTGTTAGCTTATACATGCCATTGGTTCCCAAAATAAAGTTCCTTTATATACCGAAATCCCGAGGTTGATAGTGTGATGTGTCTCCGACCAAATCCGACCTCCGAGCTCTTAACACTACAAAAGCGGGAAAAGGAAACAGGGTAAGCACTTTGTGCTTAGTAAGCTCATGTAACAAGAATTACACTTACCTAATATTTTCAGTACAATACAATAAACATTACATATATCCATTCAATGCATTATTACCCTAACATGCACAAACTCAACATTCAAGTTAGTACAATAATTTCTATGTATCAATAATATATATCATGATTGATGAGCTCATCAATACTATGATTTCCATTCCCTTGTTGTTTTTCCATATTTATCCCGTTGAATTACTCGGAATTTCGATGGATTTTTCAGAGGTACACTTTTAGTGTACAAATCGGGTCCGTCAATTCATATTCATGTGCGCACATTTCCATTTCAGAGAGCACACTCCCGCGAACCTCAACCTTGCAGCGGGATTACCAGTCCAGGCTAAATCCCCTGCAATATAAACTCATAGAGTATTGTCGGGATTACCAGTCCAGGCTAAATCCCCTGCAACGACAATTACTCTAATGAGCTTGGATCTGAATTACCAGTCCAAGCTAAATTCAGACCCTAATTCGGATTACCCGTCCGGGCTAAATCCATTTTCCACATATTCTTCGGGAGGGCTATATCAGGATAGGATCACCCGTCCGGGCTAGATCCTTTTTACCGTCAATTCCTTTTCAGAGATCCATCGAATTTTCCTTTCATTCAATCGGGATTTCTTCCCCTTTATATCAAATATATCAATGTTTCATCAATTTTCATATAATGAACATTCAAATCATATTCACATCAATAACATACATTTCAAGTATTTAAGAATATAATTCAAGTTACATGAACTTACCTTGATACTTGTTTGTAAACAGCAAAAATCTACTAATCTCGAACTTTTTCCTTTCCTCGATCTAGCTTCGTATTTGAATCTTCTGGATCTAAATAAATAAATTTAATTATCAATTTAATACATTTCATGTTCATATGCAACATTCTCTATAATTCAACTATTATTTATAGTTCATTCAAAGCTGTCTACTTGAGTCATAGTCACTAAATTATTTATAACTTGAGCTACGGAACTCCAAATTAAGATCGGTTAATTTTCCCTGAAATTAGACTCATATATATTCTTACCATAAAATTTTCAGAATTTTTGGTCTAGCCAATCAGTACAGTTTATTCTTTAAAATCACCCCTGTTTTGCTGTCTGACAGTTCTGACTCTTCTTCACTAAAAATTAATTATATCCTTGTACAGAATTCAAATAATATTCTAGTTTTTTTCTATTAAAACTAGATTCACTCAGGATTCTATGCATATAAATTTAAACCCCTAATTATTTTTCTTCATTTTTTTATGATTTTTCAAAGTCAGAACAGGGGAACCCGAATTCATTCTGACCTTGTCTCACAAAATTCATTATATCTCAAAATTTACAAATCCATTGCTTACAATATTTCTTCTATGAGAAACTAGACTCAATAAGATTTAATTCCATATTTTGTTCATCTTCTAATTCGATTCCTACAATTTTTAGTGGTTTTTCAAAGTTAGTCTACTGCTGCTGTCCAAACTGTTTTAGTGCAAGCTGTTTATTATCATTTTTCCCCTAAGCTTTTAATAAATGATAATTTCGTCCCTACTCAATTAGCCTCTCAATTGAGCTTATTTTTCCCAATTAACACTTTATTATATCACCTTAAACTAGTTTACAACTTTTAGGAATCAGAATTTCAGAAATATACTTTAATTCCAAAAATTTTCACAATTAGGTCCTAAAAATCAATTTCCATTGAAATTACCTAATAAAATCATCTCATAAACAATTTAAAGCTTTAATTTCATTCTATTTCATCATAAACTTACAGCACTCAACCATGGTGATTTTCAATTTCATTTATGAAATCAAAAACTAATGAATTTAATAGTAGGACCTAGTTGTAAAAGTCTTAGAAACACAAAAATTACAAGAAAAAGGCAAGGATTAACTCACTTGGTGCAAAAATTATGAAATACCAGCTTAGAGAACCCTCCTATGGCGTTTTTAGCTGCTGGAATTGAAGAGAAATGAAGAGAAATCTAGATATTTCCTATTTAGTCCTAGTTTTATTTAGTTAATTTTACAATATTCCAATTTTACCCTTAATTTATCAATTTTTCTGCTGATTTCATACCCTTGCCGCCCAGCCCAAATAACTTTTGGGTCTAATTGCCTTTTAAATCCTTTCTCATTAGACTCTTAAGCTATTTAATCACTCTAGCAACTTTTACACCTATTACAATTTAGTCCTTTTCATTTAATTGACTACCCAAACATTAAAATTTCCTAACGAAATTTTAATACCACATTAATAACATTTCATAAATATTTATAAAATTATTTTTGACTCGGTTTTTCTGAGATAGAGGTCTCGATAACTTATTTTACCTAATTTCTTCAATAATTTTTTTAACTAGCCACTAAATCGATAAAATTTTTCTATCAATATTTTCATACGACTTTCCTATCATATAAATTTTCATGCAAAAATATTAAAATAAATTTCTCTTTAAATCGGATTTGTGGTTACGAAACCACTATTCCGATAACCTTGAATTTAGGCCATTACAGATGATGGTTCAATCCTAGCTGAATTGAGAGCTAAACCGACATTTTTACAGCAAATATGTGAAGCTCAGAAGAATGATGAGAAGTTACAAGTTAAACGGGCACAGTGTGAGTCAAGTAATGATCCTGAATTTCAGGTTGGTTCTGATGGTTGTTTATTATTCAAAGGTAGGGTATGTGTACCTCAGAATTCAGAGCTCATACAGAAGATTCTACGCGAGGCTCACAGCGGTACTATGTCTGTACATCCGGGGAGCAATAAAATGTATAATGATTTGAAAAAGATGTACTGGTGGTCGGGAATGAAACTTGATATCTCTGAGTTTGTATCAAGGTGTTTAATATGTTAGGAAGTTAAAGCTGAGCATCGGTACCTTGTGGTTACTTCAACCAATTACTATACCGGAATGGAAATGGGAAAGAATCACTATGGATTTTGTATCGGGGCTACCTTTGTCTCCGAGGAAAAAAGATGCTATTTGGGTGATTGTTGATCAATTGACAAAGTCAGCGCACTTTATTAAAGTGCGTATGGATTATTATTTTAGATAAACTATTTGAATGTATATATCTGAGATTGTCAGGTTACATGGAGTGCCTGTCTCTATTATATCAAAATAAAAATCCCCAATTAACTTCTCTTTTCGGGACAAATTGCAAGAAGCCTTGGGTACTCAGTTGTATTTAAAGATTGCATTTCATCCTCGCATGGATGGCCAATCTGAGCGTGTAATTCAAGTATTGGAAGATATGCTCCAATGTTGTATACTAGAGTTTGAAGGTAATTGGGAGAGGTATCTACCTTTGATTGAATTTGCTTACAATAACAGTTATCAGTCCAGTATTAAAATGGCTCCGTATGAAGCTTTGTATGGGAGAAAATGTAGAACACCGTTATATTGGAATGAGCTCGGTGAAAGGAAGATACATGGGGTTGATTTGATCAGGAAATGAGAAGAAAAAGTAAAGGTTATTCGGGATAGTCTAAAAGCGACTTCCGATCGTCAAAAATCATATGCCGACCTTAAACGAAAAGAGATTGAATTTCAAGTTGGTGACAAGGTATTCTGAAAGTGTCTCCTTGGAAGAAAGTTCTCGATTCTCGGTCGAAAGGGTAAATTGAGTCCAAGATTTATCGGGCCCTATGAAATCATAGAAAGAATTGGACCGATCGCTTATCGATTGGCATTACCACCGGAACTTGATAGAATCCATAATGTTTTTCATGTATCTATGTTACGACAATATCGATCGATCCTTCACATGTTATTTCTCCGAATGAAGTGGAGATTCAACGAGATATGACTTACAGTGAAGAACCCGGTCAAGATATTGGCATGGGAGACAAAAGAGCTAAGAAATAAAAAGATAAATTTGGTGAAAGTATTGTGCAAAAAGCAGGATTGAGGAAGCGACATGGGAACCGGAGGAGACAATGAGGAAACAATACCCAAACCTCTTTCTTTGGTAAGATTTTCGAGGACGAAAATCCTTTAAAGGGGAGAGTTGTAATGGCCTAAATTCAAGGTTATCGGAATAGTGGTTTCAGTAACCACAAATCCGATTTAAAGAGAAATTTATTTTAATATTTTTGCATGAAAGTTTATTTGATAGGAAAGTCGTATGAAAATATTGATAGAAAAATTTTATCGATTTAGTGGCTAGTTAAAAAAAAATTATTGAAGAAATTAGGTAAAAATAAGTTATCGAGACCTCTATCTCGTAAAAACCGAGTCGAAAATAATTTTATAAATATTTATGAAATGTTATTAATGTGGTATTAAAATTTCGTTAGGAAATTTTAATGTTTGGGTAGTCAATTAAATGAAAAGGACTAAATTATAATAGGTGTAAAAGTTGCTAGAGTGATTAAATAGCTTAAGAGTCTAATGAGAAAGGATTTAAAAGGCAATTAGACCCAAAAGTTATTTGGGCTGGGCGGCAAGGGTATGAAATCGTGAGAAAAATTGATAAATTAAGGGTAAAATTGGAATATTGCAAAATTAACTAAATAAAACTAGGACTAAATAGGAAATATCTAGATTTCTCTTCATTTCTCTTCAATTCCAGCAGCTAAAAACGCCATAGGAGGGTTCTCTAAGCTGGTATTTCATAATTTTTGCACCAAATCCGGAAGATTCAAATACGAAGCTAGATCGAGGAAAGGAAAAAGTTCGGGATTAGTAGATTTTTGCTGTTTACAAACAAGTATCAAGGTAAGTTCATGTAACTTGAATTATATTCTTAAACACTTGAAATGTATGTTATTGATGTGAATATGATTTGAATGTTCATTATATGAAAATTGATGAAACATTGATATATTTGATATAAAGGGGAAGAAATCCCGGTTGAATGAAAGGAAAATTCGGTGGATCTCTCGAAAAGGAATTGACGGTAAAAAGGATCTAGCCCGGACGGGTGATCCTATCTCGATATAGCCCTCTCGAAGAAGAATATGTGGAAAATGGATTTAGCTTGGACGGGTAATCCGAATTAGGGTCCAATTTAGCTGACTGGTAATTGATTCAAGCTCATTAGAGTAATTGTCGTTGCGAGGATTTAGCTTTGGGTGGTAATCCATTTTGCAAGGTTGAGGTTCATGGAGTGTGCTCTCGAAATGGAAATGTGCGCACATGAATATGAATTGATGGGATTAAAAATGTACACTAAAAGTGTACCTCTAAAAATCCATCAAATTCGACTAATTCAACGGGATAAATATGGAAAAATAACAAGGGAATGGAAATCATAGTAATGATGAGCTCATCAATCATGATATATATTATTGATATATAGAAATTATTGTACTAACTTGAATGTTGAGTTTGTGCATGTTAGGGTAATAATGCATTGAATGGATATATGTAATGTTTATTGTATTGTACTGAAAATATTAGGTAAGTGTAATTCTTGTTACATGAGCTTACTAAGCACAAAGTGCTTACCACATTTCCTTTTCTCTGTTTTGTAGTGTTAAGAGCTCGGAGGTCGGATTTGGTGGGAGACACATCACACTATCAACCTCGGGATTTGGTAAATAAATGAACTTTATTTTGGGAATCAATGGCATGTATAAGCTAACAAAGTAAATGTTAACGTGAAATGAATGTAAAGTTAGCCATTAGTATGGTTAACAAACCTGGTTATAGATATGTGATGACGTTATCTTATATAAATGCATGAATCTATCATGAAAATATGTTAAATTGATTTGATTGATGTGGATTGGTCTCGATTTAATATTACAGGGAAGTTTAGATATTTATAAAAGGGCTATATTGAATAAAAAGAAAAAAAAATTTAATTCGTAAACTCCGGTAATGCCTTGCACCCTATTCCGGCAATGAATACGGGTAGGGGTATTACATTTTCAATTTTCGTTTTTTAATTTATGTTTTTCAAAAAAATCAACTCATATTGCGAGAGATGAGCTGAGCCTCGGGGCACGCTTAGGTTTTTTCAAATTTATATTTTTCAAAAATCAACCCATATTGCGAGAGGTGAGTTGAGCCTCAGGTTACATGTCGAGGTATTTTCAAAATTTGCTTTTAAGTTTCAAAAAAACTAACTCATATTGTGAGGGGTGAGTTAAGCTCTGGCTCACGTGTTGAGCTATGTTCAATTTCTGTTTTAAAGAGTCAATTTATATTGCGAGAAATGAGTTGAGCTCAGGATCACATGCTGAGTAAAGAATAAAGATTGGAGCTGATGGAAGAAACCAGATTTGGCCGCCTTGAAGTTGCAGTGGAGCAGGTCAAAGTTGCAAGTTTTGTCTCCATGAAGTTGCAGCGGAGTTGATCGAGGATATCAGATATTGCCTTTCTAAAGTTACAGAAGAGAAGATTACAAACCTCATCTCACTGAAGCGATAAAGAATCGGATTGAAGTTGTAGAGATGATTTTTATGAAGTTACAATGGAACAGATCGAAGCCACAAATCTCATATCCTTGAAGCCACATAGAAATAGATTGAAGCTACAAGGCGTATATCAGAAGATCCAATGGATCGAACCAAAGCTACAAGATTACGGTGGACTAGAAGGAGACTACCTAAACAAGAAGAGCACCAAAGAAGTCAAGACTTAGCAAGACCAGGCAAAATTGGCATTTCATTATGTCTTTGCTATATTCTCGTTACACGACAATAAGCAAAGAGGGGCAGCTGTTACAGACCAATTTTACCCACAAGCCCAATTGAACTCACAACCCCAAATACATTTTAAACCCATCAGCCCACTTACACTAAACCCACACATTAGAACCCAAACCCCATTTACATTAAACCAAACCCAAATACAACTAACCCTACCCAAACCTTAGCCCAACTACCCAAGACCCAACACAGCAGACCCAAACCCAGAAGCCCAAATCCCACCAAACCCTAGCCACCTATCCCTTTCCCACTTGCGCCAAACCTACCCACCTACCCTCTGCGCCCTCATACCCCTGACTGCCGGCCACCTGCTCCATCAGTCATCCCCTGCAAAACGAGAAAAGAGACAAGACAACAATATTAAACAAAATGTTGTAAAGGCTATAAAAGCCGATTTGGATTTCTGTAAAGGGGGTTCGGCAAATTCAATAAAAATATACTAAAAACCCATTCAATTTTTGAGCAAATATTACTTCTATCAGTATTTAAATAGAATAATATCATCAAATCAAAAGAGGATATCGGAGATTGAAGAAACAAAAAGGCAATAAAACCTAAGGTAAATTTTTATTTTCGTTACTGTTTTTCACTTATTTTTTATACACAAATATTAAAAGAGTATTACAAATCTATAAAACTATAAATAATAAAAAAAATTAAAAAAATATAAAAAAATTACCTCTCTCCTCCCAGTACTGCACGGTGTGGTTGGCACTGCCGCGACGGTCATGTGGCCGGACTGGTGATCGGTCCCCTGGCCGGAATCCCTCCTTTCTCCCTCTTCTCTCTTTCCCTCTCTTCTTCTCTTTCTTTTTTTTTTCCTTCTCCCTTCACAAATGATTTTTTTTTTCTGAAAATGGGCCTATTTATAGCCCTCCGAAACGACGTCGTTTTGGGGGCGATACTTAAGCCCCAAAACGACGTCGTTTCACCATACCCGACCCGTTCGACCCGAACCCGCTTCAGGATCTGCGTGTTTTCAACTCAATGGTATATTTTTGCAATTGGTCCTTCCGCAATTTTATCTTTCGCAAGCAAGTTATCTTTGGATTACAGATCGGCCCTGAAATTTAATCGGTTTTACAATTTGGTCCCCGTGCATACGCAGCGTTTTAAACGACCGGGAATATTGTGCTTTTGGCCCTTATACGTTTCTCGCGTGTTCAAATAGGTCCTTTCTCTTTATTTTCTTTTTAAATCTGCCCCACAACTTTGTTTTTAGTTTAATTTTAGTCATTTTTTCGTTTATTTTCATTTCTTTATTAAATATTCTTGTTATTTTTATATTATTAGTATTATTATTATTATTATTATTATTATTATTATTATATACTCTTATTATATGCGTATATATATGTATTTGTATTTAGTTTATTTATTTATTTTATTTTAATATTTTAATGCTATACTTGCTTTTATATTTCAATATTATTATTATTATCATTATTATTACCAATATTTATAGATGTTTTAGTATATATGTATATATACATATTTTTACGTATAGGTTTATTTTTATTACTTTATTTCAATATCTTTATTGTATTTGCTGTTGTATTTCAATATTATTCTCCTTATTATTATTATATAATAGTATATATTTTTGTTTATGTATATAAATATATATTATTCTTAGTATATTATATTGTTTTTTTTTTGTATTACTATTATAATTATCATTGTTAATATAGTGAATGTTTTTGTTATATATGTATATATTTTTATATCATCCTTGTTATTATTATTAACCTTAGTATATGTCTTATTATACATGTATATATCTTTAATATATATATAGGTATATATTTATGTAATATTGTAATAGTTTTCTTTAATATCATTATTTCCAATATATATATTATATGTAAATATTTTAATGTCATGTTATATGCATTTTTATGTGTTACGTGCGTGTACTTTCTTGTTGTATTTTTATATATCATGTATATATTTCTAATACTATATTATGTTTTCATACATATTATGTATATACTTTAGTATTATTGTTATATATTTTTATACGACCTTATGTACATATATTTCATTATTCTTGTATACACATTTTGCATATAGTATTATTTTCGTATATCATTATATTTACTATTATACCCATGATTTTCACTATTATCACTTATCATTTTATCTTAATATTATTATGTTTATGTTTCTCATATATGTCATGTACATACAGTTTTTAATATTCATTTTTATACATATATATGTATACATTATGCATATATTTTAATAATACAAGTTATATATATATTTTCACTATTTTATGTATAGGTTTCAAATGCTATGTATAGTATATTTCTGGCACTATTACTATTTATATATATTTCGGTGTACATGTTCTTAATAGCATTATTGCATATATATATTCATTGTTTTTTACTTCGTGTTGGATATTATTATGTTTAATATATCGCGTGCATTGCTATTGCTTTTTAATATTATTGTCATATTCGTTATTTGCTTCTAGATCTGTCTTTTATTTATGTTTATTTCATACCAACTTGCTTCGCATTATTTCAAAAATTATCCATGTTTTCTTATTTATTTCAATAATCAAGACAACGTACCGATTTAACATTAAGTCATCGAATTTCATCGCTATGTTGGGTGAACATCAATTGACTCGTGTTAAAACGGTATGTCCTTCTCAAAAACCAGAATAAACTAAAATTTCTCGTCTTTTCAATCGGATTACAACTAAATGTTCAATTGAGCTCGTATTTTTGAAAATCAAGACAACATGTGTTTAACAAGATACCAATTTGGGCGTCGCGAGGATGCTAATACCTTCCTCGCGCGTAACCGACTCCCGAATCCTATTTTTTTCTAGATTTTGACGTAGACCCAAACTCAGCCTTCTTTTTGTTTTAAAAAATAAATCTAATAGGTGTCCGATCACACCTAGGAAAAAGGATCGGTGGCGACTCTCTTTTTTTTTTTAAATGAAACTTTTTCACTAAATCGCCACAATTAGCGACCAAGCAAAAAAATTTCACGTCGCTACAGCTGGCGACTCCACTGTTTTTTTTTTTTTTAAAATCAAACTTTTTCATTAAATCGTCACAATTAGCGACCAAGCAAAAAATTTTCACATCGCTACAGTGCTCATGGGTCGGGCTAGGTCGGGTTTGGGCCAAAATTTTAGATTGGTTTACTAGGCGCGGGCTTGACCCGAAAAATGAACCTAAAATTTTTCTCAAGTCCGGTTCGGATAAAAATATTAAAACCTGGGTCTAACCCGACCCGTATTAATTTTTTTATATTAATTTAAAAAAAATAATACACCAAAAATACTAAAAATATTAAAATAAATATTTCCCAACAAATTAAAAATAAATTTAAAAAATATATATATACTTAAATAACAATAAGATAGGTGCAAATTAATAAGCAAATATCTCTAAAATTATAACAAAATTAATAATAAAATAAGAGCTATACAATAATAACAAAATAATAACAATATTATAATGAAATGGTAACAGAATAGTAAAAAAAAGCAAATAAAATAATAAAAAAAGCAAAAAAATTATAATTTCTTTTATATATTTAAGCTGGGCCAAAAAGACTTTACTCAAAATTTAATTTGTTTTCTAAATATACTTTATCTTTTTTAAATTTATTTTTTAAATTTATACTATTACTTAAACTCTCTTACTTTTCAGAAGAGTTTAGCATGATATCCCTGCACAATAGCATGTATAGTTTTGAAAAAAAGCGACAATATTTAATTGTTTGTCGGTTAGTATATATTACCAAGGCAGAAACTAGAAAAACAAACCCACCTTCATCCAGCTGCTTTTGGTTTAACCTGTCCTCCTAACGTAAATATAACTCCCAATTCTCCCTCTTCTTCTATTCAAATCCTAAACCAAAATATAAATATATTTTCAAAAACCCTAAATCAAAATTAGTAATTCCTCTAGAAACTCCCAGATGATACCAAACAGCTGCCGAAAGCGCCAGCGCCCGCCTCACCACCACACCTCCGCTATCGTCGAAGCCTTCCCCCACAGGACCATCTCCGAATCCTCCCAAAAGCTCCCCCGAACCTCCTTCTCCTTCAACGATCCTTCCACCGCTGACGTCATCCTCTGCTTCTTCATCGACCGTTCCCCCTTTGATGCCTCCAACCCCTCCGATTCCGCCCGCCATTCCGACCTCCAGATCTATCTCCACTCCCGCGTCATCTCCCGCGCCAAATATTTCTCCACTCTTTTATCTGATCGCTGGCAACATCAAGCAAACAACCACAATGCCGGCCATGATTCTAGAACCATTGCTAATTGTAATAATATGTTCCATTTGACTCTCGGCGTTCACGACGATCCGACCGTCCATTTAACTGTGCTTCAACTGCTTTACACCTACGATTTCCCAACCGTCATCGCCTCAGCTTCAACCGCACTCGAAATCCTCCCCGTCGCTCTCGAGTTACTCTTCGAAGATTGCGTCAAAGCATGCGTCAAATTCTTAGAAGCCGTGCCGTGGAGCGTGGAAGAGGAGAAGAGAGTTTTGAGCCTGATCCCTCTCTTGCGTGAAGAAGAATCCAAGGAACTCCTCGCCAGAGTTTCGCCGGGGGAAGATGGTTTTTGTGAGGAGATGTTGCATGGATTGATTGAAAAAGCGATGTATAGCCAGCCTAACATGGCGTTTGTTAAAGTCTTCGTGGCTAAGCTTCTGAGAGAATTTTCGTCGCGGGAATCAGCGAGGAGGGTTTTGGAGAGGGCATTCGACGCGAATTTGAGGATCGTGAAGGAGAGTTTGGAGCAGTATTCGAGCCCTGATTTTAGAGGGGATCACGAGACAGAGGCGATACAGAGGTTGCATTTGCATACGGCGATGACTAATGGGAGGCATTTGTTGTGGCTGGTTGAGAGGATGGTTGAGTTGAAGGTTGCAGATTCGGCAGTGAAGCAATGGAGTGAGCAGGCAGCGTTTACGGTGGATTTGCAGAAAGCGTTTGGGGATGATGCTTGGAGGAATATTGTTCCAGGACTCCCTGCTGTCATGCTCCGCTGTACTTGTAAGCTTGCCAGTGCAGTTGCTGCTGGAACAATATTATCTTCCAGACAGGTATTGTTGTTGTTGCAATTTATTTGATTATACAAACCTGCTGGTGTTTATTTAATATTGCCTAATCAATAGATAAACGTGATGTTTTGTCGCTGTGTTCTGTAAGAGTTTGCTGAATAGAGTTCAGGTTAGGTCTGCTTGTTAGGTATGTAAATTGTTTGTTCTGGGAACTAATAGCCCAAAGGAATAAGTTGATTTCAATTTAAGGTTATGATGGGTAATTTGCAATGTTAAAGTAAGCTTATTAGTTTTATCGTCTAGGTGACCATGAAGTATGGATTGGCTATAATATGATATGTAAATGTGTTCTTAGTCAAATCTTATTTAAGCTTTGCTGTAAAAGTGATTCTGAAATATTATAAACCCCAAGAAATTTGGCTTCATCAGTCAGTTGCTGAAAGTTAACGTCTTCAGTTAACGTCCGAGTCTTTGATAGGGTAATTGTTTAATTGCAGGCCTTAATCACCCTTTTTGGGCACCAGTTAATACATTTATGGTTGAAATGTAGTCCCTCATCCTAGTTTTTGTACATAATGTTCATATCAACTAGGACCTCTATGATTTCATCTATCAGAATCATTCAACTTAATACTCTTAAGATCTAACAAGTGTAAAGGGAATACGAATATTTTTGGTTGTTAGAGTTCAAAATGATCTAAAACTAAGTTTGTCTTCTAGGCAAAAGTATGGTCTGAACATGTGTTGTCACCATAATTGAATGATAAATTGCGGGTACTTAAGGGTAGAGTTATATATATATTCTTACAAGAATAAAGGGTTAAGCCAATTCTTACCATCGGCTTTTTGCCCATTATGGATGGTGAAAATGAGCTGAGTCTTTGTAAACTTTCAGGTGAGAATGAAGCTTGTGAAAGATTGGCTTCCTGTTCTGATCTCATGCAAAGACAATGTCTCACCTATGCTGCCCAGTCATAAAACACTGTACCTAGAATTGGAGGAGACATTCCTGAGAATTATCTCAACATTGCCAATGTCAGATGCACAAGTTCTGTTGCAACAATGTCTAAGCTTCTCAACCAGGAATGTTGAAGATTGCCCCCACTTGATCACAGCTTTCAATACTTGGTTCCGCAGGGCAAGTCAACCTCCTCAAATGGAAAATCTTGATTAGAAAGAATGGTATTTATCAATGGCGATGGCATTGGTTGTAGATAGTGCTGCTTATGGAGGTTTAGTTTTCTCCGACTTCTGTGCATATAGTAAACTGGTGAATGGTGACGCGAACTGACTACTCTGTGCATAAAACTAGATATTCCCCAATGTGTTAATATATACAAAAAAAAAAAAAAAAAAAAAAAAAAAAGAAGAAGAAGAAGAAGAAGAAGAAGAAGATAATGTAGCTTGAGGCTGCTATGCATCTCTTTGACCTAGTCTTAAATGTGAAAGTTATTGTTGGCTGGAAAGGAGATAAGATTGTTGAAATTGTTCGGTTACTCGATGACTTATAACCTATCTATGTGTTCAAAGTGAGGTTATAGCTAACAATATTTGAATATCCCACCATGCAAATAGTGGTATGTATAAATTGATTTATCAATCAAAAGTTAAATGCAGGGCTTTATTGATTTATCTCACTGCTGTTCTTTTATTATTCAAATTACTATCTTGAGTGGTTTGAACAAAAAAAAATTACAATGTTAAGTCAAAGTGATCTGAAATGAAAATTGATTTAGTAAATAAGAAAAGCAGGCTATGCTATTAGTACACGTGTGTGTGTGTCCACTGTTTTCATGGTTTTTCATGAATTAGGCGCACCTTAAAACATCTTATTTTTCTTTTCATGTCCAAATATATATCAAATACATGAATACTGAAAAAAAGGTTGAGAGCAAGAAAGCTTAGAAGTTCACTTTGTAAACAAAGAAATATGGATTTTGCTTTGGGCGGTGATTCCTCCAAAGCATATAAAAGGTCTAAATCAGATGCATCACAAATCAACAACAAAACCCCCAATATGCTGCAAAGGTAGCTAATCATTTGCTAAGACATTGGAGCTGAAGAAGTTTCAGTTGTCCAGAAATCCCTTGACAGAGCTTTCAAAAACAAAGACCCTATGCTCTTAATGTCCCAGTCCCACAAAGTATCCAGCTTTGTCACAAGGGTGTTGCAAGTCCTATTTCATGTATTAGAAAACCAAGTTAGAAGTAGAACAGCTATGTTTGTACATAAAACAACATGCTTTCATGGATAGTCAAGTTTTATTCCATGACCATTAGAACCTAGCATTCTAACAATGCAGATCACACGGTTGTCTTCAAATACTTCAAGCTCACAATCCGAAGCCCATATTATTACTAGAAATTAGTACATATTTTTACATATATAATTCCTCAAAACAATTACAGCTAAGAGCATCAGAAGTCAATTTCTATATACAGTTTCTACTTTGGATTATTGAATAACGTCGAAGGGAACGTAGGGAAGTGAAGGAAAATTCATTCCTAAGCTTGCAACAAAAACTATACTGCATTTGAAACTTATACCCAATTGTAGCATAAAAAAACTTGAACCAACAGAACAACTATAACGTTGATGAGACATTGATATATTAAACAACTGTTTCTTTTTAAAGGTAAAGAAGAAAAACCTTGAGAGAGGCAGCTCCAACAGGAGGAATCGACGGCTATGCTTGATTGCAGGCGAGCAGATGCAATGGCACTATGAAGTGGCATCATCGACTCTAATCCTCCCAACGCCGAAACAATCCTTTAAAATTTTTTAAAAAAATGAAGTTAAGAATTTGATAAAAAATTTAGATGGAAAAAACAAAAAGCAAGTACCTTGAGGCGCGAGGGAGGGATCTTGTTGAAGGATTTGGGATTAGGCTCTTTACAGTTAGGGTTTTAGACCGAGAAGCTAGGGTTCTTGAGCCAGCCCGCATTGCTGATCCGAAAAACGACGCCATTTCTCGCTGGGTTGGAAATTGGGTGGAGAGTTGAAACAGACACCGGGAGGCTGGCAGTGGTGTCTGCCTTAAACCCTAAAAATATCGGTTCAGAGATTTGAGATCCTGAGCTCCTTCCAAACGACGCCGTTGGATTGAAATGTTCTTCTTGGGCCACTGGGCCCTACTTTCTTTGAGCTGGACATTCATAAGTCCATATTAATATAGCGCAGGATAAAACGACGCCGTAAAGAACTGAAAAGAGAAAATACCCGATTAATGAGGTGGGGAGGAGAAGCTTAGTTACAGCTCCGATCGAGATCAACGCCATCAACAATCAAAATCAATGGCTGCGATATTCGCTCGTAATTCTCTCAATGCTCTCCGACCTCGACACCTCGTAAGAACTCACTTTCCTCTTCTCCTTTTGATCCATGCCTTAGATTTATATAATCATGGAATTGATTATTCATTAGAATTTGTTCATAGCCAGCGGGAATTAAAATGTTATTTTTCTGGTACCTGATAATGTACAGAAATGAAGTTGTGGAAAAAGGCGAGGCTCATATGTAGATTTAGGTTAGAGACTTTTCATCTGTTGTATGTAATTTTAAAATTTATTCTCTTTTCTTTTACTTCAATTTCCATAAATTAAGCTCTCGTTTTTTCCTGTTTTAATTGCTTTATCCATCGGCTCAAAAGCTATTAAGTATTAACAGAACCTCACTGATTATTTGTCATCAACGTTGTTATGACTTTTCTGGGACTTGTATGTTACTGATTCTTTTGGGTTATGTATTTATAGGCTGTGTCGGGGCAAGCGTTGCAAGGTTTACAAAACTATGGTCTGCAACTCAGTTCGCATTCCTACAGCACCAAGAAAGGTCTTGCCTTACTCCCTCTTTGATCTTCCTTTTTATTATAGCTATAGCTATTTTGAAATTGGAAAAGTATTAAGAATTCTCTGGAATATGGATGGAAAGTGAAGATTATGAATTATTTTATGTTATTAATGGGGAGGTATGTTTTGAGTTTTGGAAGAGCATGCAATGGGGAATAAATGCCTTTCAGTTTTCCACCACGATTCTCCATGGAAATCATAAGAAATGCTTTAACAATTTTCTTCCATGCATGACCATCAATCCTAGTGTTTGATGGGACTTCTATTTTTAAGGCTGTTCTTTTGCTTGATATAAGATGTCTTGGTTCATGTGTGTTTTCATGGGTATTAACTGCAGATGATGTAGAAAGAGAGCAGCTTGCAAAGGAGATTTCTAAAGACTGGAGTTCTGGTAATATAGTGTACACTGAAATGTTTCTGTCTCTATTACTTGTTAGTAGTTCAATTTTATCTTTTTCAACTAATGTCTTTTTATATTCTTCTCAATGACAGTTTTTGAGCGAAGCATAAACACATTGTTTCTAACTGAAATGGTTAGGGGCCTCATGCTGACTCTCAAGTACTTCTTTGACTGAAAAGTTACAGTAAGTGTCTTCATGATTCTTTTCTTTGAGCTTGCATTGAACATATTATGATACAAACCTGTCTTTCTTGTACAGATTAACTATCCATTTGAGAAGGGTCGATTGAGCCCACCTTTTTGAGGGGAACATGCTCTCCATCGATATCCAACTGGAGAGGAACGATGCATTGCCTGTGAACTTTGTGAAGCTGTAAGTTCAACATTATCAGTTATCAATATTACTTTTATTTGGTGGGAATGATACCAGCATGCAGTGATACAATATGGAATGACTATTATCAACCTGGGAGAAAGTATCCCCTGCCCTCTGGTATGGACACCTGACTGGAGTGGGAGTCTGGGGGCTTTACGCCTTTTGCTTTTAGTCTGTATGTGGTCTTAGGTTAACATACTCGCAATTAAATGGGTGTTATGGTCACTGAATTGGTTCACCTGGTAATATGCATAAAAAAAAGTTTACTATATTTGTTATGTGTATTGTCTCTATTATACCCTCTTGAAGAGTAAGCAGTCTGTGAGAAGTTGGACCCGTCAAACTGTTCTTGGGTTTGCTGATTAATTTTCACTAATCCTATCCATTATCAACTCCTGATTAAGCTTCTCTCACTGAATGTGGATTTACTGTTATGATGTTCTCATGTAGTGATAGTGGTTTATCAGATATGCCCAGCGCAAGCAATCACAATAGAGGCTGAGGAAAGGGAGGATGGAAGTCGTCGAACTACAAGGTTCAATCTCTCTTCTCTTTTTTTTCTTTTTCCCTTCCGCCTCCCCTCCCCCCTTTTCTATTATTGTTGTCTTCTTTGTCTTACATTAGTTCAACTTTGCAGGTATGACATTGACATGACTAAGTGTATCTACTGTGGACTTTGCCAGGAGGCATGTCCTGTTGATGCAATTGTTGAAGGACCCAACTTCGAATTTGCCACTGAGACTCATGAGGTTTGTCTTCGTCCGATAAATCAATCACAAATGTCCATTTTGACTTGTTGGTTGTGAGGTAAATTAGTTAATCTCAATGTTGCAGGAGCTGCTGTATGACAAAGAGAAGCTGCTTGAGAATGGTGACCGATGGGAAACTGAGATTGCAGAGAATCTCAGATCTGAAAGCCGTTATCGCTGATGTTGTTCCTCTATTTTCCTTCTCACTGTTGCGGCAGCAGCTGCTTGCTTTTATAGTTGCTGAAAAAAAGAAAATGATATATGCTTGGTTTTGTTGCATATACAATTTGTATTTTGTCCATTGTGAGTTCGTGGATGAATTACTTTGTTTTTGCTACATATAAAGGCAATGATGGATAAAAGGATCCTATATTCAGGCGAACAGATTTCAAGTTGCAAAACTTCAGCAAAACGAGATATAGCAAGATTTTTGTTTTGTTCCTTTTAAGGAATGGATGGAATATTAAATCAATATTATATTATGCATGTTGGACAGAATGCGCATACAGTGAATCTTTTGTAGAATTTAAAGTTTGGTGCTATGATGATAATCTTCAATTTAATGGTACTGAATATTTTGGGTTTATTGATGTAGCAACAGGGAATGGTAAAGATGGGGAGTTCGAAGTAAAAGGTTTTTATCTCTGATCAGATTTTCAATTTGTCAATGATGATAGTGTAAGGGAGGGCAGTGTAAGGGAGGAGGAGACGGCAAGAAAAAGGAGAAGTCTTTTAAGTGTTTCTTTATTTCTGGGAAACATGTGTTAACCAAGGTTCTATGGTCTAGTGGTAAGGACATTGGACTCTGAATACGGTAACCCAAGTTGAGATTTCTGTGACACCTAATTTTCCTTTTTCCCTTAAAGAAGTTAGTCTAAGGTAAACCATCTAGTTTTTACAAGTAAACATTAATCATAATAAATTCATATTACAGATGTTTTAATTTTGCAGATTTTGAATATTAATATGACCTAATAATGCAGTGAAAGAAAACAAATACAATACTCTATGAATGGGACCATCACACCTAGAAACAAATGCATATATTCTACTAGAAAAAATAATTGAACATTCTTTCTTGGCCAACCAACAAAAGATTAGCTGGTTTACCCATTAGCAAATACAAAAATCCAATAGTAACCACAAGAATAAAACAACAAATCAATCTGTATAATTTCATTTCTATCTGGATTTTCACGTCTTTCTGGTGTGAATGAAGGAATCTTCGACAATTACAATTTACTTTGCATTGCACAAAAGGCTCAAAAACAAAGATCAGTTACAGATTAAAAAAAAAATTGTAGCTTGTTCTAAAATAACAAGCTCTCAAAACAAATATGCATGATGGATGGGATTGTCAATAGATTAGCACCCTTTTCTGGTTGTCAAGAATATATGTGCATCTTGAATCCTTCCCGGCTTGATGCCAAATATCATCCCAATAAACTAATAAGAGCTTCATCAGGTGGCAACCGGCAGGCACTCAAATGGGAAACCTGGTATCTTATTGGGAAATAATGAAGAACAAATTAGTCTCTATGCTAGTTCTCATCCTGTCTTTCTATAACGGTTCCGGGAATATCTCCTTAGAATGTCGTCTCCAGGAGGATGAATTGTCACCTCCATCTTTTTGAGCACTGCCCCGTGAACCCGTTGTTCCTGAATGTTTGAAACTACTTCCACCTTCAGCTTTAATAGCGGAGCCTTCTGGAATGACAGGTTGTTTGAAACTACTTCCCCCTTCAGCTTTAGTTGTTGAGGCTGCCGGAATAATGGTGACATCAGACGAGCTTTGACGCCAGCTCCCAAAAAGAGCAGCATTCCAAGATCCTCTTGAAGACGTTGCTCTAAGCCTTGCTGAGCTTGAATTATCTTCCCTTACCACCCTCAAAGGATTTTCCAATGCTTTTAGAATATATCTCATTGGGGGCCGCCTAGAAGCTTTAGGATTGAGACAGGACCTGGCTACAATAGCCATGGCCCAAACTTCCTCCAAAAGATCCTCATCCACAAGAAGAGACGGATCCAAAATTTTTGTCACAAGTTCCTTATCATATATACTGATACATGGCAATGTCTGTTCTAACCATTCCTTCATCTGGGTATCACTTGATGCACTCATGTCCAGCTTACCAGTTACCAACCCGAGTAAAACCTTCCCAAAGCAGTAAACATCATAGGAACATAACGCTGTAGATGAACCTATCCGTTTTACAAATAAAATTTTTTTTCAGAAAATGGTTTAGGGTTCAATGCCATCAGAATGTGAAACTTGAACGCAAAGGGTAGCTAATTATTCAAACAATACTTTCAACCATACAAGAGGTGCAACAAAAATGTCGGACCTAAAGTGCAAGCTAACAAATCAAACAAATGAACAGCTAGGAGATAAAGATTGAGATCTATTGCATAAATTAAAGGTGCACATACCAGAAGAACCTTGTTCTGATGACCTGCACGTAACAAAGAAAAGAACTGCGTGACAACCTTTTATAGAGAAAACAAGCATGAAAATAAATACAATGCAGCTAGGTACATTTTGCTTGAAACAACAATAAAATCCACAAAGAGAATAAAGAGGTGGAAATATAATATGCTTTTTGATGCTAATTACTAGTTTAGCACTGAGTTCTCATGCATACAGGGCTCTAGGTTTCGAAACATGTAAAGACTATGCATGTATTGTAGATGGCATAGCAAAATAACATTTATTTAACGTGTAACGACTAGTTTAGCACTGAGTGCTGATGCAGACGGATTTTATCACAAATCCTAAGAAAAACATTTAGACATCTAGCACTAATGACAGATAAAGGCCTGTGTTATCTGCAACTAACAGAAGGAAACTCATGAAAACGATAAATAGAAAAATTGCATTAGAAAGACAGCCAGCAACAGTTTTCTGCAACTTAATTTGCTGCAAAAGTTACGCATGTCAAACCATCACACCCTGGGAGACTAAGAAAACACTAATAGTCAATTGTAACTTACTAAGTGATATACTGATATAACAAAAACCATATTCAAGAACATGTCCAATAAACATCTAATGCAAAGTAAAATGTCAATCTGAAAACATGAGCAGATTGAACAGAACACTCACTGTGGCAGCCGCAGTAACCTTGAAATTCTATTTTGATGACCATCACTTTCTTGAGCGCAGACCTCACTCAGGCTCCCTAGTCGCACTTCAAATTTATCATCAAGAAGTATACTGCTAGCTTGAATATCTCTTCAAGATCAAAACAGAACATGTCATTGCTTGTTATAGTTTTTTCAGTGCCAATAGGTTATATCTATTGCACAGCCAAAAGAAATTAAGATACACTCGAGCCAGCAAAGCATTTGCTTTGCATAATCAACTCATAGTCGATGTAAGCCGATCCATCAACACCAAAAAACAAAACTAATTATTTTAACAAAATCATCATCATATGATAATTTGCCTAGAGGAAATACAACTAGACTTCTGGCAGATAGCGCAAGCTTTTAAGTGAAAATTTCTCTACATTCACGTTCACCAGAAGTTATTATGTGCATGAGAAAAGGAACCATTGAAACAGAAGCAAGTTTAAGCATAACAAAAGAATACCTGTGGACGAGGGGAGGTGTACATTCATGATGCAGATAAGATAGACCTTCGGCAACTCCTATCGCTATTTTCAATCTAGTTATCCAATCTAATGACTGTAAACTATCATCTTCCAAATTGTTTTTCCTGTACAAGGAACTTGACAAGTCTCCATTCGGCATATATTTATAAACCAACAACTTTTCATCTTCTTTCTCTAAGCAGTGCCCCAATAGAGTAACTACTCTTGTGTGCGAAACCTTACTAAAGAAATCCAATTCCAAAAGGTATGCTTCCTTTTTAATCGACTGCAAATCAATCCTTTTGATGACAACAGGAAGCCCGTCTTCTAAAACACCCCTGAAGAGATCACCAGAATGACCATGCTTGATGAGGTTTGCATCACTAAAATCACCAGTGGCTTTAAGAAGTTGTTGATATGTAAACAGATCACCTAGACTCGAGAAGTTAATGGCTAATCCTGGTGAAGGAGGTGCTCCTCCAGTTGGAACTGGTTCCACACCAATCCCTCTATGATTCGCTGTGTTCCGTCTACGAACACATAATAGAACCAGTAAAAGCAACAACAATAATAGCACAATAAGCCCAGCTCCGCCCAATACAGCAGCCAATATAATTACCCTTCTGTTGTTGTTCCCACTTTCAGCTGCAGCAGGTACCGTGGCATTTGGGCGCCCAAAATTATCAAAGCTCAGGCCCTTCTCAGCATAAAATGATACACACTCAATTAAAGTCCTCTGGTTTGACACATTTTGGAGACAGTTACTAGTAAGAGAGGCATTGTCAAGCATGTAATCTGGAACCCTGCCTTCAAAATAGTTTCCAGACAAATTAGTAGAACTGAACCTTCGGAGAACAGTTGTTAGACCTCCATAAAACTTGTTCCGAGACATGTCAAGAACCGCAGCAATGGCATTATTGTCCAAAGCAGTAGGCAGCTCCCCAGTGAAATTATTGTCAGAGATATCAAGCAGGTTCAACCCAGGAATTGACCATAATACTTGAGGAAGGTTACCAATGAACCTATTGTTTCTCAGAACAACAACATGCAACTGACTTGGTGTAGGGAACAAATTGACCGGAAGGGACCCACTAAGACCATTGTTCCCCAAAACCATTCTCTGCAAATTTCTTAGCCTTCTAAGATCTTGTGGAACCGACCCTGACAAACCATTGCTGCTGAGATCAAGGTCCACCAAGCTATCAAGGTCGCCAAGCTGTGAAGGTATCGAAGACGTTAGACCATTGACTGAAAGATTCAGAGTTTGAAGCTTGGAAAGGGCCCCAAGGCCAGGGGGAATTGACCCCCTTAAACTGTTGGAAGAAATGTCAAGACTTGTTAAACTCCTTAGTGAACCAAATGATGATGGAATAGATCCAGTAAGCGAATTCTTGGAAAGATCAAGAACTAAAAGGCTTAACAATTGACCCAGAGTGGATGGAATTTGGCCAGTGAGCCTATTATCCGACAAATATAAACTAGTTAAGTTTGTCAAATTGCCCATACTCGAAGGTAAAACACCAGTGACATTACAAGACCTGAGATCCAACACTTGCAGTGTGGACAGCCTTTGACCAAACCAATCAGGGATAGAACCAGGGAGCATGAATCTTGAGGCATTAAAAGACACCAAATGTGTGAAATTTACAAGAGAATTGACAGCAAACTGTGGGTTTTGTTTTCCCACCCTTGTTCTTCTAAACCCAGAAATGTTAATCCCAATAACACTACCATTTTCGCATCTTATACCGTTCCAACTCGAACAAGGATCAACTTTTCTAGGCCAATCTCTGCTTCTGAGCCCCAAAGAGGATCTGAGTTCAAACAAAGCTGTAAACTCGACGCCTGAACTCAGCCGCTGCTGCTGCACTTGTTGCTCAAATGTAGACTCAAATAACAGCAACAACAAGAGATACAACAAAGCCACTCTTATGCTACGCTGATCCACCATGGCTCATTGACACTACCCCCAATCACCCCAACATTCTCAACGCCCCCCCACTAAGTAAACAACCCAGAAAATTCTTCACTTTTAATTTCTTCAAAATTGTTGGTAACCAATCTGTATCAACTTCTGTTCTTCTTTGCCTTTACTTTTTCTCTTTCTACCTACTACTTCCTTTTCTCTCTCTAAATCCTTCAGTTTCTTAAGCTGACCAAGAGAAAAAGCAAGAGATTTTTAAAATGAAAATTGTAATCGAAAAACTCTTAAATTAATCATACTTAATTCTAGAGAGTGAGAAGGAGGAGGCTGGTCAAAAACTTTAAAAGTGTTGACCTTTTTTTATCTTACCCTTTTTTCTTATTCTAAACAGACCAAAAAGCAAAGAGTGGATCTTTGAAGAGCAAAAAGAACAGAGGGTAAAAACCCATAAAAGGTAAATATAATGAAAAAGGAAGGCTTAATAATAATGGGTTTTGAACCAATGGAAAGAAGAGTGAAGGGGTGGTTCAGTAATTAAGGGGTTGAACAACAGAGCTGGCTCTCCCTCTCCGGCGCTGATTCAATTTCTGGTTTGACCACCGGCAATCCGGCCCACTACAGCTAAGCAAAGCTTCGAATTCCAAAAATACTATAAATTTTACTAAACAAACTGGACTCTCTCTAGTACTTTCCCACCATTGGTGGTGTTGTAGTCATATAGTCTGCTGGTTTTCTCATGTTTCCCGTTTTATTTGTTTTTGTTTGGGGCTGTACAGTTTAACAGTATGTTACGGTCCTTGCTTTTCCTCATTAAGGACCCTTCAATGCTTTTGTTCTTCTACTCTACTTATAACCCTTGTTTTTATCAAATTAATTTTTTATTTTTATAATTCAATTAAATAAATTATTAAAAATCTGTACGATTTATCCAATTTAGTCCAGTTCAAATAATCATTAAATTATTCTCCTATATTTAATTTTTTTTCTTACAATATAAACATTAAATTGAAAAAAAAAAGAATTGCAAAAAATAAGGATCCAATTATGAAACTAGCACTAATCAATTTTTTTTTTAATAATCTTATTATATGTTCTAATAATATCTATTCTTTTTAAGATAATATTTAGAATTACCCATAGCCTCTCTCCAATCTATAAATAAGAGGATAATGCACTTCAACACATTCGAACCCACACCCTCTTTCATTGGCAATAATATCCATACTAATCGAGTTAAGACTCAACCTGCAACACTAATCAATTTTAACCCACCCCAACTTTACCATTAAAGATCGGATAATTTTCAATTTTCAATTTTATTGTTAATCGAATTGAATACTATTTATCATTGTATTTGAAGACTATTTAATTTGTCATCTTAAAATAATATAAAATATTTAATCATTTTATTGTATTATTATTTATTTTATTAAGTAAAATATAACATCGATGCACCAATTATCACATCTAATTTTATCCAAAATCAAATTAAATTCCAAATTTTATAATCCTTTTAATCGAATTCAAATTCTATCTATTTTTTTTATTTTATTTCAATTTTTAAAATATAGCTGTAAGTATTAATTTAATCACGAGTATTTTTGTAATGTTTGGCCTCAACTGGAATTTTTTAACCGAAAATTAGGGATTGAAGAGCAATTTTTTTCCCCTTTCGGGATCTCTAAGACTATTATATTTCAAGAAAGATGATAATGAAAGATTGCTGACCGTTAAGATTCTTATTGGGATCACCCAATTTGTCATTTTTAAATAACTTTGAATAATTATACATATAATAATATATACAAGAATTTATAATTTTAACACAAATTCAAATCTTATCATACACAAATGTTACGTGTGAGTTATCCCTTAAATAATTTTAAGCTTAAATTTTATTATATGTAGGTCTTAGTTAAGATATATATTGAATTTCTATCCACCGTACTTTGTATTGAGTTGATCGAACATATATTATTGGTGATTTATAAATTCCTTGGGAATTTTAGAATTTAGATTTAAATTTAGTTTTAAAAAATAGCGTAGGTTGAGTGTAAACTATTTAAAAATATAACATTCATAATCATTTATTCAATCCGTCAATTTGCTAAAAGCTTATTTAATAATAATGAATTCGAAATCTTTAAAATATTTTAAAATTTGACAAATCCATATTTTTATATTTTTCTAATATATAGTAGATTAAATCTAAACTATGAGTTTCGTTATTATTATTTACATAATAATTGAAATCCAAATAAATTTTTTTTTCTTTTTTCTCCAAGTAGTTTGCATCTTCTATTTTATTTTGTCAATCTAAAAAGGGTAATTGCTTTATCATATCTCTGGATGTTTTATATAATCACACTTCAATTTGGTGTTGCCACTGTGTCGAGCGACACCACTACAAGATTATTTTTTAAACACTGATGATTTGATCATAATTAAGGGGGGAAAGCGGGTGGCAACACCAATAAATACTATAACAAACGGGTCATTTTCGTATATAATTTTTCCTCTAGTTTAATTTCGTAATTAATTAATATATTTAGGTTATTTATATTAAAAAAAAACCTAATAAATGAAAGGTTACGTCTCTATAACACAAAAAAAGAAATTAGCGGCAAAGATAAATTAGGCTATCAAATAGAAGTGTCCATAGGTCGGGTTGGCCCAGGCCCAACCAAAATTTTAGTCTTGTTTGCTAGGATCGGGCCTGACCTGGATAAAAATGTTTAAACTCGGGTCCAGCCCAACCCATCCTGCCCATATTAATTTTTTATATTATTTTTTATATAAATTTTTTTTTAAAAAAAATGAGTTGTAGTTGAGTTTGCAATTTAATTTTAATTTTATCTTTCATATATTTATGCAATTTTTTAAAATTTTTATATATCCAAATAGAAATTTAACTTATCTTAAAATTTCAAATTATCTAATCTATTAAGCTATCTTTTAAAATTTAGATAGATTTATTTTTTATGAGCCAGTTCCAACAAATAGAATAATTTTTATTCAGTATTTGATAAACTGAAAATTTAAACGTTAAAAAATTAAGTACTAAATTTTTATTGTTAAATTTTATAAAGATTTAATTTATATTAGAAACTTGTTTGGTAAATTAGTAAATATAAGTACTAAAAATAATTATCTTGTTAATATAATATTTTATATTATTTTAGATCGTTTTAGATGAATGATAAATATGATAATTTGAACATCTCAATTTTTTAAAAAATGATAACTTATTTTAAATTTTTAATAAAATAAAATAAACTTAATATTTTCTACATTAAGTGATTATCTTATTCAACAATTTTTGTTGAAATATTTATATTAAGTAAAAAAATTAAAATAATTATCACACATATTTAAAATATTAAATGTTGACAATAAAACGAAATTCTTTATGCGGAAAACGAGATAAAAACATTTAATAATTTATGAGACACACCCACTCTTAATTATTAACATAAATTACTGTGTAAATGCTTATGTGGTTAGCTATTTTTTCATGCATAAAAAACAAGTATAAAAATATTCATTTATGCATTCAAATGATGACGTCGACGACAACCAAACATAATCTAAGCAACAATTACAACAACAAAAGAAATTTCTACTTTTAAACCTTAAATTAAATTAAATTATCTACAATATACAATAAATGAATAAAAACACACGTTTAAGTTTTAAATATAAAATCATTATAAATAATAAAAATTTAAATTTAATTCTTTATTAAATAAAATATACATTAATAAAAAAATTAGCATTAACACAAATAAATATTTTAACCTCAAATTTTGAAGGATATATATTATTAGTATTAAAAATAATATTATCTATTTAGAATTGTTAATTTATATGGTAAATTATATTGGTAGCCATCCAACTATTAGTAAATTTCTTTTTTGGTCACCCAACAATTCAAATTTTTTTGTCACCAACAATTGAATTACTAACAAAAAGATATTTGTTAACTTTTAAAATTGACATAATAGTAACTTTAACTTTTAACATTTTTACATTGTATCAATTTAGTCTTGATTTTTAAAAAAATTAACCCTAAACATTTGCATATTGTGTAATTTGATCTTTTTTACAGTTTTGTTTTTCTTTGTAACTGTAGGAAATCAATCGAGGCATGGAATTAGTTGTATCGCGTTGTATAGTTGATTCTTAGGAGATTAGTTACCTAAATTACTTATATTATATATTAGTTAAAATTTTCTATTATAGATCCTAATTTATAGAAGCTTATTAAGGCCATTGTACATGATATTATGTGTGTGTATATAGCCATTTAGCTTCATTAATAATAAGCATTTTTCATAATTCTCACAAAGCTACATAGTATCAGAGCTGTAAGTTCTGAAACCCTACCCTTCTACTCTCAAACTGCCACTCTTAGCTTTTCTCTCTTTTTTTTTTTTAGAAATCATCTTTCATGGTGGAATTTGAACAAACATCTAGGGATTCATATACATCTAATCCCTCTCTCAATACTCCTATAACCTTTCGGCGAACTCCAACCACCACAGTAAATAATCTCATCCTTATTAGCACTCATAAATTAAATGGCCACAACTACCTTCAACGGTTATCCCAAAATCATATTCAAACAATGCTGACTATAAAACTTGAAGAGCATAAACTAATCTAGTTGTGTCTTGGTTAATCAATTCCATGACAACCAAGATAGGAGAATTTTTTTCATGTACACCATGGCAAAAGTGTAACACCCCTAACCCGTCTTCTTCATTGGATTAGGGTTACGAAATATTACTGTACAATCGGAGAACACTTAGAATCATAACATATAAATAAATTAAACATATAATAAACCATTCGCTCACATGCATTTTGTCCCTAAATCGAGCCTTCAAGGCCCTAAAAATAGCTTAGAAGTAGTTCGAGACTAAATTGAAACAAATCAGATATTTTAAGAAAAAGATGCAAAAATTAGAAAATAAGGGTCACACGGCCGTGTGGCTAGGTTGTGTGACATAGCCCAGGCCAATAATCAAAAAAAGGAAACACAGTCGTGTCCCAGCTCGTGTCCTCACCCGTGTAACTTACTGAGTAGGGTCACATGGCTGTGTGACTCACTGACTTGAAATACTAAGAAATCTCAAATGACACACGGCCGTATGACAGCCCATGTCTCAAGCCGTGTGATAGCCCATGTCCTAGGCCGTGTGAATCTAAAATTTAACCAAAAAACAAGCCACTTCAAGTTCAATTCATACCTAACCATTCAAACCATTTGGGAACATATTCAAAGGGTTCAAATAGACATAAACATGCCATTTCAAACATCCTAAAGCACCACAATTGCATCAAAACATCGTTTACCAAAACAAGTTAACATTGCCTCATTTCACGCATAAAGACCTAGTTAAAATATGTACTAAAACATATCACAAGTTGGCCATTTTTAAGCCACCATCAACATACCAAAAGAACTTTATTTACAAGTACTCAAAAGTGACCAATTTGACATAACTTGGTAAGGCATTAAAATGCACAAGACCATCATCACTTCAAAGCATATACATTCCAGAACCATTAACACATTCACCATAATACCATTACAAAATAACCTATACATGCCATTATTAAAATTGGGCCATTATTAAAATTGGGCAAAATACACAAAAACTACTGAAACGGTTGCTAGATAATGTGATAGGTCTTTGACGAGCTTCCAATTATCTATAAAACAAAGGAAAGTAACTATGTAAGCAACGAGTGCTTAGTAAGCTCGTACAAACTTAAACTTAACTTACCATTTCATCTATACAATTCATAGATTAAGCATAATTCATTATCAATAGCATAAGCTTAGCTTAAGCCTATACAACATGATCAAATTCACAAGTTAGTACACTTGTTCATGATACAAATGAATTCAACCATAAGACAAGTAAAATTCCATATATAGATACAACATTTAGTTCATAAATCTTTTTATAATATCATTATTCAATCCATTTGCACACTTACCATTTTGTTTCCTTTTCTTACCCGTTGAACCATCTAGAATTATATCGGATACTCAGGAAAGCTCGCACATAGTGTGCCTTTACATATAACCATAACCTTTCCTTTATATAAATGCTCATACAAGCTGTGAAATGGGCCTACTCACAAGAGTTGTGGGTCAAAATGTAAGCTACACGATGCTGCTCACACGACCTGTAGAGAATCCGCAAAAAATGTAGGACCTCAGCCATCGGTAGGATATTCAAGACCAGCACCTGAAATATGGAATCCCTAATGACATGTCATTTGTATCCTAAGAATTCCTAAGGTTCAACCGGGACTCATTATCCGTCAATGCATCATAGTATGAATATATTTATTTTCAAATTCATTTATATTACAACAACATAGCAAACATTCAAATTTAATTAACATTAAAACGATTGCAGTTCATACGAACTTACCTCGATAATTAGGGGCATAGAAGTAAAGTCGAACTAATTTGAAGCTTAGCTTTTCCTCGATTTAAGTCTGATTGGGGTTTATCTTGATCTAAATAAATAATTTCATTCAATTAAGTACTTCTAAAATTCAATTTAATCCATAATTCATATTTATGCAAAATTACAAATTACCCCTGATACTTTGACTTTTCACAATTTAGTCATTAAGCTCATAACTTAGAATCTAACCATTTTAACCTAAATCCAACTTAACCCATGTTGCAAGGGATCTTAAAACAACTCATATTTACCAACATTTTACAATAAAACCCATAGATTTATAAATTTAACAATTTAATCCCTATTTTGAAAATTCAACAAAAATCACTTAACAAAACATGTTTATTTTACAACAAAGATAAATAATCCATCAACTAACATAAAAGTCTATTCAAAAAAATCTATGAAAAGTCCCTTAACCTTTAACAGTTTTGCAAAATAACCCCTGGGCTAGCTAGATTAAGCTAAAACAATCTCAAAAACATAAAAATCATTAAAAACGGGTCCGAAATCACATACCATGTAAGCATTTATGCTAGCTGAAACTTCAAGCCCTAAAATGGCTACTTCTTTCTTCGAATTTCGGTGGAGAAGGAGATTAGAGAAAATGAAACAATTTTTTTTTACTTAATTTAGGCTTTAATTATCCAATTACACATTTAACCTTTAAAAGTTATCAAATTTTCAATAAAACCTTATCCATGCACATCTACTAACACTTTAAATGGTATATTTACCATTCAAGTCCTTTAGTTTAAATGGTATATTCAAAGCCATTGAGTCCCTTTAACTAATAGAACTCAACTTTTACACATTTTATGATTTAGTTATTTTTACTTAATTAACCATTTAAACATCAAAATTTCTGAACGAAATTTTAATACGACCTTAATATAATTATATAAACATTAAATAAACTTTAAAATAATAATTTACTCGTTAGAATTATGGTCCCAAAACCACTATTTTTGACACCACTGAAAATGGGCAGTTACAAAAAGATATATAGGAAGTAGAACATGAAACATTCTTTAGTAGTGGGAACACATTTACACTTTTTCATGTGAAAAGTACTCTCCATAATCTTAGTCAAGCCGAAAATCCTATGACAATCTATTTCGCGCCTCTTACTCGCCATTGATAGTAGCTAGATTTATTTGAGATACATGAATGGAAGCGTGCTAAAGATTGTGTGTATTTTAAAAAGTTCATAGAGACTAAACAGGTATCCAAATTCTTGACGGGGTTTGACAAATCTCTCGATGAACTAAAGGACAAAATTATTGGAACATAACCTTTACCTAGTTTACGATAGGCTTTTTCTGAAGTGTGTAGACAGGAAAGTTGAAAATGAGTTATGTTAGGACAATCTTATATTGCCTTCAACCCTAAAGTTTTAGCCTTTGAAATAGTCAAAGACAATCTACTAGATTTTAGTGCTTTTTGTAACTCAAAGTTATTCACAAAATACCAAAGACAATCAGATCAGAAAAGATCGCCCTTGGTGTGATCATTGTCAGAGACCTGCGCATTTGAAGGAAACCTGTTGGAAATTGCATTGAAAGCCCGCTGATTGGAAGCCAAATTGAGATCATGAGGAAAAAGGGCATATTCTTTTTCTGAAACATCTCAACCTGGTAATTCTGCTCCATTTAGTAAGGAACAATTATAAATATTCCAACAACTCATAAAAAAGGCAAATAACCCTACACAAAGCTCCAACAGTTCTACACTACATGCACCCAAATCATCCTCCTCATCTTGGATTGTAGACTCAGGTGCATCCGATCACATGACAGGTGATAGACTACTTTTCACAACTTATTTCTCTTGCAAAAACCTTCAAACAATATGTATTGCCAATGGTACATGCACCAAAGTGGTTGGAACAGGATCCATTTGTCTCTCAAATACCCTCACTCTCAAATCAGTGTTATTTGTGCCTAAACTTGACTATAATCTCGTATCTGTTAGTAAATTGAATCGTGGCCTAAACTATGAAACTAAATTCCTTTCTAAATCTTGTATTTACCAAGACCTGAGCTTAGGGAGGACGATTGGTAATGTTGATTTTCATGTGGGCCTTTATGTTCTAGATGTTAACACTTTTTCAATCCATTCTATCAGTCATCAGTATCCATTGAGTCATAGTTTTAAGTCTGCTAGTCATTTTGATAAGGAAAGTGAAATCATGATGTAGCATTCGTGTCATCTAAACTTTCTGTATTTAAGACGTTTGCTTCCATCCTTATTCATCCACAAAAACCCTAATTTATTTCATTGTGAAGTTTGTTAATTGGCAAAGAATACTCATAATACTTATTCACGAAGAACATACAAACTAAGTCACCTTTTTTCTCTGATTTACGGTGACATTTGGGGGCCATTTCGTATTCCTAGTATAACCGATGGTTGATGGTTTTTATTGTTAATTGATAATATACAATTGTGTTAGACGAATCTTGTGAAAGAAAAATCTGAAACCAAACGCATATTTCAACACTTTAATATCGCGGTTCAAACTTCATTTAAAGTAAATGTTAAAATCCTAAAAATTGATAATGACAAAGATTTATTCAATTCAAACCTTGGTCCTTACCTTAAAATTCATGGTGTCTTTCAAGAAAGTTCTTATGTTGACATACCACATTAAAGTAGTGTAGCTAAATGTAAAAATTGTCATGTACTTGAGGTTGCTCGATCTTTGCTTTTCAAGCGAATGTTCTTGAAAAATTATGGGGTGAAGTCATTCTCATTGCAACATACCTGATCAACAGTATACCTGATCAAATTTCACTCACCTTTGCAAACGTTCCAGGGTCAATATCCTACCTCACGTCTTGTGTCACAAATTACTTTCAAACTTTTTGGTTACACTGCTTTTGTTCATGTCCATTCTTAATACTAGTAAACTTGATGGTCGTGCACTTAATTGTATCTTTCTTGGATATTCAGCCAATAAAAAAAGGCTACAAATGTTTCTCTCCTACTACTCTAAAATTTTATAATGTCATGGATGTTACTTTCTTTAAAGAAACTCTTTTCTACCCTAATTTTGCAATTAAAGGGAGAATAACACAAATGAATCACAGAATTGAGATTGGTCATTACTCATTAATCGAATTATCAGATTACTCAACTTTCATCCACTTTATCTTCTCCATCTAATACTCCAATTTTGGTTCCAGTTTCATATTCAGGTTTAGACTCAATCCAACATATGTCTTCATTAAATTCCATGCCTGATCAATCTCCTATTGTATCCTAAACATCTTTTTCTTTTTGATGATGCTGTAAAATTTTATGAAAGAATGAAATATCATGATTTGCCCATACCAAATCAACATGGTCAAGAAACTCTCTTGAGCCAAGCCAAACTTGAAAGAATACAAAATGAGATGGATCCTGGTCCTCAGTCAGGTTTAGGTTATGACCCGAAGTTAGAGCTTTCTATTGCACAGAAAAAAGGTATTCAACCATGCACTCAACATCATTTTCACAACTATATCTCTTACATAAATATGCTTCCAAATTATCATGTATTTGCGATATCCTTAGACAAAATCACAATTCCCAACTTAGTTTATGATACTCTAAAGGTTCTAGAATGGCGCAAAGCAACCTTAGAAGACTATACTACACTTGAAAAGAATGACACTTGGTGTTGCAAAAAAATCTGGTTTGAAAATGATTTTCTTGCACAGCAAAAAATTAAAATTTTGAAAACTGGCCTGGTTTGTAATATTTATAACAATAAACCCTAACCGAATTCATACCTATGTTTTCGGCTTAGCGGACGTTCTTTATTCCTAGGTTTCAACCAAACGATCTTCTCTACTATTCTCGAACCATAACTGCTTCGAGTGTGGGTTTGAACCAATTGAATCGAAACCCAGAACTAGAAAATTTTCTCGCTTTTATTTGGGGTGAAAATAAAAATTCTCTTTTCTTTAATAAAAAAAGGTAGAATTGTTATTTTAGAAAAATATATTTAATAGTTAAGAATAAATTCTCTCTATTTTTCGACAAGGTAACAATATCTCCAAATACTTATGCCCTATCGGTGCCTTCTATTTATAAGAAGAGTAGGTAGAACCTTTGTTGAGTTGTAATGATTTATTTCAAATAAGAAAACAACTTCACACTTAGAGTAGGAGCGAGGTGGATGACACACCCTAGTATTCGTACTAGGGTTGTTGCCCCCTTCATGTTATATAAGGGGTTTTGGGTCTCTCTCACATCGAGTTTAATTATGAGTACTTCTTAGACCTTTTAACCTAGTACTCTAAAATGTGATCCAATTGGATTCTGATTTTCTATTTCTCAAAATAAACTTTAATATTCTATACTAAACAATTTTTTTATCCCTATTTTACCCCCAATAAAATTTTGACAATTTTACCCCTGACAAAACCTGTCAAAATTTTGAGAAAATATGTTTAATATTTAACAACTCAACATGTTCATTATGACTGAATGATCTATTTTCATTTTTGGGCTTCAAAACAAATCAAAAATAGAAACTCATTCTTCTGATAATTTATAAGTAATCTATATAGAATTACAAATGAATCATTTCTATTTTGAAACCTACATTCATTTTCAAATGATTCCATTTTTCCATTTCAGAAAAAATCATAATCATTCTTGAATGTTTCTCATTTCGTTTTTCCTATCCATTCTGTTCCTTTCTATTCAAACACATAATTCATTTCTGGTTTCAATGAGTTAGCGGAGGGACCGATTAGACATATGTAATTAGGGCTCAAATGATTTATAATTAAGTTCTAGTTGTTCACCTACTAATTATAAAATCATTTAGTCATGAAGTTATTCTACTATAGTATTGTGACTAAGCTCTCCCTAACAACATACCATTACGAAAGCAACTATTTAGTACTTATCCAATGACATTGTCATAAGTGTGTTACCCTCATAGGATATCCTTGGTCTCTTTGGGATAATATTCGTTTTGTCAATATGATCCTATTTTATCTCATAGTAACCATTGCATCTTCCTTCATGAAAAGTCAATTACTATCGAATAGTAATTAAGTCATTCATAACAAAGATGTAAGACCCATGACTATGTTTACTTTTCATCAACCATGTAATGTCAATGAGAGGATATCATTCACCCATGTCCCAGGCTATGAATCCCACTGTTGTGAATGACGCTACATACTACAAATGTCGTATACCAGATGCACCAGCTTTCAGTTCTTTATCTATTTGAACTCAGGCTTTTACTTACATCGAAGTGTACAAGTCACGCATATATAGTCCGTCATCCACTCAAGATTTAGGTATGTCGCACTATGAATGTTACAAGTGAATAAATTCATAAATGGATTCAAGATTTATTCATCTTAGGTCATGTCCAATGTATTGTCAGTCTAGTCAGTCATATCTATGTATTTATCTTCTAGGAGTCATTTGCTCTGATGCCCAAGACAAAACATCTCCCCAATTGGACTTAATAGATGACATATTAGTATTTCAATCGGTTTGCTCATTTCAAATTAGACTAAGGACATGTTTAGGTTCGTCTATTAATAAAGTTGTTTTTCTATATTACGATCCAACCACATAATACCATTTAATATTAGTTAAACATTAGACAACCAGTGAGCAACACTTGCTTCCATTTTGCTTTGCATGCAAAAACCATGTGAGGACAATATACAAAGTATCAATATAATCTATGAATAGTTTCATTTTCCAATTTGTTCAAAAAATTATAAGTGTACTTAAACGAAATTACCACACTTAGGGCACCATATCCAACACAAACTATATTCTAAAAGAAGAGAGTGGGTTGAAAATGGATATTCTTAGTAAAAAAGAAGGAAGACGGATATGTAGATAGATACAAAGCTCGACTAGTGGCTAAAGTGTTCACTCAATCATATAGATAGATTATCGGAGACTTTTGCTTCTATAACAAAGCTTAACACGGTCCGTGTCTTATTGTCTATTGTAGTTAACCTTGATTGGCCACTATTCCAACTTCATGTCAAGAACTCATTTTTAAATGGAGACCTAATCGAGAAGCCTATACGGATATACCTTCTGGCTTTAAGACTAATGATACATAGGGGAATGTTTACAAGCTTAGAAAGGCATTATATAGACTTAAACAGTCCCCTAGAGCATGGTTTGACAGATTCACCAAGGTCCTTGAACAGAATTGATACTTTCAAACACAGACATATCATACTTTATTTGTTAAACACTTCACAAATGAGAGAATCATTATTTTGATAGTGTACGTTGATGACATAATTCTCACAAGAAATCATGAAGGAAAAATGAAGAGGCTTAAGATGCTATTGTTCAAGGAATTCAAGATTAAAAACTTGGGTTTTCTAAAATATTTCTTAGGAATGGAAGTGGAATAGAGTAGTCAAGGAATCTCAGTCTCTCAATGCAAGTATGTTTTAGATCTCTTATGTGAGACGAGCATGATTGGGTGTAAACCTGTTGAAGCTCCTATGGATCCTAATACTGAACTAATGCCTTGAACTGATGAAGTGGCAGTCAATAAGGGGCAATATTAATGCTTAGTGTGTCAGCTAATATATCTAACTCATACATGTCCAAATATAAGTTTTGTTGTTAGCATTGTTACTCAATTTCTCGGCAACCAATCAGTAGATCACTTAGAGGCAACAAACCGTATCCTAAGATACTTGAAGAAAGATCTTGGAAAGGGACTTATGTTCAGAATAACAACCAATCAGGCAATAGAAGTTTATATTGATGCTAATTGGGTTAGATCTCCTTATGATCGAAAATTTACATATAAATATAGCTCATTTATTTGGGGAATCTAGTGACATAGTGTAGTAAAAAAAAACAGGTAGTGGTAGCACATAGCAGTGCCGAGGATGAGTTCCGTGCATTAGCTTTAGGCATCTATGAAGGAATTTTGTTACAATGACTATTAAACAAACTTAAGATTGGAAATTCAGGTTCTATTAGGATCGTGTGATAACCAGTCAATAATTCCAATTACCAAAAATCTAGTCCATCATGATTGAACTAAGCATGTGGAGATTGATAGACACTTCATCAATGAGAAAATTGAAAGTAAGACAATCTCACTCAGTTATGTTCCCTCTAGGCATCAATCTCACTAAACTAAGTACTATACATGGTTTGGAGAACATAGGTCGCCAGTTTGAAGAGTGTAGGGAATCATTCTAGGCATGTGATTAGTTGTATCAAGTTGTATAATTTATTATTAGGAGATTATTTACCTAAACTACTGATATATTATATTAGTTAAGATTTTGTATTATAGATCCTAATTTATAAGAGCCTATTAACGCCATATGTACAAGATATTATGTGTATATATAGGCATTCAACTTCACGTAAATAATAACAAGCATTTTTCACAATTTTCACAAAACTACAGTAACATTGGGGATTTATTTTAAAAGAAAGTGAAAAAATTTATGATCTTGGATTTTTGGGTGTTTCCATTTTTGGTATTTTCTGTCAAATTCAACTAATATTTTTTTAGCTTTTTAGATGAAAGGGTCACAATAAAAGCAAAACTGCAAAAAAAAAAATCAAATTACACAAAGTGTAAATGTTGAGGGTTAATTTTTTAGAATTAAGACTAAATTGACACAATGTATAAATGTTGAGGTTAAACTTGCTATTATGCCAATTTTAAAAACCGTTACCTCATTTTTCTTTTAGCCATTTAACAGTTAGTGGCCAAAAATGGTAAAATCAAATAGTTGGATGACTATTTTGTAACTTTTCATTATTGGATGACAAAAAAATAAACTTACCAATAATTGAGTGATTACAAGTGTAGCTTACCCTAATTTATAATAAGTTTAAAATTTGAAAACTTAAACATTACCCATTTAATTAGATAAAAAATAAAAAATAATTAAATCATTTTCTCTACGTAAAATATAATTATTATTATTTTGAATAAACTCATTATAAGTTTTGATCATATCTATTTTTTTTTGATACAATACCTAAAACTACCCATAACCCCACCTCAACCCAAAATAAGAAGATAATATGGTTCAACACACTCGAACCCACATCCTCCTACATTGGCATTAATAACCATACCAATTGAGTTAATATTCAATTAACAATACAATTATTATTTAATTTTAATTAAGTTCAATTTTTTAATCAAACATTAAAAAAAAAATGCTAAAGTCCTGCATGGAATTGAGATATGAAAGCCCACATATAAAACAAGCATAGTTTTAATTATTTGTTTATATACTTAATTTAGATTTTAAACTAAAACAATTTTATCCAAGTTTTTCATAATTTTTACTCAACAAAATCATATCTATTCAAGTAAATTTTTTTAAATATATATACAAATTTTAAATTTAATTATAAACTACAAAATCCTAAATTCTCATAAACTATGAAATTTTTTTTATCTTAATGGTGATGAAATTTTTAATTATTTATTAAAACATATAAAAATAGAAATTTTTTAACATTTAAATATTACGTATTTACTTATCAAATTTATATACCAATGGATTAATAATTGCCGGTAGCCTTTTATTGTTGCCGAACATAGAACTGTTTTGTTCTTCTTTCATTATTTAGGTTTCAATATTACCAATATATTAAAGGGTTGAGGAGGGGTTATAAGTAATTTTAAGTTTTATATAAAAAGGAGCAGATATTATAAAAACCTATAATGAGATAAATATTAAAATAATTCAAAACCGTAGCTATTCATTTATTTAGTTATTTCATACTATTTATATGTTATTTTATTTTTAAACATTAAATCATAGTTTAAATATTTTATTATATTTATCTTGATTGAATGGAATAGTGGTTAAAGCTTTTATCAGACATCTGTTTGGTATGGGTTCAAATCGTATTACCCCTCTCCCTTCCCTTAATATTGTATCAAAAAATATTTTAGTATATTTAAATTTGTATTATAATATACTGTATAAGGTATTATTAAATTTTAATAATATCTATAATGTCATTTGTTTTTCATATTAATAAATTTTAACAAGAAATTCAAAACATAAGACAGTTTTGTAATTTTTATTTTGAAATATTTTAATTAATTAACTAAAATGAATCCATGTATAGTAAACTAATTATTTAATAAAATCAGCATTGGCATAATGTGACAATAATGAAAGTTGTGATGAAATTCAACATTTGTAACTCAAGTAATCTAAAAGATATAATTTCAAATATAATAGATAATTACAAAAATTAATTATAAATTTCAAATATATATATCTGAAAGATACCAAAAATATAAGTTGTATGACATTAAATTATTGTTTTTTTTTATGGGACAAAAAAAGAGAGCCTAAAAGAGTAGCACGAACACCTTGCTTTTAAAATCAAAACAAGCACCTATGG
This sequence comes from Gossypium anomalum, assembly GCA_025698475.1. NCBI lineage: Eukaryota > Viridiplantae > Streptophyta > Magnoliopsida > Malvales > Malvaceae > Gossypium > Gossypium anomalum. Next base: position 84,178,046 of record CM046967.1, on the reverse strand, counting down.
TCTACTATGCTATTGCCTATTTCGTTCCACTATTTTTATTATTTCTCCTAAAAGAAAAAGTAATTTAAAAGAACAAATGCCGCGTTTGCCCAAATATTTTTGAGAACATTAATAAAATAACTCAGTCAACAAGCTGTCAGCTTCTGAAACTCAATTATGATAAATTAATCCACATTACAACGTCTTCCCCACTCCTTAAATAAAATTAATCTTAAAACTATACCTTTTTTAATTATATATAAATTTTAATTTAATGTGTAATTTTATATTATTGAGGGAAGTTGGATTTCGGACTCTTAACTAAAGAAATTGTTCCACTAAGAGATCTTGTCTCCCTATTCTGAGGAAAGCCCAACCGGGTTCAAAGAGTTTAGGGAGTGTTCCTAGTTGATGTAGATACAACGTACAAGCTCATGGGAGACGTGTTAGTATTGTTAGAAATATTAATTATACAAAGTGCGCCTACGGGGGATCAAACCATCAACCAAGGCTTAAATGTCTTACCTTAGCATGCCTAGTATTGGCTAGGCTTGATCAAGTTGTAGTATTCTTACCCACTAAGACCTTTTAAGGGCATGAATCTAAATCCCATTAAGGCAAAAATGATAAAACATTTCCCTGGAGGACGTTAGGTGCTCTTGATAAACTCCATGAACCCCTTTGGGCTTTCTTCAAAGTCAAGAGACAAAAGCTTAGGGCTATGACCGAGCATAGACATGACTACACCACGACTTACAAATGTCGAGCAGAGAATTAGCACTAAAAATTAAAAATTAAAGCGGCCTGGCTACAAGTGTGACAAGTTAAAAGCAACATTTTCAAGTATTACAATGTTATACTCAGAGAATTCCAAGGATCGAGCCCAAGACAGATCCAGTGATAAGGTGAATGACAATGATAACACGTGCTAGTTAATCACTAAGTATTATATTATAACAAGTCATCATCAAAGGTTAATTACACTAAACTACACCTAAGAGGACTGTCGAGACCATTTTTTTGAAAACGGGAATCAACCTTGTTTGAAAGCGAAAATTAAGACGAGAGTCACCACCGATCTTTATTAGGTGTGATCGGATCACCTTCGTTTTAATAAAACAATTTTAGTTTACTAAAACGGCATTTTTGGTCTACGAAATTCAAGAGAACAAGTTCGGGAGTCGGTTACGTGCAAGGAAGGATTAGCACCCTCATCATGCCTAAAATTGGTACCAAATTGATTAGTTAGTGTCTTAATGTCGAAAATTGAAAATCGGGAAGAGATTTGAAATACGATCTTTTCTATTAATGTTGATTTTAAAATTTTTGAATTAGCTTAAATCAATTGTTTAAAGATTTCCTTATCTCAAGATATCGGAGTATCACATCCCGTAAGTTAGGACACAATACCATGAATTCTCGAGCACAAGGTCGTATTTTAACTTAAATGAGAATTTCATGTGTTTTAAAACTCTAAAAGGATATTTAGCTATTTAGAAACAACGAGAAAATCGAAACCCCGTAAGTTAGGGCACAATTCCTCGATATTTCAAAATGCATAACATTGCCTTATTTGGAAAATTTCGTCTTTGAATAGTAGCGAATACAATATTTAGACAACATGTGTTATTTATTTAGGTTAAAATAAAGTGATTTATTGAATAAATGCATTGGGGTTTAATTTGAGGCAATGATATGAAATGAAGTATAGTGCGACATGGAACAATTATTCATGCATAAAATATTCCACAAGCGCATGGCAATAATATGAATACGAGTAAGCAAATTTACATACATGCAATAGCAACAGTTTCACAACATACATTATTTAACATTAAGCTTAATAAACATAGAAATGAAGTAATAGTATGAAACCCCTTAAATCAAATAATAAGATAATCTTAAATATAAAATATATATGTAAAAGGTTTAAAATAAATACTATAAAAGCAACTTAAAGTAAATGATAAAAAATAATTTAAAACCATTAATGCAAAGTCTAAAATAAGTAATACGTAAGGATAAATTTAGAAAAAATATATACATAGTATATAAAAAAGACAACTTAACATAAATATATATATAAAGAATAAATAATGTATAAAGAGTTTAAGATAAAAACATAGGGAAATTCAAAAATAAATGATCCATACAAAAAGAAGTTTAAGAACAAACATTGTATAAACTTAAAATAATAAGCAGTTCAAAAATAATATATAAAAAGGGGTTTTAAAAATAAATAAATAAATAAAAAGCAATGTAAGTGATGAACATGTACATAATAATTCGAAATGACTTGTGTAAAAAGTTTAGAATAAATGATATGTAAGATAATTTAAGATAAATAATAAAGATAAGTTTAAAATGAATATCATGTAGTAAGAAATTTAAAATAAGCAATATACAAAAAAGGGTATATATATAAAAATAGATAACGCACATGAAAACTTGGAAGTAATAACATATAAATAAAGTTTAAGATACATAATAAAACAATTTAGAATGGATAATACATATAACAGATTTAAAATAAACAATAGATAAAACAATTTAAAGTATATAGTGCATGAAATAATAGTATATCTAAAACAATTTAAAATAGTATAATATATGAATTTTAAGATAAATAAAAGCAGTTTAAGATGGATAAATAAATAAGAAGTCCAAATTTATATGAAAATGGGCAAAATTACAAATAAATACGAAAATTTAGGGGTCCAAATTCGAATAAAAATAGCTGCAAGCAGTTAAAAAGGACTAAATCAAAATCTGAATAAAATTAAAGGGAAAATTCGGGTAAAAAATGAAGCGATGGGCCCATTTAAAACGCGCTGAAACCTGGAAGGACCGATTGGGAAATATTCCCTTCCCCCTATGCGCAGCGTTTCGAGGGCCTGCTTCTTCAAATGGTCTGGGGACTGAATTGAAATAGATGAAAAATTACGCAGTCAAATTAAAAATAAGGAAAAAATAAAAAGGATCAAATTAAAAGGGACAAAAATGCAGGAGGACTGCGGGCGTAAATAGTCCATCTTGGGCAAAACACGCGGATCCCCCTAAGCCAGGTCGGGTCATACACGGGCATACTCCAAAACGGTGCCGTTTAGGCACCAAGACCCCCTAACCAAAACGGTGTCGTTTTGTGACTGCATAAAAGGACCAAATTTTTTGTTTTATTTCATTTTAACCCTAAAGGTTTTTTAAAAAACAAAACAGAGAGCCATCTTTCTCTCCCTCTCCTCTTGTGTCCGGCCAAAGGGGTTCATTGTCTAACCGCCGCGCTACCACCGTTTTCGGTGGCCGGCGATGCACAAGAAAGGGCCGTTTTGCCATGTTCCAAGAGGAGTTCGAGGGCCCAGCCTTTTTGAGTTGAAAAGAAGCGAAAGAAAGGATCCCCACCCCCTTTTCAGCCCCGACGACGGAGGAGGAATCTCCGATGATGGAGCCATGGGCGTTTCCGGTGAGGCCTTCTCCTCTTCCTTTTTATTTTTTATTTATTTTGTTTAATAGATTTATAAAAAAAATAAGAAATAATAATAATAAATATAAATAAAATAACAGAAACTAGAAGACAGTAGAAAACGAAATAGGAAATCGATCTCAACCTTTTTGCTTGTATGTTGTTTTTTTGATTGCTTAACATGCATAAAAAAACAAAGGGAATGAAAAATGGCCATTTATAGGCGAATACACACTCATTCTTATTCTATTTTGTCTGTTTCTTCGTTGTTTCTTTTCTTTTGTTTGCTATCTTTTTGGTCCTCTTGTTTGTTGTTTCTTTTCGTTTGCGTGTTGGACTCGTTGTTGTAGGTGACACGAGCGGTCAGGCGCGTGCGAGGAGGCTGACGGTGGTGGTGAGCATGGTGGCCATTGGTGAAGAGTGCGGCGGCTGAAGCTGAAGGAGGCTAGGGTTGCTGAAAAATCCTAAGCAAATGGGCTATTATTTGGGCTAGGGTTTGATGTAAATTGGGTTTGGGTAGTTTTGGGCTAAAATCTGGGTATTGGGTTTTAATTAGGTTTTGTTTTAATTTTAGGCCATGTATTGGACTATTTTTTTGTTTATTTGGTTTGGGTTCTTTTAGGCCAAAATTGGCTATTACAAGGACTAAATTGAATCACAGACAAAAGTGCACAAATATCAATTCAATGAGATAAAGTGGTCAATTGATATTCATGTTGATAGTTAATTCTTGGATTAGGGATCCAAATTTTTCAAACTTCTAATTGGTCCAATTTTACCTAATTAGACGATTTAGTTCGGTTTATCTCTTGGCCTCACTAAACTAAATTGAGACAATCAAATTGGTTTGCAATAGGTTCTCCTATCGGTCACACCTATCTAACTATTCATCTAGAGGCTTTAGTTCTAGGTTTTAAGTCTATTCGAATTAGTCCAATTTTTACGAGCTAGTCCCTGACCCAAAAACTAACCATACAACATTTCAATCAACCAACCACCATAAGATTTAATGCTTATTCATCATCAACATACAAATATCAGTCAATTTCATGCTTAGATGATTCATTTTAGAAAACATAAAAAAAGGCAAAGTTGGGAGGTTCTTTAGGACTCTTGAGGGAGTCTTTGTTGAAGATGATATCAGCCAAAAAAGTGGTGGAAACACAACCAAATATGATATTTTTACACTTTTGAAAGTTCACAAAGATGAAATCAATAGAATTATTCAAAAAGAACTTAAAAAAAGAGAGAGAAAGTTTTGCATCTAAGTGCAATAACTAAAGCCACAATAGATATCTGAGTGCAAGAACTAAAGCTAAAACAAAAATGAAGAAACTAACAACTACTAACTAACTAAGCTTAGAAAGGAAAACCTAGAAAACTAAAAATGGTGAAAGGAATAAAAGAGAAGACCAAAAAGATGATAAATGATGTTTCTTTTTTGTTTGGCATAAGGATGCCTTTAATACAACAAAATTTTCAACCCTAACATTTTAAAAAATTGCCCTTGGAGAGAATGATTTGACTTAAGTTTATGTTAACACAAAATTGGCCTTGCAATATTTTTTACCTCGTCAGACTTCAGTGTTGTGATACCAAAGTTGGGTGTTGCAAAATCTTTGATAGTAGGCATGACCTTTGCTTAGGGGTTCTTGATGTCGCAACACAACCTAACTAGTGTCATGACATCCTCGATAGTGGTACTGTGCTTCTTCACTTCAACCATCAACTTGGAATCACGACTTCGAAGGCTTGTAGTCATGACCTTGAGGCTTGGTGTCATGACACAACACATATAGTGTCGCGACACTCGTGGTAGACTAGTCCAGGTTGGTTTTTCGTTAAAGTTTTTCTTCCTTAAGGTGATGAAAGGTTAGTGTCGCGACACTCACAACAGTTGATATTTTCCTCGAGGCTTGGCTTTAGTCATCTCCCTACACAACTCAAATCCACCATTAGACTCTCATTGGCATAATTTTGCCAATTTGGGTCTCGGAAGCATTAAAATGTAAGGAAAAATATCATTAACACTAAAAACTAAAAATAAACAAAAAGCATTGAAAAGACTTATAAATTGCTTGAGAATAAATTCATCAAGTGTTCGAGGAAGCCTAATTTGACATATCAAATTACAACAAATCAAGACACCCAGGGTACAATACCTTCACTAATCGAGGTTTATGTCGGCTGCTCAAAGGATGACACTTCAAATACTTCTCCAAAAAAAAAGCCAATTCCCCCTAAAAACTTTGATTTTTTTTTTTTGCAATTTTATACATGACATTTTGGTTAGGTTCGACTTTCACAAATCATTATTATTATCAATATAAAACATTTTTAAGTTTACACATTGCATATACAAATGGCTATACTTATCTAATATAAAAATATATTTGATGTATTTATTTCTTTAAATATGTGTAATTTAATCAAAATCAAAATTTTACTTATATGTTAGGGGAAGTTGAGTGTCGGACCCTCAATGGATGGTATTGTCCTATTTGGGGGTTTTGTCTCCCTAACTCCAAGGAGAGCCCGATGGGATTCATGGAGTTTAGGGAGCACCTTGTTTGATGTAGATACAATCTTGAAGCTCAAGGGTGAGGTGTTGGTATTGTTAGAAGTATTATTTATGCAAGTTGCCCTATATTGTTTTGATGATGCCCTTATAGATGTTAAACTCTATTAGGGTGTGACATTACTTATGTGGTAGATTAGGAAACATCTCAAAACAATGTTGGAAAACTAGTTGGCTCAAATATGATTTGTATTGTGGGCCATTGATAAGAGACATACCTAAAAGTAGTTGTATATCTACTCACAAAACCATCCAGGCTATCATTCATGAAGGAAAAAATGTGGATACAAATGACTTGTTTTACTTCAAGGAAAATATCTATGAGGCTTACCCAAATGTTTGGAACTTTCTTAGCAAGTTTAGGGTAACAAATGAGAGATTCCTATCCATCTTGTTCGAGAACCCTACCAATTTTTGGCAACCTAATATACTATCCACTAATGTTACAAATGAGGCCGAAAAAAAAAGTGTTTGGAAAGTTTTAAAGCCTACGACATTCGGCTAAATTGCTTATTGCCAAAAACAAATCCCACAATAAAGGAATTTAACAACCGTCATGCTAATGTCATATTTCATACTACAAATATGGGCTCATTCTTATTAATGATTTGGAATTCTATCAACCATGATATGCTCAACTATTAAAATTTCTTGATGTTTCTGATGATTTATTTTACTAGTTTCTTATATAATATTTCTATGTCTTTTAGTTTTAAATTATCATGTTTGATGTAATCCTTTATTTGAATGATTTATAATGTGTATCTTTATTTTACACTATTATTGTAGGTTTTTCTTTACTTTAAATGATTTATACTTATAAAATACAAATTCTAAACATTTTCTTTTCTAAATATTATTCTTTTATATTTGGTTAGCAATCTCAAGAAAAATTACCTAAGAGGTTAAAATCAAATTTTTTTCTTAACTAGAAATATATTTATCTCTGGACGCCTTAAACGCTTAATCAAATTTCTTAACTAGAAATAAATTTACCTAACAGTACTCTTTATTTTATAAATGTATATATATCTACGTAAATCCTAAACTCTAATCTAATTTTCTAAGGACATTGCATTGCTCATTATTTTCCATGTGTATATATATCTGTGAACCTTAAATCGATAAGTAGCAAAACCTATGTCAAAATATATATTTTTTAAAGTTATATTAAAACCAATTGAGGCTTTGGTTGGAACGGTTAGGTTAAAATCTTAAAATTATTGTGTCCCAAGTTCAAATCCTATTACATAAATAATTCTTTAATATTTGACAAGATAAAAACACTAATTTTGTTATAAATAATATTTTATTATGGATGCCTCTATTTATTCTTTATAACTTAAGGGATTATATTATGTTGGAAGGCCTATAAATAGAGGCATGTACAAGGTTTGTTGTGATATACACAGAATTAAATAAAAAGTTCTCGCATTTATCTTTCTTTTGTATTATATCTTTGTGTTGATATTTTCTCTTAGTTTATTTTTTCCTTTCATTATTTGATAAAAAATTTATTAATATTTGTAACTTTGTACATAGTAAGAGTATTTTAATAATTTCTAAAAAAGAATTTGAAGCTCGATTGACTCATGACATTAACCGAGTTAAGATCTGAATATAATTATAGATAAATTGCCAACTTATAAAAGTTTTAAAAAAATCAAAGAAATATATATGCACCTAACATTAAACAAATTATCTACGCTTAATTCCAATGTTAAATTAAATGTGCTTATTTCATTTAAATATAATAAGTAAACTTTTTGGGTATTTGTGTTAGAGAATCAATTAGCTAATTTGCAATACTTATCCAAGGACCAAATAGATATTAGTACTATATGAAATGATTTTAAATGGCTAAATGGTTCTTTCAAGTTGTATTTAAAACTTGATTACTCAATACCCAAGGTCTCAAGGCCATTATGAGTAATTCTGTTTTTCAACAATTCATGCTACTCTTTCATCGATACCAATATTCATACTTTAAATCTTCATCTTTATTCCAAAATTACCAGGTTTCCTTATTTAAGTACACCTCAAATGCATGCCATTTCCAAGCTTCCTTTCTACTTCTCAGTTAGTTATCTTTCTATCTTACCTTTTGTCTTTCCCAACCAAAATTCTTTCGTTTCCATGACTATTGGCTGAGACACTGAAGAAGAATTTTTCGACATTATTATTGTAACGCCCCAAAATTTTAATTTTTGATTTCGTGTATGTGTGACACAAGTGTGTATCTGCTTCAGTGGTTAAGTGTTCTGGATGTGTGTAAGAGGTCACAAGTTCAAGCCTTACTTGGACAAATTAACCTTGTGCAAAGGGCTTAAGTTTAATTGTTGGTAAGTTTATATCAGAATGGGTCTACTGGTCTGGTGGTTAAGTGGAGTATTGGAGGTCCTGTGTTTAATTCTCTGTGATGGCAAAATTCTGAGTAGTTGTGTTTTAGTGGGTTAATAGGGAGTGATTTTAGGAGATAATTGGGGAGAGGTTATCAAAAAAAATCTGATTATCTTTTTTTGCAAAAAAAAAAAAGAGTTTCAGTTTTCTCTCCAATTCCCTAAACTTTTTCTGACGTTTTCTTCTTCTTCTTTGTTTCTCTCTTCTGCCGATTCTTTCCCCTAATTACTGCCGAAATTTCCATTATTTTTTCCCCTTTCATTTTTTTCTTTTTTTTTTCCAATTGATTCAGTTGTTCATCGTTGGTTGTGCGTGTTTGGTAAGTAATGGTTTTGTCTATTGTTAATCGTTCTTGGTTAATCTTTAAAAGGAGGATTCTTTTTTGGTGTTTAGAAGTTAATCAAGAGGCTGGCGGTTTTGAATCGATGTTGTGATTGTGCGAAATCGTGGTTACTCAAGCAATGTAAGGGTTTTGTTAGGTTTTTAGTCGAGTTCCTTCCTAAATTGGTTGATTAAAAATGAATTAAGTGATTAATCTGGAGATATGTTGGTCGATTTTTAGGTTCTGGAGGCTTAGGAATGCTTACGCATTAGAAACGATACCACGTGTGTACCCGAAACGTAGAAAACGGGATTGGGCAAAAAGCCAAAATTGCTTGCTATCAAGAAATAAGAGAAAATGATGCAAAAAAAAATTGTCGAGAAAGGAAATAAGGGTGTTATAACCTTGGAAATCAACATTTTACACTAAAATAGTTTTAGACAGCAGTAGTAGTCTAGGTTTTAAAAATCATAAAAAATAGTGGAAATTGATTTAGAGGTTGAATAAAATATGAAATTAAATTTTATTGAGTCTAGTTTTTCATGGAAGAAACAATGTAAGCAATGGAATTGTAAATTATGAGATATAATAAATTTTGTGAGACAAGGTCTGAATGATTTCGGGTTCCCCTGTTCTGACTTTGAAAAATCATCAAAAATTGTAAAAAAATTAATTAAAGGCTTAAATTTATATTTTTAAATCTTTAATGAGTCTATTTCAATAGAAACAAACAGAAACATCATCCAAATTCTGTACTAAGAGATAAATAATTTTTAGTAAGGAAAGGTTGAAGCTGTCAAACAGTAGAATAGGGATAAATTTGAAGATTTTACTGTACTTATTTGATAAACTATAAATTCTGAAAATTTTATGGTAGAAAAGTATTTGAGTCTAGTTTCAAAAACATCAAGCGGATCTTAATTTGGAATTCTGTAGCTCAATATATAAATAATATAGTGACAATGACTCAAGTAGACAGCTTTGAATGAACATATAAGTAAATAGTGAAAACATATATGAATATTTAGCTAGCATGGGTTACATTAAAAATGGATCACACGGCCAAGGCTAATTTGGGCCGAGTGGGCCACACGAGTGTGTGCGCCCACACGGGCAGATCACATGGGCGTGTGAGCCCATTTTTACCGAAATGTTTCTAAGGTTGCATGGGTCGGCCAAGTCGATTGTGAACCTACTATGAGGTCGGCAAGCGCTACTTAGACCCTTAAATGTGTGAAATTGACTGAACGATATATGTACTGAGCATGTTAATATCTGAACTGAGTATATGTACTGGAATTGCATAATAGCATATCATCCATTGTATGTTGCATTGTATTGGGTTGGGGGTTGTTATTTGGAGGAAGTGTACTGAAAGACTTTAAGCCTAATTTACTGGCAGCTTAGCTGCAAATTACTGTTTTGTGCCGTATTCGATACTACTTGGAGTGTAGGGATGGGTGGGTTGACTATATCCTCACATAGAGTGTAGGGTTGGACGAAGCTGGTGTGTAGAGGTTGGATGGGTAGGATTTTGCTACTGCATAACCGTTACTGCTATTGAACTGTGATGGGCTAAGGCCCTATTGCATTTTTGACACTGTATTGAGATGGGCTAAGGCCCAAACTGTCACTGATACTGAAAAGGACTTAGGCCTAAGACTATTCAACTGTGCACTGTGAATACTGATTGTTTGTTTGTTTCTGCTGGATTACACACATAGTTTAGGTAAACTCACCCTTTTTGTTTAATGTGCACAGGTAATCCCCAGACTTAGATGGATTGGTGCGATAGAGGACTCAGTGGTGACCACAATAATTTTTGGACTTCATGGTTTTCAATTTACGATTTATAATTTAATTATTATTGATTATTTGAGTTGTAATTTAAGGAACCTCAGGGACTTTGGTTTTAAATTTGGGTTTTTATTTATTTATTTATTTTACTTTATGGATTTATACTTGCTGGTTGTAGGAAATTCGATTTTCAAAAGTTAAAGTATTTTTTAAACGCATGATCACTTAGACTGTTTTATTAAAACTTCCACAACGAGGGATGTTTCAAAACAAATGTTTGAAATGAATAAAGACGACTTCCTAAGTTCTAACAAAGGTTTACGAAAGATAATAACATGAAATGTTTTCATCGTAACAATGAGGTTTAAAAAACACTATCTGTGGCATTGCCAAATACGGTCATAACGTTTAGGTCGGGTTTGGGGTGTTACAATTATGGGGGACTTTGAAACTGAAATAGTACAATACAACCTAGAACTTAATGAATTGATTGATGAGAGGATGAGAGCAGTTTCACTTTTTGGAAAAGTAATTCCCAATACGCAATTACTAGTTGGACCAAAGATACACATCCTAAAAAAGTTATGATCAGTCTATAACCATTTTGAGGTGCATGAGCTTGACAATAACCTATTTCTATTTCTCTTAAAAAAATTGACAAACGAATTGTTCTTAACAATAATTAGTCAGTCATAGATAACCATTTTCTTCTTAAATAATGGCACGTGGGTTGTAACACCCTATACCCGGCCTGATTGCCAGGTCTAAGCTATAATGTGTCACATTCATTGCTGAAGCAACTACGATCAAATTAAATAATGTTTCATATCATTAGGCATGAAAAAACGAGTACTATAAGTAAATAATATGATAATTAATCATTCTCAGGTCTTATATGAGCTTACGAAAGCTCTAAAGCTAACTCGAGATCAAATTATGACAAAATTGTAAAGTATTCAAATTACAAGGTTGACATCGCGACGTGAATGGGTTCCTTGTTGCAACGTGACATACTAACTTGGCCTCGTTGGGTGATGGGGTTCCCCGTCATGCCGTGGCCTAGAGCCTTGATGTTGTTGCGACGACATACGTTTGACGTCGCGACGTTACACATTGTTTCTGCAATTTCAAGGTACACAATACCTACAATTTTCCCAAACATCATCACACCTATGCCAACCTAATGTTCATCTATTATAAGCAGCATTCCAACACCAAAATAAGTACTTCAAAACTTTAAACATACTATACTAATGCCTTATCATTTATAGTCCAACCAACTAAGACAATTTATTCAAAAACTTAACAATTTAATGACAAGTCTACAAGCTTCAACCATTTTTAACCTATTCATAGCCATTCCACATATAATATCTATAATTATAAGTCATAACATGATTAGACATCATTTGAAATACTTAGGATACCAATTATAACTCAACAATCCTTATTCAGCCATCTACTAATGCCATCACATATATAAGACAAATTAGGTAACACATTTCATGTAACAGCCTAATTTTCAGTGGTATCGGGAATAGAGATTGGAGATCACTAAATCCGACGGGTGAGTTGAAAATTTAATAAATTAATATCTATGAGTCAAATGTGAATATAAAAGCATTTTTGAATTAGTGAATTTAGTGATTTAAAAGAATTAATTAGGTAAATTGGGTCGAGAATGAGGTATCGAGACCTCAACTTCATAAACCGAGCCATAAATATTTTTATAAATATTTATGGAGTGTTGGTGAGGTAGTATTAAAATTTAGTCAGAAAATTTTGACGTTTGGGTAGTTAATTAAATAAAAAGGACTAAATTGAAAAAGGTATAAAAGTTGCTAAACTGATTAAATAGCTCAATTGTTAAATGAGGAAGGATCTAAAGTGAAAATAAGCCCAAAGGGGATATTTTGGGCTTATTTAGCTGAGAAAAATCAGAAAATGGGTGAAATAAGGGCAAAATTAGAAAATTGCCAAAATTAACTAAATAAAAATGGGACTAAATTGGAATATCTAGAATTCTCTTCATTTCTCTTCATATTCATCAGCTGAAAAAAAGCCATGGAGGAGGGTTCAAGTTGGTCTTCATACTCTAGCTTCATGTAAGTTTGATTCTTGCTTTTTCCTTGAAATTTTTATGTTTTTGGACTTTTACAATTGGGTCCAACTTACTATTTCATTAGTTTTTGATTTCCATGGCTAATTTTTGAAGTTTTTATGGATTATTACTGGAATAATATGATGAATAAACATATAATTGAAGCTTTAATTTTGATATATGGTGATTTTATCAAGTAAAATTGATGAAAATTGGTTTAGGACCTAATTGTGAAAGAGTTTGGAATTAAGGTCTAGTGTTAAAGTTCTGGTTTTCAAGGGTTATGAAGTAGTTTAAAATAATAGAATAAAGTATTAAATTATAAAAATTAACTCAATTGAGGAGTTAATTGAGCAAGGATTGAATTGTATGAACTATGAAATTTGGGGCAAAATGGAAATCAATATTTTTCACTAAAACTGTTTTGGGAAGCAGCAGTAGTCTAACTTTGAAAAATCACCAAAAATTGTAGAAATCGAATTAGAGGATGAATAAAATATGAAATTAAAGCTTATTGAGTCTAGTTTCTTATAAAAGAAATTATGTAAGCAATGGAATTGTAAATCATGAGATAAAATAACTTTTGTGAGACAAGGTCAGAATTATTTTGGGTTCCCCTGTTCTGAGTTTGTAAAATCATCAAAAATTGGATAAAAATAATTAGGGGCTTAAATTTATATGTTTAGAATCATAAATTAGTCTATTTTCAATATAAAGAAACTAGGACATCATTCGAATCCTGTACAAGAAGATAATTAATTTTTAGTGAAGAAGGGTCGGAACTGTTACACAGCAGAACAGGGGAGACTTCAATGAATAAACTGTATTAATTGGCCCAACCAAAAATTATGAAAATTTTATGGTAAGAAGATATTTGAGTCTAGTTTCAGGGAAAATTAGCATATTTTAATTTTGAGTTCTTTAGCTCAAGATAAAAATAATTTAGTGACTATGACACGGATGGATAGCTTGAATATTCACATAAGTAAAGAGTGAAAATTATGGATAATGTTACTTACAAGTGTGTTATTTATACTAAGGATGTGGATGGAGAGGAGGAGGAGGAAAAATATACATATGTGTATGAATGACTTGTGTATAAATTGATCATGTGCCCGATTATAATCGATAAATGTTGAATTAGAAATGATATATTGTTTTATTTAGAATATTTATTATGAAATTATGATTATCGCTATAATACAAAAATCAAACTTGTGAGTTTATATAACTAAATTTTAGTGACCATTTGTTAATATTATTATATTTCGATATTATTTTATGAATGGTGATTAATATTTATGTATGTTAATTGTTGAAAATAAGTAAATTATGTACAAAAGTTATGAAATTGAACTGAGTATTTCGGAGGAACGGAATGCAGGAAATGAGTACGATCGTTTGGTGAAAAAGATGAATTGACGGTAAATTACCCAAGTAAACCGATATTCAGCATTTGTTGCGAATTCTCGTGTTTGTTTTCTGTTTAGCTCTTACGAGCTTCCGTTAACTCATATGAGTTTCAGTTAACCCTTTTGGGGTTTCAGTTTAGCTCTGATGAGCTTCAGTTAGCCTTCGGGCTTCCGTTTAGCACTTATGTGCTTCAGTTAGCCTTCGAGCTTCCGTTTAGCACTTATGTGCTTCAGTTAGATTTTGGGCTTCAGATACGATGTACTTAAATCCGTAAGCCGTTCCTTGAATGGACAAGTTGGTAAGTCGTAAATGTAACGTGTGGAAAAAGAAATGTAAGTAATGTTATCATTATTATTATTGAGCCCAATTATGTGATTTCGTCATTCAGAGATTATGTTTGACAGGATATGTTAGTAAATTATGAGTATGTGAATCAAAGTGACAGAATTTAAACACCTAATGAGGTTGAGCTCAATCACATGAAATTGTCATTTGAAATTGTGATTGACAAGAATAAACAGTGATTGCATGCTTATGAATTATTACACATAATTATCTAAAAAACAAGAAAAACGACGATTATTAACATGTGGAGACATGAGACATTGATATATGAATGTGGAATATGTTTGATAAATGTGTTCATTCATAACTATGGAATTATGTACCTCATGTGTGCTATTTGCATAAAAATGATATTTCAAATACTTTGGTGAATAAAGCTTAAATATGAAATAGTATGAAATCGAGACAAGTTGTTATGAAAATATATTTAAATTATCTGTAAGTGTTTCGTACTCCTCGGTAATGCCTCGTACTCTATTTTGCCGATGGATACGGGTAGGGGGTGTTACATTTCACCTAAGTTTTACTTAGATATGCATACACACTTATTCCTCAATATGATTTACATTTCAACACTTAAAATCCTCACTAAATCATTTGACCAGTCAATATTCACATAACACCCAAAACATCAATACCATAAGTTAAAATTTCATTCATAAATTACATAAGTATAGTAGTATATCAAAAGTGACTCAACTAGGTAGGTACATGCCAAACTATTAATAAAACCGGAAATACACCAACATGGTTGAGTAAGGTTCAATTCTTAGATGCTTAAATGACCACCTCTCGATCTATCGAGAATCTACTTTACTTGCGCATGGAGAAAAAAAAACCATACGCTGAGCAAAACGCCCAATAGTAAATCTACAATTCAAGATAATATAAACAACTTATGCAAATGCATAGATGTAATTCAAGTCCAATTCACAATACATTACACGTGCAATTTATATCAATATCTTCCATTATTTCATTTCTTATACTTTCATACCATTCTACATTATAGATTGCAAGTTACATAATCATTTCATCCTACCATCATATATATATATATATATATATATATATACATACATGCTCAAATTTCATGTCACAATTTTATTATATGCATAACCATTTAGGTACATCAATTTTATGCATCACTATTCAATCTTATTTCATTTCCTTTAATCACTTTCGAGCTTAAGAGCTTATTGATTCAATTGGCCCCCAGTGCTTGTTTTCAGCTCATTTCACATATTATCATATTTCACGTTCCATTCCGTTCATTTAGCATTCAATCAATTCCCATGTTTATAACCCTATTAGGTCGAAATTGACTCAAAATGGATGCACAGATCCGTCACCCCGGGTTGCATGGCAATGATGACGTTATAGCAATACGTAATACCACCCTAAATTGCCTGACAGTAATGGTTTTCTCATTTCAATCAATCTGTCACTTTGGGTTTCCCGACAATGATGAATCAATACACAATATCTATCACCCTGGATTGCCCGAAAATAATGGTTTTACTCAGTAGTTTGACCCTATGGCATGCCAACTATATCTGACTCGGTCAAAACAGCTAATAGGGTATTCAATTTTCGATTAGTTATATAAAGGTCAATTTACATTTCATTAAAGCTAATTCAACCACATTTCATAATTTCAAAGCATGTACAAAATGTCTCAATACAATTTCATGCCCAATTTTAAATATCAAATAATTTATACTTTATTCAATTTAGTCATTGTCTCGGAAGTTAATCTCAAACATATCAATTTGTTTAAATTAATCATTAATAACTTACCTCAAATTTCATATAATGCAAAATGAGATACACATGCAAAAAATAGTGTTCCCAAATTATACAAACCGAAATTCTAAGCTACTCGTCGACGACTTTGGATTTTCATTTCCCTCTTGACGAATTTGGGTCAACGTTAGCTATGGATTAACATAAAACATATAGTACTATCAATAATCAACCAATTCCCAATCAATTAGCAATATATACAAAATTTGAAATTTATTCAATTTAGTCCCTAAAACCAAAACTAACCTAACTTTCAATCTAAAGCTCCAAATTGAAATCCAATTTCACATTTATTCATCAAGGACCTCTTATTTCATATTCCTACTATCAATTTTACATTTGATTAAATTTGATCCCTAATGTATGAAATTATCAATTAGGTTTACAATTTAGTCCTTTTTTCACATTTAAGCTTAAAATCTAACAATTTAACACCTAAAACTTCAAGAAATAAAAAATGAAAACATACTAAAACTGTAACTATTTTACAAATTGGTACATAGGCTAACTAAATCAAGCTCTCAAGACCCCAAAAACATAAAAATGGTAGGAAAAAAAAAGACTTGAAATCACATACCAAATGAAGATCAAATACTTCAAAGTTTCCTTTAGGTTTTCTTCTCTTATGGATGGTAAGGAAATGATAAAAAAAAAAAGCTGATGACACATTTCCACTATAGTTTATATATATACACATATATTAAGGTTTATATAACATTTCTAAGATTATCTATTTACTATTTTAGGCTTTGGGTTAATTATAATTTATGTCCTCAAGCCATTTTTTAATTAAAAGTCTATAGTGATTGGACTTTACAATTTAGTCCCTAGGCCCTAATTAAACACAAGTTTGACTAAATTACTTATCTAAAATTAGATTCAACTATATAGTAACTCCGTAAAAATCTTTATTAAATGTTTAAGAGCTTCGTTTACGAAAATAGATCCTGAAATTGCCTTTTTCGACACCATTGAAAACTAGGGCATTACGATTCTCCCTTTAAGAAATTTTGTCCTTGAAATTTCCTTGGAAATAGGTGGGTATACTAGGATCTTATTTTCTCTTACGGTTCCCAGGTCGCTTCTTCTACTCTATTATTGTGCCAAAGGACTTTCACGAGCGGTACATGTTTATTTCTCAGCTTTTTCACTTCAAGAGCTAAGATTTTTTATCGGTTCTTCCCTATAGGAAAATCAGGTTGAATTTCAATTTCTTCCATCGGAATAACATGAGATGATTTAGAACGATATCGCCTGAGCATAAATACATGGAATACATCTTGAATCTTTTTCAATTCCAACTATAAAGCTAAGCGATACGCAGTCGATCCAACTCTCTCGATGATTTCATATGGTCCGATATAATTGGGACTCAATTTTCCTTTACGACCAAAGCATAGGGCCTTTTTCCACAGGGAAACCTTTAGGAATACTTTATCACCCACTGAATACTTGATATTTCTCCTTTTTAGATCAACATACGATTTCTGTCTATCAGATGCTGCATTTAATATATCCCTAATCAACTCTACTATACTTTCGGCCTAATGATTCCTTTTTCGCTCAATTCTAACCAATAGATAAGTGTTTTACATCTATGATTATATAAAGCTTAATATAGAGCCATTTGGATACTCGACAAGAAATTGTTATTATACAAAATTCAACTAGTGATAAATCGCATTCCCAGCTAGATTTAAAGTCAATAACACAGGTTCGCAACATATCTTCAAAAATTTTAATTACTCGCTCAGATTGACCATCAAACTGAGGATGGAATGTTGTGCTAAAATTTAATTTTGTACCAAAAGATTCAAGCAATTGCTTCTAAAATCTCGAGGTAAAACGAGGGTCTAGGTCATAGATAATAGACACATGCACATCGTGAAGTCTAACTTTCTCGTGAATATAAACTTCAGCTAGCTTTTAAAGTGGCCAATCAATTCTCACCGCCAAAAAATGTGCAAACTTCGTTAATTGATTAACTATTACCCAGATGGCATTTCTTTTACTGGGTGAAGTCGGCATGCCAACTACGAAACCCATCATGATATGTTCCCATTTTCATTTTGGAATAAAAATTGGTTGTAATAAACCAATAGAAACTTGATGCTCAGCCGTTACTCATTAAAAATTTAGATATTTAGCAACATATTTAACAATCTCTCTTTTCATTCTGGGCCACTAGTACGATTCTCGCATATCTTGATATATTTTTGCATTACCAGGATGCATAGCAAAGAGACTATCATGAGCCTTGCATAAGATCAAATCTTTCAATTCAACAACATTGGGAACACAAATTTGATTACGAAATCTAAGGCAATTATTTTAATCTAGGCTGAAATTTTCAATGATGCCTTGTTGAACTAGCTCTTTTTTCTCATACAACTTAGCATCAACAAGTTGCGCCTCCTTTATCTAATTAAGCAACACGAGTTTGATTCTCAATTCAGCTAACAGGCTACCATCATTTTCAATACTGAGTTGAGCAAGCATTGTTCATAATTCAATCGTTGCTTTCTTACTCAAAGTATTAACTACAACATTCGCTTTTTCAGATTACACAATCATAGTCTTTCAACAACTCAATCCAATGATGCTGCCTCAAGTTCAAATTCTTTTAGGATAGAAAGTATTTGAGACTTTTGTGATCGATATAGATATAACATTTTTCACCATATTTTAGAGCGAACATCATGCGTTAGGTAATTGCGTTCATGCGGTTTTAATTGTTGAGACGCATGCGCAATCACCTTACCATCTTGCTTCAACACACAACTCAATCCATTCAACTAGGCATCACTATACACCACGAATTTTTTCCTCGATTTAGGAAAAGTCAAGATCATTGCTTCAGTCAACATCACTTTCAACTTTTCAAAACTTTTCTGGCATTAATCATCCCACAAGAATGACACATTTTTATGAGGAGCTTTGTTATCAATAGGGCTATTTTGGAAAACCCGTTGGCAAATCTCTTGTAGTACTAAGTTAAACCAAGGAAACTTCAAATCTAATATACATTATTTGGTGCTTTCCACTGGAGGATAGCTTGAATCCTTTTAGGATCAACTCAAATCTTTTCGGTTGAAATAACTTACCCTAAAAAATATCTCTTCAGATAACCAGAACTCACACTTACTGAGCTTTTCGTAGAGTTGCTTCTCATGTAACATTTGTAGTACGATTCTGAGATGCTTATCATGTTCAGCTTCTGACTTTGAATAGATCAAGATATCATCAATGAATACCACTACAAACTGATCCAAATAGGGTTGATATACGTGGTTCATGAGATCCATGAATGTCAGAGGGGCATTTATAGTCTGAATGGCATTGCTAGAAACTCGTAGTGACCGTACCACGTACGAAACATTGCTTTTGGTACGTCACTATCTTTCACCTTCAACTGGTAATATCTCGATCTCAAGTTAATCTTAGAAAAGACTGAGACACCCTTCAATTGGTCAAACAAATCATCAAAATAGTTATTGTGGTCCATTAATAAAAGCCTATCCTACAACCATGTCGTTATCTATTCAATAAAAAGTCCTAAACATTATTCGTAATGAAGGGAAATTTGTTGAAACAAAGGCCTATGTTTTTTTTCTGGAGAACATTTGTGAGGCCTACCCAGGTTTTTGGAACTTTGTTAGAAACCTTAGTGCAAAGGATGAGAGCATCCACTTCATCTGTTCCATAACGCAATAGTTTATAAGCACTTTAGTTTATTAGACCCTCACAAACTAACTGAGGCAAGAAAGAGAAAAGTATTTGGAAACTTTGAAAGCATCAAATGTTTGCCTCATTTCCTTGCTTCCAAGAATCATCCTACCATGACTGTCATATTCATGTTATGGATGATGACAGGGATATGTAACTCCCCTACATGTTTCAAATGTTTCGTTTCTAAGTTGCATGGCTTTTTTTTTTTTGTGAAATATTTATTAACAGTGGGATGTAATCTTTGTTGTTTCAATGCGTTGATATTTGTTTGGCTCGAGTCATATATATTTAGAATGCTTTTAATCAACATGGTTTTATTCTGAATAATGTTTCATTTGATCTTGTTATGGTTGATTTTTTTCTTCATGTTAGTTTACTAATTATGTAGAAAGTTATTTCCCTACACCCTGAAAACATAAAATGTTAGTTTACAAGCTTTTCTTAACTCCTATAATAAGAGGAGTACAATTTTACCAAAAATGGTACACTCAAAGTTTTTTCACCTGAAACACCATATAAAACTTTTCATCTTCTTTTTTTATTTAATGCTTCTTTACAAAATATTCGGGGGATGATGGTTTATATTGAAAGAAAAAAGAGAGGAAAGATAACAAGGTAAAAATGAATATGATTTATTTTTTGAAAAAAAAAAGAAAAGAAAAGAAAAGAAAACAGAGATGAGTTTATTCTGGATTAAAGCATGAAAATAAGGAAGTATTAAGAAAATAGAAGTTTTATTGTTTACTAGAGAAAAAAATATTGAAGATGGTTAAGAAAGAAAATACATTGGGTAATAATTGGGGTTAGTTTCATTGGGAAATGATTAATATTAATTACAAGTTTAGAGAGAAAAAAACCTTTAGACGAGAGAAATCTTAAATTTATACTTATACATACACTCATTTAAATTACCACATAAAGCACATCTTGTGGATTGATTTCAAGACTTTGAGATGTTATAAACACCCTTAATCAATAAATCAAATATTAAGGTTAAAGAAAATAAAATTGAATTTAGAGAGAAAATCAAAATGTTTAAATTTTTTTTAATCAAATCTTAGAAGGAAAAACGTCAACTTCAAATGCCCAAAACTCAGTTCTGAGTAGAGGTGTGCATGGGCCGGGTCAGGCCCAGATAAAATTTTAGGCCCGTTTTTTAGGCCCGAGCCCAGCCCGGCCCGAAATATGAGACTAAAAATTTATCCAAACTCGACC
Source organism: Gossypium anomalum (assembly GCA_025698475.1). Classification (NCBI taxonomy): domain Eukaryota; kingdom Viridiplantae; phylum Streptophyta; class Magnoliopsida; order Malvales; family Malvaceae; genus Gossypium; species Gossypium anomalum. The sequence continues at coordinate 84,156,901 of CM046967.1, read as the reverse complement.
CAAAATAAAATTGTTAATCTCGAGCCCGTCCCGAGCCCAACCCATATTAGTTTTTTTTAACTTATTTCATTAAATAAAAACTTTTAAAATATAATAAATCATCAAATACATTTAAACAAATATTAAAACAAGAAACAAATAAAAAAAATGATATTAAAACAATCCTTAAAACAATACATAAATTAAAAATATAATAACAATTGATTATATTAAAATTAAAAATAAAATATAAATATGATTAAAAATAAAAAAATATATTTAGTATATAATTCGGGCCGGGCCCGGGCCAAAAAAATTTTACCTGAGCCCGGCCCGTTTTCTAAACGGACCTCTTTTTTTTGTCCAAACCCATATTTCGAGCCTATATTTTTACCCGAACCTTCTCATTTTTCTGGCGGACCGAGTAGTCCGACTCATGCACACCTCTAGTTCTGAGCATTCTGAACAATTTTCTTACACAAATAATTGTCCCGAAAATATATACAATTACTTTTTCGGCCCATTAATTGAAAAACTTTGACTTGTCATATAAAATATAAAATTGGCCAACAAAAGGTGGTCAATTATTTGTAAGTTAATACATGATTTTTGGGGCATATTAAGTTGGAAATTGACTCATTCCTTCCTCCTTTACTTCTCCTAAGATAATGACCTTACTCCCTAAGAGATTTAGCAAATTAAAATCGTAAGAAATTAATATTTAAAACTTATTTCTTTAATCTTCTTGATTTTGTATTAATTTAAACAACAAAAGTGTTTGTTGTTGAGGATAAAAGTTTACGGGAAAACGAATTTCGTGTGTTGACTTGATGGTTAGAGTGTTCATTACTTCAGATATGGTCAAACTAACTGATATCAGGATGATTTTTAAACGGGATTGAAATAATACTACTTCATCAATTCTTTTAATTTTAATTAAATTATTTAAAAATTAATAATCAAAATTTTGACATTTTAACTCAACCTAACTCAATAAACAACCTATATGTCAAAATAACTACAACGTAGAATCCAACAAATAAAAAAACTAGACAAAAGTTGGACTATTTCGAAAATAATTGGATAAAACCTAGATACGAAATACGAGAATAAGATTTAGAGATTGAAATTATAAATGGTAGAATTTGAAGTTTTAAAGTTAAGTACCTCAACCTTTGCCGAAGAATAATTGGATTTATTGAAGAAGTTAAATTGGAGTGCTGACTTCAAATTCCAATAAGTAAATGTATTTGTGTTAGGTTAATGGGTTAGAGAATAGCAATAAGTTGAGGTGTGAGTGGCATACTTGAAGTGGTAAGGCTTTAAACATTAATTAAAGACAAGACAAAGCAGAAGAGAAAGAGGAAGTGACAGTGAAAGCACAACAACTCTTTAAAACTTCAAATATATAAAAACCAAACTGTTGGGAATAAGAAGAGTAGAGTTGTTGCCAACTACCAAACATTGCCTATAAATTCTTTTTATTATTCCAGTTGAGCCTTAAAAATATATTCAACTCTCACAAACATAGAGAGAAGGGAGGGAGAGATTTTTAATTTCTTGCTGTTTATAGAGGGAAGGATAGACAAATAAGATTGGATTAAAGAGAAACATGAGTAATAAAGGGAGGAATAAATGCAAACAACATTTACTTCAGATGACATGCTTACTGCAGGGTGTTGGACTTGCCCCACTTTTTTAATGCTGCATTCAAATGCAACCTTATTTCAATAGTAAAGTTACCGAAGTTTAATGAAGATTGGTTCATACATTTAATTGTTTTTAAAAATAATTATATATGTGTTGGTAATGTGTACAACTGTTCATGGGAGGGGTTATTCGTTCAGGTCCAAAGGCTCACTTGAAATTTGGGAGGATTTGGGCAAAAATATTAGACTTGAAAAATGGGCTTCGACAAAAAACTAGGCCTATTTAAAATATGAGGAGTTCGGGTTTGAACATTCAAAAACCGAACCCAACCCGACCCAACTCATTTTAAGTTTATAATACTTTATATTATGTTATTTTTACATATCATATAATTTAGAACACATTAAAAAAAATAAACATTTACTAAATATATAATATTACTTTAATGTAAACATTAAAATAATGTTAAGATCACTATATAAAAAATTATAAAATTATAAAATATTAAAATAAAATAAATATTTAAAAAAATTAAAAAAGTAATATAGACTGGCCTAAAATGGGCTTGACTAGTTTTTTTTGCAAATATGGGCGAATTTGAACAAAATTTTAGGCCCAAATTTTAAGTCAGATCGGGTTTGAACAAATATAAAGTCATACTTAAGTCCGACCCAACTCATGTGCACCTCTGGTAACGTGAGTCAACATTTTCTTCTTTGGTAATTGAGAAAAAAACTAAGACACAAGTAATATACAAGTAATATTTAGAGTAAACTACACCTGGTGAATTTTTTTATCCAACTATGAATTTTTTTAAAAATTTAGTTACTTAATTATTGTTTTATATCTTTTTTGTTCATCTAACTAATCAAGTTCTTTTATCCATTTATATTAATAACACTAACAAGATAAAAAATTGGTACAATAACAAATTTAACTTTTCAACTTTTACATATTATATCAATTTAGTCATAATTTTAAAAAATTAACCCTCAAATTGTACAAATAATCTCAATTTTATCTTTAAGTCTAAAAAAAATTAAAATATATGTATAAAAACATAAATATTTATAAAAAATATAATAATAAATTTAAATTTTATATTAATATTAATATTAAATAATAAAAAAACCCCACCCCTCCCTCTCCCTCTCCCTCTCCTCTCCATGAATTGATATTAAAAAAAAAAAAAATCAAATGACAGCTTTAACACCACGACTGTTGGGTTCATTAGCTGATGAAAATTTTAAAAAAAAAATAATTACATCAATATAAATTTATTAAAGCTAATATTGAATGTTATTGGGTGTTGTATTTCACTCCTTTACATATATATTTTTGTCTAGAAACTTATTAAAGTTAATATTGAATGTGGCCGAGTATTAAGCCATTAAGAGTGGCAAAACCCAGACGATACGAAATGCCGAAGAACAAGTGGGAGAATTATAGTGGTTATATCAACGTGGAGGCGTCGGCCAAATCGCCCCTGGTGAAGAAACAAAAAATGTTATGGATCAATTACCAGCTTTCACCTGTATAATAGACTCATCTCTTGCTTCAGGAAAGAGACGTCGTTGAATAAGGACGAATTGAACTGTCAAGTGGAAATGTTTATTCAATGACGAGATGAAATCACTTAACCAGTACATAGAGATGATTAACTTGTGGATGTAGCCACTAATTATTGATTAACCATAATTTAAATAATTTTTTAAAGAACACACAAAAAAGAATATTGTTGTCTTTTTAGTATAAATTTATTTCTTTTGATTTTTTAATTTTAAAATTTTTATCAAAAAATAAATTTGGATGAAGATATTTTTTATATTTTTTTATTGTATAAATTATTTATAAGTAAACGATAAGTTGTTAGAGGTTACAAGCAAATGAAATGATTAAATTTGAAATTATAAAAAAATCAACATTTGGGTTTTTTTTTCTAGAACAGGTATAGAGTTATGAATTGAGATCAGAATAAAAGTTTGTAAGTTTATTATTATTAGTTTTACTAGAAAATTTTCATAAACTTCATATTTATTCATGCATTCAATGTTGGACCTGCATTATGTTTTGGTTAGTGGGATCATTCCCATGTTCCCATTATGCTTTGGTTCGTAGGTGATTTCCATGTTTTCATTAAACTTTGATTTGTGGGTAATTCTCACATTTCCCTCCATAAAGTTTTTATGCATCGAAAAATAAAAAAATAAAAAAGTATTTCGTCTAATGAAGTTTTAGAGTGTTTAGAATACTTTGACAGTTTTCAATTTTTTATACGCTTAATTTCGATGATTTTGTTAGTGATTTGACTTGCTTGACAGTGATGTAATAATATTTGAATTTTAGCATTTGGTTCAAGTAATGGCTAGAGGTTTTTATGTTCGATTTTTCCATTGTACTATAATGTTTAAACCGTTATTTATGCTTACATTTGGTATCCAAGCATAATTAATCTCTGCCTTGTCCGATTTTAAAAGTTTGTAAATTTCTCAAAATAAGAATGATTTTTTATTGCAAACTTTTATGCAAAATCATTGGATTTCATTAAAGTGAAATTTCTAAAATTAATTATATTATAAATAATTTAATGAAAAATTTTAAATTTTTTTTGTTGTTTGAATTTTTTTTTTATGTGCCAGAAGTAAATAATTGTATGCGAATTATCTAGTTATTAGTTACAAACATTTTTTTAGGTGTATAAATTTTTTTAGACTTATTGCATAATGTATTTAGCAATAAAACTTTAGAATATATGTTTAGGGATCCAAATAATTTTATTTAATTAGAGCATTAGCCACAACAACTTTAATTAAATGAAATTATTCATTGCAGTAAGGATCTTATAAGGTTTATAGACATTAGTTGTTGAATAATGACTTAGTAACAATCTTGAATAAAGTTTAAGGATTAATATTAAGTGATTTTCATAATTTTATTTAATTAAAGACTAGCCATATCATCTTTAGTTAAATAAAACTATTAAAATTAAAAATCACATACGGAAAGTATAGGTATTAAATCCCATTACATAATTTATTGAGATAAAATTATTAAATGACTTTTCATAGTTACCCACAGGAATTATGAAAATGAATTTAATAATTTTTATCAAAATGATAGTAAATAATTCTATCATAAAATGGATTTAATTGAATTAAAATTTTAGCTCACGTGTAATTTTTATGTCACTAGATTCATTATTTACATAATTTGCATTGGTAAATTATGATTTATGTTTGCCTCAAATTTATATTTGCCTCCAGTTGGGGTTCTTGGATATTGACTATGCCATAAGGAAATCTGAGCTATATATTACTAAAACCAACACTCATGTTGATCTTGCTCTATATGAAAAATAGGAGCGATTTAATCGCTTAAGTATCATGTTCATAAAGAGTAAGGTTCTTGCTGATGTTCGTGGCTCAATTGAGCATTATGAGAATGTCTAAGAATTATTAACAGTTATTGAAAAATAATTCAAAACTTGTCAAAAGTCATTAGCTAGCACCCTAATCATGAAGCTCACATAAATGAAGCTCAGTACCTTGAAAGGTGTATGTGATCACATCGACAAGATGAGAGATTTAGCAGCTCAACTAAGAGTACTTGAGGTTAAAATGTCTAAATCTTTCCTGGTGCACTTTATGTTGAACACTCTTTCACCTCAGTATAGGCCATTTAAGATCTATAACACACATAAGGATAAGTGATCTATCGATGAACTTTTGACCATGTGTGATTAGGAAGAGGCTAGACTCATACTATGGATGGGAGAGATTGCACTAACGGTTTCTAAAGGAAAGAAGACGATCCAAACCAAGCAAAAGGGGAAGGCCAAAATGCAACCCCAAATTGATATAAAGAAAGAGCCCTAGTGTTTTTTCTGTAAAAACAAGGGAAACTTAAAGAAGGACTGTGTTAAGTTTAAGAGTTAGCTTGGAAAGAAAGGTAAATTAATCTCACTTGTTTGTTTTGAGTCAAATATGGTTGATGTTAGTTATAATTAGAGGTGTGCATGGGCCGGGCCCAGACAAAATTTTAGGCCCGTTTTATAGGCCCGAGCTCGACCCGGCCCGAAATATGGGCCTAAAATCCCGGCCCGGCCCATATTAAATTTTCTTAAACTTATTTCATTAAATAAAAAATTTTAAAATATAATAAATCATCAAATACATTTAAAACAAATATTAAAACAAGAAACAAATAAAAAATGATATTAAAACAATTCTTAAAACAATACACAAATTGAAAATATAATAAAAAGTGATTATATTAAAATTAAAAATAAAATATAAATATGATTAAAAATAAAAAATATATATATATTTAGTATATAATTCGGGCCGAGCTCGGGCCAAAAAAGTTTTACTCGAGCCCGACCCATTTTCTAAACGGGCCTCATTTTTTTGCTCAAACCCATATTTTGGGCCTATATTTTTACCCAAACCCTCTCATTTTTTGGACGAGCCTTCGGGCCGGGCCGGGTAGCTCAGCCCATGCACACCTCTAGTTATAACACATGGTGAATTGATTTTGGTTCCACAATCCAAATCTCAAATTCCTTACAGGGATTAAGAAACTCGAGGGAACCAGTGGGAGTTGAACGACATATTTATTCGGGAAATAAGATGGAGTCACACGTGGAAACAATTGGAACATGCGAATTAGTGCTTAGGACTGACTTTGTTTTAATTTTAGAAAAGACTTTTTTATATTCCCAACTTTACTAGAAATTTAGTTTCTATTTCAATACTTGCACCCTTTGGGTATTATTTTAGTCTTTCAAACATTGGTTTCAGTTTATTTTATAAATCTAAACCTGTTGGAAATGATGTTTTATCTGATGGTCTTTATTCTCTTAGTTTGCAAAATAATGTCAATCATAATTTTATTCACGTTCAAATTGGTACTCAACGTTGTGTTAGAAATGAAGATTCCTTTATTTTATGGCACCGGATATTAAAACACATTTCCATTGAAAGGATTAAGAAATTAGTAAATGATGGGGTACTCAATATTTTAGATTTTATTGATTTCAATACTTGTATAGACTGCATTAAGGGCAAGTAGACTAAAAAATCAAAGAAAGGTGTCAACAGGAGTTCGAAAATATTGGATATCATCTATTTTGATATATGTTGCCCAAATATGGATATGCAAGGTCAGAAACACTTCATCACTTTCATAGGCGATTACTCACGATACATGTATCTTTACATGCTTTATAATAGTCCGATTTTTAGTGGTGATAGAATAATGGTTTTAGGACTACAAATTTTTGTCGTGTCGACTCATAAATATTATTTATAGGGTCATTATAGTCGTATTAAAATTTGGTTAAGAAATATTAATGTTTAGTTAGTTAATTAAAAGAAAATGACTAAATTGTAGAAAGTGCAAAATATGTTAATTATAATAATTAAGTGATTAAATGGATTGATTAATAAATGAGAGAGGACTTAAAGAAACAATTATGCCTTAATTGTAATAACATGATGGCAATTAAATAGAAAATAATAAAATAGTGTGAATTGGATGGCAATTTTGTAAATAAATGGAATTTTAATTAAATTAAGTTAAATTAAAGAATGAAAAACAAAACTTTATCCTTATCTTCTTGAAATGGCCGAATGCCATAACTAGGGTGAGGAGAAAGCTTTGATTGGTTTATTTCTTTACATATCAAGATCCTATAGATACTCGTGGAAAAGGAAAAAAATAGCGGAATAGTCCCTGAACTTTTACAATTACTATTTAGTTCAGGTAAGTTCGTACGGTTAAAATTTAACATTTGTATAAATTGATGATTGATATCATGCATATATTCTATTGTTGGATATGAATTATTGTTTGAATTATAATATTGAATTGGATATTCGGTTTGAATTGAACGCGGGATTTGAGTACATTCATGATTTGGTGTATGACGATAGGTTGGGAGTGGAGATGGTATTAGAGAGATATATCGGCATTTTTACCCAAGTAAATCGGGATTTAACATTTGTTGTGAAGTCTCGTGTTTTACTTTTTTTGGCGTGATTGGGTGGATCAGCTATTATGAGCTTCTGTTCAGCTTTCAAGCTTCTGTTGGTGTATTCGGAGGACCAACTCTTATGAGCTTCTGTTTACGATGTACTATTACTGTAAGTCATTCTTCGAATGGAAAAATCTTGGTAAGGTGATTTATTTAATGAATTTGAAAGACATGTTATTTATTTTTATATTGATTTAAATACGGATGTATTTATCGATTGATGTTCTGAATGACAGGGAGTTGTCTTGGATTATTTTTATTATTTGATTTATTATATTTAGTTCGGTAAGATTTTTGTTTAACTCGTCAAATTTACTAAGTTTCATTAAGCTTACTTGTGTTGTTCAATGTCATTAAAGATTTTCGGAAGTTTGGACGATCGGATCGGCACTGAAGTCACACTATCCAGTTTATCTCAGTAGTTTTTGAAACATTAATTTCAGATTATATGGCTTGTTTGGTTAATGTTTGACTTATGTAAATTTTATGAATGATATTTTGTGCAAATAACCAATTTGCAAAGGGTATGAGAATGAGGTATAGTTGTTATGTTAATATGTATGGCTTAAATATATTTGATTTGTTGTAGTTGTGGTAACTTTGTTAGGTATTTTGATTTGGTATTACTAGAATGAGTTGATGAAATGAATTAATGTGTATTTTGAGATTAAGTTGTATATAATTGTGGTACCAATGAGGGTAGATTGGTTAGGCACATATTAGGTTGGTTTTGATGTGTTTTTTACCCGATTAATGTCATTTTGATTTTTTATTTTGGTTAGTATTTGAGTTTCTTAAGGTCCAAGCAATTTGAAATGGTAAACTTATGTTTAAAAGTTCATTTTGAGGCCACACGGCTTGAGACACGGGCGTGCGCCTTAGCCGTGTATAGCACACAACCGTGCGGCACAGCTGTGTGTCCCCTGTAGGTTTAAAGCATGCAAGTCAGGTAGTTACATGGCCTAGCACACGGCCTGGCACACGGGCATTATATCTAACTTACGAAACCTAAAAAAATCAATCTGAAAAAAATTAAGGTCTAATTTGAAATAAAATAGAAAAATGTAAAAAAAGGGTTCAAAACAGGGGTCACACAGCTGTGTGGCTCAGGAACATGGTCTTGTGGCCAATCTGTGCATAGTTTGAAAATAAGGTCAAACAGCTGTGTTGCTAGATTGTGTGTCCGACCATGTGCAACTCGAAATAGGACTACACGATCGTTTCACAGACTGTGTGCCACACCATGTGTGATTCGAAATAAGGTCACATGGCGGTGTCTCCAGACCGTGTAACAACCTGAAACCATGCGGGACAAACATGTACCAAAATATAATAGGCCACATGGCCGTGTAAAGTGACCGTGTGTGGCACACGACCATATGGTTAACCGTGTCACTAGATGCTGAATTGACATTCGAACCGAATAATACCTAACCTACGCACAAAAATAAAACATACACTGAGAATAATTCAGTGGCATTTCTATTATCTGAACATTAAAATAAAATATAATACTTTTATATACTCAATTTAAAACGAGATAATATCATGCTTTTATCATTCAAATATGCAAATTTATATAGACATTTTTATACCAAATACATTTTACTATTGCTAAATACATAGCAATTTCAATTAACATATTATACATAAGTTAATCCCATTTCCTATTCATATAATCAATCACTCTTTTGATTTCCATTTCACATTTCATTTCTCATTTCAATTCTATTTCTCATTCTTTTGCCATATTAAAATCATACAAATCATTTTTTTCATTTATATCCCTATTAACATGACTCAGACTCGATCAAATCCAACCAACACATAAAATTGACACCCAATGTCTCATCGAATAAATTCGAAGCAAATAGCTTTGCCCAGCACTTAAAATAAGTTGACACCCAGCATCTCATCGGTTATACCAAAATAAATTGACACCCGTTACCTCATTGACTCGTAGTCGAAGTATCATTAAACTCTTCCTATCCTATGGCATGCCATCTATATTCGACTCAGCCCAAACTGTTAATAGGGTTTTCATTTCATATTTCAATACCAACCAATGTTTCAAATTAAAATTTATTCTCAACATGTATACATTTATTCAACTTAATAAAAACTATAGTTACCCCAACACATATTTAATTCATACATTTATAAAAATACGTATATTTTTCAAATATCACAATTGAGTCCTCATAATCATCAGTTGATTCAACTCGGCCCAATTGAATAAGAAATCTCACCTTAAATGCTTACCATGAGCAAACAAATCAATATGCAACAAATTGTAAATTAGTTCGAATTATAGAAACACAAACCGTAAACTCCGAGCTATTCGTCAACGACTTTGTCTTTTTCTTTCTTTTTTGAAGAATTCATGTCAACATTAGCTATGGATTAAAACAAACATAATATATCATCAATACATTACCAATTTCACATTCAATTTCTAATTTATACAACTTTTTCATTTTATTCAAATTAGTCCCCTAAAATGGGACTAACACAACATCCAAATTTAACCTCCAATTTTTACACCATTTACACTCTAGGCTTAATTAACACTTTATTTCACATTTCTACCGTTAGTTTCAAAATTTGTACATTTTAGTCCATATTGTACAGAATCATCAATTAACTTAACTATTTAGTCATTTATTAATTCTAATTTAAAGTCTATCTAAATACCATAAAAAACTTCTACTATCCAACAATGGTAAAACTCAAGATCTTTAACAGTACTAAAAATTATTACATAGGTCAACTAGCTCGATATATCAGGATTTCAAAAACATAAAAATTATAAGGAAATAACTAAATTGAACTATCCAAATTGAGTTTAAAACTTGGAAACCCTTAAGGCCATTTATCCCCAAGCTTTTTCTTCTTTATTTCGGTTGAAAAGGTGAACCATTTAACATTCTCTTTCTCTCCACTATCATATTTATCTATGTTATATATTATATTACTTCAATTTTTAATTTTTCTATTTAATAACCTTATGTGTTGTTTTATTAATTAATTTTATTACCTTTTCTTTTATAAAATCGTCCATTTCCATTCACTTTCATTAAAAAATGGTTTAATTGCCTTTTGAGTCATTTAGTTATGTTTTACTTTATGATTTAACTATAATTCAACTTTTGACTCTTACACGATTTAGTCCATGTACTTAAATTAAACATTAATTCAACGAAATTACCTAATTGAAATTCAATTCACTTCTAGAATAACCCCATAAATATTAAAAATATCTATGAATTCTGTTTATGAAAATGGGGTCTCGAAACCACACTTTCTGACACCACTAATTACCATGTCGTTACACACTTAGTCCATTTGCGAAGTTTTCAAGATAATGGTATAGTTGGCCAATACACCATGCCAGACTCACCTGATCAAAATAGTGTTGCGGAAAGAAGAAATCAAACTTTAATGGACACGATGCGAAGTATGCTTAGTAACTCTAAGTTGCCTAAGTCCTTATGGGTTGAAGCTCTCAAAACAGCTGTAAACCAAGTTCCAACCAAGGTTGTCCCAAAGACACCTTTAAAGTTGTTCAAATGTTGGAAATCAAGTTTTCGACATATATGTGTATAGAGATGCCCGTCTGAAGTAAGAGTTTATAACCCACAAGAAAAGAAGCTGGACCCAATAACCATTAGTGGGTATTTCATTGGATATGCTGAAACGTCCAAAGGTTACAAATTCTATTGTCCACCTCATAGCAATAGAATTATGGAATCGAGAAATGAAAAATTTCTTGAGAATGACTCAATTAGTAGGAGCGATCTGTCTCGAGACACAATTCTCGTAGGTCAACCTTCCACGTCAGGTAAGAGATTGGTTATTATACATAACACCCCTCAAGCTCAATTGGGTGTTGAACAACCACTCAATGAAAATCCACAAGCTGTTGAAAACACTCCAGTAGATTAAGCTGTTCAAGAAAACCTGGAAATTATTAAACAACCAATTGAACAACATGATCCACAGGAAAATGCTGGTTCAACATTAGGGAGATCTACTAGAGAAAGGAAATCAACAATTTCTATTGATTATATAGTGTATATGCAAGAATCTAACTATAATATTAAAGCTAAGAATGATCCTGAGTTATTTTCACAAGCCATGAGTTGCAAAGAGTCATAATTGTGGTACAATGCTATGAAAGAATAGATGAATTCTATGAAAAGTAATGATGTTTGGGATATTGTGTCATTTCCTGAAAGGTAAATACCATTAGATGTAAATGGATCTTCAAAACAAAAAGAGACTCAATAGGCAACATAAAAAGAAAGACATAAAGCTAAACTCGTTGCAAAAGGATTCACTCAGCAAGAAGGAATCGATTATATTGAGACTTTTAGTCTTATATCTAATAAAGGTTCCTTGCACATTGTGCTAGCATTAGTATCTCCTTTTGACCTTGAATTGTAATAAATGAATGTGAAAATTGCCTTTTTCAATGGTAACCAAGAGGAAGAGGTATACATAGAAAATTGCATTTCTCAATGGTGACCAAGAGGAAGAGGTATACATAAAACAACCTGAAGGATTCTCCTCCATTTATGGTGAACACTTGGTATGCAAGCTAAAGAAATTCATATATGGATTGAAACAAGCCTCCTGATAGTGGTATCTTAAATTCCATGAAGTTATCTTTTCATTTGGTTTTGTTGAGAATATCATGGATCAATGCATATACCAGAAGGTCAATGGGAGTAAAATATGTTTCCTTATTCTATATGTGGACAACATTTTACTTGTAATAATGACAGAGGTATGCTACATAAGGTGAAAAAATTTCTTTCTAAAAATTTTGATATGAAAAATATGAGTGATGCGTCTTATGTCATTGACGTTAAGATTCATCATGATAGACATCATGATATCTTAGGTCTATCTCAAGAAACTTATATCAACAAAGTTTTAGAAAGATTTTGGATGAAAAATTGTTCACCGTGTTACTTTTATCGTGAAGGGTGATAAGTTCAATTTGAACCAGTGCCTGAAGAACAAAATTGAGAGGGAGAAAATGAAAAACATTTCATATGCTTCTATTGTTGGAATCTTGATGTATGCTCAAGTTTGTAGAAAACCTGACATTGCATTTGCAATTGGAATGTTGGTAAGACATTAGAGTAATCCGAGTATTGATCACTAGAGAGCTGCAAAGAAATTTTTGAGATTTATTAAAGGGACAAAGGAGTACATGCTTACATACAAACGATCAAACAATTTGGAGGTGATTGACTACTCTGATTCAGTCTTTGATGGCTATGTTGATTCACGTAAATCAACATCAAGTTACACATTTATGTTTGTTGGTGGAGCTATATCTTGGAAGAGCATCAAATAGACCTTAACTGCTACTTCCACTATGGAGGTTGAGGTTGTTTCATGTCTTAAGGCTACCTCACATGGAGTATGGTTGAAGAGTTTCATTTCTAGGCTTACACTTGTGGGTTTAATTTCTAGTTCATTAATGATATGTTGTGACAATTCAACTGCTGTCTTTATGGCTAAGAACAACAAAAGTGGAATTTGAAGTAAACAGATCGACATTAAGTATCTAGCTATAAGGGAACGTGTAAAAAAAAAAGTCATTGAGCACATTAACACTGAGCAAATGTTAGCTGATCATTTGACTAGAGGCATGCCACCATACAAATTTAAGGATCATGTTGTCACTATGGAACTTGTTCCCACAATGTAAATTTTCGTTGTAAGAACGACTTTAAAGAAATCCTGTTAAGTTTGATGTTTCTCATATTTTTGTACGCACATTAATTTGATTATTTCAAGAAATGTCACTAAAGTTTGGACTTGGAATAAACATTGGGTTTATTCATTAAGAAATTTGGGTTAAAACGTTGAGACATGATATATTGTGATACATGAAAGATACTACTTAAATTCTAAGAGAAAACATCACCATGATTTGTGCATTATGTTTTGACTTTAAGTATTCATGGACAATACGAACCAAGTGGAAGAATGGTGGACGTGTATTATGTTTTGGTTCGTGGGGTCATTCCAATGTTTCCATTATGCTTTGTTTTTTATGGGTCATTCCCACGTTTCCCTCCACTTTCATGTAATTTGGTGGTTTTTGATGGGGAATTGTCATTATAAATACCAACTAGCTTAAGGTCCTTATGCACCAAAAAATCAAAAATAAAAAATAATATTCCATCTAGTGATGTTTTCCAGTGGTTTTCAATTTTCCATACGGCTAAATTCAACGACCTCTTTGGTGGTTTGACATGCTCGACAATGGTATAGCAACATTTGAATTTTTTCATTTAATTTAGACGATGGCTAAAGGTATTATGTTCGATTTTTCTATTGCACTATAACGTTTAAACCCTTATTTATTCTTACATTCAAAGGTTAGAAAATATTCCATATTATGATACTTATTTAAATATGTAAAATTAAAACCTTTTGAGTAAATATAATAATTATCTTGTATAAATGTATCAAAAAAATTATCCTATATGAACACTAACTTTATAATATGTGGACAAATCGTTTAAAATTATCCTATATGAACACATTAATATGTTATACATTAACAGAAATTATCCCATAATCCTATCGGTTTTTTTAAAACCTTTGACTAATAAGTAATTTTAATATATGGATAATTTAATTTCAAAATATATCAATTAATTAATATAATATAATAGATTTAAGTTGATATATTTAATTCATTAGATGTAATTTTAATTTAAAATTATGAATAAATTAAAATCATTGGTCTACACTTAAAAAATGTTTTTTTTTACATAAATTATTAAATTTAATCATTCCCTTTTATTTATTACTTATCTATTTGTAAATTAAATTATAATTTAATTTTTGTATTAAATTTATTAATTAGTTCAATATATTTTTATCACTAAGTTACAATAATACAATGGTAAAAAAAAAATACTTAATATTGACATTATTTTTTATATTATTCAAATTTCATTTATTTTAGATTTTAGACTTCGAGAAAAAATTATTATCTTAAATTGATGCAACTTAAGGCAATAAATTATATATATTACAATATTTTAGCTAAAATAAAGAAATAAGCATACATGATTACGTTACAATTTTCTGGTATGGAGCTTTGACGATTTTTTTCCAATTTCGGTAAATTACTCTTTTACTTATTGCTTTTTAATTTTTGTAAGTTATTCCATAATTCCTGTATTTTTTTTAAATTTATTTTATTTAAATTTTTATATATTAAATATAAAATTGACTTTAAATAAATGATCTCTTAAAATTATTTTACTTAATTAAATTAAAACTTAAGATTATAATATTAAAATTATTCACTTTTAAATTGTTAAGCTTAAAATATAGTTTTAAAAAAGACACATATTAATAATATTTATGAATTAAACTTATTGCTTTTTCAAATATAATAAGAGTTAATTGCATTCATTAATTAAATTAGAACAAAGATAAATATAAAATTATGAAAAATTAAATATTATTTAAATTATAATAAATTAATTTAATATAACCAGTTCTAAATTAGTTAACTATTTTTAAAAATATTTTGTATTCAATTCATTAATGGTTTTTTTGAAGAAATTCATTAATAATTTTAAACAATAACTATTGTTATAAAAATATTATAACGTTAATATACACAATTGACTTGTGCATCGCATGAGAATATAAACTAGTATATAATACAATCCCTTGTTTATTAAGCTAAATTAGCCTAATATATCATTTTGTTTTTTAATTGGCATATCAGGCTCTTTTTCTTTTCGAAATTTAGGGAAATAAGCTGATTTTGGAGAGAGTGAGTGAAAACGTGTCTAGTTGGACGCGCTTTCACGCTCTCTCTTTAATCTTTTTCTTTTATTTTTAGAGTTAGGGTTTTAGATTTTAAGAGTGAAACCATGAAAGTTTATTGGTAGATTTAAGGGGTCAGGGATGCAATAGCGCGTCTCTGAACACATACATTTCATATGTCATGTCGAGATAGGACCATTATCTCAGAAACCTATCCTGTGAAAGTTAGTTTGTGGGGTGATAGTGTTTGATACAATCATGGGTCGAAGTCTAAGTGGGGGTCCCAATCGGCGGCCGTGATGCGGTCAAGGGTTAGAGTACAACTAGAGACTAGTTGACGGTCGTTATGCAGTTACGAGTTGAAGCTTTTTGGATACCCGCAAATGATGCCTTATATATACCATACATAAAATTAAGACCATAATCATAGAGAAAAACAAAGGGTTTTCTGGTGTAATCAACGTAATTTTTTTCTCTATTTCTAGGCAGTTGTTATATTTAACCTTTAATTCTTATCCGAAGGCTGACACCGAGGTTGACAAAAAAGGGATCTCTGACGAAGAGCGAATGTTCTGACATAGTAGAGGTCAAACTCAGGTCGACGCAAAAGCGGTTGTAGTTATTAATGGGTTGTTTAATAATGACAATCGTTGTCATCTCGAAAGGAGTATCACCTTTACTGCACCGCAACAGCCGTTGCTTGCTTGAGAGGATGCGGCTGCGACATATACTGGACAGATAGCAGGTGATCATGTTTGGTCCGAGGATTTCATGAAAGAAATTAGACAAAATACAGAGAGAGCGAACACTATGTATGTAGTGTGTCACTTGTGTATAAACTTGGGATTTCGGGTCACGGAGTACACTAGGCCTGACCAAGACATGTCAGGGCATCATACTGTGTTGACCTACCAGAAAGGACTTGCAATTATGGGAGATTCCAGGCACTTTGATTCCCATGCAGACATGAAATTGTTGCATGTCTGAATGTACGAACAGAGTACACGCCTTATATTTTTGATGTGCATAGACTGGAACCCATGCACAATGTATGGAAATCTAAATTCTCACCCATCTCAGATGAGAGTATATGGTCATCAGTATCCAGTGCCACATTCAAGTTGGCCCAAAATATGAACTTGTATCGCGTCCCAAAATGTCATTCGAATTCTACTTGCATACGCACCAATATGGATATTCAGGAGAGAGACAGTCAACAGAGGTTATACAGCTACTGTAGAAACTTAGGGCAGACGAAGGCAACATGTTCTGTATTGAATGATACATTAAGGCCTTAACATCGCTAACATATATTTTTTTTTACATAAATTGATTATAATGCTTCATTTTTCTTGTACAAAATCATGAAATCTTTTGTATTTCATTTGCATTTTTCATCGTCTAATAACGTTCATATAGAGGAAAATTGCTACTTTAAGCGCTACTTCAAGTACCAATTACAATTTCTTAAGCGATTGAACTTTTATCATCTTTACTATTTAGTCGTTGTACCTTAATTCATATATAGGTCTCGAAACAATGTTTTACATATTTCATATCAACTACTATATATGAAAAATTACGTACAATTTACATTAGAATTTAATAAAGACAAATATGAGTTACAACTAAAATATAAAAAAATATTTTTATTGATATCATTATTTACATCACAAAAAGTAAATGAAAAATACATAATCGACATCGTCGAGCAGAATGCGTGCCATATGACAGTGGTTGACAGTTGCGGGTAAGATTTCTGCGTACAATTTGTGGTGTCAGCTCTTCTTCTTGATCATGGTCATCGTACTCATCTTCATCTTGACCCTCATCTTCGTCTTTACCTCTACCCTAATCTTTGTCTTCGTCTCTATCGTCTTTTTTCGTGCTTGAGTGCGGTGTTATCCTAGCCTTCCATTGTGTTCTTCCATTCCACGAGAAGGTGGTTGCGATGATGACCCACCCGATAAAACAACGACGCAGTGGGTTTCTGTGACTTTATTGGCGAATAATCGTACAATGTTGAAAAACCTGGATACGTCTGCATTTATGTAGGCATCGATGATGGCTTCGGTGTCTATATATGTATAGGCATCTGTGTTGGCATCAACATCGACATCGACACCGGGGCGTAATATGCTAGGGATGGAGGTGTCTCGAAATACACACCTATAGGAGGTGTAAATGTAGGGGGCTGCGATGGTGTATAGTGCAGTGCATAATGTGATGCTTGTGAATAAAACATTGGGTTAGTGAAAAGAATTGGATTATATTGAGGGAACTGATCAGGATGTGGTGCATACATCGGTGACATTTGTTGGGTTGGAGCCGATGACAAACCCGTTGCGACACTTGTTTTGGACCTATGATGTTAGGGCGACCGTCGTGGCCTCTACGGACGAAGTTGCCTACTCCTCGCCTCCACCAACGATAGATATTGCTTGTCGGTGACTCTAAACCAAGGCATATACTTGAAACAGGTTGTCATGTCCAATTAGAAAAAGGATTCCTGAATGGGTAAGAATCCCATCCTACGATCCCAAATGTTGATGTACTCTTTGTGTTGGCGGTCTTTCCTTACAAATCAAACTTGTGTAGTGCTTCCATGTCTCGCGGTGGCGACGAAATTTTTTGCCTCCACCCAAATTGTTGCATCACTCGATCCCATTGTGCATCTCTATCGTCACGTAAACTATCAATGGCACATTCGCATCCCACATACTCCGAATGGCCAAAAATTCCAGCGTGACGCATTCTATGATATTCAGATCAGTGTATGACATCCATTCAAACTGTAGTGTACAATTATAAATTCTGTTATTACAGAATTTTTAATTTCAAATCATTGTGTAATTATTATAGGTTTGAAAAAATCAATAACTAACTTCAGCTTCCAAGCGTTGATCTAACAACAATCGGATATCTTCAAGCTGCTCTGGTAGTCCTACATAACTCTACCTCCACCTACTCAAGCAATATGTTAAATCAAACATATAATAAATAAACAACATTTATTATATTAACTATATATTATTATCAAACGAATTTTACCTTGTCACCAATGGGAATGTATAAGGATCATTCACTCGAGTATGTAGAAATGGTAGCTGCCACTACGCCTATGACTGCAGCAGGAGGAGACAACCACTAATTGACATCTTATCCAGTTCCGTCGCCCGACACAACTCCCGGTATAACATGGCCAACACGGTTAATCCCCAACTCAATCGCCTGTATTCTTTGAAGTCGACTAGGTGTATTAGCCACCTTATGTATACCAAATTTTGAAATTTATCGGGCATTAAAATGGCCCCAATTAACCTCAGGATGAATGTTCGGGCGTATTGCTCTTTGACGATATCGGTCGCGTTCTTAGGAAGTTCTTTGAAATTATTTTCCAACCACTTCATATTTATCCAATTACATTGAAACTTGTTCGACACATTCCCTAAAAATGCCTCCCAAAAGTCCTCTTTATTGGGAACAACCGCTGACCCCGTAACAACTAACCCATCCATCGGTAAACCAAATTTTAAAGCTACGTCCTCAATTGTGATTGTACTCTCATCGCATGGAAGATGAAACATGTGTAACTCAAGTCTCCATTTTTCCATCACGCACTTATAAGTGTAGGATCCAATTTGCAACTCTCGAACATACGAAACGTATGTAATAATCCCGCGTCTTGCAAATGACCTTGAATTTCTATGTCTGGGCTCCTTGACAAATTATGTATAAAACCTTCTAAAACATGATTATCCACCTATTTATATCGACAAAAAAAATATTTTAAAAGTTAAAAAACTTTAAAATGAACTTATTTTAAAATAACGAAATTTAAAATTTCTCCTTGCCATTATTGATTGAGCAGTGGAACTGTGCTTGTTGTCAAAATGAATCAGAAATTTTGTCATTCGTGAAAATTTAATCGAAACGAATAATATATGAAATAATAAAATAAAACTATAATATTTGTAAACAAGTGTATTGGAACGTTTAGAACAAAACTTGAGAAAATTGAGAGAGTTGAGAGAATTGAGAGTTAGAATAGAAAGAGTTGGATTTGAGTAAAAAAAATGAAAAATGACCTAGTATTTATAGGAAAAAAAAATTTACCGTTGGCTCTTAAAATTTTTTAATATTGACAACGTTTAAAAAGACGTTGGGGAAATGACCGTTGGAGAAAACGTTCTCTCCAAAAATGATCTATTTTCCTAAATTTTTAAAAAATTACCTATTTAGCCAATAAAAAGAATAATGTATAAGTCTAATTTAATCTATTTATTCAGAAAAATAATTAAAAGAGGACAAAAGTTGCTTTAAAAAAAGCAAAATGAAAAATTTAACCATTATTGTTTACACTTTTAATTTAACAATTATTATTTTTCTTTTTAATTTGGTCATCGCTATTAATTTTTTAAAAAGAGTTGAATTATTGACTTTTTTTAATAGAAATACTAATTAAAATATTGAATTTTTTAAATATGACTGGAGGTATGACAATTCAGATATATTTTATACTATTTTATAATTTTTTTATATTTTTATAATTTTTAAATTATTTATTAATATAACATATAATACAAATAATATCATGTGAATTTATATGTGTCATACGAATTATCAAACTAGTATCGTTAAAAAAAATTAGTGTTTCAATTAATATTTTCTTTCACTAAATACTAAAGAAAAACTCGTAAAATCTTCCAAACCAATCACGGTTCACCTTCGCATCAAAAATTAGGATTTTAAACTCATTGGGAGAGATTGTAATATACCCACAAAAAAAAAAAAAAAAAAAAACCTCTAATTAAGAGTTGTTATCTTAGAAAAAAATCTGAATTTTCTCTCCAATCTGAATTCTCACATTTGCCGACAGACTTATTATTGTACTGACAAAATTATTGTAGTTGACACTAAAAATCAAATTCAGCCCAACGTAAAGATAGTCCAGCTGTGTTCGACGGGCCTGCCTTGATCTTTTATAATACCCAAAATTGCATGTATTTAGCCTCTCCTTTTTTATGTTTAAAAAATTATCAATTTGATTTTATTTGATGTACACACTGATTTATAATTTTATAAAAAAGTTATTTTAGTTTTTTATTTAATTTTTTATTTTTTTTAACCTTTAAACTTGTAATTTTTTTAGCTTTGCTGATGTTACATACACATAGATACACGTCAATATTTAATTATTTTTTTAAAACTTTAAATTTTAAAAAAATTAAAAACTATTTTTAAAAACCATTAAAATTATTAAAAATATATTTTTAATATTTTTAAAAATTTTAAAATAATTAAATATTGATGTGTCATTTATGCAACAATTCACATGTATGCCACATCAGCAAAGTTAATAAACGTTAACTTTTCTATCTATTTTGGGGTGATTTGACAAAAATTACAAGTTTAAAGACTAAAAGAGATAGAAAATAAAATGGAAAAGTAAATTTGTAAAGTTGGAGAGCCAAAAAAGTCCAGGGACGAACCCAGGGGGTGCTGGCAGGGGCCCCAGCCCACCTAAAATGGAAAAATTTTCATTTAGACCCCTTAAAAGTTTTTAAAATTTTAAATTAGTAAAGATAAAATTACATTTTGTCCCCCCTAAAAATATAAAAATTTGATTTAATATTTTAAAAATTCTAAAAATATAGGATATTAAAATGATAAAATTACATTTTTTATCGTAAAAATTATAATTTAATTTCAGCTCTCTTAAAAAATTTCTTAGTTTTGCCCCTGAAAAAGTCATTATGCTTTTTATATAATTTCAATAAATTAATGATGAAATTATTTTTAAAAAATAAAATAAATTCATTTTATTTTTTAATGACATTATTATTTAATATATTAATAATGTATTGGTGATATATCAAATATAAATCATTATTAATTTATCATTATTAACTAGGCATAAGTTTTAGGGTTTTTTTTACATTTGATATTACATTTTTCATTATTTATTAAAATAAGTAGATGGAAAACTCGAATACTTTTTTTTTTTTTTTTGGTGCACAACCTTAACAGTAATGGTTGTTGAGTTTAGTTTGTTGTCAAATTAACACGTTCATTTGTTACAAAATCTCAACATGTCAATACGGAAAGTATATGTTGGTATTAGAGGTGCTCATGGGTCGAGTCGGGTCCAACCAAAATTTTAGGTCTATTTGTTAAGTCTGATCCGAAAAATGGGTCCAAAATTTTGTCCAAGTTCAAATCGGATAAAATACTAAAACTAGGGCTTGGGCCCAACCCGGTCCGGTCTACTTGTATTAATTTTTTTATATTATTTGTTTATATAGTTTTTTTAAAAATATAATAAATCAAAAATACTAAAAAAATTAAAATAAATGTTTCCCAACAAATTGAGAATAAATTTTAAAAAAATATGAATACTTAAGTAACACTGAGATAGGTGCAACTTAACAAGTAAATACCTCTAAAATAGTAACAAAATTAACAATAAAATAAGAATTATACAATAATAACAAAATAATAGCAACATAATAGTGAAATTGTAGCAAAATAGTGAAAATCAACAAGAAAATAGCAACAAAACAGTAAAAAAAAGCAAGAAAACAGTAAAAAAAAAGCAACAATTTTTTTTGCATATTCGGGCCAGGCCTGGGCCAAAAAAGCCTTACCCAAGGCCTGACCCGTTTTCTAAACAGGCATTATTTTTTTTTCAATCCTATTTTTCAAGCCTATTTTTTACCCAAACCTCCCACTTTTTGGGCTCGACTCGGCCCATAAGCAGGTTTAATTGGTTCCATATACAACTCTACAACAATAGCTATCAAGTTTAGGGTTATTATGTTTGACCAAGTTATTTATTTCAGAAATGGCCCAACTAATTGTGATTATTACAATGGAAGTCGACTCTAATAGATGTCGATTTCTACTATAATACCCCATTTATCCCTTTTTTTTCTCTCTCACATTCTCTTAATACTCTCAAATGCTTAAAGTCTCAAGCTCTCAACTAATCTAACCAACAACTGTCCAATTTTTTGTTGGTTTACTTATCTCCAAAGGGAAAATGGCTGACCACATAGCTAGTTACAACTTGAATATGGTAAAATATAGAGTTTAATTTTTTTTATAATAGTTAATTTTCTATAAAAAAAAATTTAGATTTTTGGAGTTGTAAAGTTAATTGTTTGTGATTTTTGGAACACCAGTAGATCGAACTCTTTTGTCCCGATAGAACGTAAAGTTCCTAGCTCCCAATGATCGTATTAATCAACGCTTGAAGGATGTCGGCTTGTATTAGGTGTCTGAAATGGAGAAGTTTAATATCATTCATGAATTGGTTGTTATTCTGGTCAAAAGATGGAGGTCGAAAAGTCTTACTTTTCATTTGCCTTGTGGGGAAGCAACCATCACCTAGGTAGTTATAGCATCCCACCGATGGGCTTTTTCTGGAACTGATACATACCAACACCAATATGTTTTGATGTACTGTTTTAGATTTATCGATATTTTTCAAAAAAAAATTTAATGACCCAACTTTTATTTGTGTCAGAAAAACTCAATTTGGGATTGAATTCCTTAAACCGAGCCATTGAGAAATTATTAATTGAGAAACTCATAAAACCAACACAAGAATCAAAATTAGTAATTGAATTGATTAAGCTATTAAAAAAAGTGCAATGACTAAATTACATGGTAACCAAAATAAATGGAATTTGATTTAATAATTGAGCAGGGCCTTAAAGTAGCAATTAAGATAAGGACTTAATAAAAAATTGACCCTTATTAATATGTGATTAGTGGCCTAACATCATCCTAGTTGTGCATCTCCACTTAGTTTTATAAGGTTAGATCATAGCCATTCATTTAAGTTTAATTAAGATAAATGACACAAATTATATGAATAAATGGAAAGTAAGTGGAAGAGAGAAAAACGATTTGTTAGCTTCATTTTCTCCACGACCAAACCAAGAGAAGAAAAGAAAGAAAATGTAAGTTTTTCAATTCTTCATGGCCAACCATAATTCTTTAAGGTGAGAGAGCCTTCTTTGTAAATATTTATGGTTTCTTTATCTAGAAAACTTGTTGTATTTAACCTATTTTTTAGTTTTTGTAATTGATGATGCTAGTTTAAGTTGATATTAATAATGATGTGGTGAAATGGAGCTTGAAACCATGAAATGTCTAATTGTTAAGTTCAGTTTAGGTGAAAAACTAGCCAGTTTTGGAGTGGGTTGTATCGGTATAAGGTTTGGTTTCATGGTTGTTAAGAAAATTATCGTTGAATCATTTAGGACCTAACTATAAGAAATGAAAGTTGTTTGAAGTAAATGCTATAAAATGATAGCTTGCGGTCCCTAGAGAATAAATACAAAGTTGGATTTTGATTCGATTAGGTAAAAAACGAGTTACAAAAATTTCAGACATTAAGATTAAAAAAGGACTTAATTGTAAAAAATGCAATTATTCTTGGTCGTTAGTTATACTTTTCTTGAATGTAAATTAATACCAATTTTGTAACAAATTATCATACATAGCTAACGATGATGGGGTCAAAACGTTGAGGGTCAAAGGCGAAATCGGGCATCAGATTCCAAAATTGGTTTGTGCTAGCATAATTTGCCTTCATTGCATAAGATAATTAAATATTTGGCTTGTAAATATATTGATGTTACTTGTTTTTTTTATTATGATTTATACTTGTTAAGTAAGTATTTAAATGGTGATTTTTGGAATAAATGGTAGATATATGATTAATCCTTGTTGGTATGAGAACCTAGACTATTAGTTGTTAATTAGATATATGAGTTGGAATAGAATAATATGAATTGAAATTTATATAAATGATATCTTAAAAGGAAAAATATTGAATTAAATAAAATGCAAAGATATTAAAGGTTAATCTCATGAAAAAAAGGTTGGGTTTTATTAATTGTAATGATTTAATGTAATGATAGTATAATGAAGAGAATTGTAGCAATCCGATTTTTAGTGGTGTTGAAAATTAAGGTTTTAAGACCCCGTTTTCGTAAAATGGGTTGGATTTTGCGCCTTGGCCGAACTCATCTCCAATTGATTAAGCCTTTTAAGGACTTGTTGATACTTGTCCTCACTACCAACGATGTTCACTGCCAATTGTTTGGCCCAATAAGTGAACCACTTAGCTGGCCATATGTAAGAGTTCATCGTCATGTCCTCGATAAGTTGACAGGCCTCGATGTAGGTCTTTGTGTAACACCCTTTAACCCTAAAATATTATCAGAACAGGGTTACGAGGCATTAGCGAACATATCAGATAATTTACAAATAATTCTTAAATAAATAACAAACATATTATAATATAATCATAAGTTCATATAATTTTTTTTTAAAAAAAATCAATATAACCCCTTTATAAATATTTAACCTTCCCTGCAAATTTTCAAACAGTAACCAATACCAATTCCAATAATTTAACGAATGCATTTACATACTCAAATATACCTAAATTATACTTAACATATTGACTTGATAACTTAATTATCATTTCTAATTAATTCATAAAATCATTCAAACCATTTTAATTCATACAAATACCACAAACAATTTTTTTTTTCTTACCATTTCACTAGTTTAAAACATCAAAATACCAAATACTTTTATTTACAACCTAATTATATAACATACCACAATAACCATTATAATACCTATGTACATGCCACTTTCACTTAAAGGAAGAAAACATCACCAAAATCTTGATGCTGGAGTCAGGATCGTTTGGATGCTGGACCGGGACATTGGACTCCTATCAACCTGTGCACGGAAACAACCGTACGCTGAGTATTCCTTACTCAATGGTATTACCATAATTCAAATTATAATAGCAATAAAGAATTATAATTACCATGCATGTAACTATCCAATTTCTCAAATATCAATTCATTCTTAAACTTTCATTAATTAACAATAACAATACAATTTTTTTAGCTATTCTTCAATTTCCATCACATATCACATGTACAATTTCAATCACTACATGAATATTAAGTTCATGCCTTTCATTTTCAAACTCAATTTCAATACATAATTCAACTTTCTTATTTCTTTCAATATTTTCAATAATATAATCAATCAATTTATTTTAAATTTCTCATTTCAGTTGTTCACCCTATTAACAAATCCAAACTTTGACGGATACACGGATTCCAACCCAAACACACTAGTACGGCACATTGTGCCTAAACGGTACATAGTACCTGATTAGTATACGACACATAAGTGCCTGAAACGACACACGAGGTGCTTGATACGACACACGAGGTACCTGAAATACGACACATAAAGTGCCTGATCGGCAAAGCTGATAAATCCTGTACTCTTCCAAATCCTATGGCATGCCAACTATGTCCGACTCAGCCCATCTAGTTAATAGGGTATTCAATTCACTTTCAATCAAATTCAAATCACCATTCATTTCTCAATCAATATACATTTCAAATAATGACATATTCCATAATTCAATTATTTAATTCAAATTTGATTCAATTTGAATCACTTTCAATTTCAGTCAATATTCATGTTAATTTCAAATACTTACCTCAATTCTTACTTACTACACATGACAATTATAATTCAACAATCAATAATTATTAAATTTGAATTATAGTAATGCACACCGTAATTCTCCCGTTTTAGTCATCGATGACTTTCTCCTTTCCTCTCGATGTCGATGCCTCGGGTTCTTTGTTGGCTACGAAAATATTAATAGTTTACATTATTAATTACAGCATTAATCATAATAAATAATTAAATTTCTAAACAATTCCTACATTATTCTCAGTTTAATCCTAACTAAACTTACTTACTTTCTTAACTCAATTCACTCTCCACTTTATTCAAATTTTGTCCACACTCAAACTTAACTATTAAATTTCCAGCATATTTTCCGAATTTTGAAATTTCTTCAATTTAGTCCCTGCATCATAAAACTTATAGCTTCTTTTACAATTTAATCCCTTATTCAATTCTAACTTAAAATTCATTCAATCTAATCCCTAATTCCATAATTTGTCCAACATAAACCCCACTTGAAAACCTATGAACTCTTGAAATATCAACTTAGTTTCAATAAAACCTTGCTTTAAAGCTTCTAAAACATCAAAATTAACTAAAAATGACTTAATTAACTTACCAATCAAAGTTTCAAGCTTCAAATGTCTAGTTTTTCCTTTTTCATTTCTTTCTCTTTTTCTCCCCTGTTTTTGAATGCTTTCTGCTTCTATTCTGTTTGTTTCTTTTTCTTTTATCTTTTATTTACTTTATTTATTTAATTAGCATATATTATAATATATTTATTTTAAATATCTATTAAGTATTTAATCAAATACATACAAATGTACACCATCAATACCATACACTTGTCACCATTTATTTTATTTTTCACACAAAAATCTAATTATTTAATTATTTAATTATCAATAATATAATTTAATCTAATTATCTATTACTTTAATATTAAGTAAACAAATTATTTTATAACAAGTGTACATATATCTATTTATTACAAATGTACCAATATTTTTATTACAAGTGTCATTATTCAATTTGTTTATTGTACAAAAATCTCATAATTTAATTATTTAATTACAAATATCTTTATACTTAAATTATAAGTAATTTAAGTATTTAAATTACAAGTGTACAAATATAATTTTTACACATGTATTTCATTATCACCGTCCATTTGTCTACTATTTAATTTATTTAATAATAATACTAATAATAATAATATAAAACCATAACAATTAATAATTATAATAATCAATTATATAATATAATATATATATAATCTAAATAAAATCTTAGATTTTTAATACATTTAAGCAGTCTCAACCATTACTTAATGGCATATTTTCCATTTTGGTCCTTTTTACTTTCTATTGCTTTAGAATTAAACATTTACCTCTTACTCCATTTAGTCCTTTTTGCTAATTACTCTAAATTAAGCTAAATTCATCTAATTAAAACCTAATTAGACACACCACTAAACTCATAAATATTTCTAATAATTATTCTCGGGCTTATTTCACTAAGACGGAGGCCCTATAATTCACTTTTCCGGTGTCCGTGAATTTTGGGTCATTACACTTTGACATGAATGCTCTTGAGGATGCTCCATCTAGACTAGAGCATAAGTTTTCGTCATGTCCATTGTAGAAGACTTGAAGTTGCAATCAATCTTGTAAACCATGATATGGACACTTACGCAACATTAACTTAAAGCGGTCTCAAGCCTTATATAATGACTTTTAATATAGTACATATTTTATATGTTATTATAATTAATTAATTTCAAATAATACATTTTATTATTTATTGTATGTTACTTTTAAACATGCATTTGTATTTTAAATTAGTGGTTTCCACTTACATATGATTAGATTTCTAGTTTATATAATTAAATTAGATCCATTTCATAAAAGTAAATCTTATTTAGTAATAGACCAGTTCCTTAATTTCATCTAGTTTACAAATTTGTTAAATTGTCATAAATGATAGAATAAGGAACAAAAAAAAAAAAAAAAGAGTTAGGAGAATAAGTTGTAATAAGAGGAGTTTATGGGCTAGGTCAAGCTTAAGGATGATATTTATATACTTTATGTTTGTTCAAATACAATTTAACCTGAAATATAGACCTAAACTTTTGCCCAAACCATGTCATATTTGTAAATGGTTAACCGAAGTCTATTTTATGCCAGTCCATATTATTTTTTTAATTTTTAAAAATATTTTTTATATTATTTTAATTTAATATTTATTATTTAACATTTTTTTATTAAACTTTTTTTTATATAATCATCTGTATTTTTTAATATTTGCATTATAGTAGTGTTATATATTTAATGTAGATTTATTTTTATGTGTAATAAATTATGTAATATAAAAAAATAACATAATATAAAGTATTACAAACTTTAAAACTGGCCGAGCTGCGCTTGCGCCTTGAATGTTTAAACTTGAGCTCGACCCATATTTTAAATGAGTCTTTTGTCCAAACTATCTCAAATTTTGAATAGACCTTCGAACCTAGACAAATAACTTGGCCCATGCATAACTTAAAAAAAAAAAAGAAAAAAAAAGAGGTGAACTTGTCATAAAAGCACCATTACCATATGAATTTTACATTACCTAAAGAATTTGTGGTATTAAAATTATTCTAAATATCACCAAAATTTAGCATAATTTAGAATTTAAGATTATCAATTCAAGATAATTTTCAAATTTCAAACAAAGAAAAATAGAAAAATAATTTCAAGATTTTACATTAGCATGGAAAATGTAAGATGTCATTAAGTAAACACACCCATAAAATTATTATTATTATTATTATTATTTGTTTTAGTGATAAATTTGTTGTTAATTTATGCCCCAATTTCCACATATGTATCTCAATTTCTTTTTATTAGAAGTGATACATAAATCATATTATTGTCACGACTTTTATCTCAAAAGTTAATGAAAAAGAAAAAATTAATACTTTTTGTCAATAACATGGGCACTTTTTAAATTTCCACATCAAAATTGACTTGGTGTCTATTTGGTCATTTGAGCTAAAAATAAAAAAGAATTTTTTTAATCAAATTAAATTTAAAAGCCCAAAAGGGTTAAATATTGTACATTTTCAATTTAATTTCCTCTTCTCCTCATGACAGCTTCATCATCTTCGACCTAAGGTTTATTTCTCTTAAATGTTTTTCTCAAATCTTATTAACAATCCAAAAAATAGGAAATTTCTCCTTATTTCAAATAGGAGACGAGTTGAAGGACGTCAAGTGAAAGCAAAACAACCATATATTGAATCAAGAGATGTTCAATACTATTGTGGATTGTGGATTGAGGGTTCAAGAGATGATCAATATCTCGATTTTATCCATTCTGGCGTTTTGTTCATCTACCATTGCTACCTTTGAACCATTCTTATGAAATGCGACACCATAAGAATGAATGAATCTGAGAAAAGAGGGTGAATGCATGAAATGCAGAAAAGAAAATCTATTCTATATGTATGAATGCGAAGGAACAAACGCTAGACTTTATTTATCCATGATAATCCTAAAATCATAAGGCAGTCGTGATATCTGTTTTCCGAAATGACCCTTGAGATTTTTTGGGATTCAAGAAGTAGCTTGAGTATACCAGATCCATTCTGGTTGACAAGTGTGGACCGTTCCTTTTGCTTCCTCAATTCTATCATCTTAATAACCACTCATGCAAATCCTTGAACACAGCTTCCTTATCATTACATTTTTGCTTAAGCTTTTAAAGCTCTTCGTCCCATTTTGCTAAGTCTCTCTCCATTTTTTTTATCTTAGCCATCAACCCTGCTTCATCTTCTCGTCTCTTCCTTTTCGATTGAGGGCTCTTCATCGAAGGATCTTGAACTTCTTCGAGCTCATCCTTGTCTAGGACTATCATGGCTTCTTGAGTAGAGTTCATCGCTGCTAAGAATGAGTTATGACATTGTACTCTGAAATGTGATTTTATGATGCATGCAAATGAGAATGAAAAACGTAAGAAGACTAAGCAGGAATAAAATAAGTAAAATACAACAATAATGTAAAAAAGAACGGTTAGAGCCACGTCGATTTTGTTCGGTTACTTCATTAGTTAAACGATTTAGTCAGTTAAGACACAAGACAATTTGGGTATATTTTTATGTAAGCCTTATAATGGGCTTTTTTAAAGTTATTATTCTAAAATTCAAAGCTAAAATTAAAGTAGTTATATTTACAAAGAGTTTGAGTATGACGAAGAGACTGTGTTCAACTTAGGTTTATAGTGAAATTTTTTTAATCCCAAACAAGTTGTGTTGAAACCATTTTTTGAAAAAGGGTCGACTTTGATTTTAAAAACGAAAATGAATATGGGAGTCGCCACCAATCCTTTTTTATGAGGTGTGATCGGGTCACCTCGTAATTTGATCGTTTTAATAAACGGTTTGATAAAACAAAGATTTTTGGTCTACGAAATTCAGGAAACGGGTTCGGGATTCGGTTACGCACGATGAAGGATTAGCACCCTCGCAACGCCCAAAATTGGTATCCAGTTGATTACTTTGTGTTTTTAGTGCCGACAATTGAAAACTTTGAAGAGATTTAAAATACAATCCTCCGCTAAAATTTTGCTTAATTGAAAATTTCTGAGAAAAGGAGGTATTTCACGTTAATCAAAAAAAAGAATTGCATCTAGTAAGTTAAAACACAATGCCTCAAATTCTTGAAACGAGAATTAATCTCGAAAATTTTATCTATTTTAAAAGATATTCGATTATCTCGATTTTAAAAAGAAATCATATTCCGTAAGTTAGAACATGATCTTTTCTTAATTCTCGAGAATATTTAAAATCCATGCTTTAAAAACGTTCGTTTATTCGGATTCATCGAGAAAATCGAAACCCTGTAAGTTAGGAAACGACTTTTCAAATTCCAAAATACGAAAGATTGCTTATTTTAAAAAAAACGAAATTTTATGTATGGGTAAAGATTAAGGTAACACGATTTTGTAGTAAAATGTAAAAAATGAATTACGGTGCTAATATGCACAACAGACTAATAATAAATGCGTTAATATAAATGAAATATGAATGACGAAAATAAATGAACAAGCCAGAAAATAAAAAGTAAGCTAAGAAATTTAAAATTTAAAAAACTAATAATAAACAAACAAATAAATAAATAACTATTACTTAAAACGGTTTAAAAATAATAATATTATTGATAATGATAATAATATTAATAATAGTACGAATAATAAATAATCCAGAGTTTTGAAAGTATATAAGAAGATATAAATAGATAATAAATAATAAATAAAATGATAGAAGCAACGATAAAAAATAAATAAGTATATTTTTAAAAAATGATAATAAATAAAACAATAAAACAAATGATAAAAAAAAGAAAAAAAATAAGTGAAAATAAGAATAATATTTGTAATAATAAAATAGTAAATAATCTAAAGTTTGAAATTATAAAAGAATATAAGTAAATAAATAATAGAATGATAAAATAGGTGTATTTAAAAGATAATAATAGGAAAATAAATACAAAAAGGAAATATAATAATAATAATATTATTAAATTAATTAGTTTAATAGTAATAATAATAGTAACAAAAAAAAGGGACCAAATTGAACCTTTAAACAAAGTTTTGGGGTAAAATCGAGAGTAAAGGAAAAGGGGAGGACTAAACTGAACGCGCGAACAACAAGGAAGGACTAAATGAGAAATTCTCCCTTCTCTTCCAAAACGGCATCGTTCACATAAGGACTAAGATGAAATTGAAACAAACTAATAGGGTAAAAAATAAAGATATAAAAAGCTTAATTGCAAAACCATTAAAAAACAGAAGGGCTAAAAGTGCAATTAGACTCTTCCGCAAAAACACGCTGATCATGAGGTTGGAGCAGGTCGATTTTCGGGTCGGAGGGCTAGAATGGCATCGTTTTGGCGCCTGGAGCTATGGCCCAAAACGACGCCGTTTTACATGCCTATATAAATCAAATTTTTTCCAAAAAACTCCATTTTTCATCTGCTAAAAAAAAAACAAAAAAATCTTATTCTTTCTCTCGGGCATAGCCCAGAATCAAGCCAGGTTTTGGCGAATGCACACGTGTCGGCCGGCAGCAAGCACGGGGACGGCACTTCGCCCACTGGTGGTAAAAAATAAAAAACATCATTCTTGATCCTTTTTTCACCCTCAACCCCGATTTAAAACCGAAAAGCCCCAAAAAACCTTCCAAAAATCGAAAAAAGATAAGGGAACTCTTCGGTCCTATTTTCTCTAATCGCCAGAAAGGTAAAAAATTTTATTTTTGAATATGTATATGTGTGTAGGTAACATATATTCGAAAGAAAATTGAAAATATACCTTTGTAAAGACTATAATTTCTTTTGATATATTTTTCTCTTTTTTGATTAAATTCTCTGTGATTTTTTTGTATTCGATCTTCGTAAAAAAATTACATTTTTCTTAAGGCTTTTATAGCCTGATTTATAACCATTGTTCATTGCTCTTTTTTTTTTTTTTTTTGCGTGTTTCACTTCTCTGCAATTGCAGCTAGCAAGTGGAGAGCGGTTGACATGACAATAGCGGTGGCAGTGGCAGGCACTGACGTGGCGAGGTAGAGGCGGCTAGGGTTTCCTCTTTTGCTGAAAGTAGCTTAGTTTTTGGGCCATTTGGGCCACTAGGGTTTCTTTGTTATTTGGGTTTAGTTAGGCTTGATTTTTGGGTTTTGAATTTTGTATAACTGGATTATTAATTAGTTGTTTATTGGGCCCGGGCAAAATTTGGGCTTTACAGTTGCCCTTCTTTGCTCGTTGTCATGTAACGAGAACTGAGCAAAGACTTTTAAGAAAGACTAATTTTGTCCTGTCTCGCTGAGTCTTGACTTCTTTTGGCGCTTCTCTTTTCAAGTAGCTCCATTTTAGTCCACTGCATCTTGTTGTTTTGATCCACTCTACCACAACTTTAGAGAAAGATAAGACTCGTAGCTTCAATCTACTCCGCTGCAACTTTAGGGAGATGAGATTTGTAGTTGTAGTAAATTTAATTCGACCTACTACAACTTTAGAGGTATAGGATTTGTCGCTTTAACCCGCTCCACTGCAACTTCAGGGAGATAGGATTAGTAGCTAAAA
The DNA here is from genome assembly GCA_025698475.1 of Gossypium anomalum. NCBI lineage: Eukaryota > Viridiplantae > Streptophyta > Magnoliopsida > Malvales > Malvaceae > Gossypium > Gossypium anomalum. Next base: position 84,123,769 of record CM046967.1, on the reverse strand, counting down.
TCTATTCCACTGCAACTTCAGGGAGATAAGATTGATATCTTCAGTCAGCCCCACTGCAACTTCAAGGAGATAAGACTTGTAATTTCAACCTGCTCTACTGCAACTTTAGAGAGATAAGGTTTGCTATCTTCAATCTGCATCACTGCAACTTCAGGGAGATAAGATTTGTAATTTGTAGCTTTAATTTGTTCTATTACAACTTTAGGGAAATAAGATTCACTGTCTTCAGTCTGCTCCACTGGAACTTTAGGGAAATAAAACTCATAACTTTAACCTGTTCTACTGCAACTTCAAAGAGATAAGGTTTATAGGTTTAATCTGCTCTATTACAACTTTAGAGAGATAAGATTTGCTATCTTCGATCTACTCCGCTGTAACTTCAGGGAGATAAGATCTATGGCTTTAATCTGTTCCACTACAACTTTAGGGAAATAAGTTTAGCTATCTTCAGTCTGCTCCACTGCAACTTTAGGGAGATAAAACTTGTCATTTCAACCTACTCCACTGCAACTTCAAGGAGATAAGGTTTATGGCTTTAGTCTAATCCACTGCAACTTCAGGGAGATAAGATTTGCCATGGTAGATTTAATTTGACCTACTGCAACTTCAGAGAGATAAGATTCACCATGGTAGATTTGATCCGACCTACTACAACTTCAGAGGTATAGGATTTGTGACTTGTAGCTTTAATCTATTCTACTGCAACTTCAGGGAAATAAGATTCGCATCCTCAATCTGCTCCATTGTAACTTCAAGGAGATAAGATTAGTGGCTTTAATCTACTCCATTGCAATTTCAAGAAGATAAGATTCTTCATGATAACTTCAATCCACCCCACTGCAACTTCAGGGGTATAGAATTTGTGATTCTTCTAATCTGTTAACCATTTTCTGGGGAACATGACCTGTAGAATCTATTTCATAGGCCTATTTATGCCAAGTGATTAGGATGTCATAATAAAAAATGAATCAAATGCTTCTAATTAGATGTGTATGAATGATATTTGCATGAATACAGAATGTCATTTTTCGAGAATGATCTCTTTATAGTGCTTAGGTTGTCATTGATTGTTGCTCATCGAGGTTCTTCCACTGATGTGTTACCAACCATTCTTGTTCAGCTGGTATCTTTGGCAGAAAATCTAAAGAAATAGTCACAATTTAGACTATTCTTTCTCAAATGTTTCTAACATTTAGGTTTGGGTTAGTTCTAACTGGTGGTCTTGTTTCAGATCCCTGTACTATTTAGAAGCCTTTCTGAGCAATATGCAAAACTCCTTTTAGTGAATATTAAGAGTCTATTAATCATCATTTCAATAAAAAAATTGCTTGAAAAATATTGTAAATGGACAAGACTGAAATTTATCGGAAGCGAAGTTCGAAATGAATGGGATTAATCAAAATAGTAAATTTTGCTAAAATACAAATTGGGTAAGATGAAAATCATTGCCCCAGATATCGTAGCATGAGCTTCTCTGCACAAACTCCTTGAGGACCATTTTGAACTCAATTATGTGTTTAGAGGATCTAGAGTATTTTGTCGATAACCCAAGATGTAGCGTTCTTCTTTTTGAAAAGACTCAACCATTACATGTTCAATCTTCATTCCAAATTTGAGCTGCCTCTTTCCAGGTTTTCAAATCAAATCATTTTAGTCTCAATGCGCCCTTTACGAATTTCGCCTTGGCCTCTCCTTTTTTTTTTTAGGTAAAGTATTTCTTGACCGAATCTAAATTCACTGGATTAGGCAGGTTCTTGCCGTCCATCTCGGTCAATATCAATGCTCCTCTAGAAAAGGCCTTTTTTACCACATAAGGTCTTTTCCAGTTTAACATCCATTTTCCTCTGAAGTCCTTTTGTATAGGAAGGATCTTTTTCAATACTAGGTCTCCCTCGTGGAATTCTCTAGGGCGAACATTTTTGTTGTATGCTTGCCTCATTCGTTTTTGGTAAATTTGACCACGACGGATGGCTTTCAACCTTTTCTTTTCAATCAAGGTTAGTTGATCATATCGGGATTGGATCCATTCTGCTTCATCCAACTTCAATTCTAACAAAACCCAGAGAGAAGGAATCTCGACCCCAATAGGCAAAATCGCCTCTATTTCATAAACCAATGAGAAAGGCGTTGCCCCGGTTGAGGTCTTGACAGACATTCGATAAGCATAGAGGGCAAATGGTAACTTCTTATGCCAATCTTTATAAGTCTCAATCATTTTCCCCACGATCTTTTAATGTTTTTATTGGCTGCCTCGACTGCGCCGTTCAATTTTGGGCGATACGGTGACGAGTTATGGTGTCTAATCTTAAACTGACTGCAGACTTCCGATATCATGCTGTTGTATGATCCTTTCTGGCATTCCATATCAACAAATGATTTCCTTATTCAGGAATTTGCTAACTCCTGACTTTGTAACATTGGCATATGAAGCAGCTTCTACCCACTTGGTGAAGTAGTCGAGGACCACAAAGATGAATCGATACTCATTTGAAACTTTTAACGAAATCGGCCCAATGACATCCATGCACCACATAGAGAAAGGCCATGGAGAAGTCATAACCTGCAGAGGCGAAGGAGGTACATGAATTTTATCTCCATAAATTTGTCACTTATGGCATTTCTTGGCATAATTGATACAATCTCCTTCCATAGTGGACCAATAATACCCGAATCTCATGATTTGCCTGGCCATTTCGAAACCATTAGCATGTGTTTCGCAGACACCCTCGTGGACTTTTTCCAAGATTTTCTTGGCCTCGACAGCGTCTACACATCTTAGTAGCACATGATCCTTTCTTCTTTTATATAGGATCTCCCCATCCAAGACATAGTCACTGGCCAGTCTTCTCAACATCCTTTTATCATTCTCAGTAGCTTGGTCAGTGTATTCAGGATTCTTCACGTATCATAATATATCGTGGTACCAAGGGTGGTTATCCTTTTTTTCTTCTTCTTCGATGTTGTAAAAATGAGCCAGAGTTTCATAAATACTCATCTAGATCAGTTTCACATTCTCTTGTTTGTTCACCTTGACCATGGAAGCTAAAGTTGCTAGGGCGTCAGCCATCTAATTTTCTTCTCGCGGGAGGTAGCAGAAGGTGATATCATCAAACTCTTTAATTAATTCAAAGACCAACCTTTGATAATCAATCAACTTGGGATCTCTCGTTTCCCATTCACCTTTGAGTTGATAGATCACTAGCGCAAGATCTCCATATACCTCTAGCACTTTGATTTTTTGTTCTATGGCTGCACGGATACCCATGATGCATGCTTCGTATTCCGCCATATTATTTGTGCAATTAAAATCTAATTTACTAGTAAAAGGATAATGATCTCCATTTGGGGATACCAAGACTGCCCCGATTCCGTTACCTACAATCTTTGATGCTCTGTCAAAGTTTAGTTTCTAAGGATGGCATTCTTGAGAGTCTTCTACAGTGGTGGCAACATACATTAGATCTTCATTTGGGAAATCAAAGTTCAAAGGCTCGTAATCTTCTTAAGCTCTACTAGCTAGAAAATCTGCTATTGCACTCCCTTTTATAGCTTTTTGATTCATATAGACTATATCAAATTCAGAAAGCAGAATTTGTCATTGGGTCATCCTTTCATTCAAAGCAGTCGACTCCATCATGTACTTTAGAGGGTCTAGTTTCGAGATGAGCCAAGTTGTGTGGTACAACATGTACTGTCTCAATCTTTGGGTTGTCTAGATTAAGGTGCAACACAACTTCTTAATTGGTAAGTATCTCGTTTCACATTCAGTAAACTTCTAACTGAGGAAGTATATCGCCTTTTCTTTCCTTCCTGAATCATCGTATTGGCTAAGCACACATCCCATAGAATTCTCAAATGCTGCCAAATACAGTACTAATGGCTTATCTAGACTAGGTGTCATCAGCACTGGGCATTGGACAGGTATTGTTTGACCTTGTCAAAAGTTTTCTAGCATTGGTTATCACATACACCTGGATTGTATTTCTTAAGGAGACGGAATATGGGGTCGTATTTCTTGGTTAATTGTGAATTGAACTGGGTAATGTAATTTAGTCTTCCTAAGAATTCTCGAACTTCTTTTTGAGTGCGCGGCGGAGGCAACTCTTGTATAGCCTTGACTTTATCCGAGTCAATCTCAATCCCCTTTTCACTGACTACAACTCCTAGCAGGTTTCCTGACCTGGCCACGAAGGTACATTTTGCTGGATTGAGTTTTAGTTGGAATTTTCTCAACCTCAAGGATAATTTTCTCAAGACTTGCACATGCTCCTCTTCTGTTCGAGATTTGGCGATCATATCGTCGACATAAACTTCAATTTCTTTGTGCATCATATCATGGAACAGGGTTACCATGGCTCTCTGATAGGTCACTCCCGCATTTTTCAGTTCAAATGGCATCACCTTATGGTAAAATGTTCCCCACATGGTTACAAATATAGTCTTATCCATGTCTTTATGATGCATCTTTATCTGGTTGTATCTTGAGAAGCCATCCATGACGGAGAATAATGAGTAACCTGCCGTGTTATCCACTAAGGTGTCGATATGGGGCAATGGAAAGTTGTCCTTCGGGCTAGCTTTGTTCAGTCCCTGTAATCTACGCACATTCATACTTTCCCATCTCTTTTAGGGACGAGGACAATATTGGTTACCCATTCTGAGTATTTGACTACTTGTAAAAAACCAGCATCGAAATGCTTCTTAACCTCTTATTTTATTTTTAGCAAAACATTGGGCCTCATCCTTCGGAGCTTCTGTTGGACTGGCTTGCACTCTTCTTTTATGGGGAGCCGGTGTACCACGATATCAATACTTAGTCTAGGCATATCTTGATACAATAATGAGAAAATATCTTTGAATTCTTGGAGTAACTCAATGAGGTCTCGCTTTGTCTCTGCGGAAATGCAAGCTCCAATTTTCATTTTTTTTTCTTCTTCCAAGACCACAATCTCTACTGACTCTTTGTGAGGTAGAATCTATTTCTCCTCTTGTTCTACCATTCTTAACAAATCAGGAGATAAGTTACAGTCTCTATCAACTTCAAAGTCCTGCGGTTCCTTTAAACACATATCTCGCTCAAATGGAGATTCTGAGTTAGTAGCAGTGTCGCTCATATAATTGATATCTGGAGGCTTGTTATAGAAATAAAGGAAGACCTACAGAATAAATGAATCTAGGAATAATTATTTATAGGGTATGAGTATGAATGAAACGAAAGAATAAAAGAATATTTGCTCAGAATGAGACAAAAAATGCATTTTATTGAAATAAAGATGTTGGATAAAGGCTTATTTCACAAAATGACTCCTATTGCTCCTAGGCTTAGAGCAATAAGCATGTGTTCCGAACATTACACTGAATTAGCTCTAAAAACTACAAGAATCTCTTCCACAGTCTAGTTGTTAAGAACACTTCCAGGTTCATAGGGGCAGATGCTTGGTAAATTTGCTCCCTTAATTCTTTCTTCGGATATGGTGTTGACTTTCAAATTCCTAACATTTCTTCTATGATTTCTTTTCTAGACATTTTCCATTCAGGGTGAATAGTTCCTCCTAACACAAATGTTTTAGATATATGGAGAAAAGTCATCGATTTCCATTTGACTTCTTCCCCGCTTAATTGTGCTTTTCTCCTTTCCTGATTCTTTTCTAACTCTTTTTTTTTCCATGCCCCCTGGTGGTATTTCATCATCATTAAATAAAATAAAATTATCGGCGCTTATGTTACTGACCAGATGGTCTGGTTTGTTGACGGAGATATCGTTAGCGACATAAGTTTCATTTAATACTTTCATCAACGCGCTAATATATACCTCTGAGCTTAAGAGTAAAGCTAGCACTGATATGCGAGCTGGTTGTTTATGCAGTTACTCCACAATGTTATACTCGCTATGCTTTAAGAATTTCAAAAACTCTTTAGCTTCCTCTTCAGTTGTCAGCTCATTAACAAATGATTCGAGTCTAGTCGCATTTTTTTTATTCAACCACCAATGCTTTTCCTTTTGTGGGCTCAGCTTTTACATTTGATGGGTCGTAGCGCCTCCCACTGCGCGTATAGAAACCCACATCTCAACCTTCTTCTAAAGTGCTAATTGGGTTCCTTCTCTCGGGATCGTCACGTTGCAGTAATAATTCCAAGGAACCCTTTTACTGTCTTTATAGGGAAAAGCTACGGGTTTCTGGATTATGACCTTTGGTGTAATTTGTACTCCTGCTTCATTGATTCTAGGCTGTGAGATGATTACCACTAGGTGATTGGCCCTACCAAACCTCTCTGTCGATTTTTCTTCTGAGGTGCACACATCTTCTCCTTCTGGGCCTTCGGTATACTTAAAGAATTCTAGCTCCTTATTCTCCACCAGACTTTGTACTAGGGCCCTGAATTCACTGCACTTTGAATCTCATGACCTTCTTCATTATGGAACTCACATTAGTTACTTGCTTCTCGGGACTCCTCTCCTAAATCTTGTGTGATTAATCCACTTTCTACCATTTTCTTCCAAACTTCTCTCAGTGGGGTTTTCACTTCTGCTATATTTATCTTGATTATCTTCCCCTCATTCTCGATTATCATATTTACCCCTTTGTCAGAATGGTTGGGTAACGGATTATCTACACCAGATGGATCATCGAATCTCACAATGTCCATTTTGATGAGTCTTTCGATTAACTTTTTGAAAGCGATGCAGTTCTAGATCGATCGTCCCGTGATTCCCATGTGGTATTCGCATTAGGCGTTCGCGTCGTACCATCTGGGGAATGGAGGTTGGATAGGTTTTAGGTAGAAAGAGGATACTACAAGTGCACCAAACAAATTTTGGTACAACTCTCTATGCGTCATCGGGATGGGCGTAAACTGGTGTTTCTCCGTATTTTGTCTTATGTTGGATTCTTGCCTTGGGCGGCCCTGCTGGCTAGTAACCACTGCCCTTGGCTAGCTTACAGTAATCGACTTTAAATAGCCCTTGTCATACACACTCGCATTATTTACCTTATTTTCCTTCTTTCTCGGGGCCGTTCTCTTGGCATTTTCCCCGGCTTCTATTTTTCACACCTTATTGCATTTTCTATCATCTCACCAGATATTACTATGTCTGAGAAACTCTTAAGTGTGCTTCCCAGTATGTGATTATGAATGGAGCCTTCAGGGTATTAATGAAGAGCATTGTCGTTTCTTTTTCTAGCAGAGGTGGTTGGACTTGCGTGACGATTTACCTTCACCTTTGATCATAGTACCTGAAGCTCTCGCTTGGCTTTTTCTTCAAGTTTTGCAGTGTGATTCTGCCGGTTGCCATATCTATTATATAGCCATATTGTTTCATAAAGGCTTGTGCCAGGTCCTTCTATGAATTAATTTGGGCACGGCTTAGTTAATTATACCATTTGGCTGCAGCTCCAGTCAGGTTGTCTTAGAAAAAGTGAATTAACAACTGATCATTATTGACATATCCTGTCATCCTCCGATAGAACATCGTAATGTGAGCTTCAGGGTAGCTGGTCTTATTATATTTCTCGAACTCCGGGGTCTTAAACTTTGGCTGGAGCACTAGATCTGGAACCATGCTCAAGTCTTTAGCATCAATTCCACAATGGTAATCGGCGTTTTCTAATGCCTTGAATTTTTTTCTAGCCATCTGCATCGGTCTTCAAGTTTCTTTGGGAGCTTCACTCTCGCCTTTTCTATTTCTGTTATATCATCAAGATTTGGGACAACGGAATTAGCTGGATTGTTTCCTAGGTAGGAGCCTGAACCTTTTGGGAAGCTTGTTGGTGCCGAGGTACCTGTTTGATACTGGGGCCTGATGTTAACGGACACCCTTTGCGGATATACGTTTCGTTGTGCTTGGGTGTTTGTTGGGGTAAAGCCTGGAGGATAAGTAGGGTCCTCCTTATTGTCTCCGGAATTGACCATAGGGCTCTTTCCTTTTTCTAGCCCTCCAGTCAGCAACCGGGTTAATTGGCTCATCATATTCTTTTAGGATTCTAGCATCTGATCCCTCATGTCTTGTTGAATTTTGGCCAATTGTTCTTGCATCTATATTTGCAACTGATCTTGTATTTCTTTTTGCATTTACTCTAATCTTTCCAATCTTTGGTTCATTGTTTTAGTTTTTCATCGTGTACCGTAACGATATTCCAAGGTAACTGACATGATTTTGGGTTCTCTTTGTGAGATTTAATACACATGATGCAATGTAATACTAATGCATGAAATGCATGAAAAAAGGCACTGATTCTTATTCAATTTCATTAGAGTAACTTTTCTAGAAAACAAATTTCTTCACATAAAACGGATTACATATAAGGCTTCGCCCTAATACTTAAGACCTTGACCTTTCTAAGAAGCCAACCTAACTCTCGGCCTTGATCTGACTCTGACTCGTATTTCAAACTCAGTACATCAGCCTGGAATGCTAAGCTTTGTAAAAGATCAACCACCTCTCGTACTTAAGTTAAAACTACACCTATAACGTAATCCATATCCCTGACCTGATCTTGAGATCGATAAAGCTGCTCTTGGCACTGCTCATTATTTGCTTCCAGGAGTTCAACTCGAAGTTCACAGTTTTGTAGCGCAGTTTCAAGCTCTTCTATCTTTCCTTTCAGCTCTTCAATTTTGCTCCGGCTAGCTTTCAACTCAATTATAGAGTTACGATTACGATACTGATGTAGGGATCTTTCTAACTCTAACACCCGAGTTTTTAACCCCACCTTCTCATTTTGACTTCCTACCAAACTTCCTTGCAGAACATATTCTAGCGCTTCAGCATCTTGGAATTTCCTTTCCCATTGGTTGGCTCTACTCTTTTCCTCTTTAATTTCTTACCGTCATTGTTCTGACGTTTTTTCCAGATCGACAGTTCTTATTGACAATCGTAATTTCTTGTAGTCCGTTTTTAAACTATCCAAATCTTCTTCAACTTTATTCTTCCCCTTTCTCAGCTTTTCAGCTTCTAGTTTCTAGATGTCGACATCCAGTCCCAGCTGTATTTTCTCCTCCTCCAATTACTCTATCCTTCTTTCTAGTTCCAAACTCTTTCTCTCAAAATCCTGTTTGATGATCTCTAGCTTAGACGAGATCACCTACAAGTGTTCTTCTATTGAACTAATGTTTTCTTGGTTTGATGTAAAGATGTTGTCATTGATTCTCTTACCCCACCACCAGTCGTACTCAGGGGTAGTCATTGGGTTGGCACAAACCTTTTTATTCTACGAGTTCGGTTCCAAGTGTTCAATATTTCACGAACTTTCTTTTTGTAATTATCTCCCTTGTATACAACTAGCACTGAGCTAACCCTTGTATTGCTGGCGTAAACTGTCTTGATCCTTATTATTTTAACATGAGCAGAAGAGCATACCTAACAGCCTCCATATTCCAAGTAGGGGAACCCAATCAAAATCTCCACACCGATATAAAATCTCGTCAGGGACCATCCAAAGGGCTCTCCACTCGACGTCTTCGTCTAGCAGATTTTAGAGAATCATCATCCATTTCTCCTCCATAATATCATCCCGTCTCGGCGTAGCCACTAACTCTTTCAGCGGATAATAGTTTTCAGAGAAGATTCGATATGAGACCTTTTCCACTTGCCAAAAATGACTGTGGAACCATGCATCTGATGAATCTCCCTAGCCCGCTCTTCTGCATGCATTCAATGATCCGAAAGTTTTGACCAAAATTGTGGGAACAGATGTGACCCTTTTATCAAGTTAGTCAAATAAATCGGAGACTGCCTTGTCTATATGCTCCAAAGCCTTAGGGAAGATAACCAATCTGTAAATGTTTAACGCGAAGACATCAACCATTTTCTTCACATCAGGATGTGCTAGGATCAAATCTCTCAAATTTCTCCAAGGAATGCACTTACTATCTCCTTTTTGCTTGATCCGGGTTACAACCCATTGCTCGCTCATCCCTGTGATGTTCATTAGCTTTTTTAAGAATGTCAGAACATTAGTAGCTCTAGAATAGGCCTTGTCAGTTTGAATCTGCGGGCAACGGAGCAAGGTCGTGTACTCTTCCACAGTAGGTACGAAATCCACCTTTCCAAAAGTAAAACAACTATAGGCAGGGTTCCAAAACTGGGTAAGAGCTCGAAATAAGTGCTTGTCCATTTTGATATCGAGTAGATAGGGCAAATCATCGTAATTACAGTAGAATAGTTGTTTGATCTCGTCATCCCATTGATCTCATATTTCTTTCATTTCTTGAAGATTATTTTGGGTTACGCTGATACGAGTAAAATTCCACAACTCTGAGACATACCCCTCTGTAAGACTATTACCCTTCTCTTGCTGCGTTGTCTCGGCCCATATCCGGACGACCGCATTATCCTCTCCTTTATCAAGAAACCCATTTTCCATGACAAGTTATCTATTTAGCAACCGAATGTGAACCAACATATTTTTGTGATAAAAATGCCATGCAATTACAATAAAAGTAAAACAAAACAAGTCAGTACTTCATACACAGTTTAAAGCAAGCGAAGAATAATAAGTAAAGCACCTACTCGGGTAACCACTAGGGTTTCGGCGCGGTTCTACCTAGGGTGGGCTCTTAGGGCTCACTATATGCGGTTCGGTTCTAAAGCAAAGGTACTTGAACCAGTAACTTCCTCGATCCTCACCCATTATAGGTTCATATGGACCGAGTTCGGTTTAGGGGAATACATTTCCCTGTGGCTATACGAAGATGAAAATCTTACGAAGACATAGGTATGGATGTATCCCTAAAGCGATCCACTTTCCTATACGGAGGTGAAGACCTCACGAAGGAATAGTTTCTCACTCCCACTTAAAAGGGTAAAATCGACCGATTTATGCGATGCAATATGCAGAGATATATCAAAGGACTCAAACTGCTAAAGCAAACATATTCTAACAAAGACCACACAAATGGCGGATGAAATGCAACGAAGGGATCGTAAATTTAAATCAGATTATCAATTTTCGACAAAAATATAAGAAATAATCAACTCGTGGTTTGACTCTCTAATTTTAAAAACGTACCCAGTGGAGTCGTCAAGCTGACAAAACCATTTTTTTTGAAAAAGGGGTCGACTTTGATTTTGAAAACAAAAATAAACATGGGAGTCGCTACCAATCCTTTTTTATGAGGTGTGATCGGGTCACCTCGTAATTTGATCGTTTTAATAAACCCCGTAATTTGACCGTTTTAATAAACGGTTTGATAAAACAAAGATTTTTGGTCTACGAAATTCAAGAAACGGGTTCGAAAGTCGGTTACGCACAAGGAATGATTAGCACCCTCGCAACGCCTAAAATTGGTACCCAGTTGATTACTTTGTGTTTTTAGTGCCGACAATTGAAAACTTTGAAGAGATTTAAAATACGGTCCTCCGCTAAAATTTTGCTTAATTGAAAATTTCTGAAAAAATAGGGTATTTCACGTTAATCGAGAAAAAGAATTGCATCTCGTAAGTTAAAACACAATGCTTCAAATTCTCAAAACGAAAATTGATCCCGAAAATTTTATTTATTTTAAAAGATATTCGATTATCTCGATTTTAGAAAGAAATCATATTCCGTAAGTTAGAACATGATCTTTTCTTAATTCCCGAGAATATTTAAAATTTGTGCTTTTAAAAACGTTCGTTTATTTGGATTCATCGAGAAAATCGAAACCCCATAAATTAGGGAATGACTTTTCGAATTCCAAAATACGAAAGATTGCTTATCTTAAAAAATGAAATTTTATGTATCGGGTAAAGATTAAGGTAACATGATTTTGTAGTAAAATGTAAAAAATGAATTACGGTGCTAATATGCATAACAGACTAATAATAAATGTGTTAATATAAATGACAATATGAATGACGAAAAATAAAAAGAAAATAATAAGTAAGCTAAGAAATTTAAAATTTAAAAAACAAATAATAAACAAATAAATAAATATCTATTACGTAAAACGGTTTAAAAATAATAATATTAATGATAATGATAATAATATTAATAATAGTACGAATAATAAATAATCCAGAGTTTTGAAAGTATATAAGAAGATATAAATAGATAATAAATAATAAATAAAATGATAGAAGCAACGATAAAAAATAAATAAGTATATTTTTAAAAAATGATAATAAATAAAACAATAAAAGAAATGATAAAAAAAGAAAAAAAGTGAAAATAAGAATAATATTAGTAATAATAAAATAGTAAATAATCTAAAGTTTGAAATTATAAAAGAATATAAGTAAATAAATAATAGAATGATAAAATAGGTGTTTTTAAAAGATAATAATAGGAAAATAAATACAAAAAGGAATATAATAATAATAATAGTAATAATATCAAATTAATTTGTTTAATAGTAATAATAATAGTAACAAAAAAAAGGGGACCAAATTGAACATTTAAACGAAGTTTTGGGGTAAAATCAAGAGTAAAGGAAAAGGGGAGGACTAAACTGAACTCGCGAATAACAAGGAAGGACTAAATGGGAAATTCTCCCTTCTCTTCCAAAACAGCATCGTTCACATAAAGACTAAGATGAAATTGAAACAAACTAACAGGGTAAAAATTAAAGATATAAAAAGCTTAATTGCAAAACCATTAAAAAGCGGAAGGGCTAAAAGTGTAATTAGATTCTTCCGCAAAAACATGCGGATCCTGAGGTTGGAGCTGGTTGGTTTCGGGTCGAAGGGCTAGAATGGCGTCGTTTTGGAGCCTGGAGCTATGGCCCAAAACGACACCGTTTTACATGCTTATATAAATCAATTTTTTTCCAAAAAACTTCATTTTTCATCCGCTCAAAAAAAAAAACATTTTTCTTTCTCTCTGGGCATAGCCTAGAATCTGCCTAGGTTCGGTGAAAACGCTGGCGCATATGTGGCCTCCGACACGGTGTGGCGTGCGGCTGGTCCATGGTGGCCGAAAAACAAAAAAATACCCTTCTTGATCCTTTTTTCACCCTCAACCCTAATTTAAAGCCGAAAAGCCCCAAAAAACCTACCAAAAATCAAAAAATGATAAGGGAGCTCTTCGGTCCTGTCTTCTCCAATCGCTAGGAAGGTAAGAAATTTTATTTTTGAATATATATATGTGTGTAGGTATGATATATTCGAAAGAAAATTGAAAATATAACTTTGTAAAGACTATAATTTCTTTTGATATTTCTTTCTCTTTTTTGATTAGATTCTCTATTTTTTTTCTTGTATTCGATCTTCGTAAAAAAAATTACATTTTTCTTGAGGCTTTTATAGCCCGATTTACAACCATTGTTCATTGCTGCTTATTATTATTTTTTCTTTGCGTGTTTCACTTATCTACAGGAGCAGTTGGCAAGTGGAGAGCGGTGGACATGACAATGGCAGTGGCGATGGCAATGGCAATGGCAGGCGCTAACGTGGCGAGGTGGAGGCGGCTAGGGTTTCCTCTTTTGCTGAAAGTAGCTTAGTTTTTAAGCCATTTGGGCCACTAGGGTTTCTTTGTTATTTGGGTTTAGTTGGGCTTGATTTTTGGGTTTTGAATTTTGTATAACTGGACTGTTAATTAGTTGTTTATTGGGCCCGGGCAAAATTTGGGTTTTACAAGTTGCTTTTGGCTATTTCAAAGAGGGTTTTTTCTATTTAACTTGGGATTTCATTAATAAATATTTTCCGATATACATAGCCTACAAAAAGTCAAGTTAATATCAATTTATTTGAGCTTACCATTGCTATCCATGAAATCTATAAATAGGTTGTTATGTCTGCACATTTGAAAGAAGCCTTTTGGAGTGCTTTTGGCAGGTTATATGTGATGTAAGTGACGTTTTTGAAGTGAATGATTTGTAACAACTAGGGTTGATGTTGGGATTGCAATTATTGTTTTGTGTAAGGGTATATTAGGCTTAAATCAATAGGTGATCTCGATTTTTGAAAAAGAATCATTCACTAAACGAGGCTCTATAGAGTAGGATTATTTCTGAGCTGCGTTAACAAACGATGTGTGTAAATCTTTCCTTATTTTCTCTATTTTTCGTTTATGTTTCATTGATTGATCAAACTTGTATCTGAATACATGTTTGGGCAGTCAGGTTCAACTTATACTTAACTCATGTATTTTTCCAAAAACATATATATATGCATATTATAGGGTTTATTTCTACAAAGGTTTAGGCATGCTTCTATCCTATAATTGGGTATCTAAAATGGTCAATGCATGTTGGTTGAAGGTTGATTCTAAGGTGATGTGATTCCTATCATATCATATTACGATGCAATTCAAAAATGTTCAAATTAGCCCAAATGAGAAGGGCGCAAGTGCAAAATGAAGCTTATCAATCAAATTGGGTCGAGCCCAATGTCTATGATGCTTAATTGGGATAAAGTGTGGACCAACTTAGTGGTGGGTTTGATTAATCATGGGACAATTTAAAAGACTTTAATTAAGTTTTAGTTTAGTTTATGTTTGCATCTTTAATTAATGTGTTGCATTATTTATCTGCATCTTTAAATTGTGACTTGCATTATGTATTTTGCATTTAATTAGGTCATGCATTAGTTCGGGATTCTTGAAACTAGGTTCGTATCTATCTTTTTTTTATTCGTAAAAAAAAGTTTCGAAAAAAATAAAAAAAAAGAAAAAATTTGAAAAACAAAGGAAAAAAAAGAACAAGAATTCAAAAAAAAAATTCTGAATTTTGTTTTTCGAAAAAAAGAAAGTTGGAGTGAAAAAACCAGTTTCTGTTCCTTTCATTAAGTTGATACCATTCCGAATACTTTTCATTCATTCTTTTATGAACATTCTAACATGTGTTCTTGTTGCAAGCACCCGTGAATAGCTAAAGCCAATTTCCAAGCCACTAATTTTGAAGTGTTTGAAAGAGTTCTCCTAGTTCTCTTAAGAGCTTATGACAGAAAATTGCGAGTGGAAAAAGGCACGAGTGTGGTAAGAGCATCTGAAAGGTAAAAGCCAAGATTTTGGAGTGAAACATGAGCAGAGTGAATAATTCATTTTTATCAAATGTTTATGAGTTTTTGGTGTTCACCCAATTGTCTTATCACTTCATTTCTCATCAAGGAGTGTGGCGACTTCGCTTACCAGGTTCGAGTATTCTGTCAAGTTTAAATGGGTTGTAGTTTTAATATAGCCACAGTTCCTTAAAATATATAAGTGCTTTGGGTCAAGATTTTCCACCAATTGAACCTATTTAATATGGTCATTCCATTCGAACTATTTTCCGAACTATCCAAGTTGGGGAAATCGTATGACAAGGGAACCTAAATAAGTTTTACATTACCCACAGAGGATAAGTTCCCTTTTCCCCACCCATTACAAGCTCCAAATGGAAGGGTTCAAATTTGGGTGGTTTGATTTTCCATGGAATATGTAATGGCTACGGTCACACAAATGCCATGGTACTCTCTTTCCATGGGTGTTCCTCAAACATATGTAGGATCACGGTGTTGTAGAATTCAGGGATTTGCTCCTCCTAAAAAGGACACATTTGGGTGTAGGATCATTTTATGTATAATGTAATCTATATAAAAATAAGAGTTAGAAAAAACTTTATAATTATTAGTTAACATTTAAATAATTGATGTAAAGAAGTATACATGATGATAGCAAATTGTTTTCCCTTAATACTAATAAAAATCAATTGGGGCCTTAAAAAAGTACATCTTATTGGGTCTCTAATGACAAAAAAAAAAATTCAATTATGCTTTTCTGAAAACCGTTAGTTGACCAGCTTGACCATTAACGATATTGACATTGTTGATAACAACCATCAAAAGATGACACGTGGCAAGCCATGTTGAAGGATGTTTATGTGGCATGCCATGTCAACAATTCATTTACACAATATAAAATTAATTAATAAAAATTACATCTGGAATAAGCTTAAACAATTGGTTGTCCAGATTTATTTGAATCTCAATAACCATATATTCAAATTCATTCTAGATGAGTTCAAAACTATAAAAAATTAGAAATTATAAAAAAATATCAATAATTATTTAAAAATTCTAAGAAATTAAAATATGAAAAGCATTAAAAAATAACAATAATTTATAAAAAAAAAACTATAAACTTAACAAAATGCACATCTAAAATGAGCCTAGACTAATAATTGTTCAAGTTCAGTTGAACCTAAACATATGATTATTTAAACTCATTATGGAGTGCAAAACTATTAAAAAAAATTAAAATTATAAAAATATATTAATAATTATAAAAATAGATATAAAAATTATAAGAACTATAAACTCTTTTTTTCTATTAATATAGTAAAAATTAAATTATATTTTTATGCGAATATTATCAACTTGCACATTTGAAATTCAAACTATTCAAAAATATTTTAAAATTTTAAATTTTTTTTCATATTTGCATTTTTATGTCAATCGCTTCTTTAATTTTTGTTTCATACTTTAATTTTTTTAAAATTTTTAAATAATTATTAATATTTTTTATATTTTCTATTTTTTTTATAGTTTTGCACTTGTTTAGAATGAAATTGATAAATGTGTATCCAAATTCAAATATTATTTAATATTTTTTTATATTTTCTATTTTTTTATAGTTTTACACCTATTTAGAATGAAATGAACAAATCTGTATCCAGATTCAAATATTATTTAATATTTCTGTATGTTTTTTTTTTGTTTTTTTATAGTTTTTATTTGTTTAGAATGAAATAGACAACCACTTATCTAGATTCATTCTGGATGTAATTTTCTCTCCACCATCCTCTACCTTCTTCTTTACTTTCCTGTGAGCAACTGCCGTTAGAAAACCCAATATTCTTCGATTTCTGGCAGCGGTGCACGAGGGCTTGCACAAATAAACCTTTTTAAAAAAAATTTATTTTCCTTCTTTTCTTTTAAAAACCGAAAAAGAAATTTCTTTAAAAACCATATATGGATATCCTAATATCCACCCCATCATGGCGTATTTTTCTAAATTTTAATTAAATAGAAATTAAACTTAAAAAATAACCTCAAAATTAATTTAAATTCAGTCTCAATTTAATTGTGAAATTTAATTCAAGCTCAAAACTTGTAACATCAGTTTGATTCAGTCCTTGTCTCAAAATCTAGAAGTTTAATTTTAATTTTAAAGCTAATTTTACTTAAAATAAAAATCAAATCGTAAGTATGGACAAAATTAAATGTGAACTTAATAATAGAAGGACGTGTTTGACTCAATCTGAAGCAAATTATAAACTAATAGATATTTATATATACATATATATAATCCACATCTCACCTAACGTAGATACATAGAGGACCCATGAAATTTTATTTAGGATGTCAGAATCTTTATTGACTAATTTGTGATTGCGGCAACCGATCATTAATATCCACAAGCTAAATAAGTTATTTCTATTGTTTTAGTCCAGTTAAGTTTTAATTTAGTTGATATCAGTATTATTATTAATGCGAGATGAAATGAATTTAAATACGTTGAAACGTATTTAATTTTCTATTTAATGGTTAAGAGTTGCTTTCAAATGCTGAAATTCCGGTTTATTCGAAAAGAAGGAAACGTAGTTGCTGATTGAATAGCTAGAACTTGTCTGAGAAGGGAAACCAAACTTTCGATTATTGATTTTACTACTTTTCATGTTAGGAAACTTTTGCTAGAAGATAAATTGGGTAATTCCTTTGTAAAGGATAAATAACGGCACTTGATTATCTTCTTTATTATTATAATAAAAAAAAGCATGTTCTTTTAGAAACGAAAATGACGCTTTATTAAATAATTATTTATATTAAATTGAAAAATAAAATATTAGAAATTAAAATATAATCTAAGTAATAATCTAAGTCACTAGTTTGTATAGTTCGATTGAATAAATTATTAAAAAGAAAATTAAAGAAAAACAATTCAATTGATTTTTTTAGCTTGGTTTAATAGATCCGTATTGGTTTGCGGGTCAATTAGTTTTATAACTCCTTTGGATCTATACCCCGATCAATTGAATTCGATTCAAATAACTATGATTCTAAGTCTCTACACTTCATACATTTAGAATTTATTATTCCTGCTTTTATTTTCAAGAATTTAACCTCTTTAATTTTTGGATTTAAAAATATACTTTCAAATTATATATAACCACATAACATTTTAATTGAAAAGTTAACGATATTAACTATTTGAACTAATTAATTACATTATAAAAATATTAAACTAATTAATAACATTATAGAAAATGTTAGAAATTAAAATATAAAGATTAAATCTTAAATTTAAACATATTAGAAGGACAAAATTAAAAATTAACCACTTTTATTATATAAAAGAAGAAGAAGAAGAAGCATGGTGGGTGTGTGCGTAAGTATATATTTATTATTAATAAATATTAGATTATCAAATCTTCGTGATATATAAAAAAAAATTATAAAAATTGATATGAAAATAGAATGTTTTGTTTTGGATTTAAAGTCAATGATTCTTATAATGTTTGTATATTTTTTAAATTTATCAACATATAAAAAAAATAATACTTTTAAAATAATCAAAAGATGGCTGCAGCAGGGGTTGTGATTCGAGATGAAAACGGAGAAATTTTGGGGGCCTATTGCAAAATCACTTACCCTATTCTTTCGGTCTTTGCAGCAAAAGCAGTTGCAGTGATACACAGGCTCCAATTTGCTAAAGAGTTGGATTTTCTATCAATAATAGTTGAGGGAGATTCGAGATCTGTTATTAGGAAGATTAATAATCATGAACAGGATTTCTCATATATAAGTGCTCTTATATGGTCCGAAAAGGAGATAGCAAGGAGTTTTAGGCTTGCGCCTTCCACTTCATTGGTAGATCTGGGAACAAAACAGTGCATGCAATGGCGCAAGAGGGATTAAGTCGAGGCGAGGATGCCTATTTGGTCGAAGATGCTCCGGCTTTGGTAGAAGCAGCGGCTATAGAAGACTGTCATCTTCATGAACCTCCATTGAACTGTTGGTTTTCTTCGAATAATTGTGAAGATTTGCGTTTTGATGACTCCATTTCTTGTTTGGTTGCTCTCTATCCAGTATTGTTAATTATCTTGTTTGAGCAACTGTCGGTCGGAATCCCACAATTGAGGGATTCGTTTTAGTGTTTTCCTTGTAACTGTTGGTTCTTTTAATTGTTTTCTTTGTTCTATTCTTTAATAAAGAGGCCGGCTTTTGATTTCAAAAAAAAAATGAATTTTTGGTAATTTTACCGTATAAATACATAAATATTTTATTTTTCAACAATTTTATTATTTGTATATCTTGTGTAGAAATATATTAAAAAATGTAATTATCCATTCATATGACTTTTTAAAGATTATTATTATTTTTAATTCATGAGCAGTTGAAATTATAATAGATTAAAAAAAAAGGGTTAAAAGGCAAGATTTAAATTAGCATTGCCACAAATGTAGTCGATTCCACATCGGTTTCGGCTGCACTGGTTGATGCGCACCATTCTAGTAATAAATCGAAACGATTACTTTTCTATTTCACCTTAGTGAAATTCTGGCTCATGCTGGTTGCATCGGCTCATTCCATACAATTCCGATTGTACCAGTTGGTGCATGAATAATGTTAAAAAATATATAAAATTATTATCTTTTTACCAACTTAATTTTTTTATTGTACCAACTTTGGAATTTAAACTTTAAATTTTAACCAATGTAAAGTAAAAACTTTAAAATTTAAAGTAGAAAAATTGATAAAGAATAAAGAGGGCTTAATACATAATTGGTATCTGAATTTGACACTTTTTTCTAATGTGGTACCCTATGTTATTTTTTGGTCTAATTTGGTACCTATATTTAACAGAATTTATATATTTTGGTACCCAAAGGTAACAATGTTAACTTTTTAGTGTTTGATTTGGGTTTTAGAGTTGATTTGATAAAAAATCATAATTAGCTAATAATATTATCAATTAACTTTCTCCAAATCAACCTAAAATTCAAATTAAGTAATCCATCATACATGTATTTGATAGATTAAATGCAAAAATAAACAAATTCACTATTAACTCTAAGTTTGTTCTATAACAAAACTATTATAGAAATCAAACATAATAATACTAACAATTAAACTTCATCAAATCAACTCTAAAATTCGAATTAAACACTAAAAAAATTAACATCGTTACCTTTGGGTACCAAAATATATAAATTGTCAAATATAAATACCATATTGGACCAAAAAATAACACAAGTACTACATTAGAAAAAAAGTGTCAAACTGAATAGACCAGTATTGGTACATATCAATTCTAGTAGAAAAATGGTGTGTCCATTGTTGTGGCATTGACTACCTTGATCAGCACACCTCTGATGAAGTGTAGAATGTATGGTTTAGCATGGCAATCAGGATCATCAGGTGTTGGGTTCTTTAGGAGATTCCCGAAGCGTTCTCCAATTGGACCATCTTCACCCTATGATTGATGTAATATGATGGAAGGTCAACGCCTGTTTTGAATGCTTGAATTAATACCCATTGTAGATTAAATTAAGTGTTTACCATTACAAGACACTAGTCCACTAAGAGTTTGTTAGTAATCCTACATCTTTTATCGATATTATCACCTCGCAACATAGAATATATATGTATATATGTATGTGGTTTGAAATTTCCCATCGTTGAATCAAGCATATATGACTGTTGAGAGAAAAGTACCTCTTCTTATTTGGCTTGCGTGATAAAAACCAACATCCTTTAATCGCTAGTTGATTCTCTTGTGTGAGGCACACTAAACTCATGTTACCGCGAGCCTTAACAACAAGAGAATACTACGAAGTTGTTACTTCTCAAGAAACATGTATTGCTTTTGATCTCAATAAGTTGAAAGCCATTCCGGTACAATTAGAAAATGTATCCTAGAGGTTAGCTACGTACAACTGAGGGAAGAATGTAACATAGTTGTAATATTAATTTATAGTGAAAACCTATCACCTATTTATAGGTTTCTAATTTAGAGTAGTTTCTTTTAAAAGTCCGACATTTATAAATAAATTTTGGATTTAAATTAATTAATCATATTACATTATCCTTTTTTTGAATTGTTGTTTAAACTTTGATCACAATAACGATTGAGTTTAAGGTTAGTAATTACATTAAAATTTGAATTATATTTAATCAGTTAAATTCTCAAATAAGTATAAATATCAAAATTATACATGAATTTTGATTCAATGTGCAATGTCATATATAAATTTATTTTTGTGCGATTTCATACATGAAATTTTGATTTGATTTGATTCATTTCATTTTTAACAAGTCACTAACTTTATCAAATTATCACCATTTCACGTTAATATGTTGCATACACAAATAATTATATTAATCTAACATAAAAATAATTATATGTATTTATTTATTTAAACGTGTACAATTGAATTACATAAAAGTTTCACGTATATTTATGAATAATAGTTTAAATTATATATATAATTACATTAAATCAAAACAAAAGTCAACGCCTACGTGGTATAATGATTTAAATAATTACACTAAATCCAGTGTAAAGAAAGCAGTTATATTGAAGGCTGAGAATTAAGTTGACTACTTACTCATTGGTTTAATTCTTTTTATATAAAACTAATTTGGTTTTCCGATGAGCTAAGTTCCAAGAGAGGATAGGGTAGTCACATTGAGAGTAATCAATTTGTCAACCATAAACACTCTCTATATAACCATGGTTTATAGCCCCCCTTTGTATCGTCAATTTCTTCATTCCCCTTCATTTCCCTCTCTCCCTAGTGTTTTCCGATATGGCTTCAGCTGATGTTGAGTACCGATGCTTCGTCGGAGGGCTCGCTTGGGCCACCGATGACCGGGCTCTCGAAGAAGCCTTCAGTGTGTATGGCGAGATCGTCGAATCGAAGGTCCGTTTGTTGCAGAGATCGGACTCCAGATCTGACTCGATCCGACCCAATCCGGGCCTCCCTGTCTATGATCTGTGATCCTTGATCTGTTGTTTTCTGTTACTGCTTGTTACTTGATACTCTCTTGTTACTTTCTCTCTTTTATAATCTCTCACCGGTACGTTCTGTCGTCACCCCATCTGGGCCGAAAGATCGATCGATTCTGACGATTCTATGTTTTTTTTCCTTCTCTTTGCATTTTTCTTCTGATATTGATTTTTTTATTAATTGATTTTCGTTTCTTATTTAGATTATCAATGACCGTGAGACTGGAAGATCCCGAGGCTTTGGGTTCGTAACTTTCCGTGACGAGAAATCTATGAGAGACGCTATTGAAGGAATGAACGGTCAGAATCTTGACGGAAGGAACATTACAGTAAACGAAGCCCAATCACGCAGAAGCGGTGGAGGCGGCGGTGGAGGATACGGAGGAGGAAGCGGAGGCTACAACAGAAGTGGAGGAGGCGGAGGATATGGTCGCCGTGAAGGAGGTTATGGAGGCGGCCGTCGTGAGGGTGTATTCGGGAATGGTGGAGGATATGACGGCGGTGGCGATGGTGGATATGGCGGCGGTGGTGGCGGATATGGCGGCGGTGGCGGATATGGCGGTGGTGGCGGTGGTGGATATGGAGGTGGACGCTGAGATGGTGGGTCTCGTTACTCAAGAGGAGGCGGAGCGTCTGATGGGAGCTGGAGGACTTAGGGTCGTAGGGTTAGCATTTAAGTGGGCTTTGCTTTTTCAGTTGGATGATGATGTGTTTCAAATATTGGTGCTTTATGGCTGTTTTGTAGCAGTTTGGATTCTCTCGTTTTTGACCGATGTTTTTGTGACATAAAAAAAATGGAATGAAGTATACTATCTTCTTTTCAATTTCCAAACCTAAAATTAGTTTCGGGCTTTGAATTTCCAAAATTTTCATTACACCAATAACCACAAGAGAGGCTAAGATAGTACAAGCCCAAACAATGTGATGGGTTTAATTAAATGAGTTAATTGCGTATCATTTCAGTTAAGAAATTATAAAGATATCCTTTCGTAATTAATAAAGTTATATTATTTGAAGGTATTTTAGTCTTTTCATTTTAACAAAAATCAGATAAAATATGCATACGACGATTTTGAATTTGTGTCAATTGGTTTACTAAAGCCATGATAAATAGCTATAGTGCATCAAATATTGTTTATCAAATGTATTTATTTTAATATAGTACATATTTTATGTGTTATTATAATTAATTAGTTTCAAACAATACATTTTATTTTTTATTATATGTTACTTTTAAACATGCATTTATATTTTAAATCTGAAGAAAAAATAGAGTTGGAGAATAAGTTGTAATAAGAGGAGTTCATGTGCTAGGTCAAGCTTAATGATAATATTTACATATTTTATGTTTATTCAAATCTAGTTTAACTTGAAATATAGACCTAAAATTTTGCCAAAGTCATGTCATATTTGTAAATGGTTAACCAAAACTTATTTTATGCCCGCCAATATTATTTTTAAATTTTTTTATATTATTTTAATTTAATATTTAATATTTAACATTTTTATTTATTAAACTTTTTTTTATATAATCATCTAACTTTTTTAATGTTTGCATTATACTAGTGTTATATATTTAATGTATATTTATTTTTATGTGTTATAAATTATATAATATACAAAAATAACATAATATAATATAAAGCATTACAAACTTTAAAACGGGCCAAGCTAGGCTTGAGCCTTGAATGTTTAAATTTGAACTCGACCCATATTTTAAATGAGTCTTTTTCCTAAACTGTCTCAAATTTTGAACGGATCTTCAAACTTAAACAAATAACTTGGCCCATGAAAATATTTAATTGTAATGGAGCAAAAATTAAAAAAAAAAAAAAGAAAAAAAAGAAAGGGTGAACTTGTCATAAAAGCACCATTACCATAGGAATTTTACATTACTTAAAGAATTTGTGGTATTAAATTATTCTAAATATTACCAAAATTTAGCATAATTTAGAATTTAAGATTATCAATTCAAGATAATTTTCAAAATTCAAATAAAGAAAAATAGAAAAATAATTTCAAAATTTTACATTACCATGGAAAATGTAGCATGTGATGATGTAAACACACCCATAAAATTATTATTATTATTATTTGTTTTAGTGATAAATTTGTTGTTAATTTATACCTCAGTTTCCACGTATGTATCTTAATTTCTTTTTTATTAAAAGTGATACATAAATCATATTATTGTCACGACTTTTATCCCAAAAGTTAACGAAAAGAAAAAAATAATACTTTCTGTCAATAACATGACACGTGTCATTTTTAAAATTTCCACATCAGAGCTGACATGGTGTCTATTTGGTCATTTGAGCTAAAAATAAAAAATATTTCTTTAATTAAATTAAATTTAAAAGCCCAAAAGGGTTAAATATTGTACATTTTCAATTGAGTTTCCTCTTCGCCCCATGACAGCTTCATCATCTTCGACCTAAGGTTTATTTCTTTTAAATGTTTTTCTCAAATCTGATTAACAACCCAAAAAATAGGAAATTTCTCTTCTTATTTCAAAGAGGAGACGAGTTGAAGGATGTTAAGCGAAAGCAAAAAAAACCATATATTGATTCAAGAGATGTTCAATATTATTGTGGATTAAGGGTCCAAATGACAAAGGGAATTTTGTTGCAAAATTATTCCCAATTGGAATGTATTTTATTGTTGAATGGTTGTAGAATGGGTTGAAAAGGATAAAAGGGTACAGAAAAATGAGAATATTGTTGATGAACTAAGATTGCTTTTATTGTGTGATGGATAATATATATATATATTTTTTTTTTGTCATCAAATTTGTTGTTTAGAGATTAAAATAGTGTGAAAGGTGTTTGGACTTGATGGTAAGAGTCAGAAATTCTTTCTAGTCATAAGCTTCACTTACTTACCATCAACTATTCCTCGATTTTATCCATTCTGGCGTTTTGTTCATCTACCATTGCTACCCTTGAACCATTCTTATGAAATGCGACACCGTAAGAATGAATGAATCTGAGAAAAGAGGGTGAATGCATGAAATGCAGAAAAGAAAATCTATTCTACATGCATGAATGCAAAGGAACAAACGCTAAACTTTTTTTATCCATGATAATCCTAAAATCATAAGGCGGTCGTGATATCTGTTTTCCGAAATGACCCTTGAGATTTTTTGGGATTCAAGAAGTAGCTTGAGTATACCAGGTCCATTTGGTTGACAAGTGTGGACCGTTCCTTTTGCTTCCTCAATTCTATCATCTTAATAACCATTCATGCAAATCCTTGAACACAGCTTCCTTACCATTACATTCTTGCTGAAGCTTTTCAAGCTCTTCGTCCCATTTTGCTAAGTCTGTCTCCATTTTTTTTTATCTTAGCCATCAACCCTGCTTCATCTTCTCGTCTCTTCCTTTTCGATTGAGGGCTCTTAATTGAAGGATCTTGAACTTCTTCGAGCTCATCCTTGTCTAGGACTATCATGGCTTCTTGAGTAGAGTTCATCGCTGCTAAGAATGAGTTATGACATTGTACCCTGAAATGTGACTTTATGATGCATGCAAATGAGAAGAAGACTAAGTTAGCACCGTGATTAATAAGCAGGAATAAAATAAGTAAAATACAACAATAATGTAAAAAAGAACGGTTAGAGCCACGTCGATTTTGTTCGGTTACTTCATTAGTTAAACGATTTAGTCAATTAAGACACAAGACAATTAAAGCTGTTGTATTTACAAAGAGTTTGAGTATGATGAAGAGATTGAGTTCAACATAGGTTTATAGTGACATTTTTTTTTTTAATCTCAAACAAGTTGTTTTTGGCTATTTTCAAGGAGGTTTCTTCTATTTAACTTGGGATTTCATTAATAAATATTTTTCGGTACACATAGCCTACAAAAAGTCGAGTTAATCTCAATATATTTGAGCTTATCATTGCTATCTATGAAGTCTATAAATAGATTGTTATGTCGCACATTTGAAAGAAACCTTTTGGAGTGCTTTTGGCTGGTTATATTTGATGTAAGTGAGCTTTTTGAAGTGAATGATTTGTAACAATTGGGGTCGATGTTGAGATTGTAATTACTTTTTTGTGTAAGGGTATATTAGGCTTAAATCAATAGGTGATCTCGATTGTTGAAAAAGAATCATTCAATAAACGAGACTTTGTGGAGTAGAATTATTTCTGAACTGCGTTAACAAACGACTGTATGTAAATCTTTCCTTATTTTCTCTATTTTTCGTTTCTGTTTCATTCATTGATCAAACTTGTATCTGAATACATGTTTGGGTAGTCAAGTTCAACTTATAGCCAACTCATGTATTTTTCCAAAAACATATATATTTATGCATATTATAGGGTTTATTTCTATAAAGGTTTAGGCATGATTCTATCCTATAATTGGGTATCTAAAATGGTCAATGCATGTTGGTTGAAGGTTGATTATGATACACAAGGTGATATGATTTCGGTCATATCATATTACGATGCAATTTAGAAATGTTCAGATTAGCCCAAATGAGAAGAGCCCAAGTGCAAAATAAAGCTTATCAATCAAATTGTGCTGAGCCCAACGTCTATGATGGTTAATTGGGTTCAAGTGTGGACCAATTTAGTGGTGGTTTGATTAATCATGGGACATTTTTAAATTAGTTTTTAGTTTAGTTTATGTTAGCATCTTTAATTAATATCTTGCTTTATTTATCTGTATCTTTAAATTGTGACTTGCATTATGTATTTTGCATTTAATTAGGTCATGCATTAGCTTGGGATTCTTGAAACTAGGTTCATATCTATCTCTTTTTTTTATTCATAAAAAAAAGTTTCGAAAAAAATATAAAAAGAAAAATTTGAAAAAAAAAGGAAGGAAAAAAAGAACAAGAATTCGAAAAAAACAATTGTTTTTTTTTTTTTTTTTGAAAAAAAGAAAGTTCGAGTGAAAAAAAATCCAGTTTCTATTCCTTTCATCAAGTTGATATCATTCAGAGTACTTTTCATTTATGAACATTCTAACGTGTGTTCTTGTTGCAAGCACCCGTGAATAGCCAAAGCTAATTTCCAAGCCACTAATTTTGATGTGTTTGAAAGAGTTCTCCTAATTCTATTAAGAGCCTATGAGAGAAAATTGTGAGTGGAAAAAGGCATGAGTTTGGTAAGAGCATCTGAGGGGTAAAACCCAGAATTTTGGAGTGAAACATGAGCAGAGTGAATAATTCTTTTTTATCAAATGTTTACGAGTTTGGTGTTCACCCAATTGTCTTATCACTTCGTTTCTCATCACAAAGTGTAGCGACTTTGCTTACCAAGGTTCGAGTATTATGTCAAGTTTAAGTGGGTTGTAGTTTTAATATAACTACAGTTCCTTAAAGTATTCAAGTGCTTCGAGTCAAGATTTTCCACCAATTGAACCTATTAAAGATGGTCATTCCATTCAAACTATTTTCTGAACTATCCAAGTTGGGGAAATCGTATTACAAGGGAA
This sequence comes from Gossypium anomalum, assembly GCA_025698475.1. Taxonomy (NCBI): domain Eukaryota; kingdom Viridiplantae; phylum Streptophyta; class Magnoliopsida; order Malvales; family Malvaceae; genus Gossypium; species Gossypium anomalum. The sequence goes on along the minus strand of CM046967.1, from coordinate 84,096,414 downwards.
CCTAAATAAGTTTTACATTACCCATAGAGGATAAGTTCCCTTTTCCCCACCCATTACAAGCTACAAAATGGAAGGGTTCAATTTTGGGTGGTCTAATTTTCCATGAAATATGTAATGGCTACGGTCACACAAATGCTATGGTACTCTCTTTCCATTGGTGTTTCTCAAACATATGTAGGATTACGGTGTTATAGAATTCAGGGATTTGCTCCTCCTAAAAAGGACACATCTGGGTGTAGGATCATTTTATGTATAATGTAACCAAGAGCTGAAAAAACTTTTGAATTGATAAGTCATATTATTTTTTTCAATGATATTTCTTAATTGATATTTGAATAATTAAATTTTAGAATTAACATTTAAATAATTGATGTAATGTAACAGCCTAATTTTCAGTGGTGTCAGAACAGTGATTTGAGATCACTAAATCCGACAAATGAGTAGGAAATATTATTAATTTAGTGAGTATAAGTTAAATGTGAAGTTAGGAAAAAAAAAATTTAAAATAGTGAATAGCGTACTAAAAATAAATATTAAAATAATTAGAATCGAAAAACGAGGTATTGAGACCTCGGGAATTTTAAATCGAGCCATAAATATTTTTATAAATATTTATGGAGGGTTAATAAGTTAGTATTAAAGTTTCGTCAAGAAATTTTAAAGTTCTGATAGTTAATTGAACAAAAAGGACTAAATTGTATCAAATGCAAAATTGTGGGAAATGATTAAATAGCTTAGATGATAAAAGAAAGAGGGTTTAAAAGGCAAATAGACCCAAGGTCTCTTTGGGCTGGACGGCAAGGCATGAAATCAGCAAGAAAATAAGGAGAATTAAGGGAAAAATTAGAAAATTGCAAAATTTACTTAATAAAGCTAGGACTAAAGTGGAATTATCTAGATTTCTCTTTATTTTTCTGCATTCTCATCAGCAAAAACACCATGGAAGAGTTCCTTCAAGCTGGTTTTTCATATTTTTACATCAAGTAAGTTCAATTCTTGATTATTTCTTGAAATTTTTGTGTTTTTGTGACTTTTACAACTAGGTCCACTTGTTGAAATCATTAGTTTTTAATTCTATGAAAGAAATTGAAAGTTACTATGAATATATTCTGGAACTATATGATTATTTGGCATGGAATTAGAGCTTTAAATTGTTTATATGCTGATTTTATTGAAAGAATTGAATAGAAAGTGAATGTTTAGGACCTAATTGTAAAAGAGTTTGAAGTATGTGGAAATTCTGAATTTCAATAGTTATGAAATAACTTCTAATGTCTAGGAAAAGTATTAATTGAGAAAATTATCTTAATTGAGGGGTTAATTGAGTAAGGACTGAATTGTATGAATTGTGAAATTTGGGGAAAAATGGAAATCAACACTTTGCACTAAAACTGTTTTGGACAGTAGCAGTAGTCTAACTTTGAAAAATCACCAAAAATTTTAGAAATGGAATTAGAGGATGAATAAAATATGAAATTAAATCTTATTGAGTCTAGTTTCTTATAGAAGAAATTATGTAAGCAATAGAATTGTAAATCATGAGATATGATAAATTTTGTGAGACAAGGTCAGAATGATTTCGGGTTCCCCTGTTCTGAATTTGAAAAATCATCAAAAATTAGATAAAAACAATTAGGGGCTTAAATTTATATGTTTAGAATCCTGAATGAGTCTATTTTCAAGAGAAACAAACGAGGACATCATTCAAATTCTGTACGAGAAGATAATTAATTTTTAGTGAAGAAGGGTCGGAACTGTCAGACAGCAGAACAGGGGAGACTTCAATGAATAAACTGTATTAATTGGCCCAACCAAAAATTATGAAATTTTTATGGAAAGAAAACATATGAGTCTAGTTTCTGGGAAAATTTATGGATCTTAATTTCTAGTTCTGTAGCTCAAGATAAAAATGATTTAGTGACTATGACACGGATGGACAGCTTGAATATTCACATAAGTAAATAGTGAAAATTATGGATGATGTTACTTACACGTGTGTTATTTATACTAAGGATGTGGATGGAGAGGAGGAGGAGGAAAAGTAAATATATATATATGAATGACTTGATCACATGCCCGATTATAATCGATAAATGTTGAATTAGAAATGATATAATGTTTTATTTGGAATATTTATTATGAAATTATGAATATCGTTATAATACAAAAATCGTACTTGTGAGTTTGTATAACTAAATTTTAGTGATCATTTGTTAATTTTATGAATTTCATGATGTGTTATTTTATATGTATTGATGATAAAATTCGTGAATAATGTAAAAACATGAAAATTGAATAAATGATCAAATTGAGCATTACAATCTAGTGACAAGATGAATTGAAGGAAAAGACCATGGTTGGACCATGGCAACAAGTGATAAGTGATAGCTTCCGGCTACACTTATCCGATCAATGACAAATGAAAATGATAAGTGATAGCTTGGCTACACTTATCCGATCAAGGACAAATGAAAGTGATAAGTGATAGCTTGGCTACACTTATTTGATCAAGGATAAGTGAAAGTGATAAGTGATAGCTTGGCTACACTTATCCGATCAGAGACAAATGAAAGTGATAAGTAATAGCTTCAACTACACTTATCTGATCAAGGACAAATGGCAAGTAAAAAGTGGTAGCTTCGGCCACCGATCAATGAGAAGTGGTAGCCGGCCACCGATCATCGGCTACTTGATTAGTGAAAAATGGTAGCTCCGGCTACCTGATCAGTGAATAGTGATAGCTTCGGCTACAAGTGACAAGTGATTTCTGTGTAAGACCATATCTGGGATAAGACATCGGTGTGATATGTGTATAAAATGTAAGACCATAGCTGAGCTATGGCATTCTAGTGAAAAGACCATAGCTATGCTATGGAATCAGTGATTGTCAGTGAAATTCAGTGCATACCGGTGCAGACCAATTCCGTTAGATGTTCACTAATTTGAAAAAGTTTGGTAAGTATTACATGGAATTATGTGACATAAAGAAATACGAGTTGATGAGATATGAGCATAAAACCCGATTCATGAATGAGTTCATTTGTGATTATATATTTCTACGCCTTGAGTGTATTATCCGTATGAATTGGTATTCCAAATGAGTTAATGAGAAAACTTCTAGTATGAAATAATCTGAGTTCAAAATGAAATATCATGAAAACGTACCTGAAATACATTGGTATGTCTTGTATATGCTATTTGAATTCATGAATGTGGAAAGTAAATGTATGTGGAAATAAGAGATGATGATATCTGTACATGGAATTTATTAATGAATACGTACATCCAAATTTATATGATATATTTTAGTGTACATTGAAATTGGGCTCAATAAGTGATTTGGCAATTTAAATCGTGATTGGCAGGAAGAGTTAGTGAATTACATATTTATGAATTGTTACACGTATTTGTCTGAAATACGAGGAAGTGATGGTAATTGATACATGTAAATTTGAGACTATGATATATATATAAAAACATGGAATATGTTTGATAAATGTGTTCATTTATAACTACGGAATTATGTACCTCATGTGTGTTATTTGCATAAAGATGATATTTCAAAGACTTTAGTGAATAAAGCTTAAATACGAAATAGTATGAAATCGAGACAAGTTGTTATGAAAATGTATTTAAATTATCTATAAGTGTTTCGTGCTTCTCGGTAATGCCTCGTACTCTATTCCAGCGACAGATACGGGTAGGGGTTGTTACATTTAGTGGTATCAGACCTACGATTTAGTCGGTCCTCGGACCGAACATAGCATACATGAAGTCTAGAAATACATGCCATATAAATCTGTGATAGTGTGATGTGTATGATTCGGTCTAATCTTTATTTTACATATAGACAGAAATACTTTTCAATCGAGCTATTTCATATATTGTTGAAAGTGACACTAAGGTGTCTGAGTAAGAATGTGTTTAAGATGAGTCGAAACTTGAAAAGGTATGAAAAAGAGTTCATGATATGGATGTGATGAGGTACGAAATGAACTAGTCATAAATCGAGAAATATGGGAAAAGTGAAATGAAATGAAAGTTTATCTTGTGATGAGCGCATCTCTGTTTGTGTGACATTCATATGATATTGTGTGCCTGACTTGTTTGATTAAGTAAATGCTATGAGTGAACTTACTCAAAATTCATGGAATGTTTGTTTAAGTACACTTGTTTAAAAATGATAATTGAAAAGTTCATGTAACATAATTATGTATGTTAATTTGCTTGAAGTGAATTATGTAATTGTAAGGATATGATGTTGATGATAAATCTTTGAATCTTATGTATGTATTTATGAGAGTCCGATTAGAGGCTTTACGACTTCACCCCTTATCAATGTGGTATTTTATAACGAAAATTCACGAGAATTATGTTGAATAGTTCACAAGTGAAACTAAAGAGTCTGATGAGTGAAATAATTAATAATGCAGACGGAGTTAAAAATAGTTTGACAAGTGAATACAGTTTTGAAAAAGATATCAGATTATTCTAAAGATCATTCAGATTACGTAATGTCACGGTTAAAGAAAAAGTTAACCTTGGCTAATCGACTTATTCCGATATGATGTCTAAAGTATGTGGTTGCTGAAGTTTTTCCCGAATTGATTTTCGTTAGTGAATGGAATGATGCAGGGTTCATGATGATAGAATTAGTCAGAGAAATGATAATTGAATAGTAAAGATGTCTGTGTGTGTGACAATTATAGTTGAAATGAATATGATGATCTTTTCTGGGTATTATATATATTCTTTTATCATCAAATATATGTGTTTGGTTGTTCAGTTTTTGATGGAGTTCTTATGTTGTGAGAATGCTAGCTAACTATGATGTTAGACGAGAAAGCCTGTTGGTGCAGTCGATTTATGATCAGTATTTCTTCATCTCTTTGGAATTTTATTCTAATATGTTTGAATGAAGTCGATGGTAAAAATTTATATGAGACTATTCTTTTGTTTCTACTGATTATGATTTTATTTTATACATGCGGAAAATATATTATCTTTGTTATGATGTTTTTAGTAGGTAAGCAGTGTTTTTCTTTTGGCTTTCTCTGAGGAATTATCAAGATCTTTATTATCTTCTTGTGTGTTAGATGTGCTAGTGATTGCAAGAGCGCTACATAAATATTTTTGAGTTCAAGCCGAATATCAAGAGCATTGGGATTATTGCGATCGGTGATAATACTAGTGTGATATGAGATAGAATGGCTATAGATTTCGAATTGGGATTGTCATTAACATCGAGAAAGGAAAATGTTATTTAGTTTATGGTTAATCATTTCACAAAGAAAGATCCGTATGATCATTTCAAAGAGGTCTGAGTTCTTTTTATTTGACAGATCAGCTAAGTATATGTGTTCCTAAGAGGGTAATTTAGAATTTTGACAATAAGTTCTACCATTTATTCTAGAGTTCAAAGGTGACTGGAAAAAAAAAATATTCGAGGTTAAACCGAATTGTGATTTTGAGAAGTTAGTAAAAGTGTTTCATGAATATTGAAAGTAAATTTTTCTAATAAGATTTTCTGGGACGAAAATCCCTAAAGGGGGGAGAGTTTAATGACCTAATTTTTAGGTGGTGTCGAGCAGTGATTTGAGATCACTAAATCCGACAAATGAGTAGGAAATATTATTAATTTAGTGAGTATAAGTTAAATGTGAAGTTAGGAAAAAAAAATTTAAAATAGTAAATAGCGTACTAAAAATAAATATTAAAATAATTAGAATCGAAAAAAGAGGTATTGAGACCTCGGGAATTTTAAATCGATTTATGGAGGGTTAATAAGTTAGTATTAAAGTTTCGTCAAGAAATTTTAAAGTTCTGATAGTTAATTGAATAAAAAGGACTAAATTGTATCAAATGCAAAATTGTGGGAAATGATTAAATAGCTTAGATGATAAAAGAAAGAGGGTTTAAAAGGCAAATAGACCCAAGGTCTCTTTGGGCTGGACGGCAAGGCATGAAATCAGCAAGAAAATAAGGAGAATTAAGGGCAAAATTAGAAAATTGTAAAATTTACTTAATAAAGCTAGGACTAAAGTGGAATTATCTAGATTTCTCTTTATTTTTCTGCATTCTCATCAGCAAAAACACCATGGAAGAGTTCCTTAAAGCTGGTTTTTCATTTTTTTACATCAAGTAAGTTCAATTCTTGATTATTTCTTGAAATTTTTGTGTTTTTGTGACTTTTACAACTAGGTCCACTTGTTGAATTCATTAGTTTTTAATTCTATGAAAGAAATTGAAAGTTGCTATGAATATGTGCTGGAACTATATGATGATTTGGCATGGAATTAGAGCTTTAAATTGTTTATATGCTGATTTTATTGAAAGAATTGAATAGAAAGTGAATGTTTAGGACCTAATTGTAAAAGAGTTTGAAGTATGTGGAAATTCTGAATTTCAATAGTTATGAAATAACTTCTAATGTCTAGGAAAAGTATTAATTGAGAAAATTATCTTAATTGAGGGGTTAATTGAGTAAGGACTGAATTGTATGAATTGTGAAATTTGGGGAAAAATGGAAATCAACACTTTGCACTAAAACTGTTTTGGACAGTAGCAGTAGTCTAACTTTGAAAAATCACCAAAAATTTTAGAAATGGAATTAGAGGATGAATAAAATATGAAATTAAAGCTTATTGAGTCTAGTTTCTTATAGAAGAAATTATAAGCAATAGAATTGTAAATCATGAGATATGATAAATTTTGTGAGACAAGGTCAGAATGATTTCGGGTTCCCCTGTTCTGAATTTGAAAAATCATCAAAAATTAGATAAAAACAATTAGGGGCTTAAATTTATATGTTTAGAATCCTGAATGAGTCTATTTTCAAGAGAAACAAACGAGGACATCATTCAAATTCTGTACGAGAAGATAATTAATTTTTAGTGAAGAAGGGTCGGAACTGTCAGACAGCAGAACAGGGGAGACTTCAATGAATAAACTGTATTAATTGGCCCAACCAAAAATTATGAAATTTTTATGGAAAGAAAACATATGAGTCTAGTTTCTGGGAAAATTTATGGATCTTAATTTCTAGTTCTGTAGCTCAAGATAAAAATGATTTAGTGACTATGACACGGATGGACAGCTTGAATATTCACATAAGTAAATAGTGAAAATTATGGATGATGTTACTTACACGTGTGTTATTTATACTAAGGATGTGGATGGAGAGGAGGAGGAGGAAAAGTAAATATATATATATGAATGACTTGATCACATGCCCGATTATAATCGATAAATGTTGAATTAGAAATGATATAATGTTTTATTTGGAATATTTATTATGAAATTATGAATATCGTTATAATACAAAAATCGTACTTGTGAGTTTGTATAACTAAATTTTAGTGATCATTTGTTAATTTTATGAATTTCATGATGTGTTATTTTATATGTATTGATGATAAAATTCGTGAATAATGTAAAAATATGAAAATTGAATAAATGATCAAATTGAGCATTACAATCTAGTGACAAGATGAATTGAAGGAAAAGACCATGGTTGGACCATGGCAACAAGTGATAAGTGATAGCTTCGGCTACACTTATCTGATCAATGACAAATGAAAATGATAAGTGATAGCTTCGGCTACACTTATCTGATCAAGGACAAATGAAAGTGATAAGTGATAGCTTCGGCTACACTTATTTGATCAAGGATAAGTGAAAGTGATAAGTGATAGCTTCGGCTACACTTATCTGATCAAGGACAAATGAAAGTGATAAGTAATAGCTTCAGCTACACTTATCTGATCAAGGACAAATGGCAAGTAAAAAGTGGTAGCTTCGGCTACCTGATCAATGAGAAGTGGTAGCTTCGGCTACCTGATCATCGGCTACTTGATTAGTGAAAAATGGTAGCTCCGGCTACCTGATCAGTGAATAGTGATAGCTTCGGCTACAAGTGACAAGTGATTTCTGTGTAAGACCATATATGGGATAAGACATCGGTGTGATATGTGTATAAAATGTAAGACCATAGCTGAGCTATGGCATTCTAGTGAAAAGACCATAGCTATGCTATGGAATCAGTGATTGTCAGTGAAATTCAGTGCATACCGGTGCAGACCAATTCCATAAGATGTTCACTAGTTTGAAAAAGTTTGGTAAGTATTACATGGAATTATGTGACATAAGGAAATACGAGTTGATGAGATATGAGCATAAAACCCGATTGATGAATGAGTTCATTTGTGATTATATATTTCTACGCCTTGAGTGTATTATCCGTATGAATTGGTATTCCAAATGAGTTAATGAGAAAACTTCTAGTATGAAATAATCTGAGTTCAAAATGAAATATCATGAAACGCATACTGAAATACATTGGTATGTCTTGTATATGCTATTTGAATTCATGAATGTGGAAAGTAAATGTATGTGGAAATAAGAGATGATGATATCTGTACATGGAATTTATTAATGAATACGTACATCCAAATTTATATGATATATTTTAGTGTACATTGAAATTGGGCTCAATAAGTGATTTGGCAATTTAAATCGTGATTGGCAGGAAGAGTTAGTGAATTACATATTTATGAATTGTTACACGATTTTATGCAAATACGAGGAAGTGATGGTAATTGATACATGTAAATTTGAGACTATGATATATATATAAAAACATGGAATATGTTTGATAAATGTGTTCATTTATAACTACGGAATTATGTACCTCATGTGTGTTATTTGCATAAAGATGATATTTCAAAGACTTTAGTGAATAAAGCTTAAATACGAAATAGTATGAAATCGAGACAAGTTGTTATGAAAATGTATTTAAATTATCTATAAGTGTTTCGTGCTTCTCGGTAATGCCTCGTACTCTATTCCAGCGACAGATACGGGTAGGGGTTGTTACATGTAAAGAAGTATACATGATGATAGTAAATTTTGTTCACACAATTAACGTAATTTAGTAGGTTTTATTAGTAGTAGTGATATTTACAATTGTATTTATAATTTAAACAGTTAATGGAATTTAGTAGTAGTGATGTTTCCAAATTGTATTTATAATTTAATTGGTTTCCCTAATAATAATAAAAATCAATTGAGCCTTTAAAAAAGTACATCTTATTGAGTCTTTAATGACAAAATAAAAATAAAAATTCAATTATGCTCTTCTGAAAACCGTTAGTTGATCAACTTGACCATTAATGATACTGATGTTGTTGATAACAACCATCAAAAGATGACACGTGGCAAGCCATGTTGAAGGATGTTTATGTGGCATGCCATGTCAACAATTTTTTTACAAAATATAAAATTAATTAATAAAAATTACATCCGGAATAAGCTCGGTTATCCAGATTTATTTGAATCTCAATAACCATATATTCAGATTCATTCTAGATGAGTTCAAAACTATAAAAAAATTAGAAATTATAAAAAATATCAATAATTATTTAAAATGTACAGGCCAATTTTGAGGCCCAATTTCAAACCCCTTACAAACCATACACATTAGCTAACCCAACTAAATAACCCCAACCCATTTAAACCAACCCATACCCGGAGCCCAATAACCTAACTACCCATAAACCAATAAAACTAACCCAATTGCCCTTTAGCCCAATAGATCCACCAACCCAATTACCCAAAAAAAACCCAACACACCTAACCCTAAATAGAAACCCTAGCCCCTAAACCCCAGTTGTGCCGACACCAGCCACCTACCCCTCGGCCACTTGCCTCTGCCAAGGCCCCCAACCACCCCACTGCACCGTCGTCATACCGGTCACGTCCACCACCCACTTGTACCTGCAAAGACAGAGAAGAAATGACAGCAGGAATTGCATTGAATCAAGGGCTATAAAGACCCTAAATTTGTAATTTTCGGGACTTTTTTTTTCTCTGAAAAAGAAAAGAAACAGTTTTAAAAGAAAAAGAAAAACAAGAATAGAAATAAAGTCATAAGATTCGACAATCCCAATATCAACACAGAATCATAGCAAACAATATCAAGAAAGAGTTCCAATCTGATAAAAGGTTTACTTATTTTCGTTTATGTTTATGCATTTATCTTTTTATTCTATCTTATCTCTTTTTAAACTAAGTTAATCCTTTTTTATTACCAAAATACATATAATAAAATAACAAAATAAATCGCAAAAACAAAAAAGAAGAAAAATTTTCAAATTTTACCTTTTTCCGCCACCACGGTGGTGGTGTGTGCCAGCAGTGACGGACATGTCCGATGTGGACCCAGAATCAGCACCCTAAGCCGGATTCCCCTCTTCTCTCTTTCTCTCCCTTCCTCTCTCCTTTTTTTTTCTCTTCTCCCCTCTCAAATGAAATTTTTAAAAAAAAATTGTCTTATATAGGGGACCAAAACTAGAGGTGTGCATGGTAGGGCGGCCTACGCCGCCCAAGGCCCGCTTGAAAAATGGGAGGGTTTGGGTAAAAATATAGGCCCGAAAAATGGGCTTGGGCAAAAAAAGAGGCCCGTTTAGAAAACGGGCCGGGCCTCGGGCAAGATTTTTTTGGCCCGGGCCCGATTTTAATATTAAATTTTTTTAAATTATTTTTATTTTAAATTTTAAGTAACTTTGGTTTTTTTTACTTTAGGTTTTTTTATTGTTTTTAATGTTATTTTGATATTGTAAAATTTTTGTTATTAATATAATTTAGTTCTTAATTTAGTTCTAATTTATTTCAATTTTTTAATTTTAATATAATTATTTTTTATTATATTTTTAATTTATATATTATTTTAAGAATTATTTTACTCCCATTTTTTTAATATTTTTTTATGTTTTAAATGCATTTGATTTATTATATTTTAAAGTTTTTTATTTAATAAAAAAAGTAAAAAAAAATTTTTAATATGGCCGGGCCGGGCCGGGCTCGGGCCTATCATTTTTTTCTCGGGCCGGGCTTGGACAAAATTCTAGGCCCATATTTCGGGTCGGGCCGGGCTCGGGCCTTGAAAACGGGCCGAAAATTTTTTATGGGCCCGGCCCGAACCCGGCCCGGCCCGGCCCATGCACACCTCTAACCAAAACGCACCGTTTTGGGCCCCCCCCTTAACACTTGAAACGGCGCCGTTTAAGGCTCCGGGTCAGGTCGACCCGACCCGTCCGGCCTAGGGTCCGCGTGTTTTGGGCGGAAGGGCTAATTGCGCATTTAGCCCTTCCGCTTTTTCATTAATTTATAATCAAGTTTTAATTTACTTTAATTTGGCCCTGAGAGTTGTTGCGTGATTCGATTTAGTCCTTCTGTTGTTGTGCGTTTTAAAATAGTTCGGGAAATTGCATTTTCAGTCCCTTTATGTTTTTCCCGTGTCCAAATAGGTCCTTCTCTTTTGTTTTTATTTTATAATTTATCCCGTGCTTTATATTTTGTCTTCAATTTAGTCCTTTTTATATTTTTGCTACTTTAATTATTAATTTCATCACTCTGTTTTTTTTATATATTTATTATTATTATATTATTACTATTATTCTCGTGATTATTGTTCCTATTGTTGCTGTTATTTGTATTATTTATTATTAATAAATTATTATTATAGTTCCTATCATGATTTCTAATATACATATATTACGTACATTTTTTATGATGTATTTATGTAATATTATTAATAAGTTTTAATATTATTAATATTTATGTTATGTATATATTACGTAAGTATTTTACTACTATATTATATACATGTATATATATATTTTTCATGCCATTATATATATATGTTTTTAATACCATATTTTTTATACATTATATGTATATATTTTACTATTTTTTATATTTTTTACTATTATATGTATATTTCTAATATTATATTATACTACTATTTATATATATATATATATATATATATATATATGTGTGTGTGTGTGTGTGTGTATGTATTTGTGTAGTGTACAAAGTAGTTTTGTTATTATTATTATCATTTCTAAGGTATGTAAGTATTGTATATGCTCTATATGTGTTATATATATTTTTAATATTACTAGTTATATATAGTTCTTATACATTTCCATGTACATATTTTTATACCATCTTATGTATATATTTTTAAATACTATATTGTATATATATTTTTTCTTAATACCACATTATGTATATGTCATGTATATATTTTATCCTTATCACTATGCATGTTAGTATATGTTTTATTATTTATGTATATATCTTTAATACATGTAGGTATATGTTTATTATTAATAGATGTTTTCAACATTATTATTATGCATATACATTCATTATTTTTATTTCATGTTCAATTCTATTATCACATTATACCTTCATCGTTTCTAATATTATTGTCACATTGGTTATTTGCTTCAATATATATACCTATCTCTTTCATTTATTCGTTTTTATTTCGTATCAATTTACTTTGCACTATTTCGAAAATCATATTCTTGTTTTGTTCTAATTAATTTCGATAATCAAGGCAATGTATCGATTTAACATTAAATCATCGAATTTCATTGCTATGTTGGATGGGATTTGTCGATTCGCGTTAAAAACGGTATATCCTTCTCAAAAATCAAAAATTTAAAAATTCTCGTCTTCTTTTAATCGGATCACGACTAAATTTTACATTGAACTCGTATTTTTGAAAATCAAGACAACACGTGTTTATAAGATACCAATTTTTGGGCGTCGCGAGGGTGCTAATACCTTCCTCGCGCGTAACCGACTCCCGAACCCTAATTTTTCTCCGGATTTTCACGTCGACCTAAATTTGGCCTTCATTTCTTAAGTAAATGTCTTTTCAAAAAAAGAAAATTACTTATTAGGTGTCCGATCACACTTAGGAAAAAGGATCGGTGGCGACTCCCTGCTTATTTTAAAAAATCAAACTTCGGTTTTCAAGTTTTCACTAAATCGCCACAATTAGCGACCGAAAGCTAAAATTTTTACGTCGCTACATAAAAATTTTAAGAAATTAAAATATGAAAAGCATTAAAAATAACAATAATTTATAATAAAAAAACTATAAACTCAATAAAATGCACATCTAAAATGAGCCTAGACTAATGATTATTCAAGTTCAGTTGAACCAAAACATATGATTATTTAAACTCATTATGGAGTGCAAAACTATTAAAAAAATTAAAATTATAAAAATATATTAATAATTCTAAAAATAGATATAAAAATTATAAGAACTATAAACTCTTTTTTCTATTAATATAGTAAAAATTAAATTATATTTTTATGTGAATATTATCAACTTGCACATTTGAAATTCAAACTATTTAAAAATATTTTTATATTTTAACTTTTTTTTCATATTTGCATTTTTATGTCAATCGTTTCTTTAATTTTTGTTTCATACTTTAATTTTTTAAAAGTTTTTAAATAATTTTTAATATTTTTGTATATTTTCTATTTTTTTATAGTTTTGCACTTGTTTAGAATGAAATGGATCCAGATTCAAATATTATTTAATATTTTTTTATATTTTCTATTTTTCTCATAGTTTTACACCTATTTAGAATGAAATGAACAAATGTGTATCCTGATTCAAATATTATTTAATATTTTTGTATTTTTGTATTTTTATTTTTATAGTTTTTAATTGTTTAGAATAAAATGGACAATCATTTATCTAGATTCATTCTGAATATAATTTTCTTCCCACCATCCTCTACCTTCTTCTTCACTTTCCAGTGAGCAATTGTTGTCAGAGAACCCAATATTCTTCAGTTTTTGGCCGCAGTGCACGGTGGCCGGCACAAATAAACCTTTTTTAAAAAAAAATTATTTTCCTTCTTTTCTTTTAAAAATAAAAAAAAAATTCATTAAAAACCATATATGGATATCCTAATATCCACCCCATCATGGCGAATTTTTCTAAATTTTAATTAAATAGAAATTAAACTTAAAAAATAACCTCAAAATTAATTTAAATTCAGTCTCAATTTAATTGTGAAATTCAATTCAAGCCCAAAACTTGTAAAATCAGTTTGATTCAGTCCTTGTCTGAAAATCTTAAAGTTTAATTTTAATTTTAAAGCTAATTTTACTTAAAATAAAAATCAATTTTAGCTCTTGCCGAACGATTCTAGGGTCTAATTAATTCACAATCGTAAGTATGGACAAAATTAAATGGGAACTTAATAATAGAAGGACGTGTTTGACTCAATCTGAAGGAAATTATAAACTAATAGATATGTATATATATATATAATCCACAGCTCACCTAACGTGGATACATAGAGGACCCATGAAATTTTATTTAAGATGTCAGAATCTTTATTGACTAATTTGTGGTTGCAGCAACCGATCATTAATATCCACAAGCTAAATAAGTTATTTCTATCGTTTTATGCCTACTGATATCAGTATTATTATTAATGTGAGATTAAATGAATTTAAACACATTGAAACGTATTTATTTTCTTATTTAATAGTTAAGAGGTACTTTCAAATGGTGAAATTCTAATTTATTCGAAAAGAGAGAAACGTGATTATTGATTGGATAGCTAGAACTTGTCTGAAAGGGGAAACTAAACTTTCGATTATTGATTTTTTACTTTTCATGTTAGGAAGCTTTTGTTAGAAGATAAATTGGGTAATTTCTTTGTAAAGGATTAATAACGGCACTTGGTTATCTTTTTCCTTTAAAAAAAAAACATGTTCTTTTAGAAACGAAAGTCGCGTTTAATTAATTAATTAATTATATTAAATTGAAAAATGAAATATCAGAAATTAAAATATAATCTAAGTAATATTTTCAGAACTAGTTAAGTCACTAGTTCGTATAGTTCGATTGAATAAATTATTAAAAAGAAAAGTAAAGAAAAACAATTCAATTGATTTTTTTAGCTTGGTTTAATCGATCCGTACTAGTTTGCGGGTCAATTAGTCTGATAACTCCTTCGGATCTATACCCCGATCAATTGAATTCGATTCAAACAACTATGACTCTAAGTCTCTACACTTCATACATTTGGAATTTATTATTTCTGCTTTTAGTTTCAAGAATTTAACCTCCTTACTTTTTGGATTTGTAAATCTATTTTCAAATTATATATAATCACATAACATTTTGAAATGTTAACGATATTAACTATTTGAACTAATTAATTACATTATAAAAATATTAAACTAATTAATAACATTATAGAACATGTTAGAAATTAAAATATAAAGATTAAATCTCAAATTTAAACATATTAGAAGGACCAAAATTAAAAATTAACCACTTTTATTATATAAAAGAAGAAGAAGAAAAGAAGCATGGTGGGTGTGTGCGTAAGTATAGATTTATTATTAATAAATATTAGATTATCAAATCTTCGTGATATATAGAAAAATATATGAAAATTGATATGAAAATAGAATGTTTTGTTTTGGATTTAAACTCAATGATTTGTATAATGTTTGTATATTTTCTAAATTTATCAACATATAAAAAAATAATACTTTTAAAATAATCAAAAGACAGCTGCAACAGGGATTGTGATTTGAGATGAAAACGGGAAAATTTGGGGGGCCTGTTGCAAAATCACTTACCCTATTCTTTTGATCTTTGCAGCAGAAGTAGATGCAGTGATACATGGGCTTCGATTTGCTAAAGAGTTAGGTTTTCTATCAATAATAGTCAAGGGAGATTCAAGATCTGTTATTAGGAAGATTAATAATCATGAACAGGATTTCTCAGATATAAGTGCTCTTACATGGTCCGTAAAGGAGATAGTGAAGGAGTTTCAGGCTTGCGCCTTCCACTTCATTAGCAGATCTGAGAATAAAACAGTGCATGCAATGGCGCAAGAGGGATTAAGTTGAGGCGAGGATGGCTATTGAGTCGAAGATGCTCCGGCGTTGGTAGAAGTAGCGGCTGCAGAAGACTGTCGTCTTCATGAACCTCCATAGAACTGTTGGTTTTCTTCGAAGGGTTGTGAGAATTTGCGTTCCGATGACTCCATTTCTTGTTTGGTTGCTCTCTATCCAATATTGTTAATTATCTTGTTTCAGTAACTGCCGGTCAGAATCTCACGACTGAGGGATTTGTTTTAGTGTTATCCTTGTAACTGTTGGTTCTTTTAATTATTATTTTTTTGTTCCGTTCTTCAATAAAGAGGCCAGCTTTTGAGTTAAAAAAATATTAATTGTTTGGAAAAAAAATGAATTTTTGGTAAATTTACCGTATACATACATAAATATTTTATTTTTCAATAATTTTATTATTTGTATATCTTGTGTAGAAATATATTTTAAATTCATATGAATTTTTAAAGATTATTATTATTTTTAATTCATGAGCAGTTGAAATTATAATAGATTAAAAAAAAAGGGTTAAAAGGCAAGATTTAAAAGCAACCTTAATTTTGTTATGGGGGCACAGATAGCGGCAGAAGATTTTTACTCGTGTGAATATAGACTGTAAAATGATTGTTTTTTTTTTTTTTAATTAAATTGTCTTCAATTTTTAGGAAAACAGTTCAATTAATTTTTTAATAAAAATATTGAAATTTTAAGACGTGAAAGTGATAAAAGGATGTAAAGGGAGGCATACAAAATTGGATACTTGTTAAGGTTTGGGTTGAGCAGCAAATTTAGAAAGAAAAAGAGAAGAGTATGAGTTTGTTGAAGATATACAAGTTTTTTCTGCATGGGGTGTTGAAGCTGGCTGGGATTAGCCCTAAAAAGATAGAGATCCAGCCAGGAACGGTAGTCAACTTTTGGGTCCCAACACAGACCACCACAAAGCCAGCCGTAGTCTTCCTACATGGCTTTGCCTTTGACGGTATCCTAACATGGCAGTTTCAGGCGTTAGCTTTGGCCCACCAATACTCCGTTTACGTCCCCGATTTCGTCTTCTTCGGCGATTCCATCACCGACAAGAGTGAGAGGTCGGTGGAGTTCCAAGCTGAGTGCATAGCCAAAGGGTTGAACAAACTGGGTGTCCAAAAATGTACCCTGGTCGGTTTTAGTTATGGAGGAATGGTTGGTTTCAAGATGGCTGAGATATACCCTGAGTTGGTCCACTCTATGGTGGTCACTTGCTCCCCTATGGCCTTGACTGAGTCCATCAGCAAAGCCCGACTCCACCGTCTTGGGTTCAATAGCTGGCCAGATTTTTTGCTCCCTGACTCAGTCAAGGGCGTCGAAACCCTCATTCAACTTGGTTCCCATAGCTTTCCAAAGTTGCCCAATTTTATTTACAAAGAAATTTTGGAGGTAATCACTTTTGACTCCCGAGTAATATTTTATTATTATT
This sequence comes from Gossypium anomalum, assembly GCA_025698475.1. Lineage (NCBI taxonomy): Eukaryota > Viridiplantae > Streptophyta > Magnoliopsida > Malvales > Malvaceae > Gossypium > Gossypium anomalum. The sequence goes on along the minus strand of CM046967.1, from coordinate 84,079,223 downwards.
TTAAAGGAAAACTTTTAAAGATACAATATTATTAATATAAAATAAAATAAATATTTAAGGACTTAGAAAGTAAATGTTACCAATTTTATTTAAGAATAATTAAATTATAATTATAATTATTTTGTTTCTCATTCAAATTTTAGTTTTTTGTTAATTTGATATATAATTGATTTTTTAAAAATAAAAATATTTAAATTTATTTTTAAACCCTTCAATATTTTTGTTTTACATAAGTGGAGAAATTATTTTATGGATTCTCCCACTACATCATTCACGGTCCTTTTCCGATTATTTAATGATATTTCAGCAATTTTTTCCATGTCATTAACACATAATTTTGATAGTTTTTTCACTTTAAACATTGAACCCCGAACCTAAACCCTAAACATTGAATCCCAAATCCTAAACCTTAAGGCCTGAACCTTAAATATTGAACTCGAATTTGAACCCCAAACACTAAATCCTAAACACTTTTGAGGTCTAAAATTCAGGGTTCAAGGTTTGAAGTTACGATTCGGGGTTCATGGTTCATGTTTGAGTTTAGGATTCGAGATCTGGGCTTCAATGTTAAATGTTCAGGGTTTAGAGTCAAGGCTCAAAGTAAAAAAAATTACCAAAATTATGTGTTAATGACATAAAAAAATTGTTAAAATGTCATTAAATAATTGAAAAGAGGCCATGAATAATATAATGGGAAAGGTCCATAAAATAATTTATCTACATAAGTAATAATGTGTTATCTTATCATTAATTGATAACGTAGGCATCAAATATTTTTTATTGTTAAATTTTAATTATAAATAATAAATTCTTCAAAATTATTACAGGGAACCTGTAAATACAGAAGGGAGAAAGTGGAACTCTTAAAGGCTTTGGTTATAAGTGACGAGGAATTTACAGTCCCTAGTTATCATCAGGTACGTCGCTCTCATACAAGTTTTGGTTAATTATTGGAAGATTATGTTCAATAATCGAACTCTTTTGGAAATAAATTGATAGCATAATCTGAAAACTACATTTATAATTATATATATATATATATATATATATTTCTTTCCTAGATATGGATATATAACATTTATTTCTATTCAAACCCTATTCCTATTGAAGGAATAATTATTTTATAGACCATTTCCATCACATCATTCATGATCCTGTTCAATTAAAAGAGAATATATAAATTTTTTTCTACATTATATGTACATTTTGACTAAACTTCTAAATAAAAAATTCTATATTTTTTTAATCGGACAGGATCATAAATAATATAATGAAAATGGTTCATAAAATAATTTCTACTATCATTTTCCTTAATTTTATAATTTAATTTTATATCAAAAGTGATTTTAACAATAAATATATCTATTATTTCATAATCTATATAATTATATATAAAATAAAAGCTATAAGATTTATTTTTTTGTTGACACGTATATCACCTTTGGTTCTCTCTTTTTTCATTTGATATTATAAGAAAATGAAGACATCTCATTATTGGTTTTTTTACACTCATTTTGTTATATATTTTTATAATATTATTAATTAATTAAAATAATTTATATCATTAACTATTTTAATTAAAATATTAATGTGCTATTTTGGGAAAACCTATTTTACCCCACACACAAAAAAAAACAACTAATGAGGTTATAATAATAAAGAGACTAAATTAGATTAAATAAAATTATACATATTAAATCATAAAATTAAACATAATAGAGTGATGTATATTATAATTATGACTTAAGAAAGTCTAAATCTAACACAACCATGTATATATAGTCATTAAATGTATAATAATAAAATTAAATATTCAACATCATTTAATCTAGACCTATTCATGAGTTGGGTTACTAGCCCAGATTCGAATGTCTATTTGAAATTTGAGAGGGTTTGGGTAAAAATATTATGCTCGCAAAAATGGACTTGGACAAAAAATATTTAGGCCCATTTAAAATATTGATCGGGCTTGGGTTTGAATATTCAAGGCCCAAGCTCGGCCTAACCTAACCCGACCCATTTTTAAGTTTATAATACTTTATATTATATTATTTTTATATATGTAATTTAGAACACATTAAAAAATAAATATATACTAAATATATAATATTACTCTAATGTAAACATTAAAATAATGTTAAAATGACTATAAAAAATGTCAATAAGTAAAAAATGTAAAAAATAATTAAATATTAAAATAATATAATATAATATTTTTTAAAGAAATAATATGGGCGGGCCTAAATTGGGTTTGGGTTAGTCTTTTGCAAATATAGATAGGTTTAGACAAAATTTTAAGCTTATATTTCAGGCCGAATCGAACAAATATAGAGTATTTTAATATCATGCTAAAGCCTGAACTAAACCTAACCCATGAACACTTTTAATTTAATCTATCTTTTTACAGAATTATGTATACATATTTGAATATTAGATTTATTACTTAGTATTAATTCCTAGTGCATAGGAATACGAGGAAAAAATATACTATTACTTAAATTCACTTTGAAATTAATACAAATATTTTAGATATTTTGATTTGTTATAAGAACAAAGGATTTTAGATATTGAAACTGAATATTCATTTTATTTTAAAAAATATAGTTGCTAGAAATAATTTAATAAATTTTAATATTTTAAAAATTCTAACTAATAAGTTTTCATATTATTATAATTATATAAAATAAAATTAAACCCACAAAATACAATCTATTCTTTTCAATTATTTTTTGTATATTTTATATTTTTTTATCTTTTGAGAAAAAAATAGTAGAAATAATTGGTCAATTTTGATTTCATAATCTTAATAATGAAAAACTCTGGCTAAATTCTAATTTTATGAATTTGTAACTTGGTTAATACAAAAGTTGATTTTTTTTCTTTTGATTAACTATTTTTCCTAGTAAAGATAGTTTAGCTTTCATATTAAAAATATAATTTGTTAATAAAAATATCAAAATTGTAATTTTGATCTTTCTATTATGCTTAAATTTGATACAATTTATTCATCTACTTTTACAATAATATAAGGTAGTTCAAATATGTAACATTTTCACTGGAATAATCAATGGTGTCCACTATTTTAACTAATTAATGATATTACGTACAAAAATCAAATTACGTTAAATTAAAATATAAATATTAAATCTTGGATTTAATAATCTAATTATTTGATTAGGATTTTTTAGCCTTTAAGTTTTTTTTTTTAAATTAATAAACTAAGGGTTTAATTTATTTTTAGTTATTTTATTTAGGGGGGTTTTAGTATTTAAGTTTTTTATGTCTTAAAAAAACTGTTCAAATCATTGGGGAAAAAATGCATTAATGACGTTACTGAAATCGGTACCCTGTCTCATCTCAAGTTGCATGATAGGCTTTTAGGTTGGGGATTTAAAAGCATTGATTATGAAAATTTAAATTTATTGTTGTAATGTTGTTCAGTCATCCTAGGAGGAAAGAAAGGGAAGGAAAATATAAATTAAAAATATATTATTTTTTCTTTTGGTAAATTATTATAATAAGATAAAGTTCGAACAACAAATGCGACATAAATCTAAGCCACACTTGAAATCGTGAATACACTTGACCATCACGCCATCACATGAGATTCATTATTTTTATATTTAAAAACACCATGAATAAATATACCTTTACATGCAAATATTTGTTTCCATATATTCTGGAGCATTTAGGTATCAATTGATTTGATGAATTACATAGTTGGTGAATGTATTAATGTAGTAGTGTTGGTTTGTGAGAAGTGAAATAATATGTAGAAATTGGTGGCAGAGGATACATGTTTTGTGGGGGAAGAATGACAAGATATTTGAGGTGGAGAATGGCCACTACTTACAACAGTAAGTATACATTTTTGATTTAGTTTGTTGTTGAAAGGAGGAATGAGGATTGTGATTGTGATTGTGATTGTGATTGGTGACAGGCAAATAGGGGAGAAAGCGAGTGCGGAGTACATAGAAAATTCAGGACATATCGTTCAACTTGAAAGGCCGTTCAAGTACAACAGCTGCCTCAACAAAATCCTGCCTTCTCTGTCTTCTTCCTAACCTCTACCCGATTTCAGATCCAAGCTAATCATGTTTAAGTATTTTAATGATATTTGGATATCATGTTGTTCCATAAATCTACCATTTTAACCATACATTTACATTGTTTTTCTTTTCTTAATTTATCTTTATTTATTATAATAATACATTTAAAGTAAAACTGTAACACGTCAAAATTCAACTTAAAAGTTTTAACCGAATTCTGAATGTCACATTAACTACTAAAATGGCCCAAAACAAAAACACCGCTCTAACTCTCTCTTAAAAAAGACATTTTTCAAAACAAAAGAAAAATGTCACTTTTGCTCCAACATTACCGAAACCAGTAGTGGCCTTACCTAAGTGATGAAAACATTATACTATTATTGCCGAAATTAAATTAAATTTAAATTAGGGTATTAGGTTTTTAATTGTTTAGGGTTTTAGGGTTTATTTTTTTAATTACTAAGTATTGTTCTGGAAAAAAATAATTTTGAAAATATGAGTTTTGAAAAAATAAATTTGACGTGAGATAGATTTTGTTTTTTTTTTAATGTAATAAAGGGAAAATTTTCATAATTAGACATGTCGAAATCATTTTTTGAAATCGACCTTTTGTTTTTTTTAAAAACGAAAAATGAGAGTATTCGCCAATCCTTTTTATGAGGTGTGATCAGATCACCTCGTAATTTGATCTTTTTAAATAAATGTTTGATTTATTAAAACAACGTTTTTTTTGTGGGTCTACGAAGTTTAAAAAACAAGTTCGGTAGTCGGTTATGCACGAGGAAGGGTTAGCACCCTCGATACACTCAAAATTGTTACTTAATTGATTACTTAATGTCTTAGTATCGAAAATTGAAAACTCGAAGAGAATTTAAAATACGATCCCTCTTTATGTTAATGTTAATTTCAATTAAAATTACTCGAGTAAATTAAAATGTATAAAACGCCTCCTTATCCCGAAGTAACAAAATGTCACATCCTATAAGTTAGGACACGACATCTCGTATTCTTGATAATAAGTTTGCCTTTTATTATTTTTATTTAAATCTCACGTATTTTAAAAGGAGATTTGGTCATCTAGGTTCAACGAGAAAGTCGAGACCCCGTAAGTTGGGGCACGACTTCTCGAGTCTCTAAATACTGAACATTGCCCTATTTTTTAAATTTTCAGTTTTTTATGAATTCGAGTAAAAATTAATATAATGCTTAAAATGATATGTAGTTAAATTCGTTTGAGTATAGCTTAAAACATGAACTAGTGTTTAATAACGATGATGCAACATGAACTTATAATGAATGAATAAAGCATAAAAAGTGATGATATTAAGATATATACATATTAGTACAATAATAAAAAGATAATTGTGATAGTAATAATAATAATGATAATAAAGCAATAACAATAATGGAAGCAGAAATAAAATAAATAAAGAAAAGAAAAAGTTAAAAGAAAGAAAAGAAAAAACTTAATAAATAAATATATACGAGGATTTAAATAAATATGTATATATATAAATGAATGAATGAACAAAACACAATATATATGTAAAAGAACAAGCAAACAAATAAAATAAAAGGAATAAATAAACAAACAAGTAAATAAATAAAAGATAATAAAATAATTAAAATGAAAATGGCTTAATCGAAACTTAAACGAAATTAAAAAAGGGTAAACCGGAATTAAAATGAAATTTGAAATCTTAAATAATAGTAAAATGAATGAATAACCATAAAAGGATTAAATTGAAGTTTAAACAAAATTAGAGTATAAATCGTAATAAACTAAATAATAAAACCGAAATAGGGACTAAAATTAAACGCGCGCAAAAGAATGAGGGCTAAATGGGAAAATATCATCGGTCCTTAAAATGCACCGTTTCCTAAAGGACCAAAATGAAAAGAAACCAAAAAGAAAGCAGGACTAAATCGAGAATGGGCGACAAAGCAGAAGGATTATTCGTGCAAATATCCCCTGAAAAAGAAACACGCGGATCCCAGCTTTGAAACGGGTCAGATTTCGGGTATGATGCAAAATGGCGTCGTTTTGGCCACAGAAACTTAGGTCCAAAATGGCACCGTATAGACCCATATATAAGTAAAAAAAATCAGAAAAAAAAATAGACACCTCCCCTCATTTTTTAATTTTTCTAAAAATTCTCTCAGGGCTTCTCTCGCCCTTTCTTCTCAAGCCCTAACCTCGACCCTCAATCCGCCGTGGCCACCGGTCATCGGCGACGACAACTGTCGCCTTCGATGGCCAGAGTTCCAAAAAAAAGGTCTATTTTCGTCTTTTCACTCTAGATTTTGAATCTAGAGGCGAAAATATAGAAAAAGAAAAGAAAATTTCAACCATCGCCTCCTCTTTCGCCCTTTGACCCCTAAAATTCCTCTTAAACGAAGCCTTAGCTGAGACCCCAGAGGCATCCCATGGCTTTTGCAAACGGAAAGGGGCTCCTCTGGCGGCGAAATACGGAGAAAACAAGTAGGTTTTTAAACCTTTTTTTTTTTTTTTTTTTGCTTTTTATACAAAAAGAAATTAAAAGATCACCTTTTCTCTTAACTTTGAATTCTTTTGATTAATCTTCTGTGCGTAATCTTACATTGGTTTGGTCTGGGGCTTTTATAGCTGAAAATACAATATATTTACTTCTTTTTGCACTGCTTTCGCCGTTTATTTGCCTCGTTTCTGCTTTGTCCTCTTTTTTTGCTTGTTTGCAGGTTTGCGAGGAGTCAACGGACACAGGGGCTTACCAATTTGGTGCAAGAAAGGCCACCTCGGGAGGTGGGAGTGCTGTGGAGGCACGTGGGCAGTGGCGTGGTGTGAGAACTGGACAAAAACCCTAGGGTTTCTGAAAATTTTAAATGTTTTGGGCCTATCGGGCTTCGTATTTTTGGGTTAGGTTTTTTATTTTTTGGGCCATAATGTATTCAAGTGTACTCAGGCCCTGAAACGGACTTGTAGTTGGACTGTCTATTTGTTTGGTTTTGTTTATCTGATTTTATTTGGGCCTTTTGTTTGTTTGTAATTCGGGCCTGGGCAAATTGGGTTATTACAAGACACATAATTTTTTTTTATTCAGCCACACAACCAAAAGCATTTGAAAATTTAGTTAATTATTTTTAAGCAATAATAAAATTATATTTTAATAAAATGCTTAAGATAACTTTATAAAAAAGCAATAGTAAACAACGACGATATCAACTGGGATTTACTAATAATGTCATACTAAATTAAAAAAATATATATTAAAATCTCAAATTTTGACATAATAAAGGGACTAAAACTATAATCTAACCTAATTCCATACACACAAGGTTCCAAACCATAAAAATCTACTCATTTTATTAGGCATATTAGCTCACACAACTTTAGGCAGATAAAAACTAAAAATGAAAAATAAAAGCTAAGTTCTCCCATAGAAAGAACAAAGGTATTCAAATTTCAATTCCCTTTTTCTTCTCTTAGAACAATTCCATAAAAAAATTTAGATCCAAATCATGTAGGGAAGGACGGGTTCAGAGCAAGAATGGCATGCAAGATTTAAGTTGTTAGAGTGCTTCCAATGATGATTCAACGATGAACAATGAACAAATCTAGATCTCGAATAACATTGATAAGTTCAAGAAAAACTAATCTAGCAGGGATTACACGGCCAAAAGCACATTCACGTCAGCGTGCTTTTGCCTAACACAAGGAAAAAAAGCTGACATGGAATCGTTTTCGTAAGTTATCCCTTGAAAATATATCCACGTCAGCACGTTTTTAAATTTTCGATCTATACCGATTGTTATTTTTAAAAACAGTCTATTTTCATAAATAATTTCAGAAATCGAGGTATACTAAACTCCTAATTAATTCACAATCGTTAGTATGAACAAAATTAAGTGTCAACATAATAATAGAAGGTCGTACTTGATTCAATCTAAAAGGAAATTATAAAATAATAAATATTTTAAAAAAAAGAGAGGATATAATCGACAGCTCACCTAACCTGCCCATGAAATTTTATTTAAGATGTCAGAATCTTTATTGTCAAATTTGTCGTTGTGGCAACTAAACATTAATGTCCAGAATTATTTCTACCATCGCCTTTTAAGGCTAATTGAATTTTACTTTAGATGAAATCAATATTATTATTAATACATAATGATGTGAGTTTGAACGTATTGAAGTATATTTATTTTTATATTTAAGAGTTAAGAAAATAATATTATGAATAATTTTAAGTATTCTGTAGAAAGATACGGTCTTTTAGAAATGAAAGTGTATTTTAATATCCTACGTTTCGCGCTTAATTAATTATTTATATTAAATTATAAAATAAAATTAAAGTAATATTTTCAAAACTAGTCTAGTGGTTAAACTGGTTAAACCATAAATTCGTATGGTTCGATTGAATAAATTATTAAAAAACATTAAAAAAATAATTCAATTAATCTTTTTTAGCTTGGTTCAATCGATCCGTACTAGTTTGCAGGTCAATTAGTCTAATGCCTCCTCCGAACCTATACCCCGATCGATTCAGTTCGGTTCAAGCAAATATGATTTTAAATCTCTACACTTCGTACATTTAGAATTTATTCTTCCTACTCTTATTTTCAAGAATTTAATCTTTTTACTTTTTGAATTTATAAATCTACTTTCAAATTATTTATAATCACGTAATATTTTAATTGAAAAGTTAAAGGATATTAACTATTTGAACTAATTAATAACATTATAAAAATATTAAACTACTTAATAACATTATAAAAATATAGAGACCAAATTTTAATATAAAAATTTTAACAATGCTGACATAATGACCTGTATAGAAATTCGTATATATTTTATATTGACATGAGACAAATAATTTAAAAAGAAAAAATTTTCGAAATTCAAAACCAGCATGAAGTAATGTATGGGTCGCCATACGAATTATTTAAATCAAATTTTGAATTTTTTTATTAAATTTTTGGAATAAATCAAATTTTGATGATTCAAGGAACGCATAAAATTTTATGCTAAGTAGAGGTGATCATGGGCCGGGCCGGGCCCAGACAAAATTTTAGGTCCGTCTACTAGGCCCGGGCCTGGCCCGGCCCGAAATATGGGCCTAAAATTTTGCCCAAGCCCGCCCAAAATAAAATTACTAAGTCCGGCCCGGCTCATATTAATTTTTTTTTATTTCATTAAATAAAAAAATTTAAAAATATAATAAATCAAATATATTTAAAAACATAAAAATAATACTAAAACAATTCTTAAAATAATACACAAATTAACAATATAATAAAAAATAATTATATTAAAAATTTAAAATATTAAAAATAAAATAAAAAAATATTAATATATAATTCAGGCCGGGCCAGGGCCAAAAAACTCTTACCCGAGGCCCGGTCCGTTTTCTAAACGGGCCTCTTTTTTTTGCCCAAGTCCATTTTTCGGGCCTATATTTTTACCCAAACCCTCCTATTTTTCGGGTGGGCTTTCGGGCTGGGCCGGGCTGCTCAGCCGATGATCAGCTCTAATGCCAAGGCGTTTAAGCTATAAAATTGGATACTTGTTAAGGTTTGGGTTGAGCAGCATATTTAGAAAGAAAAAGAGAAGAGTATGAGTTTGTTGAAGATATACAAGTTTTTTCTGCACGGGGTGTTGAAGCTAGCTGGGATAAGTCTTTTGGAAATAAATTGATAGCATAGTCTGAAAAATTACATTTATAATTTTATATATATATATATATATATATATATATATATATATATGGATATCAATTTTATATTCAAACCCTATTCATGTGATTCTCCTTAATTTGTAGTTTAATTTTACATCAAAAGTAATTTAACTATGGATTGACACAGGAGTGGCATGTCCTCGGCTCCCCTAAAATGTAAAATTACATTTTAAGTCCTTAAATTTTTTAAAAAATTTTAAATTAGTAAAGGTAAAATTTCACTTTGGCCCCCCTAAAATTATAAAAATTCGATTTAATCCTTTACAAATTATAAATATATAAACTATAAAAAATTAAAATTTTATCCGGCCCCCCTAAATTTTTTTTCTAGCTTTGCCCCTGGATTGACATGTCCACAATAAATCTATATAATTATATATAAAATAAAAGCTATAAGATTCTTCTTTTGTTGACACCTTTGGTTCTCTCTTTTTCTCTTGATTTGATATTATAAGAAAATGAATTTACACTTTAATTTTTAATATATTTTTATAACATTATTAATTAATTAAAATATTAATGTGATATTTAAAAAAAAACTACTTTACCCTAAAAAAAACTAATGAAGTTATAATAATAAAGAGACTAAATTAGATCAAATAAAAGTATACATATTAAATTATAAAATTAAGCATAATAGAGTGATGAATATTATAATTATGATTTAAGAAAATTTATATATTTTTTGTAAATTACAATAATAGGATAAAACTCGAACAATCAATGCGATTCAAACCCAGATCACACATGAGATGATGAACACTTTTAATTATCAAATCATGTCACGGGGTTCAGAAAATTTATATCTATCGCAACTATATATATGTCGTAACCATTTTTTTGAAAACGGGAATCGACTTTGATTTTAAAAAATGAAAACGAAAGAATGGGAGTCGCCACCAATCCTTTTTTGATGAGGTGCGATCGGATCACCTTAAATTAATCATTTTAATAAAAGTTAAGATTTACTAAAACGATGATTTTTGGTCTACGAAAATCAGAAAATGAGTTCAGGAGTCGGTTATGCACGAGGAAGGATTTGCACCCTCGATATGCCCAAAATTGGTACCTAGTTGATTAATTAGTGTCTTAGTGTCGAAAATTTGAAATCTTGAAAGGATTTAAAATACGATCCCTCTTCGTATTAATGCTAATTTAAAAATGATTGAATAAATTAAAATGGATGTTAAGGGCTCTCTCATCTCGAAGTAATAAAATATCATGCCCAGTAAGTTAGGACACGGCATCTCGAACTTTGAGACTGAGCTTGCCTTTTATTTAAAAATTAATGTGTTTTAACTTCTTTTAAAAGGATATTCGGTTAGCCTATAAAACCCAAAATTTTTTTAAATGTTTCATTTCTTTGCTGTTTCAAAAAAAAAAGAGGGAGAGTTCTCCCTTTCTCTCTGGGAAAATCCCAGATTCCGGCCAGGAAGGCCACCATGCACCACCGCCGTTGCCGATCCGCCGCCGAGCCGGCCACCGTGCATGGTGGCCAAAAATCGCCCCGAGGTGATTTTTTTCTCTCTCTTTTCTTATTTTATATATTTGTTTAATATATGTATGTTGTTTTTAATAAAATAGGAATGATATGTGCCAATAATATTCGAAAAAAAGCAAAAAAGGTAAAATAAAAAGGTAAATAGACCTTTAGATCGGCCTTTGATATTCCTTGCTGCAAGTTCGTGTTTGTATTACGAAGCCTTTTTGATTGTTAATCTTCTTTTTATATTTCGAAAAGAATGAAAATCCAGAACAAAAAAGAAGCCCCTTACACCTGATCCCTCTTTGGTTTATATAGCCCTTTTTACCAGTATTTTTTCTTTTGCACACTGTCTTTTCTTCCTTAAATGTTGCAGGCGAACGGCGGTGGGGGCAGGTGCCACTTGCACTGGCGATGTGACCGTGGGCGGTGGGATTAGGTGATTTAGGGTTTTAGATTCTAAAATCCTAAATTTGGACTAGTTGAGTCAGATTGGGGTTAGGGTCTATTTAAGCTTTGGAGGTTATTTGGGCCCAGGCAAAATGGGCTTGTACAATATATATATATATATATATATATATAATCATTAAATGTATAATAATAAAATTAAATATTCAACATCATTCGATCTATTTTTTACGGATTTATGTATGCATATTTGAATATTAGATTGATTACTTGGTTTTAAGTCATAGTGCATGGGAATATGAAGCAAAGAACATATTATTACTTAATTTCACTGAAATTAATACAAATATTTTAGATATTTTGATTTGTTATCAAAAGTTTGATGACTCATAAGAATAAAGATTTTAGACTGAATATTCATTTTATTTTTAAAATTTTTAGTTTTTAGAAATAATTTAATAAATTTTAATATTTTAAAAATTATAAGTAATAAATTTTAATATTATTATATAAAATAAAATTAAACCAACAAAATACAATCTATTCTTTTCAATTATTTTTTGTATATTTTGAGAAAAGATGGTAGAAATAATTGGTCAATTTTGATTTCATAATCTTAATAATTTAAAACTCTAGTTAAATTCTAATTTTATGAACTTGTAACTTGATTAATAGAAAACTTTATTTTTTTTTCTAAAAAATTGTTTTTGTTTAACTATTTTTACTAGTAAAGAAATAATTCCCATCGTTTAGCTTTCATATTAAAAATATAATTTGTTAATAAAAATATCAAAATTACAAATTTGACCTTTTTGTTATGCTCATGTTTGATATTTAATCTTTATACTTTAATTTGATATAATTTGGTTATCTACGTTTACAATAACATAAGTTAGTTCAGATATTTAACATTTTAACTGAGATAATCAATGGTGTCCACTATTTTAACTAATTAACGATATCATGTACAAAAATTAAAATACGCTAAATTAAAATATAAATATTAAATCAAATTGCTGTACTAATGTAGTGTTGGTTTGTGAGAAGTGAAATAATATATAGAAATTGGTTGCAGAGGATACATGTTTTCTGGGGAAAGAATGACAAGATTTTTGAGGTGGAGAATGCCCATTACTTACAACACTAAGAAACATTTTTGATTTAGCTTGTTGCCCAAAACCATGTGTCAGTAACCATGTGGTCCAAAACCACACTCAAATTTGCTGCAAAACACAAGATTAAGACATAAAAACATCCACTGATTAAAAGTGTTCACGATACACACCTGAAACGTGATTCCAAAGCACTCTAATCCACCGGTTCACCTCCACCATACCGATTTGAAACTTGATTACAAACACACACCAAACCCATAAGGATTCAATCATATAGATAATAAAAAAAAAAAAATCAAAGAAAACCGATTTAAAAACTTCAAAAAGGCAGTACTTACACTTCCCCCGCTTCAAAACAATGTTGAGCAAAAATGAGGAAGAGCAGACAAGACTCTAGAGAGACAACAATGTCAAAGGCTTAGGCGCAAAGAAATGATGACACAGGATTGCTAAAATTTACAGTATAGTAACAGCGGAACAGAAAAAGAAGATGGTGGAAGAAGAGAATATAATAGCAAAAAGGGGTCAAAATTGAAGATGGAAGAGTGGAAAAGAGGGGAACGTCACAAGGAGTGATTTTAGGGGATCATGCCTCAAAATTTCAAAAAAGAAAAAATCAGCAAAAATCCCACCTAAGAATTGGAATCTAACCCACCAAGTCACTATTGACTATTGATTATTGACTCAACTTGCAAATTTTAATTCTTTTAACTCTATTTTCAGGATGTGATAAAAATAAACTATACATTTAGGTTTCGATTAAATATTTTTTCCATGGAAATAATTTCTTAATATACTTCAAATTATGACAAATTTTAAACTAGACCCTAAACTTAAAATGTTCTAATTAAGTTGTAAGAGTATCAATATTGTGTCAATCAACCGATTGACGGATTAAATCTTAGTTCAGTTGGCATCAACATTGTTGTCAGGAGGATGTGAGTTCGAATGTATTGAAGCATGTTTATCCTTCCATTTAAGTATTAAGAAAGGGCTATAGGTAATTCTAGATATTTGTATAAAAAAAAGTTGTAAATCAATTCCTTTCCCATATTGCCTCTGTAAAATGAATAAACCCCTATAAATATGTTTGTTTACATGTAAAATGTTTTACTAAACGTAAAATAAGTCTTTTTTTCTTGTAAAATAACTTACTCTTTTGAAAAGTACAAGTCATTTTCTGAAAAATAGTTCATCTATAGGTATTTTTATTTTTATATAAAAATTAACTTAAATCAAGCTTAATATTATTATACTGATAATAAAATTTATTTTTATTTTTAAAATATTTAAAATATTAATATAAAATATTATATTTTTCAATATTATTAAACATATATATTTAATTATTTATATTTAATCATATAACAAATTATTAATATAATGTATTGTTTTAATAAATTGTTTAATATTTCAATTTTATTTTAATAATAAATTTTAAAAATAATAATTTAAATATTCTTCACATATTATTGAAAATATTCAATATTAATATTTTAGTAATAAATATTTATTACAATTATAAATATATTAAGAATAAATATTTTGTAATATAAAGGTTAAAAAATGTCATAAGTCTATGTATTTTTCACAAATTTGCAATTTAGTCTTTGTACTTTTATTTTCAAGAATTTAATCCCTTTACTTTTCATATTTAAAAATCAAGTCCAATTGTAATATATGCAAAAACAATGGAAAATATAAATTTATAGATATAAAATCAACTCAATTAGACAATGGAAAGATAAAAAAAAATCTCTAATATATGTTTGTTTTATTGGAATTTGGAAATAGCTTTTATGAAATATTTTTAAGAAATCTATCAAACAACATAAAATATTTTACATAAATTCATCCAAACACCAAAAAATATTAACTTTTTCAGGGAAGTAAATCATTTTCTAGAAATCATTTTTCGAAAATTGAAATCTTTCCTTTTTTTCCAACTTATTTGTCTTTGATTTCTTATGAAATGAAGGGGTTTTGGGTGATTGAATTCAAAGTAAATCAGTTGCTGAATGAATGGTTTGAAAAAAAAATGACACATGGCTGCAACTTATTGGTGAAATTGAAAATTTTAACAGTGCCATTAAGTACCTAAAACGGTTTCCAAGTTTGACTGCCAGTTAATTTTTTAAAAAAGTCTAGGTATAAGTTGTCACCTATGTATATATTAATCACCTAAAAAACTGGCGATCTATAGATTATAGGGATAATGTCGCATTTGATACTTATAGTTTTATAAAATATTTAATGTGGTACTTAAACTATCTGTTTGTATATTATTTGGTACCTATACTTTCATAAAATATCCAATGTGAAACCTATAATTTGAAAATATCCAATGTAGTACTCGAGCTATCAATTTATGCATTATTATGATACTTGGAATTAACATTGGTAATGAATGCTAAACCAACCGATTAAAATTCAATATGTGGGAACTTTTATTTTTCTACATCCTCAATTCCACAAAGATAATATATCATCATGCGAAAAACTAAACAAAAAGATTAAACTAAGTTAAATTTTAAAAATTAGTCG
Organism: Gossypium anomalum; assembly: GCA_025698475.1. Lineage (NCBI taxonomy): Eukaryota > Viridiplantae > Streptophyta > Magnoliopsida > Malvales > Malvaceae > Gossypium > Gossypium anomalum. The sequence continues at coordinate 84,063,910 of CM046967.1, read as the reverse complement.
AACCTAAACCACATATAATTAATAAAAAAAGAAATAAATATTAAACTTATATAAGTAAAAACTTTATATTCTCCATTAAGGTAAATAGTAAAATCATCTTTTTGAATAGCTTATCATTTGTAATCAAGTTTCCTCCACACGAAATCCTAATTGTAAAATTATGATCTTGATTTTCTTCAAATTTTGTTTCGAAAACTTCACCTTCTTAGCTTAAGGTTAACCCAAACATTCCAAAAACAAAAAAAAATCTCATTGTAGTCGAAATCAAGTTATCCGACATCTTATTCAAGCTTAAGCAAGTAAATATTGGAGTGGAGGTGAAACCTCCATATGCAAGATTCACACCCACCATATCTGCCGGCCCAACAACACCACGCCACAGCGTTCGTGCTAAATAAATAGGCCCATTTTTTCATTTAATCTTTAAATTTTTGTTGTACCTATCCACTAATTTAGTCAATGAAGGGTTTTTTCTATGTTATTAATTTTTGGAAATGGTGATTGCTTCACCCAATGATATCATTTTCAGACTCTGAATTCATTTTCTCTTTTTAAGTTTTCAAGGTATTGATTTGATGAACTTTAAAAAATAAAAACGAGTATTAAATTATATATACTTATGCATTAAATAGTATATTTATGGAGTATTACATATGAAACTACAGTTTGCAACACTACCTAAAAGCTAAAAAAGAAATTAAGATGGAAGCCATTTTGGACGAAATCAAGTTCCTGTCACCATCTATTGCTCTATTCTGCTCAATTGCATTGATTCTCTAACCCCATTAGAATAGGTTAAGCATCTGTGCCATCGCCATTTTTGTATCTTCAGCGACTTGCTTTACAAGGTAAGTTTGTCGGACAAAGTTAAAGGATATGTACTCCAAACAGACTCAAAAGTATCATCAAAATTGCGACAAGTCCAAGCTACATTTTGACCAAACTATAAACTAAAAAAAAACAAGCACTAATTGTGGGATGTAGGGTTTTGGCCATGATTGTGAAGCAGTCACCGAAATGACTAATGAGAAAACTTTGTATTTACTTTTGTCCACTTTTTTGGTGGTGCAGAGCTGGTGGATTCTGCCATTGACCCGTCGCTTTGGGTCCTTCACTGATCACCTCCTGTCTAAATATGACATATGCAATGCATCCATTGCATGTGTTTGAGCAATCAGTTTATGATGATGATTGATGACCCCCGGCCTTTTCAACTCTGTTTTCGAAATCAAATTATTGTCCGGATGTTGCCTTCACTAGCTTATACTTGAAAGATGCCGCATCACAGTTTTGGCCCAAACGTACATAGGTGCCAAAAATTTACTAGTCTAGCTCGCTGCTGCTGCCCGGAGCCTGGATTGGTTCCGGGCATAATTTGTGGTGAGACCCACTTGCCTGAACCAACAGGTTAATGACAATCTATATGTTACTTCTGCCTATTCTCTACCACATCGGCTAGCTTTTCCGGTGAAATTGGACAACATCAGCAATCAAAATCTTGTACACACTATTTAATATCCTATATACAACAAAAATGGAAAAAAAAAGTTACTATATACATATCTATTGTATTTACAACAACAATGAAAATTTGGTGATTGATTGAAAACATGAGAAAATTGAATGATAAAAATTCAAATCTGTCGTCAAAAGGATACAGACGAAGGCGTGCAAGTGGGTGGATCATATGATCATAGAGGACATTACTGTAGACATTCAAACGTCAGCTGGTTGGGCTTGGAACTTGCGAATCCAATTCATGCACATACCCTAATGTCCCCAATCTAAACCTTTGATTCTTTTTTCTTCAATTTGGCGATCTCTCAATTTCTTTTTCTTTTTATATTTATCCAATTTTGGCCATATTAGAGATATAAAGAAAACTCGAAACTCCATCATCAACCCTAGTGTCACTGTGTCACCTCCCCCACGCCTACTCCCATGGTACATGGCTTAGATTCTTCAATTTTCATGCAAAAACAAACATGCTTTCTGTCCCCACATTCATGCAAATGCCAAAAACATGAAAGAAAAGCGTTGGAAATATTCGTAAACGTAATGTGATCCAATAGTGAACATTGCTCTTCTTGGCTCAAGCCTCGATTTAATTCATGCAATATTCACAATTTAGCTCTCATAAATTTCGATTTTCCTTTTTCAATCAAAACCCCCCTCTCTCTCTCTTCTTCTTCTTCTTTTTTTTTTTTTTGGAGTTCACTATAATGTAATTAGAAGTGGAGGTCATTGAGGCTACTAACTCAACTATAAAATACAGGAGAAGTAGTAGAGGTGTTGATATTGGGAAATGTGTATATATTGTAGTAAATATGTAATTATTTTTTTGTATTTTAATGATAAATAAATAAAGTTAATTTTAAATTTAACTATTATGTTTTTTATGTTTTTATCTTTCATGTTTTACATGCATAGAGAAATTGTGACAAACAAATATTAGCTTAATGGTTGTGTAAGTTCAAACTGATGATAAGTGGTACCAGAGGCAGATTTAGGGGAGGCTAGTAGGGGTCCAAACCCTTAAAATGTAAAATTTTTATTTAGGCCCTTAATTTTTTTTTAAAAATTTAATTAGTAAAAGTAAAATTACATTTTGACCCCTCTAAAATTATAAAAATTTGATTTAATTTTTAAAAATTATAAAGATATAGACTATAAAAAATTAAAATTTCATTTGGCCCCCCTAAAAATTTGTTCTGACTTCGCCCCTGAGTGGCACTATAAGAATGTTTACATTGTGAGAAAGATAACTTACTTCTGTAGATAATCTAAACGAATTTGTAATCTCGTAAAAAATCAAAGTGAGTATTTGATTCAAATACGGAGAAGGACTATTTATGTCATCTACAATTCCAATTGGGGAGATGGCTAGTCTTGGTTATCAAAGCAGTTAACTCCACGAGTAAAGACATAAATGTATTCATTGGATTGGATGAATTAATTTCGAATTCGTTTGTAAATTAATTCACTTGTGACATTCATGGTATAATTTACTTAAATCCTGAGTTAGTTATTGACCATGCATATATAACTCATGTGCTTTGATATAAGTGGAGACTTATGCTCTAAAGATAATCGATCCCATAGCCAATATGTTGGGTACATAACTTGTGAGCAACAATGGAATTTATAGTTCGATTAAAAAGTTATAATATCCTCTCATTGGCATTGTGTGGATTGATAAATATGAAAAGTGACCACTGATTGCGTATTCTCGCACAAGCAATTTATCACAGTCATTTGTTGACAATGATTATATTAATCATTAAGCAGACACAATGGTGACAATGAGATAAAATAGAATTTTATTGAGTGAACAAATTTAACTCAAAAGAATCAAGGTTATCATATGAGGGTAACACACACATGATTGGATGAATTGTTTTCGTAAAGAGTATACAATAGAAAGTTTTTAATCATGGTACTTCTTATGGCTAGACTCCATGATTAAGTAAATTGCAAATTATTGAAACGATACTTCTAGACATAATTGCAATTACTCTAGCTTAATGGTATATGTCTGATGCTCTCTTCGTTAACTTAAAAAAAGCTCAATCGGACAACATTTAAATCAGAAGGAAATTCTATGACTTTAGAAATAATTTAATTGAGTCAATTTATTAGCTGTAGAATTAAATTAGGCGGTCGTGAGAATTGTTCAACTAGAGAATTTAATTAAAGAATTTTCTTGAAAAATTAATTTGAAAAATCTAAGTGATTTTTGAGAAAATTAATTTTAATCAAGTAAAATTAAATTAACCATATTAATTAAAATAAAAATTATATTTTTGAAAATTAATTTTCAAGTTAGACAATTGGGTCAATGGGTAATTGAACTTGAAAATTGAACCTGAGATAAAAAATTGGGCTCAAAAACCCAAAATCGAGATCGAGACCCAATAATTGGTTGAATCGAGTTTGGTATGTGAAACCGGGCCTACAGTCTCACCGATGGCAGGACCGAATCGTTCAGGCCGTCACTAGCCTGGACCGAACTTGCAACAGTCGAACTAGCTTGAGGTGTCGTGAGGGTGATGCACCTGCGGTTGCACCGGTGATAGCACCATCGAACACGATGGTGCTGGCAAAGGCAATGACGACATTCCGGTGGCCTGTAGGTGGTCCTTCAGCGATTGAGTAGTGGAAGAATCACACTCCTATTGGGATTCTATCGGATAATTTGATTTCAGATTAATTATTCCAAAAAAATATTAATTTTATAGATTTAATATTAAATTTAATTTAATACTTATCTTAATAATATTTTATTAATTTAATATTAAAGTGATTATCTTAATAATAAATAAATTTAATAATATTCTATTAATTTAATATTAAAATAATTAAAGTTAATATTAAAGTTGTCATCCACCATCGTTTGGTGGTTTAAGAAAGGTGTAATTGCTGCATTGACTTTTTGATTAATTAAAAATCTATAGTGATTTATTTTTATCATTTTTACAATTTAGTTATTATATCACAATTAACTATCCAATTGACAAAATTAAAGGACCAAACTTTAATTAACCTTTATACTAACCTCATAAATATTAAATAGTAATATTTACGAATTCGATCATCGGAAATGGGGTTCCAAAACTACTGAAAAACGAGTTGTTACATAAAATATCTTCAATGATATCAGGATAAGTCTTGAATATTCAATATATGCTTCCAAGTTTAACCCGATTGATGTAATCTCACCAAAGTTGAAGTTGATTTCTTTGATCCAATCCAAACTTATCTTCTGGATAGGTTAATATAATTGGTTTGAATATCATAAATGAGCTTATAGTTGTCCAAAGTATTAGTAGAAATCAAAGCTCAAGGATCTTGTTACCAAAATTTGCCAACACTAAACATGATAAGTTTTTGAGTTGGCACTGCTCATTAACACTGCTCAGAACTGTGTCAACATATTATATATATATTTATCGTTATAATTCAATTTAAGAAAAATATTCATGTTGTATATATAAATGTATGAAATATTTGGAATAATTTGTTATTTTTCTCATGAAGTATTTGTGTTTAAAGTATTAATTATTTCATTATATTGTGTTTGTGCCTTGCCTTTATTTACTTATCATATTCATTTAATTTTAACTCTACATTCATTTATTTTAAGAATTAAATCTTTGTATATGCCAACACTATTAATTTCCTGCAAAACAATATATATAATTAGTACAAATAGGTCCCTATAATTTAGTCAAAATTCTAATATGGTATATTTACTTTTAAGATGTCGATTTTGATACTTAACTTTATTTATTATTGTGATAAGCTAACACCATTAACATGTGATTAAGAAAAAAAAAACTCATCATCACTGACCACAAATGGATGATCCCTCAAATGTCCATTGCTTCTTTGGGTCTTTAACAAAGCATTTTTCAATAAAATATTTTCCCTCCTCATATAACTCGTGAAGAGTTCCGGGCAATTCATCATTAACCATCGAAATCGCCATGTCTGTTCCTTGTTCCAAACTCCAATCTCAACAATGCCACATCCAAGTGTGCAATTGTGCATACATATCATAAGCTCCTTCAATTCGAGCCCTAGGGTTGAAAAAGCAGTCGTAGAGAGTTTTGGGTGTTATACGGCAGATTAGAATATTTTTTAAAAATCAATAAATTAGTTGGCAATATAAAACCTAAATTCTAACACGTAGCATTTACTAAGGATTCCTATGTCCACACTTGCTTCATCCTTATTTGTTTTGGTGCATGCATGGGAGGTTGTGAACAAATTTCAAGATACATTTTTTTTTTTTGGCTTTTTAGTACTTCTAGGTTTAGTAAGAATGAATTAATAATTTAAGCTGTATACATTTTTTAATAATTAAAAATAAAACCCCCATCCCTATCTCATCATCTAATAAAATATCTAGGTTTCAAACAAAGTTTCCATTTTCAGGATTTTCAAACTTCGGTACATATTAATATATTGTCCATATTTAAAATATCATTTATCAAATGTTTTAAAATTAAATTTAATCACCTTTATTTTTAATTTATATACATTATTAGTATATTAAATGTAAAATATTTTATTAGTTTTTATTTGTTTAACTATAGTTTTTTAATTTATAAAAATGTTGGATACGTTCGGACATGCAGCTTTTGTATACTAATAATACTGTGTATATCAGGCAGACCTTTTGACAAAGCTGCCTAAGATACGCAGAGAAGTTCTGCTTTACGGCTTTAAAACTTAAAAATTAAAACAAGGCAAATTAAAGAAAATGGCACAGTCGTGACATCTATGTAAGTAGATGCACTTAAAACTAGGTAACATTATTACATAAAAGTTTCAAGTAAGTAAATTAATTTTTTTTATTAAAAATTATATTCGTTTCTATTGTTTAAAGTTTGTTCATACATGTTAGAATGAAGTATACGTGTTAATAATTTAATTATTCTATTAATTATGTTAGTTTTTAACCGTAAGAATAAATAAAACCAAGAAATAATCAATTTACTTTGTGGCTTAATATATAAGAATTAATTTACTTATTTTTTTAATAAATGAGATAAAATACAATTTAACTTATAATTTATAGACCTCCATAGTACTTTTATCAAAAGAACTCGTGAAGTTTGAAGAGTGTTATGTGTATATATATGGAACTAAAACTTCTATTACATCCGTTTTAGGATGAAAAAGAATTGTATGAAATATTGACGTTACGTCATCGATATTTCTTCTCTAATAATTTTATGCTATATCAATATTTTCATCTTAAAAAAATTTAAATCTAAAATAAAATTGTTGATGTGATATAAAACTATTAAAAAAACAATATTACTATTACATATAATCTTTTCTCGTTTTAGGTTTTATTAAAATTAATATTTTTTGAAAAACTAGGATTATTTCTTTGAACAATTGGAGAGAAAAAAAAAAACCCTTGGTGTCCTAATCATTAGAAACAATAGACGGTAGTGGGTAGTGGAATGGTACATCAGATATAAGAGTGTAGGCGAATCCCAACACCATTGATATCTCTGAAAAGCCTTCATAATGGAGGGGTTGGGGCCTGCAACTCACTAGGATCCGCTCTTTTACATCGGATCTGCTGCAATCTTTCATTGCCGCCTCCTCTCTCTCCCTCTATTATTATTTTTTTCAGACCACATCAGTATTGGCTACTAACTTAAATTCAGTTTGGGTATGATATTTAATTTAATTTATTCATTTTTTTAAAAAAAAATTAAAGATCAAATCTAAATATTTAAGATTCCTTCCTCTATTATATTTAGACTAATTTATAAAAAAAAATAGAAATTAAGTTTGACAATGTATGAAAGGCCGCCTTTGAATGGGGACACCTCGTTTTCGGGGTTGCTGCTGGCATAACCGCATAAGGGGGAAAAAATTGAGTGCTTGCTCTAACAAATGTCTTCTAATGAAAAGATTGCTATGGTCTAAGCCAAAAGCTGAAAATTTTGTAAACCATTCAATTTGATTGGACCACTTTGCCACAAAGACGTTTCACTGACCAATAACCCCAATCCTCACTTGCTTCACAAGTTTCATTTAAAAATGTAAGTTAAATTAATAAAAATATTTTTAACGATATTAACAATTAATTTTAAATTTTAAATTTTAAAAAATAAAAAAATTAAATTTTAAATATACGAAAAGTTTATCAGTAAGCTCCAGTGAGGTGTGCCAAGTGTTTAGCACCTCAATTTTTCATCCTCCGGTCTGCTTTTTCATTCTCACCAGTCTTTCATGGTCTACTATATCCCTACATTTTTGTTCTTTTCTTTTGAGCTTGGGCACATAATTTCATCATTTTATGCCTTAAAACTTCCCTTAAATTTTGTATAATTATTTTACAAATCATCAAGTGATTATTTAATATATAAATAATCAAAAATAAATATATAAGTTTTTTAATAAGCTAATGAAAATATTTATTACTATATAATTAATATAAATAAACTAAAAATAAAGAATAAAAAATAGTTTGAAACAATATTATTACTTTTTATTTATTTATTAAAAATAAAATATTATATATAAATAATTTAATATTTTAAATAATATCCTTACGGATTATTTTCTTTCTTTTTTTTATTATTGTTACAATAATTAATCTCACTGTATATTTAAATAGACCCATTTTAATTTAGCTTATGTATAAAAATTAATATTTGTAATAAATAGAGTAGAAGAGAAAGTGATGGAAGGAAAGAGAAAGAGGGGGCCCATTTGGCCTTAGTTATAGTATTAGTTCATGTGTAAGTACATGGGAAGGAAGGGTGAGGGGAAGGCCCCCCTCAAGTTTCTTTTGGAATGATAATGGAAGTAGCCTTCATCCTCTCTGGACTTGTACCCACCACTTCCATACTATATCTTCTTATTACGACTACCCCTTACCTTCCATTGCTTCAAAGTCCCATCAATGGAGCTACATATTTCTCAATATTATAATTTTATAATACGAATTATTGACATTTCGATCAATTTTGTATATATAAAGTCATATTATTCGACGCTTTTTAAAATTATTTATGTTGATTCTCGATAAAAATATAATTACACATCTTTATGTTGGTGTTAAGTTGAGCGGAAAATAATTCAACGTTAACTAATCATTAATTAGATTGTAATTTTATAAGTCATGATTATCTTTATCTTATTAAAACATCTTTTCTCAAAAGATAAAATTATAAAATCAAACAGATAATTTGGAAGTGATTAAGTCTATTCGGGATTTCTCCTTATCTAACTCACACTTCACCTTCATTAAAAGAATTTATCAACTTTTAGCGAAAGTTAGACATTGGGACATGCAACATATTTCTAGGGAGTTAATACGGATCAAAATTTGACAAATTTTTATGAAATCCCAAGAGAGATGTTAGCAATATCTTCTATTGTAAAAGCAAGTGTTTGCCTTGATCAAAACACTTCTATGTAGATAGATTATATTAAGTTTTTTTTTCACCAAAAAAATAAAATTATAAGAATATTATTCCACTTTCAAAGTGAATTAATAGCTTATACTGAATTTATTTAATAATTTTAAATTCTTTGATAATCTCTTATCTTAAAATTAGATATGTCTATAGGTCAGAGATATATTCATAGACAAAGTTGAGCTATGGTTCGATTTCAAAAAAAAAAAATTCAAGCTTAAATTTGAGTATTGACCCATCTTTAAAATCTGTTTTTACTATTCATAAATTAATAAAATATTTATATATTTTAATATTAAATTGAGGCCATCCTAGTGAGATTTAAAAAAAAAAAGTATGATCTAAATTGGATTAGGTCGAACGAATTACACAGAGCACTTATCAATCTGGAAAATGGTCATGTTCGTCAACGCCGATGCCCGATTAGCCTCAGTCAAACTTTAATTTAATTTTTTATTATAAATTTATTTAGAATATATTTATTTTTTAATTTTTTAAAAATTTTCTAAAAGTTAAAACTATTTTTTTCTAAAATTAACTAAATCTTTCTAAACTTTTTACTATTTTTATAAATTTAAATTTTTAGAATTTATATATATATTTTAATTTTTATAAAACGTTTAATTGACTTTTTTTTGGATTTTAGCTTTTTCTAAAATATATACTTTATTAATGTAAAATTTATATATATTTTAAAATTTAAACTTTTAAAATATTTCTAATTATATATTTTTTAGTGAATTATAATAATAAGATAAAGTTCAAACAATAAACACGATTAACGTAATTTAAAGTAACCCTATCAAATGACATATTTTGAATACTGTAATTTGTACATAACTTTTCAGGTTTTTAATCCATTTATATGTCTCATCATGCTAACATAGGCAAAAAGAAAAACCCACGTCAAATGTTTTGGTAGTCGCCACATGGCCTTCCCTTTTTTACACGGTCAATTTTAGGAGTTGAATCGGTGGACGGAATTAAAATTTAAATAACAAAATGGGTAAAAAAATAAGTACCAAATTGAAAAAACTGATAGAATAAAGTGTTAAATTATTAATAAACCCTAGTATGGAAAAGAAAAAATATACTCAAAATATCGGATAAAATTGCAAGCTAGCTAGCTAAAAAGCTTTGATTATGACTATAAATGCTCGAGCATCATTTTGGACGATAATGACTTTATTTTCAAAGCTGTTGAACATTGCAATCAACCAGACTTTTAATTCAAAAATAATAATCAATTAGTTCTTCAAAATTATCATTTTCGTTAAGGTTTTGGATAAACCGTTAAGTGTTGACGTGGTGGGTAGTGTGGTCGGTGACTTGGTGACAAGCATGAAAATTTTAATGACGTGACATCTGATGTGGATAATTTTTTTTATTATTTTATGAGGGTTAATTATTTTTAATTATTTCAGGAGGGTTTAATTAATTTTTAAAGATTATATAAAATTTCTCAAAAAATTATAATTTTTTAAAATATTAAAATATTTTAAAAGTTATAGAAAAATAACTAAAATGAAAAACAAAAATATTAAAACTATTATAAAATTTTGGGTAAATATCAAAATTATACATGAACTTTGATCCAATGTGTAATTTCATACATGAACTTTGATTTTGTGCTTTTTTATACATGAAATTTTATTTTGATTCAATTTTCACAAAATTACTAACAATATTATCAAATTAGCACCAGTTTACATTGATATATTAATACATAAACAGTTATATTAATCTAATATGAAAGTAAATGAATGTATTCATTTTCTTTAAATGTGTACAATTGAATCAAAGTTAAAATTTCACGTATACATATGACCACGGTTCAAGATTCACGTATATAATTGCATTAAAGTCAAAATTCATGTATCAAGTTATACATTGAACCAAAGTTTATGTATAATTTTGATATCTATTCTTAAAATTTTTAGCTAAAAGTTATTAAAATATTATAAAAATTTGAAAATTATGGAAAATCTATGAAAATTATTAAATACCATAAAATTTAAATAAAAAATAAAAACTAGTAAATGTTATAAAATATTATTAATATGTTATGAAATAATGAAAATGTTAAATAAATATTATAAAAAATTAGAAATGATAGAAAATTATATATAAAAATAATTAAAATGATAAAAATATAAAAATTAATAAAAAAACAGTTATAAAAACTTATTCACAGTATAATAAAAGCTGTAAAAATAAAAAAAAAAAGAAAATTATGGTTGTTTTTAATGTTTGGATGGTTTTAACGGGGGAGCTTGAAGTGTGATGGTAATTAGACTTGGATGGGGTGTTGAGTAAAGGGTCCGAGAAATAATGGATTTAATTTTTGGTGGTTTAAGGTAGATGATGAGTAATGAGTATGTTGATAATGATGGTTTACGGTATGATGTAATGCATCATGTGTGAAAAAACAAAAAATAGTAGTAATTTTAATTTAAAAGTTTTTAAAAAAATTATTAGAAATTACTAAAATATTATATATTTTTTTATAAAATTATAATATATAAAAGTTGTTAAAAAATTTTAATGTTATAAAAAGTTTAAATTTATTGTCAATTTAGATGGTCCAATTGATTGTTAGTTTTGGATTAAGATTTCAATTGGTTACACTTTTCAATTAGGGCCTAATTAATTTTCGAATTAGGGCTTATTTAGTACTTTAACCTTATTTATTTGTATAAAAGATAAAATATTTATTTATAAAACCTTTTAATTGTTTAAGTGTTACTAAAAAATTGTCACGTATTTTAATTGATATTTTTAAAAATGAATAAGTAACACAACGATTTTTTTTTAATTTTTTTGATGAATTACAATAACAGGATAAAACCCAAACAATCAACGCGACTAACGCGACTTGAACCCAATTGAATTAAAGAAATCATTATGAATAAACTATATAATAGTCTTTCATAAAAATAATATAAAAGCAATAAAGAATAAAAGTAGTGATAATTTTTTTGCTAAAAAATATTTAAGGGTTTTAAAGTCTTTTAGCTTTTCTAAAAAAAAATCAATATTTTTTTATCAAAATAATAATCATAATAATTTAATAAAATATATATTAATCAATTTTTAGCTAAATTGTTACCCAGTTAACTCTTGGTACCAACTCAATCAATAATTTTATTAATAGTATAGATTATAAAATATAAAAATGTAAAAATAATCCGTCTTTTTGGTACTAAAGTTTGAAGCGCTATAATTTATATAGATGATAGATCTCTTCTATATATATGAGAAATTATTTAGTATACTATTAGTGGAGTTTCTTAGTGGAGTTTTTTAGACTCCAAAATCGCAAGGCAGTTTGGAACTTTTATGAACTATTTTATATATATTCACATACCGGCAATATCTTCATCAAATTGTAAGAAAAAAGAAATTAAAATTAATTGTAACAACCCGTTTTCAGTGAAATTAGAACAGTGGTTTTGGGACCACAAATCTGAGCCCAAAAGGAAAATTATTTTAATATTTTTGCATGGTCTACATTATGATAGAATGACGTATGAAAATTTTGATAGTAAAATTTTACCGATTTCATGTTTAATTATAGAAAGGACCAAATTGCATAAAATGCAAAAGTTAAATTCTAGTAGCTAGAAGGATTAAATAGCAATGGAATTCAAAATTTGAGGTCCTTATAAGGCAAATAGACCATTAAGAGTAGTTAGTAGATATTTATGATGATTCATCCATGGAAAATTAGAAAAAGAAAAGAACTAAATTGGAAATTGGAAATTGAAATAATTAACTAATAAAGTAATATCATCTTATTTCATCATCTTCCCCAAAATTAAAGTACATGGAAACCCTAGCTAAGAGAAAAGAGTTCAAGCAAGCTAAATTTGCTTAATTAGGTAAGTATTATTGTCTCGTTTGTCTAATCTATCTATTTTGGGGATTAATTTGTAAAGTTATCAAAGTATTAAAAGTTTTCCATGGATGAGTATGCTGAAATTTTGAAATTTATGGTAGAAAATGAAAGGTTTTTGATAGATAAACAACTTTTGTAAAGGAAATTTTCATGAAATTATGATTTAGGGACTAAATTGTAAAGATATAAAATTCACGGAAAATTTATAAATTTTATGAATTTCATGGGCTGTAAATATTATATGAAAATTTTTTTTAGGCTTGGAATAAGGATTAAATTGCATGAATTTTATTTTCCGAGCCTAGGGATGAAATTGGAATTAATTAAAAGTATAGGGGCAAAATGGTAACTTTACTTAGGATGTGAATTGGATGGAATTGAATGTGAATTGTATTAAAATGAGTTAAATTTACTCATATAGATCCGGATAGACCTAGTTCAGAATTAGATCAAGGAAAACAAAAAGTATCGGATTAGTAGCCTATGAACACGAACAATTATCGAGGTAAGTTCGTGTAACTAAATTGTGTATATTTATATGTATGAATTAAATATTGTATATGTGAATGTTGAATTGTGTAATTGCTATGTTTATGAAATTAATTATAAATTCGAAAATGCCCGATAAGTATGAAATCCCGTTTGAATAGATGAAATTTGATTGATACAAGATTTCCCGTATTGGTTGTGGTCTTGCATATGTTGTAGACAAACCATAGCTCTTATGAGTATCTTGTTATAAGCTCACTCGAGCTTCCTATTACATGGCTCTTGCAAGCATCCTGATCGATATTGATCCTACATGTGTTGCGGATACACCGCAGCTCTTTGTGAATGTCCTGTTATATGATCGGTATGGATCCTGCATATAATGCGGACATACCATAGCTCTTTATGAGCGTCCTGATATAGGCTCTTTGTGAGTTTCTTGATATGGCTCGCTTGAACTTCTTGTTATATGGTTGTCTGGAGCTCCCTGATAATAACTCTTCGGAGTTACCTGTTAAGCTCAATGAGCTTCCTGTTTTAAACTCTTACTGTTACATGGCTCACATGAGCATCTTGTTATAAGGCTTGACAGAGAGCTTCCTGATTACGTGCCCTAGTGGGTACATTTGAATATGAGTTGATGGATTACAGTTTTGTACATTTCGAGTGTACTACATGTGTATCCATCGATATTTCAAATAAATTCAACGGGTAAAGTTTTGACATGGTTAAACTGAACTTAAGATGATTTGTTATGGAAATGCACATGTTATATGGAAATATGATATGAAAACCATATGTTTATGAAAGTTATTACATGATGAGCTAATCCTTGATTCTTGATGTTTATATGTAAGATTTGACTAATAAATTTTCTTGAGATTATATGTGTATGCTTATTTTAAATATAAATGATTGGTAAGTTAATTTTCCGTTATACGAATTTACTAAGCATAATATGTTTATTCTGTTTTATTTCCTCCGTTTTATAGTACTTGGAAGCTCATAAAGGTTGGAAGCGAGTCGGAGCAAGATCACACTATCCTTCAGCTCATTTTAGTATAATTAGTAAAATTTCTCTTGGTATAATGGCATGTATAGGTTTAATTGACCAAATGATGGCATATTAATATTTGGTTGTAATTAGTTATTGGAATGGCTAGTGGTGGTATGTTTTGATGTATATGTGTATGAGACCATATTATGTTGTTATTTGTTGTGTGGTTGAATTGATATACATATTAGGTATAAATATGCTTAAATGAATATTTGACCAATTTGGTAAGTTGGTCACTTGAAAATATGTGATGATATGTCATGCATAAGAATTGGTTTTGGCCTGATTTAAATGTTTTGAATTGGTTTGGGAATGTATTAAAATGTTAATGTAGGTGCAAGGCAAATTTGGGTGAGAAATAAAACTTGGAAATGGCCTTATTTTGTCCACACCGGCAGAGACACGGGCGTGTGTCTTAGCCGTGTGTGAGACATGGCCATGCGCATGGGTGTGTGGTTGGCTGTATGTCCTTTACATCTTAAATTTTGAGAAACAAAATGCTTTGAATTGCTCACACGGGCAAAGACACGGGTGTGTGTCTCAGTTGTGTGTGTCACACGGTCTGGCACACAGGCGTGTGACTTGGCCGTGTGACCCCTGCACCTAATTTTCGAAAATTAAATTGTCTACACGGCTTAGCACATGGGCGTATGGCTGGCCGTGTGACCCAAGTCAGAGAGTTACATGGGTATGGACAAAGGTTGGGACACGGCTGTGTGCCTCACATCGAATGCACACACGGTCTGGGGCACAGGCATGCCACACGGGCGTGTGTCCCCTGCACCTAAGAAAAATTTTGAAATTTTGCTAAAAATTCTCTGAGTTCTTGATTTAGTCCCGACTTGTTTCAAATGCATAAATTGGGCCTCGAGGGTCCATTTAAGGGATGATATGATTAAATATGATTGATTTCTGATATGAATAGTAATTGACATGAATTAGTTGTATTTGTTCTGTAAACTCCAACAATGTTCCTTAACCTTGTTCCGGCGATAGAGATGGGTTAGGGGTGTTACAAGCTTTCCCTAATCTCATGTCGAATTTTTACCTTTCTTATTTGTAGAGGTGTTAAAATGTTGATTTCAGTTATTAATCGAATCAAACTAGTATTAATCGAATTGTACAATTTTTTAACGGTTAATCGAACCGAATTTTTTTAACAGAAATTTAATCGAACTGAAATATTTTGGTTAATTCGGTAAAATTTATATGTTTTTGTCTTTTATTTAAAACAAGTATAAAATATATAAAAAATATTAAAATTAACCGAAATATATGTTTTTGTCTTGAAAGTTAATCAAATTAATTGGAATTTTATATCTTGAAACACTACTTAAGTCTTGAAATTAACACATATTATTAATTATTAAGTTCGGTTAATTCAATTAATTATCTGATTTTAAACCGAATTAACTAATAACCGAAATTCCTAAAAACCATTAACTAACCTCTGATCGAACTAAGTTTGGCCACCGACCGATTAACTGAATTAGATCGGTTCGATCAGTTAATTCGGTTTTAACCAAGATTTGAACACCCCTACTATTTGTTGTTAAAATTTATTATTATTTTTATATATTTGTATTTATTATTTTTATTTTTATAATTTTTATATATGGTATATTTTATAATTATTTTTGAATATATAAAAGAATGCCATGTGACAAAAAGAATGAGGATTTCAACTCAACTCTAATGTCAACCAAAGCTGACCTTACCTCTTCTGCTTTCGATTCTTTTCATAGTTATGATCTTTTACAAGTGTTTAAGCTTTTTTGTCTTTTTTTTTTTTTAATAAGGAAAATCTTGTAGACTAAACTTAAATATGGTTTCACTTACGAAAGACTACGGTTACAAAAAGAATTGGAATCAAAAGAGTCGATGGTTGACTTCAGCTGAGACGAAATCCTCAACCTAACAAAGGATTGAACCTTGACTAGATGGAGGAAAATAATTTGGCAGTCATTTATTAAACGAAAGGCATAAACTGTTGCATTTTCCAATTAGTATGATTCCAGTCAATGATGTGGAAGCATATAGGTGTCGTGGATTATGTCCACCCAAAATGACTATGCTCATGATAGTAATGTTGTTGACTTGCACAACAACCATGCAAACAATTACAATAAATACAATTTAGTACTTTTACAATTATAATTATGATTTGTGTTTTTATCCAACGAAGGTCCCTTATATAACCGGTATAATCTAAATCATTGCTTTATCAATACAAATATTAAATGTAAGTATTATCCTAAAACATTTATAATGCAACATAACATAATTTATTAACCATGATTAGATTTTCACCTTTTCGTAAAAGGAAAAGCGCATTACTCAAAGGATTTATGCTACCCCACGCTTGTAGAAGTAGATAACATCTCAACAACTTTAGGACACCTTGCAAAGCATTTGATAGAGAAATGTCAGAACTATTTTCCTTTATTTGCATGTCTTTGTTAAATCGGTGTCGCCCAATAGTGGGAAATTTAAGGTTAGCATCAACATTTTTTTCAATCAAGTAGAGAATGTAAGTTATGGTATATCGATCGATTTCAATCTCATTTGCATCAGGTGGGGAAATGACAAATTAGATAGTCAATTATATAAACTTCACCCAACATTTAGGGAATCTATCGCTCAATTGGAAAGCCTATCGATAAAACTATATTTTCTAGCACTATATCATTTCATTACATAAGAAACGAAGATTATAAGTCTCAGACTTCCATTTTTCTCAACAGAGATGGCAATAAACAAAATCAATCATTCTTTTAGGAAAGGTACCTAATACATTGATTCATGTAGTTAGAATGCCTAAATCATGTAAAAAAACATGTGTTAAGGTTATTTGTGTCGCATCGGATCAAATTCATTAATTCAAGTAGTTGAAAAGCTTGAATCATGTCAATAAAATCTAGACACTCATAGTGTTGGCTTGAAAGTTGTGAGGAATTAAATAAAATGCACTTCACCACTCATGCAAGTCAAGCCATAAAACTACTCTTTTTTTTTTTTTTAATATTATTTAGAGGAAAAATATAGCAACAATTATATTATTAGAAATATTTGATTAAGTTTAATATTTGATTCAAGTGATATCAATTTAATAATTGAATTTATTAGATTTTTTTATTTTTAAAGCATTTCAGGCAAATAATAGTATACATAAGCATAATTATGTCATTTAATTTTTCGTATATTATATTTTTTTCTATAAAAAATCATCTACTCTCTATAAAAAAAAAATCTTTAAAAAAAAAGAAAAAGAAAAGGGTAAACTATTAAAATAGTCACTTTTGTTTACCTCAAGTTACATTTTAGTCACTTATATTATCGTGTTGTAATATTTTTATCACCAAGATATTAATTGTCGTTAACGGTGTAATGGTATGCTGAAGTGGCATGTTAAACCATCATTTTAGACGAAAATTTTAGGTTAAATTCTACAATTGGTCTTTATATTTTTTTATTTTGAGCAATTTAATTTTTTTCTTTTATGTTCTTTTAAATTTCCTTCTTCTTTTTTTCTCTTTTTTTTTTCCATTTTCTTCTGCTTCTCCCTCTGTTTTCCTCCCTTCTTTATTTCTTTTAATGTAGTTTTTCTATATTTTTTATTTGTTAAAGTTAGTCCACAAGCTCGCTTCACAAGAAAAAATTAAAGTATAAGGACTAGTTTTAACAAATTGGAAACATAGAAAACTACTTTAAAAGAAATAGAGAAGGGAGAAAAACATAGAAAGAAGAAGAGGGGAATGGAAAATAAAGAAAAAAAAAAGAAACTTAAAAGAACATAAAAGAAATAAAATTAAATTGTTCAAAACGAAAAATATATGGGGACCGATTGTACAAATTAACCTAAAATGTTTATTTGAAATGATGATTTAATGTGCCATGTCAGCTTACTGTTACATTATTAACGACAATTAAAGGCTCAGTGACTAAAATGTTACAACACGATAACGTAAGTGATTAAAACGTAACATTTCAAACATAAATTTCTAAAACGTAACTTAAAGTAAACAAAAATAACTATTTTGATAATTTACCCAAAAGAAAACCATTCTCTTCAAAAGCTACCACCTTTATAAAAATATTTTTCCTTTTAAAAATACCATGGAAAGATATATATATTTTAAAAAGAATAATGTATTATATAATTTTTTGACCTAAATAATTGATGTATACATAATTTAATTTAAATAAAAGTCATAATGGTTTTTTTTACTCTAACTTTACAAAAATGTTATTTTAGTTTTTTTTTTTAAATATTACCTTTTTAGCTATTGAATTTATGTTTTTTTCGAAATCACTCTAAAATAAATGAAAAAGTTAACCATTTTTTAGTTTTGTTGACGCTACATATACATAAATTGTTACATGGATGACATGTTCACTTTTCTATTCATTTTGGAGTGATTTAACAAAAAAAAAAAAAACACAAGCTCAAAAATTGAAAGAGATGGAAAAATGAAATGATTGACTAAAATAATTTTTTTTAAAGTTGAAGGGTCAAAAAATAGATTATGCCTAAATAAAAATACTGCTTATATCCTTTGCCCTGTATTTCTACTTTAGTTTTCCCTTTATATATACCTCACCCTCCCTCCTCCCCCTGCCCTTTAAAACTCACTGTTCCCAAAAGTAACGAAAGATTTCAGAAAAAAGAAAAAGAACAACAAATTCTCCGAGTACATCACCTGTGATATATGGTACTATCCCTCACAATGAACTCGTGTTAGCCTTGGAAGTCGTATAGTGAACCTGCCTAATCCTTCTTCATCTTAAACACTATTCTTTGATTTTGGTCTTTCACTTCCCTTTGTTGTTTGATTTTGGCTTATTTTGAGATTTTGACATGAATAGAGCATTAGCAGAGACATTGACAGTGCTGGATAGACAAAGAGCACGCGTGAAATGGCAACAAGAAAGCTATTTCAGCGAATTAAGTGGGGTGTTTTCGAACCACACCAGCACCCATGTTCATGTCTTTCAGGGTGATTTACTAAGCGATGAGTCGGTGTTGGATGACTTGGTGATGACTCGGCAAGTGAAGCCTGACCCTAGCTTGGAGACATCCTGGCCTGAGTTGGGGAAGGTTGACATGGCTGGCATGGGGTTTGGGCCATGCGGCTACAGTAATGGACCGAGTTTTGATATGAATTACGCCATTTCTAGGACTTTTAGCTGCCCTCCAGCTGTGGCGGCGACTATAGCCAAAGAGGCGATGGAGGTCAAGGGCAAAGAGTCGATTGTCTCTGAGAACATGGGTTCAGCAGTTGCAAGAGAAAGCTCCAAGAAAAGGAAAGCTGACAAGTTACATAACTCAAAGGTTCATGTCCTGTTGTGTCTACACCTCTCTTGTTTTATACAAAATATTCTGTTTTGGGATCTTGTCTCTTGTGCCAAAGAACCAAAATTTGGCAAAAACCAGGCCAAAAATCATTAAATGGAGTTGGTGTTTTTTGATATGTGTGTAGGTTGCTGCGGATGATGACTCTAAGAAGACCAAAGCCTGTGGAGAAGAAGAGGAAGAGTCAAAAATTACAGGACCACCCAACACCAACAAAAGCAGCACCAAGCAGGAACCTTCTGCTGATACTTCCAAGGAGAATTCAAAGCTCACTGAGGTTCAAAAGCCTGATTATATTCACGTCAGGGCGCGTCGTGGCCAAGCCACTGATAGCCATAGCTTAGCTGAGAGAGTGAGTAGGAAATTTGTGTGTGTGTATATATGTTTGTATGTTTTGAATACAGAATGATGTCTTAATTCGTTTGGTTTATGTTTTCATTTTGTAGGTTAGAAGGGAAAAGATCAGTGAAAGAATGAAATATCTGCAAGATTTAGTTCCGGGGTGTAATAAAATCACTGGGAAAGCTGGAATGCTTGATGAAATAATCAATTATGTTCAATCTCTTCAACGACAAGTTGAGGTAAAAACCTTTACAATCTTCATTTTCTTCATATATTTTGTATCATCCAGTGTCTTAATTGTTCATAATCTGCAGTTCCTATCCATGAAACTAGCTGCTGTAAATCCAAGGCTTGATTTCGACATTGACAATCTTTTTGCCAAAGATGTAAGGCAAAATCTAGAATATTTCTCTTTTTTAATTCATTTTTGTTAATTTATTTTTGTTCCTAATGTTTGAATTGTTTGTTCTCAACAGGTATTTCCTCCTTGTATGACTAATTTCCCAACAGTTGGGATGTCATCAGAAATGGCAAATCCTTCTTATCTTCACTTCAATCCAGTTCAACAAGTGGTTGCTTGTTCTGGAGTTGAAATGGGATTGAACTCTCCCGACATTGCGCTTCGGAGAACCATTAGTGCTCCCGAATCGACAATCCTGGACTCATCATTTCTGGATACATCCTGTTTCACTGTAATTTTCTGATTGCCTTCTTTTTACTCTTTTCTTTCACACTAGTGTTCGCCATCTTTCTCATTATAGAACAACACTCTGCATTGCAGCAAATTCAGCCCTCACCAACATGGGACGTTGAATTGCAAAACGTTTACAATGTGGCATTCGAACATGGAAGATCAACAACACCCTTCCCATCTCAACCATTTGCAGGTACATAAAACGCTAACATGTCCTTGATGATTTTTCAGTGCAGAAGTTTTGACTACATTTGATAGATGCATAAGTGAACCCCACAGTTGTTAAATGACTTTTTTTCGCAAAGTAAGAGCAGTTGCCTATATATGCATATGATTTAAATGAAGAAAGTTACTTTTATAGAAGTTTTCTATCATTTTCACAGTAACAAATTATATTCAATGAGCACTGTATCCCATTTGCTTGTTCATATAGGTAAGAGTAAACAACATTTTGACCCGACGTCTTCATTTTCCTTGAAGCATCCGTATCGTGATGTATTTTGGACATTGGTATAAAGATATAACCCTCCAAATATGTGTTGAAAATTTCTTTTAACATATACTCGAGTCCGAGTAACATAGTTTTGATCTACTGAATGTGCATCTACTGTTACACCACATGGCTTGGACAGGCAAAATTGGGGGCCCTGTGTCAAGCTAAACATACAATTAGAACTATCATATCATTGTCTTAAATAAAGGAGAAACATAACAGTGTTTATTTGCATTTTATGTTGGATATTTGTAAGGATTGAACTGGCAAGCATGAAAAGATAGGAGTAGGTCCTCCAGAGATGTGAATCAAAACATACAAACCTTATCTGATCCATTTTAATTTGATAGCTGCAGGTTCCATTGAAGCTAGCCATCTAAAGATGGAGATGTGAATTAGAATATGAGTTGATGATTCATTGATGATCGAGTTAATTCCAGATGCCTTTGATCGATATTCTTTTCACCCCCACCCCTTTTTTGCTTCTTTTAAGTATATATATGGTATATATGTTTGTACGTATACTTGAAAACAGTATGAATAAGATCAATACTGATTAACTTCAAATCTTCCTCTTGTTCAAATTGCATTTAAGGTTACAATGAAAGGTTGATGGGATGGAGGGGACCAAATGACTGGGGGGTCAACTTTGATAGCTATGTTACTAGTTTTTTTCCATATGGTTACACTGAATGTGCTATAAGATGGGGTAAAGTTGATATGGATAAGTGCAAAATTGGCCACCATTTTTTAATAATCACACGGTTTATTTGAAGTTTCACTGCCTCATTAACACTATAATTGACAATGCAAGAAACACCACAAAATTTGGTGATGTTGAGGGGAAATGCATAGATTAATCCCAGTGGCACAAGTTGTTACAACTTGAAGCAGTCCAGCATCAAAGACAGCGGACATCGAACCTACTACTGGACCATCTTCCTACTCTTTTCAGACATAATAATAGTATATAATATATTTGATTGAGACACTGATAATTAGTGCATAATTGCATCAAAATTACGGCCTCAAATTGATCTTTGATTCATTCAATCATTTGGCAACTGTGTGTGATCATAATATCTATGAACATCAACAAGTGTTAAAAGTATAAAAATATCAAATCCATATTTATAAAAATATAATTTAATTTGTATATTAAATAATATTTTAATAAATTTATAATTGAGTTGATGCGAATAACACCAACCCAATAAAATACTATATAAATAAATTAATAATTTTTTAAATTTTTTTCTCATTTGTCTGTTATTTTTTAATTAATATAAAGTGATGATAGTATAACAGTCTTACTAAAACCCGCGCACGACAACAAAGCAATAAAATAAAACCTAAAAGTTTGATATAAAAATGGATAAATGTGGAGAAATATGTTATGCAAATTGTAGATGAACATTAACTGTTGGTGTCGTGTGGGTGATCAAAGCAACAAAAAGGGGCAACTTCATTTTCAACTTTATTTATATCTAAACTCCCCTAGCACCCTGTATCATTACTATTTCCAACTTCATCCCCCCTTTTTATCTCCTTATATTTGAATGAATGTTTTTTCCACATTTGAATTTGAATTTTTACACATTACGACAACCTCAACCAACAATTATTGTTTATATAATTTTTATCTCTATATTATTTACACCCTAGTTGGAAGACGTTTAAGGGTCATATACAGACCCGTTCTTGATATTTTTGAGCCTAGACGAAACAATAAATTAGTTCTTTTTTAAAAAAAATTATAAAATGTAATACATTTATGGTGAAAATTGTAATGCATTTGGGGCCCTAGTAGATTAAGCATTTATGGTGAAAAATCTAAAAAAAAATTTCCCAAGTTAAAAGCTGCAAAAATAAATTTTTTAAGCCCTTTTAGCCTTGGGCCCTAGGCGGCTGCACTCTCAAACAATCTTCAGAGCCAAGCCTGGTCATACCCTTAAGTTTCATGTTTGAATATAGGTTAAATTTTGTTATCAATCCATATATATTACATGTAAGTTAGGGTTTTATTCTTTAATTTGATTATTTTAAGTCTTTGTATTTTTAGAATTTTAACAGTTTTAATTCTAATCAAAGCTATTAAATTCATTTAGGCTCCGTTTGTTTACCAGTAAAATATTTTTCGGAAAATAATTTTTGAAAGATGATTTACTTTTATGGTGTTTGAATGAATCTGTGTAAAATATTTTTTGTTGTTTGACAGATTTCCTGAAAATATTTTCCGCAAAAGCTATTTTAAATTAAACAAATATATATTTAAGAATTTATTATCATTTTAAATTGTTTTTACGTATCTTGCAATGATTTATTTATATAAATAAATCAAATTAAATATATAATAATACTCAATTATTAAACTAGAATATTAACCGTCATAATTTGAAAACAACCAAAGTCAAATAAATTATTTGTAATTGTTATTTACAAATGTTATTTACAATTCCTGGATGCGATTACACAACTGTATCATGTTCCAAGAAACCAAATTGACCTATTTCTCAATGCCTGCTTCACCAAAAATCACAAGCAATTATTGAAAACTTTACATGAATTTTTTCTATAGGTAATTTCAAACTACACATCATACACCGGCAATCGCTCTTCGATAGAAACACGGCAGATTGGGCACCTTTTACACTTCTCACAGCATGTACTGAGATACAAATTATGCATGATTCCACATCCTTTGATAATAAATGTAATATTATCCATGGTCATAAGACAAAGGTTACAATTTTGTAAGTAATTACCATAAACATACATACATGAGAAGTTATGATGCCTTAGCCGTAGATTTAGGAGAGATATCAATGCATTAATCATTACTGATAGAGCATGTGATAGCCAGAATGAACGAACTTTAGCAGTATTTATGGGGATGGATAGATATGAATACCTGCAGAGGACATGATACCTACATGGGAGGAGGACTATGTTGATTCGTTCTTCGAAGCAAACTCTACAGAGAATCTTTTCCTGACTGATTCATTAAATTAACAAGTGAGCAATACCATAGATAACGGCTCAACAGTTATAATAACTAGGTTAGAACTTATGTTTTCTCCTGAAATATACAAATTTGAAGTCTTTCAAACTCCTGCTGGCTAAACTCGGTGATTTCAGTCTACTCACAGACTGCAGCTTGTAATCTCCAAATCCGTTTTAAAGGAAATGAAGATTTTATCAGTACAACATCATTAGATGGTAAACAGGATTTCACATATTATATAGCCATCAAGTTGGACAAAAACAATTGTAAAAATAAAGCAGAATTCAATTAAATTTCATTCAAAAAAAAAAACAGACTTAAACTAAAGCATAAGCGTATACTTTTATGATTTGAAGATAACAAGTACTGGGTGTACCTCTTCAACCAAATCTGATTTAGGCATTTTCTTCACAGAATCAAGTGAGAAAGTGTTATATCTGAATGTTAAGAAGATTAAAGTTAAGATCAACATAGAGACAAGAGGAAGAAAAACCCTGTTACAATCTCTCATCTTTGTAATACTCAAGAAGCCCCATAGCATGCAATAGAAGCAACCGGTACTTATGATGAGAACAAACAAGCATTGTTGATAAATTCAGCATAACAATAATAACTCATCATGCAGACTCCATTGTTTAGTTTCCAATGCTTTTTAAAACATTCTTTGCATCCAAGAATTGAAAGCAAAGATTATACAGTTCTAGAATGTAACTCACAAGATGTAGAAAATACTTTAAACAACAATACTCGAATAAAGAAGACTATAATTTGAAACAAGATGAAGGGCATCATAACCGAAACAAGCACATGATTAACTTCATCCACAAAAATATCCAGTAAATTAAAATCTTGCTTTTATCCCTAGATCACGTGGATTAAGAATAGTTGTATAAACCTCAAAGTTTGTCGGAGAGCCAAACAACAGTTGAACATTAATGCCCCACTTCTTTACATCCAAATGAAATGCTGCTAAGCCCTCTTCTGGCAAAGTATTTCAAGTTCATCAATGTACTCATTGCCACCATAGTACCTGCAATAAACAAAAAGATAATTGGCTGCTAAATCAAAACCAAAAATAGAATTAAATCTCTTTTCACTTTGGTCAATTATACATAGTATATACCTTTTACCAAGTAGTCCTTCCGAATACTTGTTTGTGAGGCATGACCCGACTGCCTCCATCACAGCACAGGATGTAAACCATCAATCTACCTCCTTAAAACACACAATAACAGAAGCCTCTCAATTTACAAATTATAGAACCATAAATTTCCGTTATCAACATCCACGAGATAGTCAAGCATTGAACATTGCTTCTCACAGAAATGCAAAGTCTTAAGCAACTAGCAATTCTAATTTCAAAACACTGCAATTAGTAAAAGACCTAAACTGAAATTTCATCATCCAAACTTGTATCAGGTAGTACTAACCACAACAAAAAAGTTTTTCTCAAATCTATAATCTATAATAACAACCACACAAACACTAAAACAAAAGGAATACAGCTTCAATTTCGAATCAAATTCACAACAAATTAAAACAACAAAAAGAATCAAAGAAGAATTAAAACAGATTAAGTGAGCCTTTCGAAGTGAAACAAATCTAAACAAGTTAAAAAGAACAAAAAAAGAAGAAGATTAAAATGAGTTAAGATTATCACCTTGGCTGTCTTGGAGCGATTCAAATCAAAATTCTAAGGTTTAATTTTCAGTGAAATGGAAAAGATGGATGCAGATGGGGAGGGTGACTCCAAATATATATGTCGATTGGTGGTGCAGTAACCATTTTGACAACGAAAGGCGAAGATGAGGAAAATCAAAGATGAACATCGGCGTCTAGTGTTGAGAATCATTGTTGGCTGACGGCAAGCAGAAGATCGGGGTGTCAAGGATAGGGGAAGGGGAAGGGGAAGATCAGGTGTTCAGAGTTCTTGGCTTCTTTTCCTGAAAATGTCTTATCGAAATAAAAACGGTAAGACATTTTCCCAAATTAAAGGCCTCATTTCCCGTGTTTTGTAATTCATTTTACATTAGGAAATTCTTTTCAGCCAAACAAACAATGGAAAAGGATGAAAAGCTTTTCCGGAAAATGATTTCATCATAAACAAACGGAGATAGTTAAATTCTGCAATTTTAAATTTTGAAGTGGCAAATATATAATTGCTTGTGTAATGTAATGTAAGTTACTATTTTCACATATTACTCACAAAAAACCAATTAATAGATTTAAGGCCATTGTTTGCATTAAGATTGAAATTTTGAAATTTAAAAAATATATAACAAATTTAGCAGGCCCAATTTGCCCGGCCTGCTATAAAACAAAAAAATAATGACAAACTAAATCCAAAACTACCCAAATCAAACAAGACCAAATATCTAACCCTGGCCTAATTAAACCATAAACAGAAACACACAAAGTTTGTTAACCCTAGCCGCCCTAGCCTCCATTACCCACGTCCTCCACACCGTTCACCACGCACGTCTGCCCCACTGCCACCACGCACCCATGTATCACGTCCAAGCCACGTCCGCCATACCTGCAAACATGCACAAAAACAGTTGTAAAATGGCTATATAAGGCCACGAAGAATGTAATTTTTTTTGGTTACAAACTCAATACAAAATACACATGAATTCAAAAAAGAGCAAGGCAAGAAGAGATTCAAACATTTTTTTCAAAAAAAAGCAGCAAAGACTTGAAGAATTGAAAACCAAAAAATCAAGCAAAGGTCTTTGAGTTTTTTCCTTATCTTTTCTTTTTTCATTTTTGAAACTTTTACTATTATTGTTTTTTATTTTACAAAATTATTTACATATATTACATATTAAAAATATATCAAAAAAAATTTACCGCGGCGCCAGTGACGGCGAGTGGCAGTGGTCAGCGCCGGAGTTCGACTAGACCCTCAGGCCTGCAGAGATAATAAAGGGGGAGAAGGAGAGTTTTTTTTTTTTTTTTGAAAGGGAGTTGAAAGTGTTTTTAAAAAAAAAAAGATTTTAGCCTTATATAGGCCCCCAAAACGACCTCATTTTGAGATTGGCCACAAATGCCTAATACGATGTCGTTTTGCCCTTGACTCGTCCGACCGGACCTGCTTCAGCCTAGGATCTACGTGTTTTTAATCGGAAGGACTAATTGCATATTTAGCCCTTTCACTTTTTATAGCTTTGCGATTAAGTTCTATTTATTTCTAATTTGGCCCTATAATTTTCCTTTTGTTTTAATTTGGTCCCGCGCAAGGTGATGCGTTTTGAATAGAGGGGATATTTTCTTTCCCGCTCCCTCCACTTCGTTCAAGCGTTGCAATCAGATCCTTTCCCCTTTTATTTATTTCCAATTTTGCCCCAAACTTTCATTTTAAATTCAATTTGGTCCTTTTTTAGTTATTTTGCTACTTTATCATGTAATTGATTAATTGGACATGTTTATTATTATTTTAATAATATTATTATTGTATTCATTATTATTATATGTTACTATTACATTCATCTTTTTTACTTTTATTATTCTTTTATTAAAATTATTTCTACTATTTTTTATACTATAATTATTCTTATTAATATATTATTATTATTTTTTCTTCTTCTTCTTATATTATTATTATTATTCTTATTAATGTATTATTATTGTTATTTTTTTACTTTATTATTATTGTATTATCACTATTATTATTACCATATCATTAACCTAATTAATTTTATATTATTACTGTAATAGGCCCAATTTGCCCGGGCCTATGAAAATCTAAAAAAACTAAAACTAAAAAACAAAAAAACCCCAAAACAAAAGAATAATTATAAACCGAACAAAAATAAAATAATAAATTAAAATGTTTATGGATCAAAAGTCCATTTACAATTCATTTAGCCCAAAAATAATAGCCTAAACAAACACCCAAAATTCCTTAACCCAATTACATAAAATTCGACCCAACTAAAATAACCCATGACCCAATTGAATAAACCCTAAAACTCGAGGCCCAATACACCCAAAAATTTCAGTAGCCTGAGAATGCCAGAAGCTTCTGGAATAAGCCAGAATGGCACCAGAAGATTGGCTTCACACGAGAGATTCCCATGAGAGGCTCCTTGCACGGCCTCCCTCGCGCGTTTTTTTGCTCTTTCGTACGGCCATCCCTACGTTATAATACACGAGAAGAGGCCAGCTAACAGAATACAATGAATGACAGCAATAAAAATGTATTTTTATTTATTTATTTTACTCTGTAAATTTGGCCATAAAAGCCGATGATTGTACCTGCAAAAGGGGGGACGAATAGATACGCACACTATGCAAATCCAATATTGAGAATCAAAAAAATCAGAAAGGTGATTTAAGATTTTTCTTCCATCTTCAATATTTTTTCCTTTTTTTGCATATATCATATTTTTAGTTTTTTTTAAAAAAAGAAGAAAGAAAAGCGAGAAAGTTACCTTTGTTAAATACATCGATGAGATCCTTTGGCTTCTCCGTCGAAATCGGGGTTAGCAATGCGGATTATCAAGTGAAAATGGTCTTTGAGTGTTGATTTCGGTGAAAGTAAAGGCTGCTTCTACATCACTCACCAATTTTAATGGTGAGCTGGTGATGAGTGGGCCTTAGCAAATGGAGGCTGCTGGAATGAACCCTAGAGAATTGATTTTAGGGCTGTGATTTTTAGTTTAATTGTTGGCTGCGTTTGGAAAAGAAATGGGAAAGAAAGGTTTTAAATAATCTATTAGACAAAACGGCACCGTTTACACCCATAGAGGTCCGCGCATTGGCCCGATAAAGGAGTTGGATCTGCGCCCCTTTTGTTTGAATGGGTAAATTGCACGCTGGATCCCTCCTTGTGTTTTATTTTGATTGTGTTATGATTATCTTTGTGGTACTTGTATTTTATCGCTTATATTTGATACTAACTTGTGTTTTATTTTGATTGTGTTTTGCATAACATTGCATATTAAAGGAGGTGTTGGTTTGTATTCGATTACTAAGTAAGAAAGTTTAACATGGAGAATGAATTTCTTAATAAAATTGAGGATAATATGGCCGTTCGCGCATGGTCAGAGAAGTTACAATTGGAGAAAGGGGATAGCCTGGCAGAGGGATATACATCAGAGTTGCAGAACTTTACTCGCATCAATGTAACACAGAATGAGCTGCAAGAGGTGAAGGATATATGGACTCGTTGGGATGAGGGCACTAAACAGTTATTCTACCAGAGTTATGGTGATATACTGTACTTGCTTGATGTTAAGGTGGATAAGCGTTTGTTCCAAGGTATGACTCAATTTTGGAATTTTGCTTATAATTTTTTCACTTTTAGGGAGGTAGATTTGGTTCCTACTTTGGAAGAATATACTACTTTGTTGAGGAGTCCAAAAGCTCAAGTCAGAAAAATTTATGCTAAGGTTACTAATGGTCAAACTTTTGCGAAGAGGGGATGAGTAAATCTTGGGTCACTGCTCGAATTCAACAGAAAGGGGATAGTAAGTGTATTCCCTAAGAAAATTTGACAGACTTGATTTTGACACACCCGGATGAAAAGAAAAGGGTTGATATCTTTGCCTTAAGCATCTATGGATTGGTGATTTTTCCTAAGGCTTTAAGATATGTTGATGAGGCAGTTACTGATTTGTTTGATCGTCTCGAGAAGGGAGTCACACCTGTACCTGCAATACTGGCCGAGACTTTTTGATCTTTGAGCATGTGCCGGAGAACAGGGAAAGGTCGATTTATTGGATGTGCACAGTTGTTGATGGTATGGTTTCACGGGCATTTTTAGAAAGTGAATAAGGTATCGTACTGGGTTTTCTCCGAAGGTTACTCCCCATTAAAAGAAGAGATGGCTATGCAAAGGAGAGATGATATTTCAGAAGAGAAATGGATGGAAATTCTCCAAAATCTCAAGGAAGATAATGTAAAGTGGAGAGCTTTCTTGATGGTTCCTGATGAAATCTTGTATCGATGTGGGAGCTAAAATTGGGTGCCATTGTTAGGAACTTGGGGAGCTACTGTATACACTTCTTTACTTGCATTAAGGCAATATAAATCGAGGCAGTTCATACCTACCACGTACGGGATGGCTCAGTGTGAATTCCCATATAAAGGAGACCACTATAGGAAGAAGGTTCGGGAATTGTCTGATGCTTGGAGGCAAATACACTGGATGAAAAGGCTGACTGTTGGTTCTACGGTAACACCCGAATACAATGGATGGTTTAGGAAAAGGGTCAATGATAATATTCCTAGACCAAGTTTAAAAAGTGCTCGACCAATGGAGGAACAGTTACAAGTTGTCCCGTCAGAGTTGGAAATTATAAAACAGGATTTTGAGAAGAAGAGTTCTGAGTTTAGGAAGAAGATCGAGCAGTTGGAAGAAGAAAAGATGCACTTGAAGTTAGAAGTGAAGATTTAAAAGTCAGAGGCAGAAAAGCTACAGAAAAGGAAAGGGAAAGTTGAGGAAGATTTGGAAGGCTTGAAAATAGATTATAAGAAGCTGCGCTTATCAATGAGGACTGTTGGGCTAGGAAAGACTTCGAAACAATAGTGCCAAGAGGTTCGAGAAGAAAGGGCTAAGGCAAATCAATGGGAAAAGAGGTACCAGGAGGCTCAAGCTCGGAATGAAGCCTTGGAAAGAAGTCTGTCAGAGAGTAAGAATGAAAAAGATGAATTAAGAGCCAGAGTAGTGGAACTTGAGAGATCTCTGTGTTTATACCGAAATCGCAATTCTGTGACAGAGTTGAAAGTAAGCTTAAGTAAGATCGAGGAGATGAAAAGGAAAATAGAAGAGTTAGAAACGACACTGCAAAGTTGTGAAATGAGGATTGAGTTCTTGGAGGCAAATGAGGAGTAATGGAAGGGCCAACTTCATTACTCTCAAGACCAGGTTAGAAGCAGGGATTACATCATGGGAGAAGCTGTAACACAAATTCGAGAAGTAGCTGATTACTTGCAGTCATTGGCGGTACAAGTAGACATATTAAGTGTGAAATACAGTTAGAGTCAGATAGGGGACAAGAACTAGCTTCATTGCTTAGGAAAATTAAAGCCCTGAGTGTTAGGGCGAAGTCGTATTTGTAACTCAGTTTTATGTAAAGAATTTTATTTTCTAGTAAAGTTTTCTAAAAGGAATTGAATCAGAATGGATGCCTCCTTTGCATTCATGCATTTGCATTACATTACATCATATGCATTAAAGATTATAATAAGATTCTAATTAATTAAAAATTATTTCAGTAATCTGGAAACCAACAAAAATACACCAAATACGCATCCCTATGGTACAAGGAAAAAGACTAAGTCAATGGACAAAAGACTGGAAAAGTTAGAGCAAATGTAAAAGGATATGCAAGAGCAAATGCAGTCACAGATGCAAGAGCAGCTGGTTAGGATTCAGCAGGAGATGAAAGAACATATGATGGAGTCCCAAAGAGAAATGATGAGTCAGTTGTCCCAGTTGCTGATGGGAAGAGTGGATAAGGGAAAAGGGAAAAGGTCCTATGGACAATGTTGGAGAAAATAATGAAGACCCTCAATATCCTCATGGCTTCACCCCTATATATATGCAAACACATCTTGTGATTAATTTACAAAAGCCATCTGTTACGATCAGGCCTCAGCAGTTTCAGGCCGGGGTTTCAGTACCAATAAATGTTCAAGCTGGTTCAGGTTATAATCCTAGTAACAACTCAAAAAATCCAATGGTCCTTGATTTGGATAAGGTCACAAAAGAGGAAAGAGCAAAGGCGGAGTCACAAAAACTTTTAGAGGAATGGTGTAAATGGTTGGAGGAAAAGGTCAGAGCAATGGAAGGTGTTGATAGACACCCGGGAATTGATGCAAAAGATCTGAGTTTGGTCCCAGACTTAGTACTGCTATACAAGTTGAGGATGCCAGAATTTGAAAAATACAATAGAACGAGCTGTCCTGAAGCTCATATCACTATGTTTTGCAGAAGGATGATAGGGTATGTTCATAACGATCGATTGTTGATTCATGCTTCCAAGATAGCTTGGTAGGAGTAGCTACTAAATGGTACAATCAATTAAATCAAAACAGAATTAGTTCATGGAGAGATTTAGCACAGGCGTTCATGAAGCAATACAGCCATGTGATAGATATAACTCCCGATAGAATTACTCTGTAGAATATGGAAAAGAAACCAAATGAAAGCTTTAAGCAGTATGCACAGAGGTGGAGGGAAATGGCTATCCAAGTGCAGCCACCGCTATTAGAGAAAGAAACTACGATGCTCTTTATTAACACCTTAAAGGCTCCGTTTATAACTCATATGTTAGGAAGTGCCACGAGGAGCTTTGCAGATGTGGTCATGACAGGAGAAATGATTGAGAATGCCATAAGAAATGGAAGGATAGATGCAGGAGAAAGTGCTAAGAGGTCTGTGCCACGGAAAAAAGAGAATAAGGTGAACAATGCGAACGTGGGATATTCGAAGTCTGTTACTGTAAGTCAACCAAAAGCGGTAACTACCGGACAGGGTTCATCACGGCAAGAGTTAAGAACCAGGCAGAATAATGAGAAGATTTAATTTACACCAATTCCTATGACATACAAAGAGTTATATCAAAGTTTATTCGATGCACATGTGGTAGCACCTTTTTACTTAAAGCCATTGCAGCCTCCGTTCCCTAAATGGTACGATGCTAATGCTCAATGTGAGTATCACACAGGAATTGTGAGTCATTCGATAGAAAATTACACCACTTTTAAGAAGGTGGTTGAGAGATTTATCCAGATGGGTATTGTGAAATTTGATAATGCGCCCAGTGCTAAAAATCCACTGCCTAATCATATTGATGGCGGGGTAAATGCAATAGATGGAGGTATTGGAAAAAGAACCAAGAGGGATGTTTCAAAAGTAAAGACTCCTTTGAGACAGGTTTGGAAAGAGATGGCAAGAAGGGGATTAGTTACTTCAAACACAGAAGAAAGTAATAATGGGATAGAGACTTATTGTGATTACCATCATAAAGAAGGACACAAAATTCAAGAATGTGAAGAATTCAGAGATGTTATTCAAGGCCTAATGGACAACAAGGAAATGGAGTTTTGTGAAGAGATCAATGAGGAGGAGTATATATGTGCGTCGTAATCCACATCAAGTCCAAAAGTCAATTATCCTGTAGTTATTATCTCGCGCCCTAAGAATGAAGCAGGAGTTCAAATGACGCCAAAGATTATAATTCAGAAGCCCGCAGTTTTTTCTTATAAGGATAGTAAACAGGTCTCTTGGAACTATGATTGTAACGTGACAATCCCGGGAAAGGAGAGTTCAGTCAACCCATTAAAGGAGGACCAAAATATAGGTTCTCATACACGCAGTGGAAGACGATATGATATAGAACCTGTGAAGGGAAGAAATGTACTAGTCGAGCAAAAGAAAGGAAAGGCAGTTGAACTTGAGGTGCCTATTAATAAACCGGTGAAAGAAGAAGAAGCTAGAGAATTCCTAAAATTTCTGAAACATAACGAGTACAGTGTGGTGGAACAATTGCGTAAACAGCCAGCCCGTATATCTATATTGGCTTTACTCTTGAGTTTAGAGGTGCATCGAAGTGCATTGATAAATGTGCTAAACGGGACATATGTAACCAATGATATTTTCGTCAATAAGTTAGATCGGTTGGTTAACAACATAAGTGCAGACAACTTCATCTTTTTCAATGATGATGAGATTCCATCAGGAGGAATGAGATCTACCAAAGCTTTGTATATAACTACCAGATGTAAATGATACATGTTGCCAGGGGTATTGGTAGATAATGGTTCAGCATTGAATGTGTTGCCTTTGTCCACACTAAACAAGTTACCTATGGATAGCTCTTACATGAAAGGATGTCAGAACATAGTATGAGCATTTGATGGCACAGAGAGAAGAGTCATGGGGAGAATAGAAGTACCCTTGTTGATTGGCCCAACCACGTATGAGGTAGATTTCATAGTAATGGATATCAAGCCTTATTATAATTACTTGTTGGGAAGACCTTGGATACATTCGGCAGGGGCAGTGCCTTCATCATTACATCAAAAGCTGAAGCTGGTATCGGAAGGACGGTTGGTAATGATAAATACTGAAGAAGATATTATCGCGGCTGTAAGCAGTGATGCGCCGTATGTAGAAATAGATGAGGAAGCCATTGAGTGTTCTTTTTGGTCTCTGGAGTTTGTGAATGCAACATTCATCACTGAGGGAAGTAAAATACTGGAGCCAAAAATGTCCAAAACTACGATGATGGGTTTACAGTTGATGGTAGGCCGGAGAGCTGTACCAGGAAAATGACTGGGAAGATGTCTTCAAGGAAGAATTGAAGTTCCAATGCTGAAGGACAAACAGAATCATTTTGGTTTAGGATTCAGGCCAGATGCAAGCCAAAGGAAAAAAAAATTAGAAAGAAGGCAAGAAAGAAAAAGAGCATGAAAGAGTGATGGGGAAATCAAGTGGGAGCCCATGATAATTCCTCATATCTCCAAGTCTTTTATATCAGGAGGCATTATTTATCCTGAACGAGGGGTACCTGAGAAAGAAAGTATAGGAGAAGCATTGAGAAATATGTACATCAATGCCATTTTTGAAGAGACAACTGAAGAAGGGATTTTATCAGATATTCGTCCATATGAGCCTAGGAGTGTTTTAGACAATTGGACCGCAGAAGATCTTCCTATAGTTTTTAGAGCTTACTCAGAGTAATGTTCGAAACAAACTTATTGTTTTAAGCCTAAAAATAATAAATATTTCTTTATGAAATAGGCTCATGTTCAAACATCATTATTTCAATGAAATATATTTTTTGCTATCATTTTGAGTAAATATTATTCTTTTCACAAGCAATTGTGTTATTCTTTCTATCTAAATAATTATCTTGATTCTTTCTTCAATTATTCTTTTATTCATAAACATACCATACGAAACAATAATTATCAAATTCATTCATTCTTTGTATTTTTGCGCCTATAATAGGTCCCAGATATCAATATCATGAGTAACGCTGTTACTGACTCAGAATTACTATTCGAACAAGACATGTGTTTAGAAAGATCTCAGAACTTTGAAGATGACAAAGATTGTGATTTATCTCTGGACTTGTTAAGGATAGTAGAACAAGAAGAAAAGTAAATTTTACCTCATAAAGAAACCATAGACATGGTGACTTTAGAAGAGGGGAAAGTTGTAAAAATTAGAACATGCATAGCTGAAGAAACAAAGCAAGACCTTGTGGGGTTGTTTCAGGAATTCAAAGATATTTTTGCGTGGTCATACCAGGATATGCCCGATTTTAGCCTTGATATTACAGCACATTGCCTTCCTATAAGAGCAGATTGTAAGCCAGTACAGCAGAAACTTCGACGAATAAGGCCAGATATTATCTTAAAGATAAAGGAGGAAGTTAAAAAGTAGTTGATGCGGGATTTCTTCAGATGATCAAGTACTCAGAATGGGTAGCCAATATTGTGCCTGTTCCCAAGAAAGATGGCAAGGTACGAATGTGTGTGGATTACTGAGATCTAAATAAGGCTAGCCCAAAAGATAACTTCCTTTTGCCTCATATTGATACGCTAGTAGATAATACGGCTGGCTACTCATTGTTTTCCTTTATGGATGGCTTCTCGGGGTATAATCAGATAAAGATGCATCTTGAAGATATGGGGAAGACTACTTTCATAACCTTGTGGGGCACGTTCTGTTACAAGGTAATGCCATTCGGATTAAAAAATGCTGGAGCAACGTATCAAAGAGCTATGTTGACTGTATTCCATGATATGATGCACAAGGAGATTGAAGTTTATGTTGACGATATGATAGCCAAATCTCAAACTGAAAAGGAGCACATTGAGGTATTGAGAAAGTAGTTTATGAGATTGAAAAAGTTTCAGTTAAAGCTTAATCTAACAAAGTGTACCTTTGAGGTTAGATCCGGAAAGCTATTGGGTTTTGTGGTTAGTGAGAGGGGAATTGAGATTGATTCAGACAAAGTCCGGGCTATATAGGAGTTGACTCCACCGCGCACCCAAAAAGAAGTTCGAGGTTTCCTCGGAAGATTAAACTATATTGCACGGTTTATTTCTCAATTAATAGAGAAGTGTGACCCTATATTCCGTCTTCTTAAAAAGAATAACCCAGGAGAATGGGATGAGGAATGTCAAAAGGCTTTTGATAAAATTAAAGAATATTTGTCAAGTCCTCCAGTGTTACCACCCCCAAGTTCAAACAGGCCGTTGATATTATATTTAACCGTGTTTGGTAATTCAATGGGATGTGTGCTTGGTCAACATGATGAATCAGGAAGAAAGGAAAGGGCGATATATTACCTCAGTAAGAAATTCACTGAGTGTGAGTTGAGATATTCGCTAATTGAAAAATTATGTTGCGCTTTGGTTTGGACAGCACGGAGATTAAGGCAATATATGTTGTATCATAGAACCTGGATAATCTCAAAGTTGGATCCTTTAAAGTATATGATGGAGTCAAATGGCTTGAATGGAAGGATGGCTAGGTGGCAAATCTTACTTTCTGAATTTGACATAATTTACATAAGTCAAAAAGCTGTAAAAGGGAGCGCAATAGTAGATTTTCTAGCCAGCAGAGCTCTAGAAGATTTTGAGCCCTTGAATTTTGACTTCCCCAATGAAGAGATAGTGTATGTGGCAGCTGCTAAAGAGGACACTATAAAAGGTCACTTTTGGAAATTGAATTTTGATGGAGCCTCAAATGCTATGGGAAATAGAGTTGGGGCAGTTCTGGTATCCCCAGGTGGAGATCATTATCCATTCACATGTAAATTGGATTTTGATTGTACGAATAATATGGCAGAATAGGAAGCATGTATTATAGGGCTCAGGGCAGCCATGGAGCGCAAAATCAAGGCATTAGAAGTATATAGAGATTCTGCGCTGGTAATTTACCAACTTTGAGGTGAATGGGAGACAAGAGACGCTAAACTAATCAATTATAAAAGATTGGTGTTAGGGTTAGTTGAAGAGTTTGATGATATTACTTTCAATTATCTCCCGCGCGATGAAAACCAGATGGCAGATACTTTGGCTACTTTGGCTTCTATGGTCAAAGTAATCAGACAAGAAGATGTGAAGCCTATTCAGATGAGCATTTGTGAGGCCTCGTCTTATTGTTATAATATAGAGGAAGAAGAAAGAGATGATCATCCTTGGTATCAGGATATATTGCTATATGTGAGAAATCGTGAATATCTAGATCAAGCCAACGAGAATAACAAAAAAATGTTGAGAAGGCTCGCTTGTGATTATGTTTTAGATGGAGAGATCCTATACAAAAGAAGGAAGGATCAAGTACTACTGAGATGTGTGGATGCTGTAGAATCCAAGAAAATATTAGAAGAGGTGCACGAAAGTGTTTATGGAACACATGCTAATGGGTTCACAATGGCCAGACAAATTATGAGGTTTGGGTATTATCGGTCCACCATGGAGGAGACTGCATCAATTATGCTAAGAAATGTCACAAATGTCAAATTTATGGTGACAAGATTCACGTACCTCCCTCGCCTTTGCATGTTATGACTTCTCTATGGTCATTTTTCATGTGGGGCATAGATGTCATAGGGCGAATTTCACCAAAGGCTTCAAATGGACATCGTTTCATTTTTGTGGTCATTGATTATTTTACCAAGTGGGTGGAAGCTGCTTTGTACGCCAATGTAACTAAATCGGCAGTCAGCATATTTTTAAAGAAGAAAATTATATGTCGATATAGAATGCCTGAGAGGATTATATCTGATAATGCATTAAATTTGAATAATAGCACAATAGCAGAAGTTTGTGGCAGTTCAAGATCAGACATCATAACTCATCGCCATACCGCCCAGAGATGAATGGGGCAGTGGAAGCAGCTAATAAAAACATCAAGAAGATTGTGGGGAAAATGACTGAAACTTACAGAGATTGGAATAAGAAGTTGCCATTTGCTCTCTATGCTTATCGAACATCTGTCAGAACTTCTACTGGGGTAACACCTTTCTCATTGGTCTATGGAATGGAAGCAGTCCTACCCATTGAAGTGGAAATACCTTCCCTTCGAGTTTTGTTAGAATTGAAGTTAGATGAAGCAGAATGGATACAGTCTCGTTATGATTAGTTGAATTTGATTGAGGAAAAGAGGCTAAAGGCTATTCAGCATTGACAGATGTATCAAAAAAGAATGACGTGGGCTTATGATAAAAAGGTTCGCCCAAGAGAGTTTCATGAGGGAGATTTGGTTTTGAAAAAGATCCTTCCCATACAAAAGGATTTTAGAGGAAAATGGATGCCGAATTGGGAGGGGCCTTATATGGTGAAGAAAGCTTTCTCCGGTGGTGCATTAATCCCAGCTGAAATGGATGGAAAAAACTTGTCTAATCCAGTGAACTCGGATTTAGTCAAAAAGTACTACACTTAACGAAGGAATAAAGCTAAAGTGAAAACCCGCAAAGGGCGCTTTGAGACTTTCAAAAAAAAAAAAAGAGGCCAAAGTGAAAACCCGCAAAGGGCACTTTGAGACTCAATAAATAAAAAAATAAAAAATAAAAAAAGGGAGAGGCCAAGGTAAAAACCCACAAAGGGCACCTTGTGATCAAAGGAGATTTAAATTGAAAACCCGAAAAGGGCGGCTCAAATATAGATCCAAAGTGGGAAGGCGGTGATCTTGCTATACTTGAATTAACAAGGAAAGGGATATGTTGCATCTTAGGGTATTGACAAAGTACTTCCGATCTCCTAAACACGTGTCAATTTCGAATTGGTCTTTAAAAAGTTCGTACAGAGAAGCTTAGGTTGCGATAACAGGGGTACCTGATCCTCATTTTATTTCTAGCAAATTGGTTAGCTTTGAATTATTCTTTATTTTTCAAGATATACAATCCAAAATTAATGGCCATTATTGTTCTTTTGATGATTTACTTTAAACTCAAGTTCAATTCTATTTTTATCCATTATTACAATTTGATTGCAAGCATATTGTATTGACGTAATGATGAATGAACTAGTAATGTTTTCACAATAGAAGTTTTGCATATCACTCTAGGAGTTCTAGATAATGCAAGAATTTGAAATAGAATAATTGTTTAGAATACGCCCAAGTTCAGAGATATATTTGAATAAATTGCCTTTTTGAGATCTCTGTCCAAGTAATGATTAAGCAAAAAGGCAAGATATAATATTGATGATACAACTTTAATCTCAAGAAAAGGGAAATGATACTTTGTACATTTGGTTATAACACCTGAGGAGTGAGGTAGCAGATCAAATAGAGAAAAATTCAACTATGAGTTGCAATGTTTTGCCTCAAAAGGAGTAGTGGAAAGGACGTTGGAATTACAGTGGGGCATGCTCGCCAGACAGGATATGTTTCTTTCTTTGGGATATTCTGTCAAGATGATGGTTGAGCAAAATGCGTCAGTATTAATGAACAACGAGTGACGATACCCTAAATTGTTAAAATGGAATCATCCTCATTTCTACATATATCATTCATAACACATTTAATTAGGAGCATTGGGTTCATTTCAATCATAACATCCTAATTATTTGGCATAAGCATGAGCATATGAAGTGGAGTCTACATGATAGGTTCCCCCAGGGGACAGTGTAGCGACATTGGTAAAGATTGAAGATTTTATCTCTCTGAGATTGCAGCGGAGTAAATCTTCGCAGATAGTGAATCTTATCTCTATGTATCGGCAATGGAGCAGATTTTACCACTAACCTTATCTTTCTGAGGTAGCAAGAGAGTAGGTTGAATAATGAGTCTTATCTTCTTGAGGTAGCAAGGAAGCAGACTGAGAATTGAAGATTTTATCTCCCTGAAGTTGCAGAGGAGCCGATCGAATATGGTGAATCTTATCCCCATGTATTAGCAATGGAGCAGATTTTAGCCACTGACCTTATCTCTCTGAGGTAGCAAGAGAGCAAGTTAAAGAATGAGTCTTATCTTTCTGAGGCAGCAAGAAAGCAGACTGAAGATTGAAAATCTTATCTCCCTGAAGTAGTAGAGGAGCAGATTGAAGATGGTGAATCTTATCTCCATGTATCGAAAATGGAGCAGATTTTACCACTAACCTTATCTCTCTGATGTAGCAAGATAGCAAGTTGAAGAATGAGTCTTATCTTCTTGAGGTAGCAAGGAAGTAGACTGAGAATTGAAGATTTTATCTCCCTGAGATTGCAGCGAAGCAGATTTTACCACTAACCTTATCTCTCTGAGGTAGCAAGAGAGCAAGTTGAAGAATGAGTCTTATCTTCTTGAGGTAGCAAGGAAGTAGACTGAAGATTGAAGATCTTATCTCCCTGAAGTTGTAGAGGAGTAGATCGAATATGGTGAATCTTATCTCCATGTACTAGCAATGGAGTAGATTTTACCACTAGCCTTATCTCTCTGATTTAGCAAGAGAGCAGGTTGAAAATCGAGTTTTATCTTCTTGAGGTAGCAAGGAAGCATATTGAATATTGAAGATCTTATTTTCCTAAGCAGTAATGGAGCAGATTCAAATCACTAGCCTTATCTCTCTGAGGTAGTAAGAGAGCAGGTTGAAGATTGAGTCTAATCTTTCTGAGATAGTAGGAGAGCAGTTGTAGCGGAGAAGATCGAAGAGGAGTGCCAATAAGCCAAAATTCAGCAAGACCGGGCAAAATTGGTCCTTTTTGAATGTCTTTGCTATATTCTTGTTACACGATAATGAGCAAAGAGGGGCAGCTGTAATAGGCCCAATTTGTCCGGGTCTATGAAAATCTAAAAAAATCAAAAATAAAAAATAAAAAACCCCAAAACAAAAGAATAATTATAAACCAAACAAAAATAAAATAATAAATTAAAATGTTTATGGATCAAAAGTCCATTTACAATTCATTTAGCCCAAAAATAATAGCCGACACAAACACCCAAAATCCCTTAACCCAATTACATAAAATCCGACCCAACTAAAATAACCCATGACCCAATTGAATAAACCCTAAAACCTGAGGCCCAATACACCCAAAAATTTTAGTAGCCTGAGAATGCCAGAAGCTTCTGGAATAAGCCAGAATGGCACTAGAAGAGTGGCTTCACACGAGAGATTCCCATGAGAGGCTCTTCGCACGGCCTCCCTTGCGTGTTTTTTTGCTCCTCCGTACGGCCATCCCTGCGTTAGAATACACGAGAAGAGGCCAACTAACAAAATACAATGAATGACAGCAATAAAAATGTATTTTTATTTATTTATTTTACTCTGTAAATTTGGCTATAAAAGTCGATGATTGTACCTACAAAAGGGGGGACGAATAGATACACACACTACGCAAATCCAATATTGAGAATCCAAAAAATCAGAAAGGTGATTTAAGATTTTTCTTCTGTTTTCAATATTTTTTCCTTTTTTTGCATATATCATGTTTTTAGTTTTTTTTTAAAAAAAAGAGCAAGAAAAGCGAGAAAGTTACCTTCGTTAAATACATCGATGAGATCCTTTGGCTTCTCCGTCGAAATCGGGGTTAGCAATACAGATTATCAAGTGAAAATGGTCTTTGAGTGTTGATTTCGGTGAAAGTAAAGGCTGCTTCTACATCACTCACCAATTTTAATGGTGAACTGGTGATTAGCGGGCCTTAGCAAATGGAGGTTGCTGGAATGAACCCTAAAGAATTGATTTTAGGGCTATGATTTTTAGTTTAATTGTTGGCTGCGTTTGGAAAAGAAATGGGAAAGAAAGGTTTTGAATAACCTATTAAACAAAACGGCACTGTTTACACCCATGGAGGTCCACGCGTTGGCCCGATAAAGGAGTCGGATCTGCGCCCCTTTTGTTTGAATGGGTAAATTGCACGCTGGATCCCTCCTTTTGCGTGGCGCCTCCAATTGTGCCCTATGTGTCTTCTT
Source organism: Gossypium anomalum (assembly GCA_025698475.1). Classification (NCBI taxonomy): domain Eukaryota; kingdom Viridiplantae; phylum Streptophyta; class Magnoliopsida; order Malvales; family Malvaceae; genus Gossypium; species Gossypium anomalum. The sequence continues at coordinate 84,021,763 of CM046967.1, read as the reverse complement.
TGTTTTTTGTTAATTTGGCTCTAATTTCATTTTTTTTACTTGGGTCCGCGATTCAGTGCAGTGTTTTGGCGCGGGATATTTCCAATTCTAGTCCCCACACATTTGTGCGCATGGCATATTGATCCTATTTCACAATTATTTCATTTGTAAATGGTCCATCTTATTTCAATTTTGTTTTAATTAAGTTTTTATCCTCATTTTTATTTTTTTTTACTGTATGAACATTGTCTTTTACATATTTGATTGTTGGCTGTGATAGTTCAAGTTGATTTGATAATTGAATTTTGTTTTAAAGAATATGTTTTATTAGGATTTTAATAAACCAGAACCTATGGATATTGAAACTACAGATCCATATGGTAAAAGAAAAATAGATTCGGATATTCAAAAAGATGATTATCTGAGAACGCTAAACAAAGAGTTTGAAACAATAGATAATACAATTAGGATTTTCGGTAATCAAACCGAAGATATAGCTACCAATGAAATTAAAACCGAATATATGGGAGAATCTTCTAATCAACAACCTAGTCAAACTATACCTATACCACATAGGATAGATGACTTAAACAAAAGAAATGTGGCCCAAGGAGGAATATATTTAGATTTGACTAATATTCAAATAGTGACTATGAAAAAACCATAGATGATTGGGCATGATCAATGACAATTGTTGTAAACAACAACAGTTCATGGTCAAAAGAAAAATTTTTAAACTATTTTGTTGGAACATTTCGGGGAGATGTTTTACAATTTTTAAGAAGATGGGAAGAATCGATGTAGGAAAATTCCAAAAGGACAACTAATTAATCGGATAGGTACCCTAAAGACCTTTTAAAAGGATTAACAAATATTCTAAAAGCAGAATTTTGTGGCTATTTTGATAAAAAGATCAAGATAGTATAGCTAGTTATGTTTTGTCAAAAATAAAATTATGTGATATAAGATATTTAGAAGAATTTTCTAAAAATTTCTTCATGAATATCAAAAGTTAAAAAACGAAAATATAGAATTTTGGAAAAACCAATATTTTCATAAATTACCTCCACCACAGGATGAGATATGTATAAAGAAATATGTATCTTATTTAGATAAACATAGTAAAGAAGCGAGGCATAGCAAAAGAAAATATAGATTCTATAGGTAATAGGATAAATTTTGCAAAAGAAAGAATAACTTTGCATTGCCTACAAACTAAAGTTTGCTAAACAAGTAAAAAATAAATTAAGTTATAGTCATTGTACAAAAATTCTAGAAAACGAATGGGAATTTGGATGTAAAACAATACGTCCTAGTACTTATAAAAAACATAGAAAGAAAAATAGAAAATATAAATTTGTTAAATGGAAGCAGGAAATAAAAGATATATCTTGGTAATAATAATAAGAAAAAGAAAAATTTATTAGAAGAAAAACTTCTAAAAATCTAAAAACAAATATGTAAATGTTTTATATGTGATGAAGAAGGTCACATAGCAACAAATTGTCCTAATAAAGGCAAAAGTGCTAAAAAGGTAATTAAAAGTCTTGAAGAACAAGATTTAGAAATATGTTTTGAAGAGGAAATAAATCCCGAAGAAATATTATATGAGCTAATATCGTAAAAGCAGATTCGATTGGATGAAGAAGAATATATATTTATGTTTAATGTAGGAAGTAGTTCTAAAAACCAATTAGAAGAAATTTCTCAAAAAGAACGACAAGATATTAAATTAGGAAATTTAATTGGAGAAGAAAAGACTTTTACGATGAAATGATAGAAAAATTAATAAAAATCATATTTCTAAAGAAGAAATATATAAAATATCTAAGTTTAAAATTTGGAGTCAAAGGCATATAGAAAAATTAGTGGCAATCTGATAAGCTAAAGATACTAGAGGAGGATTAATGAAATCCCATTATTTACTAAAGAAAAAATCATGAGGATTAAAAAGAAATATCCTCAGGTTAGATATATACATTTAGGAATAATTATGATAACAATTAGAGCTTTATTTAGAAAAGGTCATGATATACCTATAATAGCAGTGTTATTAGATAAAAGATTTGAAAATCCAATAAAAGCACTTATTGGAGGTATTCAGTCTAATTTACATAATGGAGTAATAGGATTTAAAGTAAAACCAAATTATTTTATATCCATTCTGAGATCCTCTAATAGAAGAATGTTTATGTTTAAAATTGGACAAAAATTGAAATTAAGGATTTTAGTGAAGATCTAGCAATAAGTTGGACTTCTATTAATGAATACACCAACACACAGAAGTAGAAATTAAAGAAATTAATAATAAAAAATAGAGCTATTTGAGCCTAATAAATTTACTCAGAAATCCAGCCTAAATTATTACATTTAAAAGATCTATCAATACCAAGAGATTGGATAATAGATAGAATAAGTGGAGCAGTACTTCAAAACCAGTAAGTACAATAGAATATGTGTCATCGGGAGATAGACTATATTTTAAAAATAATGCTATAACAAATACGAATGACAATTTAGTTTTACCCTCTAATTCTCAAAGCAGAAGAAGATGAGGATAATATAAGTACAAATTCAACACCAATAGATATGAAAAGCAGTTCAAATACCTATTTTCCCACACAGAACCTAGTAGAAATTCTAGAAACACTAGAATGGAAGAAATACAATCTGCCACCATTATTCAACAAATGAAAATGGGAAAAAATGATATTATTACATTTTCAAACTTTCAACCTAGAAAGTATTATACATATATAGAAATTACATTTCAATTTAGAGAATATAAAACATATTCTTTACATGCTTTGTTAGATACGGGAGCTACCACCAGTAGTTGCGAGAGAAAATGCAATACCTGTAGAAAAATGGGAATTAATGAAAAACCCAATTAGAGCTATAGGAATAGATGGTAAAGAAACCATAATTCAATTCAAAGCTAGAAATATACCAATCTACATAAATAATGTTAGATTTGTAATTCCTAAAATATTATGTTTCCAGAAATGCATGGAGATATATTATTAGGAAATAATTTTATATATCATCATTTACCATTTTCCATAGATAGAAATTTAGTTATATTATCAACAGAAAAAACTTCTGTAGAAATACCTTTGATAGAAAATCATAAATTTATATGTGATAAAGGTTTTAGACCAACAAGAAAAGAACAAATTAAACAACTAGAAACAAATCATTGGTTGTTTAAAATCTTAGAAAATAATTTTAGTGAAGAACCACTAAAATTATGAAAAAACTTGATCCAAGATATTGCGAGATAAAATTAAAAATCCTAATAAAATTATTAGAATCAAACCCATGATCTATACTAAACAAGATATAGATGAATTTGATATACAAATTAAGGAATTATTAGAAAAAGGATTAATAGAAAAAACTAATAGTCCACACTCAAGTCCAGCCTTTATGGTAAGAAACCATGCGAGAAATAAAAAGAGGAAAAGCTAGAATGGTAATTAATTATAAAAGACTAAACCAAAATACTATTTTTGATGGATACTTTATACCAAGAAAAGATGTTTTGATAAATCAAGCTAAACAAGCAAAATATTTTAGTAAATTCATTTGTAAATCGAGATTTTGGCAAATAATGCTAACTGATGAATCTAAACCATTAACGGCTTTTAGTGCACCTAATGGTCATTATCAATGGAGAGTAATGCCATTTGGGTTATGTAATGCACCTCAAATCTTCCAAAGATGGATGGATTCTATATTTAATAAATATAAAAAATTTTTTTTGTGTAGTTTATATAGATGATATCTTAATATTTTGAAAACTTTGGAAAAACATAGAAAACATTTAAATATTATCTCTCAAGAATTCATAAAACATGGAATTATTTTGAGTCCTAAGAAAATAGAATTAGAAAAAACAGAAATAGAATTTTTAGGTTTAAATTTATCAATGATGATGGTCTTAAACTACAAGATCATATTATAGTAAAAATAAAAGAATTTCCTGAAGAAATTAAAGATAAAAAACAACTTCAACAATTTCTAGGAATAGTTAATTATGGAAGAAACTTCTTTCCTAATTTGTCCCAAAAAATAGGTGACTTATATGAAAAATTAAAAAAGGAAAAACTTTTATTTGGTCTAAAGAAGACTGAGAAATTATTAAAAATATAAAAGCAGAAATAAATTATACTCCAAAAGTTTATTTACCTAAACAAGGTGATAAATTAATTTTAGAAAGCGATGCATCACAAAATTATTGGGGATGTATTTTAAAAGCTAAAACGACAAAAAATAAAGAAGAACTAATATGCGGATATAGTTACGGAAAATTTAAACCAAAGCGAAATCAATTATGCTATATATGAAAAGGAATTATTAGCCATCAAAAAAGCAATAAAAACCTTTTTATATATCTAGCATCTGAAAACTTTATTATCAAAAGCGACAACTTGAGGCGGTTAAACAATTTCTTACTAATAATAGTTTAGAAAATGTACCTAGAAGAATTAGATGGTACAATGAATTATGTAGTTTTAATTTTGAAGTTTTTTATATGTTAAAAAGTGATAATGTTATTCTTTGATTATCTTAGCAGGCCTTATGGATAGAGGTAAAAAACCTCTAGAACAAGTCGGAGAATGGACTACGGTTCATAAAAAACCCAACAAAGGGAAGCAAACAAATCCTAATCAAGGATTTACTCCGATATTAACATCATATTATGCCAATCAAGGTTATTATGTTCCTTATCCAATGGTAAGACAACCAATTGGATCTTCTCCATCTTATGCACCAAAAATGGCAAGCAGTACCCACCAAGAAGAATAAGCCAAACAAGCCAATTCCCTTGGTCTCAAGATCCAAACTCGACTTTCCAAGCTAGTTATTACGAAGTTATAAAAGGAAGCGAGAAGATTTGTTGAAACAACAACAACTTTTTCTGAAGTAAAAGATTTTTATAATCGAGTTTACCAATGATTTATATAACTTTATTAATGAAATATGGAAAACCCATATTACTGGATCAAAGAGCAAATTTGGAAGAGCTCTTACAAAACTTTCCCAATTTTTAGTTGAAAAAACAACTAAAGAAAATGAAGCTCATGATTTATTATTAAAATCCATTTTATATAGAGATTGGGAAGAATTGAAATAGAATTCAAAAATATCAATGAGATAAATAATCTTATTGATATATTTCAATATTTTATTCATAAAGGAACAAATAGTCCCATTATGAATAAAATGTTTAGAAATATCTTATATAATAAAGCTAGAAATATATTACCATTTGAAGTTTTGAAAAAATTAATAGAGTCATTTGCAACTTGACAAGCTCAATTTAAAAAAGTTTTTCTGAATACTTTTACAATCTTTTATTTATATAAATGAAATAGGAGAAGAATTTCCTTCTATAAAATTTAAATTTGGACCATGAACCATTTGATATAAGCGGTATTGAATGGGGTTTTGTTAGAGAAATAGTAGTACAAAATTTCTCTTTTCATCATCTAAAAGATTTTCTGCTATTATAAAAGCTATATTATCACTATTAGTATATATAGAGCGATTTTTCTACTATTTTTATATCCAAATAAGTAGCCTAATTGGTATTCTTTGAAAAGAAGCGTTTTTATCGGCCTTATCAAATATGGATTATTCAAAAAATGATTGATAGTCCTTATTTATCAGCGACTAAAGAAAACAAAGAACACTTGACAAAACCATTGACAAGTGTTATAATAATCAAAATATCTTCAAATCAAGCGAGGAATTGATTTAATGTCAATGACTCGACACGTACTTCAAGATCGGACATATACACTACATGCGATGGAAGAAGAATAGTAGTGACAAAAATAGTCTAATGCAAAAATCGAGAGATGAAGAATCCTTACAAATTGCTAAAGAAAATAGCGGATATGGAACTCGATGATTTTCCTTACGACACTTGAGAAGAAATCAAAGACACGTGGAAGGCTTGGAACTCACGAGCCATCACGAGTCTTTACATGCGGATGAAATCGAGACATTAAATCTTGACAACATCCAAGAAGGGTAAAAGACAAAACAAAAACCACGTGGAAAGTCAACAAGATTTTCAAAGAAGATTTTCAAGATTGGCAGTAAATAAACATTCAAGGCATCCAAGTATGGACAAAGAGATGAAGTGACATCTGACAACATACGTGGAAGCAACAATAAATTCATCCTTATCAGAAACAACATTGGGATTGAAGAAGAAATTAAATAGAATTTGTAAATTCTACTATAAATAAGAATGTAAAGAGCCTAGGAAAGGCATCGAAAAAGAATTAGAAATCTTTTCTCTTTACTTTAGTTTCTCATTGTAAACGATCGAAAAAGAATTAGAAATCTTTTCTCTTTATTTTAGTTTCTCATTGTAAAAGATCGAAAAATAGTTTAGATATCTTTTCTTTTTCTCTTTTGTAAACAATCTTCTCTGTAAAAACCTTTCCTTTACTTTTAATAAAATAACGATCTTAGCACCCATAACATCCTCCCCGTGCTTTGGTATCAGAGGCCCCGAGATGTGATTCTTGGAGAATCTATATCAAATATCACTTTGTAAGTTCTTATCTTTAATCTACAATTTTGTTAATTCTACAGTTATTTATCTTAAAACCCATACATACATTATTTTGTCTTAACTTTGCTGTTTAAGTCTAGGAGAGAGAGCGTTAGGCCACAGTGTTTAAGACAAGATAATATATGAAGGTTTTAAAGTACAGAAGATGAATAACATGGAAGAAGCAGATTGTTTATATAAAGATAAAACATGCGATCATATTATGCATATAGATTCTAAACAAGAAAAATAATATTTTGACCCTTAGTAAAGGATTTAATAGTTTAATAGATATAACCTCTATATATTTTAATAAAATATATAATAAGGTCAATAATATAGAAGAAAAGGTAAATAATCTAGGAAATATTAAGGAATTAGATTTGAACAACAAATCTAAAGAAATATTATCAGAAGTTAATAATAAATTAGAACAAGTTATAAATAATAACATAAGTCGGACATAGATCTAGGTCCTTTATATTATGGTAATAGTAATATAATTTTAACTTTATCGGATGAAGAGGAAGAAACCTCTGTGGAAGAATCATCTTCTACTAGTAAAGGGTAAAAAATCTGAAAAAGAAAATCTTTAACTCAACAAAAATATGATTTCCAATCCTATAAAGAACTTATAGAACATTGGAAAGAAGATTTACAAGCAGATAAAGATAAAAATGAAAGAGTAGAATATTTAAAATTAATAGAAGAAATTTATGAAAAACAAAAGACCTATTTGCTAAGTTTAATTATCATTATATGTTAAATTATGACACTACAGAAAGTAGTAGTTCAAGTAATTACGATAATCAAGAAGATTTAAAAGTTACTAGTTATAAATCGATGAAGAAGACACTTCAACAGATGAGGAAGAAAAACCAGAACCTATGGATATTGAAACTACAGATCCATATGGTAAAGAAAAATAGATTCGGATATTCAAAAGATGATTATACGAGAGCAGCTAAACAAAGAGTTTGAAACAATAGATAATACAATTAGGATTTTGGTAATCAAACCAGAAGATATAGCTACCAATGAAATTAAAACCAGAATATATGGGAGAATCTTCTAATCAACAACCTAGTCAAACTATACCTATACCACATAGGATAGATGACTTAAACAAAAGAAATGTGGCCCAAGGAGGAATATATTTAGATTTGACTAATATTCAAATAGCTGACTATGAAAAAACCATAGATGATTGGGCACAGTCAATGACAATTGTTGTAAACAACAACAGTTCATGGTCAAAAGAAAAATTTTTAAACTATTTTGTTGGAACATTTCAGGGAGATGTTTTACAATTTTTAAGAAGATGGGAAGAATCGATGTAGGAAAATTCCAAAAAGGACAACTAATTAATCGAGATAGGTACCCTAAAGACCTTTTAAAAGGATTAACAAATATTCTAAAAACAGAATTTTGTGGCTATTTTGATAAAAAAGATCAAGATAGTATAGCTAGTTATGTTTTGTCAAAAATAAAATTATGTGATATAAGATATTTAGAAGAATTTTCTAAAAAATTTCTTCATGAATATCAAAAGTTAAAAAGCGAAAATATAGAATTTTGGAAAAACCAATATTTTCATAAATTACCTCCACCACAGGATGAGATATGTATAAAGAAATATGTATCTTATTTAGATAAACATAGTAGTAAAGAAGCGAGGCATAGCAAAAGAAAATATAGATTCTATAGGTAATAGGATAAATTTTGCAAAAGAAAGAATAACTTTGCATTGCCTACAAACTAAAGCTGCTAAACAAGTAAAAAATAAATTAAGTTATAGTCATTGTACAAAAATTCTAGAAAACGAATGGGAATTTGGATGTAAAACAATACGTCCTAGTACTTATAAAAAACATAGAAAGAAAAATAGAAAATATAAATTTGTTAAATGGAAGCCAGGAAATAAAAGATATACTGGTAATAATAATAAGAAAAAGAAAAAATTTATTAGAAGAAAAACTTCTAAAAAATCTAAAAAACAAATATGTAAATGTTTTATATGTGATGAAGAAGGTCACATAGCAACAAATTGTCCTAATAAAGGCAAAAGTGCTAAAAAGGTAATTAAAAGTCTTGAAGAACAAGATTTAGAAATATGTTTTGAAGAGGAAATAAATCCCGAAGAAATATTATATGAGCTAATATCAGAAACAGATTCTGATTCAGATGAAGAAGAATATATATTTATGTTTAATGTAGGAAGTAGTTCTAAAAACCAATTAGAAGAAATTCCTCAAAAAGAACAGCAAGATATTAAATTAGGAAATTTAATTGGAGAAGAAAAAGACTTTTCTGATGAAATGATAGAAAAAATTAATAAAAATCATATTTCTAAAGAAGAAATATATAAAATATCTAAGTTTAAAATTTGGAGTCAAAGGCATATAGAAAAAATTAGTGGCAATCTGATTAAGCTAAAGATACTAGAGGAGGATTAACGAGAAATCCCATTATTTACTAAAGAAAAAATCATGAGGATTAAAAGAAATATCCTCGAGTTAGATATATACATTTAGGAATAATTATGATAACAATTAGAGCTTTATTTAGAAAAGGTCATGATATACCTATAATAGCGGTGTTATTAGATAAAAGATTTGAAAATCCAATAAAAGCACTTATTGGAGGTATTGAGTCTAATTTACATAATGGTGTAATAGGATTTAAAGTAAAACCAAATTATTTTATATCCATCTGAGATCCTCTAATAGAAGAATGTTTATGTTTAAGAATTCGGACAAAAATTCTGAAATTAAGGATTTAGTGAAGATCTAGCAATAAGTTGGACTTCTATTAATGAATATACCAACAATGAAGTAGAAATTAAAGAAATTAATAATAAAATAATAGAGCTATTTGAGCCTAATAAATTTACTCTACAGAAATTCAGCCTAAATTATTACATTTAAAAGATCTATCAATACCAAGAGATTGGATAATAGATAGAATAAGTGGAGCAGTACTTCAAAACCAGTAAGTACAATAGAATATGTGTCATCGGAGATAGACTATATTTTAAAAATAATGCTATAACAAATACGAATGACAATTTAGTTTTACCCTCTAATTCTCAAAGAGAAGAAGATGAGGATAACATAAGTACAAATTCAACACCAATAGGTATGAAAGCAGTTCAAATACCTATTTTCCCCACAGAACCTAGTAGAAATTCTAGAAACACTAGAATGGAAGAAATACAATCTGCCACCATTATTCAACAAATGAAAATGGGAAAAAATGATATTATTACATTTTCAAACTTTCAACCTAGAAAGTATTATACATATATAGAAATTACATTTCAATTTAGAGAATATAAAACATATTCTTTACATGCTTTGTTAGATACTGGAGCTACCACGGTAGTTGCGAGAGAAAATGCAATACTGTAGAAAAATGGGAATTAATGAAAAACCCAATTAGAGCTATAGGAATAGATGGTAAAGAAACCATAATTCAATTCAAAGCTAGAAATATACCAATCTACATAAATAATGTTAGATTTGTAATTCCTAAAATATTATGTTTCCAATGCATGGAGATATATTATTAGGAAATAATTTTATATATCATCATTTACCATTTTCCATAGATAGAAATTTAGTTATATTATCATGAAAAAACTTACGTAGAAATACCTTTGATAGAAAATCATAAATTTATATGTGATAAAGGTTTTAGACCAACAAGAAAAGAACAAATTAAACAACTAGAAACAAATCATTGGTTGTTTAAAATCTTAGAAAATAATTTTAGTGAAGAACCACTAAAATTATGGGAAACTTGATCCAAGATATTGCGAGATAAAATTAAAAATCCTAATAAAATTATTAGAATCAAACCCATGATCTATACTAAACAAGATATAGATGAATTTGATATACAAATTAAGGAATTATTAGAAAAAGGATTAATAGAAAAAACTAATAGTCCACACTCAAGTCCAGCCTTTATGGTAAGAAACCATGCAGAAATAAAAAGAGGAAAAGCTAGAATGGTAATTAATTATAAAAGACTAAACCAAAATACTATTTTTGATGGATACTTTATACCAAGAAAAGATGTTTTGATAAATCAAGCTAAACAAGCAAAATATTTTAGTAAATTCATTTGTAAATCAGGATTTTGGCAAATAATGCTAACTGATGAATCTAAACCATTAACGGCTTTTAGTGCACCTAATGGTCATTATCAATGGAGAGTAATGCCATTTGGGTTATGTAATGCACCTCAAATCTTCCAAAGATGGATGGATTCTATATTTAATAAATATAAAAAAAATTTTGTGTAGTTTATATAGATGATATCTTAATATTTTGAAACCTTTGGAAAAACATAGAAAACATTTAAATATTATCTCTCAAGAATTCATAAAACATGGAATTATTTTGAGTCCTAAGAAAATAGAATTAGAAAAAGCAGAGAAATAGAATTTTTAGGTTTAAATTTATCGGTGATGGTCTTAAACTACAAGATCATATTATAGTAAAAATAAAAGAATTTCCTGAAGAAATTAAAGATAAAAAACAACTTCAACAATTTCTAGGAATAGTTAATTATGGAAGAAACTTCTTTCCTAATTTGTCCCAAAAAATAGGTGACTTATATGAAAAATTAAAAAAGGAAAAACTTTTATTTGGTCTAAAGAAGACTGAAATTATTAAAAATATAAAAGCAGAAATAAATTATACTCCAAAAGTTTATTTACCTAAACAAGGTGATAAATTAATTTTAGAAAGCGATGCATCACAAAATTATTGGGGATGTATTTTAAAAGCTAAAACGACAAAAAAAAAAAAAAGAACTAATATGCGGATATAGTTACGGAAAATTTAAACCAAAGCGAAATCAATTATGCTATATATGAAAAGGAATTATTAGCCATCAAAAAAGCAATAAAAACCTTTTTTTATATATCTAGCATCTGAAAACTTTATTATCAAAAGCGACAACGAGGCGGTTAAACAATTTCTTACTAATAATAGTTTAGAAAATGTACCTAGAAGAATTAGATGGTACAATGAATTATGTAGTTTTAATTTTGAAGTTTTATATGTTAAAAAAGTATTGACAATGTTATTCTTGATTATCTTAGCGGGCCTTATGGATAGAGGTAAAAAACCTCTAGAACAAGTCGGAGAATGGACTACGGTTCATAAAAAACCCAACAAAGGGAAGCAAACAAATCCTAATCAAGGATTTACTCCGATATTAACATCATATTATGCCAATCAAGGTTATTATGTTCCTTATCCAATGGTAAGACAACCAATTGGATCTTCTCCATCTTATGCACCAAAAATGGCAGCCAGTACCCACCAAGAAGAATAAGCCAAACAAGCCAATTCCCTTGGTCTCAAGATCCAAACTTCGACTTTCCAAGCTAGTTATTACGAAGTTATAAAAGGAAGCGAGAAGATTTGTTGAAACAACAACAACTTTTTCTGAAGTAAAAGATTTTTATAATCGAGGTTTACCAATGATTTATATAACTTTATTAATGAAATATGGAAAACCCATATTACTGGATCAAAGAGCAAATTTGAGAAGAGCTCTTACAAAACTTTCCCAATTTTTAGTTGAAAAAACAACTAAAGAAAATGAAGCTCATGATTTATTATTAAAATCCATTTTATATAGAGATTGGGAAGAATTGAAATAGAATTCAAAAATATCAATGAGATAAATAATCTTATTGATATATTTCAATATTTTATTCATAAAGGAACAAATAGTCCCATTATGAATAAAATGTTTAGAATATCTTATATAATAAAGCTAGAAATATATTACCATTTGAAGTTTTTGAAAAAATTAATAGAGTCATTTGCAACCAGCAAGCTCAATTTAAAAAAGTTTTTTTCTGAATACTTTTTACAATCTTTTATTTATATAAATGAAATAGGAGAAGAATTTCCTTCTATAAAATTTAATTTGGACCATGAACCATTTGATATAAGCGGTATTGAATGGGGTTTTGTTAGAGAAATAGTAGTACAAAATTTCTCTTTTCATCATCTAAAGATTTTTCTGCTATTATAAAAGCTATATTATCACTATTAGTATATAGAGAGCGATTTTTCTACTATTTTTATATCCAAATAAGTAGCCTAATTGGTATTCTTTGAAAAGAAACGTTTTTATCGACCTTATCAAATATGGATTATTCAAAAAATGATTGATAGTCCTTATTTATCAGTGACTAAAGAAAACAAAGAACACTTGACAAAACCATTGACAAGTGTTATAATAATCAAAATATCTTCAAATCAAGCGGGAATTGATTTAATGTCAATGACTCGACACGTACTTCAAGATCGGACATATATACACTACATGCGATGGAAGAAGAATAGTAGGTGACAAAAATAGTCTAATGCAAAAATCGAGAGATGAAGAATCCTTACAAGCTGCTAAAGAAAATAGCGGATATGGAACTCGATGATTTTCCTTACGACATATGAGAAGAAATCAAAGACACGTGGAAGGCTTGGAACTCACGAGCCATCACGAGTCTTTACATCTGGATGAAATCGAGACATTAAATCTTGACAACATCCAAGAAGGGTAAAAGACAAAACAAAAACCACGTGGAAAGTCAACAAGATTTTCAAAGAAGATTTTCAAGATTGGCGATAAATAAACATTCAAGGCATCCAAGTATGGACAAAGAGATGAAGTGACATCGACAACATACGTGGAAGCAACAATAAATTCATCCTTATCGAAAAACACATTGGGATTGAAGAAGAAATTAAATAGAATTTGTAAATTCTACTATAAATAAGAATGTAAAGAGCCTAGGAAAGGCATCGAAAAGAATTAGAAATCTTTTCTCTTTACTTTAGTTTCTCATTATGTAAGCGATCGAAAAGAATTAGAAATCTTTTCTCTTTATTTTAGTTTCTCATTGTAAAAGATCGAAAAATAGTTTAGATATCTTTTCTTTTTCTCTTTTGTAAACAATCTTCTCTCTGTAAAAAAACCTTTCCTTTACTTTTAATAAAATAACGATCTTCCGCACCCATAACATCCTCCCCGTGGCTGGTATGAGAGGCCCAGAATGCTTGATTCTTGGAGAATCTATATCAAATATCCTTTGTAAGTTCTTATCTTTAATCTACAATTTTGTTAATTCTACTGGTTATTTATCTTAAAACCCATACATACAGTTATTTTGTCTTAACTTTGCTGTTTAAGTCTAGGAGAGAGGCGTTAGGCCACAGTGTTTAAGACAAGATAATATGAAGGTTTTAGTGCAGAAGATGAATAACATGGAAGAAGCAGATTGTTTATATAAAGATAAAACATGCGATCATATTATGCATATAGATTCTAAACAGAAAAATAATATTTGGCCCTTAGTAAAGGATTTAATAGTTTAATAGATATAACCTCTATATATTTTAATAAAATATATAATAAGGTCAATAATATAGAAGAAAAGGTAAATAATCTAGGAAATATTAAGGAATTAGATTTGAACAACAAATCTAAAGAAATATTATCGAGAAGTTAATAATAAATTAGAACAAGTTATAAATAATAACATAGAAGTCGGACATAGATCTAGGTCCTTTATATTATGGTAATAGTAATATAATTTTAACTTTATCGGATGAAGAGGAAGAAACCTGCTGGAAGAATCATCTTCTACTAGTAAAGGTAAAAAATCTGAAAAAGAAAATCTTTAACTCAACAAAAATATGATTTCCAATCCTATAAAGAACTTATAGAACATTGGAAAGAAGATTTACAAGCAGATAAAGATAAAAATGAAAGAGTAGAATATTTAAAATTAATAGAAGAAATTTATGAAAAACAAAAAGACCTATTTGCTAAGTTTAATTATCATTATATGTTAAATTATGACACTCAGAAAGTAGTAGTTCAAGTAATTACGATAATCAAGAAGATTTAAAAGTTACTAGTTATAAATCGATGAAGAAGACACTTCAACGGATGAGGAAGAAAAACCAGAACCTATGGATATTGAAACTACAGATCCATATGGTAAAAGAAAAATAGATTCGGATATTCAAAAGATGATTATACGAGAGCGCTAAACAAAGAGTTTGAAACAATAGATAATACAATTAGGATTTTTGGTAATCAAACCAGAAGATATAGCTACCAATGAAATTAAAACCGAATATATGGGAGAATCTTCTAATCAACAACCTAGTCAAACTATACCTATACCACATAGGATAGATGACTTAAACAAAAGAAATGTGGCCCAAGGAGGAATATATTTAGATTTGACTAATATTCAAATAGTGACTATGAAAAAACCATAGATGATTGGGCACGATCAATGACAATTGTTGTAAACAACAACGATTCATAGTCAAAAGAAAAATTTTTAAACTATTTTGTTGGAACATTTGGGGAGATGTTTTACAATTTTTAAGAAGATGGGAAGAATCGATGTAGGAAAATTCCAAAAAGGACAACTAATTAATCGGATAGGTACCCCTAAAGACCTTTTAAAAGGATTAACAAATATTCTAAAAGCAGAATTTTGTGGCTATTTTGATAAAAAGATCAAGATAGTATAGCTAGTTATGTTTTGTCAAAAATAAAATTATGTGATATAAGATATTTAGAAGAATTTTCTAAAAAATTTCTTCATGAATATCAAAAAAGTTAAAAAACGAAAATATAGAATTTTGGAAAAACCAATATTTTCATAAATTACCTCCACCACAGGATGAGATATGTATAAAGAAATATGTATCTTATTTAGATAAACATAGTAAAAAAGCGAGGCATAGCAAAAGAAAATATAGATTCTATAGGTAATAGGATAAATTTTGCAAAAGAAAGAATAACTTTGCATTGCCTACAAACTAAAGTGCTAAACAAGTAAAAAATAAATTAAGTTATAGTCATTGTACAAAAATTCTAGAAAGCAGAATGGGAATTTGGATGTAAAACAATACGTCCTAGTACTTATAAAAAACATAGAAAGAAAAATAGAAAATATAAATTTGTTAAATGGAAGCGAGGAAATAAAAGATATCTTTGGTAATAATAATAAGAAAAAGAAAAATTTATTAGAAGAAAAACTTCTAAAAATCTAAAAACAAATATGTAAATGTTTTATATGTGATGAAGAAGGTCACATAGCAACAAATTGTCCTAATAAAGGCAAAAGTGCTAAAAGGTAATTAAAAGTCTTGAAGAACAAGATTTAGAAATATGTTTTGAAGAGGAAATAAATCCAGAAGAAATATTATATGAGCTAATATCGAAGCAGATTACGATTGGATGAAGAAGAATATATATTTATGTTTAATGTAGGAAGTAGTTCTAAAAACCAATTAGAAGAAATTCCTCAAAAGAAACGACAAGATATTAAATTAGGAAATTTAATTGGAGAAGAAAAAGACTTTTACGATGAAATGATAGAAAAAATTAATAAAAATCATATTTCTAAAGAAGAAATATATAAAATATCTAAGTTTAAAATTTGAGTCAAAGGCATATAGAAAAAATTAGTGCAATCTGATCGCTAAAGATACTAGAGGAGGATTTAGAAATCCCATTATTTACTAAAGAAAAATCATGAGGATTAAAAGAAATATCCTCGAGTTAGATATATACATTTAGGAATAATTATGATAACAATTAGAGCTTTATTTAGAAAAGGTCATGATATACCTATAATAGCGGTGTTATTAGATAAAAGATTTGAAAATCCAATAAAAGCACTTATTGGAGGTATTGAGTCTAATTTACATAATGGTGTAATAGGATTTAAAGTAAAACCAAATTATTTTATATCCATTCTGAGATCCTCTAATAGAAGAATGTTTATGTTTAAAATTGGACAAAAAATTCTGAAATTAAGGATTTGTGAAGATCTAGCAATAAGTTGGACTTCTATTAATGAATATACCAACAATGAAGTAGAAATTAAAGAAATTAATAATAAAATAATAGAGCTATTTGAGCCTAATAAATTTACTCAGAAATTCAGCCTAAATTATTACATTTAAAAGATCTATCAATACCAAGAGATTGGATAATAGATAGAATAAGTGGAGCAGATACTTCAAAACCAGTAAGTACAATAGAATATGTGTCATCGGAGATAGACTATATTTTAAAAATAATGCTATAACAAATACGAATGACAATTTAGTTTTACCCTCTAATTCTCAAGCAGAAGAAGATGAGGATAACATAAGTACAAATTCAACACCAATAGGTATGAAAGCAGTTCAAATACCTATTTTCCCCACTGAGAACCTAGTAGAAATTCTAGAAACACTAGAATGGAAGAAATACAATCTGCCACCATTATTCAACAAATGAAAATGGGAAAAAATGATATTATTACATTTTCAAACTTTCAACCTAGAAAGTATTATACATATATAGAAATTACATTTCAATTTAGAGAATATAAAACATATTCTTTACATGCTTTGTTAGATCAGAGAGCTACCACAGTAGTTGGAGAGAAAATGCAATACCTGTAGAAAAATGGGAATTAATGAAAAACCCAATTAGAGCTATAGGAATAGATGGTAAAGAAACCATAATTCAATTCAAAGCTAGAAATATACCAATCTACATAAATAATGTTAGATTTGTAATTCCTAAAATATTATGTTTCCAGAAATGCATGGAGATATATTATTAGGAAATAATTTTATATATCATCATTTACCATTTTCCATAGATAGAAATTTAGTTATATTATCAACAGAAAAAACTTACGTAGAAATACCTTTGATAGAAAATCATAAATTTATATGTGATAAAGGTTTTAGACCAACAAGAAAAGAACAAATTAAACAACTAGAAACAAATCATTGGTTGTTTAAAATCTTAGAAAATAATTTTAGTGAAGAACCACTAAAATTATGGGAAAACTTTTGATCAAGATATTGCGAGATAAAATTAAAAATCCTAATAAAATTATTAGAATCAAACCCATGATCTATACTAAACAAGATATAGATGAATTTGATATACAAATTAAGGAATTATTAGAAAAAGTTAATAGAAAAAACTAATAGTCCACACTCAAGTCCAGCCTTTATGGTAAGAAACCATGCGAGAAATAAAAAGAGGAAAAGCTAGAATGGTAATTAATTATAAAAGACTAAACCAAAATACTATTTTTGATGGATACTTTATACCAAGAAAAGATGTTTTGATAAATCAAGCTAAACAAGCAAAATATTTTAGTAAATTCATTTGTAAATCGAGATTTTGGCAAATAATGCTAACTGATGAATCTAAACCATTAACGGCTTTTAGTGCACCTAATGGTCATTATCAATGGAGAGTAATGCCATTTGGGTTATGTAATGCACCTCAAATCTTCCAAAGATGGATGGATTCTATATTTAATAAATATAAAAAATTTTGTGTAGTTTATATAGATGATATCTTAATATTTTGAAACACTTTGGAAAAACATAGAAAACATTTAAATATTATCTCTCAAGAATTCATAAAACATGGAATTATTTTGAGTCCTAAGAAAATAGAATTAGAAAAAACAGAAATAGAATTTTTAGGTTTAAATTTATCAGCTGATGGTCTTAAACTACAAGATCATATTATAGTAAAAATAAAAGAATTTCCTGAAGAAATTAAAGATAAAAAACAACTTCAACAATTTCTAGGAATAGTTAATTATGGAAGAAACTTCTTTCCTAATTTGTCCCAAAAAATAGGTGACTTATATGAAAAATTAAAAAGGAAAAACTTTTATTTGGTCTAAAGAAGACTGAGAAATTATTAAAAATATAAAAGCAGAAATAAATTATACTCCAAAAGTTTATTTACCTAAACAAGGTGATAAATTAATTTTAGAAAGCGATGCATCACAAAATTATTGGGGATGTATTTTAAAAGCTAAAGCGACAAAAAATAAAGAAGAACTAATATGCGGATATAGTTACGGAAAATTTAAACCAAGCGAAATCAATTATGCTATATATGAAAAGGAATTATTAGCCATCAAAAAAGCAATAAAAACCTTTTTATATATCTAGCATCTGAAAACTTTATTATCAAAAAGCGACAACCGAGCGGTTAAACAATTTCTTACTAATAATAGTTTAGAAAATGTACCTAGAAGAATTAGATGGTACAATGAATTATGTAGTTTTAATTTTGAAGTTTTATATGTTAAAAAGCGACAATGTTATTCTTTGATTATCTTAGCAGGCCTTATGGATAGAGAGGTAAAACCTCTAGAACAAGTCGGAGAATGGACTACGGTTCATAAAAAACCCAACAAAGGGAAGCAAACAAATCCTAATCAAGGATTTACTCGATATTAACATCATATTATGCCAATCAAGGTTATTATGTTCCTTATCCAATGGTAAGACAACCAATTGGATCTTCTCCATCTTATGCACCAAAAATGGCAAAGCAGTACCCACCAAGAAGAATAAGCCAAACAAGCCAATTCCCTTGGTCTCAAGATCCAAACTCGACTTTCCAAGCTAGTTATTACGAAGTTATAAAAGGAAGCGAGAAGATTTGTTGAAACAACAACAACTTTTCTGAAGTAAAAGATTTTTATAATCGGGTTTACCATGATTTATATAACTTTATTAATGAAATATGGAAAACCCATATTCTGGATCAAAAGCAAATTTGGGAAGAGCTCTTACAAAACTTTCCCAATTTTTAGTTGAAAAAACAACTAAAGAAAATGAAGCTCATGATTTATTATTAAAATCCATTTTATATAGAGATTGGGAAGAATTGAAATAGAATTCAAAAATATCAATGAGATAAATAATCTTATTGATATATTTCAATATTTTATTCATAAAGGAACAAATAGTCCCATTATGAATAAAATGTTTAGAAATATCTTATATAATAAAGCTAGAAATATATTACCATTTGAAGTTTTGAAAAAATTAATAGAGTCATTTGCAACAGCAAGCTCAATTTAAAAAGTTTTTTGAATACTTTTTACAATCTTTTATTTATATAAATGAAATAGGAGAAGAATTTCCTTCTATAAAATTTAAATTTGGACCATGAACCATTTGATATAAGCGGTATTGAATGGGGTTTTGTTAGAGAAATAGTAGTACAAAATTTCTCTTTTCATCATCTAAAAGATTTTCTGCTATTATAAAAAGCTATATTATCACTATTAGTATATAGAGCGATTTTTCTACTATTTTTATATCCAAATAAGTAGCCTAATTGGTATTCTTTGAAAAAAAACGTTTTTATCAGCCTTATCAAATATGGATTATTCAAAAAATGATTGATAGTCCTTATTTATCAGCGACTAAAGAAAACAAAGAACACTTGACAAAACCATTGACAAGTGTTATAATAATCAAAATATCTTCAAATCAGCGGGAATTGATTTAATGTCATGACTCGACACGTACTTCAAGATCGGACATATACACTACATGCGATGGAAGAAGAATAGTGGTGACAAAAATAGTCTAATGCAAAAATCGAGAGATGAAGAATCCTTACAAGCTGCTAAAGAAAATAGCGGATATGGAACTCGATGATTTTCCTTACGATATATGAGAAGAAATCAAAAAGACACGTGGAAGGCTTGGAACTCACGAGCCATCACGAGTCTTTACATGCGGATGAAATCGAGACATTAAATCTTGACAACATCCAAGAAGGGTAAAAGACAAAACAAAAACCACGTGGAAAGTCAACAAGATTTTCAAAGAAGATTTTCAAGATTGGCGATAAATAAACATTCAAGGCATCCAAGTATGGACAAAGAGATGAAGTGACATCGACAACATACGTGGAAGCAACAATAAATTCATCCTTATCGAAACAACATTGGGATTGAAGAAGAAATTAAATAGAATTTGTAAATTCTACTATAAAGAAGAATGTAAAGAGCCTAGGAAAGGCATCGAAAAGAATTAGAAATCTTTTCTCTTTACTTTAGTTTCTCATTATAAGCGATCGAAAAGAATTAGAAATCTTTTCTCTTTACTTTAGTTTCTCATTATGCGATCGAAAAGAATTAGAAATCTTTTCTCTTTATTTTAGTTTCTCATTGAAAAAAAGATCGAAAAATAGTTTAGATATCTTTTCTTTTTCTCTTTTGTAAACAATCTTCTCTGTAAAAACCTTTCCTTTACTTTTAATAAAATAACGATCTTCAGCACCCATAACATCCTCTAATACCGATTCACGGGGAGGATGTTATGGAGTGCGGAAGATCGTTATTTTATTTAAAAGTAAAGGAAAGGTTTTTGAGAAGATTGTTTACAAAAAGAAAAAGAAAAGATATCTAAACTATTTTTCGATCTTTACAATGAGAAACTAAAATAAAGAGAAAAGATTTCTAATTCTTTTCGATAGATTTAATGAAACTAAAGTAAAAGAAAAGATTTCTAATTCTTTTCGATCGTTTTTAATGAGAAACTAAAGTAAAGAGAAAAGATTTCTAATTCTTTTTCGATAATTTACAATGAGAAACTAAAGTAGAAATTTTCAATTCTTTTTGATGCCTTCCTAGGCTCTTTACATTCTTATTTATAGTAGAATTTACAAATTCTATTTAATTTCTTCTTCAATCGAAACGATGTTTCGATAAGGATGAATTTATTGTTGCTTCACGTATGTTGTCGAATGTCACTTCATCTCTTTGTCCATACTTGAATGCCTTGAATGTTTATTTCTTGCCAATCTTGAAAATCTTCTTTGAAAATCTTGTTGACTTTCGCGTGGTTTTGTTTTGTCTTTACCCTTCTTGGATGTTGTCAGATTTAATGTCTCGATTTCATCGAATGTAAAGACTCGGTGATAACTACAGTGAGTTCCAAGCCTTCCGCGTGTCTTTGATTTCTTCTGTTATGTCGAAGAAAATCATCGAGTTCCATATCTGCTATTTTCTTTAGCGATTGTAAGATTCTTCATCTCTCGATTTTTGCATTGACTATTTTTGTCGACTACTATTCTTCTTCCATCGTATGTGTATGTATATATACGATCTTGAAGTGCGTGTCGGCTATTGACATTAAATCAATTCTGCTGGATTTGAAGATATTTTGAATTATTATAACACTTGTCGTGGTTTTGTCGAAGTGTTCTTTGTTTTCTTTAGCTGCTGATAAATAAGGACTATCAATCATTTTTGAATAATCCATATTTGATAAGGTGATGATAACGTTCTTTTCGAGCAATACCAATTAGGCTACTTATTTGAATATAAAAATAGTAGAAAAAATCGTCTCTATATACTAATAGTGATAATATAGCTTTTATAATAGCGAGAAAATCTTTTAGATGATGAAAAGAAAATTTTGTACTACTATTTCTCTAACAAAACCCATTCAATCTTGCTTATATCAAATGGTTCATGTCGATCTAAATTTTATGAAGAAATTCTTCTCTATTTCATTTATATAAATAAAAGATTGTAAAAGTATTCAGAAAAACTTTTAAATTGAGCTTCTTTGGTTGCAAATGACTCTATTAATTTTTCAAAAACTTCAAATGGTAATATATTTCTAGCTTTATTATATAAGCATATTCTAAACATTTTATTCATAATGGGACTATTTGTTCCTTTATGAATAAAATATTGAAATATATCAATAAGATTATTTATCTCATTGATATTTTGAATTCTATTCGAAATTCTTCCCAATCTCTATATAAAATAGTTTTAATAATAAATCATGAGCTTCATTTTCTTTAGTTTTTTTTCAACTAAAAAACAGGAAAGTTTTGTAAAGCTCTTCTGAAATTTGCTCTTTGATCTGTAATATGGAGTTTTCCATATTTCATTAATAAAGTTATATAAATCGTTGGTAAACACTGATTATAAAAATCTTTTACTTCGAGGAAAAGTTGTTGTTGTTTCAACAAATCTTCTGCTCCTTTATAACGAGAATAACTAGCTTGGAAAGCTGAGTTTGAATCTTGAGACAAGGGAATTGGCTTGTTTGGCTTATTCTTCTTGGTGGTCTTAACTTGCCATTTTTGGTGCATAAGATGGAGAAGATCAATTGGTTGTCTTACCATTGGATAAGGAACATAATAACCTTGATTGGCATAATATGATGTTAATATCGAGTAAATCCTTGATTAGAGATTTGTTTGCTTCCCTTTGTTGAGTTTTTTATGAACCGTAGTCCATTCTCCGACTTGTTCTAGAGGGTTTTTACCTCTATCCATAAGGCTGCTAAGATAATCGGCAATAACATTGTCGCGCCTTTAACATATAAAACTTCAAAATTAAAACTACATAATTCATTGTACCATCTAATTCTTCTAGGTACATTTTCTAAACTATTATTAGTAAGAAATTGTTTAACTGCACGGTTGTCATTTTGATAATAAAGTTTTAGAGATGCTAGATATATAAAAAGGTTTTTATTGCTTTTGATGGCTAATAATTCCTTTTCATATATAGCATAATTGTTTCGTTTAGTTTAAACACTAGAACTATATCGCATATTAGTTCTTCTTTATTTTTTTGTTTTAGCTTTTAAAATACATCCCCAATAATTTTGTGATGCATCGATTTCTAAAAGTAATTTATCACCTTGTTTAGGTAAATAAACTTTTGAGTATAATTTATTTACTGTTTTTATATTTTTAATAATTTCTGAGTCTTCTTTAGACCGACTAAAAGTTTTTCCACTTTTAATTTTTCATATAAGTCACCTATTTTTGGGACAAATTAGGAAGAAGTTTCTTCCATAATTAACTATTCTAGAAATTGTTGAAGATTTTTTTATCTTTAATTTCTTCAGAAATTCTTTTTTTTTACTATAATATGATCTTGTAGTTTAAGACCATCGGTGATAAATTTAAACCTAAAAATTCTATTTACATTTTTCTAATTCTATTTTCTTAGGACTCAAAATAATTCCATGTTTTATGAATTCTTGAGAGATAATATTTAAATGTTTTCTATGTTTTCGATGTTTGAAAATATTAGATATCATCTATATAAACTACACAAAATTTTTATATTTATTAAATATAGAATCCATCCATCTTTGGAAGATTTGAGGTGCATTACATAACCCAAATGGCATTACTCTCCATTGATAATGACCATTAGTGCACTAAAAGCGTTAATGGTTTAGATTCATCGATTAGCATTATTTGCCAAAATGCGATTTCGATCAATTTACTAAAATATTTTGCTTGTTTAACTTGATTTATCAAAACATCTTTTCTTGGTATAAAGTATCCATCAAAAATAGTATTTTGGTTTAGTCTTTATAATTAATTACCATTCTAGCTTTTTCTCTTTTATTTCTGCATGATTTCTTACCATAAAGGTGGACTTGAGTGTGGACTATTAGTTTTTCTATTAATCCTTTTCTAATAATTCCTTAATTTGTATATCAAATTCATCTATATCTTGTTTAGTATAGATCATGGGTTTGATTCTAATAATTTTATTAGGATTTTTAATTTTATCTGCATAATATCTTGGAACATTTTTCCCATAATTTTAGTGGTTCTTCACTAAAATTATTTTCTAAGATTTTAAACAACCAATGATTTGTTTCTAGTTGTTTAATTTGTTCTTTTTCTTGTTGGTCTAAAACCTTTATCACATATAAATTTATGATTTTCTATCAAAGGTATTTCTACAGAAGTTTTTTCTGTTGATAATATAACTAAATTTCTATCTATGGAAAATGGTAAATGATGATATATAAAATTATTTCCTAATAATATATCTCCATGCATTTTGGAAACATAATATTTTAGGAATTACAAATCTAACATTATTTATGTAGATTGGTATATTTCTAGCTTTGAAGTGAATTATGGTTTCTTTACCATCTATTCTATAGCTCTAATTGTGAGTTTTCATTAATTCCCATTTTTCTACAGTGTATTGCATTTTCTCTGCAACTACTGGTGTAGCTCTGTATCTAACAAAGCATGTAAAGAATATGTTTTATATTCTCTAAATTGAAATGTATTTCTATATATGTATAATACTTTCTGGGTTGAAAGTTTGAAAATGTAATAATATCATTTTTCCCATTTTCATTTGTTGAATAATGGTGGTGATTGTATTTCTTCCATTCTAGTGTTTCTAGAATTTCTACTAGGTTCTGTGAGAAAATAGGTATTTGGCTGTTTTCATACCTATTGGTGTTGAATTTGTACTTATGTTATCCTCATCTTCTTCTGTTTGAGAATTAGAGGGTAAACTAAATTGTCATTCGTATTTGTTATAGCATTATTTTTAAAATATAGTCTATCTCTGATGACACATATTCTAT
The DNA here is from genome assembly GCA_025698475.1 of Gossypium anomalum. Taxonomy (NCBI): domain Eukaryota; kingdom Viridiplantae; phylum Streptophyta; class Magnoliopsida; order Malvales; family Malvaceae; genus Gossypium; species Gossypium anomalum. The sequence continues at coordinate 83,996,941 of CM046967.1, read as the reverse complement.
TGTACTTCTTGATTTTAAGTACTGGCTCCACTTATTCTATCTATTATCAATCTCTTGGTATTGATAGATCTTTTAAATGTAATAATTTAGGCTGAATTTTCTGTAGTAAATTTATTGAGCTCAAATAACTCTATTATTTTATTATTAATTTCTTTAATTTCTACTACTGCCGTGTTGGTATATTCATTAATAGAAGTCCAACTTATTGCTAGATCTTCTGCTAAATCATAATTTCAGAAATTTTTGTCTGAATTCTTAAACATAAACATTCTTCTATTAGAGGATGCATGTAATGGATATAAAATAATTTGGTTTTACTAAATCTATTACACCATTATGTAAATTAGGCTGAATACCTCAATAAGTGCTTTTATTGAATTTTCAAATCTTTATCTAATAACTGCTTTGCTATTATAGGTATATCATGACCTTTTCTAAATAAAGCTCTAATTGTTATCATAATTATTCTAAATGTATATATCTTTGAGGATATTTCTTTTAATCCTCATGATTTTTCTTTAGTAAATAATGGGATTTGTTAATCTCCTCTAGTATCTTTAGCGACTGTATTGCTACTATTTTTTCTATATGCCTTTGACTCAAATTTTAAACTTAGATATTTTATATATTTCTTCTTTAGAAATATGATTTTTATTAATTTTTCTATCATTTCATCAGAAAAAATTTTTCTTCTCCAATTAAATTTCTAATTTAATATCTTCTTTGTTCTTTGAGAATTTCTTCTGGTGGATTTTAGAACTACTTCCTACATTAAACATAAATATATATTCTTCTTCATGCGAATAGAAATCTGTTTACGATATTAGCTCATATAATATTTCTTAGAGGATTTATTTCTCTTCAAGACATATTTCTAAATCTTGTTCTTCAAGACTTTTAATTACCTTTTTTAGCACTTTTGCCTTTATTAGGACAATTTGTTGCTATGTGACCTTCTTCATCACATATAAAACATTTACATATTTGTTTTTAGATTTTTAGAAGTTTTCTTCTAATAAATTTTTCTTTTTCTTATTATTATTGCGATATATCTTTTATTTCTGGCTTCCATTTAACAAATTTATATTTTCTATTTTTCTTTTCTATGTTTTTTATAAGTACTGGGGACGATTGTTTTACATCCAAATTCCCCATTAATTTTCTAGAATTTTTGTACAATGACTATAACTTAATTTATTTTTACTTGTTTAGCGACTTTAGTTTGTAGGCAATGCAAAGTTATTCTTTCTTTTGCAAAATTTATCCTATTACCTATAGAATCTATATTTTCTTTTGCTATGCTCGCTTCTTTACTATGTTTATCTAAATAAGATACATATTTCTTTATACATATCTCATCCTGTGAGTGGAAGTAATTTATGAAAATATTGGTTTTTCCAAAATTTATATTTTAGTTTTTAACTTTTGATATTCATGAAGAAATTTTTAGAAAATTCTTCTAAATATCTTATATCACATAATTTTATTTTTGACAAAACATAACTAGCTATACTATCTTGATCTTTTTTATCAAAATAGCCACAAAATTGTTTTTAGAATATTTGTTAGTCCTTTTAAAAGGTCTTTTAGTACCTATCCGATTAATTAGTTGTCCTTTTGGAATTTTCTACATCGATTCTTCCCATCTTCTTAAAAATTGTAAAACATCTCACCAAATGTTCCAACAAAATAGTTTAAAAATTTTTCTTTTGACTTATGAAGTGTTGTTGTTTACAACAATTGTCATTGATCGTGCTTCAATCATCTAATTTTTTTCATAGTCACTATTTGAATATTAGTCAAATCTAAATATATTCTCTTGGGCCACATTTCTTTTGTTTAAGTCATCTATCCTATGTGGTATAGGTATAGTTTGACTAGGTTGTTGATTAGAAAGATTCTCCCATATATTCGGTTTTAATTTCATTGGTAGCTATATCTTCGGTTTGATTACCAAAATCTAATTGTATTATCTATTGTTTCAAACTCTTTGTTTAGCGTTCTCGATAATCATCTTTTGAATATCCGAATCTATTTTTTTTTACCATATGGATCTCAGTAGTTTCAATATCCATGGGTTACAGTTTTCTTTCTCATCAGTTGAAGTGTCTTCTTCATCGATTTATAACTAGTAACTTTTAAATCTTCTTGATTATCAGAATTACTTGAACTACTACTTTTAGTGTCATAATTTAACATATAATGATAATTAAACTTAGCAAATAGGTCTTTTGTTTTTCATAAATTTCTTCTATTAATTTTAAATATTCTACTCTTTCATTTTTATCTTTATCATTTGTAAATCTTCTTTCCAATGTTCTATAAGTTCTTTATAGGATTGAAATCATATTTTTGTTGAGTTAAAGATTTTTTTTTTAATTTTTACCTTTACTAGTAGAAGATGATTCTTACTGCAGAGTTTCTCTTCCTCTTCATCCGATAAAGTTAAAATTATATTACTATTACCATAATATAAAGGACCTAGATCTATGTCCTTTCTTATGTTATTATTTATAACTTGTTCTAATTTATTATTAACTTCGATAATATTTCTTTAGATTTGTTGTTCAAATCTAATTCCTTAATATTTCCTAGATTATTTACCTTTTCTTCTATATTATTGACCTTATTATATATTTTATTAAAATATATAGAGGTTATATCTATTAAACTATTAAATCCTTTACTAAGGGCAAAATATTATTTTCTTGTTTAGAATCTATATGCATAATATGACTGCATGTTTTATCTTTATATAAACAACTGTTTCTTCCATGTTATTCATCTTCGGTACTAAAACCTTCATATTATCTTGTCTTAAACACACTGTGGCCTAACGCCCTCTCTCTCCTAGACTTAAACAGTGCAAAGTTAAGACAAAATAATGTATGTATGGGTTTTAAGATAAATAACCGTAGAATTAACAAAATTGTAGATTAAAGATAAGAACTTACAAAGGATATTTGATATAGATTCTC